>CAKJTW010000015.1:21062500-22312500 GCA_917880005.1 Nanger dama | reverse complement strand
AGTGCAGATGTGGCAAGATTCTAAAAGAGCACGTCAGGTGGAAGATACTTTACAAAATTCAATGTGCTGTATGCAAGCTAAGCGGTTACCAGAGTGTTGGTGTATGGTGAGTACGCAGTAGGAGTTGGAATATTATTCTCTGACTAAAGCTTGGAGGTCTGTTAGTGCTAGGCTCTAGTTTCTGACTAATCTCAAGCAGCAGCTGAGCCTACAAGGACTCTGAGGGGGTGGGAGAGGGTGTGTGGTGCCTGGAGATGGGTCTCTGCAGGCAGAGCGGGAGCTCCACCTCCCTGGGCCGCCCATCCAAGGCAGGCCCCGTGTGAGAGGCTGGAGTGTGGGCTGAAGGGGAAAAGGACAGCCTCAGGGTGTTGGGAGTGATCCAGAGCTTCACCTTCAGCCCTGTTGTACCCACCTCCAAAGGTCCCAAATAGACAGGTCTGAACACTGTCTAAACACAAGCTGAAACTGTGCATGTGTGCTCAGCGTGGGCGCCTCCTTTTGCTGGTTTACCACACCAGTCACTCAGGATTTCTAGGCCCTCACAGGTGAACCCAGACCCCTATCTGCACGGGACCTGGAACTGGGAAACCCCCTCCAGGCACCAGAGGCTGTAAACATGACTCCCCTTTCTCCACGGAAGTCTGCCTGGAAATCAGCATTTGCAGACATCTCACCTGGGCTTGGGGATTTATTCCTGCATGACTTCAAGTTGACTAGAAGCTCCTCTGACAGCAGAGACTGTGCCTGATTCACAAAAGCTTCCTGGGAAGCATTTTTGTAGCTGTCTGTGTTGTATAAGTGGAGTTGTGCTAGAGCGTCACACATACACATTCACACACACCATCCCTTGTCCTCAGAGAGGAACCCCAGATCACCTCATGCCACCTGAATTTCTGCCATGGGAGCACATTTATTTTGGTTAAATACCTAAAGACTCTACTTGTTTCCTACAGTATGCAAATAGCTTAGATTCCTTCTTCCCTCCCTCCTTTCTTTCTTGACCTGAGGGTCCAAGGACAACATAGGAATAGTCTGGGGGAAAGCTGTATAAAGCAAGATGAGTGTGAAGAACATAAAGTCAGGACTAGGGGGAGAACCCAGCCTGCAAAATGAGTCTTTGCCAACCTTAGAGTAAAACTGGCTCTGCACTCAGAAAATGAGCAGGGCAGGCGGGGGGTGGGGTGGGGGTGGGCGGTGGGAATCCAGTGTGCAATGAGTCAGAAAAATCATCTTATTCTTAGACTCAGAGATCCCACTTATGGAATTACATTCCAGGAAAATCATTCAGAAGATAGGCTGTATCTATTAATATTTGTACAAAGGAAATTGTAGAAGCTGGGCAGTAATAATCCTCAACAACCCATAGAATCAGAGCTACCCTCTGAGGGCTATGTACGGCAGGCTCCGCCCTAGTGCCTGATGTATAATGTATTATATATTCAGTCCTCCAACAATCCTAGAGCTGAGAGGTGCTCTTCTTTTTAACAGACAGGGGCCCATGGTCCTGCCAGGGTCACACTCCTGGTTAACCATAGTCCAGGATTCAGCTTCAGACCTCTGACTCCACTTTGTGTGGTTTACACAACAGGCCGCCTCCTGCTATTATCCCTAAACGCCTGGGACCGCAGGTGTTTAGAGTGACTGTGGGCTTTTAATTCCATAGACCACTGTGTAGCCATGAAAGTGATTGCTGTGAAGATAAATGGAAAGTGTTAATGGACAACCCATCCACAAGTTCCATAGATTCTGCTTCTTAATCTCTCTCTCCCCTTTCACCATCGTCTGAGTATCTCTTGCCTGTAATAATAATAACAGTTAACATCTCTTACACTTAGTATGTACCTGGCTCAGCACTTTACACGGAGGATTTCATTTAATTACTCCAGTATCTTCACACTAATCTCCCTTCTACATCCTTCACATTCTGAAAAGAGAAATGGGGATTTCCCTGGCAGTCCAGTGATTAAGACTCAACACTTCCAATGCAGGGGTGAAAGTGTTCACTCCCTGGTCAGGAAACTAAGATCTCACATGCTGCGTGGAATGGGCAAAAATTTTTTTTAAATAGAGAAATGGATCACGCTTCTCAAAATCCAAAGAGTCTCCCCAGGGCTGATGGGCAAAATCCAGACAGCATTCAGGACCTCAGAACATGGCAGTGCTTGCCTGTCCAGCCCCATACTCGCCTCACACCTTTCACTTAGCCCCATCCCACCATTTGCACATGCCATCCTCTTTTGCACCTCTGTGCAGTCTTCCTTGGGATAAGTCCCCTGCTTCCTCTCCTTGGGAGGATACTTACTCATGGTCAGGACCAGAACAGGTTTAACTGCTCCACAGACCTCATCCTGACTCCCCATCCCCCTCCATCCTCCCCTCTGCCTCCTTGTCCCTCTCCGCAGGTGCTGCCCCAGGGCACCTGTGATGCTCAGTGCATTTGAGATGCTGGAGCAGTGGGGCCCACACTTTTGTATCTCCAGTGCCTGGCACAACTAGCTCCAGTGTGTTTATGAAATGAGTATAAAAACAGTGGAACCTCAAACAGTATAGGTGGTCATCATTCACCATATCTACGAGATCTACTTGCCATTAAAAACTAGCTAATGTGTGTTGGTATTGTGGATTCTAAACATTTTCTATGCGTTAATTATTTGAATCCTCACAATTCCATGATAAAGATGCCAAAATTCTTCCTAGATTGAGGGAAATATTAATAAGAAATGAATAGATATCATTTGTCTGAGATCAGGGAGCTAGGTGGTGGAGCCAGGATTTAGATCCAGGCTGTCTAACTTCAAGTTGTTACCAGAGAAAGATGGAAGCATTGTTATGTTAAGGGGTCAGGGCTCTGAATTAATTTCTCTGTGAGACTTTTTCAGTCTCAAATGTTGTGTCCCCCAGGGAAGCTGTGATGTCCTGGGATGGGATTGGTAGGGGAGGTGAGAGGTTTGGCTTTCATCTCATTCTCCCTGGCAGTGGAGGCTGCCCTGCTGGCCAAGATCTGCAGCTTCCAGCCTGAGGGTAGCTGTTCTTGGCCCTCCTCTAAACTCTTGCTTGTCCACAGTCCATTTCCCTTCATGGCAGGGCCTAGGTCCAACTACATCATAATCGGTTCAGTTCATCTTTGGAGTCCCATCTCTGCCGCTTAACAACTTGGGTGCCATTTAGCAAGTTACTTCACCTTCCTATGCCTTCACTTGTCTGTGAAATGGGAATAATTATCAAATAAGGGATATCTGCTTCACAAAGAGGATTAGATGCAGGAAAGCCTGCAGTCAACTGCTCCATCAGTAGGAGCTGTTATCAGTAGCTCGCTCACTTTATAAACTGTGTCCTCCAGGAGACAAATTCTGCAGGTGGTATTGTGTGAAGAGACACCCGGCCACTTAGAGAAGAGCTAGTAGGTTACACGTGCAGAGGCTGGGCTGCAGGGGCACCTGCCTCTTTACATCCACTGAGAACAGGGGCACGGAGGGGAAGGCCAAGAGCTAAGAAGAGTCCAGCTCTAAAACAGGTCCTTCCAAACCCTTGTTTCATTTCCTCCCTGATGGCTCTGTTCTGTGGCAGGATCATTAGCCCCATTTTGCAGACGAAGAGTTCAAAGGTAAATAGCTGGGATCATCCAGCTAGAAAGAGGTGGAGATGGATTGGAGTCCAGACCAGCCTCTGTCCAAGGCTGTCACTGGGTCCCTCACCAGTGCCCAGCTAGGTCAGGCAAGTTGCTGTCTGATGGCCAGACCAGCCTCACACACAGTCTGCCGGGTTCAGTGGCAATGGCATCCATGGCAGCAAGATGTCCCTGTGGAGCAATGGGCAGGCTGTGGGATCAGAGCCAGGGAGAAGTGGATGGAAACCATGACTCCTGCTCATTCTGGCTGTGTAGCGCCGGGCATGGCCCTAAGCACTCCAGACCTCAGAAACTCAGAGCCCATGTCATCCAATGGCTAACCTGTTTCTATGAGGCTAATCTATGGAAGAACAAGCAGCCACATTGCCTACCTAGGATGAAAACTGAAAGTGACCCAGTCGTATCTGACTCATTGTGACCCCATGAACTGTAGCCTGCCAGGCTCCTCTGTCCATGGAATTCTCCAGGCAAGAGTACTGGAGTGATTAGACATTCCCTTCTCTAGGAGATCTTCCTGACTCGGGGATCGAACCCGGGTCTTCCGCATTGCAGGCAGATTCTTTACCATCTGAGCCATGAGGGAAGCCCCTTGCCTAGGACAGCTTGTCTGTAAAAGAAAAGAAGGGGGTGTTCATTGCCTGAAAATTTACAAGAGTACCCCTAGAATGTTTTCTGCCATTTTGTTTATTCTGTTGAGTCAACAAACAATACTGTGCTTTTTCTCTGCTCTAGATGCTTAAGGTGGGGGCTGGTATCCTGCAGTGGATAAAAGTATCATAGACTCAAAGGAATTCTGCGTGAAGACATCCTGACCTGTTTGACCTTCCCTGGGTACTGAGCTGCCATCTCTTATCTTCCGGGAATTGTTTGTTTCTGCTTGCTTTGAAAGATAAACAAAAAAATAGAGGCCAGAAGTCCCCATGGAAGAAATGAGGCCTCTTCTGAGTAGGCTCTGCTCTTCTGAGCCTCCATGAGCACCTTCTGGCAGGACAACCCCTCCTTTATTCCACCCCCACTGCAGGTAGACTTGGGAATAGACCAATTCCTTGTACCTGCCCAAGTAGTAGAGCCAACTCTGCCTGCCAGATAGGCACATATTTAGATTTTCTACGTACCAGGTTTGGCGGATTGGAGCCACAAAGTTGTGAAGTGAGAAAAAGAGAGGCTGGTACATTCTGGGGTTGGAGGTGCATAGTTAGTCTCCCTGAGGGGTATCTTTCCAGAAGGATCCAGCCAGGCAAAGCCCATTTGGAAGCCTCACTCATGCAGCCCCCTGAGCTCCCTGCATCTGTACAGGCTATTCTCTTAGCCTAAAATTCCCTCATTCCTCTTTTCCAATTTCTGTTTCTTAACCTAATTCTTGATGTTTTTTGGTGTCGATTCCAGCATCACCTCCTCCAGGAAGCCTTCCCTAATGGACCTCTGTCTCCACTTCAGTCTGAGGAGGTGCCCTCCCACTTCCACAGCTGCCATCACCTGCCTCTAGCAGCACTTGCCGTTCTGCAGGAATTCTCTGTCTTTAATAGTCTGTGAGCTCTTTAGAGCAGAATCTTCACCTTCCCTGCCTTCTGTTTCTAGCATGTGAGGCCGGTGTGCAACCTGTCTTTGCTGAATGTTGTTCACTTACACAGAAAAGTGACGGTTGTTAGTCACTCAGTCGTGTCCAAGTCTGCAACCCCATAGACTGTAACCCACCAGGCTCCTCAGTCCATGGGATTCTCCAGGCAAGAACACTGGAGTGGATAGCCATCCTCTTCTCCAGGGGATCCTCTCAACCCAGGAACTGAACCCTGGTCTCTCTCATTGCAGGCAGATTCTTTATTGTCTGAACCACCAGGGAAGCCCTTGATTACACAGAGCTGTGATGCAAAACCTTGTCACTCATTCAAGGGTCAGCTTATATCAGGGAAATGAAGAGCCCAGTAGCCAAGAGCATACGCTCTGAGGTCAGACCTCATCTCCCCACTTCATGACTGGGGGACCTTTTTCAAAAGTTAGCTTCATTTGGCTTCATTAGGCCCTCTAGTAGCAGCAAGTGGGCTCTTTAGTTGTAATGCCCTGACTTAGTTGTTCCAGGGCATGTGGGATCTTAGTTCCCTGACCAGAGATCAAACCCATGGCCCCTGTACTGGAAGGTGGACTCCTAACCACCAGACCACCAGGGAAGTCCCAATGGCTGAGTGACCGTAAAGCCTCAGTCTCCACATATGTAAACTGGGGAGAAGCATCCCTGCCCCAGAGGTTTAGGGGATTAAATATGTTAAATCAAACAAATCAGATGTGTTGTTTCCAACTCATGCCTGACTCTTCGCAGTCCCATGGACTGCAGCACACCGGGCTTCCCTATCTCTCACCATCTCCCAAAGTTTGCCCAAGGTCATGTCCATTGAGTCAATGATGCCGTCCAACCATCTCATCCTCTGTCGCCCTCTTCTCCTTCTGTCCTCAGTCTTTCCCAGGTCTTTTCCAGTGAGTCACTTGTTCACATCATGTGGCCAAAGTGTGGATATGACCCACACTTTAATACCCTGCCCAGCATGCAGTGAGTATTCAGTTCCTGATTTGGGGGGATGATGATGATGGCAATAGGGACAGGATGCTGTTACTTCCACCAGGAAGGACCCGGCAAACAGGACGCAGGTGGCACTGGTGCTAGTTGGCATGTCTGCCTTCCCTCCAGGCTGAGCTGCTTCATGGCAGAGCTTGGGTCCAGCCCAGACTTCGGGCCATCCTCAGCACCGAGCCCCTGGAATGACTGAACCCAGTTCCATGGAAACCCCATGACTTTCTCCAGCCTCACTCCCTCTTCCTCAGAACGTTGGCCTCATGGTACCTTGAACTCTCTGTTGGTTTGTTGTTTTAAAATTAATCCTGGGTACTTTCTGGAATTTTTAAGGACTTTTAAAAATGACTTGTCAAGATTTAACATTTTATTGTTTTGTTTGTCCTAAGATTCACGGTATCATTTGCTCTTGGCTTCTTCATGGCGTTGGAATCACATTTGTCCACGCCCACGAAGGCCTACTGTGGCTTTACGGGTCAGCTGTTGCTTCTGATGGCTTTTATGTACCTAATTACTTGTTCGTGTTTTAAGGTCTTATTAATCTAGTTTTAACCTGCTTTTAGAATGAATCGGCTTTTCCCCTGAATGTGCTAATTTTAAGTCATTGCCAGCCCCCTGGTAATGGATCAGATCACCCAGCCTGGCCTCCTAGGCAAGGGAACTCGTGGAGTCTGCCAGAAGGAAATGGGTTCAAGTGATGGCTCAACCTCTAACCCTGAGATGGCTTGGGCAGGTTACTTAACAAGCCTAATTTTGATCAGCTATAAAGCTCCCAGTACCATACCCAGCACTTGGCAGGTTCTCATTTACTTTCCCTGTCCTTCTTACCCTCCCACTTCCATATTTAACAATACTAGAGTCTAAAAACATCCTCCTTGTCCCAGAAACCCTCAAAAGGTGAAGCACCAAACTCCAAGAGGAATGGCCAGTTTGTATCTTTTATCCATTCACATCACGTATAGAAAGTGTCTAGTCACTGTCTGGATTTTCAGTTTTCCCCTTAAATTTAAAGAGCACAGGCTTTGGAGGGCTCTGGCCTTTGCAGGCAGAACCAATCATGGACAAGATCTCCCCTCTTAGGACTTGGCTGTGGAACCACAGAGGCAATCAGGTCCAACCCTAGGCCTCCAAGCAGAGGCCTCCCAGAGCTGGGAGGACGAGTGCAGAAGGACCACTGATCCGTCATCCCCCTGTTTGTGGGAGTGGATGTTTGGGGCTCCAAGGATCGTTATAAATTCTTGGCAGCTAAGTTGAATTTCACTGTCTGTGGCTCATGCCAGGTCACTGGGTCCATTTAGTGGGAATGGTCTGTCACTCCCAGTACAGGTCACTCAGATGGAGTGAGAGGCCTCAAGGCATCCTTGGAACCAGCTTCCTCAGGCTGCTTGGGAGACCTGAGTTTTCTATGTCACCTCCATGCCAGCTCGGGTTTCTAAGTGGTCAGAGGAACTGGATAATGACTTTGGAAGTGGCAGTCCCCTGTCAGAGGACTGACTGTCTTCACTCATCTTTTGATGCATGTGTTTCTGGGAAAGCTGCTGACAAGGCCAAAGTGTTGGGGGTTATTAGTTTTTAATAGAAAAGTTGGACCGGCTTTGCTTTATAACCAGCCACCTTGGGCTGCAGCTCATTTGCAGACTTCAGATGGTCTGTGAGAATTACTGTTAGGAGGGGAGCTGAAGGTGGCATACGTCCCCCTTGTCCTTGGCTTGTCTGGGCTTCAGTTCCAAGGTGGGGCCCCAGCGCCCACGGTGCGGGGGGTGGGGGGACACCACACTGTCTCTGATCTGTACCATACCCACCTCAGCTACCACTGGCACCTGCCTTCCTGTGCCTCTTAAAAAGCTCCAGGAACATCCTCGTGCCTAAAAGTGCCCCACTAGACCCTGATTACAGGATTAAGCCATGGTGAGTGTCCAAGCTGGGAAATTGAATTGAATGACCTCTTAAAGACCCTTTCAGGTCTGCATTCACAGTGCAAGCTGAGCCTCATTCCAGGCTTTGCCTGATGTGCCAAAGGTGGCTGCTCACCGCAGAGGGAGGTCACAGAAGAAGTCCTTGGGTTCCGGGAAAGATTGTTATCATAAGCTATGTTTTGTCATATAAAAACAAGCAACCATTGTTTGTTACCCACCCATTTCCCAACATTCTTTCCTTCTGTCCTCCTGTGCGTTTGTAGATGATCACCCTCCTCCCTGACTCCCCACCCCTTTTCTGTTCTTAGGACGAATCTGTTCCTCTGGGAAATGGCTGGTTTATTCCCACAGGATACAAAGCTTAAAAAGAAAAATCCATGTCCACCAAGTATGAACAGGGAACACCAAAGTGGGATAACTCAATTGCATTTTCAGAGCCACCGCAGCTGTCAGTGGGGAGTCTCCAAATAGGTCTTCTACTTAAACAAAGACTAATTAAATTTTAGGGGAAGCAGACATCACAGGGCTCCCGGGCACCCAAGTCAGCAGGCAGCTCTGCAGGGTCTCCTCTTGGATCCAAGTCTTCTGGAAGGGAAAGCGTTTCTGAAACATTTAGCCATGGTAACTAGCTTGTCCATCACTTCTCTAATCTCCAACTTTAAAAAGAAAGGCTTAAAAAAAAAAAAGAAACAAATGCTTTAGTTATTGTTCAACTTTGACAAGCAAATTCCACCCTTATCTAAGTTCTGGATGTCATGATCACCATTACCTAGGGCCCCCTACACAGGCCCTATGCATTTTATGTATATTTATTTTCTCTCATCCTCAGCATAAACTGGTAAAGTGGGTCTTGTTATCCAAAGCCACTTAACAAACCACCTCAAAATGTAATACGTTAAAACAACCACCATTTACTCTCACTCGTGGTTCTGTGGGTTGATTGGGTATTTGCAGCTTCATGTGAGTGCGTTCAGCTGATGGCTTGGCTTGGTTGAGGAGCCTCAGTTCTCCTACAGTGATCACTTTTTCTCATCCTCTGGAGCTTATCATGCGGTCTTTCACTCCAATAGAAGAGCCTCAGTTCAGTTCAGTTCAGTCGCTCAGTCGTGTCTGACTCTGTACCCCACGGACTGCAGCATGCCAGACCTCCTTGTCCATCACCAACTCCCGGAGTTTACTCAAACTCATGTCCATTGAGTCAGTGATGCCATCCAGCCATCTCATCCTCTGTCATCCCCTTCTCCTCCTGCCTTCAATCTTTCCCAGCATCAGGGTCTCTTCCAGTGAGTCAGTTCTTCGAATCAGGTGGCCAAAGTATTGGAGTTTCAGCTTCAGCATGAGTCCTTCCAGTGAATATTCAGGACTGATTTCCTTTAGGATGGACTGGTTGGATCTCCTTGAAGTCCAAGGGACTCGCAAGAGTCTTCTCCAACACCACCATTCAAAAGCATCAGTTCTCCAGCACTCCACTTTCTTTATAGTCCAACTCTCACATCCATACATGACTACTGGAAAAACCATAGCCTTGACTAGAGGGACCTCTGTTGTTGGCAAAGTGATGTCTCTGCTTTTTAATATGCTATCTAGGTTGGTCATAACTTTCCTTCCAAGGAGTAAGTGTCTTTTAATTTCATGGCTGCAATCACCATCTGCAGTGATGTTGGAGCACAAAAAGATAAAGTCTGTCACTGTTTCCCTATCTATTTGCCATGAAGTGATGGGACCAGATGCCATGTAGAATAGCCTGCACTTCCTTAAAGCACAGCAGCTCCATCCCAAGAGGGAGGATCCTGAGATGATGAGCCCCCAGTGAACCCCCAGGGCTTCTGAAAGCACTGTTTGTATTGTGCTTCCTGCTGTCCCATTGGCCAAAGCAACTCACACCACCAAGGCCAGAATCAGTGTGGGAGGGGGCTTCCCAAGGGTGTGAACATCATATGACCCACCGGGGATCCTGATGGAACAGTCTGCCACAGAAGGTACTGTGAATCCCTCTTTTATAGATGAGGCCCCGAGGCTCAGACAGGTTCCTCCTGTTGCCCAAGGTCATTCCCCACAGCTCAGGACAGAGGGTCCAGGTCTGTTGACTCCAGGGAACGTGTTATTTGCTGACAATACTTGGTCAACCTGATACAGCATGGGAGGGAGACAGATACCAAGAGCTGAGCTTCCCAGCCTCTTTAACCCAGAGGACGGCCCAGCAGGCTCCCTGGCCCCTTGGTGAGTGTTCCATCAGCAGACCAGAGACATGGGGCTGTGTGAGGGCAAAGGCAGAATCAGGAGGCATGGAAGACATGCTCCAGGCCAAGGTCCCAGTTATAGTCCAGGGCTATGACCCTGTCTACCTCCTCCTCCTTCAGCACTGGCCTGCTTGTCTGTATGACTCTGCTTGGAATGCCTTCCCGCTTTAGAAAGCTAGTCACATTTCCTCGAGAATGAGGGCCCTCCTGCCTCTGTGCTTCCCCTGACGCCAGGGCCTATAACACTGAGCTATAACCACCTGGCATGTCACGGTCCCCCCTTCTCTGTGGTGGTCTCTTACGGGCACGGGTCTTCAGGACCCAACTCTGGCTCCCAGCACCCACACGCAGCAATGGTTGGGCTGAACTGAAGGGTGTTCCTTCTAGGGGCTGCCCAGAGTCTTAGCGTAATGCCCATGTTTTCTCTGCAGCCCCTCAAAATTTACCAGACATCTGCTGGGTGCCCTGCCTGGGCTGGGAAACAAGAGGGCACTGTGTCATGTAAGGCCCATGTTCCAGCACAGGTTCTTTTCCTCATTAGCTGGGTGACACTGAGAAAGTCACCTAACCTCTCTGAGCTCAGCCTCTCCTGTATCTTCAATACAGACAAGAACTGGTCTCTTTTCTGCCTAACTCACCCAGGGTCAAGAGTCAACAAGAATTCCTAGGCTGAGAAAGTACCTTCTGTGGAAACTGACATAGCATTTGTGTGTTTTGGATCCTTCTCTTTGAGGGTCTGATTTGTAGGGCTTTGATGCATTAGAGAAGGAAATGGCAACCCACTCCAGTGTTCTTGTCTGGAGAATCCCAGGGATGGGATAGCCTGGTGGGCTGCCGTCTATGGGGTCGCACAGAGTTGGACATGACTGAAGTGACTTAGCAGCAGCAGCAGCAACAAAGAGTTCTGTACACTCCAAGAGCTTTTTACTCCCTGAATCCCTAGATCTATCATGAAGCCTGAAATTGCACCATCCATCATTCTTTTGATAAGGTATTTTTATTATCTATATCCAAATGGTCCCTGTTAAAAGATGCCAAATGATCTGGAAAGGGTAACGTGTTAAAACCGGAGCAAAGCCTGCTTTACCATTAATGAACATCTCTTTTAAGCTCGTTCTCTGAAATTGATGTTGGAAGGGAAGCAGGTGTGAGCCTTCTGGAGATCAAGGTGGTGATATTCATCAAAAGCCTTAAAAGTATACTCACTCTTTCATGCAAGCCTTTTTTGCCTCAGAATTTATTCTAACAAAACATTGTGTTCAAAACTGTATACACAGAAGCCTTATTTATAGTAGCACAGAATTATAAATAACCTAAATGTCCAGGAATAGGTAACAGGTTAAATAATGGTGCATGTACAAGGAAATACTGCCAGGACTGCCTTCCATGGGCCTGTGATCAGGGCAGCTCCACAGGCTCCTGTTCCCAGAAGGGCCCCTCCCTTGGTTTAATGCTCTGCTGTCACTGTCTTAAAATTCTTGCGTGCTTCCTAAGTCGCTTCAGTTGTGTCCAACTCTGCAACCCCACGACTATAGCTTGCCAGGCTCCTCTGTCTATGGGATTCTCCAGGCAAGAATACTGGAGTGGGTTGCCATGCCTTTCTCCAGGGGATCTTCCCAACCCAGGGATTTTACATCTCCTGCATTGGCAGGCGGGTTCTTTACCATCCTTTACCATCCTTAATCATTTTTTAAAAAGGAGTCTTCATTTTCATTTTTTGCTGGCTGGGCCTTACAAATTTCCTAAATGCTACATAACAATTAAAATAATGCTTATGGAGAATATTTGTCAAAGTGGAAAATTGCTTCTGTTAAATGAAGAAACGGGTACAAAACCATAAATGATGCAATCCTGAACTGACATATCTTATGTCTTCTGCATTGGCAGGCGGGTTCTTTACCACTTGAGAAGCCCACTTTTTTTAAAACAAAAACATTATACAGAGAGATCCTGGCAGGTTACAGTCCATGGGGTCGCAGAGTGGAACACAGCTGAGCAACTAACACTTTCAACTTTCATACATAGAGAAAAAAAGACTAGACAGAAATGCACCAAAATGTTAGAGTAATTATCTCTAAAGAAGCAAGATTACAATATTCTTTTTATTACTGTGATCTTTTTTGAGCATTTCTTGCATTTTCTAGGACGGAGGGTAGGAATCTGCTCCTTGGCTCTACAGTTTTCAATAGAGACAGAAGTTATCTCTTATATGCATACAAGTGTATCTCTTGAGCATCAAGGTTCTTTCTTGGCCTCAGGGTGCCTCTGGAGCCCTCTGTATGCAGGGGAGACTAATGAATAAACATGAAGAGCAACTCAGTTAATGAGGAGGCCAAGTGTTCACATGAGCTCCTTGAAGCTGATTTCAGTCCCCACTTTCCTTCACAGGCTGGGTGTGCACAAGGCGCTCAGCGAACGGTCATCCTGTCTGTGGCTTGAGGTCATTGGTAGCTTTTACCCTACACTCACCTTCTCAGACGTTCGCATCATTCTGCTCTGACTTGGAGGTGGGACCTTCCCCTCTGGCATGGGGCTGGACATGTACCCCTAGTGATCTCTGGACCAGGGAAAGAAGCCGCTCTCACCCCAAGTCCTCCCATGCCCCCCGCCCTCTGGGCTCCGGGAGCAGAGGGCATCTTGATTCCTGGGCGGAGCTGGGGACACACAGGCTCCACCTGTCCCCCTTGTGCCCGCTTCTCACGGCAGGCTTCATCCCAACAGTAGGGGGCGGTAGAGATCAGCAAACCCAGGCCGGAGACTGAGGGTGGAGTAGGAAGGGGCAGGTGTTCCTCCTGTAGGGAGTGCACCCCTCACTCCACACCCACTTCCCAGATTCCTCCTGCTCTCCTAAATCCTTTTTAGGCAATTGCTAACTGTCTTCTCAGCTGAGCAGGGCAGGAACACAAGAATCCTAGAAGCTTACCTCTGTGAAGCCAAGGCTCTTGAGTTCATGGCCTCTTGACTGCCTCATATGACAAATGAGGACACTGGGGCTCAGAGAAGTGATGGACTTGCTCAGAGCCTCACAGTGAGGGGACACATGGGGTTCTAACCTCTCTAGGGGGTAGGGCAGAGCTCAGTGGACCGGAGATGAGCAGCTGCAGATGCAGGAGATGCCCGCTGCTCACAGGTCCCAGTCTAGCCCCTGGGCTTCTGGGCTGTCTCCCATCTAAATTCCAGCACTCCCAGCTCTGCATTTCTGGGTAGATCCATGTGCAGAGACTGGGCCTCCTCCTGCTCTCTGTCTGGCCATCAGCATGCCCAGTACCTGTGGTGGCACACGAGGCTCAGGGAAGATGTGAGAGCTCGAAGGTGATGTAGGGGGTAGGGGTTGGCGGCCTGACCAGAAGGGCAGACAAGTTGCTTCCTCCTCTTTCCCCGCTACGGCCCCCTGGAACCTGGAACCAGACACGGAACCCACCTTGAGGAGCTTCCTGAGCATGCTCCACATTTGTGCCCGCCCCAGCCCCATTCTCAGCCTTTGCACTGTCAGCCCCATCCCAGTGACTTTTTCTCTCCTAATTACCCATTTACATTTATGAAGGTTTTTGTAAATTTTAAAACTGATTTGCATGTGATGGGCAAGGAGCACAAGGCTGTAGATTTCTCTAATGAAACTGACTTGAGCGCACCCTGGATTCTCAAGGTTGGGGCTGCCCCCTACCCCAAAGCCCAAGGGCTGCTGGCTCCAAAATGACAACTGTATTTTTGCCTCTGCAGACCACAGTGAGCTGGAATGGGGACAAGCTCGAGTGTGTGCAGAAGGGCGAGAAGGAGGGACGTGGCTGGACCCAGTGGATTGAGGGTGACGAGCTGCACCTGGTAGGTTCTGGAGGTGGAGAAGGTGGGTGGGTAAGCCACGCTGGACCCCACAGTTCCTGGTCATGTTGGGGCCTTAGTGGACTTTGGAAGAATGCACCACGTCTGGGCCTTGGCTTTGCTCTGAAACTTCTCTTCCAAGGCCCTGGAGAAGATGCTTGAGTGATTTTAAAAACAGAGCAGTGTGTTTAAGGTCTGGGCTGACCCACTTGTCCAATCAGAGGGAGGTGAGGAGATGCATCTGCTAACCATCAGATGTGGAACCTTTAGCATTCCATATCTCTTTCCATTGTCTCAGCAGCCATATGGGCTAGGTACTGGTATGGTTCTTATTTTGGAGACGACGTGGAGGCTCACATCCCAGTACACAGAATTGTGGCTAGCCAGAACCAGGGCGATTTCTCTAAGCTTCTCAAGACATGATCTTTTCACCCCAGAACTGGGTTCACCTCTTGGTGGGTGTCAAGCCCAAAGATACAACCAAGCCACAGACTGGGAGAAGGAAGGATTTACTACTTTCAGCAAGTAAGAAGAACACTGGGCATTTTTCTGAAAGCCATGTCTTCTCAAACAGCAAAATTGGGGAAGTTTTAAGCCAAGGGCTCATGCGTATTCATGAAGGGATTGAGATGGGGCAAAGGTCGACAGAGTCCAAGCTTTAATTGATGGAAGTCACAAGGGTCAGAAAATGTCCATCCTTCACCTGAGTGGGGGCTTTAGTTCCTTCAGAACCCAGAGATTGTCATGTGTATCCCTTGAGAAGGAACTCAGCCTGTATTATCACAGTTCCTTGACTGCTTTTCCTCGATTCCTGCATTTCTTCACTTTCCTTAAGATCATTACTTACTCAGACTTGTTCGAGGACAGGCATTAGATCACAAAATGGCTTCAGTCAAAAATGGTTTGTTTTATGTCCAAGGACTCCATACCCTATCTGCCCACAATCTCAACAGTCTGTGTCAGGAGAGGAGAAGCCTTTCTTGGCTCACGTGTGGGCCCCTCCCTCACCCGGTCCTCCAGCCTCGGACCACTGGTTAAAGCCGCGTCTATGCTATCATTATCGGGAAAAAGCACATCCGCGTCTAGAGTAGGGGCCTTAGCCCCTGGGGGTCTAAAGTACCACCTGCCCTCTGAGCAGAGATCTCCCATCACTCCTGCTCCCTTGGAACTCTGTGTTCTGAGAAAGGAGCCACATACAGGTGACTAGGGTTCTATTCTGACTCACCAAGTACTTTTGGGAGCTGCTTTCTTTCCCTCAACCTCATCTGGAAAACACCATCCTACCACAAAGGGCTTCTGCCGAGATCAGGGTCTGTAGGAGCTTCAGGACATGTGTGCCCTAAGAAAAGGAACAAGGACATCCTACTCAGAGGCAGCTTAACAGCCTGGGCGCCAATGTCTGACCTTGAACCAGCCTCCTTCTTGAGCCTCCGCTTCCCCAGCTGCAGAGCAGTCGGGGTGGGTTATGTGATCTTCATCAGCCCTTTCAGCTCAAAAGTTCCATGACATTTTGGCAGGGGTTACAAAGAAGGGGCCACAGGCATCTTTTATTTGGCCATCCATGGGCTTTACACTTTTCCAGCTAACAACTTAAAAATTAGGAGATGTTATGTAAATATTCAAATTTCCAGCCTCCTGCCAAAAAAATAAGAACTTGGAAGGTGTAGAAACCCTGTGCTGTCGTTCTTGCTGACGACATTCAGCAGGGGCTGCCCTGCTGCATTTTAGTACTACCTGGGAGCTTTTAATATAGCAATTCCAGGACTCCACCCACTGAAATGCTGATATACTTAGTCTAGCTTGGGACCCAGGCATTTTTCAAACTCCCTGGCTAACTCCAGTGTGCAGCTGGAGCTTGGAACCACCATGCCAGTTTGCAAGCCTGGTCTCAGTGACCTGTTGAGCCCTTTAGGGGTTGAGCCTTGCTACTGGCCCTGATTTCTTGCAAATCTGGGCAGTCTCTGACCTGGGCTCAGGCCTGGTGTTCTTAAAGCCTTTTGGCTCCTTGAGAGTAGTAGGAGGAAGGAGGCATCCAAGGGTCCAGTTGGTTAGCTTTGAGCCACATCTGTCTCCAGCCAGCTCTACCTAGAGGGCATAGCCAAAACTGATGTCCCCTGACCCAGTTCATCTGACTCTCCAAGAAACTGTCTCATTCAGACCAACTCTTGAGGAAAAATAGCAGTCATGGTGTATTTTCAGAGTTCCTGCCCCTGGACATGCTGGAGCCCCAAGTGTGACCTTGCTTTGGCCAATAACAAGAATCTGTTTTTGTTTCAGGAAATGAGAGTGGAGGGTGTGGTCTGCAAGCAAGTATTCAAAAAGGTGAACTGAAGCTTGAGCAGATCTTGGTCTCTAGGAATGAGTGACATGACGGGGGCGCCGGGGTCCCCTCCCTTTCTGCACAGCATGGGGCAGAGATGTCTGGCTACCCCCGCCTCTGTTAGCAGAGTCTGTCTCTTGGTGTTGTCTCTTTTCCTTTTCTTCAGACGAAGCCATCCCAATAAAAGTGGTTTCTGCTTGAGATGTCTGTTTTGGGGAAGCTTCAAAACCCCACTGTACTCACATTTTCTCTGAAGGCTCCTGAAGCTGGCTTGTCTTAATGCCAGCACAGAGCAGAAGTGAAAAATTCAGCCACATGCCTTCAGGTTTAGTCCTGAGGTTAACCTATGTGGTCTCTCCCTGGGGCATAAGTTTGGGTTCGAGATGAGGGGCCTGACATTCAATTGTCTATACCTACCATGTCACGTGTCCAGTGTGGGCCAAGGTGTAGTGAGTGCCACGGAAGAAGGCCAGGATGCCCTCTCCCTAGGATCTTACAGCCTTGTGAATGAGAACCAGCCAACAGTGACTTCATGACTGCACTTACAAGTATACAGGAGACGCTTCAAAAATTATTTGTAAATGAAATGGAGCTGGATAGGATTTTCAGCTCAAAGCTAGAATGAGGTGAACCTTAATGAAAGGCCGTTACCAATTGGATTCGATTTCAGAGGTGTCAGAAACACTCTCCTCACTACCCTACAACCATCTCCACCTCATCCATGGGCTGATGCAATGCCATCTTCTTCACTGTTACAGATGAGGCATAACTTGCAAATCCCCTGGAAGACAAAAAGCAGTCTCATGTTCTCACTAGAGTGTAAATGACTGCTAGCTGCACCTTTGCATAAAGAAATGGGGAAACAGTGAGGGAATAGGAGCTAAGGGGTAGGAAGAACCATTGGGAAGGGAAAAACTCACTCATGACCCTCAACACCAAGCTAGCCCAGGCTGAGCCCTGCCCCTTGGGAGGAGCACTGTGTCAGGAGTCAGATGAGCTGAGTTGGAATGCCAGCACCACCACTCACAGGGCCACCATACCTCTCTGGACCTCACTTCTGTAGTCAGAAACCCACAACAATAATCTCCCTCCCTTCCTGCACAGGAAGGTCATGAAGATTATCATGCATGTAAAACTTGTGGACTGCCCAGTGCTAAGCCAGTGGCTCTCAGACTGGGCTGAACCTTACACCCACCTGAGGAACTTTGAAAATTTCCCATCCCCAAGCCACTCTCCAGAACCAACTACATCAGAATGTCTCCAGGTGAGACCCAGGCTTCAGTTTTGTTTTGTTTTTTTCAAGCTCCCCAGATGATAGTATGTCACTGGAGTTGAGAATCACTGCCTGAGGTGGGTGTTTCTAAATTGAGGGTAATCCAGCCCCTACTCAGGGCTATTTGATAATGTCTGGAGACATCCTTGATTTCACATTTAGGTTATGGGTGCTCCTGGCATCTATTTGGATAGAGGCCAGTGTATGTATATTAGTTGCTCAATCGGGTCTGACTCTGTGACCCCATGGACTGCAGCCTGCTCGGCTTCTCTGCCCATGGGATTCTCCAGGCAAGAATACTGGAGTGGGTTGCCATTTTCTTCTCCAGGGGATCATCCCAACCCAGGGATTGAACCCAGGTCTCCTGCATTGCAGGCAGATTCTTTACCATCTGAGCCACAGGAGAAGTGTCTAGGGATGCCTCTAAATATCTTTCAATGTCCAGGACAGCTCCCACAGTGAAGAATTATCAAGCCCGATGTGTCCACAGTGGCAAGACTGAGAGGCCTTGACCTAGAAAAACATAAGAAATGTTTGTTTTCTGATTACTGAGGTTATTTCCCTAACCCAGACCAAGGACATGAAAGTCCAGAATGGCCTAAGATTCTAAAGACCTCTTCACATTTGTAGCCTTGGTCTTTGTCCTGAGGGCATAGAACTCAAAGACCAAGATTCTTGTAAAGACCATCCATTCATTCATCACATGAATGCTCAGTCCCTCAGTTTCGACACCATGGACTAGCCTGCCAGGCTCCTCTGTCTATGGAGTTTTTCGGGCAAGAATACTGGAGTGGGTTGCCATTTCCTTCTCCAGGAGATCTTCCCGATCCAAGGCTTGAACCTTACTCTCCTACACTGGCAGGCAGATTCTTTACTGCTAGCGCCACCTGGGAAGCCCCACCAATGCTTAATAAAGATCTATTAAGCAGCAGGCACTGAGCAGACACACCTGTTGGGCCTCCAGGTATTCCCATCCCATCCCTGGTAACTGAGATCCCATCAGACTTCCGCTCCCAATACATAAATGCCTCACTCAACCGTTAGGTTCTGATTGGAGGTGGTCTCAACGTTGTGGCCCTGCTGGTGTGAGTGTGTGTGTGTGTGATGTACAGAGACGCCCGGGAGTCTGTTCCCCAGCGGAGACTCAGCCCCACTCACTGATTTGCTTGAATATCAGGACCTATTTCACTGGGCAGTGGGTTTCTGAGTGGGAGAGTGGCAAGATCCATCTTTTAGCAGAACTAATCTGGTAGCCGTTCTCTCCAAAGTAAGAGGAGAAAAGGTGAGGAATAGCAGTTGGACTTTAGCACAGGGCAGTCACATTTAATTGAAATTCACTTCACATGAGATTAATCTTTCCAAAGAAGTACATGTAGAGTGGGAGGGATGTTTCTTACTGTACATAAATCTATCACCACAGAAGCAGGCTTTGGGCTTTTAACTGCTACTTTCCGGTTGGAAAGGCCATTTCCGATGGCTTGCAAAGGGCTTGCTCCTAAACTGGCAGCAGTGTGTATCGCAGTGCTCACTCAGCTCTCTTTGAGGCATTTTAGTACTTCTCCCTTCCAATGCAAAGCTATTGATGTTGGCTCCATCTCGGGAACACTGCCGACAGCTCCACCACCTAATTGACACTTGGATGGCATTGTTACCAGATATAAAAAAGATTTTCAGTTCTAACAACAGCTGTTGATCACGTAACCAGGCACTAGGAACGGATTCACTCACTGATCTTCCAAAGAATGGCAGCAAGACTGTGATACCCACAGGATGACAAAGGATGGAGGCTACCTATTTATCGGCTCACTTGGTACCACGAGGCTTCGGAAGTCGTGTGTCACTACATCTTGCAAATCCTGGGGCCTGCCAAGTTGGAAAGGTCTTGATTTTTATTTTTGAGTTTTTTTCACATTTTTTCAAATGGGAGGGCTGCAACATTTCAAAATACAAATGTTGAAGTGAGGCCTCATATATTTACATCACGTAATTTCAAATATTCAAAAACTAGGACTGCCACGTGCAACAGCTGAGACACCTTGCTGAAGCCAGACCTCAGAGAATGGCAGGCCCTCACTGGGAAGGCAGGGAGTGAAGTTGCTGAGTGGCCAAGCACTGGCCATGTAGCTTGGGTCTGCATCCCATCTCAGTCTCTTCCTAGCTCTCTGAGGTTAAGGCAAGTCATCACAACCTGTCTGTGCCTGTTTGTTCATCTGTAAATTGGGGCTAATAATTCCTCTTTGAGTTTTGTTAGGATTTACTTGGTCTATGTAAGTGACTTAGAACAAATATGTATTTTATCTGCAAAGAGATTTAACAGTGCCTGGCATAACTAGGCAAATTATATGTGTGTGGGTTAAAAATCAGAGATCTGAGAGGCACTTCAGAGTGGAAGCAATGTGACCTCACTGTAGACACGACAACACAGCATGGGTGACGAAAGAGCCAGAGAAGCTAATCTCAGGGCAGCCTGAAGCTGTTAACAGGAATCAGGAGGGGTGGGTTTCTAGGGCAGGAAACTTCAGACTGCCTCAGCAAGAGGGCTTGCACAGGGCCTCTCTGACCCGAGGGTGTAGATTCCAGCGTAGGTCTGCCACCCCCACCCCCACCACAGGACACTGACAAACTCGAGTTTCTGATGTAAACACCATGAGCGTCCATCACAGGGCTGGCAGGAGGATGGGCTTCTGACCCAAGACCCCCAGGGCTCCTGAAATGTCATTCTCTGGGCAGCTTCCCCAAACCTTCCCACAAGAAAGCCCTGACACGTGACCACCAAGGACCTCTCTGGAAAGTCCTAATTTATAACCTCTGTCGCGGTTAATTAGAACACCTCTACCATTCCTTTCAAGGTGCAAATTAAACAGCTCATCGCTGCTTGCAATTAAAACCTCTGCTCAATTCTCTGCCCCTGATCCATACCACCCCACCTCACCTGCAGAATTTTGTCTCCAGGATCTCTGCCCACTCAGCCCCAGCTGCACATCCCACCCTGAGCTGGGACCTGCAGAGCAGAGTCAGTAGCAGTGGTGGGGATATACTAACCACTCACATCACAGGACTGGCTTTCCTCTCAGGAAAAGTTGGGACAAGGCAAGGGATGGCTGTCCCTTTGTGTGTGTGGGGGGGGGCGTTTTTTTTTAAAGACTTGATTTGCTCTGGGAAGGATACTTACCAATCATGACCTCCCCCAATTCCCCCTCCAATAAGCAGACCCCCACTCATCCTTCAGGGACAAGTTTTGGGTCCTCTTTCCCCCCCTCTACAACCTGCAAACCTCCCATCTGTGAGTTCTGATCCTCTTGAATGTGGTTCTGGCCATTTCCCCTTTTGAGATGCTCCCAATACAGAAATACAGATCAGTATGACAAAATTGTTGTTGAAGTGGTTGCATGTTACCAGTAGTTTAGCAGACAAAATTACAGAGTAATATACTTATGCTGTACAAATTCCAAACTCATTACAGAATTTGTAAGATTAATGAATTCATGAGTCCCTGGGGCAGTCTGGTCCAACCATGGTTCACGAGTTTAAAGGTGAAGAATGAACTTCATCACTGTTTCTCTGTGACCTTCATGTGTAACTTCCTCTGATGATAATATCAAAAGTTGAACAGCCCTTCATGAATGTGATGTCTGGGCCAATGGGTCCTTTTCCCCAACACTGTGGATTCCCACTGGAAGCCCTGTTTGAATTCCTAACACTTGACTCTCAGCCCCACCACAGTTATAGACACTCCACTGGACATTTATTACATTTGTGGCTGTCTACCATCTTGAGAACAATTCTCCCACGTTTAAAGAACTTTCTTCATTAGGAATTCTGTCTCTCCAAGATTAATGGGAAAGAAAGCTACCTTTCTCAGCCTACTTGCACCCAGGCTCCAGATGTAAGACTGCTACTGCTGCTGTTAAATCGCTTCAGTCGTGTCCAACTCTGTGCGACCCCACCAATGGCAGCCCACCAGGCTCCGCTGTCCCTGGGATTCTCCAGGCAAGAACACCAGAGTGGGTTGCCATTTCCTTCTCTAATACATGAAAGTGAAAAGTGAAAGTGAAGTCACTCAGTCATGTCTGACTCTTAGCAACCCCATGGACTGCAGCCCACCAGGCTCCTCCATCCATGGGATTTTCCAGGCAAGAATACTGGAGTAGGGTACCATTGCCTTCTCCAATGTAAGACTGAAGTGCCTTCAATTATCTCGTGACCCGAGAACTTCCAGAAGTTCAAGATAGATTTAGAAAAAGATAGAGGAACCAGAGATCAACAGCCAACATCTGTTGGATCACAGAAAAAAACTAGAGAATTCCAGAAAAACATCTGCTTCATTTACTACACCGAAGACTTTGTTTGGATCACAACAAATTGTGGAAAATTCTTAGAAATGAGAATATCAGACCACCTTATCTGCCTCCTGAGAAATCTGTATGCAGGTCAAGAAGCAACAGTTAGAACTGAACATATAGAACAACCGACTGGTTCAAAATCGGGAAAGAAGTACTTCAAGGCTGTATATTGTCACCCTGCTCACTTAAATTATATGCAAAGTACATCATGTGAAATGCTGGGCTGGATGAAGCACAAGCTGGAATCAAGACTGCTGGAGAAGTATCAACAACCTCAGATATGCAGATGACACCCCCCTTATGGCAGAAAGAGAAGAGGAGCTAAAGAACCTCCTAGTGAAAGTGAAAGAAGAGAGTGAAAAAGCTGGCTTAAAACTCAACATTCAGAAAACTAAAATCATGGCATCTAGTCCCGTCACTTCATGGCAAATAGATGAGGAAACAATGGAAGCAGTGACAGACTTTATTTTTTAGGCTCCAAAATCACAGCAGATGGTGACTGCAGCCATGAAATTAAAAGATGTTTGCTCCTTGGAAGAAAAGCTATGACAATCCTAGACAACATATTAAAAAGCAGAAATGTTGCTTTGCTGATAAAGGTCTATATAGTCAAAGCTATGGTTTTTCCAGTAGTCATGTATAGATGTGAGAGTTGGACCATATAGAAAGCTGAGTGCTGAAGAATTTGTGCTTTTGAACTGTGGTGTTGAAGAAGACTCTTGAGAGTCCCTTGGACTGCAAGAAGATCCAACCAGGCCATCCTAGAGGAAATCAGTCCTAAATATTCATTGAAAGGACTGATGCTGAAGCTGAAGTTCCAATATTTTGATCACCTGATGCAAAGAACTGACTCATTAGAAAAGATCCTGATGCTGGGAAAGATTGAAGGCAAGAGGAGAAGGGGACAAGAGAGGATGAGATGGTTGGGTGGCATCGGGAAAGAACTCAATGGACAGGAGTTTGAGCAAGCTCCGGGAGTTAGTGATGGACAAAGAAGCTGCAGACCATGGGGTTGCAAAGAGTCAGACACGACTGAGTGACTGAACTGAAAAGATTTAGAAAAAGAACTATGTGAGATGAATAATGCAGACTGGATTCTTTGGGAATCCACAAGGACTGGCTTTGGGGTGGTACCAGTGGCAGAGGTTCTGGCTCCTGGTGTCCGGTATCATAAGTGCCATCTACACTGATGGTGGACACAAAAGAGCTAAGTCCTGTACTTCCTATACACACCACCTCTAAAGTGGTCTCTCCAAAACCCAACTTTGAATCTGGTCAAGTCTCCAATCTAATTACATATTTGCAAGCAATGCAGACGCAGAAGGACATGATAAAGTCCATTTCAGGGATGCAATTGGCAAAACCCAGTCTGTGAGAAGCTAGAGGACAAACAACCTGGTTTCCATCAACAAATGAATCAGGAGGGACCCCCCACACACACACACGGGAAGATGTAGATGGACTTCTTTGGTGGCCCGGTGGTTAAGAATCCACCAGTGCAGGAGACATGAGTTTGATCCTGGTCCAGGAAGATGCCACGCGCTGTGGGGCAACTAAACTTGTATGCCACGGCCACTGAGCCCATGCTCCACACCAGAGAAGCTTCTGCATTTGTTGCCCCACTGCAGCTAGAGAGTAGTCCCTGCTCCCCACAGCTAGAGAAAAGCCCACGCAACAGTGAAGACCCAGCACAGTAAAAAATTTAAAAAAACTTTAAAAATTGAAAAAAGGGATAGAGAGGGATTACTGTTGTTTAGTTGCTATGTTGTGTCTGAGTCTTTGTGACCCCATGGACTGGAGCCCACTGGGCTCCTCTGTCCATGGAATTTTCCAGGCAAGAATACTGGAGGGGTTGCCATTTCCTTCTCCGGGGATCTTCCTAAAATTGTCTTTTAAAAGAGACTCAGGAGACATATCAACTAATCACACCGTTTATCCTTTATTTCAGTCCACACAAATGAACTGCAAAAACAAAAACTAAAACAAGCCAAAAGAATAGGAAATAATTAGTGAAATTTGTACATTGACAATATTTGATAATATTACCAGAAATACTGTTAAATTTTTAGGTGAAATGATGGCAATATGGTCATGGATTTTGAGAGTTCTTATCTTTTAGAGATAACACAATGAAATATGTATGGATAAAAGGCATACTGTCTGGGAATTATTTCAAGATAATTAGGGAGGAGAGGAGCAGAAGGAATAGAGATGAAATAACACTGGCTCTGACTTGATAAATGTTGCAGCTGAATGACTGGTGTATGGAATTCATTCAACACTCTCGTTCTGCTTATGTAAATGTTTGAAATATTCCCTGATAAAAATGTTTATAAAAACTATTTAACATAAATAAAATTTTAAATAAATAAATCAATGATCCTACATTAAATCAAACTTCATCTGGCTTAACAGAGAACACCCTTGCAGAACTGATGGGCTGGGTTATCCAGGTACTTTCCATTTTAGATGAAAGCGTGGAAAGCAATGGCTCCTTTTCTATGGGAGAAGGAAGGTGAAACTACTTGGATGGGGAGGCCGCGAATCTGTAGTAGACTCTAGCCAACTGGTCTCCCTCAGCTCAGAGATGCTCTGGTTTCCAGGGTTGCTTTGGGAACCATGGTGCCCAGCGCCATGACTACCATGCATCTCTACTCCATCCCAGCTAGTTTACCCTACACCCACTTGCAGCCAGTTTTCTCTGACAGAAACCATCTGCATGGACCTCTGCAGCCAAGGGGACACTGGAAACTGTGAAGCTGATGGATCTCTCAGATCCAGATTCTAGTGGATGTGATCCGAGAGAGATGGAGCAAGGTCAGCGAGATGGTCCTCCAGCAATAGGCCAGGAGAGTGGCAGTGAGAGGCCATAGCAAGGCAGTGGGGTGGAGGAGGAGAAGCTGCAAGCAACAAAGCTGAAGGGGATTCCACTGATGTATCAAGTGGTTACATACAGAGAGAGGAACAGAGAATTCAGAAAAAAGCACTTCCCATAAAGTGCCAGGCAGTTTACAAACTTCATCTCCTTCAACATCCACCATCAGTGTAGCAGACCATGACAGTCTGCTTGTTCCAAGTCTGGTCCCCTTTCTCCTGGTAATAGCACTTGGTTCATGTCTTTCAGACAGAACACACCTCCTTTTTCCCCGGCCACTTCCAAGTGGGGCACACAACACAGCCTGGCCATTTAGACCCAGGGTCACTAGCCCTGGCACAAGTACATAACCTTGGGTGTTCAGTTTAAACCACTGGGAAAGAGATGCTGTCTATCATATGGGGATGCTAAGAGGGTAGAAAAAGCAAGAGAGTTCCAGAAAAACATCTACTTCTGCTTCACTGACTACCCCAAAGCCTTTGACTGTGTGGACCACAAAAAACTGGAAAATTCTTAAAGAGATGGGAATACCATACCACCTGCCCAGTCTCCTGGGAAATCTGTAAGCAGGTCAAGAAGCAACAGTTAGAACCGGACATAGAACAATGGACTGGTTCAAATCAGGAAAGGAGCACATCAAGGCTGTATATTGTCACCCTGCTTATTTAACTTATATGCAGGGTGCATCATGTGAATTGCTGGGCTGGATGAAGCACAAGCTGGAATCAAGATTGCCAGGAGAAATATCAATAACCTCAGATAAGCAGATGACACCACCCTTATGGCAAAAAGCAAAGAACTAAAAAGCCTCTTGATGAAAGTGAAAGAGGAGAGTGAAAATGTTGGCTTAAAACTCAACATTCAGAAAACTAAGATCATGGCATCTGGTCCCATCACTTCATGGGAAATATATGGGGAGACAATGGAAACAGTGACTTTATTTTGGGGGCTCCAAAGTCACTGCAGATGGTGACTATAGCCATAAAATTAAAAGACACTTGCTCCTTGGAAGAAAAGCTATAACAAACCTAGACAGCATATATTAAAAGGCAGATACATTATTTTGCCAACAAATATCCATCTAGTCAAAGCTATGGTTTTTCCAGTAGTCATTGTATGGATGTGAGAGTTGGACTGTAAAGAAAGCTGAGTGCCGAAGAATAGATGCTTTTGAACTGTGGTGTTAGAGAAGACTCTTGAGAGTCCCTTGGACTGCAAGGAGATCTAACCAGTCCATCCTGAAGGAAATCGGTCCTGGGTGTTCATTGGAAGGACTCATGCTGAAGCTGAAGCTCCAATACTTTGGCCACCTGACGTGAAGAACTGACTCATTGGAAAAGACCCTGATGCTGGGAAAGATTGAAGGCAGGAGGAGAAGGAGAGGAGAGAGGATGAGATGGTTGGGTGGCATCACCAACTCAATGGACATGAGTTTGAGCAAGCTCTGGGAGTTGCTGATGGACAAGGAAGTGTGGTGTGCTGCAGTCCATGCGGTCACAAAGAGTCAGACATGACTGAGTGACTGAACTGAAGAGGGTAGAACGTCAGCCTGGAATAGCTGAGAGCCATCAAGTAGAGAGAGCCTTACTGTCATGAGGCCTTCATTGCAGGGAGGAAAGCAGGGGCGAGAGATGGAGAGATGCTGATGCTCATTTGAATATCAAGATCCAGTCCTGCCTGATGCCAGCCTTAACCCTGAACTATTGATTGATGCGCAAATTAGCTCCTTTGTGTTTTCCTAACTAGCATGAATCAGAGTTCTGTGACTTGTGACTAAAATAGTCCTAATAAAACAATCTTGTGTGATAAATATTACCATCTCCAACCTCCTGATGGAAAAAGCCAAATCTCTGACAAATTAGTGAAACTGTTTATAATTATGCACTTTCATGGGCTTCTGATGTGGCTCAGAGGTAAAGAATCCATCTACCAGTGCAGGAAATGTAGGAGATGGGGTTTGGTCCCTGAGTTGGGGAAGATCCCCTGGAGGAGGGCATGATAACCCACTCCAGTATTCTTGCCTGGAAAACCCCCATGGACAGGGGAGCCTGGCAGGCTATAGTCCATAGGGTCACACAGAGTCAGACTAGACTGAAGCTACTGAGCACACACCCACCACTTTCATAAGTCAAGTAGGGTGTTTTCTTTCCCCCAACCCCTTTCTCTCTCTCATTCACTTTTTATTGAGAAGATTTCTTGAACACAGAACAGGGAAAGATTTTTGTGAGCTAATCCAGCACCTCACCACACACACACACACACACCCCCAACTCTGGCAGAGACCCTAGACCCTAGGAGTCATGGAGAGAAGGTGGGGGAAGCAGAATAGTAATAAGACCAAGTAGGTGAAGTCAAAGGAGAAGAAAGATGGAGTGTGGAAGAGAACTGTCATGGTTTTTAAAATATTTTGGTGAATTCTTTGACGTGTCTTCTTTCAAAAGATGGAGCCTAACTGCTCCCCACCCACCCTGCCTTTGGATATGGACTGGTGGCAGAAGTGATGGGATGTGATTTCCAGGGCCAGGTCATGAGAGGATACAACTTCCTCCTTGCTCTCTCTCAGATCACTTGGCCTGAGGGGGGCTAGCCACCAAGTCATGAGGACACTTGAGCAGCCTCGCCCACAGCCTAATAGCCTGTGAGCCACCTTCAACATCAGATCCTCCAGTCCAAGCTGCTCTCAAACACCTGACCCCCATAGAAACTTTGGGATAATAAATATCTACTTTTAAATATATATTTGTTGTTTGCTTGGCTGCATCAGGTCTCAGTTGTGGCATGTGGGATCTACTTCCCTAATCAGGAATCAGCATGGGCCCACTCCATGGGGAGCTCAGAGCTTTAGCCACTAGACCATTACAGAAGTCCCATTTATGTTGTCCTAAGCCACTAAGTTATTGGGGTAATTTGTTACACAGCAATTAATAACTAAAACAGAAACTCTCTGATACACACCATCAGGGTGGCCTCTGTGTGAACTGATGGTCTCTCCATGGAAATTAGAAAAGACAGCTATGCCTCGTCCTCTGAACCCATGAATATGACATATCTGCCAATGGCAAGACTTCCTTTCTTCTCTGTAGAACATTCTAGGCAGAACCCAGAGGCAGTACCAGGGTTGGCATCTGAGTCTTTATGATGCCAAAGACTGTGCCTCTCCACGAGGTCACATTTCAAAGTCTGGATGTGAACAGCTGAGAAACTTAAAATGCTTCTTTTGAATCAGAGACCAAGAATTAGAGGACAGAGTAAGAGGGTGCTTCTCTTATTAATTTAATTATTTAAAACCCATTGGAAGGATCTCTCTGATGGTCCAGTGGCTAAGACTCCAAGCTCCCAATGCAGAGAGCCCAGGTTCGATCACTGGTCATGGAACTAGATCCAACATGCTGCAACTAAGAGTTCACAATGCACAACAAAGAGCTGGTGCAGCCAAACAGATAAATTTAAAAAAATTTTTTAATAAATAAAGCTGAGCGGAGATGTGATTAGGGTAGAGATCAAGATGAAATCATACTGGATTAGGAGAGGGCTTTGAAATCTAACTAGTCTGTCCTTATATGAGACAGAAAGGGACACACACAGAAGTGGGTGATTTCAATATGGAGGCAAAAATTGGGGTGATGTGTCTACACAAAGAATGCCATGACTGCCAGCAACCACTAGAAGCTGGGAGAGAAGCACTCAGCCAATCCTTGCTCAGAACCTCCAGAAGGAACCAACCTTGTCAGTAACTGGATTTTGGATTTCTGCTTCCCCAAAGTGGGAGACTAAATTTCTATTATTTAAAACCAAAAACAAACAAAAAACCCCTACCAATGATATTAAATAAATAGTAGGACAATAACAGATAACAGTTTCAAAATGGCCTTAGTGGACTGAGATGTCCCCTGATGTCATTCATTTTCCACAAATGTATGCTGATGGCCTGGTTAGTGCCAGGACCATGCACACAGGAAATGTTACATCAGAGCCAGGGGCCAAATGAACACCTCAGTCAGCCCACGCTCACTGGCATATGGAGGGCAGGGTTGGGTACAGGATCTAGGAAGACCCTCTGCAGCAGGTGGACTGAGCAAACTGGGTAGAAAGTTGGAAAGGTGAGAGGGTGGAAATTTCTGGCAGGCACACAGTTGCAGCCCCAGGTGACGCACTTTGGGCTGGTGCATCATGTGGGTAGAAAAACAGAGGGACAGGCGGCACAGTAACTTCTGTCCTATGGCACCTGCCTCCACATTCTGATGTTTAAGATCTCATGCAGAAGTCCCTCCTCTGAAGCCCCCAGATACACTCTGTTTGACCCAGGCTTGTCTCCCAAAGTGATGTGGTAGTTCCAGCCCCACACTAGTATTCTTCCTGATACCCCGGAAAAATACCTAGTTCTTCTCTTCCTAGAAAATCCTTACAAATTTGCTCAAAAAGTTCTTTCTCCTGTGAAGAAAAGAAAACCCTCCTACACTGTTGATAAGAATGAAAATTGGTACAGCCACCATAGAAAATGGTATGAAGTTTCCTTAAAAAATTAAAAATAAATTTGCCATATGATCCAGTTCACTCCTGGGCAAATATCTAGAGAAAACTCTTATTCAAAAGACACATGCATACCAATGTTCATAGCAGCACTATTTACTATAGCCAAGAAATGGAAGCAACCTAAGTGAACATCAACAGATGAATGGATAAAGATGTGAATATATATATATATATATATATATATATATATATATATATATATAAAACAAGGAGATACCACCAGTCCATTCTAAAAGAGATCAGTCCTGGGTGCTCATTGGAAGGACTGAGTGACTGAACTGAACTGATACACACACACACACACACACACACGCATACACGCACACACACAATGGAATATAACCCAGCCATTAAATAGAATGAAATATTGCCATCTAGAGCAACATGGATGGACCTAGAGATTGTCATATTAAGTGAAGTAAATCAGACAGAGAGAGAAAAATATCATATGATATCAATTATATGTAGAATCTGAAAAAAATTATGTAAACGAACTTATTTATAAAACAGAATCAGATTCACTGACACAGAAAAAAATAAACTTCTGGTTACCAAAGGGAGAGGAATAAATTAGGAATTAGCAGATACACACTCAGTTCAGTTTAGTTCAGTCACTCAGGCGTGTCTGACTCTTTGTGACCCCATGAATTGCAGCACTCGAGGCCTCCCTGTCCATCACCAACTCCTGGAGTTCACTCAAACTCATGTCCATCGAGTCGGTGATGCCATCAAGCCATCTCATCCTCTGTCGTCCCTTTCTTCTCCTGCCCCCAATCCCTCCCAGCATCAGAGTCTTTTCCAAGTAGTCAACTCTTCGCATTAGATGGCCAGAGTATTAGAGTTTCAGCTTTAGCATCAGTCCTTCCAATGAACATCCAAGATTGATCTCCTTTAGAAAGGACTGGTTGGATTTCCTTGCAGTCCAAGGGACTCTCAAAAGTCTTCTCCAACACCATAGTTCAAAAGCATCAATTCTTCAGTGCTCAGCTTTCTTCACAGTCCAACTCTCACATCCATATATGACCACTGGAAAAACCATAGCCTTAACTAGATGGACCTTTGTTGGCAGAGTAATGTCTCCGCTTTTGAATATGTTATCTAGGTTAGTCATAACTTTCCTTCCAAGAGTAAGCGTCTTTTAATTTCATGGCTGCAGTCACCATCTGCAGTGATTTTGGAGCCCCCAAAATAAAGTCTGACACTGTTTCCACTGTTTCCCCATCTATATACACATTACTGTATATAAAATAGATAAACAACAAGAACTTACTGTATAGCACAGGGAATTATTATATATTCAATATCTTGAAATAAACTATAATGGAAAAGAATCTGAAAAGAATCATGAATCAAAGAATCTGAATCACTTTGCTCTACACCAAAATTAACGCAAAATCAACTATGTTGTTGCCATTTAATCACTAAGCCATGTCTGAGTCTTTTGCGAGAGAATGGACTCTTTTGCAACCCCCTGGACTGTAGTTCCCCAGGCTTATCTGTCCATGGGATTTCCTAAGCAAGAACACTTTGCAACCACTGACCCAGGGACTAAACCCTGTAAGCAGTTTCTTTACTGTCTGAGTCACTAGGGAAGTTGGAGGAGGGAGGGACTTTTTTTTTTTTTTTTTTAATTGAAGTAGGGCTTCCCATGGCTTCACAGTGAAGAATTAGCATGCCAGTTCAGGAGACATGGGTTAGATCCCTGGGTCGGGAAGATCCCCTGGACAAGGAAATGGCAACACACTCAGTATGCTTGCCTCAAAAACTCCATGGACAGAGGAGCCTGGAGGGTTACAGTCCATGGGGTCATAAAGAGTTGGACACAACTGAGTGACTAACACTCCTCCAAGACGTCTTTGACTCTTCCCTAAGAATTCCAATCAGTTTTGATTGGTTTGGTGCTGCTGTGACCTTGGCAGGGAAGGGCCAGTCAGGCTGCCGTCCTGGAGATCTCTCTTGGCCTCCATCAGGCTTCCTCCAACCGGGTGAGACCCAGTCTCTTGTCATTCTCCTCGCTCTCCTCACTTCACCCTGTGTTCTCTGAGTGACTGGGCTGTGCAAGTACGTTAATGAATAGACTTAACTTCACACACTGTGGTTATCAGTCCAACCTTGACTACACTTTCATTTATGGCTCTTCTCAGAAGACCTCCGGGTTATGTTAAGATATGTTCCTGCCACGCAGCAGTAGGTGGGGACCTTTGCCCAACAAAATAAGGCCACGTCTGAGAGGCTGCTGCTCTTCAGGTGAGGTGGGCATTGTAGCATCTAATCGAGGGTATAAAGATAATGCCTGGGGATGTCTTAAGAAACTCTGCTGTTTTGTACTTTGGGACTCTTACAATTTTATAACGCCTAAATGATAACCCTCAAAGTTGCTGTAATCACTACAGACTTTTTCTCCCAGCCCTACTTATTCTTCAAGACTCTGCTAAAGCCCCTGCTTAAGCAAGACACCTTTCACATCAACCCTGGGTGACCTCTCTCCTGACTAACATTGGGTCATTGTTAAATTCCATTCCTTTGGTTAACCATTAACTCAATTAAAACATTTTTAGGTCAAACAATAAATCAAAACTGAAATCACTAAATGTGTAATCTAAAAAATAACACAAACAAATGAATATAACAAAACAGATTTGTAAAGAAAAACTAGTGGTTATTAGTGAGAAGAGGGGTGGGGAAGGGGCAAGATGGAGAAAAGGATTGAGAGGTATAAACTACTAGGTAAAAAGTAAATGAAATACAGCACAGAGAATATAGCCAATATTTTGTAATAACTTTGAATAGAGTATAATCTACAAAAATTGAATCACCATGTTTTACATCTGAAACTAATACAACATTGTAAATAATGTAATTTGATTAAAAAAAACCTGAAATTGTAAAATAATTTAAAATGAATAATTAAAAAAACTATATGGGAGAAAATTGCAAGTCACATACATGGGAGCAAGTATTTGCAAAGAACTCGTAAAAAAATATGTTAAGAATGTTTTGAACTCAACAGTAAGAAACCAAAAATCCAGTTAGTAAGTAAAAGAATAGACACTTTACTAATGAAGGCATAAGGAAAGCAAATAAATACATGAAAGATGTTTAACCTCATTAGCCACTGGAAAAATGCAAATTATTAATAAATCACAATAATATATCATGACTTACTTGTTAAATGGCTTTAATTTAAAATTTGATAATATCAAGTGTTGACAAACATACAGCAATAGTAGATAATTCATATATTTTTATGGAGATAAGAAATGGTAGTGCCACTGTGAAAAAATCAGTCTGGAAATTTATTTAAAATTTAAACATATATTTGTTATACAGCTCAGCAATCTCAATACAGGATATTTTCCCCAAGAAATAAAACCTTATATATATACAAAAAAACCTGTGCATGAACATTCGTAGATGCTTCATTTGTAACATCTGAAAATGAAAAAAGTCCAAATTTCCTTTTAACAGATGAAATGTTAAACCGTGGCATATCTATACAATTGAATGAAAGTGAAAGTTAGTCACTCAGTCATGTCTGACTCTTTGGGACCCCATGGACTGTAGCCCACCAGGTTCCTCTGTCCATGGGATTCTCCAGGCAAGAATACTGGAGTGGGTTGCCATTCCCTTCTCTGGGGGATCTCCTGACTCACATATCAAACCCAGGTATCCTGCATTGTAGGCAGATTCTATACCACTGAACCAACAATGGAATACTACTCAGCAATTAAATAAACAAACTATTGATTCTTAACAATAATTTGGATGGATCTTAGGGCATTAAGCAAAGTGGTGGTTTAGTTGCTCAGTAATGTCTGATTCTTATAGACCCTATGGACTGTAATTCCAAATTCCAATTCCAAAAAGGCAATGCCAAAGAATGCTCAAACTACCACACAATTGCACTCATCTCACATGCTAGTAAAGTAATGCTCAAAATTCTCTAAGTCAGGCTTCAGCAATACATGAACTGTGAACTCCTGATGCTCAAGCTGGTTTTAGAAAAGGCAGAAGAACCAGAGATCAAATTGCCAACATCTGCTGGATCATGGAAAAATCAAGAGAGTTCCAGAAAAACATCTATTTCTGCTTTCTTGACTATGCCAAAGTCTTTGACTGTGTGGATCACAATAAACTTTGGAAAATTCTGAAAGAGATGGGAATACCAGACCACCTGACCTGCCTCTTGAGAAACCTATATGCAGGTCAGGAAACAACAGTTAGAACTGGACATGGAACAACAGACTGGTTCCAAATAGGAAAAGGAGTACGTCAAGGCTGTAAATTGTCACCCTGCTTATTTAACTTCTATGCAGAGTACATCATGAGAAATGCTGGACTGGAAGAAACACAAGCTGGAATTAAGATTGCCAGGAGAAATATTAATCACCTCAGATATGCAGATGACACCACCCTTATGGCAAAAAGTGAAGAGGAGCTAAAAAGCCTCTTGATGAAAGTGAAAGAGGAAAGCGAAAAAGTTGGCTTAAAGCTCAACATTCAGAAAACTAAGATCATGGCATCCGGTCCCATCACTTCACGGGAAATAGATGGGGAAACAGTGGAAACAGTGTCAGACTTTATTTTGGGGGCTCCAAAATCACTGCAGATGGTGACTGCAGCCATGAAATTAAAAGACGCTTACTCCTTGGAAGAAAAGTTATGGCCAACCTAGTTAGTATATTCAAAAGCAGAGACATTACCGACTAAGGTCCGTCTAGTCAAAGCTATGGTTTTTCCTGTGGTCATGTATGGATGTGAGTTGGACTGTGAAGAAGGCAGAGTGCCGAAGAATTGATGCTTTTGAACTGTGGTGTTGGAGAAGACTCTTGAGAGTCCCTTGGACTGCAAGGAGATCCAACCAGTCCATTCTGAAGGAAATCAGTCCTGGGATTTCTTTGGAAGGAATGATGCTGAAGCTGAAACTCCAGTACTTTGGCCACCTCATGTGAAGAGTTGACTCATTGGAAAAGACTCTGATTCTGGGAAGGACTGGGGGCAGGAGGAGAAGGGGACGACAGAGGATGAGATGGCTGGATGGCATCACGGACTCGATGGGCATGAGTCTGAGTGAACTCCGAGAGATGGTGATGGACAGGGAGGCTTGGTGTGCTGCGATTCATGGGGTCACAAATAGTCAGACACGACTGAGCGACTGAACTGAACTTAGTGTCTGAATCTTATAGACCTCATGGACTGTAGCCCATCAGGCTCCTCTGTCCGTAGGATTTTCTAGGCAAGAATACTGGAGTGGGTTACCATTTCCTTCTCCAAACCCAGGGATTGAACCCACGTCTCTTGTGTCTCCTGCATTGGAAAGTGTGTTCTTTACCATCTGAGCTAGGAAAGAAGCCCTTAAGCAAATGGGCTTAACCAATTTCCCATACTGTATACTGTAAGTTAAGCTGCATGCTGTAAGATTTCATTTGTATGACATTACATAAATGACAAAATTATAGAAATGGAGGACACATCAGTGGTTGTCATAAGTTAGGAAATGAGCAGGAAGATATGACGACAAAGGCGCAGGATGAGTAAGTTCTTTTGTGGGAAAGAAATCCTGAGTGTTGACTGTGGCAGTGGTTATATGAATTTATGTTGTTGCCATTCAGTCACTAAGTCATGTTGATTCCTGTGACCCCCATGGACTGTAGCACACCAGGCTTCCCTGTCCTTCAGTGTCTCCTGGATTTTGCTCAAAGTCATATCTATTGAGCTGGTGATGTTATCTAAACATCTCATCCTCTCTGCTCTTTTCTCGTTTTGCTTTCAATCTTTCCCAGCATCAGAGTCTTTTCCAATGACTTGTCTCTTCACATCAGGTGGCCAAAGTATTAGAGCTTCAGCTCTGAATCTATATATGTGACTAAACGGGCTTCACTGGTGGTTCAGCGGTAAAGAATCCATTTGCCAGTGCAGGAGCTGCGGGAGGCTAGAGTTCAATCCCTGGGTTGGGAAGATCCCTTGGAGGAAGACATGGCAAACCACTCCAGTATTCCTGCCTGGAGAATCTCACATACAGAGGAGCCTGGTGGGCTAGAGTCCATAGAGTCGCAAAGAGTTGGACATGACTGAGGGACTGAACATGCACGCACATACACAAAGACATACAAAAACTGAGGGCATGCAAAAAAAATGGTGAAACCTGAATAAGTTCTGTAGTCAGTTGTATTAATGGTGCCAGACAATTTCTTGGTTTTGATAATGTTCTATAATTATAGAAGATATCACCACTGAAGGAAGCTAGATGGATATATAGGACCTCGCCATACTCATTTTGCAATTTCTTCTAAGTCTATAATCATATCAAAATAAAAAGCTTTAAAAATAACACTACTTATAAAATCATAAGGGATATGATTAAAACAGGGCTCAGAGGAAATATTCATATCCTTAAGCAATTAATACTCAACGAAGAAATTATGAAAACAACTAAATTATGAATTTGATAGTCAGAAAAAGCAGTAAAATAAGCATAAAAATAATAGGAAGAAGGAATTGATAAAGCAAAAAGCAGACATTACTGGCACTGAAGATAGAAAAAGAACAAACTTGAGTGTTGGATTTTTAAATTAAAATATAGAAACCACTGTGAAGTGAAGTGAAAGTCCCTCAGTCATATTTGACTCTTTGTGACCCCATACAGTCCGTGGAATTCTCCAGGCCAGAATACTAGTGTGGGTAACTGTTCCCTTCTCCAGGGGATCTTCCCAACCCAGGGATCAAACCTATGTCTCCCACATGGAGGCAGATTCTTTACCAGTTAAGCTACCAGAGGAGGCAAGAATTCCGGGAGTGGGTAGCCTATCCCTTCTCCAGCAGATCTTCCTGACACAGGAATTGAACCAGGGTCTCCTGCAGCAGGCAGATTCTTTACCAGCTGAGCTACTAGAGAAGCCCCAGAGAAACCACTAACCAACCAAATTTTTGAAAAATAAAAAACCATAGTACACAAAATTAAAATTGGAATGAAGAAATAGCCACTGATACAAAGAAATAAAAGTAAGTAATTTCAAGGAGATCCAACCAGTCCATTCTAAAGAAGATCAGCCCTGGGTGTTCTTTGGAAGGAATGATGCTAAAGTGGAAACTCCAGTACTTTGGCCACTTCATGTGAAGAGTTGACTTGTTGGAAAAGACTCTGATACTGGGAGGGATTGGGGGCAGGAGGAAAAGAGGACGACAGAGGATGAGATGGCTGGATGGCATCACCAACTCGATGAATATGAGTTTGAAGAAACTCCAGGAGATGATGATGGACAGGGAGGCCTAGTGTGTTATGATTCATGGGGTCGCAAAGAAGTAGACATGACTGAGCAACTGAACTGAACTGAACTGAATTTCAAGAAATGGGAGCTTTTCAAGTAAAATATTTTTCAAAAATCAAAACTGACCTTAGGATAGACAGAAGATCTAAAGAGGTCTTTAAATTACTTAGTTGAAACTGAGTAAGTTGTCAAAGAACTACACTTCCTCACAAAAGCACCAGACCCATAAGGTTTCAAAGGCAAATGTTACTAAATCCTAAAGGAATAAATAATGCCACTTTGTTAATTTTTCTTTCAAATTTTCATGGTATTTTTATGAATATACTTATTCCTTTTTTCTTTTGTATTCTCATTCCCTGTATACCATAAGCTACCATTTTAGTAAGTATAGTGTTGGCATATTTTTGCAAGATATGCTTTGTTTTGTGATACTGTATTTTTAAATTTATGTAAATGGTATTTTGTTACATATGGCTTGTGCTTCTGAAATTGTAAGAGTTCAAAAACAGTCCCCTACATTTTCTTTCAAAAATGTTACAGTCTTACTATTCACATTGACGTCTTTAATTCACCTAGAATGCAGGTTTGCATGGGCTATCCGGGAGATATATGGTTTTATTTTTCGCTGTATATTGAATCGGTGTGCTCAGTCTTTGGCCTTTTCCCATTGATCTGTGGTGTCAATTCTATGGCATATTGACTTCCTGTACACACAGGGCTCTTTCTCTTAGGTCTCTATTCTGTTCCTTCTGTCTGTGTGTACTTGTGGTAACACTATAGTGCATTTATTATTTTAGCATTGTAGTATCTCTTAACATTGTTAGCACAAATCCCCATCTTTCATTCTTCTTAGACTAAGCTGTTCATGGGCCTTTATTCCTCAATAAAAATTCCAGAGCAATTTTATCATGTTCCCTTACCAAAAATTTCCACCTAGAATTTTGTTTGGGTATACACCAGATTTATAGATGAATTTGTGGGGGAATAGAGGCCTTCAGTGGAGAAGGCAATAGCACCCCACTCCAGTACTCTTGCCTGGAAAATCTCATGGACAGAGGAGCCTGGTGGGCTGTAGTCCATGGGGTCGCTAAGAGTCAGACATAACTGAGCAACTTCACTTTCACTTTTCACTTTCATGCATTGGAGAAGGAAATGGCAACCCACTTCAGTGTTCTTGCCTGGAGAATCCCAGGGACGGGGAGCCTGGTGGGCTGCCATCTATGGGGTTGCACAGAGTCGGACACGACTGAAGTGACTTAGCAGCAGCAGCAGAGGCCTTCAGAATGCTAAATTATCTAATCCAAGAATATAACACATCTCCACTTTTATTCAATTATCTATGTGACCTTTAATTGAGGTTTTTAAGATTTCTCCAAAGAGATTGTGTATGTCTTCATTTTTTCATTTTTCTTTCATTTTTCATTCTCTCCATATTCTTTGTAGATTTCTTACCCTTGAAAATAATTTCTCCTTTTTATTATATTTTCTAGTAAATTATGGCTGATATAAAGCAATGCTATTGATTTTTGTTGTTTCCTCTTATATCTGACCAGGTTTCTGAAGTCTCTTATCAGTGCTAACAGATTGTGTGCTGATACTGACTTTTCCTGGGCAAATGATTATATCACCTCAAATAATGATGGTTCTAAGTCTTCCAGTCCCTCTGCTGCTTATATAAAGCAGTCAAGAGCAGAGAGAAAAAAGAAGAAAAGCTTCCAAATTCATTTTACGAACTAGCACAGTATTTATACCCAAAGCAGACAAGATAGTCTAAACAGAAAACTACATATTAGCCTAATTCATAAATATCTGTGTAGACTTCTAAATAAAAATAACCAAAATGTACTTTAAAAGAACAAGTCACCAGGAAAAATGGTGTTAATTCCTAGAGTGTAAGGAAGATTAAATGTTATTCACCATGTTAACATGTCAAAGGAGGAAATTTATATGACCATCCTTTTGGATGTGGAACACCCATTTCTAACCTAAAAATGAAAGTTTAGTAAAATAAACATGGATGACTGACTTAGGTTAAAAACTGATTAGTCCTATTGGCAAGACATTAAAAACATTTCTATTAAAAAGTCAAGAATAAGCTATAGATACCACTAATATTTTCCTCGAAGGATTAGATATTGCTGTCAGACAATCAAAATGAGTAAAGGTGTAAATTGGAGTCATGTCCAACTCTTTGCGACCCCATGGGCTATAGCCTGCCAGGCTCTGTCCGTGAAATTTTCCAGGCAAGAATACTGTAATGGGTTGCCATTTTAGGGGATCTTCCCAACCCAAGGATCAAACTGTGCCTCTTGCATCTCCTGCAATGGCAGGTGGATTCTTTACCACTAGCACCACATATAGATGATATTATATTCAGGAAAATACAAGAATACAAGTAAATCAACTGAACAACTATTACAGATAATAAGAGAACTCAAAAAGGCCACAAAATATGCTCACAAATAGCTTTTCTATATATGAACAAGAATTAGAAAATACAGAGGAAAAAAATATTCCATTTACAGTGGTAACAACTGACAAAATGTTTAGAAGTAATTACCAAAAATGAGAAAGATATATTTACAACAAACTTTAAACTCAGTCTTCATATGAAATAAGATCTGAATTAATGAAAAGCTCTACCCCCGTTCCTACATAGGAGAACCCAACATTATAAAAATGTTCTTTCTTCCTAAATTAATACATAAATGGAATATGAAAAGTTTCTCATTTTTATAACAAAATGGAATTTTAAATTAGTGAGGAAATGAAATGGTGTTAGATAATCAGTCACACATTTGGAAAAATAAGTAAGCTGAATCAAAGTTCATAAGCTAAAACTGAATGTGTAAAGGTTTTAGAAGTTACAGGAATTTTTGTTTGTGTTTTTAAAATTAATCTTAGGGTAGGGAAAGCCACTCTAAAACACAAACTTCAGAATCAATGAAGTAGAAGTTTGATACTTATAAATTAAAATGTCTGCACAAAACTTTCAGTTTAAAAATTTAGATTGAACATACAGATTTATCACTGTTTTTCCCAAAATTTCACTTAAGTGACAAAGTGTTGAAGAAAACATATTTTAAAGAAGAAGAGATCATGACCTTCATACAAGGTATACACTTGGCAGAGATTTTATTTAACTTCTTAATTAATGAAGGAACCAGTAAGATGCTACATTTCTTACAATAGAGGCTTGAACTTACAGGTTTATATTCCCCACCTAACAGAATCTATTCATTTTTGCCACATTCAGGAGTCATTTGCATAGTTATAGACTGGAAACATTTGCACTATTATTATTTTTTAAGATTTTTGATGTAGATCATTTTTAGAGGTTTTTAAAAATCAAGTTTATTACAACATTGCTTCTGTTTTATGTTTTCAGGTTTTGGGCCACAAAGCATGTGGGATCTTAACTCTCCGACCAGGGATCGAACACTCACCCCCTGCATTAGAAGGCAAAGTCTTAACCAGTCTTAACCAGGGAAGTTCCTGCATTGTTCTTAGTTCTAACTTATATCCCTGATGTGTTGGAAAATAGCCTAGTCAAAGACAACCAAGGATAATTTGGATGGCTAGGCTAGACAGGACACTTACTAATATTGCTTTGCCCATTTCAAACACTTTTACAATTTTCTTGATATTCTCCCCTACTTGTAATCATAATAATCTGAAGAAAGATTATTCCTGATGACAAATAACAGTCTTCTCATAATGTTTGACCTGATTATTTACATAGGCGCTGGAGGAGTGTTCATATAGTTCTCTAAATTCGCTGTATAGTATCTAGAGTAGCCTGCCAAGAAGAAGACACAGATTCAATCTCTGCATTGGGAAGATTCCCCTGGAGAAGGAAATGGCAACCCACTCCAGTATTCTTGCCTAGGAAATCCCATGAACAGAAGAGCCTAGTGGGCTACAGTCCATGGGGTCACAAAGAGTCAGACATGACTCAGCAACTAAAGACCAACCAACAATATCTAGAGCAAAACAAGTTTGAACAATTACAAGATTATCTTCTATGTGAAAGTCTTCATAAGGCAACTCAGATGAACTTTTAAAAACATCTATGATTTGCCATCTCATGGCTAAGAAACTCTCTACTAGATTTTACTTGCAAAGTTCAATGACTCTCTTTTCTCAAGGTTCGTAAAATAACTTGGATTTCTGCCCCCAAAGAAAGTCACCTTCCTTACTACCTGTGAGTCTGGACCCTGTAAACAAAACACTCAGACCTGTTTTCCTGGGAGGCCATAATACTCAATGTCTCTTTAAGTACTACCATACTTTGTTCCTTAAGAATGACTTGTCATGCCTGATTAAAAGAGCATTGTACTCATATATAATACTGCAGGAGGACCTTGGATGTTTAATCAATTTGTTTAATTATGTTCTCATATAAAGAAAGAGTCTTATTAAACTTATGCAAATAACTATATTGCCATGAAAAGGAGACTCAGAAAGAGTTTCTGAATTAGTTGATAAATTAGATATCACTTTTAAATGTTTCATCTTAGTTTAAAAAAGCAGAGTCTACCAAATTGCTATAGGCTACAGGGAGCATGAGAAGACACAGAAAGGGTGTCCTTATAGATGTGGAAAATATATAGATCTGGAAAAATTCAAATGACATCAGTAATATTCCAAACAAATAACCACAATCAAATATTGCACATCAGCTCATTCAGTTCTACATAATTAATTCTTGTTCCACTGGGTCTTGGGTTAGTAGTCTCATGAAGCCATCTGTTTCGCAGTGAAAAGAGTTCTGGAAATCCAAGATCACTCCACTGATATGGTCTGAAAGTTGCCTAAGTGATTCCAGCTCAGATGCTTCTATCCAAGACTTGAAATTTTGAAAGGTCAATATTTTGCAGTACCTGTTTTCACAAGGCTCTGAGATTTTCCTTGTTTGTTGAAGACACAAACTCTGGCCTGTTGCTTATAAAAGAGACTTCAGCAAGAGTTAGAGTAAAACACAAGCTATTTATAAAAGACAAAGTTATAGATTTTTTTGTTACTGAAAAATCTCAAGTGTAGACGCACTGATGAGAGTTTGTAATAAACAAAAGAATAATACAACTGAGACTTTCCTGATGGTCCAGTGGCTAAGACTCCATGCTCCCAATGTAGGGGACCTGGTTCAATCCCAGGTCAGGCAATTAGAGCCACGTGCTGCAACTAAAGATCCTGCATGCTGCAACTAAGGCCCAGTGCAGCCAAATGTAGAAATAGGTATTTTTAAGAAAAGAATAATACAACTGACAAGGATATTTGGGTGTTTGGTTGATGGCATGCAAAACAAAGATAATAAACCCATTCTCCAAGAAAACATTTTAAGAAAATATATCTTAGCTCAACTATAAAGTCTATTTTCTAAGAGGCTAGTGAATGCTGCATCTGATTTATAAAATTGGATTTTATAGGGGAAAATATCTTGAGAGATGACACGATAATCCTTTGATATACTATATAATGTTCTTAGACTGTTGAGTAAAGAAACTCCATAAACTTAAAAGGGCTAGACACCTATATAGCTGTAAATCTTCAGGATTACATCTGATGTGCATTGAGAACCACTGGCTTAAACATTACTCGGTTTGAAGTCTTTTAAAAAGAAAAAGACTGGCAATCAATATGCTAAATAATAATTGAAATATATTGTTGCTCAATATTATCAGGTATTGATAACACTACCAAGACTCAGATAAATAGGGGAAATTCAACAGAATAATTTTATAAGACCTTCAATCAGTGTTTCCCTTGAAATTAAAACATACAGAAAGTGAGGCATTGAAAAATCTCCTGGAGCATCCCATAAAGCATAACATTTCTGAAATGCTTTTATTAATAATACCTTACCTATAAAATTTAAAACTCAGGGAGGGGTGAGCATCTCTCCTGATTTAACTTTGTCCACACAACTCTTCAAACTTGATTATTTCTAGCATCCCTTTTATAAGGTAAAAGGACAAATTTTGTGAGTTTCTTCTAGGAATCCTATGGGAAATCTCAAAGGCTGCTTTAGGTGTGTAAGATATCTGGCAATTTTTATTATCTTCTATTTTCCAGGCCTGATTTTTAAAAGGTAGAAATCAAGAGCTGTCAAAGGAGATTTGGACACTTGATTAAGACATAATAATGAGTACCTGAAAAACAGTACTAGGCTGCTTATGAATCAAAGGAACAATAAAACATTTTAAAATAAACAAGAACCTTAACACTTTCATAATTGAGGAATCTTTTTCTTTCTCCTCTTTTTTGTAGTTAAGAGTATAAAGTCAACATATAGCATGTAAAATTATTCAAGTTAATCACAGAATCTGTGCTTTCTAGGTAGATTATACAGAGAATATATAAAGTAGCCAGTCATCCTGATTTCCCCAAGACCATCCTGGTTTTAGCACAGAAAAGTGAGGGTTTCTCCAGAAACCCCACTGTCCCAGGCCAATCAGAAAAGTGGGTCACCCCAGAAAGAATAACCATTCAAACTGCAGATGAAAACATTAATTGGAAAACCAATGGAGCAAATCCATCAAGACTGAGAATTTTGCAAACATTTTAACACATTTTGTAGCTTGTGAGATTTAGTATTATAAATCAAGACAAGTAAAATTTACTTGTTTGATTCCAGACAAATCCAAGTTTTATCTTTTATTATGCTCTTTTATACTCACTAAGCCTGATTACTTCTAGCATCTCTTTTATTCTAACACAGATCTCAAGGGGTCCACGTGTTCAAAACTAATTTCATAATAGTATTTAAAGACTATTTCAGTTAGCATGCTATGCATTCATCACTGCCATCTTCAAGTGGATAAATGAATATCTTAAGTCTTTCTCAGTTTTGGTTTGTAATAAACATAACTAGCTATAAACACATAAATAAAAGTGTTTTGTGCCCGCAATAGGCACAAAGTGGTTTAAAAACAAAAATCCCAAGAACCACTGCTTATAGAAAAGCAAAACCATGCTCTCAGTCATATTCCTGTCATCATTGCAGTTGTAACCATTCATATTAATTATAACTTTTCACTACAGTAATTAACTTCTATTTCACAGAGGAAATAATTGAGTGTTCTGTCATACTGAGCCATTTTAGTAGATTAGCAAAGTTTATAATACATTTTTTCAGTCACATGCATTCCTGTGTGGCAAAAATAAGCATATTCATCAACTTGACTGATGTCTATAGCTTCTCTTACAGCACATACAAATATGCAAAATTATGCTTTGTAATCAGTGTGTTAGTGTTTTAGGCTCTTAGAAAGTACCTAGATATCCATCAATTGCATAATTGATTTAATTTAATATTAGCTTAAAATTTTAAGTTACCGAGAGATCCTGGCAGTGATCTTAAAGCTGACATTCTACAGAACATAATTACTGCTGAAATTGTTTATCAGAATCATGATTAGATGGAGCTGGACATAAACTTACATTTTCCATCCTCGAACATTATGGAGGAGTCATGTGAGCTAATTCAATCAACAAACCTGTAATCATTTGGGGAAAATATACCAATTAGAAATAAAGTGAAAGTGAAGTCGCTCAGTCGTGTCCAATTCTTTGCAACCCCGTGGACTGTAGCCTACCAGGCTCCTCTGTCCATTGGATTTTCCAGGCAATAGTACTGGAGTGGATTGCCATTTCCTTCTCCAGGGGATCTTCCCAACCCAGGGACTGAACCCAGGTCTCCCGCATTGTAGATAGACACTTTACCGTCTGAGCCACCAGGGAAGTCATAAGTGTTTGCTAAATTACACCTGACACTTGAACAGTGGGAGGGTTAGAAACACCCACCCTCCATGCAACTGAAAATCCCCATATAACTTTACAGTCAGCCCTTCCTGTCCACAGTTCAGTATCTGCAGAGTCAACTGTGGATCCTGTAACAAAAAAATTATTTAGCAAAAAGTCTGTATAACTGGACCACTCAGCTCAAACCCATGTTGTTCAAAGATCAACCAGATACTTAACAGTGATAACTCAGAGAAGAAGGCAAAGTTGTTTTTATTAATGCACATTAGTAAACTGACCTTATTTGCCAAACATTTACTTTAATTATGTGGATTTGGATTCTTAAAAAGTTCTGAGTGAGCTGCACAAACAACAATTTTTAGTACATTTAAAGTGTTAGAAGTATAATTATCCTATTTTTCAGGACTTTATATCAGCACTTATTTATTCCATAAACCAATCAGAACAAAGCACCTTTCATTTAAAAGACTTTATAATCTAATTAATTTATACCCTCCAGAAACAGGAAAATATACACAAGCACATTGAGAGGTAAAGTTCTTTCTAAATTATAGACAGAAAGCTTACAGCTTCAGTTTTACGACTTGTCACACAGATTAAATGACACAGACACGAAATTAAATAAACTTTTTTAACATTTTTATTTATCAAAAATAACTGCTCTCTTTTTTAGTGGGCATGAATTTTTTAACTAATTTGTATTCAAACACATGAGAAAACAAATAAATAGCCAGATTCTCTCAACCCAGCAGAAAATAGATATCCATCATTTATCTACAGAAATCACCAAATGGTCAGACCATTAAGCCAAATTCCCAGTCATTGCTATTGGCAATAAGGTATAATTTATGGGCTCTAAGTGAAACAAAACCAAAATACAAAATTAATTGAGAGGGAAAAAAACCTGAGAGAATACAGAGCTGGAAAGGTTAAAATTCTATTGACATTTGGAATTCACCTCTAGGAGCCAAGAAGGAAATATGCTCTGGCTGAAGCTATCCATGAAGGATATCTGGGCACAGAGCCTGGGTGACTCTGTCAAGGTGAATCGATCATGTGTCTGAACAGCAACTCCAAAATTGTTAAAATACAGTTTTTAAAAAAGATGAAATCATAGCTCTCATGTAAATATAAAATGAACACTTATATTAACACATTAATTAATGAGGCAACCAATAAGATATTGCAATTGGCCCAAATGAGGTTTTAACTTACAGAGATTTGTAATCTCTACTGGACTATTTTATATATATATATATATATAATACATATTTATACTAGACCATTCAGGTATGACATAAGTCAAATCCCTTATAACTATACAGTGGAAGTAAGAAATAGACTGAAGGGACTAGATATGATAGACAGAATGTTGGATGAACTATGGATGGAGGTACATGACATTATACAGGAGACAGGAATCAAGAACATCTCCAAGAAAAAGAAATGCAAAAAAGCAAAATGGCTGTCTAAGAAGGCACTACAAATAGCTGTGAAAAGAAGGGAAGCAAAAAGCAAAGGAGAAAAGGAAAGATATAAGCATCTGAATGCAGAGTTCCAAAGAATATCAAGAAGAGATAAGAAAACCTTCCTCAGAGATCAATGCAAAGAAATAGAGGAAAATAACAGAATGGGAAAGACTAGAGATCTCTTCATGAAAATTAGAGATACCAAGGGAACATTTCATGCAAAGATGGGCTCGATAAAGGACAGAAATTGTATGGACCTAACAAAAGCAGAAGATATTAAGAAGAGGTGGCAAGAATACATAGAAGAACTGTACAAAAAGATCTTCATGACCCAAATAATCATGATGGTGTGACCACTGACCTAGAGCCAGACATCCTGGAATGTGAAGTCAAGTGGGCCTTAGAAAGCATCACTATGAACAAAGCTAGTGGAGGTGATGGAATTCCAGTGGAGCTATTTCAAATCCTGAAAGATGATCCTGTGAAAGTGCTACACTCAAAGTGCCAACATATTCGGAAAACTCAGCAGTGGCCACAGGACTGGAAAGAGCAGTTTTCATTCCAATCCCAAAGAAAGGCAATGCCAAAGAATGCTCAAACTACCACACAATTGCACTCATCTCACATGCTAGTAAAGTAATGCTCAAAATTCTCCAAGCCAGGCTTCAGCAATACGTGAACTGTGAACTTCCAGATGTTCAAGCTGCTTTTAGAAAAGGCAGAGGAACCAGAGATCAAACTGCCAACATCCATTGGATCATGGAAAAAGCAAGAGAGTTCCAGAAAAACATCTATTTCTGCTTTATTTACTATGCCAAAGCCTTTGACTCTGTGGATCACAATAAAGTATGGAAAATTCTGAAAGAGATGGGAATACCAGACCACCTGACCTGCCTCTTGAGAAAACATTATGCAGGTCAGGAAGCAACAGTTAGAACTGAACATGGAAAACAGACTGGTTTCAAACAGGAAAAGGAGTCCGTCAAGGCTGTATATTGTCACCCTGCTTATTTAACTTATATGCAGAGTACATCATGAGAAACGCTGGGCTGGAAGAAGCACAAGCTGGAATCAAGATTGCCAGAAGAAATATCACCAACCTCCGATATGCAGATGGCACCATCCTTGTGGCAGAAAGTGAAAAGGAATTAAAGAGCCTCTTGATAAAATGAAAGAGGAGAGTGAAAAAGTTGGCTTAAAGCTCAACATTCAGAAAACAAAGATCATCGCATCCGGTCCCATCACTTCATGGGAAATAGATGGGGAAACAGTGGAAACAGTGTCAGACTTTATTTTCCTGGGCTTTAAAATCACTGCAGATGGTGACTGCAGCCATGAAATTAAAAGACGCTTACTCCTTGGAAAGAAAGTTATGACCAATCTAGACAGCATATTGAAAAGCAGAGACATTACTTTGCCAACAAAGGTCCATCTAGTCAAGGCTATGGTTTTTCCAGTGGTCATGTATGGATGTGAAAGTTGGACTATAAAGAAAGCTGAGCGCCAAAGAATTGATGCTTTTGAAGTGTGGTGTTGGAGAAGACTCTTGAGAGTCTCTTGGACTGCAAGGAGATCCAACCAGTCCATCCTAAAGGATATCAGTCCTACGTGTTCATTGGAAGGACTGATGTTGGAACCCGATGCGAAGAGCTGACTCATTGGATAAGACCCTGATGCTGGGAAAGATTGAGGGTAGGAGGAGAAGGGGATGACAGATGACGAGATGGTTGGATGGCATCACCAACTCAATGGACATGGGTTTGGGTGGACTCCAGGAGTTGGTGATAGACAGGGAGGCCTGGTGTGCTGCAGTTCACGGGGTTGCAAAGAGTAGGACATGACTGAGCGACTGAACTGAACTGACTGTTATCATATATGTATGTATGCATATATAGAGAGAGAGAGCAAATAGAGGACATGAATATACACATGGGAAGGGAAGGAAGAGCTGGTATGAGTGTTACATCTTCACCATTCATTGACAGAAGTCAGCAAAAATGTTTAAAGTTGATAGAATTTTAAAAGTGATATAATTTTTTTTAGAACTGCAGAGGCAAGGGCCAGCAAAACAACTAAAACAACTAAAAGTCATTAAAAATTAAAAAAGAGCTTCTACTGGAAAGTAGGAATTTAGTAAGTAGGAATGGGATAAAAGACTTCTACATTTTAAAAATGTTTTATTGAGATATAGTTGGTGTTCAGTTCAGTTCATTTCAGTCACTCAGTCGTGTCTGACTCTCTGCGACCCCATGAATCGCAGCATGCCAGGCCTCCCTGTTCATCACCAACTCCCGGAGTTCACTCAAAGTCACGTCCATCGAGTCTGTGATGCCAGCCAGCCATCTCATCCTCTGTCGTCCCTTTCTCCTCCTGCCCCCAACCCCTCCCAGCATCAGAGTCTTTTCCAATGAGTCAACTCTTCCCATGAGGTGGCCAAAGTACTGGAGTTTCAGCTTTAGCATCATTCCTTCCAAAGAAATCCCCAGGCTGATCTCCTTCAGAATGGACTGGTTGGATCTCCTTGCAGTCCAAGGGACTCTCAAGAATCTTCTCCAACACTACGGTTCAAATTCTTCGGCACTCAGCCTTCTTCACAGTCCAACTCTCACATCTATACATGACCACAGGAAAAAACCATAGCCTTGACTAGACGGACCTTAGTTAGCAAAGTAATGTCTCTGCTTTTGAATATACTATCTAGGTTGGCCATAACTTGTCTTCCAAGGAGTAAGCGTCTTTTAATTTCATGGCTGCAGTCACCATCTGCAGTGATTTTGGAGCCCCAAAAATAAAGTCTGACGCTGTTTCCCCATCTATTTCCCATGAAGTGATGGGACCAGATGCTATGATCTTCATTTTCTGAAAGTTGAGCTTTAGGCCAACTTTTCACTCTCTTCTTTCACTTTCATCAAGAGGCTTTTAGCTCCTCTTCACTTTCTGCCATAAGGGTGCTGTCATCTGCATATCTGAGGTTATTGATATTTCTCTCAGCAATCTTGATTCCACCTTGTGTTTCTTCCAGTCCAGCGTTTCTCATGATGTACTCTGCATAGAAGTTAAATAAGCAGGGTGACAATACACAGCCTCGACATACTCTTTCCTATTTGGAACCAGTCTGTTGTCCCATGTCCAGTTCTAAATGTTGCTTCCTGACATGCATACAGATTTCTCAAGAGGCAGGTCAGGTATCTGGTATTCCCATCTCTTTCAGAATTTTCCACAGTTTATTGTGATCCACACAGTCAAAGGCTTTGGCATAGTCAATAAAGCAGAAATAGATGTTTTTCTGGAACTCTCTTGCTTTTCCATGATCCAGCGGATGTTGGCAATTTGATATCTGGTTCCTCTGCCCTTTCTAAAACCAGCTTGAACATCAGGGAGTTCACAGTTCACGTATTGCTGAAGCCTGGCTTGGAGAATTTTGAGCATTACTTTACTAGCATGTGAGATGAGTGCAACTGTGCGGTAGTTTGAACATTCTTTGGCATTGCCTTTCTTTGGGATTGGAATGAAAACTGCCCTTTTCCAGTCCTGTGGCCACTGCTGAGTTTTCCGAATATGTTGGCACTTTGAGTGTAGCACTTTCACAGGATCATCTTTCAGGATTTGAAATAGCTCCACTGGAATTCCATCACCTCCACTAGCTTTGTTCATAGTGATGCTTTCTAAGGCCCACTTGACTTCACATTCCAGGATGTCTGGCTCTAGGTCAGTGGTCACACCATCATGATTATTTGGGTCATGAAGATCTTTTTTGTACAGTTCTTCTATGTATTCTTGCCACCTCTTCTTAATATCTTCTGCTTTTGTTAGGTCCATACAATTTCTGTCCTTTATCGAGCCCATCTTTGCATGAAATGTTCCCTTGGTATTTCTAATTTTCATGAAGAGATCTCTAGTCTTTCCCATTCTGTTATTTTCCTCTATTTCTTTGCATTGATCTCTGAGGAAGGTTTTCTTATCTCTTCCTGATATTCTTTGGAACTCTGCATTCCGATGCTTATATCTTTCCTTTTCTCCTTTGCTTTTTGCTTCTCTTCTTTTCACAGCTATTTGTAGTGCCCTCTTAGACAGCCATTTTGCTTTCTTGCATTCCTTTTCCATGGGATTGTTCTTGATCCCTGTCTCCTGTACAATGTCAGGAACGTCATTCCATAGTTCATCAGGCACTCTATCTATCAGATCTAGGCCCTTAAATCTATTTCTCACTTCCACTGTAAAATCATAAGGAATTTGCTTTAGGTCATGTAATATTATGTAAGTTTCAGATATACAACACAATGATTCACAATTTTAAGGGTTATACTTCATTTATAGTTATTATTAAATATTGGCTATATTCTCTGTGCTGTACAACATCACTGTAGCTTGTTTTAGACATAGTAGTATAGTAGATCTCTTGATAGTAGTACCTCTTGATTCCCTTCCCTCATCTTGCCCCTCCCTCTTCCCTCTCCACACTGATAATCCTAGTTTGTTCTCTATTTCTTTTTCATTACTTTACTAGTTTGCTTCATTTTTTAGGCTCCAGATGTAAGTGATATCATACATATTTTTCTTTCTCTGACTTATTTTACTAAGCATAATACCCCCAAATCCATCTGTGTTGCTGCAAATAGCATAATTTCCCTCTTTTTGATGGCTATGTAATATTCCATTGTGTATGTACAAAGCACATCTTTATCCATTCATCTGTTGATGGACATTTAAATTGCTTACATATCTTGGCAATTATAAATAAGATTTCTGTAAACATTGGAGTGCATATATCTTTATGAGTTAGTGATTTGGGTTGTTTTGGATATGTATCCAGAAGTGGAACTGCTGGGTCATATGGAAAGCTTATCCATTTATTATAAGCTTGTAGTGCTTCAGTTTTTGTAATATCTGCATGCACTCTTTTCAAAAATGTAGAAAAATATTTTTAAAAAGTTGTAAAGAAAAGTAAGACAACTAAAAGAAATAATTATAATAGTTGCACAGTAAGATTAATTTCCTTAATATATAAGAAGTTCTTTAAATCAGTAAACAAGACTAACAGCACAATTCAAATGAACAAAGGGCATGAAAAAGAAGCTCATACAGTAAGAAAAATGGTTCACAAAAATTTGAAGCTATGTACAACTGTACTTATAAGAATCCATTTTAAAACAAGAAGATACACCTTTTTTTTTAATTGGAGGATAATTACTTTACAATATTGTATTGGTTTTGCCATACGTCAACATGTATCTGCCACAGGTATACAGATGTTCCCCATCCTGAACCCCCCTCCCTTCACCCTCCCCTTTTTAAACCTATCTGACAAAGATTTTTAAAATTATTTTCTCATACATAGGGTTGCCAAGAATGTGATGAGATAAGACCTCTGATAACTGGGAAAACCTACTTGAAAACCACTTTGACATTTTCCTTAATGTGTACAAAAACATATGTACACAGTAGATCAGAATAGCACAGTTTGTCACTACGAGTAATGCTAAGAATCCAAATGACCTTCAGCTCAGGCCCAGCTAAATTAAGTATGGTACTTGCAGTCAGTAGGATACTATACAATGGTCAGGAAGAATGAAAAAAATTCTCTCTGTATTAATATGGAAAGTTTGCCAAGATAAGTAAAAAGAAAACTGTAGATCCAAGTTTGCATACTTTCCTTTTTGGATAAACAGGCAAGAGGGAGAAAACATTTCATATTTGGCTTTACACATATAAAGAAATTCTGAAGAGATACACAAGCAATTGATACAGATGGTTTTGCGTTTGGCAGTAGCAGCAGTGGGGACCTGAACATAGGCGAACGAGCATTTTCATTGTGTTTTTATGTTTCCATACAATCTGAATTTCTAACCATGTGAGTATGTTACCTGTTCAAAAATGCAATAACAGATGAATAAATAAGTAAATAAGAATGAAGTAGATCATGTATGCTGATTTAGAAAGATTTCCAAGATATATTAAATGGAAACTTCAGGCAGTCCTTAGGACTGGTAGAAGGAAAGCTCAGTGGAAGAAGTTTCCATCAGGTGTGACTTTCAAAAGACAATCCAGGGATTCTTGGAGAGGAAGGAACAGCCCCCTTGGGAAGAGGTGGTCTGGGATGACCTCTGCCAGCTCCTTACCTCCTCCTGACTTTTGGTAAGAGGATGAGGAGGGTGGACGACAAGAGAATTGCAATTGGACCCCTTCCTGGGCCAGAGCAATTTGATCCTGATATGAGGGTTTGTGACCTCCTGCTCTCTAGCCTGCTTTCTGGGAGCAAAGTTGGAGAAGCACAGTTCACATATTGCTAAAGCCAGACACAGTGCTGCCTGGTGGCTGAAGGAAGTCTCAGATCTCCTTCTCCCTGTGTCTCCAGGTGAAGACAAATTCAATGGCTTCTACCCCATCTGAGTAAACAAAAATTACCTCAAGGCCTCATGGGGATCTGAGTCTGGAGTCCCACCTCTGGCAGCAGGGGGCATAGGGTTACCTGGTCTCCATAATCTCATGGGAGCATCTGGTTGGGAAACTTACAAACTGATTCACATCCATGGCTGAGGTGGGCAGTCTGCTCAGCCAAGAGGCAGTGCAACCAGGCGCTCCTCACCAGCCCAGCATTGGTCCAAACGCAGTCACATGCTGCCATGTGGCTTCCTTGAGGCCACTGTGGGCACATGGGTGGCCATGGCCATTACTATGCTTATTTCTGAGGTTTGGCGCTCCTGAGCCCAGGGGGCAGCACCTGCAGAAAGTGCTTTTATGGTCCCCTTTTATGAGCGACCTCATAAAGGGAACCATAAAAGGCTGGTGTAGGGACTTTCCTGGTGTTTCCGGGGACATGGATTCGATTCCTGGTCCAGGAAGATTCCATACGACACAGAGCAACTGAGCCTGTGCTCCACAGCTACTGAGTTCACAGTCTAGAGCTGAAGAGCCACAACTACTGAGCCCATGTGCCATAGCTACTAAAACCTGTGTGCCCTAGAGCTCACGCTCCACAACAAGAAAAGCCACCACAGTGAGAAGCCCGCATACCGCAATGAAGAGTAGTCCCCACTCACCACATCTAGAGAAAGCCCGAGTGCAACCAGCTCAGCCAAAACTTAAAAAAAAAAGAAATCCCTGGTCAGGGAGCTACGATCCCACATGCCTCGGAGCAGCTTAGCCCACACACCACAACAAAGACCCCATGCCTACAACTAAGAGCCAACACAGCCAAATAAACATTTAAAACAACAACAACAAAAACTGGTGCTTTTTCTGGCTCAAAATCTTTGGCTACCCTCTGCTCTCTTTTCACACATGCATGCGTGCATACTGAGTCCCATCAGTTGTGTCGGACTCTTTGTGATCCCATGGACTGTAGCCTGCCAGGCTCCTCTGTCCATGGGATTCTTCGGGCAAAAATACTGGAGTGGGCTGACCTCACTGGAATTCATACTTGCTTGCTTTTTTCCTGGCTCCTCCATGTTTTAATGTATATAATATGCTGTATCAATGGTTCTCTCACTTTGGCAGGTATCAGAATCGGGCCTGGGGAGGAAATAGACACACAGAAGCTCAGCATCCTTAAAGTAGCATGGGGCCTGCCCTCTGTGTTTTTACCAAGTTCACCGAGTGATTCCTATAGGACCAAAGCTGGAGAATGACTGCACTAAAGTTTTCAGCCATCCAATTTAATCTTCAATACTGCTTTGGGCTGTAATTACTATGTTCCTCAATTAGAAAATAAGATCCAATAGGCCAGATATAAAAGTGTCTGAATTCAAGTCTACCATCTTCTTACTAGCTGTGTGACCTTTGGGAAGGCACCTAACCTCTCTGAGCCTCATCTTCATCATCCTTATAGTAACATCCCCCTATCTAAAGGGGTTGCTAAGAGAGTTAAAAGAAATAAGCCAGGGCAAATTCTCAGCACTCACAAGGTCATAACTGTTTTGTAATCAAGGGTCAAGCCACTTATTGGAAACAAAACACTATGTAATAAAAGTTTTTGAATTGGAACATCTTCATTGATTTTAACACATCAAATGGCATTTGATAAATGGTGGGAGAGTATATGGACCAATACATTATTGATTAACTCACCAATGCTTTTGTTTAATTTGAAGTCTTAAAAAGAAAGATTGTTAGTACTCATAACTCCATTGGTAGTCAAAGTCTTTCTGCTCTTCCTTCCACAGAAAATTGGGTCATCTGCTGCGGAAAGTCCCTCTCCTATTCACACACAAGACAAGCAGTTTTCACTCCATGGACATTTGTTTATTTCTCATCTGCCATTTCTTAGGCAGTAAGAATATGATGGTAAATAAAATAGAAAATGCCTCTTCGTCTCAGGGAGACAGACAGTAAATAAACAGATTTTACCTAATTTGGGAAATGTGAGACATACCTTCAGTCTGGTGGAAGGAAAGGTTAGTAGGAGGAAGTTTCTATTGGTTGTGAAGCCAATGGCAATCCAAAAATCCTTGGAAGAAAGGCAGGAACGGCTCCCTTAGGAAGAGGTGGTCTGGGGTGACCCCTACCACCTCAGGACCTCCTCTGGACAGTTGGTAAGTTGGAAGAGAAGGCAGAGGACAAGAGAATTGCAAATGGGCCCCTTCCTGGGCCAGAGCAATTTGATCCCTGTGGCCCTGGGAGGGATGAAGGTTTGTGATCTCCTGCTCTCCTGGCCTGCCTTCTGGGGAGCAAAAGTGGAGAAGAAGTACAGTTTGCATAAAACTAAAGCAAGACCCCAGGTGTCTCAAATGGTAAAGAGTCTGCCTACAATGCAGGAGACTTGGGTTTGATCTCTGGTTCAGGAAGATCCCCTGGAGAATGAAATGGCTACCCATGCCAGCATTCTTGCCTGGAGAATTCTATGGACAGAAGAGTCTGGTGGGATACAGTTCATGGGGTCGCAAAGAGTTGGACATGCCTGAACGACTAACACTTTCAAAGCCAGGCCCAGTACTGCTGGTGGCTGAAGGAAGTCCCATGACCCCCTTACTCCTGGGTCTTCAGGTGAAGACAAGTCTGAGGGAAAGTCTAATGCCCATAATAGGCACATTTTGCTGAATGAAAGAAGCAAGTCGAAAGGGCGTTGCTCAACAGAAAGGGGAGGAGAGGAAAGGACTCCACAGAGAAGCTCAGTGAACACCCAGTTGGTGACATTTGTCTTCAAAGGGCACACCTTTTCGCCTTATGAGAAAGAGAGAGGGTGGAGCTGGGCAGGCCTGGGCTGGAGGGGTTTCCTGGCTTCCCTGGAGCCAGCCTGGAGCCCAGCTGCCTTCAATCAGATGCTCTGAAGGACTTCAGGTAAATACCTGGGGATCTCTGCTGTGTATGCTCTTGGCTGAATAATTTATCTCAGATCCAGACTTCTTGAGAGGTCCACATCTTCACTTTTTAGTGTGATCTCAAGAAAGTTTCTTTCAACTTAGAAAGATTCATTTATAACTGATGAGTTTTCCTAGTCTTCAGAGTCATCTGAAGGATTCTACAAAGAGTCAGGTAAACAAATTCAGTAGTGGAGACACCCAGGGGCACCTGAGAAGATGCAACACCCAAGTATGTGATTTGTTAGTGTGGATGGAGACTTAAGGGGCCCTGTGATGTGCTTAATCGATCAGTCGTGTCTGACTCTTTGCAACCCTGTGGACTGCAGCCTGCCAGACTCTTCTGTCCATGGGAATTCTCCAGGCAAGAATATTGGAGTGGGTTGCCATGCCCTCCTCCAGGAAGGGGCCCTAAGACAGAACTTTTGAAACTGGAGCTCTGCTGCCAATTCTAAGATGAGTGCGTGCATGTTAGTCACTTCAGTCATGTCCAACTCTTTGCGACTCTACAGCTGTACCTGCCAGTCTCCTCTGTCCGTGGGATTCTCCAGGCAAGAATACTGGAGTGGGTAGCCATTTCCTACTCCAGGGGATCTTCCCCAACCCAGGGGTCAAACCCGAGTCTCTTGTGTCTCCTGCATTGGCAAGTGGGTTCTTAACTGCTAGCGCCACCTGGGGAGCCCTCTAAGAGTGGCCCTCTGTGAATAGAAGGTGTAGAGGACAATCCTAGCTAAGCTGTTGAGTGACAGTTGCTTTCTTTCATCCACTGTCCCTCACTTTTTCCCCCTTAGAACCCTCTCCTCTTGCCCTCCCCGCCCCCATCCACTTCACAGACAGATCTGAGATGGAAGATCGTGCCAAAGCTGTGTTTCATTGAAGCCCTGTCATATACTTGCTAGGAGCTTGAGCTATGACCCTCACATTGCCACTGCCTTGGAATTAAACCTGTGCTATGTGCTAGGGACTCTGCCAAGAGCTTTATGCTTATGACCTCCTTTAATTCTTACCATGACCCCAAGACTTAAGAAAAAATCTGAAACTAAGTTTCCAAGGATCCCACTGCTAGGAAGTAGTGACACTGGATTCAACACTGAGTGTGCCCAGCTCCAAAATTTTTTAAGATTTTCTTTTTCCATTGTTTCCCTTTTTCCCCCATTACTCTCTAACAGTGGTTCTCAAATTGTGGTCCTGGAGCAGCAGCATTAGCACCACCAGGGAACTTAGTAGAAATGTAAATTGTTGGGTAGCACCCCAGGCCCTTTGAATCAAATTCTAGGGGTAGTATCCAACAATATATGTTTTTATAACTCCTCCAAATGAATATGACGTTGTTTGGAGTTTGACAACCACTGCTCTAGAGGCTCCTCTTAAGTTCTGAAGATATTTACACCTACATTTCTTATAAACATCTAGTCAATCAACAGTTATAGCCTCCTTTAGTACCTGTTTACTTCATGTCAATCAGCTAACTTCTCATGTGATCAAAACACGGGATTTTAGTTTGGGTTGAAACTAAATATTTTTACATAAACGATCATGAATGAATTCATGAATAAAAACAGTTGTATTCATTTTTATTAAGTAAAATTTATATACAATAAAAGGAATATATATATTAATTGTAAAGTTTGAGTTTTGGCAATATTCTTACAGTCACCATCTTAACTACAGAGCATTTCTATCCTACCTCTCTAAGAAATTTTTCATGTGCCTTTTCCTATCTTTACTTCTCTTCCTATAACATCGGATCACTGACCTATCTTATTATCATTGTAGATAAGATTTGGTTCTTTTCTAGACTTTCATATAAATGGAACCATGTAGTATGTGATCTTTTGTGTCAAGTTTCTTTCCCTCAGCATAATGTCTGAGATTCATCCATGCTGTTATATATATATATCAAGAGAGTATTCCTTTTACTGTTAAGCAGTATTCCATTTTGTGACTATATCACAATGTATTTATTAACTTGTTGATGAATATTTGAGTTATTTCCAGTTTGAGGCTGTTAAATGTGAAACTATTTTTATTTTTAAAATCCTCACATTTTAATGACATTTGCTGGGTTTGTAATTTTTATACCAAACTATTTCCCCATATCACTCTAAGATATTATTCCATTGTTATCTTCCATCAGAGTTGTTTAGAAGTATGATATCAATTTGATTATTGTATTGTTTAAAGTAATCTATATGGTTGTTTTTGTTTTCTCTGTAATATTTAAAGTTTTATTTTATTTTGATGTTCCAAACTTCCACCAGTGTTTTCTGTGTTATGTACATCCTGCATATCTCTCCTCAGATGTGTTTAATCAGTTATTTAACTCCTCTGTTACATTTAAATTTTAATGACTGTATTTTAAAATTTTTACTACTCTCTTGTCATTTTTAATCTATCTTTTTAAAAAATCATTTTATCCTTTTTTATGTTTTTAGGTGCTTTAAATTTATTTAATTTTAGCATATTTATAGTTTATTTGATTATTTTTATTATCTGAAGCTCTTGGAAGTCTAATTGGACTGTAAGTTTCTGCTGATGCTCGCTTTCTGGTGGATTAATTTAATGTGTGTTTTGTAATTTTGGATTATGAGCTCACATTCGGCATGGCTTTATCACAGGAAATTCTGGCTGGTCTGGTTTGAAGGTGTGTCCCTCCAGAGAGCTTTTACATTTTCTTCTTTCAGCAGCCTACAAGTATTGCAAGCTTAATATATTGGCTACCAGGAAGCATAAATTCAAACCCTAAGCCAGAGTGAAAGCAGGGAAGAACCTTTTTTTTTTTAACTTAAATAATGCATGCTCAGTCGTTCAGTTGTGGTGAACTCTTTGCCCACCAGGCTCCTCTTCCATGGAATCTTCCAGGCAAGAATACTGAAGTGGGCTGCTGTTTCCTATTCCAGGGGATCTTCTCAGCCCAAGGATTGAACCCGTGTCTCCTGCATCTCCTGCATTGGCAGGCAGATTCTTCACCACTGAGCCACCTGGGAAGCCCAACTCACATAGAATCCAGGCCAAATAAACAAACTTTCTTGTTGTCTCTAGGTAGACTTCGGCTTTCACATTCTCAATGAGGGACTAATCCATCAAGCATTTTTACTTTATGCAAGCCTCTCAGTTTCAGCTTCCTGCTTACACAGGATAAATGCTTCCCACCCCCATCCCCAAAACCTATAAAACTCAAGTCCCTGGCTTTGTGCAGTCGGCAGACCCATTCTTTTGTCAACCTCCTTTCCTACTAGCACAGGTTTTTTGTTTGTTTGTTCTTTTACTTTCTTGCAAGGAAGGCCTATAGGGCAGGAGTCCCCAACCTCTGGGATCTAATGCCTGATGATCTGAGGTGGAGTTGATGTAATAATAGAAATAAAGTGAACAATAAATGTAATGTTATTGAATCATCTCAAAACCATCCCCCTACCCCCAGTCCATGGAAAAAAAATGTCTTCCATAAAACCAGTCCCTGGCGCCAAAAATGTTAGGGACTGCTGGGAGATGTCCCCAGGAGACTCAGGTGGGGGTAGGAATCTGAACCTGGAGGGAGATACCTATCTCTTTAACCCAGGAGGCTGAATGCTTAGCCTACAGCAGGTTCTGGCCAGACTTCAAAGGATGAAGCCCAAGTCTCCCTTATCTGTCCTCTTCTGCCTTCACTCATCTTCCGTTTGTTGTAATATTTTCCTTTACTCCTCTTTCCCTTTCATCCTACACTAGCCTTTGGACAACAGCTGGGCCATTTTTTTGACTGTGTGTCTTTCTGACTCTAGTACATTTACTGAAAAAAAAAATAATAAATGTACTCTTTTATACCCCAAACCACACACACTGTTACTAAAAGGTGTGGGGACTGGCTGCTCACCACCCAGAAGTCAATAAACAGGCCAGGCTGGTGGGAAGGGGAGTTTGCTTTATTTCAGATGCCAGCAACTGTCCAAAGGCCAACTCCTCCTCCTGGCAAAAAGTGGGGTACGAGCTTTTATAGACAGAAGTGGGGGGGGGCGACATGTAAAAGCAGCACAGTCGGTTCTGACAGTCATTTCCATATTGGTCACTGATGGTCTGACCAGTGCATGTTGATTGCTTCAGGTACAGTTAATCTTCAGTTCTAGGGTTGGTGTGTTTCCATTTCTTTGAAGCCAGTTCTTAGAACTGTGGCAGCTCATGTCATGGGTACAGTCTGATCATCATGTAGTTAGCTTCTCCACCTGGGGTTTTCGGTATGTCTAAGACAGCTCACAGGATATGGCTCAGAATATTGTCTATAGCCTTTGAGAAAGAACTAAAGATCCTTGACTGTGCTTAATGAATACACTATTATTATTTGGTCTTCTGTGACTATTTTCCTCTGCTCTTCTATGTTCTCATTTCTCTGATTAAACTTTTTCTTTGATTAAAGTTTTACTCTGGCAAAAGGCAACCAGAGGATGTGGGGGAGGGGGCAAGGACCATAGGGTCCTTCCCTGTTTCAACAGCAGACCATTTGCTTAAAGTTAGAGCTTTAAAGTATAATTAAAATCAGAGACTCATGGTTTATCCATCTCAGTCCACACCTCCATTCTTCAGAGTGTATTTAGGGCTCAGGTTGCAACTCTCAGAACCACGTGTCAGTGCAGTAAGTCAACCTACCTTCTGACCTACTGGGGTAGCCCATTTGAAGGACAGTCCTGGCCAGGTCCTTGTCCAATTGCCAGCCATGCATGCTTCCTTGGTCAAGGTAATCTTCAGCTTTTTCCTGAGGTCTCAAGCAGATTCCCACTACCCCCACTACCTTCCATCTGGCCTTCCCCTGGGTCCTGCTTGCTTTTGGTAGATCCATGCTTTTCTTGAGTAACCCCACTGCTTAGATGCCTTGGAGTACCTTACTGGGAAGCAAGTGAGAATAAGGTGCTCAAATCAAACCCCAATCCAAGCTGCCTTTTCCAAGCTGAACTTGTTCAGTCACTCAGTCGTGTCTGACTCTTTGCAACCCCGTGGACTATAGCCTGCCAGGCCTCCCTGTTCTTCAGTATCTGCTGGAGTTTTCTCAAACTCATGTCCATTGATTTGGTGATACTATCCAACCATTCCATTCTCTGCTGCCTCCTTCTCCTGCCTTCAATCTTTCCCAGCAGCAGGGCCTTTTTCAGTGAGACAGCTCTTCACATCAGGTGGCCAAAGTATTGGGGCTTTAGCTTCAGCATCAGTCCTTCAATGAATATTCAGGACTGATTTTCTTTAGGACTGATTGGCTGATTATCTTGCAGTTCAAGGGACTCTCAAGAGTCTGTTCCAGCACCACAATTTGAAGGCATCAATTCTTCAGCACTCGGCCTTCTATCTGGTCCAGCTCTCACATCTGTACATGACTACTGGAAAAACCAAAGCTTTGACTATATGAACCATTATGAGCAAAGTGATATCTTTAGCACCCTATTTTAAAAAAACTCTCTTCCTTAGAGCATTGGAGCCAGACAGACCTGGATTTGAATCCCAGGTTGGTCACTGACCAGTAGTTACTTGGCATGTGATTTCACCTCCTTGATACTTTTTCATCTGTAAAGTGGAGATGTTTAAACATAGCTCAGAGCTCTTGTAAGAAAATAAGACGAAGGCTGTCTGGTGCCCAGCCCAAAGTAGAGTAGAGGTGCACAGGTGTGGGTTCTCATTTCTTGGCTTCACCAGCCAGGCCAGAAATGCTGGCTGCACAGCTGAGAGACTTCAGCTGAGGTCTGAAGCTGGGAGCTGGTGGCCTATTGTACATGAGGGGTGGACACAGGTATTTGTTGGACAGAGTGTTCTGTATGAGGCCAGGGGTTCTGTGGGAGCCCAACCAGCCAAAAATGAGGTCACCAGGACACCCATGCCTGGCTGTGCCAGGTTTTGAGCGTACATTGCTCATAGTCCTGCTGAGCTTTGCAAAGGAAAGGCAAGTTCCTTGGGGTTGTACTTGTGATCTTTGAGCTTGTTATCTTCAAAGTCATAAGCCTGGCCCACTGGATTATAAAAGTAGCTCATTATAGCATGTTCTCCCTGCAGCTTGCTCCTTGCCGTCCAGCACACACCCACGGTAACCAGAGGCCGTCACCATGACAAGGGACCAGAATGGAACCTGGGAGATGGAGAGTAATGACAACTTTGAAGGCTACATGAAGGCCCTGGGTAAGGGGGATGCAGCAGGTGGGAGAGAGGAAGTGAAAAAGGGAGAGAGAGTTGAGGTCTATCCCGATGGGACTTTTTCTATAAACCTACGTCATTGGAAACGCCTCATAGAGTAACTCTGTAGTTTCCTTTACTCATAGAACTACCTGTTAGATCTGTGAGAAAGAACTACAAGACATAGCTGCCAATTAAACTATGAAAAACCTAACAACTTTTTTTTAATCTTAGGTATTGGCATATCCCAATGATCTCTGTCAAGTTTTAGGGTGTGATAACTTAGGAATTAATATGATTTGAACTTGGTAAGTTTTAGAGAACTAGACAGATCCCATCTCCTGACCCTAAACAGGATCCTATAGTAAACTGCTTGAGGAAATTGGATCTGGAAGATTACAGGTGGCAAACTTTGAAGTGAACTCCATTGAAGATCTAAGAGGCCCAACTAAAACAACTGTGGCATCACAGCTTTGGACTGAGCATAATTTTTTGAAAGGGCTACCTTGAAGATAACTATGGAGGAGCTATGGTGACTGGCAGTGGAAAGAATCAAGAAGTGTGAAAATCCTTAAAAATTTATTGACTTAAATAATTTTGCCTATGTCATGAAAAAAAGAAGAAAAAGAAAAAGGGAGAGAGGGCAGCTTCGTTAAGGACCACGGTCTGGTCCCTCTGACAGTGCCACTGTGGAGCTCCCCAGACCTGTGTGCAAGTCTTGCTCCCCACTTCTGACCAGCTGTGTAGTGTGAGGCAGGCCATCCTCATTTGCTGAGGCTCAGATTCCTTGTTGGCAAGCTGGGAACAATAATAAATGAGGCTATGTCTAGAAGGGTCTTGGCACACAGAAAAGATTTGCTGAATGGAGAATGCACACACACACACACACACACATGCACACACACACACATGCACACAAAGGCACATGCATGCACACATAAGGAAAGCCAGACTTGAGAGGAAAACACAGCAGGTCTCCTTGCCTTGTGATCGCAGCCAGCTGGATCTGATACTATACACAGATGACCCCTGCATTGCTCCTTTGCTAGTCTTGCAGTGGAGAAGCAAAAAAAAAAGTGGCTAACAAACCTCTCAGCTGAGAGAAAGTCAGGCCCACAGAAAGCTAGGAAGGGCTTTCATCACATAGATCAGACAATTTACTGCTCACCTGACTTCTGAACTAGATGCCAGTCAAGGGCCTCCATCAGCATGTACTGAGTTAATCTCTTGTGAGATCTCTTGTGGGGCAGGCAGAAAAAAACATGAAACCAGAGAAGCTGGGCCCATGGAGGGAGTTCACTTTTGGGGGCAGATACTATAGGCCCCAGGTGGTGCTAGTGGTAGAGAATCCTCCCACCAAAGCAGCAGACACAAGAGATGCAGGTTCAATCCCTGGGTTGGGACGATCCCCTGGAGAAGGAAATGGCAACCTACTCCAGTATTCTTGCCTGGAGAATTCTACAGACAGAGGAGCCTGGCAGCCTACAGTCCAAGGGGTCTCAAAGAATCAGACACAACTGAAAGTGACTTAGCACACACTGTAGGCCAGGCCCCAGACAAGGAACTTTGCCTGTCCTTATTCCTGTGATGGCCTCTGGATCACCTTTTCTAGCTTTAGATCTCTCCACATAGAGATTTCCCAACTGGAACTTCTCTATACCAAGCATGAGAAAAATGGCTGCAAGTGGAGTTTGAGGCCCAATAATTTGGATGTGATGATAGAATGTCTCATCAAGAATGGGAATCATAGGTTTTTCTGTGCAATTCACTTCTACCTTGATGACACTTCCACCGTGTCAGTGAATAAGGAGAGCTCATGTGACATGTTGTGGAATTTTCAGAGACTGGAATTTTTCATGGACTTTAGACATGTTTTCGGCACTAAATAGATTTTTTTCCTCCTGGCTACAGTGTTGGGCTTCCCAGGTGGTGCTAGTGGTAAAGAATCCAGGTACCAATGCAGGAGACGTAAGAGATGTGGGTTCGATCCATGGGTCAGGAAGATCCCCTGGAGGAGGGCATGGCAACCCACTCTAGTATTCTTGCCTGGAGAATCCCATAGAGAGAGGAGCCTGGGAGGCTACCATCCATAAGGGTTGCAAAGAGTCAGATTCAGTGGAAGCAACCTAGCCTGCATGCACGCACAGAGTGTTACTGATATACTTGGGAAAGGAGGGAGGAGGTAAAAATCCTCCTACCAGAGCCCTAACCCTGTTGCCTCTGCTTTTAACACTGAGTGAGGACAGAAAATGGAATCCTACCTCTAACACATGGATAAATGCTCTGGAGCTGAGCTCAGGACTAGGATTCTTAACAACATCATACAGAGGAGGAAACCAAACCAGAAGTTCAGCTGAGGCTTTCTCTCTGACCAATTTTTGAACCTTTCTGACCCAGTTTCTTCATCCACCAAATAGAGATACCAGCCTTGCCTGTTTCTCCAGATAATGTTGGATGTGCTTGTTATTTGGAATGACTGAAAATACTTTAACAAGAGCTATTTGGTGGTTTCAAGCTTTCTGCAGTAAACTGAACAAGCCCAACTCAGGGAATATAATCACAAAGCAATTTTGTGTCCTTTGCTGCTTATTCTTAAACAATAAAAAGTCCTGTAATGACTTTAGGTACAAAAGCAGGTCTCAGTTTAGTTTTCTTCTGTACAAGGTGGGCCCCTGGAGCCCCTCTTTCTAGGCTGGAGGTGAAAGGCATGCGGTCCTGTTACCACCCCCTGACTCCTCTGGGGGTGCCAGGAAGCAGGACACCCTGTCAGCTCTTTTAGACAATCCTCTTCTAAAGCAGCCTTCCACTGGACTCTTTCACCTCAACTTTCAGCCTCCTGATGGAGGAGGGGTGCTTGGATTGTGAATGTGACATGTGGATGTCTTGTAGAAGGCTTTGGAGGGAGTGGCCTTTCTGGCTCTCCTTGGCACTGGACCCCTCTTATCTCTTAGAGCTGCAGTCATGACTTTCCATTCAGCATCTTACTATGTTTATTTCACTCTAGCGAACCAACAGGTTGGCCTCTTTGTGCCAGTCTCTGCAGTGCAGAGGGGTGGGCTCACAGTTCTCGGTGGAGACTAATACCATAGGGAATGGTACTAGCTAACCCCAGAATCTGGATGCGCTCCATGCCCCGGCTTGCCCAGCTGCCCCTAGTTCCTACGGTGTCCTAGAAACGTGCCCCAGCTTGAACCCATAACTCTGTGCAGAAACGCCACTGCCAGAGTCACCTTCCCATTCCAAGAGCGGACACCTGACCCCGCTCATCTGCCCGTGGGGACACAAGTGGGCCAGGCAGGCACTGGCGGTGACTGGAGACAGGTCTCAAGGGCTCAGAAGCAGCTGAGTGGGGCTGCCTGTCCCCACTCACCACCCTGCAAATGAATCTGTTAACAGAAACCCAGCAGATTCCTACACTTCCCTCCACACCCACCCCGTAGGACAAATGTTACTGCCCCGATATTGACAAGTTGAAGCCTGACTTTCTTGCCCCTTGAAGCATGAGGCCCTTGGCATTTGGAAAGAACGTGGAGATCCTCCCAAGTCCCAGAAGCAGAAATATCACTAAGTATAACTCCAAAGAGCTTTCACTTTCTTAGATCTTAGTCCCTAGCACCAAGGAGTCGGCTTTCTCCGTGAACCTGGAAGCTAGTTCCGGAAGAAGGAAGTACTCTTTTTTTTTGGAGGAGAGGGGGTTGGGGGACAAACTGGCTTTGTTCCCAGCTGGCAACTCACTCCACACCCGGCCTCCCCACATGACCTGGCTGCCAGCCTCAGCAGTGACATGTCAGGGCAACCTTTGGGCTTGCCCCAACCTATCCAGGTCACTAGCTGTTCAGAGGGTGAGTGCCAAGGGTCAATGGTACCTTGTTTCCTGGTGTTCCTTAAGGCCCTAGATTCTTTCTTTACAGTAAGGAAAGCAGCCAGTGAACTCATCTTCCCTGAGGAATCTGTCATGTCCTGAGGTCCTCCTTCAACCTGGATCAGGGGGTCAGAGAATGGAGGAGCGATCTTCCAGACTAAGGGACAGATCCCTCAAAGTGAGGTCCCAGTGCTGTGACAGGACAGCAGGGGAGAGTCCATTCACTCTGCTCCACGCACATGGGGGATCATTCAGTTTCTCTACCAAAGCTTTAGACGTTGCCTGTGGAAGCCAGGGACTGTGCCATCTGAGGCAGGCCCAGGCCCAGTCTCTCTTCTCAAAGAGCTCAAAATGGTGCAGCCAGTCAAGCTACAGCCATATACAAGTTGCATTCCTGTTTTCTATTACAGTGAGATTAAATCACCTCCAAAATGTAGAGGCTTTATTTTCTGATACAGCAATTTTATTATTGCCTCTCGTAGATGTGGGAGCTGACTGGCTTCACCTACAGAGGTCTTGCTAGGAAGCTCTCACTCCACTGTAGCAGGACAGTGGCTGGGGCCATCTCAAAGGCTTCCTCGTTCCTGTGTCTAGCATTCGGTGCTGGCCAGCCCCTGAGACCTCAGCCAGGGCTGTGGATGTTACTTGTGGTGTCCCTCATGGCCTGGGTTTCCTCACATCACCCTGGCTGTGTGCAAAGAGAGAGGAGGCAGCAGCTGAATGACATTTTATGACCCAAACCCAGAAGTCACATCACATCACTTCTGCTGTATTCCGTTGGATGAAGCAGTCCTGAGTCCACCTATATTCAAAGGAAAGGTACATAGACCCCACTTCTCAAAAGGTCAAAATCACACTGCAAGAATATCCATCAGGATGAGACATAGTGTTGCAGCTTTTTAAGAAAGTGTAATCTGCCACAGATGGGACAGCAGGTGATTCTGTCCCTTGGGGCTGAAAAGACTATAGTGACGATAGAACAATGGTGACCGGAAGTGTGTAAGATGTATGGTGATGGACAGTAACCAGGCTTGTGGTGAGAATCACTCTGCAGTATACACAGATGTTGAATTATGATGTTGTGCATCTGAAATTTACATATATATTTTTAAGCGTGTGTGGTGGGGGATGGACGGGTCATTGAAGGCTTCCTGGGACTTCCCCAGTGGTCCAGTGGCTGACTCTGTGATTCCAATGCAGGGGGCCCGACTCTGATCTCTGGTCAGGAAACATGCTGCAATTAAGACCCAGCACAGCCAAATAAAATAATAGTAATTTTTAAAAAACCCAATTAGCTAAAATTGTAGATGCTTATTCTTTGGACTTCCCTAGTGGCTCAGTGGTAAAGAATCAGCCTGCAATGCTAGAGACAGAAGAGACTTGGGTTCAATCCCTGGGTCGGGAAGTTCCCCTGGAGGAGGAAATAGCAACCTATCCCAGTATTCTTGCCTGGAAAATCCCATGGACAGAGGAGCCCAGTGGGCTACAGTCCATAGGGTCACAAAAAGTTGGACATGACTAAGTGACTGAGCAGGCATGCGTGAAGTCTTCCTAAGTACTTCTGGGTGGAGTTTTGAAGGAAGGAGAGGGAGTGCTCCACACAGAGATAGAGTTAGCTCTGGCCCTGTGGGCACATGCCAAGTTTGGGTTGATAAGGATGTTTATGGCCAAGGGAAGCAGGAGTCATGTTACTAAGGCAGCGGGGCAAGAAGAGTCAAAAAGGCACCAGGGCTGGATCATAAAGTGGTGTATCACCACATGTGGACATCACCCAAGGACATCATGCAAGAAGAGAATCCTGGGAAGAACTGTAGAGAGGAGAGAGAGCCATGAATGCCCTGAAAGCCAGGGTATAAACTGAAGAAGTGGTTATAGTGGCCCTGGGAAGATGCAGGAGCAGTGCCAAGGAGGGCAGCCAGGGGGTTGTCCATAGCAGGAAACAGACTAGATTTGGTGACTAAGTGGAGAAAAGGCAAGAATGAGCCTAGAAAATAAAACACCACCATGTAACTTTAATCAGGAAAATAAGAATGTATAATGCAAAGCATCTGTTCTGAAAATACCCAGTTAACTCTGAACTTAGAATCTTCGGGGAAATGTTTATTCCAAACACTGTAAACATCAGGAAAAATACAATCCCTTAATTCACACAAAAAAGTGAGAATCATCTTCTATGAAGAGCATCTTTTCATTGAAATTTTCACGCACAGATTTAAAAGAGCAGTGGCCACTGCAAAAGTCTTAGTTGCTGCTGCTACTGCTGCATCGCTTCAGTCGTGTCCGACTCTGTGCGACCCCATAGACGGCAGCCCACCAGGCTCCGCGTCCCTGGGATTCTCCAGGCAAGAACACTAGAGTGGGTCTCTGAAAAATTTTACCAGGATGGCAGTAGCCTTCGAAACTGAAGTCAAGGAGCTCCCACCTGAGTGGTCTATGCCAGGAAGCATTTCCTGATTACCCACAAGGTTCAAAAGCCTTACACTTTGAAGGAACCAAAGTGCAACATCAGAGGTGAGCACATGTACAAACAATTCTCATGCCGTGATAAGTACAATGCTATCCTGAGCTTCCATTTTCTCATTTGTTTAATTAATTCAATTTCAACAAATGCACGAGCACCTAAAACTCACTAGGAAATGCTCCAGGCATTGGTGAAATGTAGTAAATGAGGCAACAAACTCCCTTCCTTTGTGGAGGGTGCATGCTAGTAGGAAAGAGAGTAACAGTTTAAAATGATGTACTTTAAAGAAGTGAAGTGAAGTTGCTCAGTCGTGTCCAACTCTTTGCAACCCCGTGGACTGTAACCTGCCAGGCTCCTCTGTCCATGGGATTCTCTGAGGCAAGAATACTGGAGTGGGTTACCATTTCCTTCTCCAGGGGATCTTCTCGACCCAGGGATCGAACCCAGGTCTCCCACATTGGAGGCAGATGCTTTAACCTCTGAGCCACCAGGGAAGCTCAGCTAGAAAGGAATTCTTGGGAGGAGAGTGATGGATGGTCAGAGAAGGCTGTCTGAGGAAGTCACACTGGAGCTGAGGCTTGAATGTTGAGAAGTGATGTTTCAGGTAGAGCAAGTACACAGGCTCTGGGTGTGTTCAAGGAACATGCAAAGGCTGGTATGCTGGGCATGTGGTGAACCCAGTGGTAGTCAGGCCTTTCGATGGGTAGACTTATACCATCTTATTTATATTCTTTAAGGTTTGCTATACTGTGAAGAATGAATCACAGGAGGGCAAGACTAGAAACAAGCATACCCACTAAAGAGGTTTCTGTGTTGTTCAGGCAAGAAATAATGGTGGGTTGAGTTGGGATGACGCTCAGGACTAAAGAAGAGAAGATAGAGATTCAGTGACTATTTTGGAGATAAAACCAACAGGGCTTTCAGATGAAAATTAAATGGGAAGAAATGCAGGTGGCCCCCAGGATGAAGCCTGCATAGTTGGGAAGACCATAACTCCACCAGCTGACATGCGGAGACATGGAGAGGAATAAGCTTGGATAGGGGTGCCAGATAGGGGGAATGCATTAAGAATTCTGAGTTGCTTATTTTGATTTCAGATGGCTGTGATGCATCCAAAGAGAGTGTTAAAACTGGCATCTTGATATAAGATCTAGAACTCAGGGTAGAGTCAGGGATAAAGCCAAAGGAATGCTTGCCATTTTAAGGAGTGAAGAAGCTGAAGGTCAGGGAAGTGGAGAAACTTTCCTGGGGTCACTTCTGGCTGGACAATGGTGTTGCTCAGACAGGAGCCCAGTGTGTCTGCTTCTAACCCCCAAGCCCTTGCTGCAGCACTGTCCCAGGTACTGCAGCTGCTGCTAAGTTGCTTCAGTCGTGTCTGACTCTGTGCGACCCCATAGACGGCAGCCCACCAGGCTCCCCCAAACCTGGGATTCCCCCAGGCAAGAACACTGGAGTGGGTTGCCATTCCCTTCTCCAATGCATGCATGCATGATAAGTCGCTTCAGTCATGTCTGACTCTGTGTGACTCTATGGACAGCAGCCCACCAGGCTCCTCTGTCCATGGGATTCTCAAGGCAAGAATGCTGGAGTGGGTTGCCATTTCCTTCTCCCAGGTGAGAGTACTAATATGGAGTTAGGGGAGAGGGCGCTTCACAGTGAGCAAAATTCGTCAGGATGGGGAGCTCCAAAGAAGGCAGGAAAAACACTCAGAACACTGCAGAGACACCGCAGAAACACTGCAAGAGAATAATTCAGAGTCCCTGGGTAGAAATGAATGAACAAGTGAATATATGAATGAATGTCTGATGACCTAACAAAGAGTTAGTTTCACGACATTTAAATTGCTGCTGGTGCTCACAAGTCAATGAAGTTAGACACTTGCCAAAATCTTTACTTGATTGAATTTTCACACAGGGACAGTGCTGTAGGAAAAATCCAGGTGAAGATAAGTTTGGTCCCTTTCTATGGGTCTTCCCTGGTGTCTACTAGCAGCCCTTCCTCCCTGATCTCCAGCCCAGTGGTGAGGACCAGACTATGGTGGAGCACCAAGCCATTTTTTCAACCTAGAGAAGAAGCAGTGTTTGATTCAATTTGCATAGAGATGAAAAGTACAAGGGGGCATAGAGGCACGTCAGGGTCTCCAGCCTGCCTCTGCTGTCTAGGGAAGGCTTTGAATATATTTGGACAAGTCCATGAGGGTGAGAGAGGAGGAAGCAGGAGGGGGCAAGGACAGTTCCTCTCTTAATGGATTATCCAGAGGAGGAAATGGCGTGGAAAGATGGAAAACACTGCTCTTTCATTCTGCTTCTCACAACTGCCTGAGAGCTGATGACTTGTGAATTAAGAGTCCAGGTTTGAAGTCCATGGAAGCTGCACTTGGAAGGGTCTCAGATTTCATGTGATGAATCCATGTGCATCTCTGCTCTTTAATTTACAAAGCTCGCCTGCCCTTTTAGCCTACAACTTTACCTTTTTCCACAAGCACATTACAAAGCATTTTAATGTTGAGTAGCATACTCATATTTCAACTTTATGGCTTGCATTGTTCAAAATGCAGTTATGAAAAGTATGCTTTAATAAAGTCACTTCAATGGGTTTTTTTTTTCTTCTGCAGCAGCTACAAGCCATATATATTATTCAGAAATAGCTTGCCTTTGGACCTTTTCCTCTGAGATAGAAATTCATTTCACCTGGCTATAAATCAGGCTCAGAGATACCTTTAATCCAGAAAAGCAGATCAAATATATTTGATAACCCTGGTGTTCAAATACTGTATCAGGAAAATAATTTTCCCTCCAAAGTAAAAGAGGAAGTGTTTTTGTAATCTGTGTGTGTATTCTACAGCAGCAGTTAAACCTTTCCTTTTGATTAGAAATATCGAGAATCCACCAAGAGAACGTTCGGCTCCTTTCCCTGGGGTGGAAAAGAGGTGACATGATTAACTAGCCAGTGCACATGGTAAAGGGTAGCCAAGAGACCAAGCTATTTTTCAATCCAGAAAAGAAACGATGCTTGATTCAATTTGCATAGAGCCTCTAATAACATTCCCTGGCTCTGGTCAGAAAGACTGACTGGGGCTGGGATTTCCAGGACAAACCTGTTCTCTTGGCAATAGACATTTTTAGGTGTGCTCTACCTCTCTGAACTACCAGGGACAAGCAATAATTTCTGTTTGGGGAGCCTTAGTTGTAAATGATAAACAGAGTGTACTTGTAGGCAAAGAGTCAGGAGCGCTTCCTAGCTGGGTACCTCTGAACTGGTCACTTAAATTCTCTGAGCTTTGATTTCCGTATCTGTGGAGTAAAAATAGACTTGCTCTCTGAAGACCACTTACATTTAGATTTCTAAATTGCTCTGTAATTCCCAATTCTTCCTTAGTACAGTTGACCCTTGAACAACAGGAGCAGGGGAGTGGGGGTGCAGTGGGGGCATGTTAAGGGTCCTGACTCTTCATGCAGTCAAAACTGCACACAGAACATATAGTTGGCCCTCCCTGTATATGTAGTTTCTCCGTATCTGTGGTTTTGCATCTGCAGATTTAACCAGCCACAGATGGTGTAGTTCTGTAGCTAATATTGAAAAAAATCCATATATCAGTGGACCTGCACAGTTCAAACCTGTGCCATTCAAGGGTCAGCTGTGGTTTTGTATGACACCCTCCCCTCTGTTTCATCTGGCTAACACATGACCCATGGTTTTATTTCCTCATCTCCTACCTGTGACTCCAGCAGGGTGTAGCATAGCCAGGACCTCACTCAGCACAGAGGGCTAGAGCAGGAACTCAAGTTTCTACCCTTTGGCCAAACTATGGAGTGAGGAAACCAGTCCATGCAAACCAAGGTCTGGTCAGGCTGGATTAAATGCCCTTGTGGCAAGCCGGGGCTGTATGAGGGAGGGAGAGTATAGATTAGTCAGCATTCTGACTGTTCTTCAGAGCCCAGGACCCTTGGGCTGTGTGGAGTGGCAGATTGCTGTGGAGATGTATAAATAGGATCTGAATGCTGATCTGGCCACTGTTTTGTTTTTAAGCTTTAAAAATCTATTTTTATTTATCTTTGGCCAGGTTGTGTGGCTTGCAGGACCTCAGTTCCCTGGTTAGGGATTGAACACGGGGCCCTGTGCAGTGAAAGCCTAGAATTCTAACCATTAGACAACCAGGCCTCCCTGACCACTGTTTGGCCAGAACAGAAAAGACTAGAGTGGGAGCCAACTGCATCAAATACCCACCAGCTCCTTGGCACTGGGTAAAGCACTTACCTATCATTTTAACAGAATCCTTACATAAATAATGCCATGAGATGAGCTTTCTTTCCCCACTTTACTATGAGAAACAGACCCAGAACAGGAAAGTGACTTCTCTGAGGTCACACAGCTGGGAGATCAGAAACAGGATCTTTGCCCAGATCTCATCCTCACTCTTTTATACCAGGGATTCTAAACATGGAAATGTGCAGAATTACTTTGAAGGCTTGTAAAAACAGGAAGGGCCCAACCCTCTACTGTAGGTTTAGGGTGGATCCCAGAATATACATTTCTAAAAGATTCTCATGTACTTGCTTGTGGGCCCAGGGGCCTCACTTGGAGGACCCCCGTCCTAGACCACAGTGCCCACATTAACCAACCCATAAGTATCTCTTGAGCTCCTACTGTGTGCCCAGCCCTGGGTCTGCTTCTATGGGGACACAGAGGAAAAAGCCAACATCGTCCTTGTCCTCATAGAGTTGAGACTTTGGAGAAAAGAACAATGAACCCCATGAAAAAGAGGGAGAATATCAGGTAGTGACTCCTAGGAGCTAAAATTCTGGGCCTGGAAAGCAGGTGAGGAAGGAGGCAAGAAAGAGTAGGACGTGCTGGAGCAGGTGGGGCTGGGTAGAAAGCGGCAGGGATTCAGGCACCAGAGGTACACGGAGTAACTGGAAAAATGCAAAGGACTCTGAGGAAACCAGCCTATGCAATCAGGGGCTGATTTCAATGATGCCAGCAGCTACACTTAAGAAGCCATTACCATAGCCACCGGATTCAGGCATAACTCTCCCACACCATCACATTTAATCCTCAAAATAGCCTGATGCAGTTTGTAAATAACTCCACTTACAGCCGCTGCTCTGTGCTGCTTCCAGATCTGGACCCTAGTGACCAGGGATGCGGCTGAAGTTAGACCCCCAGACATCACCTGGCTCATTAGGCTGTATTTCTGGGGCAGAAGGAAAGAAACATGAGTCGGAGGATGATATCAGGCTCTGCCTAGCATAAGCACATGTTTATCCCGACTGGAAGGTGAAAGACATTCTTTTTCAGCTTTTAGCAAGTTTAAGGAAGGGTTCATTTTTAAATCAGAAATACTTGACCACTTGGTCCTGTTCCTCCATTCCAAACAAGGCAACTGTTGCCTTAAAGGGAAAAAAATTGAACAGGGGATATTTTCACAATTGCAGGGACCAGGAGACAGAGAAAAAAGGCCTCAGGAGGGGTTTTGTCAGCCCTTCCTGTATTATGTTCTGTGAAACCCTGACCAGCTGGAAATCCCACCATGGAGGGTTCTACAGCCACGTAAGGTTGGGAGAAGGCTTCCCGGGTGGTACTAGTGGTAAAGAACCTACCTGCCCATGCAGGAGATGTAAGAGAAGCAGGTTCAATCTCTGGGTTAGGAAGTTCCCCTGGAAGAGAGCACAGCAACCCACTCCAGTATTCTTGCTTGGAGAATTCCATGGACAGAGGAGCCTGGCAGGCTACAGTCCATAGGGTCCAACAGAATCAGACACAACTGAGCGACTTAGCGCACACACAAAGTTGGGAGAGGCTACATTTTGTACCCTGCGGTTGGAGCTGCAAAGGATCTTTTCCAGATTAAAGGCTCCATAAAGTTTTTCAGCATAGAAAACAGCCAGCCTGTCTTGGTTTTAATTGCTCATTTCTCAGACTTAGTTGATCATGATTTCTCATTTGAAAATAATTTTGACCACTAGTCTTTTATGGACTGAACCCATGGCAAACACTGTGGGGCACCCTGGGCTCTATGAATGCTGGTCGAGATGCCCAGGGGCTTCACAGTGGCAGAGAAGGCATTTATCTCCCCCACACCCTGAGGCCTATACACCGTCCCCCAAACACCCAGGCTGTATGGCTTGAAAGTGCCCAGGTACCATTTTGTAAGCCACAAGGCTGAAGCTATCAGAAAACATCCAGGGTTGGAGTGTAGTTCCTCCAGTTCTGAATTTCTGTAGAGTCATAGGCCTAGTAATCAGTTTCTGTCTGGTGGGGACAGTGCATATGACCTCTGGGGAACATCAGCTGCTCCAAACAGGGAGGGCTCACGCAGTTGGATCAAGAAGCTCTGTGGCTCCAGGGGAAATGTAAAGTCAGAAGTTTTTGGTATCTTGGGCAGCCACTGGAAGCGCACAAACTGGAGTGGTCTGATGTGATGTGATGGGCCTGCCCAGAGTTTGTGGAGCACAGAGCTGGCCCTGGAGACAGGCCATCAATTACAGGTTCTATTACCACCTCTATTGCTTCCTCACTATATAATCCAAGGCAAGTGGCACAGCCTCTGTAAGCCAGGTTCCTCATTAGCAAAATGGAGATAATATAGAATTTATATTCATCTGTGGGTTTCGTGAGAGAATTGAGTGAGTGAAATTTCCCAGAGAAGGTCTACCATGGGGCACCATTCCTGGTTGATTCCAAGGCATGTCGTAACTATCACCCCAAAGGTTCTCACACAGCATGGCCACCAGAGTCACTTTACCTACAACTTACCTCCTAAGTGCCCCGTAAATTTTTTTCTTCAATTTGTCTGGTTCTACCTTGGTTCCCTAAGCTCAGAACCTCTGTTTTCACCTCCTAACTTGATCTTCCACACATCCATCCAATTGCCAAACCCTTCTGATTGCTTCTCAACTGTGTAACCTTAGACAAGTCACTTAACGTCTCTGGGCCTCCATGTCATCAGAGAGATTTGCTAGTGAGATGCCATGAGAGATTTCTGCAATTGAAAGGACCTTAACCCTTTGAGGAAAGAATTCAACAAAAGACCAAGATTATAAAGCAAGCACGGAGTTTATTAGAAGCACAGTATCTGTGGAAGAGTGTACAAAGAAGCAGTTTATTTAGGGCAGAAGCTGAAGTTGCATCCTCGAAGAAGAAGAGGGCAGGTGTTTTCACATGGAGGGGTGTGTATATGGGTAGCTTAGTTTGTGAATATGGGCTTAATCTTCCCAGGCTTAGATGGGAGTGACTCCCCTTTCCCTCTCCCGTGATTGTATCATCTGTAATTCTTTATTTGGACTTCCACCAGGCTCCATTTTGAATCTTTCCCATAGCACCTACTCAAAACCCACAGGCATGGGGGTGGGGTCAAAACTGCAATGCCAGTCATATTATGATGATATTACAATGTGGCCAGGGTTACTGGAGGACGACTTGACATCCTCTCCGCGCCCGTGTTGGGTGAAGAAATCGTCTCCATCACAAGGATGAGGAGGCTGCCATGGCTGCTTTGTCTTTCATCACATCATCTGCAGTCTGTACATTTTTATTGAGCCTGCTGCATGGTTTTCATGTCAGAGTCTCTTGCTCAGATGCTGCAAAGTTTTTGTCTTGGGTGCCATTCCTCCATCATGGCCTCATTAAGCACAGAACAAGGAGATGGCTTGCCTTCTGCATAATACCTATGCATGAGGAGCCTGTTCTTGGGCCCAGCCTTGACTTTTCCTACCTCATGCTTAAACAGCAGCTTTCAGATTTCTTAAACTATTGAAGTATTTCCCCAAAAAGCACCTCCTAAGGAAATCTAAGGTCTAAAACTGTCCAGAGGTTCAGGGTCTGAGATGAGTACCAGTTCTATACTTTTTACATCTTCCCAGGTGATGCAGATGGGCGGCCAGTTCTGGGTCCCATAGGTGAATTCTTAGATGTGGCAAGTTCTCAACAAATAGTAGTAATAATGAACAGTAGTTGAGCAAGGTGCTGGCAGTCATGTACCAGCTTAGGGCAACTTGAACCTTTTTGTCTCTTCAACTCACAGTATGTAATCCTTTTACCTTCTGGGTTGCCTAACATAACTTGAAAGTATTCCCTTATGATTAAGGTATTAGTTGCTCAGTCATGTCTGACTCTTTGCAACCCCATGGTCTGTAGCCCACCAGACTCCTCTGTCCATGGGATTCTCCAGGCAAGAATACTGGAGTAAGTAGCCATTCCCTTCTCCAGGGGGTCTTCCCAACCCAGGAATCAAACCCAGGTCTCCTGCATTGCAGGAGAATTCTTTACCATCTGAGCCACCCTTGTGATAAAAGCTGAATTTATACAATTTAGGATCCCAAAGACCATCCAGTTGAGATCCTCCCTGGATTCTCCTGTGGTCCAGGCATCCAGCTTGGACCTCTTCTTGGTCCTTTGTGAAAGAGGAAGTGGTAGTGACCAAAGAGGGATTCGGAAAGAAAATGGGTCAGAAAGGAAATGGGAGGAGAAGGTGAGTGAAGTGATGCTTCACTTCAGGGGAGTGAATCGCTGCTATCCAGGGAAGGATAGTAGAAAGGGTGGGGATGCAACCCCTGGAGCTGTTCATTCTCTAAATTGACAGTTACTCCATGAAGTGTTGATAACTGCTGGCCTCATTCTTGGGCGCAATAGTATATATCCCCCACCAGACAGTACACAATGTGAAGTTAATCACCTACTACCATAGAGATGAGGCTGGAATTCTCAAAGAAACAGCACTCAGTGAATTTGAACTATTCTTTCTCTTGAAGTCATTATCACCTTGGGTTATGAGAGAATCAATCTCAGTGTGTTTTGAAATCTTCTAGGTAAACTGTCTTTTTAAAAAATTAAAGATTTAGATTGACATCCAAAGATTCCGGAGAATTCACAGTGTGTGTGTTTGTTGCTCAGTCGTGTCTGACTCTTTGCAACCCCATGGACTACAGCCCACCAGACTCCTCTGTCCACTGAGATTCTCCAGGCAATAAAACTGAAGAGGGCTTCTATTCCCTTCTCCAGGGGATCTTCCTTACAAGGATCAAACTCGGGTCTCCTGCATTGCAGGCCAATTCTTTACCATCTGAGCCACAGGGAAGCAAGAAAATTCACAGGCATTAGGGTCAAACGTCAAATGTGATTTGGCTAGAGACTAAAAACTTAATGATATTTGTAACAAGGATACGAATGTAACAGTTCTGGTATTAGCCTCTGTTTCTACATCATTTTCACAGGCCAGTAACATTTTGGCTTGGGTGCCATTTTATGTACAGAGGTTAGCAGGAGGTGGGCTCAGCACTTAGATTCTTGCTGTAAAATGAAAAGCTTAGGAAATGAAGCACACTATTAAAGGGCATGCTCCTTTTCACTTACAAATAGTCTCTAGGAAATGAATAAGATTTTCTTTAAAATATCAAGGCAAAGAAAAGGTGTAAACGGAGCAGATGCAACAAAACTGGACAGTAGTGAACTCTGCGTGGTGAGTGTGCTGTGTTCCATGTACACGCCCCTCTATTTCAGTTTGTTTGGAATTTTGGTAATAAAAATATAAACAATTATTCATCTTTTCCTTAAAGACAACAAAAGAAAGCTGTGAGCAAGTGTTGATTAAGTGTCTGATGTATGTCTAAGCTGAGCTGGGGGCCATGACTAAGGCACAACAGCCTCCTAAAGCTGCCATAGAATGGAAGTTTGTATGTATGCCTCCTGGAGAGCATGAATGAAAGTTTTGTCTTTACCCAGGACCTAGACTGGGTAAACAGTCTTTTTCTTTTTTAAAACCCCAAAGACTTCTGTTCAGCAAACTCTTAGGAGGAAACCAATATGTCAATAGAGAGAAGGGAGCTGCTGTGGGGGAGGGGGTGTGTGCATGTTGTATATATGTATGCATGTGTGTGTATACGTGTGCACACACACACCCTGGGGAGTTGCAGCTCAGGGGTGAATCCTGCCTGCTATCTCCTGCTCCCATCAGGGCTCCCAAGTAGGCGCCCAGAGACCCTGGGTTTCCTGACAGTTGGCTGAGATGCCCGGACTGGCCATGTACAAGACAGCTCTTGCTTCCCACTTAAGCGAAGAAACGTGGCCAGCCTGAGATCTGCATCTCTGGTCTTGAGTGCTTGGCCTTGTTAAAGAAATGAATGAGCCTGGCTGAGCACCTCATAACCTCCACAACTCCCTGTGCCCACAGATATTGATTTTGCCACCCGCAAGATCGCCGTCCATCTGACTCAGACGAAGATCATTGAGCAAGACGGTGATAAGTTCAAGACGCAAACCAAGAGCACATTCCGTAACTATAATGTGGATTTCACAGTTGGGGTGGAGTTTGAAGAGCATACAAAGGGCCTGGACGACCGGAAAGTTAAGGTACTGACCGGGCTAGTTTTCACTGGCATGCTCTTAGTGCAGGGGCTGGGTTTTGGCTTTACAGTGGAACAGTGACGGTAACAACCTGTGAGGCATCAGGAGAGGGGCACCAGAATGGACTCGATGATGCTGGATAAGTAAGTATTGAAAGTTTAGTGAGAAGCAGCAGGCTGGCTTCTGCATGAAGCTTATAAGCCAAGGAGAGATTAAAGGATACTGACCTCTCAAGTATCCAGAGTAAGAGACTGACTCATAGACTGACATGGGCCCAGCAGGCAAAGGGAAGAGGGCCAGGGGGAGTCATAGGGAAGGATGATAATGGTGCCAACTGAACAGCGTAGCTTCATCACAGGGCAGCCCTCCTCAGCAGCAACCAAGCATTGCCACAGAGCATGAAGCCCTCATGTTGCTAGAATTTTTATTCTTTTTGGGAGCTCTTGAGAATTCATATGTTCTTCATGAAATATCTCCATTTTCAATGATCCAAACTGATTGATCTGTTTATGTTTTAGAAAATTGCAATGCAAATCACACCCCAAAATCAGTAGACTAGATGAAGTCAGGCTTTCTCCAATCTAGTAACTCAGAAAAAAAATCTCTACCAAGTTTGCATCTTCAGTCTCAGCCTCACCTTAACTTGCAGGACATAAGCGAAGAAACCCTCTGTGCATCAGAAGGCAGACTTCTAGCTGCTTGAACTGTTTGGATATAGGGAGGCACCTAAGGCAAGCAGACAACTGAGTGCAGAGTGGGAAGTGATCTCCAAGCCTGAGAACTGGAGTCTGCAAAGAGGCAGGCCCTCACCCAAGAGGCCCTCAGGAATAAGGCAGAAATTGGTAGCAGCAGAGAGAAGTGGGGTGGTGGTGGGGAACATGAGGCCAACAGCAGGTCCTTCTCTCCTCCCCTATCACCTGGTGGTATCAGCCCATGATTGACTCTTGTACTATCCACACCCATGCTCAGTGTGAATGTCTTTGGTTTCCCAAATGCAACACCTGGGTAGTCCCAACAAACACAAATGGGGAGAAATCCAATTTAAGGATGCCCACACCCAAATCTTAGCATCATACAAGTGTCCTGAGATTGTACAGTCCAGCACAAGCCCATGCAGTTCATACAGGAGTGGGAAGCTTGAAGTCTCATGGTACCCACTCCCTCTGTGCCAATGCGGCCACCAGGACCTTTCTCCTGACTCCCAAGCTGAGGAGAGCTGGACTAAGACTCCTGTGTCCAGTTACCCATGCTCTCACCTCTACAGAGGGCCAGCCTCTTGGAGGGTCACAAGGAAGCAGGACCCACCCGCCTGCCCTCCCCTTTCCCCCGTAAGTGCCTCTCACCCCAGAGTCCCACTCTTTCTGGTGCTTTCAGGAGCTCCTTCAAAGTTGGAGATGTCAACTCTTCCCCCAGAGCTCTGGCTCCTCTCCTGGCATGTGGAGGAAAAGAGGTCATTATTCTCTGAGGATGACTGTAAAGTCAAAAAAGCAAGATTTTATTTCTCAATCAACTTGACCTGAGACATTGATCATCTCAGCCATTGAGTCTGGGTTGAATGGCATTTAATGCCCCTGCTGAAGAAAAGTGGGAAATGGAAAGCACTTTGGAAATGCTTCCATCAGAGCAGTCTTGGCAGGAGACCCGAAGCTCAGGCCTTATGGAATCACTCCCCAAGGGTTTCCTGGATCTTCAAGGCTTTTCTGAACTGTGTGGCTGCAAGGCCAAATCATCAGACACCAGAACTGATAGGAAGATTTGTCTCAGGATTTTTGCATCCCTCTGCTGTTCTAACCTAATCATTTCTAAATGATTCATTTTCCCTTCGCATCTCAGTTTTGGGTGTGGGCTGTTGAAAAGCAGGCCTGTCCTCTGACTCATTCTTTTATCACCTTTGATGTTGGAGAACTCACTTTTGCTGAAATAAATCATGTCCTTTTGATCCTTCATGACTCTTAAAGGACTCCATCTGATAATGTCTACCCTTCTGCCTCTCCGTTCCACACACTGTCCCCTCTGAGAGCCATCCATCCTCTCTTCTTGCCCTGCAGAGAGAGATAATCCCATTTCTCGCTTCTGGTTGATATTTTGCCTGCAGCAAAAGCCAGGGCTGATGAACATACATAAACACACACACACACAATGCAGGTGCTGAGAAGTACCCAGACAGTTTTCCCAGCCTCCAGCATGAGCTGTTCCCATGAGAAATACAACACAGAGCAGGTACCCTCGGCACTATCTTCTTCTTGTAACCTAACTACAGCCCTTTAGCTGAAGAGGGAGGGGAGAAAGTGGGTGAGTCTAAGTCTCTGATTAATTTCTATTGCTCACGCTTGATAGCACACCCGAGTGCACGCAGAAATTGCTCTGTATGCATGCGCGCTTTTGCGTGTAGTGCTCCTTCTCTCCTCGTCCTCTTAATCTCCAGGATCCAGGACACCACTTTCTTAACTCCATGATCATTTGCATGAGCCCCTCTGAAAATCTCACTCAGCAGTTTGGAGGAGAGAGGTTGGGGGTGGGGTTGCAGCAGAGGCCCTTCAGGGCCCCACAGGGCCCAGTTCTGTGATGTCCAAGGGCAGGAGAGATGAACCACATTGATCATGCATTTGACTCTTTTCTGAGGGACTCAGGGGCCGCCTTCTTCCTTCCTGTGGGTTGTATACATTACTAGCTTCCTACACTTACTTATTTCTCAGAATTTACAGCCCCATCAAAAATACACAAGCTAAGGAGTTTTGAGGAGAATGGATACATGTATAGGTATGGCTGAGTCCCATTGCTGTCCTCTTGAGACTATCACAACATTGTTAATTGGCTATACTCTAATATAACACAAAAAGTTTTAAAAATAAAATACACAAACTACTCAAAGTAAAATAAAACTAAGAAGCAGTAATTTATGTTCAAGCCACAGAATGTCACACAGCCATATAAAGCAATGAAGTGCATTCACACATACTATAACATGGATGAACTTGGAAACTGTTATGCTAAGTGAGAAGACAAACCCAAAAGGCCACTTACTGTATCATATATATGACATGTCTAGAATAGGTGAATCTGTAGAGACATTAATGGTTGCCATTAGTAGGAATTGCTAACAGGTACTAGATTTCTTTTGAAGGTGATGAAATGTTCTAGATTTAATTAGCAGAGATGGCCTTATAACCCAGTGAATATACTAAGAATGACTGAATCATACGTTATAAAAGGCTGAATTTTATCTTATCATAATTATATCTTGATTTAAAAATAATGGTAGGGAAAAACATATATAAAGATGGTGGTTAGAGTCATGATATTGAGAGGACCCATGAGAGCCCAGGGAAAACTGACTCCCCAGGAGGGGCCCCACATGGGCGAGGCAGGAGGCAGAGCTGACGCTTAGAAGAGAACAGATGTACTGGGGAGGGTTTTAACATGCTAATAGTGTCCTTCACTGCTCCTAATTTAAAGAGCTGTTACTTTCCTTTAAAGAAAACTTATTTGGGAATGATTCAAATTTACAGAAAAGTTTCAAGAGTATAACCAAGATATCTATACACTCTTCACCAGGGGAGTGACCAATTGTTAACATTTTGCCTCATTTGCTTTATAATTTGTTCTTACTCTTTCTAGTATATATACATTTTTTTTCTGAGCAATCTTATGGGTTACCCCTAAATAATTTAGTGCATATTTTCAAAGAATTAGGATGTTCTCTTATATAAGCACAGTGTAGTTATCAACCTCTATAACTTAAACATTGACACAGTACCTGTATCTAATTTACCACAAAAGGCTGTTGTTATTGTTGTTGTTTTCTTGTGGCCATTTTCAGGGGCCTTAATGACTTCAGTGTCTTAAAGTCTCATAACATGGCTTTCTTATTGCCAGCTTTTTCTAAACGTGTTTCTGCAGAAACACATTCAGGTAAGCAAATTCATTGACTGGCTATCATGGGCTGTTTTTAATGATGTTAACTTTGTGGGTTTCCCTGGTGGCTCAGAAGGTAAAGTGTCTGCATGCAATGTGGGAGACCCAGGTTCAATCCCTGGATCAGGAATATCCCCTGGAGAAGGAAATGGCAACCCACTCCAGTACTATTGCCTGGAAAATTCCACGGACAGAGGAGCCTGGTAAGCTATAGTCCATGGGTTCCCAAAGAGTCGTACACGACTGAACAACTTTACTTTGGACATGGTGATGGGGAAATTGCAGTGTGAGGCCAACTTCCTTCTTTAATTTCCTACAAGTCATCCTCTTCATCTTCATGAAACACTACTCTCCCTCTTTAACATGGCCCAGAACCAGTGGTTTTCCTCTCTTATATCTATCTCCTCAAACTCAAGATCTGTGAAGGCAATTGAATCTCTTTTTAAAGCCTCCTCCAATGCATGGATAAAGGACACCAACTAAAAGCAAACTGAGTGGTGGCATTTTAGTTCATATAACCATTTTCTCCTTCCTTCTGATTGTTTGCTTCATGTAGGAGTGAGGCTACAGTATCATAGGTATTACCACAATTCCTTAGTAACCAATTTACTCGGGGTCAGAATAACTTTTAGTTAATCTTGTTACTTCCCTGGTGGCTCAGATGGTAAAGCATCTGTCTACAATGCGGGAGACCCGGGTTCAATCCCTTGGTTGGGAAGATCCCCTGGAGAAGGAAATGGCAATCCACTCTAGTACTATTGCCTGGAAAATCCCATATACAGGGGAGCCTGGTAGGCTACAGTCCATGGGGTCGCAAAGAGTCGGACACGACTGAGCGACTTCACTCGCTCACTCACTCAATCTTGTTCCCTAACATGAGTTATTAAAAGAAGACATTGGGACAAGCCCTCATGCACCAACATTTTTCTCTTTTGTTCCTTCCACAAATTTGTTAAGCCCCTACTACCTGTGAGGCCTGGGAGCTATTGATAAATATAATGAATCAGACCCCCTTTTCCTGCCCTCAAAAATCTCACAGCCTTTTAAAGTAGCAGACAAGTAGATGACAGTTACCATCTAGTGTCCATGTTAATGGACACATGTATACTCCGGTGATACCAGAACTAAAGCAAGAAGGCAGGGTGACTAAGACACTGTCAAGAACTATTAGTGAAAAACATATACGCATGCTCATTTATTTCCCCATGTGGATTTATACTCAAGATTCTGTTTCAACAAAATCATTTAACCACAGACTTATTCAACAGTTCTTCTCAGGGACCTCCTGGTGATGGACAGGGAGGCCTGGCGTGCTGCGATTCATGGGGTCGCAAAGAGTTGGACACAACTGAGCGACTGAACTGAGACTGAGACTGATACTGAGTCTGGGGCTGAAGAAATGAACAGCTGCCATGGCCTCTTCTCTTATGAAGCTTGTTGTCTATTGGAGACAGACATTCATTCAGTCAACATACGTTAGGTACCCTTGATGTGTGAGACAATATGGGCTAGGGGACTGGAAGACACTGCCCTTGCCCAAACAGAAGATGTGAGTCCTTCCTTGTCTATTTGGGAGTAATCTCTGGAATATTCCAGAGAATAAATTCCTTCCAAAAGGACAAAAAGAACAACCTATGAATTAAGCTTCTGTAAGACATTAAAAATGTGAGGCTTGGGATGGCCCTGAAAGAAGAAGAGATATTTTCTTTATTAAACATGTAAAAATTTATTGCTAAATTAATTGGGGAATGTTAATATATATACATGGTTAAAAAAAAATTAAACACTAAAAGTGAAATTCCTTCCTATCCTGGCCCCCAGCCCCTCAGTTCCTTCCCCAGGGACAACACTATTAAAGATATTCTTGCCTCCTTGCAGAGAACATATTCAAAACATATGCGTGCATCCCCAATCCTTCTTTCTTTCATGTACGTGGCCCTCCTCCTTGCTTCTTTAACTTAAACTATACACTATGGAGACTGCACTTCTCCATAATATAGAACTGCTTCCTCCTCCCAAGGACCGCAGAACAGGGAGGAACCACACTATATTTAACCAGTCGCGCACTGATGGGATTTATGAGGCTTCCAGGCCTTTACTGTAACAAACAATGCTGTGATGAGCTGAGGAGTTAAATAAGGAGAAATAAAATTGTACATAAAATATATAATTTGGTCAAGGTCAAATATTATTTTAAGAAGTAGGTAGACTAAACAATCTGTAGAAAACAGATTTCTACCAAAAAAAAAAGATAGACCTGAAGTTGCAAGGACAGTGAATTAAAATAAACACACAGGTTTGTTTATCACCAACTGGGTTTGCAAGATAGAGGGGAAAATAAATGTCTGGTCTTTAGCATAATATCATTCATAGAGGTATAATATGGTTCACACATACTTGGAAGAAAACCAGCTCACATTAGGATCATCCTTGAGGAATGGCAGTACCCGCACACCACCACTGCCTGGATGGGAATATCATCACTTCACGTGCAAGCCAAATGTGGGCACAGAGGTGGGTGGCTTGGAGGACCACTTAGGGATAGCACAGATTGTCCCTAGGCAAGTAATAAGACAGGGAAACAGGGAAACAGAAGGAGAAGTGGGATGGGGTGTGAACTTTGTAAATATGTAAATTTAACAAGAGGTTGGAACCTCTTGTGGCATCTCCAACCCACTGGTCAACTCAGTCAGGTTGTCCATCACAAGCTCTGCATCTCTGCTACCTTCTTTGTGTCAATTGGTCAGCAGGGCTGCCTGGAGGAAACCCAAGACCAAGGGAAAGTGCACCTCCTGGTTCTGGATGACAAGGTTAGCTTTGGAGTGATCTGTGCAGCCCCCTGCTAACTAGGGAGTTTCCCTGCCTCTGTTCTTGCCCTCCAATGGGCAGTCCTCCAATGTGTTTCCTGCAGGGAGAATTCCCAGAAGTCGAATTTCTAAGTCAATGTTATATTTTCAAAGGTAATGTAAAATTGCCCTCAAAAAGATTCATACCGATTTATATACCCACTGGCCCTGTATGAGGGCCCATGTTTCTCAGCATCCCTCCAACTCAGTGTGTTATTAGACTCTTTTATCTTTGACCACAGGATGAATTGTATCTGAAAAACAAACAACCTTAAAATGTGCATCTCTCTTATTATAAGTGAGATTGAATATGTTTTTATGTTTAAAAGCCACCTGCTAGGGGTTTTGTTTTTGTTTTGTTTTGTTTTGCCTGTACTTTAAATTTATTTATTTTTAATTGGAAGACAATTGCTTTACAATATGTGTTGGTTTCTACCATAGATCAACATTAATCAGCCATAAGTAAACATATATCACCTCCCTCTTGAACCCCCCTCCCATTTCCCACTCCATCTTACCCCTCCTGGTTGTCACGGATCACTGGGTTTGAACTCCCTGCAAAATACAGCCAAATTCCCACTGATTGTCTATTTTACACATGGTGATGTATGTTGCCATGCTACTCTCAGTCCGTCCCACCCTCTCCTTCCCCTCCTGTGTCCACAAGCCTGTTTGTCATGTCTACGTCTCCACTGCTGCCCTCCAAATAGGTTCATCAGTACCATCTTCCTAGATTCCTCTGTGTGTGTGTGTGTGTGTGTGTGTGTGTGTGTGTGTGTGTGTGTGGAACATATAATATTTATTTTTATCTTTCTGACTTACTTCACTCTGTATAATAGGCTCTTAAGGTGTTTTTTTCTCCTTATAAGCTGTTGGTTTGGTGTCCTATGTTGAATTTCCTATTAGATTAATGATCTTCACCTCCTTGATTTACAGGAGGGCTTCCCTTGTGGCTCAGCTGGTAAAGAATCTGCCCACAATGTGGGAGACCTGGGTTCAGTCCCTGGGGTGGGAAGATCCCCTGGAGAAGGGAAAGGCTGCCTACTCCAATATTCTGGCCTGGAGAATTCTGTGGACTGTATAGTCCATGGGGTCACAAAGAGTCAGATACAACTGAGCACCTTTCACTTTCATTTTGTGTATAAGGAAATCAGGTCTTTGTCTGATATGAGTTACAACTACTTTTCCCAGTTTGTTATGTATGTGTTGACACTGAGGTATTTTTCCCTCCCAGAAATTTTACATGGCAATATAGTTAAATTCATCATCATTTTCCCCCACTGATCTAGAATACTGTCTTTACCATATGGTAAAATGGAAGAATAGGAATCTTTCCAAGAGAACAGAACTAGCCATGATTAGGCGGTCTGGCTAGAATGAAGAGTGAGTGTGGAAAGGAGTCTGGGGCAGGGTAGAGAGGGTGATGCTGGCATGGCCGTGGCTTGAGGGCTCTGCCCTGGAGCCAAACAGGAGCCCGAGGTGGCTGCAGGATCTACAGCTGCAGATTATATGCGTTCAGTCCCTATCGAGACCGTGTGTTTGATTTTGCCTGGAAACCTCTCATTACAGACTCTGGTCGTCTGGGAAGGCGATGCCCTTGTGTGCGTGCAGAAGGGGGAAAAGGAGAACCGAGGCTGGAAGCAGTGGGTTGAGGGGGACAAGCTGTATCTGGTAAGTCTCAGGGTCCACCCAGCTCCCCTCTACTCTGCTTTTGTCAACTGCTGGTTCACCTCGCCATGCACTTTGACAAGAAAAATGGCCCTCCCTCCTCCCCTAAGCTCCAGCCAAACAAGTGTGGTCATACAGTTAGAAAGTCATTCCTTTCTGGCTCAGGGGACTCCAGAAGGAGCTCTATACAGCTATTTCTATGAATGGCTGCAATTAAAAGGAAAGTTCAAAATGCTGAGTTAGGAAGCTGAAAACCAAGGAGAAATGTAGAGAGTCTGTTAAAGACCAGCTAGGGAGAAATGTGAGGCACAGAGTTAAGAGGCCCTGGAGGAAGTTGAGACCAGGCCTCAGTGATGTGAGCCTCGGAGGAGCGGGGGTCACCATAGGGGTGGGATGTCGTGGGGACAAGTTGTATTGGGGGCAGCTGGGCCTGGGAACTGCCTGCAGACCACAGGCACTCCCCTCCCATCCATCTAATCCCAAAATATTTTATGTTAATTTGGCACCAGAACAGAGCAGTTGGAACGATTGCTGATTTCCTTGAATAAATTACACCTGTCTAGATAGCTTAATTTTTCACACTTCAGTCTTTAAAATTGATGCATCCAACATTCAAAGAGTGAAAAATCTTTCATTCAGTCACTCATTTGTTAACTGAATGACTCATTCAATGGATGGCTCTTCACTCATTCATTCATTCACCTGTAGTGTCAGGTAGATACCTGCCTCCAGCATCAGTATTCAGGTCACAAGGTGTCCTTCAGAGCCCGCCTTGCCTCACCTGAGATCTTTATTTCAAAGGCAATGTCAACCGGTGATGAATGGGAGGGAGTCACCATGTTTTCCATCGATGGTTTTCCCTACGTGCTCTGGTTTGGATGATAAATTTTTTTAATTGTAGTACAAACCCTGGTGGTCCCTGTGGCTAAGACAATGCATTCATTGTCAACTGGAAAGATTTTTCTGGTTGTCCCACACTCATGTTTTTCCTCTCCCCCAAAGGGTCATGCAATGTGGGTAAGGCCTGCGAACTCCATCTGTCCAGATGAAAGACCAGCATCTTTTCTACCCAGGCAGGCCTGGAGGAGCCCCTCTGCAGCCCAACCTACCAGAGGCCAGAAAACCCCTCACCAGGCCTTCCAAACACTTCCATTTCAGATCCTTCCCTTTACCGTGGCTTTGCTGCCGTTTGTAAATTAAGTGATGTTGCTTTAATCATGAGAGTAGGAGAAATCCCGCCCAAGAGGGTAATTTCTTTGCATTTTTCATCTTTATAGCTGTTCAAGCTCAGTTCAAGTGTCAAAATCAAATTACTGCTACCTGCAGGGCACGCCAGCTGATTGGGTCTCTGAAATGCTCTTTGCCTGGAATGACTAACTGTCCTCTTTATTCCAGCTCCCCTCCTCTCTGACTAGGACACCCAGAGGGCTGGGGGTGGGTGGAAGGAAGACCTGGCTTGTTAACCGCTCACCTGCTTTTCGTTGCTGCAGGAGCTGACGTGTGGCGACCAGGTGTGCCGTCAAGTGTTCAAGAGGAAGTGATGGTTTGAGGAGGGCTTACTGAGCATGCACTCCATGCTCCCCGTGAAGAGTTCTCTGCCAGCACTGGGAAAGGCCATGGGGACCCTCCTGGTCCTGGCAGAGCCCATTATGATATCTGGGCCCCTCCCGCTTCTGAGAAGGTCCGCACTATGTCTATGGAGTTTGTTTCCCCCTGAATAAACCTTTTTTCTCTTTCAGTTTTGTTCAGTTCAGTTCAGTCACTCAGTCTTGTCTGACTCTTTGTGACCTCATGAACCGCAGCACACCAGGCCTCCCTGTCCATCATCAACTCCCAGAGTTTACTCAAACTCCTGTCCATGCCACCCAACCATCTCATCCTCTGTTGTCCCCTTCTCCTCCCGCCCTCAATCTTTACCAGCATCAGGGTCTTTTCCAATGAGTCAGCTCTTAGTATCAGGTGGCCAAAGTATTGGAATTTCAGCTTCAACATCAGTCCCTCCAATGAACACCCAGGACTGATCTCCTTTAGGATGGACTGGTTGGATCTCCTTGCAGTCCAAGGGACTCTCAAGAGTCTTCTCCAACACCACACTTCAAAAGCATCAATTCTTCGGTGCTCAGTTTTCTTTATAGTCCAACTCTCACATCCATACATGACCACTGGAAAAACCATAACCTTGACCAGATGGACCTTTGTTGGCAAAGTAATATCTCTGCTTTTCAATATGCTGTCTAGGTTGGTCATAACTTTCCTTCCCAGGAGTAAGCGTCTTTTAATTTCATGGCTGCAGTCACCATCTGCAGTGATTTTGGAGCCCCCAAAATAAAGTCTGACCCTGTTTCCACTGTTTCCCCGTCTATTTCCCATGAAGTGACGGGACCAGATGCCATGATCTTCGTTTTCTGAAAGTTGAGCTTTAAGCCAACTTTTTCACTCTCCTCTTTCACTTTCTTCAAGAGGCTCTTTAGTTCTTCTTCACTTTCTACCATGAGGGTGGTGTCATCTGCATATCTGAGGTGATTGATATTTCTCCCGGCAATCTTGATTCCAGCTTCTATTTCTTCCAGTCCAACATTTCTCATGATGTACTCTGCATATAAGTTAAATAAGCAGGATGACAATCTACAACCTTGATGTACTCCTTTTCCTATTTGGAACCAGTCTGTTGTTCCATGTCCAGTTCTAACTGTTGCTTCCTGACCTGCATACAGATTTCTCAAGAGGCAGGTCAGGTGGTCTGGTATTCCCATCTATTTCAGAATTTTCCACAGTTTATTGTGATCCACACAGTCGAAGGCTTTGGCATAGTCAATAAAGCAGAAATAGATGTTTTTCTGGAACTCTCTTGCTTTTTCCATGATCCAGCAGATGTTGGCAATTTGATCTCTGGTTCCTCTGCCTTTTCTAAAAGCAGCTTGAACATCTAGAAGTTCACAGTTCATGTATTGCTGAAGCCTGGCTTGGAGAATTTTGAGCATTAATTAAAAAAGACATCTGGATGGGTTTTAAACAGGAGTATGTAACAGTAACAGACACAGTCTTTCTTCCTTGAAATCTGGCATTAATCAAAAATCATTCCTCTTCTTTGAAACCCTTTAATCTATTCCCATTTATTTCTAACACTGTCAGTTTTATTCATAAGCATAAGTGATTGGCTACATGGTAGTTTTCTGTGAAGCTTTTGTTATTGTCTATTTTTCAGTTTAGTTTAGCCTTGTTCACTTGTTGTTAGTTTCTGTGTGGGGTTGTTTTACCTGGAAACATTCTCTGACCAACACAGCAGACCCTATTAATCCTTGGACATTGCCTATTTGAGATTCATTCCTTTGGATAGCACATCTATGTCTTCAAGGTTCTATTTTAAGAGCATATGCCTTCCAGTTTGTTCTTTCCCTGGAGGATCCTGAGTGGAACTACCTCTAAAAGCCTCTGCAGGTCTGCAGTACCAGCTGCTCTTGGTCCAGGTTAGCCCTTTGCCCTACAGCTCCAGGCAGACCAGCATGCTGGCAGAGAGATCACAAAGCTCTGCAAGGTACCCTGAGTTCAGGTCCTATTGCGCCACTTCTTACAGGGTCACCATAGGCAGATCATTTGACTCTCTATCCTTGTTTTCCTCCTCCATAAAATGGAGAAGATAAAAATAACATCTTCTCCACTGGGATAGGTCACCGTGAGGATTAAGTAAGTTAACACAAACAGATTGCTTGGAAGGGCTCTCCTAGCTCTAGTCATTATGTAGAGTTACTCCCTCTACAACCCCAGGGGTCCAGATGAGTGGATGCTAAGCAGCAAGAGGTCAGCACCTCCAAGGCCTCCTGGTGCTTCCAGAACATTAGGTTCATTACTCTGAGCAGCACTGTATTTTCCTGCTGGGTACACAAGTGAAATAGTGCACCTGAAACAGCAGAGTAGTTAATAGGGATGGATTTAAGGTGGATCATTCATGGGGTCCTGGGAAGGCATCTCCTCACTCCTCTGTAATGAGGCCTGGAATCTCACAATCAGACAAGCCTTGCCCTTGAAAAGTAGGCTCATGCCAGGAGGGGCAGCCAATAGTGTTAGCACACCCTGGTATGATTTGAATGATCATTGATCCCAAGCATCTTAAATGGGTTTGGAGATGGAGAGAAAGGCTGTCAGCTGCCTGAGTGACCCAGGGTCAGTCTTGGCTCAAGCCCTTGTGACAGTAGGCGGTGACATGGGCCTCCTGGCAATCTATGCTCCCCCAAAACCATGTGATGTCCAAGGAAGTGACCCATGGAGCTTTGCTCTGGCTGGGGACCCAGCGGAGGTGGGAGTTCTCCCCATGGTTGTTGGGGGCAGGGAGCCTCCTAAGGAGGTGCAGGCCCATCTCCTGGGGCAGGCCAGGGTCCAAGTGGAGGAACTGGTGAAGGAGGCCCTTGTCCCCATGCTTCCCAGGAGCCTCTCTGTGTTACTGAATGACCACCCCACCCCTAATCTTACCCTTGCTCACTACAGCCTCACGTGACCCTCTCATTTGTCCCCCAAGAAAACCCTATTGAATGAGCTCACTGGGGACTAGCTGAAAAGTATTCTTCACACATAGGGGTTATATTTATTAGTAATTCTTGATCCTAGTTTCTGCAAAGTATATTCTAGGGAATGGTAGTCCCCCCCTCCAAGATTTTGCACAAATCTTCGTGGTCAAATGAACTTCAGAAATGCTGAAAACTACATCCTCTTCTTAGGAATGCAGAGTGAGAATTAGTGTCTTTAAAGCCCTGCAACGTCCTTCAGCCAAGAAGCTTGGCCTTAAACCCCAGCACTCCCTCCACCCTGCAGTGTTTCCTGTCCACAGGGTGTTTTGGAAACACTGTACATCTGCATTCAATGTGAGAGAACAAATGACTTCATTTAAAACCCACATTTCCCAAGTGGGATTTTCTCAGTATATTTTTTTCCCACAAATGGAGAGTAGCTGAATTATTTTCTATATGGTGTGAAACACTTGCTGTGGTGGTATTCATGCTACTGATCATTCTTTTTCAACTAAAATGCATCTGAACTCATCAGATATGGTCAAATGAGAGGTACCCATTGTATCTATTTTTATGATTTTATTTATTTATGCTTTAACTTTATTTGGCCACACCATGCAGCATGTGGGATCTTAGTTCCCTGACCAGGGATCAAACCCATGTCCCCTGTATTGAGACTGTGGAGTCTTAACTGCTGGACCATCAGGGAAGTCCCTAGAGGTTCCCATATTAAAGCCAGGGGAATATGTGGGACCTGGGCTAGTCGCCCAGTCCTGCACTCACTGTGAGGGAGGTAGAGCAAGTTGCCTGCTTCCTATTTCTATTCTTTCAGCCTATTTCAAAACCAAATCATGACAGGGTTGCCTCACCCCGGTACTAACAAGATTGTCTGGGAACAGAGTGGAAGGGGTCATGCTGGTGGGAAAGACTCCCAGACTTTCAGGACCCCCAACTTCAGAGTGTGTTATAAGGCTGGAGTTAACTATAAACCTGGGAGCTGAATCTTGAAAGTTAAAGAGAATTTGTCACATGAAAATCTCAGCTCACAAATGGGCAGCGCTGCCAAGTGGCTCAGTGTGGACTTACATGTCAGCCCTTGGATCAAATCCTGCGCCATCTCTCTCTAGCTGTGTGACAGTCTGGCAGTTACTTCTCCTCTCTGAGCTTCCGTCTATCAGCAAAGTGAGGAATATGGACTGTGATTCATGAGGAGTAGTCAAGATTGAGTAAGATCTTGGCACAGTGACTGAAACAACAGCCAATATCGTTATTATCCTCAATGCTCTGTGTCTGAGGATTCCAAACTTAGACCAGTGGTTGGCTGAATTCATGGATGCAAAACCTGCAGATATGGAGAGACAACTGTATTATGACATTTTATGTAAGGGGGTATAAGCATTTCCAGATTTTTGTTTCCATGGGTGGCCTGGAATCAATCCCATGAATACTAAGGGATAAATACGTGTGTGTAAATATACAGATGTATATACATATATGGACTTCCCTGGCAGCTCAGATGGTAAAGAATCTGCCTGCAATGCAGGAGACCCAGGTTCAATCCCTGAGTCAGGAAGATCCCCTGGAGAAGAGAATGGCAACCCCAACCCACTCCAGTATTATTGCCTGGAAAATCCCATGGGCAGAGGAACCTGGTGGGCTACAATCCATGGGGTCACAAAGAGTCAGACACAACTGAGTGACTAACACACACATATATGTATACACATTCTCCATCCCAGTTCTACATATTTATACATACATATATAATGTGATTCCCTTCATTAAAATTATTTGCTTTCTAAAATCTTTAACCCTAATTCTGACTATAGTCCTCCAAAGTAAAGATCACCAGGAGGACTTTGATTAGAAACACAGATTCCTGCCCTCCCTTTCAAGATTCTGGCTCTGAGGTTGCAGGCACAGTCCAGAAATGTGTGTTGTTATAAGCTCCCCAGATGAGCACCCACAGGTGCTTGGCAAGCACATTGACAAACACTACCTTGTTCAGGAAAACACGATTAATTTACTTTACATACACACTATCAAGCAAAAGCCAGGCCCATCTCTGCAGGTGGCCAAAGGTCATGCGAACCACCCACACAATTCTTTCTGCTGGGTGGAATCAGGACTGCTGCCCGTGTGGCTGAGCCCTGTAACAGAAGTGATGTCACACTCTCTGAAGCTGGTTTGTGACAAGGGAGGCATTCAGGCCCCGGAGAATGATGGTGGATGATGGGGACAGGGCACAGCAGAGAAGGAAGTGGCTGAAGCAGGAGGCAGAAAGGCAGCGAGGGCTCGGGGAGGTGGGAGAGCCACACCTAGCTGTGATGGTAAGTGAGGAGCTGGGTGAAGAAGGTAGTTACTTAACCAAGGTAGGTTAGAAGGCCTTGCTGGGCCTCAGTGGGAGCATCATGGGGGCCAGTGCAGGCTTCTGAAAGCCAAGTGATGTGATTCAAATCACAGGCCAGCAGCGATGCTCAGCCACTGTTGGCAGGAGGGTTGGAGGTGAGGAAAGGGACTCAAGCTGCTACAATAAGTCATTCATATGAAGAAGCAATGAGGGACCCACGTTAGGGCCGGGGGTGGTTGTAGGATGCAAGCGAGGAAGATGAGAGATGATGGGAGGGGCCCCTGTACTCGGTGGTGGTTGCATGAAGCTCTGAGAGGAAGTGAGGCCACAGGGTAGCATGAGTTTGGGGAAGAAGGAGAAGGAGCCTCAATGTAGCTTAGCAGCTGAGGGGAGAGAGGGCCACAGAGAAGGTCGTGGGCTTGGGTTAGGCCTGGTACACAGGACGTGAAAGAGCAGTGATTGCAAAGCCCACGTGCCTTTCCCATCACCCACTGCCATGCTCCAGTGGCCAAGTGTCACCCCCTAGATCTTACCTCCCTGCTGGGGCAGGAGGTCAGGCTGGCGCTGAAAGAGGGCCAGGCTGCAAAGACACTCTTGAGGCCAGGAAGTGATGGTGACACCAGGAGGGAGAGGAGGGAGGGGAGGCAGGAGGAGAGGGAGAAGGGGAAGAGAAAGGAGGGGACAGGATGGGAGAGGGGAGGGAGAAGGGCAGTGGGAGGAGAGGGCAAGGGAGGGGAGGGAAGAGGAGAATAAGAGACGAGGGAGAGGAGGAGAGAGGAGGAGAGAAGAGGAGGGACTTGGGATGGAGCCCCTGTACACCTTGAGTAAGGGCAGAAGAGAGATGCAGACACAACCTTGACCAACCAGGCAGAGCAGCAGCAACTGAGACACACCCCAGAGACTTTCTCTAGTTTTGCTCCCCCTACACACACCCTGAAGCACAAGCGCATGCTCAGTCAATTCAGTCGTGTCGGACTCTCTGTGACCCCTTGGACTGTAACCTGCCAGGCTCTTCTGTCTGTGGGATTCTCCAGGCAAGAATACTGGAGTGGGTTGCCATTCCCTTCTCCAGCGGATATTCCCAACCCCAGGGATGGAACCCGAGTCTCCTGCATCTCCTGCATTGCAGGTAGATTCTTTACCACTGAGCCACCTGGGAAGCCATAAGCATAGGAAATTTTCTTTAAATGAAATTGGCAAGTCAATACAGAGCAGGTATGTTTACAGGCATGCAATAGACCTGGGTCCTTAGTTGGTGTTCAAAGAGAGGATCCAGGCACTTTTGTTAAGTACCTCATTAGTGCTAGAACACTTTCTAAGACTAGGACAGAGGACCCCATTTTACAGAAGAGGAAAGCTCTGATTGGCTCCAACACTCACCCTGAACTTCACATCTGGTAAGTCATAGAACAGAACTTGAACCCAGCTGGGTCTGTCACCAGAGTCAGAGACCTTTCCTGGGGGAGGTGGCCCCTGGCAGGAACAGGGTGGCTCTCCCCATTCCTTGATGTCCAGTAGGCTCTGGACCCCTGGATGCTCAGGGAGACCAAAGGCCATTTCTTCCTCGTTATTTGAAATGAGGTTTTCTTTTCTTAAACTAACACTCACTACGTCTCTTCCAAGACTAAGTCTGTGGACAAGACGTCACTGGAAGTGACTTGTTTGCATTCTCCCGGTTGGGGAGTTGGGTCACGCCTCTGTAAAGAGCCTGACAGAACTGATGTATAGAGCAGGCTTCCTGGAACTGGTTTTTCCACTTGAACTGCCTCTTTTCATTCATGATTTGTGATTGGTTAGAAGGTCAGGGGTTAGGGATATTTAATTTTGGCTCACTGATTACATTGGTTATGTAGATGGATGCAGTTAAAAGCTGGGGCTTAAGAAAATGAAATAGAAATGAACTAGACAGAATTTTCAAGAACTTCCAAGATTTGGTCATGGATTTTCTGGGGCTGGCCTCACTTTAGTTGCTCCTCATGCTTCTTGGATTGCCAAGGTTATGGAAAGTGAAGGAGCACCAAGGAGAAAATCTGGAAAAGATGGTCAAATTTCACCTTTTTTAGCATGTTCTAACAGAAAATGCATTTGGCCAATAAGAGATTAGTGACCCTGCCAGGGTCAGAGGCTGGAGACACAAATATGTCAGTTTACTCCTGTCAGGAAAACAGCCTTGCAAGGCATTTCTCATGAAGGGGATTCGGTACCGGGTATTGCTTACAGAGAAGATGGAAAGCTTAGAAGCCTAGTAGGAGATGTGGCACATCCAGAAGCTTGGCAATAGCAGGAAACTGCCAGTACCACCTACAGGGATGGATGCATCATGGGGAACATAGTTTTATCAGAAGCCAGAAGCCAGCTGCCGGTGGGGCTGGACCACAGCAGGAGGAGCTATCAGAGAAGGCCAAAAACAGAAGATGGAAGAAGAGGTGGACAATCACCCTGTCTTCTTCTTCTTTCCACTTTACAGCCTCCCATCAGCCCTCCCACAAATAGAAAGTAGCCCAAAGCCTGCTGCTGAAATGGAGTTCCCAGCAAGGCAGAGCAGCACAGGGAAAGGAGGGGAAGGAATCTGAGAGCAAACGGGCACAAGGGGTACTAGGGGGAGTGGCACCCAGGCGCTGCCCTTGAGGAGCTTCCAGTCTGACTCAGGCCACCTCTGCAGTACAGGGAAGAAGGGAAGGGTCATCATCAACTGACCCCTCCTTGTGCCACGAGTGTGCCAGGTGCTTTCCGTAGTGTGGTAGATCTCTTAACCCTCAACACAATGTTGCAAAGCAGTTCCATCCCCACTTTATACAAAAAGGAAACTAAGGCTTGGCAGGGCAGGGAGGGGACAGCCAGGACATGGTGGGGGTGGGGAAGCTTCAGGTACAGCCTCACAGAGCCTAGGCTCCTCTTGGCATCCCCAGTGCCTGTGGCTGCCTGGCTCTGGACATCTATCACTCTTTGGGCAAACATGACCTTTTCCAAATGCAGACAAACCTTAACCCCAATCTTAAAGGACGATGAAGTTAATAAAAGAAAGCACTCACTGAACTGAAACAAAGCAGACTATTTTATTCACCGTACTTGTAACTCCTATTAAGTACTTAAAAGCTCAATGGAAACGTTTTATTAAAGTTCACTGTTTTGGACTTTTAAAGCAATGGAAATTTCTCTAAAACTTCCCCAGAGCCCAGATCCTTGGCTAACCATGATCCCACAGGCCACACCACAGCTCTAGCAGATGTGCTTACGTGTGTCCAGGTGAGTGTGGGATGCGACTGACTCTGAACCCTTTCTTTGTGGCACTTTTCAAATTGGTAATTGCTTAGCAATTTGGAATTCGTCTTCTTTGTCATTCCCATCCGCCTGGATCACAGACTACTCAAGGGCAGAGGCAGCTCTGGTTTGCATACCGCTCTCTGGAGCCTCCGATGCCTCTGCCCTTTGCCTGCCTGCATCGCAGACGTGGTCAGTCAGGAACTATTTATCGGACACCCTGGTGCCAGGGCCTACGATAGATGCAAACATTTTTCTTCATCAACCTATTCATTCCAGGAATGTTACTGATCATCTACCAGGTCCAGCAGGCGGACACTGATAGGACAGGGGGTAGCCAAGCAGCCATGTTACCTCCTCCCACATTTTTGGCCTCACAGCTTTGCAAGGCAGGCATCATTATTCACATTTATAAATGCAGCTCAAACAGAGTGAGAAGGATTCCAAAAGCACACTCCTGGTTTGAAAGTGACAGAGTCAGGCAACTCTTCTCCCTGCTCGACACTGCTCCTCCTCCTTGCTGGATGGGACAAGAGGTAGAGGGAGAGCCTGCAAATTAACTAGAGAAATCAGAAGATTCTGCTGCTGAGACTTTCCTGGTTGTCCAGTGGTTAAGACTCCATACATCCTCTGTAGGGGCTATGAGTTCGAGCCCTAGTCAGAGCATTAAGATCTTGTAGGCAGTGAGGTTAAAAAAAAGAAGACGCTATAGTTTTATGTGTTTTCCATATGTTGTTGTAGTTGTTTAGTCGCTAAGTTGTGTCTGACTCTTTGGGACTTCATGGACTGTAGCCTGCCAGGTTCCTCTGTCCATGGGATTCTCCAGGCAAGAATACTGGAGTGGGGTGCCATTTCCTCCTCCAGCGGGTCTTCCCAACCCAGGGATGCAACCCAAGTCTCCTGCATCTGCAGATTCTTCACCACTGAGCCACCAAGGAAGCATGATAAGAGAAGAAAATTTAAAAACCCTTATAACCCACTATCCACAGATAAATAAGGTCTTGTCTGTAAGGCCCTTAACCCAGAGCCTGGCAGGTAACAGTCAGGCAGCAAATCTAAGACAGTAGTCTGTAATTCCTTTTTAAAGAATAAAATGGGGCTATTTTTTAAACCAGAAAGGAAAACTTTTGCCCTCCAGAGAACATCCAGCATTGTCTGGAGACCATTTTTGGTTGTTGTAACTAGGGGTGGAAGGCACCAGGAACACTAACACCCTACAACACACAGGACAGCCCCAAAAAAGAGTGTTGTGGCCCCAGATGCCAAAAATGCCAAGGATGAGAAGCTGGTCTTATGGAGACTTCTCTTGCAGCATCAATTATTTATCATTACATTATTTTCAGCAGACACAGAGTGATCAATTCCATGGGTGATGATCTAGAATTAGTTGGAAGGCTCTTTTTTTTTCTTTTCCTTATAACCTAAGTATAGGATTAATCGGCTTTACCCCAGCTTCACAGATGGGCTTTGGGTGTTGCCACTGTATGTCTTATCCCACGTCCCCTCTGTCTTCTTGGCTCACTCAGGGACCACGGAAATTAGACAAGACCTACATTTTTGCAGAGTCAGGACTTCCAAGATTTAGTTCCTATATATTTTTAAAATATAAATTTATTTATTTTAATTGGAGGTTAATTACTTTACAATATTGTACTGGTTTTGCCATACATCATCACGAATCCACCACAGCTATGGATTTTTTTCAGATCAGATGACAAGTATTTATTTATTTTGGGGCACACCATGAAGCATGTGGGATCTTAGTTCTCTGAAAGAAAAGTGAAAGTTGCTTAGCCATGTCTGACTCTTTGTGATTCGAGAGTCGACCCAAGAATTCTCCAAGCCAGAACACTGGAGTGGGTACCCTTTCCCTTCTCCAAGGGATCTTCTCAACCCAAGAACTGAACTGGGGTCTCCTGCATTGCAGGCAGATTCTTTACCAACTGAGCTATGAGGAAGCTGACCAGAGATCAAACCCATACCCCTGCAGGGGAAGCTTGGAGTCTTAACCACTGGACTGCCAGGGAAGTCCCTAACTCCTATTTTTAAGTGCTTGCCCTGTCTGAGTTCCTTCTCTCCCTGTTGCAGGCCTGGAGGCCCCTCCTAGCCCCGTTAAGAACTTTGGGGAATGTTAATGCACTTCCAATAATGGGAAATCTGAAAGCCCGTGCTATGTGACGTGAGCCCAGCCAGATTAGAACGACTTCAAATCCCTTTGGACTCAAGGAACAAAGGCCTTGTCAGAATTGCAGGGATAATTAGAAAATGTGGTGCTACTTTCTCTAATCAGGGTGAGGTTCTGGGACTGCAGAGGCATCTGCAGGGACATGGCTACATTTTCTCTAACAGGTGAGGCTACAGAAGACCTTCCATGGTCAAAACTCAAGTCCCTTGACCAGAAGTCAGGTCCCCAGTTTGCTGTATGTTAATTACACTTCAATAGAGCTCTCTTTGGACCTTGTTATAACTCTGGCTGTAAGGGTAGGGATTTCAATAAAATTCACAGAACTGAAGCTAAGACGTGACATGGTGGTCATCTGACATTCCTTCCCTGCTAGAAGCCAGAGAAGGGACTTGCTAAGATGCCTTAGTGATGAGGACACTGGGACTCGAATTCAGACTTTCCCGACTTTGGCTCCACACACTTCCCAATTATGATTCGGCTTAAGGGGAATAACCTCTTCATTGAAGACTTGCTGCCTGCTCCCATGCTCTTCTTTCCAAGTAGGGAGAAATCATAAGGGATAGCACTGAGGTCACTAAAAGGGCCACCTGACAATCATGAAGCATCTTTCGTTTGTGCAGCATTTTCATACTTGTGTGCGATCTTCGTGAAAACCAGGAAGAAAAGGCAGGTAATGTCAAGATCCTCTTGGCAGATAAGAAAACTGAGGCCCAAGAGAGTCAAGTGACTTTTCCCAGGTCACTCCAATGCTTACAGCAAAGCCAGGCCTCAGATGCAGTTTTCTCTGCTCCTCGCTCCTCTGGAGACCACATTTGCTCCGGCCCCAGGAAATCCAAAAGGCAGGAGAAACCCCAGGGTGCCCAGAAATTCCTGGTGGGGGCCGTCCAAGTTTGGGAGACCCTTTGGAAAAGGAGAGAAAGAGCCTGAAAGAACTAGGCACTTGCTGACCTGGAGGGTGGACGTCTCAATGACCAGAGGAGCCCGCAGCCTCTTGTTGGCACCTGGAAGGTACAGGGCAGAGGTGGAATGGATAGTCCCTGATTCTGGTTCTCTCATCAGAATAAGAAGGAGGAAAAGGCCATACACACCCATCTCCCTATAACCCCTCCAGGTGGCAAAGGTCAGGCTCCGCCAGCCCACAGGTGGACACTGCTCCTTGAGTACTTTGAAAACCAGCTTGTTCAAAGTTCTGTTTCCAGTTCCTTATTTTGTACCAAACATCAACAGGGAAACTTCATGGAAGGAACCACGTCTTCCAAGGGATGAGTCAGTGTCTTCTCTTTGATGGCATTGATGGTCCAAATGAGAGCACCCATACCGATTGGCTCAGATCTGCTCAGATGGGCTTCTCTGCCACATAGCCTGGAGTAGGGGTGGGGGGCAGCTGCCCGAGCCTCCCTGCTTAGGAATGTGCTTCTCTCTTTCCTCCCCATCCCCTTCCTATCACACCCACACTAGAAGGACTTTGTCATTAACTGATAGTGGGGAGTCATGAGACAAAGGTACTCAGAGGTGGGAAGGGAAAATGTGAAAAAGCAGGACTTGTGGGTAGGAAGCAGAGGAAGAGCTGGGTGATGGGGAGCTGCTGGTTAAAGGTTAAGGGCTGGGGGGCTGGGATGAGTCTAGGACCAAAGTTCTAGGACATGCAGGTGGTGGGGTTGTTATGTACAGAGGGCATTGTTATGTACCAGTCATATGCACAGCAAAAATTCAATTGTCTCTGGGCATTAGAACACAAATGAGCTCTGAGTGGGCAAGGAGGGGAATAAAGACCCGCTGCTGCTTCTCTACTGGTGGGACCATGAGTGCATTTCTTAACCTCTCTGAGCCTTGTTGTGGCATGTAGGTAGACTAATCCTTGCCCACCTCTCAAGGTTGCCATGGGTCTTTGTACGATCAGGCCACTCAAGATGCCCCTTCTCTTTCTCTCCAGACATCCTCTGCCCAACTAGTGCCTGCTGTACCTACGCCCTCCACACAGGATTGACTTTCCTGAGTGCTTGCCTCAGGCCCCAGCTAGTGGTTGTTCTTATCAAAGAGGCTGCGAAGAGCTGCCCCTCTGCTGGTTTCCCTGGTAGCTAATGAGCCCACCTAACAACAATTCCCCTAAAACTGGCAATCTCCCTTTCTCCTGGGGAGCGAAAGTTGTTGCCGTGTCCTGCTTCCACTGCACACAGTGGGGTGTTGCTTTAAGTCCTTGCTTCAGATCTTTGCTAACTCTGGGCTCTTTCTTTGGTCTTGAAGCTGGACAGCTCTTGCAGGCCTCCTGGGTATAGCCTAACAATCTTCAAGAAGCTAGAAGATGTCATAGTCCTAAAATTCTGGGAGTGCTTCCCCTGAACTACGGTGAGGCATGTCGCTGTTAGGACATGCTGGGGGAGTTGCTTGCCCACCCAATCCACAGCTCTGCCCTGTGCCCCTCCTAGTTCAGTCTCAAGTTTGTGCTGGGGCCCACTCAGCTCTAGAGGGAAACTGTGTTATTGATTCTGGGGCACTCTAAGTTGCCCAGTCAGACTGAAAGGATTTACATTTCATGATTGGGGAAGAGGACTCTTGCACTCGTCCCCCACCCTCACAAGAAGGCAGAGACCAGCCATTTTCCCTGCAGCCACCTTGAGATTCTGAAGAAAAGCATCTTGGGAGGATGTCCACAGCAAGGATGGCAGAGCCCAGACACAAGGACAGCTTGCATTCTTAATGACGTCATTGAGCCACCTGTAGTCCCTCACCTGTGTAGCTGAAATTTGGCCTCTGTATCCTGACTCCAAACTGAATCCCAGAGACAGAGTTTGGGGTGAAGTTGAAAAGAATAGCTTTATTGCTTTGCCAGGCAAAGGGAGACACTGAAGCCTAATGCTCTTAAAATTGTGTGTACCAGCCTGGAGTGAGGAGTGAGGAGTTTTATAGAAATGGTTTCAAAGAGAGTGTGACCAGTTCATGGACCTTCTTCTGATTGGTTGGTGGTGAGGTAAGTGGGAGTTAGCATCATCAACCTTCTGGTTCCAATTGATCTGTGGTCTGCTTGCTTATGGGCAGCACAAGTTAACTTATCCCACTTGATGGGGGTTTTACTGTCTGCAAAACAACTCAAAGATATTGCTGTGTGTATCGATGCTATAAAGAGCAATATTGCATAGGAACCTGGAATGTCAGGTCCATGAATCAAGGCAAATTGGAAGTGGTCAAACAAGAGATGGCAAGGGTGAATGTCGACATTCTAGGAATCAGCCAACTAAAATGGACTGGAATGGGTGAATTTAACTCAGATGATCATTATATCTACTACTGCGGGCAGGAATCCCTCAGAAGAAATGGAGTAGCCATCATGGTCAGCAAAAGAGTCCGAAATGCAGTACTTGGATGCAATCTCAAAAACGACAGAATGATCTCTGTTCGTTTCCAAGGCAAACCATTCAATATCAGTTATCCAAATCTATGCCCCAACCAGTAATGTTGAAGAGGCCGAAGTTGAACAGTTCTATGAAAACCTACAAGACCTTTTAGAACTAACACCCAAAACACCCAAAAAAGCTGTCCTTTTCATTATAGGGGGCTGGAATGCTAAAGTAGGAAGTCAAGAAACACCTGGACTAACAGGCAAATTTGGCCTTGGCATGCGGAATGAAGCAGGGCAAAGACTAATAGAGTTTTGCCAAGAAAATGCACTGGTCATAGCAAACACCCTCTTCCAACAACACAAGAGAAGACTCTACACATGGACATCACCAAATGGTCAACACCGAAATCAGATTGATTATATTCTATGCAGCCAAAGATGGAGAAGCTCTATACACTCAACAAAAACAAGACCGGGAGCTGACTGTGGCTAGGATCATGAATTCCTTATTACCAAATTCAGACTGAAATTGAAGAAAGTAGGGAAAACAGCTAGACTTTTCAAGTATGACCTAAATCAAATCCCTTATGATTATACAATGGAAGCGAGAAATAGATTTAAGGGCCTAGATCTGATAGATAGAGTGCCTGATGAACTATGGAATGAGGTTCGTGACATTGTACAGAAGACAGGGATCAAGACCATCTCCATGGAAAAGAAATGCAAAAAAGCAAAATAGCTGTCTGGGGAGGCCTTACAAATAGCTGTGAAAAGAAGAGAGGTGAAAAGCAAAGGAGAAAAGGAAAGATATAAGCATCTGAATGCAGAGTTCCAAAGAATAGCAAGAAGAGATAAGAGAGCCTTCTTCAGCGATCAATGCAAAGAAATAGAGGAAAAGAACAGAATGGGAAAGACTGGAGATCTCTTCAAGAAAATTAGAGATACCAAGGGAACATTTCATGCAAAGATGGGCTCGATAAAGGACAGAAATGGTCTGGACCTAACAGAAGCAGAAGATGTTAAGAAGAGGTGGCAAGAATACACAGATGAACTGTACAAAAAAGATCTTCACGACACAGATAATCATGATGATGTGATCACTAATCTAGAGCCAGACATCCTGGAATGTGAAATCAAGTGGGCCTTAGAAAGCATCACTACGAACAAAGCTAGTGGAGGTGATGGAATTCCAGTGGAGCTGTTCCAAATCCTGAAAGATGATGCTGTGAAAGTGCTGCATTCAATATGCCAGCAAATTTAGAAAACTCAGCAGTGGCCACAGGACTGGAAAAGGTCAGTTTTCATTCCAATTCCAAACAAGGGCAATGCCAAAGAATGTTCAAACTACCACACAATTGCACTCATCTCACATGCTAGTAAAGTATTGCTCAAAATTCTGCAAGCCAGGCTTCAGCAATATGTGAACCGTGAACTCCCTGATGTTCAAGCTGGTTTTAGAAAAGGCAGAGGAACCAGAGATCAAATTGCCAACATCTGCTGGATCATGGAAAAAGCAAGAGAGTTCCAGAAAAACATCTATTTCTGCTTTATTGACTATGCCAAAGCCTTTGACTGTGTGGATCACAATAAACTTTGGAAAATTCTGAAAGAGATGGGAATACCAGACACCCTGACCTGCCTCTTGAGAAACCATTATGCAGGTCAGGAAGCAAAAGTTAGAACTGGATATGGAACAACAGACTGGTTCCAAATAGGAGAAGGATTACATCAAGGCTGTATATTGTCACCCTGCTTATGTAACTTCTATGCAGAGTACATCATGAGAAACGCTGGGCTGGAAGAAACACAAGCTGGAATCAAGATTGCCGGGAGAAATATCAATCACCTCAGATATGCAGATGACACCACCCTTATGGCAGAAAGTGAAGAGGAGCTAAAGGGCCTCTTGATGAAGGTGAAAGAGGAGAGCGAAAAAGTTGGCTTAAAGCTCAACATTCAGAAAACGAAGATCATGGCATCCGGTCCCATCACTTCATGGGAAATAGATGGGGAAACAGTGGAAACAGTGTCAGACTTTATATTTTGGGCTCCAAAATCACTGCAGATGGTGACTGCAGCCATGAAATTAAAAGACGCTTACTCCTTGGAAGAAAAGTTATGACCAACCTAGATAGCATATTGAAAAGCAGAGACATTACTTTGCCAACAAAGGTCCGTCTAATCTAGGCTATGGTTTTTCCAGTGGTCATGTATGGATGTGAGAGTTGGACTGTGAAGAAGGCTGAGCGCCGAAGAATTGATGCTTTTGAACTGTGGTGTTGGAGAAGACTCTTGAGAGTCCCTTGGACTGCAAGGAGATCCAACCAGTCCATTCTGAAGGAGATCAGCCCTGGGATTTCCTTGGAAGGAATGATGCTGAAGCTGAAACTCCAGTACTTTGGCTACCTCATGGGAAGAGTTGACTCATTGGAAAAGACTCTGATGCTGGGAGGGGTTGGGGGCAGGAGGAGAAGGGGACGACCGAGGATGAGATGGCTGGGTGGAATCATGGACTCAATGGACGTGAGTCTGAGTGAACTCCGAGAGATGGTGATGGACAGGGAGGCCTGGCATGCTGCGATTCATGGGATCGCAAAGAGTCGCACACTACTGAGCGATTGAACTGAACTGAACTGAACTGAATCCTTTGATGGGAAACCAGGACCCTGCCCCTAGACTGCACTCTTTCTCTTTCGTGTCCCCACATCCCCTCCCTTCCTGATTAATAACTGTGTGAACCTGTCTTGGCACTCAGGGAAGGTCATGAAGGCTGGATGAAGCCTACCTGTAAAAGAAGAAGCTTTGTGGGGTGAAGGGGTGGGGAGAGAAGCAGGAAGGCTTTCACGCCCAGAAGCCCCATGGGGTCCTGCTCAGTATCACCTGGAGCCTGCCTTCTCCCGTACCTCTAAAATTGTGAGAAAACAAATAGCCTTATGTTTCAAGCCTATTTGAATTGGAGTTTCTGTGACTTGCTACTCAAACATCTTAACTGCCCACAGTGATGATGTCTTTCCACACTAGCCCCTGAAGCCATCCCAGGTGCTGCTGGAAACTGCCACACTTCTCCATACATGCGAGGATGCAAAGCAGTGACAAGGTGGTGGGACAGAGCAAGGTCACCATCCCCCCACCCAGGATCAAAGATCACTCTCAGGTCCTGCTCTTACCCAGGCCACCCCTCCTGCCGGCCTGCCTTAGGTCCTAGAATGCCTGCCCCAAATGTCTGCTCCCATTCTGTTCCTGAGTCTTCTCTAGACCTGGAGAAGACTAGGTCTTCTCTAGACCTAGTGAGAAGGCTCCCCCCTTGGGCCCATATATTTGCTTCTACTGTTCCTGAGTCTTCTCTAGACCTAGTGAGAAGGCTCCCCCCTTCGGCCCATATACTTGCTTCTACTCCAGACCCAGGAGGCCACATGACTCAGAGGCACCCTCCATCTTGCAGGAAGACTCTGCTCCTATCCTGAGGTCAGTGGCAGCCACTGAAGTGCTTCAAGTACTACAAAAGACATGTTTTTATAGCTCCATGTTTAGAAAGACCCTACTGGTGGCCATGTGGAGGGTGGACCATGGAGTGGGCCCAGTGGGCCTGTGTCTGGGCCTCCAGGCCCCAGAGTCTGTGTAAGGCTGTAGACTGATGGATCCTCTCTGGAGTTAAAACTTTGACACTGAGCTATCCTTTTGAAAGGAATAGTAATATAGTAATAGTTTTGAGTAATATAGTAATAGTTTAGAGTAATATAGTAATAGTAATATGCTATATAATAGTATGTTATCTAGTGATAAAGGCTACCATTTCTGAGTACTTATATCTGAGGCACAGTGCTGAGCCTCTCCCATCCATTCCCTTACTGAGTCCTCACAATAACTCAGTAACCATTTTTGGTCCCCATTTTATAGACGAGGCTCCCTGCTGTTCAGAAAGTTTAAGTAACCTGTCTAAGTGCCTCTAGCTACAAAGCAGCAGACCCTTCAGTAAACCCAAATCCAAAGCACCCAGTGCTCTTAAGCAAGTGCTGGTTCCAGTCCTGTACATCAACAGCACATTTCATAGTGCAGGAGAGGAGAAGTGTTGGCCAATGGGGCTTTTTGAGGAGCACACTGCCACATAAACTTGCATTTGTTCATTGTTCACCGGGTGCAGAGCTTTCCCTGAAGAGGTCTCAGGGCCCTTCAGAATCCTGACCACTCCCTCCTCGGCCCTGAGCTCAGGGATGTGAAAGTGATACATGTGGGAACAACCAGTCCCTTTGTATTTAGGTCATGCTCTCTTTATGGATGGGTATGATGCAGGGGGAAAGGATGCCAAAAGTCCTGAGGCTATTGTGTATACAAGAGATGGGCCCTGGGTGAGCAAACAGTTCAGTCTACAAGCAAGACACCTGCAAAGACAGAGGAGGAAGAAAGTTTACAGGTTCTGTCTCCTGGATTTCTGAATGATAACGGGAAATTCTGCTAAGAATCCAGCCAGACCTCAATCAGTAATGCTGTTAGCTCTCTAGAACCTTAGATTTTGTTTACACTCACTTGTCTTTTATTTTTGCTCATTTACCACCGTGCTTTGAAAATTGGTTCCATCCCAGGTCAAGGAACTGAGATCTCACATTTGACAAGGCAACTAAGCCCTCAAGGCACAATTACTGAGCCCATGAACTGCAACAAAGAGCCTGCGTGCCACCAAAGACCCGATGTGGCCAAATCATAGTTTTTAATTTTTTTAAAAGAGAAAAGAAACCTTCAGCTGATTGCACAGCAACATCCCTGATCAGCCCATTTTGGCCGGGCTCTGCCTTCCCCTGCAGTATTTCCTCTGATCAGAGGCCAGGAAGGCCACCCCCAAGACTGAGAAATCCCTGAAGAGTCTAGCTGAACCCCCAGCTCCCAACCATAGGCCTTTCCCTCCCTGGTTTCAACTTTGTTAATTAAGAAAGCAGACCGGGCTTGGTGTGAGGGAGACTATTGTGCCTGCCTCTCAAAAGCAAAGGCACCACTGTAAGAACCAGTTGGCATGGCGACTGTGCCAGGAGGACGCTTTCAAAATGGGCAATTTAATTTAAACAATCATTGCGTTTTTAACTAAATGTCACATTCCCATAATTGTGAGGGCAGCTAATTGGGCAATTAATTGGAATCTTTTATTTCTGTTCTCTTGGTCCACTTATGTCTGTGCATGCGTGTGCATGCATGCACACACACATACACATAATCACTCACAGTATGGGCCAAGTTACTAATCCCATATGAGGAAAATTCTGAAGAGCTCAGTCTCAATGATTGACCATTTGATGGTGGTTGACTCATCAGTGTCATCACTTCCTAATCATGTTCAACCCAAGACACTGGCCCTAGAAGCCTCAATCCCCAATTCCCACACTAAGGATGTTGACGAGGGTCAAGGTATTGTCAAGCCCCTCTGCAGACACACACCCACTGGACAGAGGTGAAATTTACCTGGTGGAGGGACTTGGACTTGTAGAGTTATCACCTGGACCTTCATGCAGTTTTTAATTCTGAAGCCCTAGGGCTAGGTACACATCTAGGTTAACTTGTATAGCCATCTTTTTAAATCACTGCATGCATGCTCAGTCACTCAGTTTGCCCAGCTCTTTGTGACCCCATGGACTGTAGTGCACCAGGCTCCTCTGTCCATGGGATTTTCCAGGCAAGAATACTGGGGTGGGTTGCCATTTCCTTCTCCAGAGGATCTTCCTGACCCACGGATTGAACCCACGTCTCCTGCATTGGCAGGTGGATTTTTTTACCATGGAGCCACCAGGGAAGTTGGTGGCCACCTCAGTAAAAAAATGCACATATTGTCCTCTGAAAGAGAAATTGCCTGGACAGTGTGCAAGTATGTTATTTGCTCTGGTGAATCCTGGATTCCATGGTTACAGGCTTGGGGCCTGAACTGGAACTCAGCCCTTTGAGTTCACTGCTTTGGTATAATAATTCCCATAAAATAATCTTTGTTTTGCATGCATGCTCAGTCGTGTCCAACTCTTTGCGACCCCATGGACTGAATGTAGCCTGCCAGGCTCTTCTGTCCATGGGATTTTCCTCTGCCCATATTATATGGGCAAGAATACTGGAGTGGGTTGCCATTTCCTTCCCCAAGTGATCTTCGGGACCCAGGGATTGAACCCACATCTCCTGCATTGGCGGACGGATTATTTACCACGGAGCCACCTGGAAATCTTTGTTTTAAATGTTTCCAAAACTCTGATCCAGTGAACAACTCTGTTTTGCTGGGTTCCTGAGTAAGCTGACTTCAGAGGGAATATTTTCACCACACCCTGCCTGGGACAGACTCTCCCTCCAAAAATAATGTGGAGCGCTGGTTCACTCATCTTAACTATTTTTTAAAATTCAAATTGCTGTTCTGAATAAGCTAGAAGGAGCCGAATGTACTCAACTTGTGTTTCCGCCCAGGTCAGTAGGCTGACTGCTGTTTAATTGAGCTGAAATCCAGAGATGAAGAGGTGGGAAACAAGAGTCTATCACCCCGAGGGAGAAATGGAAACACTACTCACTTGTCTTGGATGACAAATGCCATTCTGACCTCTCAACATTGATTGTGAGCCTTTTCAGTGCAAAGCATTCCCTTTTGTTCTGATTTCCTGACAACTGTTTAATCATAGTCTATTCATAGAAATTATAGTAGAAATCTCTTGTTTCCCACATATCAAATAAGATAATGCACAGGGAAATCAAGTTCTGGAAACAAATAATTGAGTTGAAAGTCTCCCATCAGGAGTGAAATCCTAAAGTGTGTTTAAAGCTAGATGTGTGGATACTGACCAGAGGACAGGGAGAGCATTTGTCCTCCACAAACATTTCCACATAAATTTGCCCTCAACCTAGGGTCCAATTATCAATAAAATAAAAAGAATCTAATTTTAATGGCACAATGGAAAGACTTTAAGAGGGAAGCTGACATGTATTGAGTATCTCTCATGTAAATTATTTTATCTGATTTCTACAATGACCCTATAGCATAGGGTCTGTTAAGTGCATTTTATGGACAGAGAAGGGTTTCTCAAGTGGTGTTAGTGGTAAAGAGCCTGCCTCCCAATGCAGGAGACATAAGAAACATGGGTTCGATCCCTGGGTTGGAAAGATACGCTGGAGGAGGGCATGGCAACCCACTCCAGTATTCTTGCCTGGAGAATCACATAGGAGAGAGGAGCCCAGCAGGCTGTGGTCCAGAGTGTCCCAAAGAGCTGGACATGACTGAAGTGACTTAGCATGCACACATGCACTCATGAACCAAGGAACAGAGTCTAGAGAGGAGAAATAATTGCCCAAGATTGCCTGCCCAACGGTTTCTGGGTTCTTTCTTTTTGCTACCCCATTCTACTTTCCAAAACAATTCATCTGCCACAAGTCCAGTGTCCCAACAGGTGCCTGCCTAGCTGGTCATCAATAGCTTTAGGTCAAGCAGCTGTTGCCGAAACTTCCCAAGGGCTTGGGGCTATAGCACTGTCCTAAGGCCAGACAAGGTGTTTGGCAAACTCACTACAAAGCAAACATTGACCTGGTCTCATTCTGTCTAGTACATCTCATCCCAGATGGCTACAGGGACCTTGCCAGTCCCCTGAGCTCAAGAAAGGCAGAAGAGTATACAAGCTTTTTTAAAAAATAAGATCAATATATATATGACGTAAAAGAAAAAAAGTCAACTCAATACAGAGAAGTGTAGAGAATGAGAAATGAGAGTGAAAAATGAAAAATCCTGTCATCCAGAGACAGCCATTGATAACACTCTCTTGGGCACTTTTCCAAACATACACACACAACAGCAAGTATGTAGAATGGCATCAAAGGGGTCTTCCTTGGGAATTCCCTGGTGGTCCAATGGTTAGGACCCCACTCTCATTGCTGAGAGCCCGGGTTTGGAAACTAAGGTTCCACAAGCCACTCAGAAGGTTCAAAAGCAAGGCAAAGAGTGTCTTGCTTTACATGTTGCTCCATATACTAATTATTTTCACTCAGAAATGTTTTTAAAATGCAAGCCCCAATACTCAGTCTCAATACTGCAAAGTATTCCACTGTATGAATTTCTACCATTTATTCAACCAATTTTTAACTCTATAAATTATTTTTGTTTACTATTATAAATAACAGTAGAACAAATATCCCTGAATATATATTGTCTTTGTTTGCTGAAGGGCCCTTCTTTGACTTTGTCCTTAAGCATGAACTGCCAGAGGTAGAGGGCTAATCAGAGATCTAAGACATTTTCTTCTTGTCTTTTTCTTTCATTGTTATAAAAATATGGTGAACGACCAACTGGACAAAAATAGCTGCCTCAACATGGCAGGAGGGAATTTTCTTTTATTCCTTGGGCTTTTCTTCTAGGCAATGTTCTTCATCTCTCCTCTGACTTCTTCATGTTACTTGCTTTCTTTTTTTTTTTAATTTTGGTCATTATAATGTAGGCACCTCTGACAAAACTTCATTTGTAGACTCTGTCCCACTGTACCCAAAGGCTGTTTGTTTTTTCCAAGCTCTAGAAGCTGTGGTAATGCAAGTCTTTCCAGTCTTATGGGTGCAATAGAGAGGAGGACTCATGGATGAGTTCTATGAAGGCTGGAGGATTTCAATTTTCTCTCCTGGGAGTTTATTTAAGCTATAGGCATCTCCCCTAAGGCTTTAGAATGTTCCCTCCTATACCTGCTTCCCTGGTGGCTCAGACGGTGAAGAATCTGCCTGCAATGTAAAAGACCTGGGCTTGGTCCCTGGGTGGGGAAGACTGCCCCTCCTCGTGAATGGAATGGCTACCCACTCCAGTATTCTTGCCTAAGAAATCCCATGGACAGAGGAGCTGGGTGGGCTGTAGTCTGTGGGTCGCAAAGAGTCAGACATGACCGAGCAACTATCAGTTTTCACCCCTTCTTTATAAAGTAGCCTGAGAAATGTTGAGTCCTATTGCCAATGAGACCTTTCCAGGGTAGTTAGGGGCTTGTTTTTTAATACTCTACAGAATATCTGCTTATGATCTCAGTCTAATGTTGCCAGATTTAACGATAATAATAATAATGATGCCAGGACACCCAGTTAAATTTGAATTTCATATAAACAAAAAGTAATTTTTAGGATAGGTATGTTCTAAATATTGTGTAGAATAAAAATTACATTGTAATTTTATGAATTAAAATTATATTGCATAGATGAACTATTACTGTTTATCTGAAATTCAAATTTAATTAGAGATTCTATATGTAAATTGGCAGCCCTGCCTTGGTCAGTCTTGCTCCAGATAGGGAACAAGAGCTGTGGGAATTCTCAGAATTTTATTCACTCGCGTTCTTCTGGAAAGTTTCCGAGTCATGGCAAGTCAAGTCATGTTCCTTGACTACCTCTCTTTGGGCTTTTGGGCATGAAGTTGTACCCCTTTCCTTGATTGGATGTTGCTGATTTTTATTTTCGGAAGATGAGGTGGGTGGCCAAGGGAGGTTGGTTTTAATTCTGTGATTCTTTCATTAAGTATTCCGGGAAGGTGAGTTGTGATCCAACTTCATATTCTCTAGAGCTCAGGAGTTATATTCTTTACTAGAACCTTTAAAAAAAAAAAAACAAAGGTGAATCCAATCCATAATCCCCAGCAAGTCTCCTGGGAAATCTGTTTTCTCTGTTTCCTAATTCTCTTATACTCCACTCTCTCTGAAGCCCCTCTCTAGTCAAAATCCCCTGAAAAGTATGTCTCTCTACCTCCAGGCTTTGAAACATTTTTTTTCATCTCCTCCCTTCTTTCTATCAACTCTTTTACTCTCTTGGTGTGGAGGTGGAGTAGGGAAGGATTGAAGTAAGGATAAAGTGAAACCAGGTAGAAAATTAAGAGGGAGTGGGTTCTCTTTGGTGGGCTGGGGAAAAGCAATATCTTGAATATCTCCATGCTACTAATTGATATCTCATCTCAAGTTCAGTAGAGATCTTTACAGTTTAGTGACCAGGGAGCTTATGTTGATTTTTTCCAAGGTCACATAGCTAGTCAGGGATACAGCTTGAACACACCTTTGGATTCCAAAGCCTGGGCAGTTTCTATCTCATGACCCTGCTTATCACATATCTTAAGTATACATCATAGTAGTGATATTTGTTTATCTCACATCTTAAGTGTACATCATAGTAGTGATATCTGTGTAACTTTCATTACCTGATGGCAGATATGGTGATCAACTCCCTAACATTTAGTCCACCTCTATTTTAGTTTGCTAGGGCTGCCACAATGAAGTATCATAAAGTAGGTGGTTTAAACAGAAGAATTCATTGTCTCATAGCGCTGGAGGCGTAGAAGTCCAAGGTCAAGGTGCCTGCAGGGTTGGTTCCTACTCAGGGCTGTGAGCAAGAATCTTTTCTCAGCCCCTCCTTGAGCTTCGAATGGTTTGATGATAATCTTTGGGGTCCTTTGCTTCTGCTGCATCTCTGCAATCTCTGCCTTCATCTTCACATGCTGTTCCCCTGTGTGCAGGTCTGTGTCCAAGTTTCCCCTTTTCATAAGGATAATGGGCATATTGGAGTAGGGGTTCACCCTACCCCCAGTATAAGCGCATCCTTAATAATTATGCTTGTAATAACCCTATTTCCAAATAAGGTCACATTTTAAAGTAGTGGGGGCTAAGAATTCAACATGTAAATTTGAGGGGTGGGAAATGGGGACATAATTCAACCCATAACATTTTCCCCCAAATCGATATGCCTTTGCTGAGAATGGATTGCAATATCAACTTGGCTCCTTCCTCATCTGTATTGTTCATGATGAGTAAGACATCACTTGTGGGAATAAACTGCCATCCAGGGAGTGCTTTCCCAGGTGTCTCCCCATCCTCTCTGTCAGGCCCCAGGAAGCAGTACCTTATCTCTGCAGTGAACAATGAAATGCCTGCTCATCTAGGGGGCTGGGCTGCTCTGTGATTTGTCCTGTTCTGCACACTTCTTTGTGTTGGCTTACTCTCAGTGTAGGGGTATTATGGCTGCAGAGTCCCTTGGACTGCAAGGAGATCAAACCAGTCGATCTTAAAGGAAATTAACCCTCAATATTCACTGGAATGACTATTGTTGAAATTGAAGCTCCACTGCTTTGGCTACCTGATGGCTTCCAGACTCACTGGAAAAGACTCTGATTCTGGGAAAGATTGAAGGTAAAAGGAGAAGGGGTGGCAAAGGATAAGATGGTTAGCTAGCATCATCGACTGAATGGATATGAATTTGAGCAAATTCCAGGAGATAATGGAAGACAGACGTATCCAGCATGCTACAGTCAATGGTATCACAAAGAGTCAGACATGACTTAGTGACTGAACAATAACAACAATTCTAGATGTCATACTCAGACTTGTCAAACTGCGATAAAGTAGTCCATTTTTTGTGGCTCTTTCTTTAAGAACTAGGAAGTTTTTTCTACAAGGTCCTGGAAGGCTTCCCTCTGGGTCTCATTGACTGTTTCAAAACTACATGCCCACTTGTAAACCTGTAACTAACAAGATGATGCAGTTCCCACTCAGCAAAGGCATACAAAATGTGCAGTCCCCAGCCAAAAGTAGGCAATTAAGTTAGATTGGTCTTTGTTGATGTTCTTACTGCTTTCAGCTTGATGGAACTCACAGGAAAACTAGAAATTCAAGAAGGTGGGTTGCTGCCAAGTATCATTGTTCATTGGGAGCTACTGATGGTCAGCTGTTCTGGGGAAGAGAGCAGGTCAGTGCCTCTAGACCCTCAGGGACTGAGTCCTGAGGAATGAGTTTCCTCTAAGAAAGGACAATATCCCCACCCCACCCCCCACAACACTTTTCAGGGTAGGGTGGGGGGTTGTGCAGGAAGGGAAACAGGAACCACTCTAAATTCACTATCTGTCTCCTCTAGACTCCAGACTGACTCTTCATGAAGGTCCTCTTTCCATTCGGAGCTGGACTACAGGCCCAAGTCCAGGGCTCTAGAGAATCTGTCTCCCTCCCTTTGATATTTATATACAACTACAACTCCTTCTTGACTTCTGCCATTTCTTCATTCCTGCACTGATGGAGGAGCTGAAATTGGAGCCCATAGCAATTATCCAGCCCAAGTCTTTCATTCTGAAGAAGATGCCCAGAGAAAGAAGTTGACTTGCCCAAAGTTTCACGGGGTGTTAGTGACCAAGGTGTGCTGAAGAATAACCCTACTTAGGGCTGGTGTTGGATAAAAGCTGGCCAGGAGACATGTTTTAACCTAGCTCAGGTTTATGCTTATATTTCTTATTGAGGAGAGGCAGAGGGAAGGGTTAAGATAAATGTCACTGAGGGGCAAGGCAAAGAAATACCACCATGTAAATACAATTATGTGCCTGTCTTCTTCTACTCCCCATATTTTTAAGAGTCACTCAGGTTTTGTGTGTTCATGCCTTTTTGTTGTTGTTGTTATTGCATAGCATTGCATTATATGGACATACAATAGCTTTTCGTCCATTCACCAGCTGATGGACATTTGGACTGCATCCAGTTTGGGGCTACTGTGAATTACACTGCTATAACATTCACCTACAAATGGTGTGAGGACTTGTGCTTTCATTTCTCTTGGATAAATGTTTGGATAAATTTCTCTTGGGTAAATAGGAGTAGAATTTCTAGAAATTAAATTAAGTATATGTTTAACTCTATAGAACCAAACTGTTTTCCAAAGTGGCCTTATGGTTTTACATTCACACCAGTAGTTTGTGAAAGTTTCAGTTGCTCCATATTCTTGCCAAATCTTGATATTGTCTTTTTAATTTTAGTCATCTAGTGGGTGTGTGGTAGTATCTCACTATGTTTTTGACTAATGTTGAGCATCTTTTCATGTATTTATTTGCCATCTGTATATATTCTTTAGTAAAGTATTTGTTCAAGCCTTTTGCCCATTTTTAATTGTGTTGGGTGTCTTATTATTGAGTTGTGAGAAAGCTTTCATGTATTTTAAATACAATATATTGTTAGATATACGCTTTGCAATCATTTTCTACCAGATTAGACCGTGATATTTCATTTTCTTAACAGTGTCTTTTGAAGACTCTGTCTTTAATGAAGTTCAATTTAATCATTTTTTCTTTTATGATTCATGCTTTTGTGTCCTATTAAGAAACTTTTGCTAACCCAAGGTAGCTAAGGTCTTAGTTTATATTTTCTTTTAGAAGTCTTTTAGTTGGCTCTTACATTCAAGTCTATGATCCATTTTATACTAATGTTTGTATATAGAGTCACATAAGGGTCAAGAATTGTGTTTTTACATAAAGATGTCCAATTGTCAGTCCTTCTATTCTTGAGGCTCCGGATACTTAAAGAAAGAAGCTACACCAAAACAGAATCTTAAAATATTTTCACATATTTTAAATGCTCACATTAGATGAGTTAGTACTCTTAACCTCAAATTATGAAAGGACAGTGATTATATGTATAATCTCATTTGCTCAAATGATCTCAAGGTCCCTGAAGACAAGCCCCATTTGCAAGCCTGTTTCCTTCAGCCAGCTTGTAGCTTCTCAACGTGTGGCTGTTCACACTAGCTGAAAAGTGAGATGCTACACTTTTACAATTGTATAACACTGATAATGATAATCTAAAGGTTTACCTTCCCAAGATATTGACTGCTTGCCAGGAGTTGGGGGAGGTTGCAAAGAGTCACCAGAGAAGTTTAGTCCTCCATGACACTTTGGTCCAGGAGTTGCCAGGTATAAGTGGAGAGAGCCATGCCTCCCAGCCTTCCCAGGACTGGCTGAGCCCTAGGAATCAGAAGTGGGAGGGATGCATGAGATTACATGAATTTCTTAGTAAACAAATGTTGTGAAGTGTGGAGAAGTAAAAGGTCCATTGGCAGGGAACAGGACAGGCATCCAGCAGACCTGGCTTCTAAGCCCAACCACCCCTAACAGCAGCCTGCTTTCTTGGACCTTCCTCCCAGTATACTATATGGGATATGCCCAGGTGATCTCTATGTTTACCAAATATGACCTTATGCATGCATGCTAAATTGCTTCAGTCGTGTCTGACTCTTTGCAACACTATGGACCATAGCCTTCCAGGCTCCTCTCTCCATGGGATTCTCCAGGCAAGAATACTAGAGTGGGTTGCCATGTCCTCCTCCAAGGAGCTTCCCGACCCAGGGATCCAAATGACTTTTGGGAAGGCTCAAAAAATGGAGCATGTGATAAAAAGCACAATCAACTTAAAGGCAACCCCATCAACCAAAACAGAAACAAAATGAGAAATAACTAAGGTAAGGACTGTATTATAAAATAAAATAAATATACATGGTTCCATATTAATATAAATTTTTATTGTATAAGTAAATTAAATGAGAAGAAGGGATGACTTTTCTATAGGGAAGAAGCCCAAAAAATAAATGTAGAAGAAATGAAAACTGTAAAAAAAAATCTTTTAAATCAATTTATACTTCAATTTTAAAAAGTAAATGTAAAAAAATCATGATTAGGAAAGCACCATAGCAACAGTTATTAAAGGCGAAACCTACTGATGGATGTTCAAATTAGTATGAGAAAGTTTGAGGATAAACAGAATATTTGCATAGTTTTGAAGTATTTTCCCCAAGATATTTCTTAATTATAAAGGTAAAAATAGAAATTTTACACTAGAGAAACCCAGGAGACACCCCCTCAACCAACTGCTCAAGGTTAATTATCACCAGTAATAAGGCATATTGACATCATATACCTCCAGTTATATATGCTGAGAAGGTCACATCACTTTGAGCTATTCCTGTCAAAAATCCATAACCTCAGTCGAATAGTGAGAAACTTCCAATAAACCCCAAATGACAGATAATCTACGCTATAACTGACTAGTGTTCTTTAAAGTGGCAAAGTCACCAAAGACAAGGAAAGACTAAGAAACTTGTCACAGATTAGAAGAGATTAGGAGGCCTGGCAACTAAATGTAATGTGAGCTCTACATTAGTGGAAGAAATTCAGATCAGGCCTGTAGTTTAATTAATAGAAATTAATAGCACTAATAATCACATTCATAGTACCAACGTCAATTCCATGGTTTGGATCACTGGACTATGGCTAGATAAAGTGTTAGGATTTACTTTCAGGGGAACTGAGAGATGGGGACTGTTTTGGCAACTTTTCTGTGGCCAAAAATTTATTTCAAAATAAAATTTTTTTCAAAAATACTGCAGTGTACTTAAGTGAAGTAGAAGTTCCCCTAGACACTGCAGTCTGAGAGACACAGGTAGGAGTCCCCTGTCTTTCCCAGTTTCCTCTCCAGCCTGTTGAGATGTCTGAAACCCCATCATTCAGGATGTACACCTTTCGACTAAGGTTTTGAATCCCATGATTCAAAATGCATGCCTTTCAACTAAGATTTAAACAGTCATGTAGCAGACATTTGTTAAGCACGTTTTACCCCCAGGCACCTGCCAGGTACTAGGGATAAGTAGTGAATAAGACATGTGGGACTTCTGTTCCCTTGGAGCTTATAGTCAGCATTAACATCTTAGTGTGAATTAGCTGGTTTGAAACCAGGCTACTAAGGAGGGGGGGTATTTTTCTGAGTAAAAGAGAGAAGGCTCAGAGCAGGGAGCAGGTGCCATGTGCAGAAGGTAGGTCTGCACAGCATCTTCTAGAAGTTCTAAGATCTGCATATGGCCCTGAGACAGACAGGATGGGGCACTGGGAGGCAGTTCACCCCATACCCTGCATGTTAAGGACAGCTATGAGGCAGATTCCTGTGAAGCCTGAATTGAACCTGAAATAATAGGAATAGCAACATCTGGAGAGCACTAACTATGCAGCATGTATGCTCTCGTGACTTTAGTGCTGATGACGCATTCAATCTGCCTAACAACCCTGAGGTAAGGTACTATTACTATCCCATTTTACAGAAAAAGAAACTGAGGCACTAGAAATTTAGAAATTTGCCCAAGTTCACAAACTTGGGTGTCTGGTGGATCTGGACCATGGACTGGGGCAGTTTAGCTCCTGAGTCTGTGCACTTAACATTCATTCTCCAATGCTTCTCCCAGAGCCAAGGGGAAACACAGGGAAGGAAGATGAAGAGTGCCACAGAGGCAGAACGAAGGCCTTTTCTTCATCTAAAGGAGCAACAACAGCAACAACAACAACAAAAAAACCCTGAATCTTGTTTTGTATGAGTGCCTACAATGTTTTAGACAAAGCTGCCTAGGGCTTTCCACATGTAACATTCATACTTCTGAGGGCTATCATTCCTAATTTACAGATGAGGAAGCTGAGGCTTAGGGAGGTTAAGTATTTTCCCAAGGTCACATGAGTCTGATATTAGGGCAATCCAGAATTTAGCCGATTTGTGGGAAGTTTTAACTTGGCGACTATCAGTCTCACCCATGGCCTGGTACTAAATAAGCCCTCTCTTCCGGTCTCTCCTTCTCCTTCTCTCCTCCCCTCTTCTTCTCTCTCTCTCTCTCCCTCCCTTTCTCACAGGAAAGTTAATTATTTAATGCCCACAGTATAGATCTTGAGTATGGCATTTTGCAGCGCTGAGCTTTAACAGTGCATGTTTAAACACATTTAATCCAATGAATATTTCAAGGTAATTAATCTCCACAGGGTGAGAGAATGCTCAGGTTTTCCAGCACATCATAATACATCTGAATCAGCTAAGGAAATGATCTGCTCACTCCGCAGTAGGTTGAAAAAGATTCACTAAAAGACTTTTAGAGCTGACTCCCTGTGGTTAAAGAGCAAAAATACTGCCACTGGGAAGTACTTAGGCACCGCCTAGTGGCTGAAAGTATTTATGCAAAGAGAGAACATGGCTAACAACTTTAAGACCAGATAGCAACTCTTTAGGGCTACCAGGTGGTGCTAGTGGTAAAGAACCTGCCTGCCAATGCAGGAGACATAAGGGGTGTGGGTTCAATCCCTGGGTGGAGATGACCCCCTGGAGGAGGGCATGGCTATCCACTCCAGTAGGCGGCTGCGAGCCGGCGGCGCATTAAGCGCTGGCAGGAGGAGCTACCCCACGTCCAAGGTCAGGGGCAGCGGCCTGGAGTGCCAGGCTGCAGCGGTGCAGGAACGGCCGAGAGGAGCTACCCTGCGTCCGAACTCACTGGCGGCTGGGAGGAGCTATCTCACGTCAGAGGTCAGGGGCGGTGACCCTGAGGAGCCACCCCGAGCTGGAGGCCAGGGGAGGCAGCTGGGAGGAGCCACCCACCCCCGAGGCCAGGGCTGGAGGCTGGGAGGAGCAACCCGAGGAGCAGTGGCTGGGCAGGCGCAGGAGGGCCTAGAGGAGCTTTCCCACTTTGAAGGTCAGGAACAGCAGTGGTAAGGAGATAACCATCGTCCAAGGTAAGGAGCAGCGGCTGTGCTTTGCTGGAGCAGCCGTGAAGAGATACCCCACGCCCAAGGTAAGAGAAACCCAAGTAAGATGGTAGGTGTTGCAAGAGGGCATCAGAGGGCAGACACACTGAAATTATACTCACAGAAAACCAGTCAATCTGATCACACTAGGACCACAGCCTTGTCTAACTCAGTGAAACCAAGCCATGCCTGTGGGGCAACCCAAGAGGAGCGAGTCATGGTGGAGAGGTCTGGCAGAATGTGGTCCACTGGAGAAGGGAATGGCAAGCCACTTCTGTATTCTTGCCTTGAGAACCCCATGAACAGTATGAAAAGGCAAAATGATAGGATAACAAAAGAGGAACTCCCCATGTCATTAGGTGCCCAATATGCTACTGTAGATCAGTGGAGAAATAACTCCAGAAAGAATGAAGGGATGGACCAAAGCAAAAACAATACCCAGTTGTGGATGTGACTGGTGATAGAAGCAAGGTCCGATGTGGTAAGCAGCAATATTGCATAGGAACCTGGAATGTCAGGTCCATGAATCAAGGCAATTTGGAAGTGGTCAAACAAGAGATGGCAAGGGTAAACGTCGACATTCTAGGAATCAGCGAACTAAAATGGACTGGAATGGGTGAATTTAACTCAGATGACCATTATATCTACTACTGTGGGAAAGAGTCTCTCAGAAGAAATGGAGTAGCCATCATGGTCAACAAAAGAGTCCAACATGCAGTACTTGGATGCAGTCTCAAAATGACAGAATGATCTCTGTTCATCTCCAAAGCAAGCCGTTCAGTATCACAGTCACCAAGTCTATGCCCCAACCAGTAACGCTGAAGAAGCTGAGGATGAATGGTTTTATGAAGACCTATAAGACCTTTTAGAACTAACACCAAAAAGATGTCCTTTTCGTTATAGGGGACTGGAATGCTAAAGTAGGAAGTCAAGAAACACCTGGAGTAACAGGCAAATTTGGCCTTGGAATGCGGAATGAAGCAGGGAAAAGACTAATAGAGTTTTGCCAAGAAAATGCACTGGTCGTAGCTAACACCCTCTTCCAACAACACAAGAGAAGACTCTACACATGGATATCACCAGATAGTCAACACTGAAATCAGATTGATTATATTCTATGCAGCCAAAGATGGAGAAGCTCTATACAGTCAACAAAGACAAGACCAGGAGCTGACTGTGGCTCAGATCATGAACTCCTTATTACCAAATTCAGAATGAAATTGAAGAAAGTAGGGTAAACCGCTAGACCATTCAGGTATGACCTGAATCAAATCTCTTATGATTACACAGTGGAAGTGAGAAATAGATTTAAGGGCCTAGATCTGATAGACAGAGTGCCTGATGAACTATGGAAAGAGATTGGTGACATTGTACAGGAGACAGGGATCAAGACCATCCCCATGGAAAAGGAATGCAAAAAGGAAAATGGCTGTCTGGGGAGGCCTTACAAATAGCTGTGAAAAGAAGAGAGGTGAAAAGCAAAGGAGAAAAGGAAAGATATAAGCATCTGAATGCAGAGTTCCAAAGAATAGCAAGAAGAGATAAGAAAGCCTTCTTCAGCGATCAATGCAAAGAAATAGAGGAAAACAACAGAATAGGAAAGACTAGAGATCTCTTCAAGAAAATTAGAGATGCCAAGGGAACATTTCATGCAAACATGGGCTCGATAAAGGACAGAAATGGTCTGGACCTAACAGAAGCAGAAGATATTAAGAAGAGGTTGCAAGAATACACGGAAAAGCTGTATAAAAAGATCTTCACAACCCAGATAATCATGATGATGTGATCACTAATCTAGAGCCAGACATCCTGGAATGTGAAGTCAAGTAGGCCTTAGAAAGCATCACTACAAACAAAGCTAGTGGAGGTGATGCAATTCCAGTGGAGCTGTTTCAAATCCTGAAAGATGATGCTGTGAAAGTGCTGCACTCAATATGCCAGCAAATTTGGAACACTCAGCAGTGGCCACAGGACTGGAAAAGGTCAGTTTTCATCCCAATTCCAAAGAAAGGCAATGCCAAAGAATGTTCAAACTACCACACAGTTGTACTCATCTCACATGCTAGTAAAGTAATGCTCAAAATTCTGCAAGCCAGGCTTCAGCAATACGTGAACCGTGAACTCCCTGATGTTCAAGCTGGTTTTAGAAAAGGCAGAGGAACCAGAGATCAAATTGCCAACATCTGCTGGATCATGGAAAAAGCAAGAGAGTTCCAGAAAAACATCTATTTCTGCTTTATTGACTATGCCAAAGCCTTTGACTGTGTGGATCATAATTAACTGTGGAAAATTATGAAAGAAATGGAAATACCAGACTACCTAACCTGCCTCTTGAGAAATCTGTATGCAGGTCAGGAAGCAACAGTTAGAACTGGACATGGAACAACAGACTGGTTCCAAATAGGAAAAGGAGTACGTCAGGCTGTATATTGTCACCCTGCTTATGTAACTTCTATGCAGAGTACCTCATGAGAAACGCTGGACTGGAAGAAGCACAAGCTGGAATCAAGATTGCCAGGAGAAATATCCATAACCTCAGATATGCAGATGACACCACCCTTATGGCAGAAAGTGAAGAGGAACTAAAAAGCCTCTTGATGAAAGTGAAAGAGGAAAGTAAAAATGTTGGCTTAAAGCTCATCATTCAGAAAACAAAGATCATGGCATCTGGTCCCATCACTTCATGGGAAATAGATGAGGAAACAGTGGAAACAGTGTCAGACTTTATTTTGGGGGCTCCAAAATCACTGAAGATGGTGACTGCAGCCATAAAATTAAAAGACGCTTACTCCTTGGAAGGAAAGTTATGACCAAACTAGATAGCATATTGAAAATCAGAGACATTACTTTGCCGACTAAGGTCCGTCTAGTCAAGGCTATGGTTTTCTGTGGTCATGTATGGATGTGAGAGTTGGACTGTGAAGAAGGCTGAGCACCGAAGAATTGATGCTTTTGAACTGTGGTGTTGGAGAAGACTCTTGAGAGCCCCTTGGACTGCAAGGAGATCCAGATAGTCCATTCTGAAGGAGATCAACCCTGGGATTTCTTTGGAAGGAATGATGCTAAAGCTGAAACTCCATTAGTTTTGCCACCTCATGGGAAGACCTGACTCATTGGAAAAGACTCTGATGCTGGGAGGGATTGGGGGCAGGAGGAGAAGGGGACGCCCGAGGATGAGATGGCTGGATGGCATCACGGACTCGATGGATGTGAGTGCGAGTGAACTCCGGGAGATGGTAATGGACAGGGAGGCCTGGCATGCTGTGATTCATGGGGTCGAAAAGAGTTGGACACAGACTGAGCGACGGAACTGAACTGATTCTTGCCTGGAGAATCCCCATGGATAGAGGAGCCTTATGGGCTACAGTCCTTGGGTTCCCAAAGAGTTGGGCTTGACTGAAGGGACTGAGCTTGTTTAGGGATTTTTGGAGGGGTTGCCCTTAAGCTATCTGTTTTATGTTATAATCCAAATATATAAGATAATATTTTGTATTATTAATTAATATACGATTCATTTCAGTTGCTCAGTCACGTCTGACTCTACACAACTCCTTGGACTGCAGCATGCTGGACTTCCCTGTCCATCACCTACTCCCAGAGCTTTCTCAAACTCATGTCCATTGAGTTGGTGATGCCATCCAAATAATATACGATTAATATTATAATTACTTTTATAAGATAAAAATAGAATTTTATTATATATATATATATATCAAATATACATCACCATTTTTCATGGGAATGACAGTGGGATATGGATAAGAATGAGTGATAATTATGGTCACACACCCATGTCTCCATGCCTGAATCCTGTAATTCTTCTGTGAGGTGTTGAAATGACTGTTTGTTGAAGGCTGAGTTTGAGGCCTTGGAATTCCAAGCAGCTAATAGACCTTCAGTGGTCTCCAAATCATGACATTAGTAGTCATAGTGGCTGTCATCAACTGAAGGCTTTTGGCTGTGACCATGTGTGTATATAGGTATGTTGTATGCCATATATCCATAAATGTATATGAAAGATTTAAAGCTTTTGTCAGTCCTGTGAGAATTAATATCATTATCCCATATTGCAGGCAAACTGAGGTTCAAGGTCACACAGCCTGTCAAAACCAGGCCTACTAATCTCCATATTACACTGCCTTTGTAACACATATTTCAGTCAGCTTGTGCTACCAGCATCCAATCAACTAATATGCATTTGTATCTGTCCACTTGATGCATGATATTGTGCTTGGTAGTGTTGGGAGAACACACACACACACACAGAGTATTATGTCCATCCTTGAGAATTAAATGATTTTATTGCATAATGTTGGAGAAGGAAACGGCAACCCACTCCAGTACTCTTGCCTGGAGAATCCCATGGGCAGATCAGCCTGGTAGGCTACAGTCCATGGGGTTGCAAAGAGTCAGACACGACTGAGCGACTTCACTTTCATTCCATAATATAACGCATAAAGGCTTAAAAATTAAGTAATAGCAATATATATATACACATATATATTCAAGCAGACAAAACAACCTTAGAAGATAAGACGTTAAAACAATGCTTTGGCTTGTTTAATTGCCAAATAGTATGACAAGAGTGCTTCCCTGGTAGCTCAGCTGGTAAAGAATCTGCCTGCCAGGCAAGAGATCCTGGTCCAATTTCTAGGTCAGGAAGATCCCCTGGAGAAGGGATAAGCTACCCACTCCAGTATTCTTGGGCTTTCCTGGTGCTCAGACAGTAAAGAATACACTTGCAATGTGGGAGAACTGGGTTCGATCCCTGGGTTGGGAAAATGCCCCTGGAGGAGGGCATGACTACCCACTGCAACATTCTTGCCCGGAGAATCCCCATGGACAGAGGATCCTGGTGGGCTATACAGTCCTTGGGGTTACCAAGAGTCGGACACGACTGAGTGACTAAGCACAGCACAGTATGAGAAGAATTTCCATGGAAAAGTTCATGAGGGGTCTCTGAAAGCTGGGTAGGATTTAGGTGGACTGTTGGGGTACAGGTAGCACTTTCCCAGGAAGAAGCTACCCCAGACGGTCATGAAACATGGTGAGGTAGCCACAGGACACTGGGATGGGGACTCAGAGACCCAGAGACTCAGTGCTCGGCTTGCTGGGCACATCGAGACAAAGAGTCCTTCCCTGTCTGTCCCTCAGTTGGCCCACTTGTAAGTTTGGGGTGTTGGCCCCTCTAGGAACCTCGCTGGTCTGAAACGCTATCATTTCACAAGTCTGGAAGTTTGAGTCTCAGTCCATAAAGAACTGCATGATGTTTGGGAGTTTTATTGGTAGTGGAGTGGCTGTATTCCTTCAGCTGCTCATCACCTCCAGGTGATGGGAGAGGCAAGTCTCCTCACCCACACTCATAAACGTGCCAAGGATGCCTCCTTGTGGTCATTGGCAGCACACCCTTGGGGTGGCCTGGAAAACCAAAGACAGGCAGCATCATTACCGAGATGGTGGGTACAGCATTTCATAAAAAGATCATCCCAGCTTGGTGTACTGCTGTTCAGTTCAGTTCAGTTCAGTTGCTCAGTCGTGTCCGACTCTCTGCAACCCCATGAATCACAGCACGCCAGGCCTCCCTGTCCATCACCATCTCCCGGAGTTCACTCAGACTCACGTCCATCGAGTCCATGATGCCATCCAGCCATCTCATCCTCGGGCGTCCCCTTCTCCTCCTGCCCCCTTCTCCTCCTGCCCCCAATCCCTCCCAGCATCAGAGTCTTTTCCAATGAGTCAACTCTTCGCATGAGGTGGCCAAAGTACTGGAGTTTCAGCTTTAGCATCATTCCTTCCAAAGAAATCCCAGGGTTGATCTCCTTCAGAATGGACTGGTTGGGTCTCCTTGCAGTCCAAGGGACTCTCAAGAGTCTATTCCAACACCACAGTTCAAAAGCATCAATTCTTCGGTGCTCAACCTTCTTCACAGTCCAACTCTCACATCCATACATGACCACAGGAAAAACCATACCCTTGACTAGACGGACCTTAGTCGGCAAAGTAATGTCTCTGCTTTTGAATATACTATCTAGGTTGGTCATAACTTTCCTTCCAAGGAGTAAGCGTCTTTTAATTTCATGGCTGCAGTTACCATCTGCAGTGGAGTTACCATCTGGAGTCCAAAAAAATAAAGTCTGACACTGTTTCCACTGTTTCCCCATCTATTTCCCATGAAGTGATGGGACCAAATGCCCATGGGACTGATCTTCATTTTCTGAAATTTGACCTTTAAGCCTACTTTTTACTTTCCTCTTTCACTTTCATCAAGAGGCTTTTTAGCTACTCTTCACTTTCTGTCATAAGGGTAGTGTCATCTGCATATCTGAGGTGATTGATATTTCTCCAAGCAATCTTGATTCCAGCTTGTGTTTCTACTAGTCTAGCATTTCTCATAATGTACTCTGCATAGAAATTACATAAGCAGGGTGACAATATACAGCCTTGACGTACTCCTTTTCCTATTTGGAACCAAATAGGAAACATGTTCTTCCATGGAACATGTTGTTCCATGTCCAGTTCTAACTGTTGCTTCCTGACCTGCATACAGATTTCTCAAGAGGCAGGTCAGGTGGTCTCAGATTCCCATTTCTTTCAGAATTTTCCACAGTTTATTGTGATCCACAGAGTCAAAGGCTTTGGCATAGTCAATAAAGCAGAAATGTTTTTCTGGAACTCTCTTGCTTTTTCCATGATCCAGAGGATGTTGGCAATTTGATCTCTGGTTCCTCTGCCTTTTTCTAAAACCAGCTTGAACAGCTGGAAGTTCACGGTTAACATACTGCTGAACCTGGCTTGGAGAATTTTAAGCATTACTTTACTAGTGTGTGAGATGAGTGCAATTGTGCGGTAGTTTGAGCACTCTTTGGCATTGTCTTTCTTTGGAACTGGAATGAAAACTGACCTTTTCCAGTCCTGTGGCCACTGCTGAGTTTTCCAGATTTGTTGGCATATTGAGTGCAGCACTTTCACAGCATCATCTTTCAGGATTTGGAACAGCTCAACTGGAATTCCATCACCTCCACTAGCTTTGTTCATAGTGATGCTTTCTAAGGCCTACTTGACTTCACATTCCAAGATGTCTGGCTTTAGATGAATGATCACATCTTCATGATTATCTGGGTCTTAAAGATCTTTTTGTACAGTTCTTCTGCATATTCTTGCCACCTCTTCTTAATATCTTCTACTTCTGTTAGGTCCAGACCATTTCTGTCCTTTACTGAGCCCATCTTTTTATGAAATGTTCCCTTGGTATCTCTAATTTTCTTGAAGAGGTCTCTAGTCTTTCCCATTCTGTTCTTTTCCTCTATTTCTTTGCATTGATCGCTGAGGAAGGCTTTCTTATCTCTTCTTGCTATTCTTTGGAACTCTGCCTTCAGATGCTTATATCTTTCCTTTTCTCCTTTGCTTTTCACTTCTCTTCTGTTCACAGCAATTTGTAAGGCCTCCCCAGACAGCCATTTTCCTTTTTTGCATTTCTTTTCCATGGGGATGGTCTTGATCCCTGTCTCCCATACAATGTCACAAACTTTATTCCATAGTTCATCAGGCATTCTATCTATCAGATCTAGGCCCTAAATCTATTTCTCACTTCCACTGTATAATCATAAGGGATTTGATTTAGGTCATACCTGATTGGTCTAGCAGTTTTCCCCACTTTCTTCATTTTGAGTCTGAATTTGGTAATAAGGAGTTCATGATCTGAGCCACAGTCAGCTCCTGGTCTTGTCTTTGTTGACTGTATAGAGCTTCTCCATCTTTGGCTGCAAAGAATATAATCAATCTGATTTCGATGTTGACCATCTGGTGATGTCCATGTGTAGAGTCTTCTCTTGTGTTGTTGGAAGAGGGTGTTTGCTACGACCAGTGCATTTTCTTGGCAAAACTCTATTAGTATTTGCCCTGCTTCATTCCACATTCCAAGGCCAAATTTGCCTGTTACTCCAGGTGTTTCTTGACTTCCTACTTTAGCATTACAGCCCCCTATAATGAAAAGGACATCTTTTTGGTGTTAGTTCTAAAAGGTCTTGTAGGTCTTCATAAAACCGTTCAACTTAAGCTTCTTCAGCATTACTGGTTGGGGCATAGACTTGGATAACTGACAGAATGTGGTCCACTGGAGAAGGGAATGGCAAGCCACTTCTGTATTCTTGCCTTGAGAACCCCATGAACAGTATGAAAAGGCAAAATGATAGGATAACAAAAGAGCAGCTCCCCAGGTCATTAGGTGCCCAATATGCTACTGGAAATCAGTGGAGAAATAACTCCAGAAAGAATGAAGGGATGGAGCCAAAGCGAAAACAATACCCAGTTGTGGATGTGACTGGTGATAGAAGCAAGGTCCGATGTGGTAAGCAGCAATATTGCATAGGAACCTGGAATGTCAGGTCCATGAATCAAGGCAATCTGGAAGTGGTCAAACAAGAGATGGCAAGGGTGGAATGGGTGAATTTAACTCAGATGACCATTATATCTACTACTGCGGACAAGAATCCCTCAGAAGAAATGGAGTAGCCATCACGGTCAACAAAAGAATCCGAAATGCAGTACTTGGATGCAATCTCAAAAATGACAGAATGATCTCTGTTCATCTCCAAGGTGCACTGCAACCCATGTGTAAAAGAAGGAACACAACACAGTATAGAAGGGAGCCCCACCTGACAAGACAGCCAGTGGTGTGTACCTTCCTATGAATGTTCTGCAGCTCCCAAAATACACATGCTTACGTCTGTCTCCAGGCTTTGAACATGCTGCTCTTTCTGCTCAGAACAAACCACACACTCATACATTCACACACTACTAGGCATATATATATATATATATATATATATATATATATATATATATATCTTTGTTCACAATATTTGATGACATATATTCCATTATTAACAATGGGGATGGATTTCAGCTCAAGAGCATAAGAAATGTAATCTTTATTTTGCTATAACTCATAATAGATTTGGATCTGAGCCCCTATTCTGCTAGATGGAGAGCCAATTTGGAGGGCCCCTTCAACCCTCTGATTGCATCTAGATGTGGGGGGCAAAATGATGGGGATTTGTGTAATATCTTGGACATTTCCTGTTCGTGTTGACTGAGAAGTCTCCTGACCTCTAGCCCTTGAGTTGCACAAGCAAGCCTCTTTGGACTTCTGTCATTTTCCTCCCAGGAACACATCTAAAAGTTCAGGAGAGAAAGGACCTTGCTTCACAGGACCCAGCAATAGCGGTGAATTCTCCCACCACCAGTGGCCACCACTTTCTTTCTCTAGGAATCCTTTCCAAATTTCAGAAGCTGAAAGCTTTCGATGGCTTCACAGCACAAGGGCCCGGTCCAATCACAAGAAGATAGACCTGCAATGAGAAGCATTGAACAACAACAAAAAACCTTGATCTTTGGTGATATCAAGATCATGAACAACAAGGAAAATCTGCGGAACAGTTAGAACTGGTCAGAGAACAGGGGAAATAACACCCAGATACAACATGGGATCCTGAGCAGTAACAAGAAACTGAATGGGGTCTTCAATTTGGTTAACAGGATTGTAGCAATGTTAATTTCCTGGTTATGATGACAACAGATGTTTATACAAAATGTTAATAATTGGGAGTGCTATTTTACAATTTCTCTGTGAACCCAGAGGAAATTCAACATAAAAAGTTAAATAAAAATCTACTTGCTTAACCTTCGAGGACAATAGTTCTCAATTAAAGTAAGTTGCTTTATAAATAATAAAAAGAACTTTTCTTACACAAAGCACTGATACTTTTAATTAAGCTTTTTATTTTGAGGTAATTGTAAATTCACATGCAGTTGTAAGAAAGAATACAGAGATCTCATGTAACTTGCTCATTTTCCCCAAAGGTAACATCTTGTAAAACTACAGTACAAGATCACAGCTGGGATACTGGCATTGATACAGGTGAGATATAGAACTTTACCATCGCCACAATTATTCCTGCTGCCGCCCTTTTAGCCTTACCTCCTTTTATCATCCCCATGGTCCTCTCGCTCCTGGCAACCACTCATCTGTTCTCCGTGTCCACAAACTTGTCATTTCATCCACACATACTGTAAATAATACAGTATATAACTATTTAGAATTGGCTTTTGATCTCAGCATTGTGTGCATGCGCTCAGTCACGTCCAGCTCTTTGCAACCCCACGGACTGTAGCCCACCAGGCTCCTCTGTCCATGGAATTTTCCAGGCATGAATGCTGGAGTGGGTTGCCATTTCCCCTCCAGGGGATCTTCCCAACCCAGGGATAGAACTCGCTGTCTCCTGTGTCTCCTGCATTGGCAGGCAGATTCTTTACCACTGCACCACCTGGGAAGCCCAGCTTCATTCTCTGGCAATTCATCCAGATTGTCATATGTATTATCAGTAGCCCGTCCATTTTTATAGCTGAGTAGTGTTCCATGGTGGAGAAGGCAATGGCACCCCACTTCAGTGCTCTTGCCTGGAAAATCCCATGGATGGAGGAGCCTGGTAGGCTGCAGTCCATGGGGTCACGAAGAGTCGGACATGACTGAGCGACTTCACTTTCACTTTTCACTTTCATGCATTGGAGAAGGAAATGGCCACCCGCTCCAGTGTTCTTGCCTGGAGAATCCAAGGGACGGGGGGAGCCTGGTGGGCTGCCGTCTCTGGGGTCGCACAGAGTCGTACACGACTGAAGCAACTTAGCAGCAGCAGCAGCAGCAGTGTTCCATGATGTGTATGTGCCACAGATTGTTTAACTATTTTCGTGCTGAAGGACATCTGGGTTGTTACCAATTTTGGAGTTAACACAAATAAAGCTGCTGTAAATATTTGTGTACAGGTTTTTGTGAATGTAAGTTTCATATCTTTGGGATAGAATCCTAGAAGTATAGTGACTAAATTGTATGGTAGATGCATGGTTAGTTTTTCAAGAAGCTGCTAAACTTTTCCTGAGCAGTCTCACTATTTTACATTTCCATCAGTGATGTATGAGTGGTCCATTTCTTCCACATCTTCATCAGCATTTTAGCCATTCTGACATGTGTATAGTAGTACCTCACTGTGGTTTTAATTTGTATTTTACTAAGGGCTAAAGATTAACATCTTTTATGTTTTTATTTCCTTCTATATATTATCTTTGGTGAAATTCTCTTTTAGCAAGATTCTTTTCATGTTTTTTGCCCATTTTATAATTGAATTATTTGTTTTACTGTTGAGTTTTGAGCATTCCCTTTGTATTCTAGATACTAGTCTTTTGCAAGACATGTAGTGTATAAATATTTCTTTCAGTCTGTAGTTTATCTTTTTATCCTCTTAACAGAGCCCTTCACAGAGCAGAACATTTTCAATTTTTATGAAGTCCCATTTATCAAATTTTTCTTATTTGGATTATGCTTTGTGGTCAAGTCTAAGAATTCTTTACCTAGCTCTAGATCTGCAGACTTTCTCCTGTTTTTCTTTTAAAAGCTCTATAAGTTTTATATTTTACATTTAAGTCTATGATTCATCTTGAGTTTATTTTTATGCAAATTATGAGACAGAGTGAAATTCTCTTTTTCTCTCTAGATATCCAACTGCTCCAATATCATTTGTTGAAAAGCCTATATTTCTTCAATTGAATCGTTTTTGCACTTTTGTTAAAAATCAGTCCAGCATACTTGTATGCATCTATTTCTGGGTTCTCTATTCTTATTCCACTGATCTATGTGAATATACTTCTTCCAACGCCATGTGGTCTTGTTACTGTAACTACATAATAGGCCTTAAAAAGATTATTCCTCTCACTTTATTTGTTTTCAAAATGGTTTTATCCATTATAGTTCCTCTATCTTTACATACAAATTTTAGAATAATTTTGTCTATGTGTGCAAAATACTTTGCTGGAATTTTGATAGGAATTGCAAATATATATAAATCTGTGCATCAGTTTGGGGAGAGTTGACATCTTTTCTATGTTGAATCTCCTAATCCATGAGCAAGGATTGTCTTTCTATTTACTTTAGTTGTTCGGTTGCTCAGTTGTGTCTGACTTTTTGCCACCCCATGGACTGCAGCACTCCAGGCTTCCCTGTCTTTCACCATCTTCTGGAGCTTGCACAGACTCATGTCCATTGAGTCAATGATGTCATCCAACCATCTCATCCTCTGTCATCCCCTTCTCTTCCTGCCTTCAATCTTTCCCAGCATCAGGGTCTTTTCCAGTGAGTCGGCTCTTCCCATCAGGTTGCCAAAATATTGGAGCTTCAGCTTCAGCATCAGTCCTTCCAAAGAATATTCAGGGTTGATTTCCTTTAGGATTGACTGGTTTGATCCCCTTGCAGTCCACAGACTCTTAAGAGTCTTCTCCAGCACCACAGTTCAAAAGCATCAGTTCTTCGGTGCCCAGTTTTCTTTCTGGTCCAACTCTCACATCCATACATGACTACCAGAAAAACCATAGCTTTGATTATACAAACCTTTAGATCTTCTTTATTTCATCAGTGTTGTGTAGTTCTCAGCATACAAGTTCTATACAAGTATTGCTACATTTACATCAAAGTATTTAATTTTTAAAGCAATTATAACTGATAGCTTGGGCTTCCTGGTTGGCACTGGTGGTTAAAAACCTATGTGCCAATGCAGGAGACATAAGAGATGTGGGTTCAATCCCTGGGTTAGGAGATCCCCTGGAAAATGGAATGGCAACCTACTCCAGTAGTCTCGCCTGGAAAATCCCATGGACAGGGGACCATGGTGGACTATAGTCCATAGGGTCACAAAGAGTTGGACATGACTGAAGAGACTTAGCACACAGCATTGTATTTTTAATTTCGCCGTCCCTGTGTTCATTGCTAGTACATAGCAATCAATTGTTTTGTATGTTTATCTTTATCATGTAAACTTGCTAAAGCCACCCATTTGTTATAGTTTCATGGAGATTACTTGAGATTTTCTACATAGACAACCATGTCATCTGTAAATAGGGGCAGTTTTATTTCTTCTTTTCCAATATGTATGCTTTTTATTTTCCTTTTCTTGCCTTAATGCATGAATTAGAACGTCTATCACTGTGTTGAATAAGAGCAATGAGAGTAGATGTCTTTGCTTTGTTCCTAATCTTGGGGCAAAAGCATTCAATCCTTTACCATTAAGTATAATGTTACTGAAGGTTTTTAGAGATGACTTTTATAAACTTTAGGAAATTCCTTTCTATTCCTAGTTTTCTGAAAGATTTTATCACGAATAGGAGTTCAATTGATACCATCATGTGATTTTTTTGGCCCGTTGATATGGTGTATTACACGGATTGATTTTCAAATATTGAACCACCCTTGTATCCCTGGTGAATAAACCCCACTTGACTCTGATGTATAACTATTTGTATGTATTGCTGAATTACATGTGCTAATATTTTGTTGAGGCTTTTAATGTCTCAGTTCTTGAGGTCTTTAGGTTTTTTTGTTTTTGTTTTTGTTTTTGTTTTTTTTGGTATTAGGGTAACACTAGCTTTATAAAGGCAATGGCACCCAACTCCAGTACTCTTTCCTGGAAAATCCAATGGATGGAGGAGACTAGTAGGCTGCAGTCCATGGGGTCGCTAAGAGTCGGACACAACTGAGTGACTTCACTTTCACTTTTCATTGGAGAAGGAAATGGCAACCCACTCCAGTGCTCTTGCCTAGAAAATCCCAGGGAGCCTGATGGGCTGCCGTCTATGGGGTCACACAGAGTCGGATACGAGTGAAGTGACTTAGCAGTAGCAGCTTTATAAAATGATGTGGAAAATTCCGTTTCCTTTTTCCTAAAAAGAGACTGTGTAGAATTTGTGATAAATCCTCTTTAAACATTTGGTAGAATTCTCTGGTGAAGGCATTCGAGCCTGGATACTTCTCTTTGAGGAGTTTTAAAATTATAAACTCAATTTTTAAAATAGAAATAAAGGTATTCAAATTGTCTACTTACTGGACTGGGTAGCCATTCCCTTCTCCAGGAGATTTTCCCAACCCAGGGATCAAACCCAGGTCTCCTACATTGCAGGCAGATTCTTCACCACCTGAGCCACCAGGGAAGCCCTTAATTTCCTTAATAGTAATGAAGCTATTCAAATTGTCTATTTCATATAGACATATATGAATATATATGTTAGTTAGTTGTGTACTTTTTAGAAATTGATCCACTTCAGCTTCATATTCTTTTTCCTCTCCTTCCAGGACTCTGACGACACAAGCATTCTTCTGTATGTATTTCATTTCCTTGCTGAAACTTTCTTTTTCACTTTTCATTTGTTTCAAGCATGTTCATAATTGCTCACAAAACATTTTTAAGATGACTGCTTTAAAATCATTGTCAGATAATTCTAGCAATTCTGGCATCGTGGTGTTGACATCTATTGATTGTATTTTTCCATTCAGTTTGAAATCTCCCCGATTCTTTGTATGATGAGTGATTTTTGGTATTGTGCTTGACTTTTGACCTTGTTTGAACCTTCTGTTTTAGCTGACTTCCTCTGACATGCTCTAGTGATGTGGGGAGAAGAGAGGCATCTCATTGCCAGATGCAGGCAGAAGTTCAGGTTCACTACTTAGCCTCCTTTGACACCTAAGAGCAATATGGGGGAGCGCCTTGTTACTGTTAGGTGGAGGTAGGAGTTACAGCTCCGCACCAGACCTCCACTGACACCTGTCCAGCTAGGAGGGGTAGGAATGTATCATTGTTTTTCCCTAATGGGCTCCACTAACATCATGAGGGTCAAGGGGACAGTGGTCACCTTACTGCTAACTCTCCATTGATATCACTCCAGCAGGATGACAGCCACCTCCTTACTGACACACAGAGGGGAAGTCCAGGCTCCCCACATGGTCTCCACCGACACTGTGGCGGAAGGTGGGCAGGGATGAAGGATCCAGCTTGGTGCTGGCCTTCCCTGACACCGCCACAGCAAGAGGATTGGGACACCTCGTTATGGTCTGGCATGGGTGCAAGCCTAGGCTCACTACTGTTCTTTGCCGGCATGAATAGGATGGGACACCATTTTTTTCTGTAGTGTTTGGCTAGAGAAAAGTGATTATCACCTAAAGCTTTCCTATCTTTCTAGACTCCTATTTCCTAATCCATTGATTAATAAGAATAGGCTCTTCTTTAGGCTTTTTGTTTGTTTGCTTGCTTGCTTGCTAGTGCCCACTGGCGTTTCCAGATTGCTGGCTTCTTCAGTTCCAAAGAAGCTGATGATACATAGTACAAAATGACAATCCAGGGAACTCACCATTGTGTCATTATTTGGGTCTTGGGTCCCTGGCTGGTCTGTTGTACTTAGGAAGACTAGTAGGGAAAAGTCTGTCTACTTCATTTTCCTGGAAGTGGAAGTCAAGTACTGATATTCACAAATTTTAAAACATTTAAATTGTTGAATTCTCTAGTCTATGTCCTGTGTCCTTTCTTTCCTCTCCTCCACCTACTCAGTGACTGAAAGGGACTTCTCATAAGTCTGTTTTTATACAGTACATCTTACCCCTGGGGAAGTAATCATAAAATAGTTGACCATGAATGAGGGGATGGGGAGAGGAATTTTAGCACACACAAAAAGAAATATGAGGTAAAAAAAAATGGGTCAATATTTTTAAAAAATGTAACCTCATTTCAAATGTATTATTTTTATAGCACCTGCAGCAATCCATAAGTTAGGTATTATTATCAGTTTACATTGGAAAGACTGAGGTTGCTAGAGGTGACAAATATCCCCAAGGTAAGAAGAAAATGTGAAGAGACTGAGTCAGCTATATCTGTCCCCTTTATTAGGAAAGTGAAGGCTTTCTCAGGACCCACACTGACAGACTTCCACTAGCATATCACTGGTACAATACTATGTCACATGGCCATTCCTCACTGCAAGAAATCTGGAAAAGCTAGTCAGTGTTTCAAGTGGATGGCTATAAGGAGAAGGTTGAGAATGGCTGTTGGGTCCACCACGCTGCAGGTTTGCCATAATCCATAATTGTTATCCAGGGGCCTCTCATTATGCTAACCGGCCCAAATTTCCAGGGGATCTACTTCATTTTTAAAAAGTATATTCAATATGCTTTCATATATGGGAACTTTGAAATGAATAGGTTGAAAAAATTTAACTTAACATCTTCCTCACATCTGGGAATCTGAAACTGTAGTGACCGCTATATGGTAAGGGAGAATTTTTATATTTAACCAGAGGACATAAATTTAAGCAGATTGAAAAGTTTGATAACAGAAAGTGAGCACCTTGGGCACTATTAAGAGATACCATCTGTATTAATCAGGGATCTTTATGAAACAAAGCATACTTATGTATGTGTGTATGAGTGTGCACGGATGCTTAGTCGTGTCTGACTCTTTGAGACCCTACCACTGTAGCCCACCAGGCTCCTCTATCCATGCAATTTTCCAGGCAAGAATACTAGAGTGGGTTACCATTTTTCTACTCTGGGGGATCTTCCTGATCCAGGAATCAAACCTATATCTCTTGCACCTCTTGCTTTGGCAGGTGGATTCCTTACCACTGCACTACCTGGGAAACTCTGTGTGTGTGTGTGTGTGTGTGTGTGTGTGTGTGTGTGTGTGTGTGTGTGTGTGTGTGGGGGGGAGGTGGGGGGGTGGAGAGAGTTATTATGAAGAATATAATTATGGAGGTTTCAAAGTCCCAGACTTGCCATCTGCAAACTGGAAACCCAGGTAAGTTGGAAGTGTGATTCAATCTGGGTCCAAAGGTCTGAGAGCCAGGGAAACCAATGGTTTCTGTCTCAATACAAGGGCAGAAGACTGACATCTCAGCTCAAATTGGAAGGGCGCGAATTCTCCTTCCCTTCACTTTTTGGAGGAAAGGGAGGCCCTCAGCAGATGGAATGATGCTCACCACACTGGGGAAGGCCACAAACTTTACTCAGTCAAACTCAAACACTAATCTCATATGGAAACACCTTTACAGACACCCCCTCCCTACCCAGATAATGTTTATTTAAATAGCTGGGTACCCAGTGACCCTGTCACATTGACACATAAAATTAACCATCATATTACATAAAATGGGCCTTCTTGGTGGCTCAGATGGTAAAGAACCTGCCTGCAGTGCAGGAGACTCAAGTTTGACCCTTGGGTCTCCTAAAGAAAAGAATGGCTACCCAATCTAGTATTCTTGCCTGGAGAATTACAGGGACAGAGGAGACTGGCAGGCTACAATTCATGGGGTTGCTAAGAGTCAGACACAGCTAAGTGTGCGACTAAAAGTGACTTTCACTTTTACCAAATACCCTGAAAGTTATAGGAGCTCTAAAGGCCATATACAAAGATCAATTGACTGCCCTCTTTGTCAGCATCAGCTCTTCTATTGAAAGGGGTCAGTGAGTTCTCTGGACCTGTCTAGAGTCAAGATGTAAGTGGTCACAAACAGTTTTGTGACAGTGTCGCATGTTCCTGAAGTGCAAGGAAGACCCACGGAGGGAGGGAGAAAAGAAAACATATGCTGTAAACCATGGCCAGAGCTAAGGGCCTTGTTTGATTATGCTTTCCTTCAGGGTCACTTGGCAAAAACAGTAGTCAAGCTCAGGATTGGAGAAAAAGCTCTTCTACTCTATTGGATTGCTAACTGTCCAAGGAGTAAAGCACAGTAGAAATAGCAGGCAGATATAAGACTCCAGATGTTGGTGATAATTGTATTTAACCTTTCCTAAAGGAGCATTAAAGAGGCTTTAATACTTTGGTGGGGAAAACCCCAGTGAGTGAAAAAGAAATAGCAATTGCTGACAGAGTCACTTTCCATCTGAAAGAACCATGCCAGAATCAATTTCTGATAGGAAGGAAGGGCCATGAGAGTGCACTGTGGATTACGGTCACGTTCTACATCACATGCTAAATCTCTAAAAGCTTCTCTGGACAGATTGTAAATTACCCTGACCTTAAAGAAAATGTTCACATTAAGGCTTTGGTTTTTGAACATTCCACCTGGACAGTTTGACCTGGCTTTCAATGAAATAAGAAACGAGCCAAGAAACCAGCTGAGTCATACAGAACCAAGGGTCAGGCTTGGTTTGATGATTGATTCAGACTGTTTCCTCGCCACCCATATGTTGAGGACAGAAAAGAGCATTATTTCCATAAATGATGACCAAACCCAGGGCTAATTTGGAATGACTACTTGCTACCCTAGGCTTCCCTGGTGGCTCAGGGGTAAAGAACTTGCTTCAGTGCAGAAGATACAGGTTCTATTTCTGGGTCAGGAAGATTTCTTGTAGAAGGAAATGGCAATGAACTCCAGTATTCTTGCCTGGGAAATCCCACGGACAGAGGAACTTGGTGTGCTACATTCCATGGGGTCACAAAAGAGTCAGACATGACTTAGCACACGATAACAACTTTCCTCACCAAATTTGCTGCGGCTACTGTCAAAAATCAATGTGGGAGGAGAACAAGATGGTGAAAGAGTAGGTGGACGTGGAGTACATCTCTCTCCACAGATACATCAGGAGTACACCTTCAAACACAGAAGTGCATGCAGAACACCAGCTGAGAGCAGGAGTACCTGACCAGTGAAAAAGAATATATAGAACCTTGCAAAACTCGGTAGGGGAAAAACAGGAGTGTTAGTAGGACTGGACCTGCCCTCAGCAGGTGGAGGAACTGAAGCAGGGATCTGATCCCCACATGGGGCAATTGTCTAAGTCAGAGGAGAAACATTTAAGGCCGAGAGTGAAACAATTGACCCGTGACAGCCTATATGGAATGAGAATCAGACAGTCCTTGCTGCAGCCATATGTACCCCAGACAGGGATGCAGTTGCCCTAGAAGGCACAGTGGCTGGGAGCTGGGGCTGAGAAATTGTGGAGCAATCCCAGGGTTAGGGCTGCTGTTGATTGTGGGGAGATGGATCGAGGGGGTGTGAGGGAGGAGATTGTGGTGGGAAATGCCAGTGGAGGAAAGCCAGGCAGCCATGGAAGCAAGGTGATACTGCTGAGTCACGCATAGAGGGTGGAGCCAATACCATAGTCTCTCTCTCCCCACTCATCTGCAGCTGAACAATAGAGAGGCTGGCCTGATGCACTGAAATACAGAGTAGGACCCCACCCAGGGTGCCCCTTTAAGTGCCTGACGTGCCAATCTACAGAGTAGGATCCCAGCCAGGGAGGCCCCTCTAAGTGCCTGATCGGGTGGGGCTACAGAGAAAGACTGGCCAAAGAGCCCTTCCTGATCGCCAGTTATAAGAGCCTTGAAAAAAGACTGATAGGGCCATAATTCTTGCAGCAGAGACAGTTTGTGTCGCTGCACACTGGACACCACCAGGATCCTGCAAGCCAAGGACCTGTGCCATCTTCCCGCTCAGCTCTCACTGGGGCAGAGTTACCACAGGCCAAAAAAAAAAAGTCTCACATCTATGCATGCAGGGTCGCTTTGGTAGTGTCCAACTCTTTGCAACCCCATAGACTGTGGTTTGCCAAGCTTCTCTGTCAGGGAGCGGGTTTCTCCAGGCAAGAATACTGGAGCATATTGGCCAATACTTGTTGCCATATCCTGCTAGAGCACTGTATTTTCTGCTGCCTCATCTGCCAACTCCCCTGAGTACCTGGTGCTGCCAGAACTGCTGTGACCCAAGCAGCTGCACCACCTCCACACCTGGCCCTCACAGGGGCAAACCCAAATCCTCCAGGGAGGCCTCAGGAGCAAACCCCAGTGGATGACCCACATGCAGAGGTGGAGATTAAATCACAATTGAAAGCCAGGGGCAGTGCGGCTAAGGAAGAAGACCTAAAACCTTCCCACCAGCTGTACAAGCTGCAAATTAAATCCACATGATCAACTAGGCAGATTCTTTGTCTATGGAATATATAAAAGGTCATTGAGAGCTCCCACAAAAGAAAACGCACGAGTTCTGATCGCTGTGGACATTGGAGGCAAGAACACACAGAGGCAGGACCAGATTAGAATCTGAGCTGCTGCCTCCACAGCAGGTCCAGAGATCAGCACAGTGTCTGAGGGCATCCTAGGGAGGTGAGGTGGACTGTGACTCCCAGCAAGGGAAAGGACTCTGACAGCAAAGACTCAAGAAAAACATGAATTAGTCATATATTTTGACTTGTTCTGTAGATTCTTTTGGATTCTTTCTTTTTTCTTTCCTTTTATTCCCCCCTGTATTGTAGCTGTCGATTTTATCGGGACTCTGAAATCTAATTAAGCTTTTGAGCTTTTTCCCCCCTCAGTTACAGTTTTTTTGCTGTTGTCATAAACCTCTGCCTCTCCATTGGGCTTTTGCAGTTCTGTGGAGTTTTCCTTTGTTTTCTTTTTTTCTTTTTAATTTTAATTTTTTAAACCTATTATTATTTTTTCTATAATTATTCCTTTGTTTGCCTTTCCTACTATTCTTTTCCCCTTGCACTTCATCTTTAATGTATATAAATCTTCTTCATCTACCTCTATTTAATGTTGCATATCTAGTCTCTCTTTCCTTTCTTTCTTTCCTTTTCTCTCTACATATTTGTTAGTTCTATTTTCATTGCCGTATTCCCCACTTGGCACCTTGCTTTAGTTTTGTTTTCCAGTTTGTGCTTTAGTTACCTTTGCTCTTAACTGGTAAATATAATTTTTGATTTCCTTTGTTCACCGGGTCAATCTACTGTACTTTACTTTTGTTGGACTGTTTTGACTTTGCTCATGGGTGCATATGTATATGTGTCTATTTCATTATTTTAATTATTATTTACCTGATTTTGTAACTGCCATGTGTCTAGGTTTCATCTTTGATTTCTCATTTTTGGATATTTGTTTTACTCTCACTTAATGCCATAAGGAACCTCTTGTGGAATCTTCATTCCTGACCAGAGATAAAGCCCTGAGCCTTTGGAGTAGAAGCACTGACTCCAAGACCCTAGACAACCAGAGAACTAACCCTAGGGAGTATCAGATAATGAGAACTCACACAAACAAAACCACTTGAACACAAGACCCAGCATTACCCAACCACCAGTAGCACCCTGTGTAGGATGCCTCATGCAAACAACAAACAAAACAAAAATACAAACCAAATCATCAGCAGACAGGATGACCACCTCACTCAGCCTTGCCCATCAGAGGAAAAACAAACAAAAACTCAGCACAAATCTCATCCTATACAAGCTTACACAAACCATGGGACCAACCTTAGGAAGGCAAAAACCAAAAGAGGAAAGAATTCAACCTTGAAGCCTGGGAAAAGGAGCCCTCAAACACAATAAGTTAAAAAAAATAATGAAAAGGCAGAGAAAGTCTACACAAATGCAAGAACAAACTAGAAACACAGAAATCCAAATAAATGAAGAGGAAATAGGCAAACTACCTGGAAAAGAATTCAGAATAATGATAGTAAATAAGATCAAAAACCTTGAAAACAAAGTGGAAAAAAAATGCAAGAATCAATTAACAAAGACCTAGAAGAATGAAAGAATAAACATACAGAGACAAACAACACAATTATTGAAATTAAAAATACTCTAGAAGGAGTCAATAGCAGAATATCTGAAGCAGAAAAACAAATCAGTGAGCTGGAAGATAAAATGGTGGAAATGACTTCTGAAGAGCAAAATAAAGTAAAAGAATGAAAAAAATTGATGATAGTCCAGAGACCTCTGGGACAATATCAAACGCACCAACATTTGAATCACAGTGGTTCCAGAAGAAGAGGAAAAGAAAGGGTAGGAGAAAATTTCTGAAGAGATTATAGTTGAAATTTTCCCCCAACATGAAAAAGGAAATAGTCAATTAAGTCCAAGAGACACAAAGAGTACCATACAGGATGAACCCAAGGAGAAACATTCCAAGACATGTACTAATCAAACTAATAAAGGCTAGACACAAAGAAAGAATATTAAAAGCAACAAGGGAGAAGCAACAAGTAACATACAAGGGAAACTCCATATGCCTAACAGCTGATCTTTCAGCAGAAATTCTGCAGGCCAGAAGGGAATGGCAGGATATATTTAAAGTTCAGTTCAGTTCAGTTTAGTTCAGTCGCTCAGTCGAGTCCAACTCTTTGCGACCGCATGAACTGCAGCACGCCAGGCCTCCCTGTCCATCACCAACTCCTGGAGTTCACCCAAACCCATGTCCATTGAGTCGATGATGCCATCCAACCACCTCATCCTCTGTTGTCCCCTTCTCCTCCTGCCTTCAATCTTTCCCAGCATCAGAGTCTTTTCCAATGAGTCAGCTCTTCACATCAGATGGCCAAAATATTAGAGTTTCAGCTTCAACATCAGTCCTTCCAATGAACATCCAGGACTGATCTCCTTTAGGATGGACTGGTTGGATCTCTTTGCAGTTCAAGGGACTCTCAAGAGTCTTCTCCAACACCACAGTTCAAAAGCATCAATTCTTTGGTGCTCAGCTTTCTTTATAGTCTAACTCTCACATCCATACATGACCACTGGAAAAACCATAGCCTTGACTAGACGGACCTTTGTTGACAAAGTAATGTCTCTGCTTTTTAATTTGCTGTCTAGGTTGGTCATAACTTTCCTTCCCAGGAGTAAGCGTCTTTTAATTTCATGGCTGCAGTCACCATTTGCAGTAATTTTGGAGCCCAGAAAAACAAAGTCAGCCTCTGTTTCCCCATCTATTTGCCATGAAGTGATAAAAGGGAAAAATCTACAACAAAGATTACTGAACCCAGCAAAGATCTCATTCAAAATTGATAGAGAAATAAAAAGCTTTTCAGACAAGCAAAAGTTAAGAGAATTCAGTACCACCAAACAAGCTTTACAACAAATGTTGTAAAGGGACTTACATATATTTAACATATAAATGTTAAAGGGACTTAAATAGTCAAGAAATACAAGAGAAGAAAAAAGATCTACAAAATCAACCCCAACAATTAAGAAAATGGCAATAGGAACATCTATATCAATGATTACTTTAAATGTAAATGGATTAAACTCTCCAACCAAAAGACACGGACTGGCTGAATGGATACAAAAACATGATACAAAACATGGATACAAAAACAAGACCCATATATATATATGCTGTCTATAAGAAATACACTTCAAACCTAAAGACACATATCGACTGAAAGTGAGAGAATGGAAAAATATATTCCATGCAAATGGGAAGCAAAAGAAAGCTGGAGTAGCAATCCTCATATCAGACAAAATAGACCTGAAAATAAAGAAGATTACAAGAGATAAGGAAGGACACTACATAATGATCAAGGGATCAATCCAAGAGAAAGACATGACAATTGTAAATATCTATGCACACAATGTAGGAGCACCTCAATACATAAACACTAACAGACATAAAAGGAGAAATGGACAGCAACACAATAATACTAGGAGACTTTAACACCCCACTCACACCAATGGACAGATCATTAAAACAGAAAATCATTAAGGAAACACAAGTCTTAAATGATACATTAGATGAGATGGCTCTCATTGGTATCTTCAGGACATTCCATCCAAATGCAGAAGAATACACCTTCTTCTCAAGTGCACATTGAACATTCTCCAGGATAGACCAAACCTTGGGTCACAAATCAAACCTCAGTAAATTTAATAAAATTGAAATCATATCAAGCATCTTCTCCAACCACAAGACTATGAGACTAGATATCAATTACAAGAAAAAAAAAAACTGTAAAAAACACAAGCACATGGAGATTAAACAACACATTTCTAAATAACCAACATGTTACTGAAGAAATAAAGAAAAATTCTAGAAAAAAATGACAATGAAAACGTGACAATTCAAAACCTATGGGATGCAGCAAAAGCAGTTCTAAGAGGGAAGTTTATAGCAATACAGTCCTACCTCAAGAAACAAGAAAAACATCAAATAGACAACCTAACTTTACACCTAAAACTGGAAAAAGAGTTTTTAAAAAGTTAGCATAAGGAAATAAATCATAAAGAACCAAGCAGGAATAAATGAAAAAGAAAAGAAAGAAACAGTAGTAAAGATTAACAAAACTAAAAGCTGGTTCTTTGAGGAGATAAACAAAATTGACAAGCCTTTGACCAGACTCATCAAGAAAAAAAGAGAATAATCAAATCAACAAAATTATAAATGAAAAAGGAGAGGTTACAACAGACAGTGCAGAAATACAAAGGATTATAAAAGACTATTATGAAAAACTATACAATACTTTGGCCACCTCATGTGAAGAGTTGACTCATTGGAAAAGACCCTGATGTTGGGAGGGACTGGGGACAGGAGGAGAAGGGGACGACCGAGGATGAGATGGTTGGATGGCATCACCAACTCTATGGACATGAGTTTGAGTGAACTCCGGGAGCTGGTGATGGACAGAGAGGCCTGGCGTGCTGTGATTCATGGGGTCACAAAGAGTCAGACACGACTGAGTGACTGAACTGAACCAAACTGATACAGCAATAAAATGAATAACCTGGAAAAAATGGACAGAGTCTTAGAAAAGTTCAACCTTTCAAGACTGAACCAGAAAGAAAGAGAAATTATGAACAACCTAATGACAAGCACTGAAATTAAAGCTGTGATTAAAAAAAAGTCTCCCAAAAAACAAAAGTCCAGGACCAGATGGCTTGGCAAGAGACTTCTATCAAACATTTAGAGAGGCATTAATGCCTATCCTTCTACTTGCAGAGAAAGGAACACTTCCAAACTCATTCTACGAGGCCACCATCACCCTGATACCAAAACCAGACAAAGACAACACAAAAGAAGAAAACTACAGGCTAATATCACTGATGAACATAGATGCAAAAATCCTCAACAAAATTTTAGCAAATAGAATTCAGCAACACATCAAAAAGTTCATACACCATGATCAAGTTGGGTTTATTCCAGGAATGGAAGGATTCTTCAATATATACAAATCAATCAATGTAATATACCATATTAATAAATTGAAAGATAAAAATCTTATGATAACCTCAATAGATGCAGAAAAAGCCTTTGACAAAATTCAGCACCCATTTATGATTAAAACTCTTCAAAAAATGGGCATAGAAGGAACCTACCTCAACAGAGTAAAGGCCATATATGATAAGCCTACAGCAAACATTACTCTCAATGGTGAGAAACTGAAAGCATTACCCCTAAGATCAGGAACAAGACAAGGGTGTCCACTTTCCCGACTATTATTCAATGTAGCTTTGGAAGCCCCAGCTACAGCAATCAGAGAAGAAAAAGAAATAAAAGGAATCTGGATTGGAAAAGAAGTAAAGTGCTCACTGTTTGCAGATGACATGATCCTATACATAGAAAACCCTAAAAATAGTGTCAGAAAATTACTAGAGCCAATCAGTGAATTTAGCAAAGTTGCAGGATACAAAGGCAATACACAAAAATCTCTTGCATTTCTGTATACTAACAATGAAAAATCAGAAAGTGAAATTAAGGAATCAATCCCATTCATCATCACAACAAAAGAATTAAATATCTAGGAATAAACTTACCTGAGGAGACAAAAGAACTTTACACAGAAAATTTTAAGACACTAATGAAACAAATCACAGATGACATAAACAGATGGAGAGATATTCCATGTTCCTGGGTAGGAAGAATCAATGTTGTGAAAATGACTATACTACCAAATGCAATCTACAGATTTAATGTGATCCCTATCAAATTACCAATGGCATTTTTCACAGAACTAGAACAAAAAATTTCACAATTCATATAGAAGCATAAAAGACCCTGAATAGCCAAAGCAGCCTTGAAAAAGAAGAATGGAGCTGGAGGAATTAACCTTCCTGGCTTCAGATTATACTACAAAGCTACAGTCATCAACACAGCATGGTACTGGCACAAAAACAGAAATATAGATCAATGGAACAAGATAGAAAGCCCAGAAATAAACCCATGCACCTATGGGTACCTTATTTTTGACAAAGGAGGCAAGAATATACAATGGGGCAAAGACAGCCTCCTCAATAATTGGTGCTGGGAAAGCTAGACATCTACATGTAAAAGAATGAAATTAGAACACTTCTTAACACCATACACAAAGATAAACTCAAAATGGATTAAAGACCTAAATGTAAGGCAAGAAATTATAAAACTCTTAGAGAAAAACATAGGCGGAATACTCAATGACATATACCAAAGCAAGATCCTCTATGACCCACCTCCTAGAGTAATGGAAATAAAAACAAAAGTAAACAAGTGGGACCTTATTAAACTTAAAACCTTTTGCACAGCAAAGGATACTCTAAGCAAGGTGAAAAGACAACCCTCAGAATGGGAGAAAATAATAACAAATGAAACAACTGACAAAGGATTAATTTATAAAATATACAAACAGCTCATATAACTCAATGCCAGAAAAACAAACAACCCAATCAAAAAGTGGGGAAAAGACCTAAACAGACATTTCTCCAAAGAAGATGTACAGATGGCTAACAAACACATGAAAAGATGCTCAACATTGTTCATTATTAGAGAAATGCAAATCAAAATTACAATGAGATATCACCCACATCAGTCAGAATGGCCATCATCAAAAAGTTTACAATAAATTCTGGAGAGGGTGTGGAGAAAAGGGATTGATCTTGCACGGTTGGTGGGAATGTAAATTGGTACAGCCACTACTGAAGACAGTATGGATATGCCTTTAAAAACTAGGAATAAAACCACCATATGACCCAGCAATCCCACTTCTAGGCACATACCCTGAGGAAACCAAAATTGAAAAAGACACATATATCCCATTGCTCACTGCAGCACTATTTACAATAGCTAGAACATGGAAGCAACCTAGATGTCCGTTGACAGATGAATGGATAAAGAAGTTGTAGTACATGTACACAATGAAATATTACTCAGCCATAAAAAAGAATGCATTTGAGACAGTTCTGATGAGGTGGATGAAACCAGAGCCTATTATACAGAGTGAAGTGAGTCAGAAAGAGAAAGAGAAATATTGTATTTTAACACATATATAAAGAATCTAGAAGAATGGTATTGAAGAACTTATTTAGTCCATGGGGTCGCTAAGAGTCAGACACGACTGAGTGACTTCACTTTCACTTTTCACTTTTCTGCATTGGAGAAGTAAATGGCAACCCACTCCAGTGTTCTTGCCTGGAGAATCCCAGGGACGGGGAGCCTGGTGGGCTGCCATCTGTGGGGTCGCACAGAGTCGGACACAACTGAAGCGACTTGGCAGCAGCAGCAATGGAGAAACAGACATAAAGAATAGATTTATAGACTTGGGGAGAGGGGAGGAGAGGGTGAGATGTATGCAAAGAGTAACATGGAAACTTATATTACCATATGTAAAATAGATAGCCAACGGCAATTTGCTGTATGGCTCAGGAAACTCAAACAGGGGCTCTGTATCAACCTAGAGGGGTGGGATGGGGAGGGAGATGAGAGGGAGCTTCAAAAGGGAGAGGATATATGTATATCTATGGTTGATTCCTGTTGAGGTTTTACAGAAAACAACAAAATTCTGTAAAGCAATTATCCTTAAATTAAAAAATAAATTAAAAGGAAAAAAATCAATATGGGACTTCCCTGGTGGTAGAATGGATAAGAATCTGCCTGCCAATGCAGGGGATGTGGGTTTGATCTCTGGTTCATGAAGATTCCATACATCATGGAGCAACCAAGCCCGTGTGTTGCAACTACTGAAACCTATGTGCCTAGAGCTTGTGCTCTGCAACAAGAGAAGCCACCACAGTGAGAAGTCCGTGCACCACAAAAAGAGTGACTCCTGCTCACTGCAACAAGAGGATGCCAGTATGCAGCAAGGAAGAGGCAGAACAACCAAAAATAAACTAATTAAAAAAAAAAACAACAATGTGACATCTGGAGCTTTCTTTCAGCTTTCAAAACTGTGAGAGCACCATACCATCTTTCATTTGTGGTCCAGTTACTAGATACTATATAGGTAGGGTTCTAGATTGAAAACAGCAGACAGTAACTCTAGGTATGTATTCGATGCATACTGTCTGGGGAAGAAGGCCAGCCTATGATTCTTCCAAGGATCTGTGTGTGCAGCACAGTGCTATGGCACTGCATAGGCATCACAGACCTGCGTCCCATCCACTGGTGCTACTGCAGCCCATCACTTCGGACATACCCTCTACACCGCTGGATTCCACTGTGAATTATCACCAGCTGACAAGTCTCTCAAGCTGCAACTTCTACAGGAACACCTCACAGTTGGTACTGAGACCACAGGGCCATGCTTGAGTTCAAGCTGCCAGGGGTGTGCAAGTCCCCCACATACGAAGGATATATTATGCAGTCAAAACAACAATGCTAACTGTGGATTTGAGGTCCAGGTCTTTCACATATTGGGATCTTGATAAGTTATTTAAACTTTGTAACCACCAGATTTCTCAACTATAAAATGGAGATACTTTCAGGATTGTTGGATGAAGGACCAAACTCTGTGACACATGGCCAACAGTTGTTACTGTCCATCAGTTGAAAACTGTCCCAGTCTTAAGTGTCTCCTCCTCCCAGTAGAGTTCCTCAGTCTCCCAAGGGAGCTGGTATCCCATGCTCCTCCTTTTGTCTTTGGTTTTCACCTTCTCTGCAGAGCTTAACTCAGGCAGTCAACACTATTGGATAGCAGGAATCTTCACCAAATCCCCAATAGCACCTAACAATGCCTTGCACACAGTGGGTCTTCTATAAAAAGTCATTGAAATGAAATAGTCAAACTGAATTCTTCATGGCCAACTATCCATTTAACAACCTAAATGTGCTAGTGAGTTGTCTAAATTGCTTTTTCTCAACAGTAAAGAAGGTGAAGTTTTGACTTAGCAAGCAAGGTTTGGATTCTTCATTCAGCATATTATACAAAATCATGACGAGATAACCTTTAAATACATCCTTTAAAAGTAGCCATGCTGGAGATCGACATACAACCTTATCGTAAATCTAAAACAGCCATTTCCACTTTGATCACTGATTTCTGAGTTAAGAACTACAGGAGACAGATTGGTTACATTTAAAGACAAGTGACAGAAAACTCACCTGTTTTTAAACCCCAGAATCCCACAAGAGAGGGAACAGGTTCTCATCATGAGACATATAAAGGAACTGAGGTGTTTGGAAGGAATAGCAGATTCACTCCTAGTGTGTGTTCATTCCAAGAGGAGAGAGATGCTGTTAAGATTATTTATTTCTTTTTGTTTGTTTGTTTTATGTTTTTATTTCTCTAGGGTATATACTAGGTGTAGAGTTGCTAGTCACATGGTAATCCTATATTTAACCTTTTGAAGAACCATTAGACTTGGCCAAAGCATTGCACAATTTTACATTTCCACCAGCAGGGCAGGAGGGTTCCAATTTCTCCACATTCTCACCAACACTTGTTATTATCTATCCTTTATTATTATAACCACCCTGGTGGTGTGAAGTGTTTTTTAAAATTGGTTTATTTATTTTAATTGAAGGATAATTACTTTACAATATTATGGTGGTTTTTGCCATACATCAACATAAAGCAGCCATGGGTGCACATGTATCCCTCCATCCTGAAACCCTCTCCCACCTCCCACCCCTCCCCATCCCTCTGGGTTGTTCCAGAGCACTGGCTTTGAGCGCCCTGCTTCATGCCTCAAACTTGAACTGGTCACTGAAATAGTTGAATTTGTATAGATTTAGATGTATGATGCAGTTTTGCTACATAGTCACAGGCTACGACAGGCTACGGAACGCACTCTATCTTAACTCCCTGTTGAATCCTATTCAGGGTTTTGTTGTACACACTAACCTTTCAGCAAATTGCAAATAAGAATGGCAGAGAATAAGACAGAGGGAATAGATTTGATCTGAAAATGTTCTAAAGCTGTGTCAAGAATCCTCTTCATGGTAATCCTGATTATTGAAAGACACGGCTAAATTTCTAGGCTTCCTGCCTTCTCCCCTAACACTAAATACAAGATTGATGTTCCTCTTTACCCAGGGTTCTTAAGGGCTGTGAGTTGCTTGCATCTCTCGTTGGTGTCACATGGATGCCCTCTTACCACTGCCATTGGTCCCAGCTCCCTATGGGAACATGACCTTCCATGTCTAGGTCACAGGGGTGGAGCCTCTTGCATAAGCACTGCTGGGACCTGTCAGGTGACCACTGCACTGTGTCCTTTGTTCTTTATTCACCTGTGGCTACAAGTCACTAAAATCTATAGCTAGTCCCCTACTCTTTCCCCTGTAATTGGATTTATAATGCATCCAATCTTCCTGGGTTTGGGTTTCTTTAAAACACAGGCAAAACAACTGTATAGAATCCCTTTAAACAGTGCTCACCCTGGATATGTTTGTGAGGACAATGTTTTTATTACCACAGTACACTCAAGACCTTTAGAATAGGGATGGTATCTTTTCTATCTAGATCTAGAACTCTACATGATTCCTAGCACAGAACAGGTCACCAAGAAATACTTGTCGAATTTGCATTGTCTGTATCGTAGGCTTGGTGCTTGAACTTTTACATGGGTTCCATGAAGTCTTGAAACTGTATGAAAAGTACATACACATACACCCTTTTCCCTTTGGGAGAATATTCCATCCTAATCTGGGAACACCAGTGACTTCTGTGAACACTTCCCTCATATACTGATCCAGGTGAGGAAGGCAGCAGTGTTGGAGAGAATGGAAGGACAACCTGAGACAGATGATTGAACAGAAGTTGTTGGAGAGTCAAGCTGAGAGATGTAGGGAGAAAAGAGGCACATGAAGGAATGTGGTGAAAATTCTTGCCAAATATGTCAAAACGTTATCCTACCACAGCACTAGAGATAGGGTCCACTTTCAGAAGCACTGTAAAGGGTGCTCTCTCACCTCCTTTGAAAGAGTAGATTTGGTGTGTGCTCCTTGCCACTTCAACATACATCTCTTCTCTCAACTGTAAATCAGAATGACTTACCGCCATTATTGTTTTTCATACTCAAAATGCCTTCATTAAGACCCAATTATAAAATCGCTCAAGGTTTCTGGTTTCTGTTAATAGCAAGCTGGTATACTCAGATAAAAACTCTTGATGAGAAAAGAACAAATACCATATATTAATGCATACATATGGAATCTAGAAAAACGGTACTGATGAACCTATTTGCAGGGCAGGAATAGAGACACAGATGTAGAGAACAGAAGTGTGCACACAGTGGGGGAAAGAGAGGATGGGACAAATTGAGAGAGTAGCATTGACGTGTATACAGTACCACAACCATGTGTAAAATAGATAGCTAGTGGGAAGTTAAACACAGGGAAGTCGGCTTGGTGCTCTGTGATGACCTACAGGGCTGGGATGGGGGTGGGCAGTGGGAGGCAGGACCAAGACGGAGGGGATATATGTATACTTATGGTTGATTCATGTTGTTAGACGGCAGAAACCAACATATCATTGTTAAGCAATTATCCTCCACTTAAAAAAGCAAACAAAAACAACCTTGGGTCAATATCTGAATGAAAACCTCTATGAAAATGGTAGGAAGGAAGACTATGGGATGATCAGATCTCCTAAGATCATCTGCCATTACTGCTGTGACCAGTAGGAGCTAGATGGGCACATGTCAAAGCCTGAGATCCACCGAAACTGAAGTCTCATAGGACACTTTCCCCAAATCAATAAACCAGATGTAAATTTGCCTCCTTCTACCCATCAACCTCAGGGGACTGCAGGAAACCCAACCATGGCTATAAGCAAGGCAAAAGAATTAAAAAGAAAAGGAACAAAATGTCTTCAAGAAGGGGTAGCCGCAGAATACCCTGTTGTGGATTTGTACTGTGGTTACACTTGACTTGGGTGGGACAGAGGCATTTAAGTCATGAATATGGTATGAATAGATCTCAGTTGCTATCAGGTGTGTCGCAAAACCAAATAAAGCCTCTCTGAAGGGCATGCATCTAAACTAGGCTTCAGATATCCCCCTAAATAATTTAAAGATGGGCTTGCCTGGTGGCTCATGAGTAAAGAACCTGCCTGCCAGTACTGGAGATGAGATTTCAATCCATGGGTTGAAAAGATCCCCTAGAGAAGGAAATGGCAACCTGCTCCAACTATGGAAAATCACATGGACAGAGGAGCTTGGTGGGCTAGAGTCCATGGGATTGCAAAAGAGTTGAACACAACTTAGCGACTAAACAACAACAATTTAAAGGCAGTGACTAGTTAGCCAATCAAAGATGACTAAGCATCAAGGAAACAAGAACCAGCAAAACAACAGAGAGAAGAAATAAATCCACACATACTTCTGTATTAAAGCCAGATTTTAAAACCCAGGCTTCCATGTTCATGGAAATAAATAATAACCATGAGAATAACTATTCAGGGACTATGAAAAAATTACATACTATATCTGAAAAAAGAACCAAACTAAAAATAAAGATAATAATTGAAATTTTAAACTCAACGATCACATTTACAACATAATGACACTATGAGGGAGAAATGAAGAACTGGAAGGTGGGGTCAGAGGACCTTATACAGAACACAGGACTGAGAGAAGAAAATGGAAAAAATACACACTGGCAAAAGAAGTGTGTAGAAGCCATGGAAAATGTGGTACAAGGTTGGTACAAACATTAGCATGCTAGGAAGATATAAAAGAGCGAAAAGCAGATGGAGTTGAGAATTTTTCAGGACTGATGAAAGATACCTATTCTCAGATTTAAGAGACTCGGTAGACTCCAGAAAAATAAAACCTATTCCTAAACAGCTCATAGTAAAACTTCATAAAGTCAAAACATAGAGAAAACCTTAAAACAACCAGAGGAAAAAAAAGATTATCTTCAAAGAAGGAACTGACAATGGATTTTTAACAGCAAGTCAGAAAAGGGAAGACCGCTTTAATGTGCTCAAAGAAAATTAGTGCTAAACCTATAATTCTATACAAAACCACAAATGAATGAATTTGGGAAGAAAAGAAAAAACTGAATTTGGTCCCTTTCCCTAGAATGTGGTCCCCTATAAAATTCTTGACACTCTGAGAGGGGCCTGAAAAACCCATGTTGATTGATTGCACTTTAATATGATGGGCTGGGTGATGAGTTTTGTTTGAGAAAGTCATAGAACAAGGCCCTGTAATGGCACACAGAGTTGGTGGGAAAGGATACCTGAGAGGCTGAAGTGACCTCCAAAGACCAACCAGGTTTACCTTATAAAGTACCTGCTTTCTCCTTTCATTGATTCCTCAAATAGATGAAGCAAGGACCAGCTCATTATCTTTACCTTACAGGCAGAGTTGATACTCAAAATAGTAAGGCATCAGCACTCATCAATCAGAAGAGATGCCTAATACCAGACTAGCTGCTGGCTGTTGCATAAGTTCAGGGGTGTATGTTGTTACTCCTTTAGTGGCTACAGCAGAGAAAAACCCAGGGGAGACACTTGATCAGCTTTAGCTAAGATGATGGAGACATTCAAGGTAGCAGCTATCTAATAATTGGTATATTAATACATTTGTTGGCATCCTAATACATACCTGCTAAATATAACCCTTCTAGCCCTTCCACCAGGCTCCTTAGTGGGTCTCATTCTTCCTCTCTTCCCTGATCACTGCCTCACCTTGCCCCACCCTCACCCACAACTTCAAACGTTTCAACAAAGCTGCTTCCCTGTATTCTATGAGGAATACACCTTAGCAAAAAACTTTTCTCAAAACCCTCAGACAGGTATTGCATATTTTGCCTTGGCAACTGCCTGGATATGACTATACCATTTTGTTGCAACTCAAATGGACTTTATAAAATGAAAAGCAAGATTTATGCAGAAAATAAGAGGTATTTAAATCCCAGGGACGGGGGAGCCTGATGGGCTGCCGTCTATGGGATTGCACAGAGTCGGACACGACTGAAGCAACTTAGCAGCAGCAGCAGCAGCAGCAGCATTTGCTTTATAGTCAGATTCAAACTAAGCTTCCTTCATATGACAAGCTCCTTTGTTACATTTTATATTTGCATAAAGTAACATTTTCTTTACTATACAGTTTACATTCATAAAAGTTAGAAAATATGAATAACCAAAAACACCTGTAATTGTTTCTATCTCCCTCAGATATTGACTTTACCTCTATATGTACATACATCTGTATATACGAATGGATATATATATATATGATTCAATTAACATTCATTTTATATATAAATCTTTTCAAGATAAAGTTATATCTATATTCACTGTCAATGTCAGAGGCACCAAAGTATGGCCATATTTAGCAAAGAAAATACTTTCTTCTATTTGGATTTTAGTGAATGGATCAAGCACTATCCATGTGAAGTTGCTTTGACATCAATTGCGAAGTCCTGTAACAGTGTGGCTCAATATGATTTGGATTATCATCTTCAGGTACAAAAACATATCATGAGTTCAGAGCCCAAGGACTTCATTTTTAAATCTTGGGGCTTGAACTACATTTGAATTCAAATTAAGTAATGCCCTTAGATCAACTTGAGCTGACAAATTCTTTAGAAATAAGTGGAATAAGGCAATTTGATGGAAATTATACTGTGCACTGCCTTGTCACTCCAGATATTTCACCTTTACATTAAATTTTTTTCAGTTAACTTAAAGGTAACTGCTATATGCCTGATATTCAGGCTATCTGTCATTATTATTCATTTATTTACAAGCAGAACAATCATTTACAAGGACCTAATTCTTAAGGAAACATAATTGTTCTAAACTGATCAATTTGCTTATATAAAACTTTGTAAAATTTTTCCTCTGGAAAGAAAGTTAAACATTGGTTGTCAAAGCATGTTCCCTGGGGATCCTCAAGTTTATACAGCATTGTTCCAAGCATAATAAAGCTTCAACAAAAATTTGCTGACTTAAGGTGACTTCCTGAAAAAAAAAAAAAAAGAGCAATGCATGCTATAAAATATGTAGAAAGAGCTACTTCAGTGGCACTCGAATGAAGTAAAAAAAAAAAGTCTATTAATATATCCTGTACCCACTCCCTTCACCCATTTCATTTGAAAAGAATATAGAATCACAGACTTAAAATTCTAAAGAAACTAAATAGAAAGGGAGTTTAGAGTTCATTTTTCCCAAAAAAATGTATTTTGTAGATAATGAAATTGAGATCCAGAGAGTTCATTCCACAAGACCACCCTGAGCCAAAAAGAGTCTCCAGAACCTGCTGGTCATGACTTAACCATGGGTAGTCTTAGCACCCCATATATGAAGAACTGATAAAAAGTCTAATGTGTGGACAGCTGTACAGGTCACTAAATGACAAACTCCCAAAACTCTCCTGCCATATTTTCAATGTCTAGCAATTCCCACCTATGAAATCACCCCCTTTATTCAAAGCTCACTTTAAACTCTGCCTCCTCTAAATATGTTTATTAAAAAGATGTGAAAGTGAAAACTGAAAGTGAACTCACTTAGTCATGTCCGACTCTTTGCAACCCCATGGACTGTAGCCTACCAGGCTCCTTTGTCCATGGGATTTTCTAGACAAGAGTACTGGAGTGGATTGCCATTTCCTTCTCCAGGGGATCTTCCCAACCCAAAGATCAAACCCGGGTCTTCCACATTGCAGGCAGATGCTTTACCATCTGAGCCACCTGGGAAATCTAAAATATATGAGGTTAATGTAATTTTAAAGAAGGTAAAGCTATACTTGTATCAAAACATGACTAAAGATCTGGATATTTATGCTTTCAGGTAAACAAAAGAAAACATTCCATCTACCCCAAATCCCACAACAAGCTCGCATGGAATAAATTTAATAAGTTTTAAAATTTTGGAAGGTAATCATACTAAGTGTACAGCACATTGTAGTCGAACAATGCTTTTACAATCAGTCAAAACTTTGCCTCTAGTGTCAGGCAACCATTAAGTTTCATTCTTCTTAGAAGACAACTCAATGGTTCTCCAACTCAATTTAGTCTCCTGCTGTTTAGTATGTGATTATGTGGTCAAGACTCTCATTCACTTCATGAAGAAATCCACCTGAGAACCTTAACATTTCCTTTAATAGGGAAAGTAATGACATGCAATGATGAATCAGTAATAGAGCATGAAGATTACCCTACTTGACATTCTTCAGTGGTTCCCTAGAGCCTTCAAGGTAAAGTCCTGACTTCTTACACTGGCAGTCAGGGACTTTCAGGATCTGAGCTTCATCTATCTTCCTAGTCCCATTTCTCAATCCTCTCCCTTCTTACTCTTTGGCCCAAGCATGCTTAACTACTTTTAGTTCTCTGGAAAAATCGAACTCTCAAGTCCTTCCACTTAAAATGCTCTACATATACCCTCTTGACATTTGTCTTGCTAGCTCCTACTCAATACCGTAAAGGTTTACTCCATCCGCGTGGAGTAGTTATCATCAGGTAATTAATGTCAACTACACCCCAAATACAGGAACAATCAATCCACTTTCAGTGAGACATCAACATTTGTCTTTTCATGACTAAACTTTTGGTAAAATATTTTATACTCACCACTTTCACTGCTTTATCATCCAATCATTTCTTAATCCTTTGCAAACCTATTCCCCCTAGCATTACTTGACTGAAAAAAAATTTTTAAGGCTACTAGTGTCCTCATAATCATTTAGTTCACTGACAATAGTTTTTCCCCCAAAACCAAGTTTCCTTAAATTCTCTAAAGCCATCTAGACTATTGTCAATGAACTAAATGATTGTGCTGCTGCTGCTAAGTCACTTCAGTCGTGTCTGACTCTGTGCGACCGCATAGACGGCAGCCCACCAGGCTCCCCCGTCCCTGGGATTCTCCAGGCAAGAATACTGGAATGGGTTGCCATGTCCTTCTCCAATGCATGAAAGTAAAAAGCGAAAGTGAAGTCGCTCAGTCGTGTCCGACTCTTAGCGACCCCATGGACTGCAGCGTACCAGGCTCCTCCGAGTCACCCTATTATATTCTATCTCCCTTTCCTTCTGTAGCATACAGTTTTTCTTGCTGTCGTATTCTAATTGTGCCTTTTCTGTGTCATTTTCTGGTTATACTTCTTCCTCTAATTAAAGATATTCCTCTTGGTTCACTAGACTCAAAATATTAGTATTAGAATATCTTCCAATCCCTTAACTTCAAAACAAAGTCAGATCATTTGTGTATCTTGTTGATTCTAACTTCTTAGTGAAAAAGGAAAAAACTTATAGTCCAGTAGAAAGAGCAGTCATTTGGGAAGTAAACTTGGGTTCAGATCTCAAGTATGTCACCAGCTTTTGAGCAGTGTGGCACAGAGCTTATTATTTAACCCATTTGGGCTTCATTGTCTCATGTATTGGGGGCTACCCAGGTAGCATTAGTGGTAAAGAACTGCCTGCCAGACATAAGAGAATGGGTTTAATCCCTGGGCCGGGAAGATCCCCTGGAGGGCATGCTAACCCACTTCAGTCTCATCTATTGGGGTTCCCTGATGGCTCAGACAGTAAAGAATCTGCCTGTGAAGCTATAAATTGAAGAAAATAATGACTATATGTTAGTATTACTACATAAATTGTAGCGTGCAAAGTGCCTATTTCAATTACAAAAGTAAGCACTCAATGAAATCTATTCAATATTACTGTTATTTCCACACCCACTTCCTCCAAACTTGTCTCACTGTTCCAATCCACTTCTTCATACACAACAATGAAAGATAAATCTTACAGAGTGCATACATAAACATGTTTCTTTTCTGGCTTAATTGTTACCAACTGCTTACTGAATCAAAGTCCAATTCCTATTTCAGTAAATTTTCAGATTTTAGCACCATCCTTTCTTTCTAGCAATCTGCTTCATGCAGATGCTATGACCAACCTAGACAGCACATTAAAAAGCAGAGACATTACTTTGCCAACAGAGCTCCATATAGTCAAAGCTATGGTTTTTCTAGTAGTCATGTATGGATGTGAAGGTGGACCATGAAGAAAACTGAGCACCAAAGAACTGATGCTTTTGAACTGTGCTATTGGAGAAGACTCTTGAGAGTCCCTTGGACTGTAAGATCAAACCAGTCAATCCTAAAAGAAATCAGTCCTGAATATTCATTGGAACGACTGATGCTGAGCTGAAACTCCAACACTTTGGCCACCTGATGTGAAGAGCTGACTCATTGAAAAAGACCCTGAGGCTGGAAAAGATAGAAGGCAGGAGGAGAAGGGGACGACAGAGGATGAGAAGGTTGGACGGCATCACCGACTTGATGGACATGAGTTACGGCAAGCTCCGGGAGTAGGTGATGGACAGGGAAGCCTGGTGTGCTGCAGTCCATGGGATCACAGAGTCGGAAAGGATAGGGCGGCTGAGCTGACTGAACTGACTTCCTCATCAGTAACATGAAGATAATTCAGATTTGATGTGAAGAATTAGAGAGGAAAGTATTCTGGCACATAGCCGAAGATTGATATATAATTATAAATGAACGAACAATGCGGTCGATGCTCAACAAAAGGAGATCCTGCAGGCCCTGATGATACTCCTATCTCCTGAGGAGCTCCAAAGCTGAAGACTCTTCGATGCCCTCCGATCTCAGAAGTACGAAGCTCAGCCCTGGAAGCCGCCCACATCTTTCAAGCAGGGCCAGGAAAGGACTACATGGGCCTCATTCTCAGGCTGACCCAAGGTACAAGTGGGCTGAGAGCCTCGCTTCATCTTCCCTTCTCTCCACAGTCTCCTTTTGACAGCACTTTTCAGCTCCCGTGACACAACTCCACTGTGTGGGAGTTTCTCCGGCCGTTAGCACTCGAAGTAGCATTTCGCTTTTTCTTATCGTTTTTAACTCTCTGTTTCTACTCCACTCTCAGCTGTCCCATAGCGCTGCAAAGGATTCTAGAGGCCACACCCCGCCTCCTCCGGAGGCGGCCAGGTCGGCTTGGGGCAGTTTGGAGGCCCTGTTGCCTAGGAAATTGGGGCGGGGCTTAGGAAACCAGCCCAGCGCCGACATTGCGCAGGCGCTCGCTCTGGTCTTTACTATCGCGAGAACTCCTCCCGGAAGTTCCACGTCAGTCAGTCGCCTGGTCAGCGGGTCGGTGGGTTTCTCCAGGACTTCTTGGTCTGTAGCGAGTGAGGGTGCCCGGGCTCGGACCGACGGAGCCATGGTAAGTCCAGGCTTGCAGGAGGCAGTGGGGCCCCCATGTGGCCAAGGCCAATTCTTGGGGCTCCTGGCCTGGGACCCGCAGTTGTCGGCGGCCTGGGTTCCCGCTGCAGCCACCGCCTCAGGCCTTGAGGGGTCCTGGTCCAGTTTGAATTCTGGAAGGGAAGAGGCGGCAGGTCGTTTGGGGAGACAGTGCCTGGAATGTCCCTGATTTCGGTGCTTACGGCGTTTGCTAGAGCTTCTGCGGTCTGCAGTGGGGTCCTTAGTGTAGGGAGATATAGGAAGCTGAAAATGTTGAATTCTGTAAAAGGTTTTAATGAAACTACCTCATTGTGACTTTAAAACAGTGACAGCTGATTTTGCACTCTTCTGCTGGTTTTGGTATAGTATGCCGCAAACTACGGACTTAAACAGGCAGGCGCCCCCATCCCCCGCCTTTCGAAATGTGAATGGATCCTATAGGGTCAAAAGTGGAATTTCAGATGCTTTGGAATCCCAGCTTAAGTGTCAAGGGAGAAGCGAAGAGTTGGGACGTATTTTATAGAACTGGTTGGCGTGCTTGTCTGCATTTGTAAATATAATGACTAAAGAATGACCTGGAAAAGATCCTGATGCTGGGAAAGATTGAAGGCAGGGGGAGAAGAGAGCGACAGAAGATGAGATGGTTGGATGGCATCACCGACTCAATGGACATGAGTTTGAGTAAACGGGAGTTGGGGATGAACAGGGAGGCTAGGCGTGCTGCAGTCCATGGGGTTGCGAAGAGTCGGAGACGACTGAGCGACTGAAGAATGACAGTCACAGCATTTTTGACAAATGATTAAATCATCACACCATTTTTTTATTATCACCCCCAAATATGCGCTAAAATATTTTTGCACTTAAGTTATAATAGTAAGAAAAACAGTACGATAGTGTGAGAATTTCTTTCCAAAAGCAAGTAAGAGATTGTGTATTTTGTATTTAAACATTTTTTTGCCTTTTTTTTTTTTTTTTAACTTGTTAGGCAGCCCAGGTTCAGAGATTTTGGAGCTTGAAGACCTTAGGGATTAATAAGTCCAGGTCCCTCACCTTGCAGTTAAAAAGGGGGAAAAAAAAGTTTAAGGCTAATTGCTGCAGAGTTTTAACTGCAACAGAAGTTGATTCCCTGGGGAAACGTGTAAACATTATGAATATTTCCATAAAAATGCATAGAGAAACACAACATTGCATAAAAATTTAATGGGCTCACTCACAGATACACAAGATTTTAAATGTAAATTTGTTCACTCATTTACCATAGAGTGTTTACTGTGTGCCATGGATTTTGCTAAACATTTGCTTCCTAATTCTCATAGCAGGTGGGAGAGTGAGTTATAAATGTTCATGGAATGGTTAAAATAGGCAAGGCACTGTTCTTAATGCTTAATACTGAATTTAATTCTCATTACACTAAGGGATAGATAATAGTTTTATATACATCAAACCTGAGGGAAGTTAAGTAAACTTGCCCACTGTCATGCATTTGAGATGAGCGATGGAGCTGAAGCCTCAGTCCATCATGATTCTTTAGATCTTGATTATCCTATCTGTTCTTAAACCTCTTTTGTTGTTGTTTAGTCGCTCAGTCACATGACCCCGTGGACACACCGAGGCTCCTCTGTCCATGGGATTTTCCAGGCAAGAATTCTGGAGTTAATTGCCATTTCCTTCTATGGGGGATCTTCTCAGTTCAAGGATTGAACCCATGTCTCCTGTATTCGGCAGATTCTTAAGTGCTGAGCCACCACGGAAGTCTCCTATACCCAGATATATAAAGTGCTGAATATTGCACATGAATGACCTCTTAAGGACCATCTACTCTAGAAACCAAAAAGAGACATGTGCACAAATATTAAACGTTAAATTCTGTAGGATCCTGTAGGAAAGGATACTTCTGGTAGAGTAATCCAAAAGATTATATGATGGCAGTAACATTTAAGCTAAGTCCTAAATGCCTTCAGCCTTGGGGAGATACAAGGAGATGTTTAGAGTTAAGGCTGCAGTATGAGTATCTTCCCTGATAGCTCAGTTGGTAAAGAATCAGCCTGCAGTGCAGGAGACCCCAGTTCGATTCCTCGGTTGGAAAGATCCCCTGGAGTAACGGAAAGGCTACCCACTCCAGTGGAAAATTCCATGAATGGAGAAGCCTGGTGGGCTGCAGTCCTTGGGGTTGCAAAGAGTCGAACACAACCGAGTAACTTCACTTTGATTTTCACCTACTCCAGTATTCTTGGGCTTCCCTTGTGGTTCAGCTGGTAAAGAAGCCGCCTGCAGTGCTGAACACCTGGGTTTGATCCCTGGGTTGGGAAGATTCTCTGGAGAAGGGAAAGGCTACTCACTCCAGTATTCTGGCCTGGAGAGTTCCTTGGACTGTATAGTCCATGGGGTTGCAAAGAGTCAGACGTGACTGAGCCACTTTCACTCACTTTTATGAGTACCTTACTCATCTTGGTATTCCACAGTCCCTAGTACGATGTCTCATTCAAAGTAGGCACTAAAATATTGGGAGAAATACAGCAAGAGCCCTTAGCTGTGCTTTTAAAAACTGAGATTGTGCATTAGGGGCATGTTGTTATACTGGTGTTGCTTTGAACCTTGGGCCACCTTCACTTTTACTCAGTAATCAGTCATTTAAAACATTTTTTAATGGTAAAATATGCATAGTTTAAAAGTGTACAATTTCCTCATTTGCTGGAGAAAAATACGAGATATGCTGGCTTATATTAAACTCCCACCATGATTCTTGGCATATACTAGACACGTCATGTTTGCTTACTATGGAGAGACCAGAAAAAAGTTAATATTTGTGAAGGTAATTAATGGGGCAAGATTCAGAAATAGATGAAGTGAAAAGTCCTGCTACAGGAAGGAATGCGAAGATAATGATTTGAAAGTAGAAAGTTTGAGATGGAGAAGATATTTTTGTGGCGATTGTGAAGAGCCAGAGAACTTAGATCTTTTAAAGGAAAGTAAGAGGTGTAGGTTGTTGCCAGAAGTAGGGGGAAGCATTTATAGAAGTGAGAACCAGGTTCAGAGTAGTCAGTGACCCAGATTTGATAGATGTCCAAAACAATAAATAAGAGCCTTGTGAGGTGTTTGCTTTGTCTCAGGAAATTACCTTTGCTGAAATCATTTAGCAGGCTTCATTTGTGTAGAAAAGTAATGTTAAATTTCTCTCCCATTCATGAACATCACAAAAGATAGCAAAAATTAAAATTTGATGGTAACTCAACTTGCCAAGTAAACTCTTGGGTTGTGTTTAAAACCTGCTGAAGGAGAAACATGTTTTAAATCAGTCTTACTCATATCTGCTTCAAAGAGAGAACTGAGACTACTGCCATAAGCCATCAGTGTATATAATGGATTAATTTTTCTCCTAAAAAGCCATCCTTGGAAGAACTGAGAAAATAGTTATTCAGATGATTTTTTTCCTGTGGTTTGGATGACAAATCCAGGTTGAAAAACGCTGTTTTAAACTATTAGTATTTATGACAAGAGAGAGTATTTTAGCTTTGGTTCAAAATTCTCCTAATTTCCATTTGGTTATTATAACTTAAATCCATTAAAATATTATAAACATTCCCATTTGACTCCAGAGCCCTTCATGGACATGGCCCTTATCCATCCCACATTACATTGTTCAGCATTTACTAACACTATTGCCAAAATAAATCTACTATTCTGTGAAGAACTCAATTAAAAAAAATAGTAAAGGTATAATTGATATATTATTATATTAGTTTTAGGTGTCTAATATAATGATTTGATATTTATATATAGTAAAACAATCACCACAATAAGTCCAGTTAACATTTGTCACCATACATAGTTACAAAATTGTGTGTTTTTGTGTTTTTTTCTTATGATGAGAACATTTAAGATCTACTCTCTTAGCAACTGTCAAATATGCAACATTGTATTAACTGCTTTGTTGTACATTACATCTCCATGATTTGCTTTATAACTGAAAGTTTGTACCTTTTGACCCCCTCTACCTATTTCTCCCTCTTCTACACTCCACCTCTGGCAGCTTCCAATCTGTTGTTCTCTGTATCTATGAGCCAGTTTGTTTCTTTTTTCCTCATATGTCAACCAAAACAACATATCACAACATATTGAGGTCCGAAGTAGATATGAGAAATGAACTATCTTCTGTTAAGTCAGAATTTAAAGAGTTCTGCAAAAGTGTGAACATTGCTACTCTTATCACTAAATTTCTTTCAAAGTTGTAGTTATTTTATTTAAGTTAACGTGACTAGGTTTAGTTTATTTTTGAAAATGAATTAATACATGAATATTTTAAAGTAGTCTCAGTTTTAATTTTTAACATGATAAATATTAATAAATATAATCTACATAAATAAGGTGGCTCAAACGGTAAAGAATCTGCCTGCAATACAGGAGGCTTGGGTTTGATCCCTGAATTGGGGAGATCCTCTGGAGTAGGGAGTGGCAACCCACTCCAGTATTCTTGCCTGGAGAATTCCATGGACAGAGGAGCCTGGTGGGCTACAGTCCATGGGGTCGTAAAGAGTTGGACACAACTGAGCAACTAACCCTTTCACCTTTTACCCTTCACATAAACAGAAACTTTTTAGTGTCCTCAAAAATTAATACTGTAAAGGTGTCTGTAAACCAAAAAGTTTAACAAGTGCTACTGTAAGTTAAAGTTTTTAAATACTCGTATTTTTGTATGTATGAGTGAATAGGTAGGTGCTTCAGACTTTAAACTGTGGCTGCAGTTTCACAAAGTAAAAACTGAATTGTTTTGTAGGCATGTTAAAGCACTGTTTTTACTTAAGATCACAAACATGTTTCATTTGACATAGCAATATAACTGTTTGTTTTTCATGTTGTTTGTCCTTAGCCTCTGCGACTTGATATCAAGAGAAAACTTACTGCTCGATCTGATCGAGTTAAGAGTGTGGATTTGCATCCTACAGAGCCATGGATGTTGGCCAGTCTTTACAATGGTAGCGTGTGCGTTTGGAATCATGAAACACAGGTAGAAATTTTTAAGGACTTTATTAGGAATACTGTCTTAGACTGTTTATAATGAAAGAGGATGAATATAATGGTAGAGTGTGTGTTTGTATATATATATATATATATATATATATATACTGCATTTCCAAATAAATTAGTACAGAGTATTTTTAATAAAGATAAGCTAACATTTATGAAGATAGAGCTTGTGGGAGAAACTGTCTGGGCTCATTGTATCCAATATTGAAGTATTAAGTTCCCATGTAGGTAGTATTAGCTCTTTGAAGAAACTTACCTATATAAGATCACTTGCTCTAGATAATAGTATTTAATGGTACTTAATTTTCCATTCAGTGAGTATTCTAAAAATCTTAAAAATGTGATTTTTACTTTTACTAATTTTCCACCACATGCTTAATGTAATGCACGGTGCAGATAACTTCCAGGCAGCCATACAGATTATAGACAATATCAGAGAGATGTTTGAAGTCAGCTTTTGATTACATGTGGAAATATCTTTTACAGATTATCTGTTTTAAATGCTTTCCTCTGAGTAAGTAATATATTTTTCAACTTAGTTTATCTTTTCCGGTCTTTTTTGGCCATCCTTAATCTTTTTCTTTCAACGTATAGAACATATAGTCAGCACTATACTATACACTTTTTTTGTCTATTTATGCAGCAGTTTTCCCCAACATCCAAGGTTAAGTTTTTAAAATCCAGATAAAATTCACATTTGAGGGGTTTAAGGTGGCAAAAAATAGGCCTTAGGAGGAACCAAGTTCAAAAGTAAACTTAAAACCACCCTTTCAGCTTATATCATTCTAATGAAACAGTAAGGACTGCACATTCAACCAGGACCCCACCAGTGATATTTTATTCACATTAACATTTTGTTTTCTGCTATATCCCAGTACCTATGACGTTACCTGACACACAATAAGTGCTCAGTAACTATGTGTTGAACTACTGAATAATAAATTTTCTATTTATCTGTATATCACTAATTCAGAATTTCTGTCCTCTGCAGTTTCAAATCTTGTGAATTCCTTTTGCCTTGATGTGGAAAGGATGCTTGCTAACTGCTTTTGGTGGGGTAGGGGATCTATTCTATCCAAATGTTTAAAATCTTTCTGATTTTGTGCTTAACAGATATATTGGTGTCTCCCCCACCCCCGCCACGCTCCTAGGGGTTCCCTCTGTCAGCTCCATTTCTCCATCTCTCACTCTCCTTCCTATCACTATGGTATGCTCTAAAGCCCAGGTGTACTTCCTTTATTTTTACTATAAAGGAAACTGCTTGATTCAGGTCATCTACTGTGCTTCATCTTTGTTTTTGTACCCTTCTGCGGGGCCATCTGCTTCCTTCATAATTCATCTCATTGGTAATTTTAAAAATTTCCTTCTTTCCTTCAAGAAAAGTAGGTTCTGTGAGGACAGGGATTTTCCTAGTGTTACTTCCCATTGTTATTTCAAGTGGGCACCTGACAGTCAGGCTCATAGTAGATACTCAGGAAGTCTTGTTGAATGGTTGATTTGTTTTGGATCTCCCTGCTTTTCTTCCTTTATCACCAACAGAAGTTACTTGGCACTCATGTATATGGAGAGCAAGATGCTTGAAAGAGCTGAAAAGGTTTTAGCGAGTAAATTCAAATGTTCTTGAATTTCAAATGAGGAATTATATACTCTTTGCGGTGATGGGTGCAGCAGTTAAAAATCAGTATGTTAGAATTTGAAGCCATCCTGCTAATTAAATGATATGGGCAAGACTTTACCATGTTAAAGCTTGATTTACTTACATAAATGAAAATTATATGTTACCTTTCTACTTCACAGGATTGTCAGAATGATTAAATCAAATTAGATAAAATTGTGTATGAAACCTGTCAGGCACCATACAAGTATTTCTTTACTTACTTCTCATTGGTGATTTATATGTTGAGTGTGTAGTATTTCATCCTCTATATCTTGTTTAGCTTCTGGAGTAGGAAGACCATCCCTTAGGTCATTTGTATCAGCAACAGCACTTAACATAGACCTGAACCATGACTGTTAGTGCTGTGGCTGCTTCATTTTTTACTGCTCAGCACATCCCTGAGTTTGTTGCCTCCCTAAGAGGCCTTAAAAATAGCTGTGAAAAGAAGAGAAGTGACAAGCAAAAGAGAAAGGAAAGCTATACCCATTTGAATGCAGAGTTCCAAAGAATAGCAAGGAGAGATAAGAAAGCCTTCCTCAGCGATCAATGCAAAGAAATAAAGGAAAACAATAGAATGGGAAAGGCTAGCAATCTCTTCAAAAAATAAGAGATACCAAGGGAACATTTCATGCAAAGATGGGCTCGGTAAAGTGCAGACATTCTATTAGTATGGACCTAACAGAAGCAGAAGATATTAAGAAGAGGTGGCAAGAATACACGGAAGAACTATACAAAAACAACTTCACGAACCAGATAATCACAAGGGTGTGATCACTCACCTAGAGCCAGACATCCTGGAATGCGAAGTCAAATGGGCCTTAGGAAGCATCAATATGACAAAGCTAGTGGAGGTGATGGAATTCCAGTTGAGCTATTTCAACTCCTAAAAGATGATGCTGTGAAAGTGCTGCACTCAATATGTCAGGAAATTTGGAAAACTCAGCAGTAGCCGCAGGATTGGAAAAGGTCAGTTTTCATTCCAATCCCAAAGGAAGGCAGTGCCAAAGAATGCTCAAACTACTGCACAATTGCACTCATCTCACACATTAGTAAAGTAATGCTCAAAATTCTCCAAGCCAGGCTTCACCAGTACGTGAACTGTGAACTTCCAGATGTTCAAGCTGGTTTTAGAAAAGGCAGAGGAACCAGAGATCAAATTGCCAACATCTTCTGGGTCATTGAAAAAGCAAGAGAGTTCCAGAAAAATATCTATTTCTGCTTTATTGATTATCCCAAAGCTTTCAACTGTGTGGATCACAATAAACTGTGGAAAATTCTGAAAGAGATGGGAATCCCAGACCACCTGACCTGCCTCTTGAGAAACCTGTATGCAGGTCAGAAAGCAACAGTTAGAACTGGACACATAGACTGGTTCCAAATAGGAAAAGGAATACAACAAGGCTGTATATTGTCACCCTGCTTATTTAACTTATATGCGGAGTACATCATGAGAAACGCTGGGCTGGCTGGAAGCACAAGCTGAAATCAGGATTGCCGGGAGAAATATCAATAACCTCAGATATGCAGATGACACCACCCTTATGGCAGAAAATGAACTAAAAAGCCTCTTGATGAAGGTGAAAGAGGAGAGTGAAAAAGTTGGCTTAAAGCTCAACATTCAGAAAACAAAGATCGTGGCATCCGGTCCCATCACTTCATGGCAAATAGATGGGGAAATAGTGTCAGATTTTATTTTTCTGGGCTCCAAAATCACTTCAGATGGTGATTGCAGCCATGAAATTAAAAGACGCTTACTCCTTCGAAGAAAAGTTATGACCAACCTAGACAGCATATTAAAAAGTAGAGACATTACTTTGTCAACAAAGTTCTGTCTAGTCAAGGCTATGGTTTTTCCAGTGGTCATGTATGGATGTGAGAGTTGGACTATAAAGAACGCTGAGCACCGAAGAATTGATACTTTTGAACTGTGGTGTTGGAGAAGACTCTTGAGAGTCCCTTGGACTGCAAGGAGGTCCAACCATTTCATCCTAAAGGAGGTCAGTCCTGCGTGTTCATTGGAAGGACTGATGTTGAAGCTGAAACTCTAATACTTTGGTGATGTGAAGAACTTACTCATTTGAAAAGACCCTGATGCTGCCAAGGATTGAGGGCAGGAGAAGGGGACAACAAAGGATGAGATGGTTGGATGGCATCACCGACTCAATGGACATGAGTTTGGGTAAACTCCGGGAGTTGGTGATGGACAGAGAGGCCTGGCGTGCTCTGGTTCATGGGTCACAAAGAGTTGGACAAGACTGAGCGACTGAACTGAAATAAGAGCTTTTGTGCATTACCGTCTCATCTTGTGGGTTGCATGGTCTGCCTGCTCACGTGCGTCTATATCACCGTCAGCTGGTAATGATTGTGCAGGTTGGAGCTCATGTCCCCACTTATTTAATCTTCTCTGAAGAATCTTTGAGGTCTTGCTCAGGAAGCCAGATTTGGCTCAACAGTTCTTACGAACCAGTTCCTATTTTTAAATTTGATACACATGGTTCATCAATCATAATATGCTCTTTTCACTATTCTCTAGTACAAAAACAGATATAGAAAAGTGATAGTTTCGGGCTTCCCTGGTGGCTCAGTAGTAAAGAATCCACCTGTCAATGCAGGAGACATGGATTCGATCCCGGATCCAGAAGGATCCCACATACTGCAGAGCAGCTAAGCCCGTGCACCACAGCTATTGACTCTGTGCTCCAGAGCCTAGAAGCCGCAACAACTGAGCCCATGTGCCACAGCTGCTGAAGACTGTGCACCATTGAGACTGTGCTCTGCTTTAAGAAAGGCCACTACAATGAGAGGCCCATGCACAACAACTAGAGAAGAGCCCCCACTGTCCACAACTAGAGAAAAAGCTGTGCAGCAGTGAAGACCCAGAACAGCCAAGAAATAAATGATATATATATATCATATGTATCATATGTGTATATATATATATACACACACACACACATATATATATATAAAGAATGAAATAATGTTTTAAAAGGGTTAGTTTGACTTTCAGAATTTTAAAGAACACGGTATCAAAGTGGGAGGACAAAGAAATGCATTCATTGCTGTTCTTTCTGGCACAGTCTTCTAGTTTTCCACCTTTATCCTGTGTGTATAATTCTTTTCTCAGCAGCTTTCTATCTTGTGTATATAATTCTATTCTGAGCAGCTTTAAAGGACAGCTTAATCACTGTGAAGAATTAGGAATCACTTAGTTCATCACTAAAAAGAAACAGCTCCTATATGGAAGTATCTTGCTTAAGTATACAAAAGAATTGTATATTGTTTATAAGTTTATTTTACGAGTTTGTGGGTTTAATTTTTAAAAGAAGAAAACTAAGAGCTAATTCATTCAATAAATACTTATTACACATGGGTGGTTTTTCATCCACGTTCTTAGGCTCTGAATATACGGTGGTGAACAAGATTCCCACCCTCAGGGGGCTTAGCAGGAAAGACTGACATTAAGCATGTAATTATGAAACTGCTGTGTTGTGAAAGTGGAGTATAAGGTTCTTTGGGTGGGTTTTCGGGTGGAGGGAATGGGAGCAAAGGTAAGGCTGAGAGTAGCTAAGGATGGGGCTAGAGAAGTAGGGAAGGACTGGAGCACATAGGATGGGGAACTTCATCTTGTGGATATTTGCTTTCTTTTTTCTTTTATAAGTATTTTAGGTTTGAATCTTAAAGAAAAGATGATTGGTCAATGTTTTCCACTTGACTCCTTTTATATTTTAGCTAGAGAATATTTTTAAGATTAGAAGTGATCTAAATAATTGCTATTTTAAATATAACAATAGATTTTTCAGTTTTTTCATAACTCAAAGTGGTATATTCTTGTTACATTTTTAAGACACTGGTGAAAACATTTGAAGTATGTGATCTTCCTGTCCGAGCTGCAAAGTTTGTTGCAAGGAAGAATTGGGTTGTAACAGGAGCGGTAAGTAAGCATGTGAATTTCTAATCCCATTTATGAATTGGTCAGTGATTACCTAAATGAGTTGCATAATTTTGATTCTTGCTTTCTTTTGTTAGTTAGTGCAGTGTTTTGAAGCCTGGACTTTATACCTTGAGCCTATAGTATTTTTTGTGTGTGCAATTTACTTCATTAGAGTAATGATGGTTTTTAAATTTTCATTTCTAGGATGACATGCAGATTAGAGTATTCAATTACAACACTCTGGAGAGAGTTCATATGTTTGAGGCACATTCAGACTACATTCGCTGTATTGCTGTTCATCCAACCCAGCCTTTCATTCTAACCAGCAGTGGTAAGAGATGACCCCTTTTGGTCATGTAGTTCTCTTTGAGTAATTCATTTTCATTTAGTGAGACATGCTATTCATTTACTGCTGTTACAAGTACAGTTCTGATTCCAAGCAGCCTTTAAACTGTTTAAATCCATTAACATGCTATCAGTGCTGCTTGCTTTTGTATTTTAATGACTATCAGCTCTACTTAGGATTTGTGTAGCAGTTGCTCCAATTCCTGTCAGGGAAGACCCGAAGGTCTAGATGGGGAATATCTGCTGAACAGAAAGCTAATTTATGTGCTGAGTGAGTGAGTTTTTGGTAGATTGCCATATACTCTAGTCAGTTTTATCTTTATATTCAGACCAATTTGCACCTTGGTATTATGTATAAAGCAGTGGAGTTTTTGGAAGGCAGGTAAAACAAGTTGCACTAAATTGGAAATGGCTCTTTGAAACATTTTTAAGTTAGAAATTGAGAAGTAATTTAGAACTTTTTAACCAATTGAAGCCTGGCGTGCTGCAGTCCATGGGGTCGAAAAGAGTCAGACATGACTAAGCGACTGAACTGATCAAGAGAAATGCTTGTTTCTGAAATAGTCATTGTCATCATTATTCAGTCATACTTAGACTCTAATTAAACTTGTGTTACTCTTTCATCATTCTGTAAAACCCATTGAGTCTGTTTTAAATTTTTTCCATGAAATTTGTATATTTGCTATTAGTAATCTCTTTTATCTCCATTCTTCAGAAAGTTAAAATTATTCTTGGAATAAGCATTTTGAAAAATCTGTTCGGTTCTGATTCTGTGTCTGTAAGTCATGGAATATATGATTTGTGTAGATTTTCTTCCTTAAAAGGCACAGAGATTCTGCACCTTAGTTCTGAATGAAAGAAATAGATATTGCAGCTAACTGGAGACTTTCTTTTGGTCTAGATGACATGCTTATTAAACTCTGGGACTGGGATAAAAAATGGTCTTGCTCACAAGTGTTTGAAGGACACACCCATTATGTAATGCAGATTGTGATCAACCCTAAAGATAACAACCAGTTTGCCAGTGCTTCTTTGGACAGGACAATCAAGGTGAGGTGCCCACTGTCTGTGTCGGTTATGCTTGTTGGTGAGATATGACGTGTTAGGTATTCTACTGCTAGCTTCCCAGAAAGTTATTCCTATCTGAGAAGTTTCTCTCAAAAGCTCATTTTGAAGCAAAATAGGACTTCTTATTTGGATTCAGAAGGGCATATTCTGTTTAGAAAAATGGTGTGGCAACTCAGTGCTCTTAATGGAGGGGTGGAAGCAATATATCGTAAGAGTTTTAAACCTCTGCAGACCCAGAATAAGAAAATGCCTGTGTCTTCTCTAGGTCACTGTTTTCCTCTTTGTTAGTGTATTTGCTGTTGCCTTCTGCAGATTGTTAATCTATTTCATTTACCTTTATTCTCTTTTTCTTACTCCATTTCTCCAGACCACTGCCAGTTATCTTTCTAAAACATGGGTTCCGTCTTGTTAGTTCCCAATCTAAGGGTAAAGTCCAGATGCCTTGGTATGGAATATATGGGTTTGCAAGACCAACCTTAGCTAATATTACAAGACATCTCCTGTAAACCTGGTCTCCTCACCATTTTCTCGAGAAGCCATAATGTTCACAGAACCTTACCTCATTCAGCTGGTCCCTCTGCCTGCAGCATTCTTTATTCTCCCTTTTTGATTTCTTTTCCTCTGGAGAATTACTTATCTTTTAAGGCTTAGCAGTTATTTACCCTGAGAAGCTCCCTTCAGACATCCATTTCACCCTTAGACAGAGCCATTCTCATCCTATTCCTTCCATTTTGGGGGCCTCTATTACGACCTTCCTGTTGAATAATAATGGGAAATCTTTATTCCCGAAATGTTGATGTTTGGGGCAGAAACCGTATGTTACCCTCCTCCCACAAGCAGACACACATTAGCAAGCAGCACAGTGCCCTGTCTGTATTAGATGCTTAATACATGTTGCAGTGAGTGCAAATATATTCCTTTTCCCACTATAGTATTTAAAACATTTCTATATGCATAGATTTAACTTTGGTTACATGAATAGGTTACATCTATACAACATTTTTATTAGTTTTCCTTTAACTTATATAAAATGTTATCTTCTGTTTGTCTGACAACTTATTATTAAATGGTACATGTTGAATATCTTAGGGCTTTGGATTACTTTATTATTTTTTTTTCTTTTACTGAATTATCTTTGTTTTTTGATATAGGTTGAAAACTTTGAAATTAGTTTAGAAGTTTCTTCACTAAATTAGATATAGCTTGAGGACAGAATTGTCTTACCTTTGGCTCTAGTAAAGTTTGTTTACATATTTTTATACTCCCCACAGGGCCTCCCATGTAGTAGTCATACAAAATAAATATTTGTAAAGACAAAGCTCAATAGCTGCTGCTGCTAAGTCACTTCAGTCGTGTCCGACTCTGTGCGACCCCATAGACGGCAGCCCTCCAGGCTCCCTCCCCCGTCCCTGGGATTCTCCAGGCAAGAACACTGGAGTGGGTTGCCATTTCCTTCTCCAAAGCTCAATAGCAGTGCTGTAGTAATATTTGACTGCTTTTTCATACTTTAGATGTTTTGATTAAAGCAGTAGTTTTTTTCTTTTAATACATGTTACTTAGTCCATTTTCATTAGCTTTATGTTATTAATAACTCTCATAGCATCATTTCCTACCCTTAGAGTAGTGTTTCTCAAAGTCAAGACACCTGGGGTGTCTGTTGAAAATCTAGATAACTGAACTTTATTGTAGTTCCACTGAATCATAATCTCTAAGGATAAATCCTGGAAATTGGCATTTCAGAGAATGCCATAGTGATTCTGCTTCCTGGAAATTCAAGTAAAGTGAGATAGAACCCAAGCAAGTGGGTGAAAAACGAGCATTCTTCCGCTCCTCTCCTGGGCTTTGGCATTTCTTTGACATGTCAGGGGTGTGGTGGAGCTGCCTTCTGAAATGAAGGCCCCATGTTGACTGGCAGATGCTGTTGCTCTCTGAAGGTGTGGCAGCTGGGCTCATCGTCACCAAACTTCACTCTGGAGGGACATGAGAAAGGCGTGAATTGCATTGATTACTACAGTGGTGGTGACAAGCCGTACCTCATCTCAGGAGCAGATGACCGTCTTGTGAAAATATGGGACTATCAGGTACAGTTTTTCATAGCTTACTTGCCTTATGTTAAATATACTTCTCACTATTTCTTATAGGACAGTTCAAACTTGGGTTGTTGAACTCTGTTTTGAGCATAATAATAAGGCACAGGAATTGCAGCTAAACTGTGGTCTCAGAATTCCCCATGAAAATAACAACAAATGCTTATTAAGATTTTAAAAATAAAATGCCATCATGTTTATTTTTCATTTACTACTAGAAATGAGAAATTTCAAGGTTTTAATTAAAATGAATTCTTACATCCTTTAGTATCCTCATTGGCAGCCTTTCATTTGTATTTCAAAACTAGCACACTAGTGACTAATGTCAGACATCACAGTAGTGCTATCATTTTGCCACATAGACTCTTATAAACCTGATTATGAACTCTTGTTAATATACTTTTTATCTCCAAGATTTTAAATTTTTATTTTTTGTTTCTCACATCAAAATAACCATGAATAGTTAATAAAATGAGGCCTAGAAAACCACTTATAGTGAGATACTCAAATCTGTGTTTAAATACAGAATAAAAACATTAAAGACATCTTAGGAAATTAGATGAAAACCAGCTCTGTCAGGTGTGTGTGTGTGTGTTTTCTTCTTTAAATATGACAGTTACTTTTGCCTGTACTAACAAATAATGAGAAAACATGTACACAGTAAGATGATTTTCTTTTAAAAATCTCTGTATTGAATATTGTTTAGATTGTTATGACCATTATCATTGATTGTGTATCTGTGCACTGGGAAAATTAAGGATGAGTTATTGTTTTCCACTAATAAGAGTGTTTTCTGTGTATTGACTATAGAATAAAACTTGTGTACAGACACTGGAGGGACATGCCCAAAATGTGTCTTGTGCCAGTTTTCATCCTGAGCTGCCAATTATCATCACAGGTTCAGAAGATGGTAAGTTAGAAATGTATATTTATTCCTATGTTTATCATTCATTGCTGACTGGATATTTAAGCCAGCTTAGTGCCCAGCATTTTCATTGGAAGTTTCAAAAGATTTTGATATTTTTTATTAGAGTAGATGACTTAAGCTACGAAAGAGTACAAGGACATTATTATTATTATTATCATCATCATGATTCTGATGTGTTTTGACTCTGTTAGGTACATAAGAGGACACCTAGAAGTGCTAGGGGAAAATGGAAAAAGCCTGTGCTTTGGAGTCTAAAAGCCCAGGATCAGATTCAGGCTCTGCCACTTCATAAACGTGTGGTTTGGGTACATTATGAAATGGGAATAGATATACCTACCTCACAGGATCGTAGTGAAAGAATGTTGAGAAATAACATAGAAAGCATCTGGCATGTAGTAGGCACTGTACCCCAGGAATCCAGTCATTACTTCACACATAAAAATTATGTTTCTTTGTTTTAGCTTGTTATGCACTTTCTATTATATATTTATGTTGCTTTATAAAGTCACAGACTACAGATCAAAAATGAAGCTTCCAGGAAGTGTGTTGTGTTTGAGTATAAAGAATTCCATGTGGCTGGTCCACCTGACAGTTCACTGTTGGGTATTCAAGTCAAATGGCTGATTCGCATTGTTTTTTCAGGAACCGTGCGTATTTGGCATTCAAGCACCTATCGCCTTGAGAGTACTTTGAATTATGGAATGGAGAGAGTATGGTGTGTGGCCAGCCTGCGAGGGTCCAATAATGTTGCTTTGGGCTATGATGAAGGGAGCATCATTGTTAAGGTAATCTCTCATTGCACCGTCTGTGAACAGGGTATAAGGGGGAGCAGTTTTCTTCAAGTCACCAGCTTTGTTAAACTGGCACTCTGCCATTGAGCTATGTACTTAAAAGAGATTAGGTACTGGTGAGGAGAGTTAAGTGGAAGAAAGGAGCCCTCCATTAAATGAAAATAGAAAATGTTTATTTTGTTGTAGTATCATTTGTTTTCCTTTTTGTGGCTAAATGTCATTTGTCATTCCTCCAGCTTGGTCGGGAGGAACCTGCCATGTCCATGGATGCCAATGGAAAGATCATCTGGGCCAAACATTCAGAAGTCCAGCAGGCCAACCTAAAAGCAATGGGAGATGCTGAAATTAAAGATGGAGAAAGACTGCCACTGGCAGTAAAAGATATGGGCAGTTGTGAAATATACCCTCAGACTATTCAGCACAATCCTAACGGACGGTAAGCCACCACCAGAATCTTCCTCTGGGCCTAATGTGTGTTTGCAAATCCATAGCTTGTCCCAGCCCTGCGCGGTGATGCACATTCCTCATTGAGCTTTTGCCCTGGCCTCACCGTCCTCAACACAGTGGCAGGCAGCCAGGCCGTTGATCTTGTCTGCATGCACGGTGAAGCATAATTGTCTTCCTGGCCTTTCCCACTACACAGTTTTGAACAGTGGAATAGTTTTGTGTTGACTCTATTTCATATGTATTGGTATGCGTCCTTATGACATGTCCTTATGCTCCTTCAAGGTCAAGAATCCTGTCTTACCCGAGATTTAGTAGGTGCTCTCTAAATATTTGCTGACTCATTGCTCTTAAGAAGAGTTGTGAGGTCTTTGTCTTTTGAAAAAGTTTTGGGAAAGGTAATAATTCTGCTTCTTCTCTGTAATTTGTATCATCAGCTTTGTTTCTCCTTTAAGATTTGTAAAGCACTGAACATCTTGTGAAAGAAAAGTTTCTCATACAATGAGTTTAAATGTGTAAGCTTTAAAAATTATTTTACAGTAGATCTGAGCATTTTATAATGCTATCCTGAGTATTAAAAAGACCACATATATAAACCAAGTATGCTGCCTTGTTCAGTAAATGGTCTCCATAATTACTTGTAATAAAGTTTTCTTATGAAGAGTAAGAACACATTACATATTTTCCCCTTAATGTCATAAAACAATTTTTGCTTAAGTTTTACATTTCACCTTTGACAGTCTAATAACAGCCAATATGTCTGTTGAGAAAGTTTTGACTATGCAACATTCTTTTTTCTTAACAAATATTAAAAATACCCTGTTATAAATATCATAAATTTAACAGTCATTAAAAAATGGGGTAAGATATTTTCATTTATTTGAATGATCAGCTTTAAAATGATCATAGGCTTGCAAGAAGATCATGCCTTCTTATTGTGTAGATGTAATGAGCAAAATGCCAGGTATCTGAGTACTCAAAATAAATGCTAATTGAATTATTGGAGTCCTCTTTTATACGTCTCCAGCCTTTCTTATCTTCCTGACCCTTCGTTTGTAAGAGAGGCCATTGCAATAATATTTTCAGCAGTAACCCCGTCTTCATAATCTGCTTTTGATTTGTTGGGTGTAATATTTATGTCTAGCTCTGTATTTCAAGAAATATATAACTTTAGAAGATATTAGGTTCATTTGTAATAGCTGAAATAATGTTTGTTATTAGAAATATTTCACCATATTAGAAACAAGATAAATCATTGTTTCTTAACTTCTCCATGTCATTGGTCCTCTGTACTTCCTCCCACCCTGGCTTTTCTAACTTGTAGGTTTGTTGTGGTGTGTGGTGACGGCGAGTACATCATCTACACAGCAATGGCACTGAGGAACAAGAGCTTTGGGTCTGCCCAGGAGTTTGCCTGGGCCCACGATTCTTCAGAGTAAGTTTTGTCTGTGTCATATCAGCTGCCCCTGATTGCCAGTGGGCATTCTATGTGCAGCTGTATTGAAGTGGTCTGCAAGGCTCAGTAGGCTGTGCTTCTCCATATTGAAGACCAGTTCTCACCAGACCTGTGTTGGAGGATTCAGTTCAGTTCAGTTGCTCACTTGTGTCTGACTCTGTGCGACCCCATGAACTGCAGCATGCCAGGCCTCCTTGTCCATCAGCAACTCCTGGAGTTCACTCAAACTTAGGTCCATCGAGTCGGTGATGCCATCCAGCCATCTCATCCTCAGGCATCCCCTTCTCCTCCTGTCCCCAATCCCTCCCAGCATCAGAGTCTTTTCCAGTGAGTCAACTCTTCGCATGAGGTGGCTAAAATATTGGAGTTTCAGCTTTAGCATTGTTCCTTCCAAAGAACACCCAGAGCCGATCTCCTTTAGGATGGACTGGTTGGATCTCCTTGCAATCCAAGGGACTCTCAAGAGTCTTCTCTAACACCACGGTTCAAAAGCATCAGTTCTTCGGCACTCAGCCTTCTTCACAGTCCAACTCTCACATCCATACATGACCACTGGCAAACCGTAACCTTGACTAGACCGACAATTGTTGGCAAAGTAATGTCTCTGCTCTTAAATATGCTGTCTAGGTTGGTCATAATTTTCCTTCCAAGGAGTAAGCATCTTTTAATTTCATGGCTGCAGTCACCATCTGCAGTGATTTTGGAGCCACAAAAAATAAAGTCTGGTACTGTTTCCACTGTTTCCCCACCTATTTCCCATGAAGTGATGGGACCAGATGCCATGATCTTCATTTTCTGAATGTTGAGCTTTAAGCCAACTTTTTCACTCTCCTCTTTCACTTTCATCAAGAGGCTTTTTAGTTCCTCTTCACTTTCTGCCATAAGGGTGGTGTCATCTGCATATCTGAGGTTATTGATATTTCTCCCAGCAGTCTTGATTCCAGCTTGTGTGTCTTCCAGCCTAGCGTTTCTCATGATGTACTCTGCATAGAAGTTAAATAAGCAGGGTGACAGTATACAGCCTTGATGTACTCCTTTTCCTATTTGGAACCAGTCTGTTGTTCCATGTCCAGTTCTGACTGTTGCTTCCTGACCTGCATAATGGTTTCTCAAGAGGCAGGTCAGGTGGTCTGGTATTCCCATCTTTCAGAATAGTCAGGGGCAAATGTGCAGCATGAGCTGCCTTTAACATTTTGTACTCAGTTTTGAGCTGGCTCACACAGTCTAACCCAATAATAAACTGGGGACCCAACACCTATTTTTCCTTAGTGGAGCCCATGGCAGGGCTGAAGGCAGAGCAGGCCCTCATATAAAGACCTTGGCAGGTCCCACCCCCACCCCAGAACCTGCATCCTGAGCTGCTGCTGCTGCCCTCATCTGGGCCACCTGGAGAGATGCTAGATTCTAATGTAATCATGATAAAAACTTAACATCATGAAAATGAGTTTTCATGATGTTACTTATCTCCCATTCTTAACAAATTGTGTCTGAATTCAAAATGTTCATAAAATTGTCTCATTAAAAACAGAAAAAAAATCAACCTCTCAATATTATACTAGATATTTACTGACTGGTTCCTTTTGATTCCTCTTTGGTGCATGTAATAAACATGGGGGTTTTGGTTTTTTCCAGACTACACACTGAATTACATCTAGATAGTTTTCTTGGTTTTGTTTTCTCCGTATTTTGTGTTGCCTCTTCTGCCAACAGTGGGTAAGGTAACTTAGGCCTCAGCATTGCTCAGTAAGATGCAGGCTTTTTAGTTTTTAACAAAAGGTCACTGAGAGGTAAGATCTTTTCATCAGTTTCCTAAATAAAACTCATTTATGGACAGTTCTATATACTAAAAAGTACTTTGTTACCGTGAGCACAGTTATAGTTTGTGAATTTCCATACCTCTCTCAGCACACATCTCCCTCTGTTTTGATAGTTCCCTCTTTCAAGTTTATCCAGCCCAGATCCTCCTTGTTCAGCATCTTTCCTGTTGGAGCAAAGTACTTATTCCATCCCTTTCTCATATACTCTTGAATATCCAGCCATAGCCCCCTTTCAAGAGAGAGGCCCGAGTATACACAATTTATTAAGTTGTTGCTAAGCATGACTGACTAGTGAGCCACTTACAAAAGTTTTTGTTTTTTAAGTTACTTTTTACTGAGGAATAGTTTATACAAAATAAAAGGCACTGTTTTAAGTGTATCTTTCAGCGAATTTGGACAAATGGATGTAACCTGTAACCACCAGCACAGTCAACATTTGTCACCTCAAAAACAATCCCTTGTTTCTCTTATAATCAGCACCCCACCCTTGTTCCCTACTAGATTAGATTTGTCTTCTTTAGGATTTCGTCAGTGGAGTTGTGCGGTATATACTTGTCGTCTGGCTTGTTTTGCTCAGCATAATGTATTTGAGCTGCATCCATGTTGTTACATGGGCTTCCCAGATTGCTCAGTGGTAATGAATCTGCCTGTAATGCAGGATATGTGTGGGTTTGATCTCCTTACCTGGGAAGATCACCGGGAGAAGGAAATGGCTACCCACTCCAGTATTTTTGCCTATGGAATCCCATGGACAGAGGAGCCTGGCGGGCTACAGTTTGGGGTTGCAAAGAGTCAAACACTACTGAGCAACTAAACAGCAAGTTGTTGTTGCATGGATCAATAACTGGTTCCCTTCTTGGCAGAGTAGTATTCCATTTTATGCACAGACCACAGTTGGTTTACTCATTCACCTGTTGAAGGACATTTGGATCTTTTAAAATGGTTTGTAAGCCCTAGTAATTTGTATAATAGATACCGTGAAGCTGTTCATTATTTGTCCAACTGTAAGCAGTTCACTGATCTCTTAAGAAAAAAATATATTAGTGAATCTTCAGATGTTAATTTTATATTTTTGTATAATTCACTACTTAAATACATTTGAAGATACTTGTAATATTTGGTGGAATTACAGTTTAGTATATATGTAATAGGCTATGATTGCTTTCCTTTTCCCCCACAGATATGCAATAAGAGAGAGCAACAGTGTTGTAAAGATATTTAAGAACTTTAAGGAAAAAAATCATTTAAACCAGACTTTGGAGCTGAAAGTAAGTGCTTTTATATATGATACAATTTTAGAAGCTTTGTAGTCGCTCAAAAACATCTAAAGATCTGAAAATATTTTGTTGTTCTTTGTAGGTATCTATGGAGGCTTCCTACTGGGAGTCAGGTCTGTAAATGGTTTAGCTTTCTATGACTGGGAGAATACGGAACTCATACGCAGAATTGAAATTCAGCCCAAACATGTGAGCTTCCATCTTTGCTGTTGTTGGAATGTACCTCTTTGTGACAAACTCTGGGTCCCTGAGGCCAAGAAATACCCTGGTACCCTGCTGTCCCTGTCCCATTGTGCTGGATATGGGGCCATTTGCCTCAGGATTGCTTTAAAAAGGAAGATTGGGGTATTTGAATAAGGCAGTAGATGTTGGGCCTTTTGAAAAGTAGTTGTGCAGATGCTAGGTGCTAGTCATATTTTAAATGGCTTTAATGCTTTGAAGAGGAAAAGTCAGTGAGTTCTTGGCGTGGCAAGACCTGCAAGTCTCCCACTCGGTTCAGAAAGCCTATGCCTACGTTACCTGATAACGGCTGTTTAAACTTTAGGCGGTCGTTCACCAGCGACAGTTTTCTGCTTTTAGATCTGCCTGTTTCTTTGAGAGCTTTCATTGTCAGGAAGTTATCTCTGGAGACAGGTGTCTCTCAGGGTCCTGGTTCTGATTTCTAGAGTCTGCATTCTCAGCAAGGGGGTCGTCATTCTCAAGGGGGCAGACATCAGTTCCTGAAACCAATTGATGAGGAAAAGCACTCTGTCCTATCTGTAAAGCATAGATGTTCATACGTGTTATGTGTGTACTATGTGTATGTTTATGTATTGCATAATGTATAGATGGATAGTGGGCATCCCTAGTGGCTCAGTCAGTAAAGAATCTGCCTGCAGTGTAGGAGACCTGAGTTTGATCCCTGAGTTGGAAAGATCTCCTGGAGAAGGGAACAGCTACCCACTCCAGTATTCTTGCCTGGAGAATTCCATGGACAAAGGAACCTGGCAGGCCACTGTCTGTGGGGTTGCAAAGAGTCGACATGACTGAACAATTTTCACTTTCAGATGTGTAGTATCTGTGATAATAAAACTTGATAAAGGAAAGTGATTGGGGAAAAAATGCCTAAAAAGGTTTGGGGTGGGGGTCATAACAGAGGTGGGAGGGAGGGAGAGACACTGTTGTAGAGCAGCTGGGAATACTCTCGTGCTCCTCTGAATCTCCGTACACCTGGCACTTACTGCCAGCGCTCCTTCCTGCCTCCCTTAGGGCTTTCCATTTCTGTACATAAAATAGCAGCGCCCTGTCCACCCTCCCAAACGTGTGTGTGTGTACATATATATATATCAGATTAAGTGGTTACTTATTATCCTAATGTAAGAAGATAAATCTTGTAGGAAACAGCATATGCAGTTTGTCACATTCACATAGACTCCAAAATCATTTATCTGTGTTTTTGTTTGTCATGTTGCAGATTTTCTGGTCTGACTCTGGAGAGCTAGTCTGTATTGCAACTGAAGAGTCATTTTTTATCCTTAAATATCTGTCAGAAAAAGTCTTGGCTGCACAGGAAACACATGAAGGAGTTACTGAAGATGGCATTGAAGACGGTTTTGAGGTAATTGCATCAGTAAAACTTTAGCTTTGTTTTTAAATGAATTATGTACTTATAGCTGAACTTAACTCATTGTAACATTTTATTATAAATTAGGTTTGGGAAAACATAATAAACATTTAAGGAGTTATGGTAAAATGTGAAAATTAAAGTCTTGGCTCAAAGATCAGGGTCTGAAAGTATTTGTTAAAAAAGATTTGTGCTTTGATTATAGGAAATCTTTAGACCAGCTTTGACAGTTTTTCAGTAAGGAAGTTAGAAGTTGTTACGGTCCTAAGACAGCTTAGCTAAAGTTGTTTAAAATGGGTTTTCAAGCAGAGGGAGCCTAGCCTGCTGCTCTGTAATGACTTAGAGAGGTGGAAGGGATGGAAGCTCAAGAGGGAGAAGATACATATATTAATTATGGCTGATTCACTTTGTTGTACCACAAAAACCAATACAATATTGTAAAGCAGTTTTCCTCCATTTAAAAAATAAAATAAGAGAGTCTATAATTATCTTTAAAAAAAAAATGAACATCGAAATATAAAGATAAATCATCCATGGTGGAGGTATCTTAGAAGATTTTGTGAAATACTTATTATGCCAGTCTCATGTATGTTAGGAATTTCAATCAGCACTTTCTTAGATTATAGCTTTGACTCAATGGTGAGACTTTACATTTTAGATGCTCACCCAGGAATCTTTTCTTAAATGAAGAAAGAAGATACACATTCCAAGAAAGATTTCCTTTCTTGAAATAGGATTCTTTCTTTGTATCTCTTTTTCTATCCATCACCCCTAATTATATTCAGTTTTTTGTTATTGACACTTTGTTATTTGTTGTTGAATAAGATAATAACAGGCTTCATTTTCTTTCTGTAGGTTCTTGGTGAGATTCAGGAAATTGTGAAAACAGGGCTGTGGGTAGGCGATTGCTTCATTTACACAAGTTCTGTGAACAGATTAAATTATTATGTCGGAGGAGAAATAGTCACCATTGCCCACTTGGACAGGTAGCTGACTATCGTTTTGCTTTTGTTTTTAACATCCTAAATTTAAAAGTATACTTTAAAAATAAAACCAGTTGCTGGCTTGTAACAATGATAGGCCTGGTTTTTCAGTTTTATGGTTTTAATAGGTGGCAGTTGCTAACTAAAACTGAATCAATCAAATGAAAAGATTATGAGCAAGAGGCAGAGTGAGGGAGGGAGGGAGAGAGTATGTATTGATTTGGGCTTAATTCTAAATTAGTTTCCATTTCTCTTACAGGACGATGTATCTCCTGGGCTATATTCCTAAAGACAACAGGCTTTATCTGGGGGATAAGGAACTGAACATCGTTAGCTACTCCCTGCTGGTTTCAGTGCTGGAGTACCAGACGGCTGTCATGCGGAGGGACTTCAGCATGGCTGATAAGGTCCTCCCGACCATCCCGAAAGAGCAGAGGACCAGAGTTGCACACTTCTTGGAAAAGCAGGTAAGGGGGTTGTTTATTTGTGTGTGTTTTTAAAGCCAGCAATTTGAAAGAATGTTTGTATGAATTTGAAGAACTTTATTTCTTAATTGTCACTGATTTCCTTATGGCAGTGGACTTTCTCATAAATTTAAGTCACTTGTTAATATGCTTCCTTCTCCTTTCTCATTGTCCTTCATGTCCCCTTTATATGTTGAAGGTGATTAATTAGTCTTCCCTTTCTGTGGACTTCTTTTCCATTCTATCAGTATTTTCATTTCTATGCTGTATTTTTCTCTCTCTTAACTAGCTTCTTTCTGTAAAATACACATAAAATTTATCATTAGTGATGAGTGTTTTCCTTAAAGTAGCATTTTCATAATCAAAGTTGGTTTATTCTTGAAACATAATTGATTTACAGTGTTGAGCCTGTCTGCTGTATATGACTCAGTTATACACAAATATACATTCTTTTTTATAATCTTTTCCATTGTGGCTTATTGCAGAATATTGAGTATAGTTCTCTGTGCTATACAGTAGGGTGTTATCTATCCATTCTATACAAAATGGTTTGCACCTACCAACCCCAAACTCCTAGTCCATCTCTCTCCCTCTCCCCTCCTAGGCAACCACAAATCTGTTCTCTATGTCTGTGAATCTGTTTCTGTTTCTTAAATAGGTTCATTTGTGCCATATTTTAAATTCCACGTATAAGTGATACTGTGTGATATTTGTCTTTGTCTTTCTGACTGACTTCACCTAGATCCTTGTATGTTGCTGCAAATGGCACTATTTCCTTCTGTTTATGGCTGTGTAGTATACCATTGTATCTATGTACCACATCTTCATCTAGTCCTCTGTCAGTGGACATTTTGGTTGTTTCTGACTTCTGTGAAACGTGCTGCTTTAAAATCCAAGTTATATGCACAAAAGCTTTGCAAGGCTTAGGAGAACACAGCCCTCTCCCTTCTCTCATTTATGCTCCCTAGTGGTAATCACTTTTAATTCTTTTAGCTAACTATTGGTTTCCACATGTCTAACATGCTTGTTATATTGCTGTTTCTCAGTTTTAGGTCTTGGGACTTCACACTCTGTAGAGAATGAAGAATTTTCTTTCTTTCACTCCCCTGCTTCAACAACCTACATGCCACTTAAATCATACATCATAATTTTTATTAGATCAGTATCTATTGTTTATATTATTATGATTATTTAAACCCTGTTTACAACTGAGCCATATTATAGCTTCCCTTTTTTTTTCAGTTGTTTTCCCTGAGTTAATAATTGATTCTTTTACTAACTTTGCTTATTTCTCTATGTGTTTAGGGTTATTCTTCCTACCCTGCTGCTTCTCCAGATTTCTTTGCTGTCTCCTTTCAGTGTGTTCAGTCTGCTTCAGGCTCAACTGACTTTCTCCCTCATCATGGATATCCCCTCCCCATCATGTTGGGGCCTCCCTTTGGCTTAAGCCATTGTTTCCCTATATCCCCTATCTTCTTTGCTGGTTTACTCCCTCATTTTGCTGGAGTATGTCCTTCAGTAGTTTTCTGAGAAAAGGGTTTTTATTGATAGGAAGTAAATGTTTTTGTGACCTTGGATATCTGAAAATGCCATTGTTCTACCCTAGAACATATTTGGCCACTTAACTGGATATAGAATTCTAAGTTGGGGATAGTTTTCTATCAGAATTTTGAAGAAAAAAATTCTATTTTGTCTTCTAGTTTCTAGTTATTGTTGAAGTCTAAACCATTTATATTCCTGATTCTTGGTACCTGATCTGTTTTTTCTCTTTGGAAGTTTTTTGGATCTTGTTCCTCTTGTTCTGTAATGCTGTCATGATGGTGGGCCCTGGTTTAGGGGTCAGTTATCATTCATTCTGCTGGGTATTAGATGAGCTCTCTTAATTGGAAGCTCATTCCTTCATTTTGAGAGATTTTGTTCAATCCTGTTTCTGTTGATTTCCTTTCTGTATTTTCCATTTTCTCTCTGTGGAACTGTTATTCAGATGTTGGACTTCTTGCACTGGTTTTCTCTTTTTGTTATTCTTGAACTTGTAAAATCTTGTTTATGGATCAGAGTTTCTCTTCATGACCTCTGTTAGTGTATAAATGATAGTTGAAGTTTTCTTTTTCCCTTATTGGTATGCTTTCTTCAGATTACTGTTACTGGTTCTGCTATTATTGGTTTGATTTCTATCTTTCCTTTTAAAGATTTTCCTCAGGTGTCTTATGGTCTTTGGGCACTCATTTAAGAGTAGAGGTCTAAGTAGCAGGTCAAAAGATCTGCGTTTATGGGTGAACTTATTGAGCATGAACTTAAAATATGTGATGTGGCTAGGCCATTTGATTGGGAAACCTCACTGTCAGTATCTTCATGTAATGAATTTGTTCATTTAGTAAATTTAATGAGTACTTAATATTGTACCAAGCCCTGCTCAGGCTGACATATAATCCTCATTGACATTTTAGTACTTTTTAAGTCTAGCCCCTTTGACTGGTTAGTTTACAGAGAAGCTCCCCAATCACCATCATTCTGGTGGGTCGTAGAGTACAGCTTGGTGTCTCAGTATGTAGTATTTCAAACATTTAGTGAAGTATCCATTCTCATAATCTCCTGTTTTCCTTTTGCCACTCAGTATTCCTTCGGGTATGTAGGTATCCCTCAGGCTGGAGACCCTCTAGTTTACCTTCTCTAGAAAACAAGCCTCGTTTTCCATGTGTGTTGAGAAGATGTGGGGAGGCGTGAGGACCTGGGGTGTCTAACTACTTCCTATATAGACCTTGGCAATTTGATTTCTTTGCTGGCTTTAATACTGCCCTTCACAAGACACTACTGAGGTGTGAATTGAGTTATTTCTATCCTGTCTTGACTCCAGATTTAGGGATTAGTCTTCTCTAGTGTTTTAACTGAATGTTTATTTCAGTGAGTTTAACTCCTTTACCAGCTTTCAAGCTTCACGAAGTGTTGTTATTAATACTGATTTCTCTTCTGCCTTTTAATGTGTCCTTGGGAGTTTGTGCTTTAAAGAAGAATCCCTTCAGTGTCATTTCAGTGGGGATTTGGAGGAAATCAAAAGTAAACATATATATATAGTCACCTCATTTCCTTTGCTTTGCCCTCACCTGTATCTGACTAGTTCTATAGATTGTCTATCCTCCACTCTTGGATTGTATATTGTCTATATTAGTGCTAGGGAGAAAAGGAGTAATGCAGATTGTTCAGAATTCCTTGTTACATTGTACTCAGGAGTGAGTGGAGGGAGGATCAGCTTGTATAGTCTGGGAACTTATTTTGAACACAGTGATACAGCCATGCTGACTGAGTATCTCGTGAGACAGAACTGTCCAGTTTCTGCATCCTGACCTAACAGCACTCACTCTGTCTGAGGAAGTCTTCTGCAGCTTGAACTTTTTTCTCATTATATCAGTACCCTGGAGCTAAAGAACTTGCCCATAGGGCAGACCCCATCAGCACTGTCTTGAGGGAGAACATATAGTGATTATAGTGGTTGGCTTAATGACTGACTGGAGCATGGGAAGGAGATTTTAGGCTTCTGCCCTCTGGAATACTTGCTGATGAGTAAACTGGACATGAGACCAACAGTAAAGGCATAGGTAATGACACCTAATCAGTGTCTGGACCTGAAAGCAAAATGTTTGCTAAATGACCTGCGGATGATTGAAAATTGTCAAGTTTTACATTTGACTTTCCTTTCTCTGAAGACTTCCCTGGTGGCTCAGATGTTAAAGCGTCTGTCTACAATGTGGGAGACCTGGGTTCGATCCCTGGGTCGGGAAGATTCCCTGGAGAAGGAAATGGCAACCCACTCCAGTACTCTTGCCTAGAAAATCCCATGGACGGAGGAGCCTGGTACAGGCTACTGTCCGTGGTGTTGCAAAGAGTCGGACACGACTGAGCGACTTCACTTTCACTTTCTTTCTCTGAGGCCCAGGTCTAGATTCCTAAGGCCCAGCTTGGGCAATTACAGACTGTATACTACTGTGCCTTTTTTTTTTCTAATGGTTCTTATTCAGTCAACTTTCCAGAATCATTTTTCATGTTTACTTTTATACTTCTAAATTTTACTAGTTGTTGTTTAACTTGAGTTTATCAAGCATTGGTCAGCTTCCATGCTTAGAAAACAGGTGTGCAACTGAATTTTGTCTGTGCTGTATGTTCTTACCAGTTGATTTAATGGCTCCTTAATTTTTCTGTCTTCTTATTGAAGAGTAGTTATTGTTGTTACTTTTGTTTAAGTAATGGGGCTTCCAATGTCAGCAGCATATTTAGTTTTGAGGGGAAAATGGATATTTGCCGTGTTACCCACTGAATATGTAGACTACACACACAGGTTTTGCTGTACGTAAACAAACACATATATCTTATCTGTTCAGGGCTTCAAGCAGCAAGCTCTTACAGTATCCACAGACCCTGAGCATCGCTTTGAACTTGCTCTTCAGCTTGGAGAACTAAAAATTGCATACCAGTTAGCAGTGGAAGCAGAGGTATGTACTAATTTATGATTGTAACTGATGGAAAGGTCAGTAGGTACATGTTTATTGTAAGTTGTGTTATTAAAGTTTTCTGAAATGCAAATTAATAACTCATTTTGGTGAGGTTATTGCCTTTCTTTGGTCTTTTTAAAAATGATTAGTTATTTCTATATTCTTATTAATATATTCTTAGCATTCTAATTAAAGCTAAAGTTTTTGTTTTTTTAATCTTACATGGGACCTATTTTGGAAGAGAAGAACAGCTGGAAGATAGTAGATAAAGAAATATGGGACTTTCAAAGAATGCATACACAGCAGTAATGTGTCAGTAATCCAAGCTAGTGAGGAAGATGTTGGTTTTAAAGAAGGGTTCTGACATTCTGAGACAGTTTAATGACATTTTTATGGATTGTATATGGAGGGCTTCAGTTACGGTTTCAGTCTAGCTTTTACGGGTAAATTCATTTCAGATGTACTAAAGAAATTTTAGCTATGTTAAGATTATCCAAATGAGCAGCATTTTATTTGATTTCTGAGAAGCTACCAATGACAGAAGTAATATTTATTATTAAATATTTAAGGACATAAAATCTTTTTTCTATTCTTTTAAAAAATGGTTGTAAATCATTCCTTAAATTACAATCTAATTACCTTAAAACTTACTAGTTTTAGTTTCACTATATAATTTAAAAATATATACTGGGCTAATGATTATTCATACAGCACTAAAATTGTGTTTGAATTAATTTTGTATCTGTGAATAGTTTCCATTTCCTCATTACATATTTTGTCATTCCATTATTTTGACTGACAGAACCAACTTAAAAGCACAGCTCAGTATACATAAAACATATATTTTATAATTATAGAAAATATAAAATTGTCAGCATAGTAATGCTCAGAGTAACAGAATAATGTTGGTATTGGAAATTCAGATGTTTATTTAAAAGATATTTTAATGTGGAAACTCTTTCTTACAGTCAGAACAGAAGTGGAAACAGCTTGCTGAACTTGCCATTAGTAAATGCCAGTTTGGCCTAGCCCAGGAGTGCCTGCATCATGCACAGGACTATGGGGGTCTGCTGCTTTTGGCCACTGCCTCTGGTAATGCTAGTATGGTGAACAAGCTAGCAGAGGGCGCAGAGAGAGACGGCAAGAATAATGTGGCTTTCATGAGCTACTTTTACAGGGCAAGTAAGTATGAACCCAAGGTCTAAAGGTGGGTAGAGTAATGAGAAGCACTGTCTGCATTGACTTTTGAGGGTGGTCTTTTGAGAAGAACGTGAAGAGGAAACCCTGGAGAGTGCACTGATGCCTGGCTAGGGGCTGTTGCTGGTAGGAGCAGGCAGGGGGACAGGGCTGCTTCAGCAAAGGATGCTTTTACCACAGTTGGTCTAAATGTTTGAGCAGAGTTGAGCTTCAGGGACGGTCCACTGGGAGAAATGTTAAACCCCTTTCTCAATAGCCCTGCCACTTCCTGGCTAAGGTATTTTATTTAATGACAGCAAGAGGCTGTCATTTGGTACCTGAATGTTGCAGGTGATTTGCCCAAATTGAATAATCTGATCTGTTTACAACAAAAAATAAAGAGGATCAGGATGCTAGTTACTAGTTACTAGCTAGTTACTTTTAGATTTGCATTTAAAGCATTAAAATGTCATATATTTTCAAAAGTGTAACAGTTAGTACATATCAGATCTTTTCATTAGTTGACCATTATGAAATAAAATGCAAAAGTATTCATTAATTTTGCCTTACTTTCTGAACCTCACAGTTAATCATAAAAACTTTGAATGTATATGTATTTTATAACATATGTATACATACATTTATATACCTGTGAGAAAAGGTCTGGGCTTCCCTGGTGGCTCAGTAGTAAAGAATCTGCTTGCCAAGGCTGGAGACATGGGTTAGATCCCTGGGTTGGGAAGATCCCCTGGAGAAGGAAATGGCAACCCACTCCAGTATTTTTGCCTGGTAAATCCCACGGACAGAGGAACCTAGTGGGCTTCAGCCCATGGGGTCGCAAAAGGGTCAGACACGACTGAGCAACTTAACTAAAATAGGCCCACTCTGCTTTTGGCTGCACTGGTCTGTGGCTGAGCAGGGACTTTCTCCAGCTGTAGCGAGCGAGGGCCTCTATAGTTGTGGGGCACTAGCTTCTCACTGTGCTGGCTTCTCTCACTGGTGAGCAGGGACTCTAGAGCATGGGGGCTTCTGTAGTTGTGGCACATGGGCTCAGCTGCCCTGCAACATGTCCCCCTTGCACTGGCAGGCAGTTTCTTAACCACTGGACCACCAGGGAAGTCTGGTCTACTATTTCTTATCAATCATTCAAAAACCCAAAAAATTCTGAAGCGAGTATTTGGTGGCATAATCAGACCTAAACTCTTAAGTTATTAGTTGTTTGTATGTTTTATGCCACTTGGTATGTTTTTATTGTATTTAGTAGTCACGTGTTTTTTGCAGAATATTAACGTTTGTGACTTTGGTGCTGAGGATGTTATGCAATGTATGGCATATTACTTTGTAAAATCCCAAGTATTACCTTTTAAAATCAAAAAATTCTTAATTCTAAAACGCATTGTCCACTTTATCAAACTTACACAGGAAAAAGCTGAAATAAAATGGACACTTGGATATTTTCCTACTGGGCACCACTGCATTGTCCAGCACCGTTCATCTTAGAGATACTGCCCTCAATAATATACTTGTGAAACAGTTTCTCCTCTGTGTCTCCTGAAGCCCTTAAATGTGTTCATATCAGCTACCTTGTCTTAAAAGCCCCTTTAGAGTCTGCCTAGGACAGCTAAGGAGATTGAAAGTGGTCACAAAAGCTGTCTTATTTCTCACACTCCCGGAGTCTATTATGTGGCTCACTGGTGATAAGTTAATGGCTCAGTGACAGAAAAGAGGTATACATGTGGGAGCTGGAGAGGGAATGCTGACTTGGCAGCACTAAATTCACATTTCTCTAATGTGCTAAGTGCCATTATTACAGCGTTTATTCATGGTAACAGTGCCTGTCTTTAATCTGTAGGCTTGATGCTTGCCTGGAGCTTTTAATTAGAACTGGACGACTGCCAGAAGCTGCCTTCCTGGCACGGACTTACCTACCCAGTCAGGTTTCAAGGTACATACTTTTCATTTTGGGAGGAAATGTTTCAGATAAAAACAGAGTCCTTAACAATCTCCCTTTGGTTCCATATCTGTAACAGGGTGGTAAAACTCTGGAGAGAAAACCTCTCAAAAGTCAATCAGAAAGCAGCAGAATCCCTTGCTGATCCAACAGAATATGAAAACCTTTTCCCTGGATTAAAGGAAGCCTTTGTTGTAGAAGAATGGGTGAAGGAAACGCATGCCGACCTCTGGCCTGCCAAACAGTACCCTCTTGTCACGGTGAGTGCCTGGGGCACCTAATTTTGTGTAACTGCAAGTAGAAGGGCATTCACAACTTTAGGTTTTAAACTGTACCATCACTTCATGGGAAATAGATGAGGAAAAAGTGGAAACAGAGTCAGACTTTATTTTGGGGGCTCCAAAATCACTGCAGATGGTGATTGCAGCCATGAAATTAAAAGACGCTTACTCCTTGGAAGAAAAGTTATGACCAACCTAGATAGCATATTCAAAAGCAGAGACATTACTTTGCCGACTAAGGTCCGTCTAGTCAAGGCTATGGTTTTTCCTGTGGTCATGTATGGATGTGAGAGTTGGACTGTGAAGAAGGCTGAGCACTGAAGAATTGATGCTTTTGAACTGTGGTGCTGGAGAAGACTCTTGAGTCCCTTGGACTGCAAGGAGATCCAACCAGTCCATGCTGAAGATCAGTCCTGGAATTTCTTTGGAAGAAATGATGCTAAAGCTGAAACTCCAGTACTTTGGCCACCTCATGCGAAGAGTTGACTCATTGGAAAAGACTCTGATGCTGGGAGGGATTGAGGGCAGGAGGAGAAGGGGACGACCGAGGATGAGATGGCTGGATGGACATGAGTGTGAGTGAACTCCGGGAGTTGGTGATGGACAGGGAGGCCTGGCATGCTGTGATTCATGGGGTTGCAAAGAGTCGGACACGACTGAGTGACTGAACTGAACATACGTTCTGGTTTGATTGAGAGCTAGTATTTGGGATTTGGGCTAAGTTCATAGATGAATTATACTTTCAGAATATTTCATTTCATCATTGCTTCATTCCCTGATAGCCAAATGAAGAAAGAAATGTTATGGAAGAGGCAAAAGGCTTTCAGCCCTCAAGATCTGCAGCTCAGCAGGTCAGTAGACAACTACACAAGATAGTCTGGTTGAGATTTGTTGATTTTAAGTACCATTTCCCACTTCCTAATCCTGATCAGTTTTCCCTTTGGGAAAACTTCCAATTCCTGAACAAATTCCTTTGTTTTGTGGATTTTCAGGAACTTGATGGGAAACCTGCTTCTCCTACTCCTGTTATCGTGACCTCCCAGACAGCCAACAAAGAAGAAAAGGTATTGACATACCCAGCTTCCCGGTGGACCCCAACCTCACCCTCTCTCCACATGAACGTATGCTAGCTGTGCAGGCCTGTGTTTTAAGTGATGTAATCAGTTGCAGAGCAGGAGCTTTGAAATGGAATGATACCCTTTTCTGACTGTTGGTTTAGTTCTCTTTGGATCATGAATCACAGGTAACTTTTCTTTAACACAGTACTATAGAACTCACCCTTTTCCTTTTGTTTGCAGAGTTTACTTGAGCTGGAAGTAGATTTGGATAATTTGGAATTAGAAGATATTGACACAACAGATATCAACCTGGATGAAGATATTTTGGACGACTAAATAACGTTTCCCGTTTACTCAACTAAACAGATCATTATTATGGACAGGTACCGATCATCACCCTGACCACCATGCTTTGGACTCTGAGAAACTCCTTACATTTTTTATATGTAGACGCTGTGGCCCACTAGGAGCACAATCCCCTCATCTTCGGAGGAGTTTATGTGCAGCATCTAAATCACTGTTCCCTTATTAAGTAAAACAGCTGTGGGCTTTGATTTTTTTCATACTGTCATTGGACCATATCTCATAAAATCTTTTGAATTAATGACGCTACTTCAGAATTTCCTTTCTGCAAAATGAAAACAGGATTTGAGTTTGGCTGAGCCAAAACTATGCCTCTTCTAGGTATCAGCCCATGTTCTCTTCTCTTTGAATAACTAGTTTCAAATAGCGTCACTCCTATTTTTCTTAGAATTGAGTATCTGTGCTATAATTTTCTAAACTTTCCCTTGACCTCACTGCATTATTCCCCTCATTCTATGTAGCTTCCTTATGCCTTCCTCTGACTTTGTCTGGTGGTACCTATTTCTAGAGTCAGCTCCCTAACCTCATTAAGCCGGGCTCTGTTTAAATTACCAACTGACCCATTTGGTAACACAGAGACATAGTACTTTTTCTTTCTTTTTACACTGTACTCATCTGACGTGATTAGAGAAATTCATAACCAGGCATTTAAATATACTTCTCGGTTATCCTCTCATAGCCTCGGAAAGTGAGTGGAGTAAACAGTTTTTCTTTGTATTTCTGATAGAGGCACTATTTAGAGTCTAAAAAACAATTTTATAAGGAACTCTCAATTTTGACATTTTTTCCAGTATTGATAGAAAACCAGGTAGAATTTAGTAAATGAAGTTTATTTAAAAAATAGTTTTAGGAAGCTGCAGAACTGCTAATGAATGCTTCTTGGTAAGCTTGCAGTGTTAATTCTATATATGCTCCCTTCTGTGCTTCTGTTTTTGCAAAGACCTGTTAAAAAAGAAAAGTTTTAAAATAGAGAATATACTATTGATAAGGTTCCTAGTGAAGTCCCAGTTTAAAACACCCTCCACATTCCACAATATTTTTCTGATTACCAAACAATAAACATACTACATGGACAGAAAAACAGTATCACAGTTAAAGCAACCTAATTCCAAACACCAGAAGTTTCCAAATGTGACTGTCATTTTTCAGAAAAAAATTAAGAAAACTTGACGCTGCTGGATCAAAATGAGAAGCATTAGGTTCAAGAGAAATCCAGAGGATGGAAGTTAGCAAGATGATTTTTCACTTCAAAGAATGGGCTTTTCCTACTCCACCTATAATGTCACCACTAGTTGTTTTTATCCTTAGTAAGCTTTCTAACTGCTTTGCAGTAGCATAAAGTAATATTGGGACAGAAGCCAGATCCACAAATACATATCTATTCTGAGCATTAGAAAAGATGAAAATCGTACAATGGTTCCCCACATCCTGAAAAACTCATTTCAACATTTACAGAGAAATCTGTGTAAGCCCATGTTTTGAGAGCTGTACAGTTCCGAAGTGAGAACGCACTATCCTCCCCGCTTCTGGACAGTAATGGGACCGAACTGGGCGACATGTGCTCCAAAGAGCACAGGAGCTGCCGCCCGCTATCTGAACTTCGTGGACTCCAGTGGCAGCTGTTTCTATTGTCCAGGCTGAAGAAATAGGGGCTCTAATCACGCTGGTTTAAGACCACGAAATCTGTGTGTGTGTTAGCCACTCAGGTGTGTGCTACTCTTTGCAACCCCCACGGGCTGTAGCCCTCTAGTCTCCTCTGTCCATGGGATTCTCCAAGTAAGAATACTGGAGCGGGTTACCATTCCCTTCTCCAGGGGATCTTCCTGACCCAGGGATCGAACCCTATGATTTCTTCACTCAGTATGATAATGAATGTGAAAGAAGTCCCTTTACCTTAATTAACTGTAATCCCTCAGCAGCCTGCTCTTTGGCTTCTTGAGCTGACTGGCCATCAGGATGGAGGATGTGATACAGCTGGACCAAGCTGGTGGCATCATCACCTCTGGAGGGAAAGGGTTTACTGTTATAAAGGGTTTGTTGTTTTCATTTTCTTTTACATATTTAACTTTAGTTTATAGTTTTCTTCTTTGGCTTCACAGTCCTATAAAAGTATATGCTGAACTTTAAATTACAAACTTCCTTTGGGCCAGGAAAAAAAAAAACTTTTTACAGCCTTCAGTTTCATATTTTCAAAGCATTTTCAGGAATATTGGCTAGTTTAGGTTTCACAGGGCAAGAGTCAATACAGGCGGGTACCCAGTTTATCAAAGTGAATATATTCAAAATGTGGCTGTATCCTTTCTGAAAGTGGAGCATCATTTCTCATAGAAAGTGTTCTAACAGTGGATGACTTCCAGACTGGCCCACATCACCAGCAGGTAGTAATACAACTCAGAGGGTGGGTCTGCACCCCTCATCCCACATAAGCCAGAGGCTGGTGGGCATGGGGATGCTCAGCCACTTGCCCTCGGGTGCACTGCAGTGGCATCTGCTGAGGAATTGTCACTGAGACTCTGAATTAGTGGGTAAATGCCTCTGAGAGGCATCTAGAAGTCCAAGGAAAGACTCCCAAGCCACCTGTCAATTCACAGGATCCTGTTAGTTAAAAATCAGCATCCTAGGGAAGCAAATGTGAAATTAACCACTCTAGACAGAAGAGAATTCAGGTTCTCCCTCAGCAGTCTGTCTCATGTCTCTTGTCACACAGCTACTCATGATGAAGCCAGAACAAGAGCTCAGTTCTTACAGTTTGTACTTAACCTTTTGAGAAACCTATAGACAATTTTTGTCAACATTAAAACTTAGCCTTTCCCAATTTTCGTTTGAGGACGAAATAACCTCTATCCTCTCACACTGTCAACACCTTCCATTTGCCACCTCAAAGCCCTTCTAGAGTAAAGTGGGAGCTGGGTAAAGAGTTTCTTAAGCTATGGTAACCTTAGAGAAATGCTCTGGGCTTATCCCAAAGCCCGTTCACCCTAAAGGTCATCTCTTGGTAAAACTGAGAAAACCAGAGCTGAGAAACCAAACTTACCAGAGGAAAAATATTTAATGTTCATTATCAATCTATTGTGTTTGTTGTACTCTAAAAGTTCAACAAATGTGGCAACAAAAGATAACAGTCATTCTCTCAAGAGGTAAGCATGTGAGTCCATAAAGAGCTTAACTGGGTTTCTATATCTTGGTCACAGCAGGGCTTCGTTACGTTCATGCTACTGTATAATACCTGTTTCACAGAACGATTTAGCTTCACACCCAGCTCACACCCAGCCTGTATTTGAAATTAAAAGCACGTAAGTCCGCATGTAAAAAGATTTTAAAGCACCTCAATTCAAGACCAACAGCGGAACTTGAGTGTGAAATAAATCTGTGCAGAATTCTGGCATGGGCTCCATTTGCCAAGGATATGCACCCTCTGCTGTTTAACCTGGGATTTGCAGCAAACTGTCCTGCTGAGAATTCCCACAGGAAGTTTTAACTTACACAGAGCAGGAAAGGTTAAGTACTCAAAATTCCCTCCCAGTATACAAATGAATTGCTTCAGAGGTAAAGCTTACATGTGATAAGCATTACTATAATAACTTATGAGTACACCTTAGTAAATAACTCTAATTTTCAGTGAAATAACATTCTGTGTTGCTCTAATTTCTTGCAAAAAATGTTAAATAATTTCAGAACGTTTATAGCTGAGCAGCTTTAAGTTCATTCACGGCTGATGCACCTAAAGGCAAGTCATTTTTGAACATGCTCATGATCACCAGCAGCCTCCTACTTATGTGGGAGGAAGGCGTATTTCTGCCCTCTGAATTTGTTACACGATTACACCACACATGCTGGTGAAGAGGGCTGGCCTGGAAATCATTTCCCATTATGAATGTTTCTACTAGAAATGATGCTGTTTCCATATGGACTTTCTTAAGACAATATGGAACTTCCTAGTTCCAAATGCCTTGCCTTTGTGCGAATGGGTCAGATTACATGGAGGATAGATAGACTGAGTCAAAACTCCTTATGTTCAAGGTGACAATAATCACTAACCCTTCCTGTGACCTTCTTACTACAGCCATGCTTGTTTCTTCCAATGGAAAGATAACTCAAAAGACAATTTTTTCTTCAGTGTCATCACAAATCATAAAGTATTATCTCAGCTAGAAGGCAGGGCACACACCAGTTATATACTAAAATACAATAGACATTCTTTGTTTTATTTAACTTTGAAAAAAACCTGTAACCTTTTTAACACCTTAAAAATCTTGGAAAAACAAGGAGGATCAAAAGCAGGAGTATTTTCATAAATGATAACTTTTACTGAAAAGCACCCAGCAGACCTTATGTCGATTTCTTTGCATTTCCTGTCTAATCCTCTTGTTCATTGGCAGGTTCACTGGTACCCAGAAGCATAAGCAAGGCTAAGGATAAGTCAGCATCCAGGGTACACAACACAGGTCCAGAGTCATTTACTCTTTCAAAGAATCTAGCTATGTTTACATGACACAGAAGCAAAGACTGAGAAAACTGGGTTATACTGGAAAAACAAATCCATAAATAAACTGAACTAAGTGAAAGCTATCACTGGGCACGCATGTGTGCTCAGTTGCTTCAGTCGTGTCCAACTCTGAGACCCCATGAACTGCAGCCCGCCAAGCTCTCTATCCATGGTATTCGCCAGACAAAAATACTGGAGTGAGTTGCCATGCTGCCAAGCTCTCTATCCATGGTATTCTCCAGACAAGAATACTGGAGTGAGTTGCCATGCCCTCCTCTAGGGGATTTTCCCACTCCTGGGATTGAACTCATCACGTCTCCTGTGTCTCCTACATTTCAGGCAGATTCTTTACCACTGAGCTACAAGGGAAGCCCTTATCACAGCAGTACACTGTTATCACTAGAAAAATAACATAGATTAAATATAGGTTTGCCAACAACAGAGGTCCGTCTAGTCAAGGCTATGGTTTTTCCTGTGGTCACGTATGGAGGTGAGAGTTGGACTGTAAAGAAAGCTGAGCGCCAAAGAATTGATGCTTTTGAACTGTGGTGTTGGAGAAGACTCTTGAGAGTCCCTTGGACTGCAAGGAGATCCAACCAGTCCATTCTGAAAGAGATCAGTCCTGGGTGTTGATTGGAAGGACTGATGTTGAAGCTGAAACTCTAATACTTTGGCCACCTGATGCAAAGAGCTGACTCATTGGAAAAGACCCTGATGCTGGAAAGATTGAAGGCAGGAGGAGAAGGAGATGACAGAGGATGAGATAGTTAGATGGCATCACCAACTGGATGGACGTAGGTTTGGGTGGACTCCAGGAGGTGGTGATGGACAGGGAGGCTTGGCATTCTGCAGTTCACAGGGTCGCAAAGAGTGGGACGTGACTGAGTGACTAAACTGAACTAAACTGAAATACAGGTTTACTGTAATGAGAATTTCTTTACTTACTAAGATCATACTTACAAATCTCTCTGAATCTGGTCAATCAACAAACCATCAATCTTTTTCTTATTTACAAAATACCAAGCCATTCCACCGAAGTGTCTTGTTGAACGTAAAGGTCATACTTTCCGTATTTATCTATATCTTCATAGGTCTGATGATGAATCTATCCATACAAAATGCAATTTTTCAGAAATACAAAAAAAGTGAGCCAACATTACTGGGTATACATCCACTAGCATGTGAGCTGTCCAAGAAAGTATTAGTGAACCAGGTCTCCTGATCCTGCATCCACTATCAGTCATTAACTAGCAGGTATGATTACGGACAGCTCACCACTGCAGAAGCGTGTGGAACCTGGAACAAGTCTGCCAGACATTTATAGCCAGACCAATTACTCTTCAGCAGCCATGCACTATATATGAAGCACCTATTATATATATGGACCACTGGAAATAATGGACTTCCACTTCTGTCCCCTATTCAATCAACTATCCCATTCCATCTTACTAATTAATATTCCTTCAGTTCTTCCAGACTGATAAGTGAGGACTCTGATGAGGGTATTCCTATATTAAAAACGCTGCTGACTGAAGTCCAGATTCGTGAGCCTAGCGTCTGAGGTCACCTGTGATATGACCCCATCTACCTTTCTAGCTCAATCTTGAACCACTTCCCTAGATATTCACTGCATGCACAAGCAAAACAGATGACTGGCCATTTCTCAAGTCTACTTTTGTGTCCTGCCTATTGTTCCTATTTTCCTCTCTACCTGAAATACTTCTCCATCCGCTTGCCACAATGTTCCCTATCCTTCTAGAGCCCTCTTAGGCCTTCCCTGAGAGCATGTTGCAGCCTTCTCTTAGCACCTAACATCTTAGACCTATGGTGGTGATTATACTTCCCCCACGATCTTTCCTGGACTGCAAGCTTCGACAAGGCTCCCTATCCTAGTTCATGTCATCACCTGTACCTCCACAGTAACACCTTACACACAGAAGGTACTATATGATTATTAAATTGCAACATAAGGCACATATACTGCATTTTGGCAAACTTTAGTAAATAACTTTCCTATACAGTAAACTGAAGAAAAATCTTCTGCCATCAAGTTTGGGTACTAACTCTATCACTTACTAGCTGTGCAACTTTCAACGAGTTACTTGACTCTCTAAGCTTAAGTTATCTCATCCTGAAGGGTTGTTGAAAGGATGAAAATACCTATTTGGTGTACATCCAGCACTGGACAGGTGTTCGGGTATTTCCTTTTTCCTCCTCCTGTATTGAAGCTTATAACCTAACTCATTGTGTTGGACTAAAAATTTTACTCATAACCATACTTACACCCATACTTTAGAAACTATAAAATATACTCACTTTGATATAGTCAGCAGAATCTGGCTCAAACTGGGCAACGCAGAGATTGAGGACATCAACATGCCGGTCCTGACTGTACATGGTCTAAACCCACATAGCAGAGTTGGAATTAGATGAGAAGAAAACAAAGTGCAACATCTGTCCGGACACCATGACAGCTCTCCCCATCCACACCCAGGCCACATCTATGCCCAGCATGAGGGAGGCAGAAACCACACACAAACCACATGTCACACCTGGATTCAAATCCCAGCTAACCCAATTACAAGACAAATGACTCTACTTATCATTAGAAATACCTGTGTTTATCAAAGCAAAATGCCCAGCAGCACCGGAGCCAACTGGTTCAACAAAGAAATCATCACCACTGCCTCTATGACCCCAAAGTCATCTTACCTGAAGATTTTCTTCCCTGAAAATTACTGGTGTTAAAACTCTACGGCCTTCTTTTGGGAAATAAATTTGAATCATGCGGTCCCGTTCTTCCCAAGAGGCTTTGCGTAGCGTGCCACTTGGTTCTCTGACAACAATAAAACGCTCCTGAAATAGAAAACACAAGGATGGGTTTGTGAGGGCTCATTTTTAGTTCCAGTGTCCCGCTAAGCACCATTATAAGAATAATTTGCAATCAACAATATAAAATGCAACGGGCAAACAAAATGCAATCGTGTATGATTTCAATAATAATTTTAAACCTCAGATTTGGCGAGATTTGTTACTTCCTTCACTAATCATTGTAGTGCCTCTGACAATCAAAAATCTAATGAAAGTATTTACTAAATATGAACTACAGTCCTAAAGTGAGTTGAATACATAAAATGATTCAACTAAAAAATGTTGATTTGAGATTCATCTAAATCCATTTCAGACAAAAGAAGTGCTATAAACCCTTTAAAATTGTTTGCTTATCCTAAAGTCTCACCCAGATAAGACTTGACTATTTTATGGTCCATATTTAAAGTCACAGGGATAAATGGAACAAACCCAAGAATGTGGAATCTTAATTCCACACCTCTGTGATTCCTCATTCTGGCAAGAGACAAATGTGTCAGAGACTGACCGGTGCACCTGCCTCTGGTCTCTTCACTCTCTTAACTGCCAAATCCCAGGCCAAAGTATACTTCATTCACCCACTGGGTGAATTCCACCCACTGTCTGTACCACTCAACTGGCAATCTAATTTAGCATAGGCAGCATTCTTGACACCTCTTAGATACTGTTAATTGTTTCAGAACTAGAAAAGGTCAGGAACTGGATTATTATAATTCTTTACAAAACCCAGAGTGACTTAAACAGAGTTTTGCACACAGCTGATAAATGCTACACATCTGATTAATGTTTAAACTAACCAGATGGTAGTGACTCAACTCTTTAGAACTTTAATAAGAGTCTCTGAATGTGTTTTGAGCATAATATAATTAAAACTTTCATCAAGCACTGCAAACAGAAAAAAAAAGAAGATGGTAAAGTAACACATTTGTTCCTCAAACAGATTTTGGCAATTTGAATTCCAAGTTCCTTTCTCCCTTTCAGGTTATAGAATGCTCCCATAACCACCAGCCTTCACAGCACTGCAAACGTATATTAAAATACTTCAAAGCAAAAATTCTAATAAAATGAAACTCTGATCCCATTCATTATGTCAGATATACAGGTGACTGACACAGACATGGACACTGCTCACATAGCGTCTTCTAACCATTATCAATATGATAAAAAGATTAGCATGAGGTGGCCCTTTTTTCAACCCTATCACTATTCAATATTCTACTGCAGTTTGTGGGCTGAAATGTAAATTACTCTTTTCACTCATTACTTGAAAAGGCTCAAACACAAAACTAATGTATTTCATTTTATAAGTGCTAGAGTGTTCTTTTGGAACTGCCAAAAGAGGAGCTAGACAAAACTACAGCAGATAAAGTGGTACCTAAAAATTATCTGGGCAAGTGGGATATTCTTACTGCAAATTCTGAAAAGTGAAAATCCTTTGGGAAGTCTAAGCTTTTGGGGCATCAGCAAGCATTTCTATCTTCTCAAAAGCTCGAGCTTTTTGACGTCAATCTAGCTTGGGCAGAATCATCTTGCGATTAGACATATACCTACCCGATGTGGTATGCTGTATGATATATCAGTAAACACATATTTGGCTGTTTCGGTTCCTTCCAAAATCTTATCTTCAGCTAACACATCATTTATTGGTGTTCGCTCTTCCAGAACTGGTGGCATTTTTAATCGGACCTTAGCTGCCTCAATCGCCTGTCTTGTAGCCTAATGAAATAAAATATATCTTAGGGAAAGCCACAAGGTTACAGACCAAAGGGTCATCTGACAAAAGCAGATACTAATTTTAAAAAGTGCTGAAGACTGCAGACAGAAGCTATAGGTACAAATAAGTGAGTGAAAAGCCAAACTCAGGCTCCTGGGCCCTGGCCTTTGTCTCTGTATGAGAGCACCAGTCATAGGCTCAACAACTCTTAAAACAGCAAAGGGAGGCTCTGAGACAGAGCCAGGCCACAAGAGCCACCCAAAACAGGACAGAGGACTTCACTTACTGGGTGCTTACTATGTTCCAGATATGCTCAAATACTCTGAGTGCATCTGGCTCCTTTAATGCCACAACTACCCGTATGAGCTAAGTGTTACTGTTTAGAGGTCATTTTATGAGAGAGAAAACAGAGGCACACAAATGTTAAGTGAATTACTAAGAAGCTATAGCACTACAATTTGAACCCAAGCAACTTAACTCCAGAGCCCATGCCCTTAACCACTGAGCACAGTGCTCCATGCCATACCGCTGACAGTGGTGACCTCTGAGAGATGAAAGAGGCCTTTCACTCTTCATGTGCTATATACTTTTCAGTATTTGAACTCTGCTATGGCTCTCAATGATTTTTGAGTTGAAAGAAAAGCAACAATATTTCACATATTCATACATGAAAGGGTTTTCCACAAAGCACTCAATACCCATGACTGCAGGAGGACACCTGCTTGGAACAGAATACTGTTCAGAAGGCTCTCACAATCTCACCAAGCCTCAGCCTTAAAGCAGCTCACAACAAATGTTTCTGCAGGAAGGAGGCTGGAGCAGGGAGGGCAGAGGAAGGATGCTAGGCTGGTTTTGGAGCAGAGGTGGTTCCACCTGATAGCCAGATCTGACCCATATGCGCAGTCTGTCTAATTCTGGCAATCTTCCCTACTCCTCTCTGCCAGACTGCACAGTTTCTTTTCTCAGTTCTGTGCCTGGAACTCCCCCTCATTAGTACCTGTAGAAAAGCAACTATCAGAATCTGGAGGGACCCTGAAATTTTTGTTTAATCTTTTAAAGAAAGATACTCTACCAATATTCCTGCATTCACATACCTCTTCCAACTGTGCCTGGGTCATTAGCTTGTAAGTTGGTGGCTTCGTTTCTTGTATTGCTGGCTTAAAAATCTTCAGTATATCCAAGCCTGTCATCTTGATGAGTATGCTTTGGACTTCTTCATCCATAAAAGTAGGTTTCTTGATCTTTGGGCTACCAGATTCTGTTAAATATATTTTAGTAAATAAGATGGCAAAAATGACAAAGACAACAAGACATCTAAATGGAAAAAGTCAATGATAAAAATGATTAACACTATGTCTACCTCAGTATGCATAATGCTAATAACTACAAGATTCACTCATTCATTCATTCATTTAAAATTTACTGGGCATTCACGATGATCAAGATACAGTTTCTGCCCAAAAGGCACTCAAAGTCTAGTGAAGGAAGCAACAGTAAAAAAAGTAGTTAATGCAATATTAATGACAATAATGGTTACTACCAACCAAAGAATTGTTTCCTATCTGACAGGAGTTACACACATTTTCAGGAATGCTTACAACAAGCCACAAAGTATGTACTGATATCCCAGTTTTGTATATGAGGATACTGGAGCCTTGCTAAAGACAATTAGCTATTAAATGATATACCCAGGATTTAAACCAAAATTTATCTGATTCTAGAACCTAGATCAATTTCAATTTACCATCATGTTCCTCAGAGTAAGTGCTACATACAAGGGAGGTAGAGGGGATTGTGTGATAACAGAGACTGAAACTAAACTTAGCCTGGGAGCAGAGAAAGGCATGGTAGAGTCAAAGAATGCGTCCCAGGGGTGCTGAATAGGGCAGAGAAAAAAAGGAAAGGAAATTCTAGGCTGAGGGGTTCCAGTTAGGAAAGAGAGGCCTGGATCACTGGACACGATCCTGCAAAGGCCATGTGATGTTATGGACAAAGCTGGACTGGAGCGGAGACCCAGATCTCAGCTCTGCCCGTCCTATTATGCCTATCCCTTTGCCCAACCTCCATTTCCACCAGGGCTGGGGGAAGCCATTCCTTCCCAACCACCTCTTCCTCTGCTGGTCCTATAAATGCTGGGGTCCCACAGGATTCTGAAGTACATTCTTCTCTCCCTTCTCACACTCTTGATAGATTATCTCCTAACCTTCTGTAACTGTTAATTACCTAGAAACTCTAAAAGCTGAATCTCCAGCCAGATCATCTTCCATGTAACTACCCAACGAACATCTCACATGTACTTCAATACTGCCAAAGCAGAACTCGTAACTTCTCTTCTGTCACAAACTTGCTTTTCCTCCTATCCTTAGCACCATCCAATAGGTCACGTGGGCCAGAAACCTACAGTCATTCTTTACTTCCGCACTACCCTCCACATCTAGCCAATAGCATCAGTAATAAAAACGGTAATGTTAACAGCTAACATCTGTTAGATACTTACTATGTGCCAGTACTGACTAATACTTTTACATACTTAGTACATTTACTCCTCATAACAATCCCATAAATACTATGATTAGTCCCATTTTTACAAAAAGGACACTGACACAAATCAATTGCCTGTTACATCTTATAAATTAGTCTTTAACTCTCTATTTCCCACTGCCACTACCCTAGTCAAGGCCATCCTATCTCTTGCCTCTGCCTTCTAACCTGTCTCCTTGCCTCCATTCTGACCATTCTCCACAGATTAGTCACAGTCATCTATTAAATATGTAATCCAAACAACAGAAAAGATTAACAAAATAAAGAGGTGGTTCTTTGAAAACATAAACAAAACTGACAAACCTTTAGCTAGACCAAGGGAAAAAGAGGACCCAAACTAACAAAAATTATAACTAAAAAGACATTACAACTGATACTACAGAATTACAAAGGATCATAAAGGGCTACTATGAGTAACAATATGCCAGCAAATTGGACAGCCTAGAAGAAATGGAAAAATTCTTAGAAACATACAATCTACCAAGACTAAATCAGGAAGTAATAGAAAATCAAAGCAGACCAATTACTACTAAGAAGACTGAATCAATAATAAAAAAATCCTCCAGTGAAAACAGGCTCAGGACCAGATGGTTTCACAGGAGACTTATCAAACGTTTAAAGACAAATTAATGCCAATCCTTCTCAAACTCTTCCAAAAACCTGAAGAGCAGGAAGCACTCCCAAACTCATTTTAAAAGGCCAGCATTATCCTGATACTGAAATCAGTAAAGGATACTAACAGAAATCTACAGGCCAATATCCCTGATGAATACAGATGCAAAAATTCTCAATAAAATACTAGTAAACTGATTCAGCAGAACATTAAAAAGATCATTCACCATGATCAAACAAGATTTGGGATGTACAGCTCAACATACTCAAACCAACCAATATGAAACATATTCATAGAAAGAAGGAAGATTTCTTTGATAGATGCAAAAAAGCACGTGACAAAATTAATGATTTTAAACTTCTAACAAATTAGGTATAAACGGAACACACCTCAACAAATAAAGACCATAAATGACAAACACACTGCTAACATACTCAGTAAGGCAAGGTTCTAAGTCTTTTCTCCAAGAAAAGAAACAAGACAGGGCTGCCCACTCTCACCACTCCTATACAGCCCAGTACTGGAAGTTCTAGTCTGAGTACTCAGCCAAGAAAAAAGAAATAAAAGGCGTCAGAATTGAAAAGGAGTAAAACTGTCTCTTTCTGCAGACATCATGATGTTATATATAAAAATACTAAAGACTCCATCAGTAAACTATTAAATCAACAAATGCAGCAAAATTGCAAGATACAAAATCAATATCCCAAAACAAATACCATTTCTATACACTAACAACAAATTACCTTAAAAGTAATAAAGTACCAAAAACATTATAATATTTAGTACTATATTTAACCAAGGAGGTGAAAGATTGCTCTGCTGAAAACCACAAAACGTTGATGAAAGAAATCAAACATATAATAAGTGGGCAGGTACTCTGTGTTCATGGATCAGAGAATTAATATCATTAAAATGTCCATACTACCCAAAGCTATCTACAGATTCAATGCAACACCTATTGAGAGTTCAACAGCGTTTTTTACAGAAGTGGAAAAAATACTCGACAAATCTGTATGGAATCGAAATCACAAGAGACCCTGTGATTGCCAAACCAATCCTAAGAAGAACAAAGCAGGAGGCATCACATTTCCAGACTTCAAGCCATTAACATGTAATCAAAACAGTATGGTCCTAGCATAAAAAAAGACACACAGACCAAGAGAATAGAGAGTGCAGAAATAAACTCACATATTTACAGCCAACTAATAACTGAAACTGTGTCCCCAGAGACTTTGTGCTCTCCAAGGTGACAACTCTGTCTTATACTGGTCTCTGGCACCCAAAGTCTCTTACAGTGCCTGATACACAATAGCCCTCAGCACTACATCTCCCCTCAGACAACTTCACTCATTCCCCCAGCTTCTGTTAACATTTTTACTCCAGTGTTTCTCACCTTATATGTAACTGCATAGCTGACACCTCTACTTGAATTTCAAAGGCATTTCAAATTTAATGCATCCAAAACAGATGTTTAATTCCACTCGCTTTCCCATCTCCTTACCTCATCCACTACTGCCTTTTCCCTCACTTCTCCTCCTCTCATTCCCTTCTAAAAATCTGTCTTATAATTAATTTTCTCTCTCCAGGTACAAATAGGACTTACTCTTCACTCAACTGCTCAGGCCAGAAACCTGAGAAATATTAATAATACTGATTTCTCCTTTCATATCCAGATTCACAGTTATAACCAACCTCATCAATCCTACCTCCAAAATGGGTTCCCAAACTACCTGGGTTCAGTCTCATTTCTGGACTTTTGCATAGGTTGTTTCCTGCACTTGAAACGTTTCTTGTTTTCTCAACACGATTAACCAAGTTTCAACTGTGATCACATTTTCGAGCTCCTTTGCCCTTCCAGCCTAGTTTGAGTGCCACTCTTCTCTCCATTGGAGAAGTAAATGGCAAGCCGCTCCACTACCCTTGCCTGGATAATTCCACGGACACAGGAGCCTGGCAGGCTACAGTCCATTCGGGCGGATACAGTCGGACACGACTGAGTGACTATCATTCACTCACTCCTCTCCATCCCCCAATCACAGTCCAGGTCACATTGCACTGCCTCTTCCGACTGGACCACGACTTCCCTCAAGCAAAAACCCGCGTCAGTCTTAACCCCTAAACTTAGCTTGGTGCTCTACGAAGAGCGGAGCTCAAGCAGTGCTTGAAACATTTCAAGTGCAGGAAAAATCCCCGTCCGAGCCGGTGCGTACAGGAGAGAGCTGCCCGGGTCTAAGGGCGCGCCACGGGAAGAACCGGGGCCCCCGCGTGGGTCTCGTCATCAGAAGGGCTCCAGCTCTCCCAGAAGAACGCCCCAGGGGACGCCGAGCAGGTCACTCACCGGGCTCGGAACAGAGCGCACGGCATGGCGTTCCCGCCCCGCAGACCCCGGGCAGAGGCTGGAACAGGTCGCCGGGCCGGGGGCCGAGCGCGGGCCCGGAAACAGACTCGCCCGGCACTCCGAGAACCTGCATGGAGATTCCACAACGATAAAGATACTCTGAGGGGCGCCATGATTATCCGGGCCACTTACGCCGGAAACGGCTGAGAAAGATTCTGGGTCTCACGCGGTTCGCGCGGCACCCTGGGGAAATGTAGTCTGGATGAAGGGGGAGGCGGAAGCGACGCAATTCCTATTTATTAAACAATAAACTTGTTTATAAAATAGATCGTTTCTTGTAAACAGCTCGTTCACACGTAAAAAGTGTTTATATGCTCTTTTTCTGGACCTTTCCTTTCTTTCCATGACATGACTCTAAATAACAAATTCCCGCTTCCAGCCCAAACCTTTTCTCCCAGTCCCAGGTTTAAATTCAACTGAGAAGGCAATGGCACCCCACTCCAGTACTCTTGCCTGGAAAATCCCATGGATGGAGGAGCCTGGTAGGGTGCAGTCCACGGGGTCACTAAGAGTCGGACACGACTGAGCGACTTCACTTTCACGCGAAATGGAAACCCACTCCAGCGTTCTAGCCTGGAGAATCCCAGGGACAGGGGAACCTGGTCGGCTGCCCTCTAAGGGGTCGCAAAGAATCGAACACGACTGAAATGACTTAGCAGTAGTAGTAAGCATCCATTCAAACTTCTCATGCTCCCAACCCCGCCCCCACCCCGCCCCCACTACTCCGACAAATAACACCTGATTGCAGACCCCGATTACCATGACACCTATCAGTTCAGTTCAGTTCAGTGGCTCAGTCGTGTCTGACTCTTTGCGACCCCATGAATTGCAGCACACCAGGCCTCCCTGTCCATCACCAACTCCCAGAGTTCACTCAGACTCCAGGCAATCAAGTCAGTGATGCCATCCAGCCATCTCATCCTCTGTCGTGCCCTTTTCCTCCTGCCCCCAATCCCTCCCAGCATCAGAGTCTTTTCCAATGAGTCAACTCTTCGCATGAGGTGGCCAAAGTACTGGAGTTTCAGCTTTAGCATCATTCCTTCCAAAGAACACCCAGGGCTGATCTCCTTCAGAATGGACTGGTTGGATCTCCTTGCAGTCCAAGGGACTCTCAAGAGTCTTCTCCAACACCACAGTTCAAAAGCATCAATTCTTCGGTGCTCAGCTTTCTTCACAGTCCAACTCTCACATCCATACATGACCACTGGAAAAACCATAGCCTTGACTAGACGGACTTTTGTTGGCAAAGTAATGTCTCTGCTTTTCAATATGGCACCTATCATTCCCTTTCAACTCACACAGCTTTTTCTGTCTCAGAATCTTAAGTCTCTTTTGCACCCCTTTTCTCAATTTATGCTCAATTATTTTGCTCATTTATCTGCTTGCTTATTTTTCTCATGCCATGCATGAAATCAGTGACATTATATATTGTGTTATAAGATCACCTAGCCTGGTACATATGCACACAGCAAACATTGGTTGAATAAATGACTAAATGAAGGATTAGAGGATCCTGTTATGTTCTTCCCAGTCATCCAGGATGTGCAGGTTTTATCCTCCCCTAGACTGGTTCCTGTGCTAACTCACTCCCAACATCTGACTAAAAAGAAGCGTTAAGTAAATGACTATTTGAATTTGCTAGACAGATAAACTCATCTTATAACCTCACCTCACCACTGCCCAGTTAAAAGCTCTGTTTATGAACTCATACCCTATTTGGGCAGGAAAAGAGAGAGCCCTAGGCTTGGTGCTGTATTCAGGCATGACTGCTGCCCAATATGTCCCAACACTTCCTCTCACACCTACAAGATAAAAGGTGCCAGGGAGTGCTAGTGGGATGCATGCAAGTGTCTCCCAGTCATATCCTTTCTCTGAGAATATACCACCTACTTTCCCAGAGGATAGGCTTCGGTGGTTGTGTTTGTCTTATTAACATCCTCCTAGATAAAACTGAATGGACAATGAGTGGACACCAAATGCAGGAGAAATGACTCATTGGATGTTGCATTAGTTCCCTATAGCTTCTGTGGCAAATTATGACAAATTTGGTTACTTAAAACAACAGAAATCCTTTCACAATTCTGGATACAAGTCATCTAAAATCAGTATCACTCAGCTAGGTCAAAGTATTAGCAGAGCTGTGCCCCTTTCAGAGGCTCCAGGGGAAAACCTGTCTCCCAGATTCTCGTGACTGCAAACACTCCTTGGTTTATGGCTGCATCACTCTAATCTCTGCTTCACTGCACCTTCTGTTCTGTCTGTGTCCAACTGCATTTTACCTCACTCTGTAAGGTTATACATATGATTGCATTTAGGGCCCACCCAGATAACCCAGGATAATCTCTCCATCTTCAAATGCTTAATCATTTTTGCAAAGAACCTGTTTCCATATAACATTCATAGGTTACAGGAACTAGGAAATAAATATCCTTTCAGAAGGAAGAACAGTTTCAGCTGACTCCAGCTGTCCAGGCACCAAGCAGATTTTATCTCGATATTTCAAACTCAGAAACACAGTTGACAGCAGAAGCTTAAAATGGGTAACTGTTTAGAAAGGTTTGGAACAGCCTTTTCCAGCATTATGCTCACTAATCAACAAGCAGAGAGAATGCCATTCTCAGAGAAAGGCAGGAAAGGGATCAGAAACATAAATGGCAAGCTAGGGTGCTTGAGAAAGAGAGGGAGGGAGAGGTGTGCTATCTTGCCCAGAGATGCTCCCACCTTCCTGTATTAACCTCCTTTTCTTGGGCTACACTAAATTACTGATGAAACCACCAAAATTCTTAATTTCAGCTGTAACCTTGGGCAGATGCCCACATCTTTCAGAGCCTCAGTCTCTCACCTGAAAACTGGGTGTGATGATAGTGCTTATCTTTCAGACTTTGAGGACAAAGCACCTTAAGGATCTAATGCCTGGTGTTTCCAAAGGGGTGCAAGAAGGTCATGTGGCAGCAAGCTGGTGGCTTTCTGAAGATCTTCACAAGGAAAGCTTTACAGCATTATATGGTTATCAGTTAAGATTCTCTGGTTGCAAGTGACAGAAATCTTTCTTACAAAACAGAGACAGAAGTGATGGGAAGGATGCTTAATATTTCCCAGAGTTAAAGAGAAAGCTGAACAGCCAAGCCTTAAGAAAGACTTGAAGGATGGAAGCTCCAGCATCCCCAAAGACAAGAACTTAAGAGAAATTGCTTCAGGATGTCAGAATGACTTGATTCCAACTCAGTTGGCCCTCTGAATCCACAGATTACGAATCCACGGATTACATATCCACAGGTTCAACCAACTGTATATCGAAAATATTAAACAACATTTTTAAAAGTTACATAAAGCAAAGCTTGAATCTGCCACATGTCAGCAAATATTTACATATAATTTACATTGTATTTACAACTATTTATATAGCTTTGGACAGCACGGAGATCCAACCAGTCAATCCTAAAGGAAATCAACTCTGAATATTCACTGGAAGGACCAACGCTGAAGCTGAAACTCCAATACTTTGGCCACCTGATGCAAAGAGTCAACTCATTGGAAAAGACCCTGATGATCGGAAAGATTGAGGGCAGAAGGAGAAGGGGGTGACAGAGGATGAAACGGTTGGATAGCACTAACAATTCAGTGGACATGAATTTGAACAAACTCTGGAAGATAGTGAAGGACAGGGAAGCCTGGTGTGCTGCAGTCGATGGGGTCACAAAGAGTTGGACACAACTTAGTACAATAGACAACAACAACAATATAGGATTTACAGTGTGTCAGGTATGATAAGTAATCTAGAGATTTAAACTGTAAGTGAGAGTGTGTGTATGTTATAAGCAAACAGTATGCCATTTTATGTAAGAGACTGGAGCATCCTTATATTTTGGTGTCTGAGAGATTCCTAGAACCAGCCCTCTATGGATCTTGAGGGATGACTCTACATGCTTCCCACCAAATTCAAGTTCCTGGTGAGGAAAGTAGATTGCCCTGGTGGGGCTCTGTTTACTTGGAAACAGGAAGTTGATCCTCATTCCAAAACAACGTGGCTGCATCTAGTAGTAGGATTCATCAGGTAAAATACGGGAGAGGGATCACCAGCTCTGTGGAGCAAGAAAGAGTTCTATTATTTGTAAAGCAAAAGTATAGTGATGTTTCAATTACTCAATTGTGATTTTACAAGGTCTGAACTTTTCATTATTTCTCTAAGGGGACTAGGATTTTGCCCTGGTCTTTTAGAATTCTTCAAGATAAGGGTGTGAGGATAGATGCCAGGGAGAGGGATGACAGAGACTGAGGGAGAAGGGTAACAGTTTGGACAACCCAAGAACCCTTTCAATCTTCAGCAACACCCTTGCAACTTCCACATAATCTTCAAAACCTTATCTTTGAAGCTGTCCCTAAGGGCCACATGTGCCCCCATTTTAATCCTCTCGCAGAATGTTTTTCCCTGCTCCTGTTCAAGGTGCCAATCTCCAAAAGGTTCCCACACACACAAATTCCAAGGCCAAAGCCCATCTGTGCACTGAGAAGGAACCACTAGCAAGGAAAAGAGTAAAGTGAGAAGAGGTACATGATGATGGAAGGTTCCCAAAGAAGCTGCAGCAAATAAGGTCTAAGCAGGGACAATGGTCATTGACGGCATGGGGCCTTTGTATCAGGAGGCAGGGAGTAAAGATGGTGGAGTGTGGATAGGTTTTGAGTGGAGAATCAGAGGCCCTTCCTGATTCTCAGCCTCTCTTCTCTGAAAGGCAGGGTTCTATTGGGAGCTGCAGGAGTGAAAAGTCTGAAGGAGCTTGTGAGGGCTGTGCACAAGGCTCTGATGCTAGAACTTGAATCCACATGGTCCACCAGGTAGTGGGAGGGTCTGAAGCAGGGCTAGAAAGGAATCAAGATCTGGAAGCCGGGAAACTATTCCTCCTAGTTCCGGAGGAAAATGGAAAACATTAGAAGCTGTGCCTGGAAGCCTGTGCAAGGCTGTATCTGAGCAGAAGAACCGTGAGCAATGGTGAGGATGTTATCAGACATGGCAAAGCACCTTCCCACTCACTCAGAACACTCACTCAGACAACCCTCCCACTGACTCAGAGCACACACTTCTCACTAGACCTGTGTGTCCTCATGGCAGACTGATAAAGTAGACAAGGCAGATACTGATATTCCCATCTTCTATACACAAGCTGAGATTCTGAAGAGTTAAGGGTCTTGCCTGGGGCCACCCAATTGAGAGACAAGGTTATAAACTTTGTGGTCCCTGGCAGCTGTTACAATGGAAAAGCTCTGTTTCACGTGTGTTTAGTCGGGTGAGGGAAAAACACTGAAAGTTGCAGAAATAATAAAGACTGAACATGGCCCAAAAGAGAGCAGGCAGGGAGACTGTCCTCCCCCACAGATGATGGGGTGGATGAGTCAGTTCTTCCAACCCTGGAATTATCTGTTTATCCTCAATTTTCCACAGCACCTACTGAACTAAAATTATACCCCAAACTGAACACTCAAAACAGAAAACGACTGCCCAAAGCCAAGGCTACATCTGTCTGTGATGACAGGCAGACTCTCTGTCCTATAGTGCAAGGACATGGATATCAAAGGCACTTAGGCCAGCTCCTTACTGCCATTCTGGGGCCCCCACCATGATGCAGGCCCAGAGCATCACCGCCTGTCACAGCCACAGTGGATATGATCTATGATAGCAGACACTTGGATCCCCTACTCGTGAGAGCTGGCTGCTGTCAGGTTTGGTATGTGGAACATTTTGTCTGAGGGATATGCTGGCCTGGGTTGAAAGTAATTCCCATCAGCTCAGAACCGGGTGGTCTGTCACAAGGTTATTTTTCAGTTCGATCTGGACTCAGGAAGTCTTTTGGACTGAAAGCCGATATTTTCAAAGGTTAATAAGCCCATCAGAGATTTCTTTAATGGGAAAATGTGATGCATCTGATTGCCCTGACTTGCATGCAGTTCCCAGATCAGGACCTGAGCATTATTTCACTTCAGACTCAGGACTGCAGTGTCCTCAAGATGCTTGGGGCCCAGAATGGGAGACGCATTGAAGCTACTAATGGAAAGCCAGACAGGAAAGAATGTATGGCCTTAGGATGCCTTAAGTGTGTGCCTGTGTGTATGTGCACATGCAGTGTGTGTGTGTGGGGCTATATGTATCACACAAATGTTTATGTGCATGTTTGACTGTCTTCAGGGAACATGTGTTTGTGCATATGTGTATGTCAGGGTGGCCAACTGGTGTGAAAGTGTGTGTTCAAAAGTGTGTGTACATGTATGTATGTATATGTTATTTTGAATGTGTGTGCATTTGGGTGCTCTTGTGTATGCACTGATGCACATTCGGTTCAGTTTAGTTCAGTTGCTCACCCTTGTCCAGCTTTTCCTGACCCCATGGGCTGTAGCACACCAGGCTTCCCTGTCCATCACCAACTCCTGGAGCTTACTCAAACTCATGTCCATCAAGTCGGTGATGCCATCCAACCACCTCATCGTCTGTCATCCCCTTCTCCTGCCTTCAATCTTTCCCAGCATCGGGGTCTTTTCCAGTGAATCAGTTCTTCACATCAGGTGGCCAAAGCAGTGGAGTTTCAGCTTCAGCATCAGTCTTTCCAATGAATATTCACGACTGATTTCCTTTAGGACTGACTGGTTGGGTCTCCTTGCAGTCCAAGAGACTCTCAAGAGTCTTCCCAACACCACAGTTCAGAAACATCAATTTTTTAGCGCTCAGCTTTCTTTATAGTCCAACTCACATCCATACATGACTACTGGAAAACCGTAGTCTTGACTAGATGGACCTTTGTTGGCAAAGTAATGTCTCTGCTTTTTAATATGCTATCTAGGTTGGTCATAGCTTTTCTTCCAAGGAGCAAGTGTCTTTTATTTTCATGGCTGCAGTCATCATCTGCAGTGATTTTGGCGCCCCCCACAAATGAAGTCTGTCACTGTTTCCATTGTTTTTCCATCTGTTTGCCATGAAGTGATGGGGCCGGATGCCATGATCTTCGTTTTCTGAATGTTGAGTTTTAAGCCAATTTTTCACTCTCCTCTTTCTCTTTCATCAAGAGGATCTTTAGTTCCTCTTCACTTTTTGCCATAAGGGTGGTGTCATCTGTGTATCTGAAGTTATTGATATTTCTCCTGGAAATTTTGATTCCAGTTTGTGCTTCATCCAGCCCAGTATTTCGCATGATGTACTCTGCATATAAGTCAAATAAGCAGGGTGACAATATACAGCCTTGATGTACTCCTTTCCCAATTTGGAACCAGTCTGTTGTTCCACGTCTGGTTGTAACTGTTACTTCTTGACCTCCATACAGATTTCTCAGGAGTCAGGTCAGTTGGTCTGATATTTCCATCTCTTTCAGAATTTTCCATAGTTGTGATCCACATAGTCAAAGGCTTTGGCATAGTCAATAAAGCAAAAGTAGATGTTTTTTTCTGGAACTCTCTTGCTTTTTCGATGATCCAGAAGATGTTGGCAATTTGATCTCTGGTTCCTCTGCCTTTTCTAAAACCAGCTTGAACATCTGAAAGTTCACAGTTCATGTACTGTTGAAGCCTGGCTTGGAGAATTTTGAGCATTACCTTGCTAGTGTGTGAGATGACTGCAAGATGTGGTAGTTTGAGCATTCTTTGGCATTGCCTTTGTTTGGAATTGGAATGAAAACTGACCTTTTCCAGTCCTGTGGCCACTGCTGAGTTTTCCAAATTTGCTGGCGTATTGAGTGCAGCACTTTCACAGCATCATCTTTCAGGATTTGAAATAGCTCAACTGGAATTCGTACAAGTGTTCAAACATCTATGCTAGCCTGGAAATGGGGTGGTTTAATTATTAGAGATTTGGAATCAGATACATAGGGGTTCAAATTCTAACTCTACAATTTACTAGCTACATGAGCCCTTGCTATTCATTACCTTGGCTTCTTCCTCTCCAAGTTGGGATGAGAACAGCTTCTTCACAGGCCCAGAAAGAAGGTTAACAGCCATGGAACAATGCAGCCCTGGCACATAGTCAGTGCCCAGCAAGTGGTAGATAATATCACTGCTATGACTATCATCACCTCCACCATCATCATCACTCTTGCCCCTTGCCATTTTGTTCCCTGGCTGTGTGGCATGCGTTTGTCTCTTTAAAACCCACCCAAGGCTGCAAATATTTCAGATGTAAATGAACTGACTTGAACTAGAAGCCCAGAGAAATGAGTGACCACACCAATTCCCCTCACCCACCGTGACTCTGGATACATCAGTAAATCTCACAATTTCCCGATCAGCCAACTGGCAAAAGTAACAATCCCCACTCAATGAGGTTTTCTCTATGCTGGTACATCTTGCAGAGATGAAGGTAATTGAATGGTTGTCAACTGCTTTCTGCACAGCCCCAGGCCTGGCATAGGGCTCCATAGAACCTATGAGAAAGGAATACACATATCCCTGACCTTAACAATTTCCAGTGGAGTTGCCCTGTTGTTTTTAAAAACTAAACAATTAAACAGGCTTATTCAGGAGTATGTGTAAAATAAACTACATGTTCAGTTCAGTTCATTTCAGTCGCTCAGTCGTGTCCGACTATTCGTGACCCCATGAATCGCAGCATGCCAGGCCTCCCTGTCCATCACCAACTCCTGGAGTTCACTCAGATTCACATTCACCAAGTCAGTGATGCCATCCAGCCAACTCATCCTCGGTCGTCCCCTTCTCCTCCTGCCCCCAGTCCCTCCCAGCATCAGAGTCTTTTCCAATGAGTCAACTCTTCGCATGAGGTGGCCAAAGTACTGGAGCTTCAGCTTTAGCATCGTTCCATCCAAAGAAATCCCAGGGCCGATCTCCTTTAGAATGGACCAGTTGGATATCCTTGCAGTCCAAGGGACTCTCAGAGGTCTTCTCCAACCCCACAGTTCAAAAGCATCAATTCTTCCGGCGCTCAGCCTTCTTCACAGTCCAACTCTCACATCCATATATGACTACTGAAAAACCATAGCCTTGACTAGACGGACCTTAGTCGGCAAAGTGATGTCTCTGCTTTTGAATATACTATCTAGGTTGGTCATAACTTTTCTTCCAAGGACTAAGCGTCTTTGAATTTCATGGCTGCAGTCACCATCTGCAGTGATTTTGGAGCCCAAAAATATAAAGTCTGACACTGTTCCCACTGTTTCCCCATCTATTTCCCATGAAGTGATGGGACCGGATGCCATGATCTTTGTTTTCTAAATGTTGAGCTTTAAGCCAACTTTTTCGCTTTCCTCTTTCACTTTCATCAAGAGGCTCTTTAGTTCTTCACTTTCTGCCATAAGGGTGGCATCATATGCATTCTTAGGTTATTGATATTTCTCTCAGCAATCTTGATTCCAGCTTGTGTTTCTTCTAGTCTAGCGTTTCTCATGATGTACTCTGCATATAAGTTAAATAAGCAGGGTGACAATATACAGCCTTGGCATACTCCTTTTCCTATTTGGAACCAGTCTGTTGTTCCATGTCCAGTTCTAACTGTTGCTTCCTGACCTGCATACAGATTTCTCAAACGGCAGGTTAGGTAGTCTGGTATTCCCATCTCTTTCAGAATTTTCCACAGTTGATTGTGATTCACACAGTCAAAGGCTTTGGCATAGTCAATAAAGCAGAAGTAGATGTTTTTCTGGAACTCTCTTGCTTTTTCAATGATCCAGCAGATGTTGGCAATTTGATCTCTGGTTCCTCTGCCTTTTCTAAAACCAGCTTGAACATCAGGGAGTTCATGGTTCACGTATTGCCAAGCCAGGCTTGGAGAATTTTGAGCATTACTTTACTAGCGTGTGAGATGAGTGCAATTGTGTGGTAGTTTGAGCATTGTTTGGCATTGCCTTTCTTTGGGATTAGAATGAAAACTGACCTTTTCCAGTCCTGTGGCCACTGCTGAGTTTTCCAAATTTGCTGGCGTATTGAATGCAGCACTTTCACAGCATCATCTTTCAGGATTTGAAATAGCTCCACTGGAATTCCATCTCCTCCACTAGCTTTGTTCATAGTGATGCTTTCTAAGGCCCATTTGACTTCACATTCCAAGATGTATGGATCTAGATTAGTGATCACATCATCATGATTATCTGCGTTGTGAAGATTTTTTTGTACAGTTCTTCCGTGTATTCTTGCCACCTCTTCTTAATATCTTCTGCTTTTGTTAGGTCCAGACCATTTCTGTCCTTTGTCGAGCCCATCTTTGCATGAAATGTTCCCTTGGCATCTCTAATTTTCTTGAAGAGATCTCTAGTCTTTCCCATTCTGTTCTTTTCCTCTATTTCTTTGCATTGATCGCTGAAGAAGGCTTTCTTATCTCTTCTTGCTATTCTTTGGAACTCTGCATTCAGATGCTTATATCTTTCCTTTTCTCCTTTGCTTTTCACCTCTCTTCTTTTCACAGCTATTTGTAAGGCCTCCCCAGACAGCCATTTTGCTTTTTTGCATTCCTTTTCCATGGGAATGGTCTTGATCCCTGTCTTCTGTACAATGTCAGGAACCTCATTCCATAGTTCATCAGGCATTCTATCTATCAGATCTAGTCCCTTAAATCTATTTCTCACTTCCACTGTGTAATCATAAGGGATTTGATTTAGGTCATATCTGAATGGTCTAGCGGTTTTCCCCACTTTCTTCAATTTGAGTCTGAATTTAGTAATAAGGAGTTCATGATCCTAGCCACAGTCAGCTCCTGGTCTTGTTTTCATCGACTGTATAGAGCTTCTCCATCTTTGGCTGCAAAGAATAGAATCAATCTGATTTCGGTGTTGACCATCTGGTGATGTCCATGTGTAGAGTCTTCTCTTGTGTTGTTGGAAGAGCGTGTTTGCTATGACCAGTGCATTTTCTTGGCAAAACTCTATTAGTCTTTGCACTGCTTTATTCCTCATTGCAAGGCCAAATTTGCCTGTTACTCCAGGTGTTTCTTGATTTCCTACTTTAGCATTCTAGTCTCCTATAATGAAAAGGAAATCTTTTTGGGTGTTAGTTCTAAAAAGGTCTTGTAGGTCTTCATAAAACCGTTCAACTTTAGCTTCTTCAGCGTTACTGGTTGGGGCATAGACTTGGATAACTGTGATATTGAACGGTTTTCCTTGGAGATGAACAAAGATCATTCTGTCATTTTTGAGGTTGCATCCAAGTATTGCACTTCGGACTCTTTTGTTGACCATGATGGCTACTCCATTTCTTCTGAGGGATCCCGGCCCACAGTAGTAGATATAATGGTCATCTGAGTTAAATTCACCAATTCCAGTCCATTTTAGTTCACTGATTCCTAGAATGTTGACATTCACCCTTGCCATCTCTTGTTTGACCACTTCCAATTTGCCTTGATTCATGGACCTGACATTATAGTTGAGCTATTTCAAATCCTGAAAGATGATGCTGTGAAAGTGCTGCACTCAATATGCCAGCACTTTCCAAAATTTGGAAAACTCAGCAGTGGCCACAGGACTGGAAAAAGTCAGTTTTCATTCCAATCCCAAAGAAAGGCAATGTCAAAGAACGTTCAAACTACCACACGATTGCACTCATCTCACATGCTAGCAAAGGAATACTCAAAATTCTGTAAGCCAGGCTTCAGCAATACGTGATCCATGAACTTCCAGATGTTCAAGCTGGCTTTAGAAAAGGCAGAGGAACCAGAGATCAAATTGCCAACATCTGCTGGATCATTGAAAAAGCAAGAGAGTTCCAGAAAAACATCTATTCCTGCTTTATTGACTATGCCAAAGCCTTCGATTGTGTGGATCACAATAAACTGTGGAAAATTCTGAAAGAGATGGGAATACCAGACCACCTGGCTTGCCTCTTGAGAAACTTATATGCAGGTGAGGAAGCAACAGTTAGAACTGGACATGGAACAGACTGGTTCCAAATAGGAAAAGGAGTACGTCAAGGCTGTATATTGTCACCCTGCTTATTTAACTTATATGCAGAGTACATCATGAGAAATGCTGGGCTGGAAGAAGCACAAGCTGGAATCAAGATTGCCAGGAGAAATATCAATAACCTCAGATATGCAGATGACACCACCCTTATGGCAGAAAGTGAAGAGGAACTAAAAGCCTCTTGATGAAAGTGAAAGAGGAGAGTGAAAAAGTTGGCTTAAAGCTCAACATTCAGAAAACGAAGATCATGGCATCCGGTCCCATCACTTCATGGCAAATAGAAGGGAAAACAGTGAAAACAGTGTCAGACTTTATTTTGGGGGCTCCAAAACCACTGCAGATGATGACTGCAGCCATGAAATTAAAAGACTCCTTGGAAAGAAAATTATGACCAACCTAGACAACATATTGAAAAACAGAGATATTACTTTGCCAACAAAGGTCTGTCTAGTCAAGGCTATGGTTTTTCCAGTGGTCATGTATGGTTATGAGAGTTGGATTGTGAAGAAAGCTGAGTGCCAAAGAATTGATATTTTTGAACTGTGGTATTGGAGAAGACTCTTTGAGAGTCCCTTAGACTGCAAGGAGATCCAAACAGTCCATTCTGAAGGAGATCAGCCCTGGATGTTTATTGGAAGGACTGATGCTGAAGCTGAAACTCAAATACTTTGGCCTCCTGATGCGAAGAGTTGACTCACTGGAAAAGGCTCTGATGCTGGGAGGGATTGGGGGCAAGAGGAGAAGGGGACAATAGAGGATGAGATTGCTGGATGGTGTCTCCAACTCAATGGACATGAGTTTGAGTGAACTCTGGGAGTCGGTGATGCACAGGGAGGCCTCGTGTGCTGTGATTCATGGGGTTGCAAAGAGTCAGACACGTCTGAGCAACTGAACTGAACTGAAACTACACACAAATAAGCTTTATGATCTGATAAATTTTAACCTATGTATGTACGTAGGTTATGTACACATCACCACAATCAAGATAACGAACATGTCCATCAGCCCATTTCTTCCTCCTATTCTTCCTGTACAACACCTTCCCTCAGGCAACCTTGCTTTTTTGCTCTACAGAATTGTTTGCATTTTTAGAGTGGTATAAGCTCCAGACTATAATCATAAGCACGAATTCTTTTTTGGATTTTTATGTTCAGCATAATTATTTTAAACTTCATACATGTTATCATATCAGCTTATTCCTTTTTATTATTGAATAATATTCCATGATATGGATATACCACAATTTGCTATCCATTCACCTGTTGAGGAACTTTGGGGTTGTTTTTCTCTGACTATTACAAATAAAATGCCTATGAACATTTATGTAAGTCTTTGGACATATGTTAATATTTCTCTTGGTAAAGTATCTAGGAGTGGGATGGTTGAATCATATGATAGGTGTATATTTAACTTTTAAGAAACATTCAAACTGTTTTCTAGGTAATTGTGACATTTTACATCCCCATGAGCAGTGTATGAGAGTTCTGACTACTCAACATCCTCACCAATATTTGATATGATCAGTCTTCTCATTTTAGCCGTTTTCATATGTGTGTTGTGGTATCTAATTGTAGCTTTTAATTTTTGTGACCTACTGATAATGTTGTTGAGTATATTTTCTTTCTAAAAAATTTTATTGGCGTATAGTTGATTTACAATATTGTGCTAGTTTCACATGTACAGCAAAGTGACTCAGTTATACATATTCATACATTCACTTTTTCAGATTCTTTTCTCATATAGATTATTGCAGAATATTGGATAGAGTTCACTGTGCTAAGCAGTAGCACCTTGTTGATTATCCTATATATAGTAGTAGTTGTTGTTTAATTGCTAAGTCATGTCTGACTCTTTGTGACCCCATGGACTGTAACCAGCCAGACTCCTTTGTCCATGGGGTTTCCCAGGCAATAATACTGGAGTGGGTTGCCATTCCTTCTCCAGGGGACCTTCCCAACTCAGGGATCAAACCTGCATCTCCCCTATTAGCAGGTGGATTCTTTACCACTGAGTCACTTGGGAAGCCCATATATAGTAGTGTCTGTATGTTAATGTGAATATTTGCTATTCATGTATCTTCTTTGATATTCAAATCTTATGCCTATTTTTAAAGTTGGGTTATTTGTTTTCTTACTGAATTTCAGGAATTCTTATATATTCTTGACATGAGCCCTATACTTAAAATGTTTGCAAATATTTTCTCCCACTTTGTGGCTTGCCTTTAACAATATCTTGAAAAGAGAAGTTTTAAATTTATCACTGTGTTCTTTTATGGGTTATGCTTTGCCCAACCCAAGGTTACAATGTTTTCTTTTAGAAGGTTCATAGTTTTATATTTCATGTTTAGGTCTATGGTCCATTTTGGGTTAATTTTTAAAATATAGTATAAGGATTGCTAAAATAGAGCACTAGACATATCTTTAGGGTTTATATATTTGATGCTATTCATAAATGTTATTTTCATTTTGATTTATAAGTGTTGCTAATCTATAGAGATACTATTGATTTTTGTATATAATATCATGAAAACCTGCTCAACTCACTTTTTAGTTCTACTAGGTTGTCTGTAAATTCCATCAGGTGCTTTACATAAACAATCACATTGTCTGTAAATAAAGATAGCTTTAATTCTTCTTTTACAATCTGGAGGACATTTTTTCCTTTTCTTACTTGATTGCACTTGCTAGAACTACTAGTACAACGTCAAATATCAACAGCAAGAGCTAACATCCTTATCTTGTTCCTTTGATCTTCTAGGGAAAGCATTCTATCTTTTATATTAAATGTGATATTAGCAGTAGGTGTTCCATATATGTCCTTTGTCGGTTTGTAGAAATTCTATTTCCAGTCTGCTGAGAATTTCTTTCAGGAATGAATCCTGGACTTTTGTAAATTTTTTCAAACCTGTTGAGATGATCACGGAACTTCATTTACATAGTTTAATATGGTGAATTACACTGATTGATTTTTTTTATGTATAGGAGATATATTTTATTTTTTTATTTTTTTAAAATTTATTTATTTATTTATTTATTTTTTAAATTACAATACTGTATTGATTTTTGTATGTTAAACCAACCCTGTATTCCTGGAATAAACCCATTTAATAAGAATGTATCATACTTCCATAAATATTGCTGGATTGATTTAATAAAACTTTAACAATTTTTACTCTATGTTCATGAAGATATCAGTCTATTGTTACCTTTTCTTGAAGTGTTTATCTGATTTTAGTGTTAGTATGAGAGTAATGCTAGCTGCCTAGAATGAGTTGAGAAATCTTTTCAGTTCGGTTCAGTTGCTCAGTTGTGTCTGACTCTTTGCGACCCCATGGACTGCAGCACGCCAGGCCTCCCTGTCCTTCACCAACTCCCGGAGTTTATTCAAACTCATGTACATTGAGTCAGTGATGCCATCCAAACATCACACAATGAAGAAACCTTGTAGTCTCTTCAATTTTCTGGAAGAGTTTGTGTAGAATTTGTATCGTTTCTCCCTTAAATGTTTGGTAGAATTCACTAATTAAGCCATCTGGGCTTGGAGTTTGCAATGAGGGAAGGTTTTTAACAAAATTTTAATTTCTTTAGTAGATATAGGGTTATTCAGGTAGCTTTTAATTAATTAATTTATTTATTTTGAGTGAGCTTTGCTAGTTTGTACCTTTCAAGGAATTGGTCCATTTCATGTCAGTTTTCAAATTAGTAAATACTGTCCACAGTATTACTGGTAAATTTTTATTATCTATATATTCTATAATGATATTCCTTCTCTTTTTCCTGATATTAGTAATTTGTATATTCTCTTTTCTTTCTAATCAGTCTAACCAGAAGTTTATCAGTTTTGATTTCTCAAAGATCCAGTTTTGGGTTCTTTTTTTGTTTTGTCTTGCTATTGTTCTTCAGTTTTATATTGATTTCTGTGTTGATCTTCTGTTTACTCTCTTTATTATGCTTCTTTTTCTAGTTTCTTAAGGTGGAAACTGAAGTTGTTTTGAGATCTTTCTTTTCTCCAATATAAGTATTTCACGCTATAAGTTTCCTCTTAAGAACTGCTTTGCCAGCATCTCATAAATTTTTATATGTTGTTTTCTTTTAATTCAAATCAAAAGTACTTAAAATTTTCTTTTAAAAACTTTTTCTTTAATCCATGGGTTATTTACTAGTTATCTTACTTGGCTACTCCATATTTGGTATTTTTCCAGATACCTGCCTGTTTTTAATTTCTAATTTAATTCTATTATGGTCAGAGAATATATTTTGTATGACTTGAAACTTTTAAATTTATTGAGACTTGTATTTTGTCCCAGAATACAGTCCATCTTGGTAAATGTGCAGTATACATTTGATTACCTTTTGTTAACTTCTAGTTTAATTCCTTTGTGACCTGAGAGTAGGCATTGTATGATTTCTATTCTTGTAAGTATGTTAAGGTGTGTTCTATGGCCCAGAATGTGATCTATCTTGGTGAATGTTCCATGTGAGCTTGAGAAGAATGTGTATCCTGCTATTGTTGGAGGAAGTAGCCAACAGATGTCAACTATAGCCAGTTGATGGATGGTGCTTTTGTGTACAACTATGTTCTTACTGATTCTCTGCCTACTGGACCTGTCCATTTTGTTAAAGGGGTACTGAATTCTCCAACTATAACAGTGGATTCATCCTATATTTTTCTTGCAGTTCTAGGTTTTGCTTCACACGTTTTGATACACACACACTAAGGATTATTATGACTTCTTAGAGAACTGACGCCTTTATCATATGCCATACCCTCTTTTATCCCTGATAACTTTTCTTGCTCTAAATTCTGCTATATCTGAAATATAACTACTCTCACTTTCTGTTGATTAGTGTTAACAAGGTGTGGGGTTCCCAGATGGCACTAGTTGTAAAGAACCTGCCTGCCAATTCAGGAGACATAAGAGACATGGGTTCAATCCCTGGGTCGGGAAGATCCCCTGGAGGAGGTTACAGCAACCCACTCAAGCACCCCTGCCTGGAGAATCCCATGGACAGAACCTGGTGGGCTACAGTCCATACAGTCACAAAGAGTCGGACATGACTGAAGCAACGCAGCAGCAGCAGCAGCAAGGTCCTCTTTCTCCATACTTTTAATCTATATGTGTCTTTATATACAATATAAAGAGGGGTTTCTTATAGGCCACATATAGTTGTGTCTTGCTTTTTAATCTACTCTGACCATCTCTGTCTTTATTTAGTATATTTAAACCATTGCCATTTAAAGCATTTATTGATATTGCTGGATTAATATCAACCACATTCGTTACCATTTTCTATTTGTTGCCCTTGTTCTTTGTTCCTATTTTTGCCTTCCAGTCTTTTTCTGCCTTTAATGGTTTTAATTGAACATTTTATATGTTTGCATTTTCTTTCTAAGCATACAAGTTATATGTCTTTTTCTAATGGCTGCCTTAGAGTTTGCAATATATAGTTACAACTAATCTAAATCCACTTTAAAATAATACCACACAACTTCATGGGTAGCGTGAGTACATTATAGTAACAAAGGTACTTCTTCCCATCCTTTGTATCACAGCCATCACTCACTTCACTTATACATTAAGTCTATATAAATAACTCCATAATCATATATAATCTACTATATTGTTGCTTTATTTTGAACAAACTGTTATCTGTTAGATCAATTAAGAGTAAGAAAAAGGGAAAGATTTTCTTTTACCTTCACTTACTCTTTCTCCAATGCTCTTCCTTTCTTTATGTAGATCTAAGCTTCTGACCTAATTCACTTTACTTCTCTAAAGAACTTCTTTTAACATTTCTTGCAAGGCAAGTCTACTGGCAACAAATTCCCTCACTTTTTGTTTTTCTGCAAAAGTCCTTATTTGCCTTCATTTCTGAAGGATAATTTCTCAAGATACAAAATTCTAGATTTATGCGTTTTTCTTTTCCTCTTAACACAAATATGTCACTGCACTCTTTGTTTGCATGGTTTCTGAGGAGACGTCTGCTGTAAATCTTATCTTTGCTTTTCCACTGGTAAGGTATTTTTCCTCTGGCTTCATTCAAGACTTTATCTTCAGTTTCTGCAGTTTGTATACGAAATACTTCAGTGTTAATTGTTGGGATTTATCCTGCTTGGTGTTTTATGAGCTTCTTGGATCTGTGGTTTGGTGTCTGACATTAATTTGGGAGAAATGCTTAGTCTTATTGCTTCACATATTTCTTGTACTCCTTTCTTTTTCTTGTCCTTCTGGTATTCCTGTGACACGTATGTTACATGATTTGTAGTTTCTCCATAGTTCCTGGATAGTCTGTTCTAGGTTTTTGATTTTTTTTTTTTTTGGTCTCTCTTTTCTCCTTACTTTTCCATTCTGCAAGTTTCTATTGACATATTCTCAAGTGTAGAGACTCTTTCTTCAGCCATGATAAATTCAGTCTACTTAGTCATCAAAGGCATTCTTCATTTTTGTCACAGATTTTTGATCTGTGGTATTTCTTTTCTTAGAATTCCCCATCTATTCTTCCATGCTGCCTACTTGTCTATCAAAGGCCTCAGCATGCTAATCATTGTTGTTTTAAATTCCTCTTCTAAGAGCTCCAACATTTCTGCTATATCTGATTCTGGTTCTGATGCATGTATTGGCTCACCAAACTTTTTTCTTCTTTAGCATGTTTTGTCATTTTTCCTTGATAGACATAATACACTGAGTAAAGTGAATTGTTGCAAATAGGCCTTTAGTAATGTGGTGGTGAGGTGTGGAGGGAGAGGAAGTGTTCTAGAGTCCTGTGATTAAGGATCGGTCTCTAAGGGAGCCTGTGCCTCTATGAACTTTACATGTACTTATCAGTTTCTCCGCTACACCATTAGGTGTGGCAGGATGGCTAGCAGGAACTGGAGTTCCGTATTTTCCTTCCCCTGGATCATCTGATAAAACTCTAGCAGGTTCAGTTCAGTTCAGTCGCTCAGTCGTGTCCGACTCTTTGCGACCCCATGAACTGCAGCATGCCAGGCCTCCCTGTCCATCACCAACTCCCGGAGTTCACTCAAACTCATGTCCATCGAGTTGGTGATGCCATCCAGCCATCTCATCCTCTGTTGTCCCCTTCTTCTCCTGCCCCCAATCCCTCCCAGCATCAGAGTCTTTTCCAATGAGTCAACTCTTTTGCATGAGATGGCCAAAGTATTGGAGTTTCATCTTTAGCATCATTCCTTCCAAAGAACACCCAGGACTGATCTCCTTTAGAATGTGGTTAGGTTCTGATAAAATAGTTTCTCTTGAGCTCAGGCCTCATAATGAAAACAGTGGGACTTCCCTAGTGGTTCAGTGGTGAAGAATCTGTGTGCCAATGCAGGGGGCCCAGGGCAACTAAACCCATGCATCACAACAATCATAGCCCATGTGCCCTAGAACCCATGCCCAGCAACAAAAAGAAGCCACCACAATGAAAAGCTCATGGACTACAACTAGAGTAGCTCCTGCTCACCATAGAAAGGCCACAGAAAGCAACCACAGAAAGGCCAAGTACAGGAATGAAGACCCAGTGCAACCACAAAGAAACAAATAAATTAAATTTTAAAAACTAAAGAACACGGTGTTCTAGTAGATTTCAAAATGGTTACTTTCCCCATACTCGCAAAGGAAGCAGGTGGGGATTTTTCCCTGATATTTATTGTGAGAATGTAACAGAGAATAACAATGCTGACTCCGAGTCAGATCTATTTCCTTAGCGCCTACCTTTGTGCTCTCTTGCCTGGGCTTAGTCTGCTGGTTCCGCACCTTTGTAAAGGAACATCGATTATAGCCTGAAACACATAGGATAGTCCCTTCTCAAGGCTCCACCTTCCAGGATTGACCTTTAAAAGAATAACATTTCTCATTCATACAGAGATTAAAAGTTGAAGGTTTGAGAATAACATTTTTCTTGTTGGAAGTTTACATGAATCCCACTAACAGATCTATGTGGACATCTGCAAGAACAAAGGATTATCACATCCTCTCTGAGTCTGGCTGACATCAAGGAATTTGCAACAACCAGCCGCACCTCTCCCATTTTAGTACAAAACAAACCTGACTTCTAACTCAGGTAAGATGGTTCAGTGGGGCATGAGTCTACCACCTTGTCAATCTGCTGGGTTTTCTGAAGTCACTCTTCCTTGTCCCAACACCCCGTCTCTTTCTTCATGGTGAGCAGTATGAGCTTGGACTCCTAACAAGAACCTGGTCCAACTGCTGGAGGTAAAACTCACAGAAGTCTGAAGGTCACCCTATGATTCCGTCCACCTAGAGTTTTTAACCCTCATGCTTGTCCACACTGAACCTCCAGCCATTTTTCTGACTTCTGTGCTGGTTCCGACAGAAGCTGTGATTCTATGTATCCACCTGTCTCTCCAATTTGGGGGTAGCAGTTTGCCCTGTAACCTCACTTCTCTGACATACCTAAGAAGATCCGTTGATTTTCAGTTTGTTTGGCCTTTTAATTGTTAGGATAGAGTAATGACTTACTTTAGTAATTGTTTTAGGATAGTATATATCTATTACACATCACATTCATGTGATGTTACCTCAATATATATGTTTTCTCCCCTCCAGTATTTATACTATTCTAGCATATATTTTATGCATATATCTACATATATTTTATGTATAATGCATGGTTACTATTTTTCTTTAAATTTTAATACTTTAGTTTTGAAAGCATTTTTAGGTTTATAGAAAAACTGTAAAGTGAAAGTGAAGTCGCTCAGTCGTGTCTGACTCTTAGCGACCCCATGGACTGCAGCCCACGAGGCTCCTCCATCCATGGGATTTTCCAGGCAAGAGTACTGGAGTGGGGTGCCACTGCCTTCTCCAGGGGATCTTCCAGACTCAGGGACTGAACTCAGGTCTCCCGCATTGCAGGTGGACACTTTACCCTCTAAGCCACCAGGGAAGCCCTAAAGACATCTTAATTGCTTCCAATCAAGGATTCCAATATTAGCATTCACATCCACATTTTTGTGTGGACATAAACTTCAACTACTTAGGTAAATACTTAGGCACATGATTGCTGGATAGTATGGTGAGACTATATTCAAAAGCAGAGACATTACTTTGCCGACTAAGGTCCGTCTATGGTTTTTCCTGTGGTCATGTATGGATGTGAGAGTTGGACTGTGAAGAAGGCTGAGCACCGAAGAATTGATGCTTTTGAACTGTGGTGCTGGAGAAGATTCTTGAGAGTCCCTTGGACTGCAAGGAGATCCAACCAGTCCATTCTGAAGGAGATCAGCCCTGGGATTTCTTTGGAGGGAATGATGCTAAAGCTGAAACTCCAGTACTTTGGCCACCTCATGCGAAGAGTTGACTCACTGGAAAAGACTCTGATGCTGGGAGGGATTGGGGACAGGAGGAGAAGGGGACGACCGAGGATGAGATGGCTGGATGGTATCACGGACTCGATGGATGTGAGTGTGAGTGAACTCCGGGAGTTGGTGATGGACAGGGAGGCCTGGCATGCTGCAATTCAATGGGGTTGCAAAGAGTCGGACACGACTGAGCGACTGAACTGACCTGAACTGATGGTGAGCCTATATTTAGTTTAATAACAAACTACCAAACTCTCTTAGAGTGTCTATACCATTTTTCATTCCCAACAATTATCTTTTAAATATAGTTAAGTAGTAAGAATATATAGATATATACACATATACCCACACATGCTGTTTCTAGCACTCTTTATTCGTTTGTGGGTATCCAGATTTTCATCTGGCCGGTAGGAGGTGCTCTGGGCCCAGCTCTGCAGGATGACAGGATGCATGTTATCCCAGGATGACACTAGGTGGCGCTGTGGGACTGCTGTCGGGATCCAGGCCCCGGGAGATTGGTCTTCCCAGGAGGCACAGCCCTGGAGGAATCCTTTCCCACCTGGTCCTCTAGGAAGCCAGGGCGGCCCCTCTCCCTGTTTCGCTTCTCTCGAAATGATGTAACTCATGTCTTCCCTTTTTATGCAGCTTCTTTGTTCCTTTTCCACCGGTCCTGCGGGCAGAGAATCGTCACCCTCCCTGCTTCCCAGAGAGACATGAGGTCTCTGAGGATGGAGAAGACAGTGGAAGAAGACAGGAGCAGTGGTTCTGGAAAAGCCAGAGACACGTCTACTTCCTAAATGCCCAAAGCCCACATCCAGACATAAGAACCCTCTTTCTAATTCTGGAGGCTTGGTGATTAATTTCTGCAACCCTGTCTTTGGGGAGACTTGCTTTTCTAAAAGGGTCTGTTCTGAAGAGCCAGAGGGTCACCTCCTCCCACCTGGCATCAAGGAACCCTACTTCCACCCACAAGGCTTGGCTGTAGAGCTTTCAGTGTGGATTAACAGAGAGAGTGGGGGTTGGGGAACTGCAGCCCTGGAAGCAAGTGCAACCTCCACAAAGCGGGTCATTTAGAATCAGTCAGCATGACGACTCCTCTGAGGCTCCTGTGCAGAGTGGGGAGAGGAAGCCCTGTGCTGGAGGGCTGCAGTGAGGAGCGATTGAGTCTCCTGGACTGCTCTGTCCACCGGGAAACTCCGGACACCTATGTGATATGGTTATCACAAGACAGTAATGAATTTGGACAGCCCCGAGTTGCGAACAAAATGGCTGGTGAGGGCAGCTGAGGGCCAGGGAGGCCACAGGAGGGTGGAAGGGAGAGGTGGGTCTTGAGCCAGGCAGTTAGGATGAAGGGGCTGGGGGTGAGTTCCCAGGAGCAGGGGGATTGCAATGTGTACGGTGAGTGGGGCCAGGTCCATAGGCTGGAAGGGGAGCATGGAGCCTAAGATGGGGCCTGAGGGCCTGGCTGCTGAATCTGAACCATCAGAGAACTTCCACCCATGAAGGGCAGGCCTTGGAAAGAGCTGTCTGACAGCAGTGGAGTGAGGGATGGGAAGGCGGCCTGGAGGCTGTGGTGACTGGTGTGCTTTTACTCTTTTCTTAATTGTGATTTTGGAAACACTGTCCCTCCTCTAACCTTCCCTGACTACGGAAACAGGCTTGAGAGGTAAGGCTTGCTTGGCTTCTCTGTCTCTGGGGGACAGGACTGGCCAGGAGGCGCCAGGCAGCCCTTGACAGATGACCCAGGGCTGTTCACGCACATGCTCCCATCTGCACTGACTCACGGACAGTATCTCTAAGGCTTCAGCTCTGCGTCCCAGCGAGGCAGGGGGCCCTGCTGAGGCCTGTCTGGACAGGCTGGTTATGGAACCCATGACAGTGCACCCCAACACACACACACACACACACACACACACACACACTTGATGAAATTGGGCTATTTCTGCTCTGAGAGAAAGCCATACAAACCACAGGGCCACATGATGTGCCAACACCCCTGGGTTTCACCTCTTCTGCCACCTACCAGAAGGCACTGCAGCCACTGGCCCCTCCTGCACAGAGTGGCGGGACAGCCTTCCTTGGTATCTCCTCCGCAGCAGCCTTATCGCCGAGCCTTGGAACTGTTGGCCACGAGACCTTGGCTGGCCAGAGGTCTGGGGTAGTGGGCTCTTCCCCTGGGGGAGGCAAAGGAGGCACCTGAAATCGCTTGCCTTTCCCAGCCCATGGCTGATAATTTTTCTGAAAGACCAGCATTCCCATTGCTGTTGGTGGCTTTGGGTAAAATGTCCCTTGAAGGTTAGCTCTGAACCCCAGCAACTCTGACCACAGAGGAGGGGCTGGACTGGCCTCAGGATATATTTGAGAGCTACCTCCCTGGAAGAAACCACAAATCTCAGTTTCTTTCTGTGCATCCTGGGCCTATCTCCTTCATGGAGAAGACAGAGGAAGGTGGCAGACTCAGGATGATGGGAGACTTGGTTAGTTGGTTTCTGGCTTAGTGAGATTTAGGTTCTGAGCTCTGGGAGCAATTCCCGGTGTCATGTGACTTTGCCTCCCCAAGGGAGGCAGGCAAGACCAGAAAAGAGGCAGAGAAGTCTCTGTGTGCATGGGACAGCCACCTACAGGCCCTGTGCTCAATTTTCCCGTCTGTAATATGGGGACGACAGCACACAAAGGCACTTCATGGGGTCATCATGAGGATTAATCAGTAGATGTAAAATAGTTTGGAAAACTGCAATGCACCATTTAGTGAAGGTAGTATTTATGTTTTCCAGTGGAAAATAGCAGCAGTATCTTCTCACTGCAGAGAAGTAAAACCTCAGTCCCCAGAGCCAAGTGAGTCCAAGAAATGAAGCCAAAAGCAAACCTGGAAGGCAGTGGCTGGAGTTCTCCGTGAGGAGGCCTTTGAAGTGAGAGCTGTCCCTCCCTCCAAGGGCTCCGGCAGCTCCCCCCTCCGCGCTTGATGAAAGGGGAGACGGGCTCTGTTGTGGTTTGACACATGCCCCAGATGTCAGGTTGCGACTCCACTTGGCAGTTAGCTCCCCGAGGTGGCAGCTGTGTGGAGGGGAAAGGCCTGGGTTTGGAATCAGGTTGCATGGTGCCAGTGCCAGCTGTGCCCCACGCAACTTCTCTGTGCCGCCTTCTTTAGTGAATAAAATGGATGTGATACCTTCTCAGGCCCCCTCAATAGGGCTGCCAGGTTTAGCAAATACAAATCAAGGATACCCAGATCAGTGTGAATTACAGATAATGAACATATAATCTTTCAGTACAAGCATGTCCCCTGCAATACTTGAGACATACTAACACTAAAAACTTATTTGATGTGTACCTGAAATTCAAACGTTCCTGTATTTTATTTGGCAACTCTAATCCCTTGGGAGACTTTACTGGGGTCAACCTGGGCGAAAGTGCTTCGAACTGTAAAGGCTTTGAAAGTACCTGCTGGGAAGTATTCTGAAAAGAGGGTAGACAGTTAACTTTGATAACCAAAATGGCCTTTTATCTTGAAATTCCTAAGGCCTCCTTCCTGCAACCATAGCCAGCCCCACTGCAGTGGAATCTGCCACTCTCTAAAGGGCTCTCCCGCCCTTCTAACCCCTGCTGTCCTCTGCTCTCATGTCTCCTTCATCCCCACCCACTGGAGAGGCTCCTTGGGTTCGTGGAGGCTGACGTCATTTTCTGCTCTGAGTCCTGCCCACTGGGCTCAATCCACCTTGGGTTTGCTGTGACTTTGACTTTCATGGAGTGTGTGATGCAGTGAGAGGCTCCTGGGTCCATTCTACAGCCCTGGCTGGAGCGTGTGCTCTGCTGTGGAAGCAGAGACTGTGGACAAGGTGCTTCTGTCTTAGCTTCAGAGTCCTCATCAGTACAATGGAAGGTGCTAGCCTGAGCTCATCTTTAAGGCAGGAAAAGAAGATGATAACAGCAGAGCACCTAGGATGGAGCCGGGCCCCCAGTGGGTACACAGCAGGCTAGTTACCACTTCCACCTGTTTACTCTGCCCTCCACCATGCCAGGCTGGCCTACTGGCAGTCCCCCAAGTGTTCCATTTGAGGCAAGGCTCTCACTCACCTCCCCTTATAAGTTTTCCCATTCTCAAGGAGTCCAAGCCATCAGCTTTGCCAGCTTCTGCATCCCCAGTGCCCATCTGTCTGCCTTCTCCACACTGCACTGGACACGCTCACTTATGATGGCAATCTGGTCACTGTCATTGTCCCACACATGCAGCAGAGAAATAGACAAACTCGGCTGACACTGCCTCAGCCACATCACCAAGACTATTCCCTTCCCTCCCCACCCAAGACCTTTCAGCAATTCAGTCACCTCAGGGAAGCAGGGCAGGGGCCCGAAGTGGAGATGGGGCTCTCTGCCGCTTCCCTGTGGGAAGTGCGTCTGGAATGGGGGTGGGTAAAGGATGACGACAAGAAGGAGGATTCGGGGTCTCCTGCCTCTGCTCTCTCAGCCCCAAGTGCTGTGCTATGCTAAGTCGTTCCAGTCATGTCTGACTCTGCAACCCTGTGGATGGCAGCCCGCCAGGCTCCTCTGTCCATGGGATTCTCCAGGAAAGACTACTGGAATGGGTTGCCATTTCCTCCTCCAGGGGATCTTCCTGACCCAGGAATCCAACCCGAGACTCTTAAGTCTCCTGAACTTGGGGCCAAGTATCCACTAGAAAGGGCAGGGTGAAGAGTGAGGAGCCCTGGCCCGATCTTTACCCCCACTGGGCTGCAGCATCTCCACATACGTGGACTATCCTCCAGAACTGTCCACTCATTCACCCAACACACAAACTTCTGGTGGGACTGGGGCACACAGAGGGGAAGGACACGTCACTGCTGTGGTGGGACCTCCAGGCCCCAGAGAGAGAGAGGGACGGAAATGAGGCGGATGCGATGCATGTGGGAAGAACCAGGATGGAGGGAGGCTCGGGTCCCTCAGGATAGTGTCAGGAGGACGGTGAGGCTCCCAACAGTGTGCGGAATAATAGAGAAGCTACATATGCATCAATCAGTTGACAAAACTGTTAAAGTTGGCCATCACAAATGCTAGTAAAGATGTGGAGCAATAGGAATGCTCACACCTTGCCAGTCAGAGGCTAGTTTAATAGAACTACACAAAAACCACTGGAGATGCCCATTCCCAGGATGGCAGGAGAAATTCCACTCCCAGGTCTGTGCACCAAGACGGCTGCATCAGGCCTCTCCTGGCCGCACAGTGCACCACAGCCTGAGACCCAAACAGCCACCAGTGCCATCAGCGCCAGCCACGTGTGGCAGGGTCACATGGCGGAAGGCTGCACAGCTATGAAGCTGCACAGGAGATAACAGCCACACGCAGTAGCAGGGATGAACCTCACAAACACAGACACAAAACAGGACACGCATGATCCCATTCCGACCAGATTTTAGCACAAGCAAACCAAAACCACGTTGTTTCAAGGATGCACACACGGGTGTTCAGTTCAGTTCAGTCGCTCAGTTGTGTCCGACTCTTTGCGACCCCATGAATTGCAGCACGCCAGGCCTCCCTGTCCATCACCACCTCCCGGAGTTCACTCAGACTCGCATTCATCGAGTCCATGATGCCATCTAGCCATCTCATCCTCGGTCATCCCCTTCTTCTCCTGCCCCCAATCTCTCCCAGCATCGAAGCTGTGACTATCACTAGTCAGAATGGTAGCTTCCTCTAGGGCAGAGGTTTTGCACTGGGGTGAATTTGCCCTCACCTGCCCACAGAAGTATTTGAATTTCATGCAGGACGGGGGAGTGTGCTACTGGTCAGAGATGCTGCTAAACAGGATGCACAGGACAGCCCGTCCCCCCATACACACATCCCCATAGAATTATCCTGCCCAAATCTCACCTTTCTGCTCTGGAGACACCCTGAAATAGGGGACCAGGGTGGAGGTGGGCGAAGAAGGGGCTCACCCAGCATTCTAAAATCCTGCCAATGTACAAGGGTGGTCATTTTATATATAACCGAGGTGGCGCTAGTGGTAAAGAACATGTCTGCCGAGACAGGAGACTTCAGAGATGTGAGTTCAATCCCTGGATCGGGAAGATCCCCTGGAGGAGGACACGGCAACCCACCCCAGGATTCTTGCCTGGGAAATCCCATGAACAGAGGAGCCTGATGGGCTATAGCCCATGGGCTCACAGAGTCAGACACTCAGTTCAGCTCAATCACTCAGTCATGTCCAACTCTTTGCAACCCCATGGACTGCAGCACGCCAGGCTTCCCTGTCCATCACCAACTCTTGGAGCTTACTCAAACTCATGTCCATGGACTCGGTGATGCCATCAAACCATCTTAACCTCTGTCGTCCCCTTCTCCTCCTGCCTTCTATCTTTTCCAGCATCAGGGTCTTTTCCAATGAATCGGTTTTTCACATCAGCTGGCCAAAGTATTAGAATTTCAGATTTAGCATTAGTCCTTCCAATGGTTCAGATGGTAAAGCATCTGTCTGCAATGCAGGAGACCCAGGTTCAATCCCTGGGTTGGGAAGATCCCCTGGAGAAGGAAATGGCAGCCCACTCCAATATTCTTTAGAAAATCCCATGCATGGCGGAGCCTGGTAGGCTACTGTCCATGGGGTCACAAAGAGTTGGACACGACTGCGCGACCTCACTTCACTTCCTTTAGGATTGACTGGTTGGATCTCCTTGCAGAGCAAGAGAGTCTCAAAAGTCTTCTTCAACACCACAGTTCAAAAGCATCAATTCTTAGGCACTCAGCTTTCTTTATAGTCCAACTCTCACACCCATACATGACTATTGGAAAACCATAGCTTTGACTAGTTGGACCTTTGTTGGCAAAATAATGTCACTACTTTTTAATATGCTGTCTAGGCTGGTCATAGCTTTTCTTCCAAGGAGCAAGTGTCTTTTAGTTTCATGGCTGCAATCACCATCTGCAGTGATTTTGGAGTCCCCCAAAATAGTCTGTCACTGTTTCCATTGTTTCCCCATCTATTTGCCATGAAATGATGGGATAAGACCCCATGATCTTAGTTTTCTGAATGTTGAGTGCCAACTTTTTCACTTTCCCTATCTCACTTTCATCAAGAGGCTCTTTAGTTCTTTGCTTCTGCCATAAGGATGGTGTCATCTGAATATCTAAGGTTGTTGACATTTCTCTTGATGCCAGCTTGTGCTTAATCAAGCCCGGCATTTTGCATGATGTACTCTGCATATAAATTAAATAAGCAGGGTGACAATATACAGCCTTGGCGGACTCCTTTACCAATTTAGAACCAGTCTGTTGTTCCATGCTGCTGCCAAGTCCCTTCAGTCGTGTCTGACTCTGTGTGACCCTATAGACGGCAGCCCACCAGGCTCCCCCGTCCCTGGGATTCTCCAGGCAAGAACACTGGAGTGGGTTGCCATTTCCTTCTCCGATGCATGAAAGTGAAAAGTGAAAGTGAAGTCGCTCAGTCGTGTCCGACTCTTAGCAACGCCATGGACTGCAGCCCACCAGGCTCCTCTGTCCATGGGATTTTCCAGGCAAGAGTACTGGAGTGGGATGCCATTGTGTTGCTTCCTGATCTGCATACAGATTTCTCAGGAGTCATGTCAGGTGGTCTGGTATTCCCATCTTTTTAAGAATTTTCCACAGTTTGTTGTGATCCACACAATCAAATGCTTTGGCGTAGTCAATAAAGCAGAAGTAGATGTTTTTCTGGAACTCTTGCTTTTTTGATGATCCAGTGGATGTCAGCAATTTGATCTCTGGTTCCTCTGGCTTTTCTAAATCCAGCTTGAACCTCTGGAAGTTCACAATTCATGTACTATTGAAGCCTGGCTTGGAGAATTTTGAGCATTACTTTGCTAGCTTGTGAGATGAGTACAGTTGTGCAGTAGTTTGAACATTCTTTAGCACTGCCTTTTTTGGGATACTGAGTGACTAATACATTCATAAACTCTACATAATGGTTTATACCTTTAAAAGAAACACTTCCTGTAAACAATCCACCTGCAATGCAGAAGTGAAGTGAAGTGAAGTGAAGTTGCTCAGTTGTGTCCGACTCTTTGCAACCCCATGGACTGTACATTGCAAGGCTCCTCCATCCATGGGATTTTCCAGGCAAGAGTACTGGAGTGAGTTGCCATTTCCTTCTCCAGGGGATCTTCCCGACCGAGGGACAGAACCCAGGTCTCCGACATTGCAGGCAGACTCTACCATCTGAGCCACAAGGGAAGCCACAGAAGACCTGGGTCCAATTCCCAGGTCAGGGAGATACCCTGGGGTAGGAAATGGCAATCCACTCCAGTAGGCTAGACTGGACAATTTCATGGACAGAGGAGCCTGGCAGGCTACAGTCCATGGGGTTGCAAAGAGTCGACACGACTGAGTGACTAACACAAGATCAGTGGTTTATACAAGCCAAGAATACTTCCAGAGCATGCAGTTGAGCACTTGCAGGATGAGTGGGGAGGCCCATGAGATGAAGTCAGCCTTGTTCTCCAGGTAAAACAGGAGGCCAGTACTATTGCTGGGACACCCTTCGGAAGGCATTTCGAAGACCTAGGCAGTCTGACATGCGTCCTCAACACTCCTCCAAAAACACCAGTACACAGAGGGGCTCCCGTGCTGAAGATGAGCACCCTGCCCAGTGAGGTGGGTTCTCCGGGCCCACTGCACCGTGGGGTACAGCAGGGGCAACGGGGGGGCCAGGGGGACAGATGGCCTAGCCAGCTGCCTTCTCTCTGCTCAGGAGAGTCTGGGTTTCCTGGGCTTCATCAAGGCATTTGGGGGGCTGTCAGGAAGTAGATCTTTGTGGTCCTTGGATTCCCCCAGACAAGGTCTGAATGTTTACAACCAACCCAAGATTAGTGAGAAAGGCAGCAATAAAGTGTACTGGAATTCAGACTCAGACTTGGGTTTGAATCTGCGCTTGCCAGTCATAAGTGTGATGACCTTGGGCAAGCTACTTGATTTTGTTGAAATTCAGTTTTATCATGTATAAAAAATGGAAAAAGAGGTGATTCAGTCATAGTGTTGGCAGAGGAAAAGGTGAAATAACATAGGTAAGAAGGCCAGGTCATTGGAAAAGATCCTGATACTGGGAAAGACGGAAAGTAAAAGGAGAAGAGGGTGGCAGAGGATGAGATGGTTAGATAGCATCACCAACTCAATGGACATGAATATGAGCAAACTCTAGGAGATAGTGAAGGACAGAGAAGCCTGGTGTGCTGCAGTCCGTGGGGTCACAAAGAGTTGGACACAACTTAGTGACTGAACAACAACAAAGTTGGCAAGACTAACTTCAGGGGCCCAAGGAGCAGCTGTTAAGTGGCAGCCATCACTTTGGCAGCTGGGAACCACTGCCGCCATATTGAGTAGCACACAGGTGATGGCTGCTTTGGGCTCCACCAACCTGCTCTGTGTCAACTGCATAGTCAGGCCTCTTGTGTCTGCCTGTTGTCCTGCTAACGTCCCTTTGTACTGACTAATTTAAAAACCACTAGCCCCATTAAGGAACCAAGGAAGGAATTTGGCTCCAAGCCTGAGCCAAGGCTTTGGAAGAAGACTGGGAGCCAATTCCAATGGGTGGGGCACGAGATCACACATTAATGGGAAATTTAGGGCCCCCTGGTTCTGCTTCCACCACCTTCACCTGCTCCCCAGACTCTAGCCAGTGTCAGAGCCTCTGTTTTGTTTTTTACTAAAAAGATCTTGTGTTCTATTAGTTAAGATCCCAGCAGGCAAGATATGGAACACTCAGATAAAGATGATTTGAATGGACCATTCCAATAGACCATTCAAACATCAAACATTGTGCACAGGTGTAGGGCCACCACAAAGACAGTGCCGACTCTGAAAGTGGGACTGTGGAATGGTCACCAGAACCTGGAAGGGAGAGCAGTCCAGACATGACTGCCTTGAGGAACCTGTGACCTAAGTCCAAAGGTACCCATAGTGTGCAGCAACCCTACAGGATCTGCCAAATACTCCCACTAACCTTCCTCCTCCTTTCAATCTTCTGCTGGTACCTGGCATTGGCCAAATCTAAAAGGAAGACAACTGGCAAGAGTATGTCCATGCAGCTCATTCTAGGCAGCCTCCTGGATGGGGAAGACAGTACCCAGAGATATCCAGCACAGGGGTGTGAGGGGCTCTACTTGGGGACTCTAGTGATGAGTCTCTGCCTCATATGTAGATCTTGGGAAGACTTTGTTTCGAGTCTGAATGATATCTTTGAAATCAACTTTCTAAAGGTATAATAGAGACACAATAAAATGATCTCATCCATGTTAAGTAATACATTGTGATAATAATGCATATCCATTTATATACCCATGTAACCATTGCCACGATCAACATACAGAACATTATCATCACTTTAAGGCACTCTGTGCCTCTTCCCAGTGAATGCTCACTTCCACTTTGGCTCCAAGCAATTGATGGTCTGCTTTCTATCATTACAAAAATTAGCTTCATCGTTTTTAGAGATTCATAAATGGAAGAATACACTGTGTGATTTCCTGTGTCTGATTTCTTTCCCTCTGTGTTACTTTGAGATTCATCCATGTTACTGTGTATAGCAGCTGTTCGTCAGTGTCATTCCTGAATCGGTATTCCGTGTACCAATATGTCACAATCTATTCCTTCACCTGTTGATGGCCACTGAGGAAAAAGCAAGAGAGTGCCAGAAAAACATCTACTTCTGCTTTATCAACGATGCCAAAGCCCTTGACTGTGTGGATCACAATAAACTGTGGAAAATTCTGAAAGAGATGGGAATACCAGACCACTTGACCTTCCTCTTGAGAAACCTATATGCAGGTCAGGAAGCAACAGTTAGAAATGGACATGGAACAACAGACTGGTTCCAAATAGGAAAAGGAGTACATCAAGGCTGTATATTGTCTCCTGCTTATTTAGCTTCTATGCAGAGTACATCATGAGAAATACTGGACTGGAAGAAACACAAGCTGGAATCAAGATTGCCAGGAGAAATATCAATAACCTCAGATATGCAGATGACACCACCCTTATGGCAGAAAGTGAAGAGGAGCTAAAAAGCCTCTTGATGAAAGTGAAAGAGGAGAGTGAAAAAGTTGGCTTAAAGCTCAACATTCAGAAAACGAAGATCATGGCATCTGGTCCCATCACTCCATGGGAAATAAATGGGGAAACAGTGGACAAAGTGTCAAACTTTATTTTGGGGGCTCCAAAATCACTGCAGATGGTGACTGCAGCCATGAAATTAAAAGACGCTTACTCCTTGGAAGGAAAGTTATGACCAACCTAGACAGCATATTCAAAAGCAGAGACATTACTTTACCGACTAAGGTCCGTCTAGTCAAAGCTATGGTTTTTCCAGTGGTTGTATATAAATGTGAGAGTTGGACTGTGAAGAAAGCTGAGTACTGAAGAATTGATGGTTTTGAACTGTGGTGTTGGAGAAGACTCTTGAGAGTCCCTTGGACTGCAAGGAAATCCAACCAGTCCATTCTGAAGGAGATCAGCTCTGGGTGTCCCTTGGAAGGAATGATGCTAAAGCTGAAACTCCAATACTTTGGCCACCTGATGCGAAGAGTTGACTCATTGGAAAAGACTCTGATGCTGGGAGGGATTGGGGGCAGGAAGAGAAGGGGACAACAGAGGATGAGATGGCTGGATGGCATCACCAACTCGATGTACATGAGTTTGGGTGAACTCCGGGAGTTGGTGATGGACAGGGAGGCCTAGAGTGGGGCATGACTGAGCAACTGAACTGAACTGAACTGAGGTTGTTATTGTGTGTACGCTAAGCTGCTTCAGTCGTGCCCAATTCTGTGCAACCTATGGACTGTAGCCTGCCAGGCTCCTCTGTCCATGGGATTCTCCAGGCAAGAATATGGAATGGATTGCCATGCCCTTCTTCAGAGGAGGTTGTTTTTAGGTTTTACTATTGTGAATAAAGCTTCTATGAACAATTTGCATACATGAGAGACAGATATTTTCATTTCTCTCAGGCAACTACCTGTGAGTAGGATTGCTAGATCATTTTGTAAGTGTTGTTAAACTGTATAGAAACTGTCAAACCATCTGCTAAAGTGGCTGTATCTTTTTGAAGATCACCAGCAAAGCAGGAGCATTCCAGTTGTTCCACAGCCTCACCAACACTTGGTATCATCAGTCTTTTTTAACTTTAGGCTTCCTAACCAGGCGGTGGGGAGGGGTGCAATGATATCTCACTGTGATTGAATTTTAATTTCTCTATGACTAATGACATACAGCATCTTTCCATGTGCCTGCTGGCTATTTAGACATCTTCTTTTGTGAGGTATCTATTCAAATCTCTTGCTTATTTCTTTTTTGTATACTTATCAGTGAGTTTGTTGTTCCCCATTGAGTTTGCTTTCTGGCCTCTTATCAATGCATTTGAAGGCCAGAAGTTTTTGGTTTTTCACTGAGACTCTTCTTAAACCTGACTTTGGCCTGGGTAAGAAGGTGGGTTTCCCTCAGCCGTGCTCTACTCCAAGGTGGAGAGACACACATGTCCAGGTGTTTCATTCCATCCAGTTCTCACAGGACTGCCTGGCTGGAAAAACGGCTTCCTGTCAGATGAGAGGAACCCAAGAGAGCACTCTGCTTCTCCCTTCAGCTTAAACAGACACAAAGTGCTACCCTGGGGGCCCTCAGGTGCCGAGGCTGCAGCACCCAGACAAAGTCCTCCCTTGGGCACTAGGGCTTTGGCCCACACACCCTTCACAGGCATCTCCTTCCTAAACCCTCATGACCACCTGTGTGTGGGGTCATTGTCCCCAATGGGCAGATGCAGACACTGAAGTACGAATGGGCGTGTCCATCCAGCAACCCCACTACTCGGCATATACCCTAAGGAAACCAAAATGGAAAAAGATAACGTGTATCCCGGTGTTCACTGCAGCACTATTTACGATAGCTAGAACATGGAAGCAACCTAGATGTCCATCGACAGATGAATGAATAAAGAAGCTGTGGTACACATATACAATGGAATACTACTCAGTCATAAAAAAGGAAGGTGTTTGACTTAGTTCTAATGAAGTGGACAAACCTAGAACCTATTATACAGAGTGAAGTACGTCAGAAAGAGAAATATAAATATTGTATACTGACTCATATTTATGGAATCTAGAAAGATGGTACTGATTAAATTATTTTCAGGACAGCAATGGAGAAACAGACACAGAGAACAAACTTAAGGACACAGGGAAGGGGACGAGGGAGAGGGTGAGATGTATGGAGAGAGTGACATGGAAACTTGTATTACCATATGTCAAACAGACAGCCAATGGGACTGTGCCTGTATGACTCAGGGAACTCAAACAGGGGGCTCTGTGACAATCTAGAAGGGTGGGATGGGGAGGGAGATGGGAGGGAGGCTCGGGAGGGAGGGACATGGGTGTACCTATGGCTGATTTTTATTGATGTTTGACAGAAAACAAAACTCTGTAATTATCTTTCAATTAAAAAAATAAAGTGGCAAAAAAAAAGAGAGATGAAAAACATCTTTTTGACAGAGCCAATTTCACATAAGGATTGTTAACCAGGAACTGCAGAACTGAAAAGGCAAAAGGAAATACTGAGATATCACAGAAGTAGTAACAGCAGGGATGTGTAAAGAACTCCTGCAACTCAATAACAAGAAAGCAATCCAATTTTTAAAAATAGGCAGAGGATTTCAACAGACACGGCAAGGAAAATATAGGAATGGCAAAGGAGCACACGAAAAAATGCTCAATATTGGTAATAAACCCCAGGGCTGGGGAAACAAAGGTGAGACTTCGGGGTTATAAAGACCGAGATCCTTGGAGGAGGGGCCTCTGGGGTTGGGCCCCAGACCTTAAGGGACACAAGGCCTGTGTCTGGGCCTGTGGAGGACAAAGACGACTGGAACTAGCAGTTGCTGCTGGAGTTCAAGGCCACTACTGATGGGGAGTGGGGGAGCAAGTCTCTTCCTCCTCCAGACAGGCAGGCTTACGTTGGTGTCTGTTCTTGGCAGAGCCTAACCAAGAGCCCCTGGAAGGGCACAAACTTGACTTACAGCATCCCACAGGGCAGGTCTGGAGCTGAGAGACAAGAGCGTAATAAGCAGTAGCAGAGATAAAGCCCCTTGTCCAGGGAATACAGCTAGTGAGTGATGAAGTTTTGACCCAAGAGCATCTGACTCAGGCCACTGACCAACTGGAGGTGTCAGGTGCCAGTCCTGGAGGTCAGAGGAGACTGAAAAATCTGATGTGTTGGGCAAGGGGGCCAAAGCAGAGGGCTGGGCAGGTAGCCCCACAGAGCTCCCAGTGGGTACCTGGGACCTGCCCTGAGTCCTGAAGCACAGAGCCAGGGCTGCCAGGAAGCCAAGCTGGAGCTCAGTTATGGGGTTGGGTGGGGTATGTGGGGCCGCAGTAAATGCTTGTGAGCTAAGCCCCCATTCCAGCCTGGATGATGGTGATTCATGTCCTGGCTCCGGGCTCTACACCAGAGAGTTGTGGATGGCCCTGCCTGATATGTCTGGATGGCCTGAGCGGGGCCTCCACCAGGGAGCCAGAAAAGCAGAGAGCACGGAGCTGGGAAACCCTAGCTCCCCAAGACACAGTACCCTCTTCAGCTGAAGTCTCCCTGAGGCAAGGCTGTTAGGGGTCCTGATGAAATCTTTATTTGCAGTTTTCTCCTGACACTAGCCTCTCTGTTGTAATGGCTGCAAGCCAGCCACCACTCCCTCCACCTCTATGAGTCCTTTATTCTCAGAAGTTTCCAGAGGGTGGGGTCACACCCTAGAATCCAAGGTGGACGGAAGAGCTGTAAGATGGGGAGTATGGGCTGCTCTACCAGTCATCTGCAGGCAGATCCAGCCTCGGTGGTCACTGGCAGGATACCCACCCCCAGCTCTGCCACCCACTTGCTCCACTCCTTCCCTTCTCGATGAACACAGCCGTGCAACTGCTGAGCTGCACATATGGCGGCCTCTGAGCCAGCCTCCACTGTGAGCCCTGAACCCTAAGCTCTCAGGCCCTCTGACACCACCACATCTCTCTAATGAACCTCCATGTGGTCTGATCTATGAAGACTCAGTTGAGTGGCCCCAACTTTGGGCTCAACAGCCTTGGGCTCAAATCCTAACTCTGCTGCAAGCTAGCCGCATGAAGGTGGGCACAGCACTCAACCTCTCTGCACAGCACTCAGCCTCTGCACAGCACTCAGCCTCTCTGCTCTTCCCTTACGGTATGTCACACTAGGGGACACTGGTATGTGTGGCCTGGTGGGAGGCCAGGTGTCACAGCTCTGGCGCAGCGCCAGGTGTATGGCTGAAGCTCACACAAGGGCACTGTGGTAATTAGAGCTACCTTCAGACTTAGGACTTCCGGGGCCTCCGTTGGTCCTCTGCCCACCTCCTGGGTCTAAACACCAGGTATAAATGCTTTCCAATTTCTCATCTAGCCCTGCAGTTGCCCTCTTGTCCACGGTTCCACACCATTCAGCCCTGCCAGCCACAGACCAGATGAATTCCCTGGCCCAGCCTAAGCTGCTGTGGTCCAGTTACGGACAAGAGTCACTGACCCATCACAGACACCTTGGGCACAGGGCCCATCCAGGTGCCTACCTGGTCAGCAACTCCGGGCCATCCCTCTCCCCACCATGACTAGGGGCTGTCAGCCTGCAGCCCTGGCTGGCTCCTCCCCTTCTGCTCCAGCACCCATGGGCAGCAGACGTCTGCCGCCTCCACTTTGATCAGGACCGGGCGGTGCTCAGCAGTTGGTTTGGGACCATCTCTATGATGCATTCTGACAGCCTTGGCCAAGCATATGCTTTAAATCCTCAAGAGAAGGGGGTATTTTTAAGTGGAGAGGAAGCCCACCACATACAGCCTTCAAAGGGCTCTCTGGACAAATCAGGATGTGTGAAGAAGACCCCTGGCCCTATGTCACCCTGTTGCCTGTGTGCAAGTTCAAGGTGGCTCAAGAGAGAAGATTCTGGGCCTGTCTTCCAGTCCAAATGGCAACACTGGAATCGGGTCACAGCCTTTCTTAGTCTCCCCACCCCAGGGGTTCAACCTCCTGAAACTGTCCCCATGCCCAGTTCCTCTGAGCTGGTCCCCTGATTCTCCTTCATCATCTGCCTTAAGCAGAACTTGCATTTCTTCTAATGGCTTCAGAAAGAGTTAGATATATGTTACTGACACCCCTGGAAAAACTTAATGAGATTTCAACTCTGTACTTCTGAAAAATCAATGATATCCAGCCACGAGGACTTGGACAGCAGGCAGAATATCGCAGACAAAGAGATTTCACCCCCTTCTCCTTCTGTTTTTAGTCCCCCTGTTCCTGTCGATAGGAACACATCATTGAGAGGCAATGCCACCTTGAGGTCATGGCTCTCCGGCTGACAGCAGGGTCAGCCGCTCCCTGATGATGCTCAGAGCCAGGCCAGGCCTCCAGGAAGGCAAGGAAGGAACCTTCCCTGGAGCTGGTGTGTCCTTCTGTGTTTAATTTTCCCACAAGTCAGCTCTGATTAAGGGGGACGGCCTCATGTTTCGTGCAGTCAGAGCCGAGTTCTGAGAGCACCTTGCGGGGGGGGGAGCCCCTGGCTAGTGTGTGGGGGCCTGGGGGTAGCTGCTCGCTGGGTCACCCCTGGCGCACACGTCTGCTACCTATCAGAGCTCATTGGAGCAACGACCCTCCGGACGCTGAGATCATCTGACAGCTTCCTCCTAATGAGACCCAGGGCTGCTCCCAGGCTAGATTCAGGAGGCTGGGTGGAGAGGAACCCCACCGACCTGGAGAAACACCCCCAAGAGAGGCAAGATGTCCTCCCATAAGCCTGTTTCTTGTGTGAAATGGACCCAGCACCCCAGGAGCAGCTGCCTTGTGTTCTCCTTTCTACCTAGGATCTCTGCTCCTCGGGTCCCTCCAGGTGAAGACAGAACTCTCAAGGCCTACTGTTCCTGACACTTGGCATCTCTGTTGCTGGCTCACTCCCAATGACTTTGGGCAGCTATAGGGGAGGCAGGTTCAGTTCTCACCTCCAAGAACCTGCAGTCCCCCTGGAGAGTCATAATCAATGCCTGCAGAACCAGGAGGGCCCATGTCACCACAGAAAGGGAGTTCTGTGCACAGTGGTGCCCAGCAAAAGGCGCACATCAGACCATGCATCTTCCTCCCAAAGATGCTCTCCTGCATCTCATTTCATCTGAGAAAAAAAATCCAGACTCTTCTCTAAGACACTCCAGTCCCTGCCCAGGTGGGTTCCAGCCAGGGTGATTTTCTTTAAGTTTTTCAAATGCAAACTGTAACAGCTGGGGTCGGCTCTATTGTCTGGAATTCCCATTCTCCAGATCACCATAAGGCTATGCCATCTCGTCATTAAAGTTTCAGCCCAAAATCCATCTCCTCCAGGTATATTGTCACCCTGCTTATTTAACTTATATGCAGAGTACATCATGTGAAATGCTGGGCCAGATGAACCACAAGTTGGAATCTAGATTGCCAGAAGAAATGTCAAGAACCTCAGATATGCAGATGATATCACTTTAATGGCAGAAAGTGCTCTTAAACCCTCTTGATGAAGGTGAAAGAGCAGAGCGAAAGGCTGGCCTAAAACACAACATTCAGAGACTAAGATCATGGTCTCATCACTTCATGGCAAATAGATGGGAAAAAGTGGAAACAGTGTCAGATTTTATTTTCTTGGGCTTCAAAATCACTGCAGACAGTGACTTGACTACAGCCACAAAATTAAAAGATGCTTGATCCTTGGAAGAAAGCTGTGACAAATCTAGACAGCATATTAAAAAGGCAAAGACATCACTTTACCAACAAAGGTCCAGATAGTCAAAGCTATGGTTTTTCCAGTAGTCATGTACAGATGTGAGAGCTGGACCATAAAGAAGGCTGGAGCACTAAAGAACTGATGAGTTTGAACTATGGTATTGGAGGACCCTTGAGAGTCCCTGGGTCTGCAAAGAGATCAAACCAGTCAGTCCTAAAGGAAATCAGTCCTGAATATTCATTATGATGAATACTGATGCTGAAGCTGAAGTTCTAATACTCTGGCCACCTAATGCAGAAAGCCGACTCATTAGAAAAGACTGTGATGCTGGGAAAGACTGAGGGGGAGGAGGAGAAGGGGGCGACAGAGGATGAGATGGTTGGATGGCATCACTGACTCAATGTACATGAGTTTGGCCAAACTCCAGGAGATAGTGAAGGACAGGGAAGCCTGGTGTGCAGCAGTCCATGGGGCTGCAAAGAGTCAGACATGACTTAACGAGTGAACAAAAGACCAACCGCTATACACAAGGCTCTCTCCCCAGGCTCTCTCCTGGTAGCTCCAACTCAATGCAAAGGCCATGATATCGTTCCTACCGATTGCTTTCTGAATTATTTCACAGACTTCCCACTAGACCCCTGCTCCACAAAAGCAGGGACCCTGTCTATCTTGTTCTCCACCATACCCTAGAATGCAAGGATGTTTGATGAGTCTGACAGGAGAGACTCATTAAATACTCCATGAATATGTGATGGAAAATGGAATAAGGAAATCTATATACAGTAGCTGTTTTGAAATGCTCCCAACCACCTACATCACACCCAAGTGCTGTAAAAGTGACCTCAGTTCCTCCATCTGACAGCGCATGGGAATGAGCCTCAATTCGTTGTAAATAAATGGGACTGATTAAGCATGGACCACTTGGTAAGGATCAAGTGTGACACACAGTAAGTGTTCCACGACTTGGAGCTTCATCTCCACCTCATCATCGCCATCACCACCACCGTCTTACTGTGGTTCAAAATGGACCCACTCTAAACTCTCTTTTTGTCACTGAGCATTTGCTATGTGAAGCTTCCTTTTCTGGCTCCCTCTCCTTGCTTCATCTCACTTGAACCACTAGCAAATACTGCTGGTTTCCTGGCCCAACCTTTCTCCCTGCCAATAGAACCCTGATTAGCTGACAATAGATGTTCTGATCTTAAGAAAAGTGGATGCAGAAATCAGTCTGAGGAGTGGGCACAAAAAGTCATCTCTGGTCAAGCTTCTGGAAGAAGTTTCCTTGCCAGAAAAGAGAGGCACATGAGCCAGACTTAAATAAAATTGAATGAGAATGTGATATCTGGAGTTGTAGCAGCTATCTTGTGACTGAGAGGCAACATGCATATGGGGACAAAAATGTTAATAACGTGCTGAGGACAAGAAAATAGAGAGCTAGACAGAGCCTTCTTGCTTGATGACATCTTAAAGCTACTGAGATGGCTTTGAATACATGTTTCTTCAGTCTCCCTGTTAAGTATCAACATTCTAGGCCACCCTTAAGTTGTTACTTCAGCCAAAAGATAAGATAGCAAAGGTAGTTTTAGGCCATCTACAGAGCTCTAATCTGGCCACACAGCTTCTCTATGAGGCACCAACTACCCTGGGCCTGCTGGAGAACCCATCCTTGCCCTCCCTCCACTCTCTGCCCTGAAGAAAGGAAGCATGCTGGAGAATATACAGTGGTCAGAATGGGAGAGCAGGGAACACAGCACACCCTCCTCCCACTTGAAGGGAGAAGGATGTGGGGCATACCTGTCCTCAGAGGCCTACTTCTGGGCATTTAAATGATAAAATGATTTAAAATAATCAACAGTAAGTTCTCTGAGAGAAGAAAAGCAACTTCATATGTGAGATACTATGCCTGAAGCATACATTTATGACCAAACATGAGATTAACCTTGTTTCATCTTTACATGTTACACACTGTCTATAACTCCAAAGTGAGACTTTTATATTTTCTTTAACAGATTTCCTCTAGCAGGAGAGTGGAGGGAAACAGAGGTGGCTGAGTTTAACAATGAGAGGAATCATAGTCTCTCAGTATATGGACTTTATCTCTCTTTTTCTTCCTAAGTCAGCTTCTAAGAGTAGGAGAAAGCTTGTGTCCTCCTTTGGTGGTGGGAGGGTCCTCAGGAAAGAGAGAGATAAGGCCCGGAACTGTTCCCTCTACGTACTGCTGCCTTCTTCTGATGGTGCTTTGGGCTCAGAACTAATGGTTTTTCCTTCAGCATCATCAGTGCCTGCTGGGATTTCCCTGGTCCAATTCTCAGTGATGCTGTGAGCCTGTGTCTTAGCCACGTGTGGCCCCAGCTCAGCCTTCCCATCCTGGTCTCTCTAGGGTCACTTTGACTGTCACCATGGCAACCCTCTGGCTGCCCCCCAAACCCTAACCTTCCACATCTCTCAGTGGGAGCTTGTGAACAACTCCAGATTCCTCTAGAGGCAAGGAGACTGTCCACCATTTGCATATTTGCCCTGAGGGTGTGATAAACATGGCTGAACTAGACAAGAAAAGCTTCCTAGAGGGAGGAGGGCCTGAAGATTAGCCCTGAAGGGTGGAATCCTTGGTTGGCATGCTCAATGACTCAGAGGCAGGACTGAGTTTGCTGAGAAAATGCCCTTGCCCCAGAGTCTCCCTGATGAGCCTCTACCTAAACCTCCAAGACTCAGATCCAAAGGTCTCTGACATTCTGTCAACAGTGCTGACATGGACTCTGTACCAATCATGGGAAAACACAAGCCCTCCTCCATCAGAGACTCTGGATATCCCCACCAGCTTAGACCTGGCAGCCCCAGGCTTGCGCTGCAGCGGCCCTAATGCCTTGTAGCCAAGGCCTGATCCTGTGGTTCTGAGTAAAAAGACTTCCTCATGGCCCTTTAAAATCCATCCCCTGGGCTTTTTTTTTTTCCCTTTAGCTACAGCATGAGGAATCTAGTGTCTTAACCAGGGATCAAACCTAGGCCCCTTGTATTGGGAGGGTGGCATTCTAGCCACTGGACCACCAGGGAAGTCTCTCCAGGCTCTCAATCAGTTGACCCTGTGCCCCTCAGGAGGTCTGCACTTCCAATTCTTGGGAGGCAGACCCAGCCTTGTCCTGATTCGTGCTTCCATATTCATCTCTCTGCTGCGTGGCCTTGGCAAGCTTCTTCACCCCTCTAGGCTGGTTTCCTCACTTCTGCTGTATCTCTCCCAAAGCTCTGAGGACTACAAATGTTCACGCCCATCACACATACAGCACAGAGTAAGAGCTCAGCTAATGGCAGTTATTACTGCATCTCTTCACACCACATCACTGAGGCAGGTCCTCGTCCTTTTCTCCCTACGAGTAAGCCTGTTCCAGGCTGCAAGCAGTCGTGACAGGTAAATCACAGAGGAGAGTCACTCTCCCGGCTTCCCAGGCAGCTCAGTGGTAAAGAATCTGCCTGCCAATGCAGGAGACGTGGGTTTGATCCCTAGGTTGGAAAGATCGCCTGGAGGAGGAAATGGCAACCCACTCCAGTATTTGTGTCCACGGAGAATCACATGGGCACGGCTTGGCAACAGAGCACACACGCACATCTCTCTCACGGAGGCATTGCTGTCCCCAGGCCTCCAGGCCCTCTGCACTCTGCTGGGATGCCCCTGCTTGCTCTTTGTCCCTTGTGAGGAGCAGCAGGGCACTCTGGGAACACTCGGCCTGTCTCGTCACCCAGAGTTCTGTTGTGCCCAGAACCCTCAGCCCCTCTGACTTGCCCCCTGCTCTCGACTCCCATCTCTCCCCACCAGCATGGGCACACAGCCACATGCACACACGCTCTCGTACATGTACACAGATGCACGTGACCACTGGCTCTTTCGTGCACGGAGTGACCTTCTGGAACCCATGTGCTGAGGACTGCCCACACTAAGATGCCTCAAACACACAGGGGGAAATGGGTTTAAATGGGAAAATGGGAAATGAGAGCCAGCCGTGTGGGTGGCTCAGCTCAGAAGAGCACAGAGGTGAGGGATACTGGCTCCCCACCATACACAGGAGGGTTCAGATCATGTCCCCTTCACTTCCTAGTCATGTGGCCTCCAGCAAGTTACCCTCCCTGAGTTTCTACCACCGGCGCCTCTGAGCTCTGAAGACACGAGGACCCACCTCTGAGCAGGGCTGCAAGACTCAATCCAGATAATGTGTATAAAACACCAAGCACACAGCAGGCATATGGCGAGCAATCAATGAGCAGAACAGCTTTTTACTATCAGAATCAGACCCTCTGAGAACAGGAAATAAATGAAGGCCAGAGGAGCCAACAAGGGCTGCGTGGAGGGCCTAGACACTGACCCCCCCTTGCAAAGAGGTCAAGAGCTAGTACCATCCAGGTATGGGAAATGGAATTTACACAGGCAGTCCTGTTTGGCAAAGGGTTTGTCCTGCGGGTTGAAGGGCTTTCAGAGGATGTTCTAAGCCTGGAGGGAATCCTGTTTAAAATCCTCTCCCAAATTCCTTTGAAACTGGTCTGAGGCCTTGGTTTCAGTGAGCACATCTGGGAGTGTGACAAGGTCCCAGGGCACAGTCCTACTGAAAGGCCCAACACTACCCACATCACAGGGGAATCCAAAACAATGGATCCTGGGCCCACAAACCTGGTCAGGATCCCAGCTCCCCACTTACTGGCCACCTGACCTTAGACAATGCAATTCACCTCCTTGATGGGACAGGCAAACAGCAGGTGCTCAATGATGGTTTTCAGTAGCCACTGCTCCAGTACCAGCCCAGCTCCTGGTTCTGCTTCCCGCCCGGGATTTAGCCCCCACTCTGGGGATCGGGCCCCACATGGTCACTGTCCGTGGTGTGCCTCCCCTCCATGTGAACGCTAACGTTCTACTCCTCTCCGGAAGAATTCAAAGGGCCCTGGAAACTTGTTTATTAGGAAAAGCTGTGGGAGTCTGTCCTGCTTGGTGGAGGCGCTGACCTCTCCCATCCTTCCCTGCATATTTCTCCCCAGTGACATCTTTTCATGTTCCCTGGCTCACTCGGGTGAGTCACAGATCTGTAAATCCCGACCACAGAAAGCTTGGCAAAGTATGTTAGGTGTTTATTGGAAGGAGAAGGAGGAAAATGATCAAAACATTGGCTGTGGCTCTCATCTCTGAAATTTGCAAGACCAAGTTTTAAAATCTGTGTTGGAAGCATCTAAACCAACCCATGGAGCACTTTTTTTTTTTTTTTTAACCACAATAAGGATAAGACCGTATCTATTCTTTAGCTACAATCAGATCTTTAGGCTGCCTTTGTATAGTGCCAGATATCCGAGTGAAATACCAAGAAATGCAGTTCTGTTTTCAGTTTCCCCATTTAGACAGAACCCTGGTGATACAAACATAGGCTGTAGTTCTCTGCATACCTCCATGCCTTTGCTGATGCTGCTCCCACCTTCTGTAACTCCTTTCCGCAAACACCAGTTCAGTTCAGTCGCTCAGTCCTATCTGAGTCTTTGCACTAGTGGGGAGTGTTTTTTCTCCATTTGCTGCTATTGTGTCAGGCCCTGGGCTAGGTCCTGGGGCACAGAGATGAACCAGGCACTGATCTCAAGAATTAGTGAGGAAAAGAAGCTAATGGAGGAGGAGGCCCAGTTTGGGCTTTGATGGATGAGTAGAAGTTCTCCAAATCAACAAAGGGAAGACCCTTCTCATGTGAGCACATCAACTCATCCTCAAAGACCTGGATTCTGTCTCCTCCTTTGGGAAGTGTCTCCTCTTGCTGAGTTGGTGACCCCTCTCTGTATCCACACTGACCTGGCACACTCCCTCCTTTGCCCACTCCTTCCTGAGTTGTTTATCTGCCTGGTGGTCAGTTGTTTATCTGCCAGTCTACTGGGGGTTGGCTAGTAGACATTATTTCCTCTCTGCATCTGATGGCCACTCCAGACCTGCCATGGGGCCAGTTCATGAGATGTTTGGTGATGTTTTTAAGCTGAGCTTCACCACTGTCAGGAGGCAAGAACTGATGTGGCCACAGGGCATTCTGAGAGCGCTGACTGCTGTTTTGTCAGGGAATCTACACCTGAACCCCACCCGCCAAGCCCCTGTGGCTTCAAGCATCTGAGCCCTGAAGGGGTCTGGGTGGGATTAACCCCTGGATCCCAGCCTCATTCCAGCATCCGTGGTTTAGGGGTGGTAGTGGGGGGCTCCTATTCAATCAAGGAAGAAATATGCTTTGAAATGAAAACGCTTCTCTTTCTGATCTGCCTGGCTCTCCTTTCTCCAGCCTCCTTAGTATGCATGAATTCAGTCCCCATTTCGAGACGCCCCCTCAGCATCTTCTCCATGCGGATGGGGTTGGAGCAGGCTCCCTCCCCTTGCCCCACTCTGGTTCTCTCCAAAGACAAATTGCTTACATCTGTCAAGGCTTTTCTGATTAATAGAAGAATACGCCATGGGATGTCATCAGGGGTTCAGAGGGTTTTGATCAAAGAGGGAGGGGGCCGGGCTACACATCCCTGTTGGTTCATTTATCAGGTCAGTTCAGCACCTTTCCTCCTGAGTGCCCCTGGCAAAGGCCTGCCTACCAGGCCACCATCAGCTCCCATGCCCTCTCTGGAGCAGAGAGGGATGCAGAGAGGAAACAGCGCTCCAGTGGGGGAGCCAGAGGCAAGGAGAGAGGGAGAGGAACCAGTCTAGGATGGCTCGGGTATTGACCAGGGCAGTGTGTCCCAAGATCTTCCTCGTTTCTGGGCAGCCACTGGGATGAGCACCTCCCAGGCGATTGCCCAAAGCAAGAGATGAGAGGGAGGGAGGAAAAAGAAGGGGCCAGAGGATGACTGAATAAATCAAAGAGAGAATGTGGGAATGAGGGATCTAAGAAAAGAACAAATGCAGGAGGGGAGGAAGGGTTGAATTAATGAGTCACCAAGCATCTGAATGGGCACGAAAATTTACAGTCCTCACAAAAGTGGGTTTTATAACACAGAGTCATCTCTCATTTTTTTCTTCCATTTACCCACTGGCTGGTGTCAACAAGACATGGCTTAGAGGAGCAACAGGAAGGCAACTTGGGAGAAATTCAGGTTCCCCCGGTCAGTGTATCTAACAGCCTCTGGGGGCTGGGTGAGGACAGATGATGGGGGCCGGCACAAGACTGGGCCTGCCTCTCAGCTCAGCCCCCTCCTGCAGCCTAGTCCCCGAGGAGTGGCTGGTGTCCATCACAGGCTCCGCGTGGCCTCAGCCGCGAGGTCACTGGCCACCATTCCCCCAAAGCTCACCTCTGCAGAGACTTTGCAATGGCAACCACAGAGAGCCTTGTAGGGTAAGACTTCGGTCGACTTTGGAGGCTGTTAAATTAGGCTCTGAGGATTTAGATTAGCCTAATTTAATGACACGGATGACTGGCTGGATTGAAGTTCTTGCTATAGTTTTCTTTTTTCTTTCAACTTGCTCAACAATTATTCCCTCAAGTTAGTTGCAGATGCAGCCTGCCTGGAAATTATAATCCATTCCTTACTGAGCAGTGAGGAGACCCAGGATGCTGGCCACATCCACACGCAGACCGCCCAGGCAGGGGGCCTCAGCTGGAGGGAGGGCAGTGCCACCGGCCGTGACTGTGCCACAACCTGGAACTTGGGAGGGAGGGCCCTCCCATCCTGCTGGGCTGGGCTAGCTGTCCTGGAGGCTGGCAGGTGACAGATAGAGCTGCATGGTTCACGACTGGGGGTGACCCTCTCCACTCCCTGTTCTCAGCCCAGAAAGAGCATCCCACACAGACAGGCAATGCACAGGCACGCCGTCACAAAAGACAGATGGACACAGCCAGGATGAGACACACAGAGATGCTCAGTCATGGACAGACACAGGCATATAGACCTACAGACACAGACTTAAACCACAAGGCAGGACACCCATACACAGAGACGCACCATGTCCATCGACCCTGATATCCCGCTGTTCTAAGCCTAGTTGGGGGAGGCACATGGGTAAAGAGGCCAGAGCATCATCTCACATCAGGGCTGTGATGGAGGGGGCTGTGGAGTCTGGAGGAGACCAGGGAATCTCTGAGTTCTTCCCAGAGAACGCATGCTGAATCACTTCAATCATGTCTGACTCTTCATGATTCCATGAACTGTAGCCTGCCAGGCTTCTCTGTCCATGGAATTCCCTAGGCAAGAATACTGGAGTGGGTTGCCATGGCCTTCTCCAAGGGATCTTCCCAATCCAGGGGTCGAACTCATGTCTCTCTGAATTGGCAGGCAGGTTCTTTACCCTGGAAAGCCAGGGATTAGGTGAAAATGGCAGGAAGGCCATTCCCAGTGTAGGGAGGAACCCAGGTCAAGACCAAAGTACAACAGGGAGAAGCTATGCTCAGAGAAGTATGGTTCACACAGTATGACCTGCCCACAAAGAGGGGCCAGGAGCATGTGAAGGGAGTCATGCTGGTCCCTCTGCCCCAGCAAGTCAGCCTCAACCTACAGGCACTGATGATGCTGTGATTCACATTAAAAACACTCTTTCCCTCTGAGTAGGGGCCAACTGGGGGCTTCCCAGGACTGGCCAATTGCACTGGCTGTGGCTGCCAACCTTCCTCACCTCTGCTGGTTTCCAGTCCCTTCAGAGGCTGGATCAGCCCCCAGAGGAAGGGTGCTTTCTGGAGACATTCACTGCTGTCTGTGGGGCCATGGCCTCACACCCTGCCTGAGCCCAGAACCAGGCTGCCAGCAGGGTTTCAGAATCTGCAGTCTTGATTTCATTTGTCCAGGGCACATGCAAGGGGCTCTGCCAGGTGTGAGGCCCTACATGATGGCCAGTTCTTAGAGGGATCTGTCGCTCACGTACCAAGTGAGCAAAGCCAGGCAACTCCCCGACATCCCTGTCCCAGGGACTCAGGCCCTAGTCCAGGCTCTCCCTGGAGGGCCCACTCCTCACACTCTTCCCTGCCTTCCACCCTCCCCCTGCTGCTGCTGCTGCTGAGGCACTTCAGCCGTGTCCAACTCTGTGCGACCCCATAGACGGCAGCCCACCAGGCTCCCCATCCCTGGGATTCTCCAGGCAAGAACACTGGAGTGGGGTGCCATTTCCTTCTCCAATGCATGAAAGTGCAAAGTGAAAATGAAGTCGCTCAGTCATGTCCGACCCTTAGCGACCCCATGGACTGCAGCCCACCAGGCTCCTCCGTCCATGGGATTTTCCAGGCAAGAGCACTGGAGTGGGGGTGCCACTGCCTTCTCCGATCCTCCCCCTAGAGAACTCTTACTTGCCCTTCCAGACCAAGCTAAAGTATCATCTCTTCCAAAATGCTCCTCTGAACTCCCACCCTCGCTGTCCCCAAGGTAGTTCCTCCATGCTTCCCTCTGTCCAGCCTTATCAAACAGCAGACTCATTGTCTGGTTACTTAGAGGTCTCTCCAGAGACCCTGAGAGCTCTTCCTCTCTGGGGTCAGCTTCTTCTCTGCAGGGTCAGGAACTATGTATTAGCTGTCTAGTGCTACATAACAAACTATGCCCAAACGTAGTGACTCAAAACAACAACGGTTGTGGATCAGTTTGCAGGTTTCCAGAAGTGAGAAATTTAGCACAATGGGGACGTCTTGTCCACAGCATTTGGGGCCTCAGCTTGGGTCTGGAACTGTCAAAAGATCATTCACCATGGCTAGTGAGGACCAGCTGGGTGCTTCCATGTGGCCTGGGCTTTCTCTCAATATGATGTCTGAGTGCCAAGGACCAGCATCCGAGGAGAGAGAGAGACAGAGACAGACAGGAAGAAACTATCCTTTCTATGACCTAAAAGTGGAAGTCATATAGCATCACTATTCTGTTGATTTATATGGCCTCACATATGTATCCAGAGTCAAGGGGAATAAACACTTCTTGCTGGAAGGAGAAATAGCCACACTGTAGGAAAAGCTCATGGGGTAGGATAAACAGTGAGGTGTGGCCATGTTTGGAAAATACAATTTGCAGCAATCAGTAACCAGCAGGTGCTAAATGAAGGCTTAGTGAGTGAATGAATGAGTGAAAGGAATGAATGAATGACTCTTGTTCTGCACTTCACATCTCTTCTCTGTCCTCACGCAATGCTCAGTTAAGATGCCAACCATCTCTGACAAGCCTCAGGGCAAGTCACAGCCCCTTCTTTCATTCTGGAAGCTAAGAGGCCATGAAATCCCTTCCCGGTTCCAAGTTCTCAGAATTGTCCTGGAGTCTCAGTCACTGTGGCTTCAGGGAACAGGGCCACGGAGAAGAGGATTGGCGAGGCTGCCAGGGGTGAGAGGGGTGTAATTTCCTTGCTGATCCACAGACAGGGTTTCAGGAAGCAGGTCTATAAAACTAAAATACTAGGAGAAAGTTTCCTTTGAAAGATCTTCAAGGTTTTAATAACTATCTCTAGTTACTTAATATTCTTAGGAGAAAAAGTGTTACTTGTACAAGTTGATTATATTTTCTGAGCTTGAGTTTTTGTTTTCTCTCTTATTCACCTTTCTAGGCACTCTCTGTTCTCATCTTCCTAGCGGTAACCACTATTCTGATGGTGACAGAGTGGACTGGGGTTGACTACTTTAGAAAATAACATTCATAGTAAGATCTAAAGGAACAAGATGAAGCTATTCAAAGAGGCAAAGGAAAAGTGTAAATAAAGTACACAGGTCCTGAAGCAGGAATAAGTTTGCTATGTTGAAGAAAAAAGTTGGTATAATAGAATAAGTGGTATAGGACACAGCATGTGTTAAAGGAGGGGAGTCAGACAATCATACAAAGTTCTATAGTACAGGCCACAGTGAACTTTGGATTTTACTCTAAGTGTGATCAGAAGCACAGAAGAATTTCAGATAGAAGGGCAATATTATTGAACTTGAATTTTTATTACTGTGTGCTTCCACAGCTTTTCTTACTAATAACAGAACATGCTGAGATCTTAAAAGGTCAGGCTCTGGAGAAGGAAATGGCAACCAACTCCAGTATTCTTGCCTGGAAAATCCTAAGGACAGAGGAGCCTGGAGAGCTACAGTTATTGGAGTCGCAAAGACTCAGACATGACTTAGCACCTCAACAACAACGACACCTTGTTTTCTTTGAAATCCTAACTCTATAATTACAATCACTGTATCATAACTAAACCTGCTGTCTCTCTCTGCTGGCAGGTTGATACCACACCACTGCTCTCATCAGTGATATTTCTGCTGCTATTTTCCTTAAGAGGGATATTGAAACAAATATGGGATCAAGTTCCCTGGTGTTAACGCCTTTGGGGAAAGATCTGGCTAGATCTTTGTTTATCGGGCTCTAGGTGACTAGGGAATGTAGGCAAGATCCCTCCCAACAATCACCGAGCAATTCCATCTTGTGAGCTGTTCAAAAAATATTTTCTTGGGGGACCTCCCTGATGGTCCAGTGGCTAAGACTCTGCACTCCCAATGCAGAGGGTCCAGGTCTGATCTCTGGTCAGGGAACTAGATCCCACATGCCACAAATAAGAGTTCATATGGGGCAATTAAGACACAGCACAGCCAAATAAATAAATATTTAAAAATATACATACATATATATACACATGTACATATTCTAAACCCATCAGAAACCTGGAACAAATAAAATATTTGATATTTAAAATAAGGCCAGGCTCTAGTGCTTTACAAGCACTGTTTTTGTAATAGGGGAAATGTGATTCACGCATGGTCATCAGAGACTCCCTCCACTGGCCATGGGATGGTACCAGTGGGAAAGAACAGAAAAGCCTTTGGTGAGGGAGGAGCAGGCTACTGGGAGGGTTGAGGGGAAGAGGAAAGCAACTTTGAGAACCTTTCTGGTGACGGAACAGACCTGTGACATTCTTGAAGAGATACGATGGAGACTGAGATGCTTTTCACAGTGACTTTTGGCTCCTGGACAGAGCTTCCTTGCATGCGACTGCACAGAATCTGAGCCACAGGGACACTGGAACTTGTAAGGGTTGCATCTCACTTGGACCTCACGACAAGGAAAGAAACAGAAACGCTCATCCTTTCCTTTCAACAGCTGAGAGAAGAGTCAGAGGCCGACCTTAAACAACGTGCCTAAGGTCACCGCACTGAGGAGTGGCCAAGCCAGGGCTGCAAACCCAAGCTCTCTGATCTGGAGGCTGACCTCTTAGTGATATGACCGCTGTGTGAGACCACCTCTTAATCGCCCTAGGTAGGAACTGGAGGAGCACAAACATTCCACGAGAAAGCCGGGCCAGGGGATATTTCCTCAGTGGGAGAGGAGGGGCTTCCAGTCCCTACCCTACTCAGGTGCCACCTTCTCTAGGAGTTACCTGTGAGTACCCCAGCTCACAACATATAGAAACAGGTGCTGATCCTGTCACCTCTGCCTGGACCTTATCTCCCTCTGTGCAGGGACCACACCTGCCCGCCCCCTTCCCCCTCAGGAACAGCCAGCTCAGCCCCAGGCACATGGAAAGGGTCCACTGGAACTCTGGACTGAACTGCAGGGAGGGGGCAGGGATTAATCTGAGCTTTAGAGGGAGCTTTTAAGAAAGTCAAATCTGGTAAGACAAATTCCAACATCCCGAGTTTAGCCTCAGCTGCTCTAATGTTCTCAGCTCTTCCTTTTGTACTTGCTTTGTTGAATGAAAGTCTGGGGCATCTGTAAAATGAACTAGGATATGATAGAGCCAGGGTTCCTGCCCCTTCCAGACCCAGGCTTCCTCTCAACTGATCATCACACACACACATGTTCTAGGTCATGTTTTTGAGGGCCCCACTCTCAGTAGCAACCCCCAAACTTGTTGGCCTGACACACACAACAGTCTTCCTTGAGAAGTGGGATCTGGATCCACTTCTACCTGTCCTCCATCCCCTCTCATCACTCTTTGCTTTGAGTCCTAAGGTAAGTTGCTTAACCTCTCTGAGCCTCCATTGCTGCAACTTAGAACAGGGGTAATAAGAATGCCTGGCATGGGACCTCCCTGGTGGTCCAGTGGCTGATACTCTGCGCTCCCAATGCAGGGGGCCTGGGTTCAACCCCGGGTCAGAGAACTACGTACACATGCTGAAACTAAGAGATTACATGCCACAACTAAAAAGGAAAACTCCCACATGTCGAAAATCCCAAAGGTGAAAGATCCTGGGTGTGGCAACTGAGACCCAGCATAGTCTAAATAAATAAATGTTTTACAAACTTCCCTGGTGGTGCAGTGGATAAGAATCCTGGCAATGCAGGAGATGTGGGTTCAATCCCTGGCCCAGGAAGATTTCACACACGTCGGAGCAACTAAGCCCAGGTGTCACAACTACTGAGCCCAAGCAACAAGAGAAGCCACCAATAAGAGAAGCCCACAGACCACAACGAAGAGGAGACGCAGCCTTTTGCAACTAGAGAAAGCCTGAGCAAAGCAACAAAGACGCAGTGCAGTCAAAAATAAATAAATCTAAAGAAATAAATGCCTGGCGCATTGTAGTAACTCATTCAAGAGTTGTGGAATGAATGAAAAATATGAATATCTGCTTTGTAGGGCCGCTGAAGGGGCAGTGCACACAGGGAGCACTCAGTAAGCAGTAGCTGCACTATTATAAACGACGTGGAAGGACCGAAATCACTGCAGTGAGAGTCCGTGTTGCCCCAAGAGTCTCCATGCCTTTCACAGCCAACATTCCTTGCTGTTTCTGCATAACCACATCTCCCTGTGATCTAAGCATTATGAAGAAACAGTAACAAACAAACAAAACACAAAACCAAAACAACCAGCACCAAGTAACTCCATAAGTGTCCCCTGTGACCACACACATGCCAAGCATAGCTTAGCGAGGCCGGTCCAGCCACCATGGACAGGGAGAAGTGATGGTGAGATCCAGCCAAGGAAACCCGAGACTGCTCCTGGGGGGTAAGGCAGACTCCAGTGTGGGCACCAAGGCAGCCAGGGGAGGTGGGGGTGCCAGAAATGCCTGCGTGCACATCTGCCCAGCTAGTGCCAGGGACACCACTCTGCCCAACGTGTCTGTGGGTAAGCGAGGAGGGGGCTCGGGAGTGAGCTCAACAGGGAATCACTGCACCAGAAGAGGACCACGCAGAGGTCAGGTTTCCAACCCACGGAGCCCACCATCAAAGCCCCCGCCCACATGGTGGCTATTGCTTCTCCACTGACACTAGGGGTCTTGCTCTGCACCTGGGGCTCTCCTCCCTGCCCTTCCCCACTGCTCATGGTCAATTTCCCCAGGGGGCAGGCCAAGGGCCAGGGCAGGTCCCAGGTGGGCTCCAATTGCCCATCCTACCAACATCTGTGAGTACATCTGAGTGGTTCTTGGGAAAGAACCCACGATGGCAAGACAAGCACTCAACAGAAAGGCGCTACCATCATTGCTGATGCAGTCCAGCCTTTCTGGAGCTCACCCAGCTGGGGATCACAATCTCCTGTGTGCAACTTCAGTCCACTCACTCCCTAAGCCAGCGGCCTGCAACACAGACTTTATCTGGCTTTGCAGAAGGGACAAGGAGAAGGATAACTCTTGGCCAGCAGAGTCACCCTCTTGGTGGGCCTGCTCCTTCCTTGGGAGTCAACTCAGAGGCCTGGAGGATCTAGGCCCTCCCTGAGTAACCGGCAAAGTTGGCTTGGCTGGCTGTGTGCAAAAGTACCCACCAGAAAAGTAGCACCCTACGCCCCCACCCCTCTACACACATAGCTCTCTCCAGTAAGGGTGGGCTGAAGTACAGCCCCATGCCACCACACCAGGGCACAGAGTCTTCCAGGTCAGTTCAGCGCCTGGGCACCCATGACTACTCCTTACTCCTCCCCTCCCTGGGCCTGTGAGAGTAGAGAGGGCTTGGGGCTGTCCCATCCTCCCAGCCTGGACAGGCACCAACCCCAGAATGTTCACTTCTGTTCACTGTTTTGGCTGGTTGGTTGGTTGCTTTTTTGTTTGTTTGTTTTTAATCAGCTATACAAGTAGAGCTAAATCTGTAGAAAATTATGTGATCAGAAAAGTGCAGAGAGAGGCAAACACCATTATGGGATTTTCCCTTCCAGTCTTTAACCCCCTGTTCTTTTCTAAAAACACAATTGAAATCCTAAGTATTTCTCATTCTGCTCTTCTATACCTAGCTCCCCCTACCCGCACCCTTGCGCTTCACCTAATATCAGCAAGATTTCCCTCATCTCATCAAACTCTTTGTAAAGACCATTTTTAGAGGCTGCATGTTCTTCCCTCACTGACTGACCAGGGTGTGTATGGACATTCCCCTCATGTAAGCTTTGTTAGTTTGGTTTGTGGTATTGCAAAAGCAATGACATGGAAAGCTCTGCGTGCATTCCAAAATGTTTCCCTGGGATAGATTCCTAGAAGTGGCACTGTTGGGTAAGGTGTGAGGATATTTTTAGGGCTCTTGTCTCAGTTGCTCAATCACCTCCCAGTTTCCACTTGATAAGCAGAGCCTTCAACACGCTGCGCTTGGTGCCAGTGACCCAGGACCCCCGACCACAGACCTTGCTGCTCTGAACCCATCATCCTGCCACCACTATAAATTCTGGGATGTCTAAACCCCAAATAGCCTCCCTTATCCCATACCCCCAAAGGCCACCTTCACCACACACACACACAAAAACTGTGCTTTATGACTATGCCAAAGCCTTTGACTGTGTGGATCACAATAAACTGTGGAAAATTCTGAAAGAGATGGGAATACCAGACTACCTGACCTGCTTTTTGAGAAATCTGTATGTAGGTCAGGAAGCAACAGTTAGAACTGGACATGGAACAACAGACTGGTTCCAAATAGGAAAAGGAGTCCGTCAAGGCGGTATATTGTTACGCTGCTTATTTAACATATATGCAGAGTACAAGATGAGAAATGCTGGGCTGGAAGAAGCACAAGCTGGAATCAAGATTGCCAGGAGAAATATCAATAACTTCAGATATGCAGGTGACACCCCCCTTTATGGCAGAAAGTGAAGAAGAACTAAAGAGCCTCTTGATGAAAGTGAAATTGGAACCTGAAAAAGTTGGCTTAAAGCTCAAATTTCAGAAAACAAAGATCATGGCATCCGGTCCCATCACTTCATGGCAAATAGATGGGGAAACAGTGGAAGCAGTGGCAGACTTTACTTGAGGGGGCTGCAAAATCACTGCAGATGGTGATTACAGCCACGAAATTAAAAGACGCTTACTCCTTGGAAAGAAAATTATGAGCAACCTAGACAGCATATTAAAAAGCAGAGATATTACTTTGTCAACAAAGGTCCATCTAGTCAAGGCTATGTTTTTTCCAGTGGTCATGTATGGATGTGAGAGTTGGACTATAAAGAAAGCTGAGCACCGAAGAACTGATGCTTTTGAACTATGGTGTTAGAGAGGACTCTTGAGAGTCCCTTGGCCTGCAAGGAGATCCAACCAGTCCATCCTAAAGGAGATCAGCCCTGGGTGTTCACTGGAGGGACTGATGTTGAAGCTGAAACTCCAATACTTGTGCCACCTCATGTGAAGAGTTGACTCACTGGAAAAGACCTTGATGCTGGGAGGGATTGGGCAAGAGGAGAAGCGGACGACAGAGGATGAGATGGCTGGATGGCATCACGGACTCAATGGACATGAGTTTGGGTAAACTCCGGGAGCTGGTGATGGACAGGAAGGCCTGGTGTGCTGTGATTCATGGGGTCACAAAGAGTCAGACACGACTGAGCGACTGAACTGAACTGAAACATGTTTGGAAAGTGTTCTGGGTCCAGGAGATTAGAACAGCCATTCCAGAACCCCTCTGTCACCAGTGAGCTGGGGACTCAGGCCTCAGGTTTTCACAGGTCATAAAGGGCACCTGAACCGGATTGTCCCCAAGGCCCCCAGCCAGTGGCACAGGCTAGAAGTACAGGAGTCAGGGGTCCTGACTGGGCTGTCCAATGGCCTTGGCTCATGTCCCAGCTTTCACCATTTGCCAGCGGTGTGCTCTTAGGTAAATTATTTAGTAAAAGCCTCAATCCTATATTCTGTAAAATGGGAAGGAAGGAAATTAAACTATCTCTCAAGGTATTATGATGGTTGAACGTAATTATATACTGAAAATTTTCATGTTGGGAAAATAAGAACAATGTCTGGCAGAGAGGAAATACAACACAAAAGGTTTGATACTATTGCATTTGCAGACATGAATACAACCAGAGGGGTCCTCTATTGTTGATATGAGCAGTCAGGAGAGGGTCAGTGCTCCCAGCCCACAGCAGCACGGTAACCTGGCAGCTGCCCTCCCCATCTTGATCTGACCGGAGGTCTGGCTGCGCTGCGCCCCTCGGGCTCTGAAACACGATGCTTCCCTGGGAGGGGAGTTGAAGGCCGCTACACCAGGTGGTTATCAAGGCCTAGGCTGCCAGGAGGCCTGGGAACAAACATAATCTCCGGGAAGAGACTAAACCCACTCTCTGGGGAACAAGGACATGAGGCTCTGATAAGCCTGTCGAGCAGATGAGAGAAACTGTACCTGGGGGCTTGGGAAGGACCTGGCTGACGCGGCCCGCAGGCGTCTCCCTGGGGCTTCAGCGAGTTGGAAGCCGGATCCTTAAACCTAGGTGGTGGAAGGTGGCAGGGAGATGGGAACAGAATCCTCTCTGTGAGCTGGGGATGGAGAGAAAGAGCCAGGATCAGAAACGTGCCTTATCGCCAGGATCCAGCCACAAGCCCAGCATCCAGCCATGGGGCGCAGCCAGGGCCTCCTGGGTGACGGGTGGCTGGATCAGGGTGGCTCATGCTCTCAGGAGAAGGCATCATGGTTTGAGCCAATGGGTGTCCTAAGCATCCTAGTGAGTTTGCTCAGCAGCAACAGGAACGCTGCTTCCAGGACAGGACGTCCTCATGGGGGAGCCTGGGTGGGAGTGACCCTCCACATTTTACAGATTCCAATGGGAAACTGAGGTTGAGAGCAGCCGGAAAAGGTGCCTGACCTGACAAAGTGAATCAGGGGTCAAACAACATGTGAATACAAGTCTCCCACGGCTTCTTTTCCTGAGCAGGGCTCATGGCTTCACCAGCCTGTCATAAAAGGGAACAAGAACCCTGGAAACAGTGGATGTGTTAAAGTCGGCAGCATAAATCAAGTGAAATGATTCTATGTCACAGGAATTAAGTTTCTGTGGCAAACTCTGTTTCTTAGTGGGGAACATCAGAAAGTGGCTGCTAGGAGGTATCTTCTTTCTCGCTGGCTGGAAACTCAACATTCAGGCAACAGCCATTAACGTCCACTTCAACGGGCCCTGTTACCTAGGGAGGTGCCACACTCTCTCTCTCTCTTTCTCTTTCCCAAGAGAACCCTGGTTTTGCTCAAGTCTCTATCTCCCTCATGTCTGGCTCCATCAAGGCACGAACACTAGTCTAAGCCAATGGTTCCCAAACCGTGCACCAAGGCCCCTAAAGGAGGAGCAGTGAATTCACTCCAGCACCAAGTGGTAACTGACATTTTGAGGGAAATGCAGTGATGTCTGAGAGAATAATGAGAACTGCCAGCTCAAGGCACTTCACAGTTTTCACATCAATAACACCATACCTTGTAAAGCCAGGTTCTCAGTGATTGCCATCATAAAAGGTACCACACGAAATCTATATAAATAGGAAAACAGGATGTGGTGTCCAATCTAATGCCTAGTTTGAGAAGGTATGCAGTGCCCATCAGGCACACGCAACCTATTAGTAAATAGTTGTGGTTAATTAGCCAAAAGGACCTACTGTATGGCACATGGAATTCTATTCAATATTATGTGGCAGCCTGGATGGGAAAGGGGTTCAGGGGAGAATGGATACACGTATACGTATGGATGAATCCCTTCTCTGTTCACCGGAAAACTACCACAACACTGTTAATTGGCTGAATACAGAACAAAAAGTTTAAAGTTTGAAAAAGACAAAAACAAAAATAGTTGCAGTTAATTAGAAATGACATGAAAACACTTTTTTTCAGTTTACTTTTCAAATGGCTACTGAGTTGTTAGGCTATAAATACTTATCAAATTGTTCATACCTAATTGGTAAGGGAAACTGTTTGGTATTTCTTTATTAAAAAAATTTTTGGCCAAACACGTGGCATGTGGGATCTTAGCTCTTCAACCAGGGTTCACACCCGTGACCCCTGCAATGGAAGCTCGGAGTCTTAACCACTGGAGGACCAGGCAAGTCCCTATTTGTTGTTTTGTTTGTTTGTTTGTTTGGTTGGTTGGTTGGTTGAAGATGCCATGGAAAACTACTGAGGCACTACAGGTGCTGTAATTGAGAAAGTCTGGAAACCTCTGTGCTGTGCTGTGCTTAGTCACTCAGTCGTGTCCGACTCTGCAACACCATGGACTGCAGCCCGCCAGGCTCCTCTGTCCATGGGGATTCTCCAGGCAAGAATACTGGAGTGGGTTGCCATGCCCTCCTCCAGGGGATCTTCCCAACCCAGGGATAGAACCCAGGTCTCCTGCACTGTAGACGGATTCTTTACTGCCTGAACCACCAGAGAAGCCCTGGAAACCTCTGCCCTAAGCTAAGACTTGGCCACTTCTGCCTGGCACCTGGCCATGGGGGCCACTGTCCCCACCAGACTGAAGATAAGGACACACGTGGTATGGTTGGGGAACTGACTCTCCCTCTCCTGCAGGGTGAAAACAGACTGGATCACACATACAAGGGCTACCGGGGAGCACCTTGTGAATTCAGGGAGCCGCCCTCAGCCTGGCACCTGTAGGGAGGACAGCAGAGCAGAGGGACAAGAGACCTGAGCCCCTGATGCCATCCCTGAGCTGCGGGACCTGTCCCTCCTGCCTCTAGCCTTCCTGTCGTGGGAAACAAGACATTTCCTACTGACTGAAGTATGTGAGTCAGACTGTGCTGCTTGCAGCCCATAGCATTCCAAGGTATAAACACAGTCACAGTGATTCGGGCTGTGTCGAGAGGACCTGGGGATGTGGAGTGGGGCAGCGGGGCCCCGCCCTCGAGTAGTCACAGAGCAGAGGAGTCTCCGGAAGACTCCCTGTGGTCAAGGTCTATACAAAGCTCTCCTGGGATGGGGCCCGGAGGACTGTTATTCTCAGAGAAAGAGTGAGGGCAGCAGGTGCAGGAGTCTTTGCGGGGGGGGCCACTCTCTCCTGGCACCAACGATGCACGTGCCACTCTGCACTGAGCTCCCTGGTCCCACGTGTTTCCTTCATTTACCGAAGCTCCTTGAGGGGAAGAACTGAGAACTCACATGGTGCCCCCTCAGCCAATAAGCTCCTCTACAACAGTGCATTAAGCAAACAGAAAGGACTGTAGGAAGTAAACGAAGAATGGGGTGAGGGAAGAGAGGGCCTCCAGGAGGAGAGGCCAGCATGGGTAAATGCATGGATGTTTATTGACATAGTGAGAGCCTGGCCGCTGCTGATGCTGACCATCCGTCCGTTCCCTGGGGCAGCTCACAGCTTAGTGCCAACAAAGGCTTGATGGAGGCTGTATGTCTAATTCCAAAGGCAGGGCAAAGGAGGATGCTCCAAGGGAGAATAACAGGTAGCCTGTTTTAGACTGGGGGTCAGGGAAGGCCTCCTGAGGAGGTGACACCCAAGCTTCAGTGTGAAAGCATGAGGAGGAGTCAGCCAGGTGGAGTGGGGAAGTACACTTCAGAGAGAGGGGAAAGGGCAGCAGAGGCCCCAAAGTGCAGACACTCAGCAAGTGGAAGAACAGAAGAGAACAAGCCAGAGCTGCCAGACTTAGTGGCATGCATGTACACAAGTCAAATGTGAATTTCAAGTCACAAGCCAAATGAGGAAGCAAACACTTCCCAATTTTAAGTATGGGTTGGTCAAAAAGTTTGCTCAGGTTTCTCTATACGATGTATCATAAAAACCTGAATGAACTTTTTGGGTGACCCAATATGTCCCAGAAATGGTATGGACCTAATAGCAGCAGAAGATATTAAGAAGAGGTGGCAAGAATATGCAGAACTATACAAACCAAGTACTTAATGACCCAGATAACCATGATGGTGTGATCACTCACCTAGAGCCAGACCTCCTGGAATGCGGTCAAGTGGGCTTTAGGAAGCATCACAACAAATAAAGCTAATGGAGGTGATGGAATTCCAGCTGAGCTATTTCAAATCCTAAAAGGTGATGCTGTGAAAGTGCTGCACTCAATATGCCAGCACATTTGTGGCCACAGGACTGGAAAAGGTCAGTTCTCACTCCAACCCCCAAAGAAAGTCTGCGCTAAAGAATGATCAAACTACCACACAATTGTACTAATTCCACATGCTAGCAAAGTAACACTCAAAATACTCTAAGCCAGGCTTCAACAGTACGTTAACTGAGAACTTCCAGACAAGCTGGATTTAGAAAAAGCAGAGGAACCCGAGATCAAGTTTCTAACATCCATTGGGTCATAAAAAAAAGCAAGAGAATTCCAGAAAAACATTTACTTCTGCCTCACTGACTACACTAAAGCCTTTTACAGTGTGGTCAGTGACACAACAAACTGGAAAATTCTTAGAGATGGGAATACCAGACCACATTACCTGCCCCCTGAGAAATCTGTATGCAGGTCAAGCAGCAACAGTTAAAACTGGACATGGAACAACAGACTGGTTCTAAATCGGGAAAGGAGTACATCAAGGCTGTATATTGTCATCCTGCTTATTTAACTTATATGCAGAGTACATCAGGCAAAATGCCAGGCTGGATGACGATCAGTTTTAAGCAGAGTTGTGGCATCAGCAGAGCCAATGTGGCAATGTGGGTAACTGCAGGGACCGAGATCCAGAAAAGCTGGTTCTGGTCTGGCTCTGCCACTGGGAGCTTCATAGTCTCCACTGAGCTACCAAGCAATCTATTTCCTTATCTGTAAAATGGGCGTGATGCCACCCACCCTCCCCACCGAGTTGACGTGTACACGCCCGTTAGAAGAGTTGCCAAACCTGTCAGCTCTCACTGGCACTGTCTCTAAAAGATCACCCTGGCTCTGTAGGGAACATTGCAGTGAGAGGGAGGAGACCAGAAACGACGCAGGGAGACCACAGAGGAGGCTGTCCTGGGAGAATGACGCTGACCATAAGGTGGAGGCGTGGTGGAACAAGGCTCCACATGCATATCAGGGAGGCATGAAACCAGGCGTTCCCTCTTCCCCCGACTGCCCCCGGCTGCTCCGGGTGGGCAGAACAAAGCCGTCCTGCCCTTCCAATGGCCATTAGGGTGAAGGGGGCCCTCACAGACGCCAGGAGCCCTGGCCAGCCAGAGAGTGGCCTCTACCCTCCAGTGGCCCTCACGCTTCTCCCTTCCTACAGAGGCAGGAGTTGGCTCTGGGAACGTCTATCTCCATGGATCAAAAGGCACTCTACATGCAAATCAAGTAGGAAATTACAACAATGTGAAGCAGACTTGCCTGCTATTTCTGGCACCTTGGTAACTTTAGAAAGTCCTGAAAGATTTACATGGTTTGTCAGTTAAGGAGAATTCCATCCGCCGAGTGAGCCACGCCTGCCGAGCTCCTGCCCAGACACTCATGCATTTGAGACGTGCATGGCTGCCAAAGACTGTGCAGATGGGAAACCACAGCTCACAGCTCACTGCAGAGCCTCAGCCCCAGAGACCCTGGCCGGCCTGCCAGTGCAGCCCCTCTCTGCTCCCTGTGGGTCAGAGCTGCACTCCAACCATGCTGCTGCTGCTGCTGCTGCTGCTAAGTCGCTTCAGTTGTGTCCGACCCTGTGCGCCCCCATAGACGGCAGCCCACCAGGCTCCCCATCCCTGGGATTCTCCAGCCATAGTGGCACTCTTATCTGGGATCCAACAGGGGGCGCCAGAGACTGCTTGGGACAGTGAACACAGCCCAGCCAGGAAACTGGCTAGAAGGTTCCAGACCTGGGATCTGATCCCAGGAGCAGCAAAGATGAAGATCACTGTACACTCACAGTGAGCCCTTTCTCCCCCATCTGCCTTACAACAAAAAGCAGAGAGATACACGCTGTCAAATGACTGGATGAACCCACCCTGGACACACCTTCATCCCCACATACACAGAATATTGTAACAGATTCCAGGTTGCCTCCCAGCTGAGATTGACTAGCAATGTCTGCTAGGGGACAGGAGGTGGGAGTGTGCCAGGCTTTACTCATTCACAGAGAGGACAAATCTTGGAAAAGAAAGTTATCAGTGTTCATTAGTTCAAAGAGTCACAGTAGTCCCTGCAGCTCCAAAAAGCCAAGCTCGGTGCTGAAGGCCCTGTGCAATCTGTACCCCACCTCCCTGGCAACCTCGATTCCCACCAGCCACCTGCTGGCCTGGCTGCCCCTTGGTGGGCCTCCAACATGCCTTCAGTAGACTCAGTGTGGCTCTGGTCTCTAGGGTCTGCCTGATGGTAACACATTCTCTTTCCCTTTCCAAAGTTCACTAGCCCCAACTCAAGGCCAGGGACCCATCTGGATCAGAAGGCCCAAGCAACCCACCTCTGATCAGCTTCTGTAGCACCTAACCATTTGTGGCTTTTCTAAGCCACTACTTGGTTAATGCCTGGAGAATCATTTGTCTTTTGTGCACGTGAAGTTTGCTCATCTAGACCATAAGCTCCCTGACGACAGGAATGCTGCTTTGTACTTCCCTGAAGAAAGGAGGCAAAACATTTAACTCTGTGCCAAGAACATTCCTGGGGATTTTCACCCATCCTTCAACTCAAGTCTGCTAATAATCTCGTGATCTATGACCACCTTCATTTTACAAATGGTGAAATAAAAGTTATATGACTTATCCAAGATCACATAGCTAACAAATGCCAGGAGCATGGATTCAAATTCTGAAACCCCTGATTTCATATCCAGACCTCTTTTGCCCTGTTCCAGGATTCTTCCCACCGAGAACCACATTTCCACAAAGGACTCTGAATGGGGTAGTGCTGACCCCCAGTGGAAGTGCCTGACACTCAGAAAAAGGTTATGGTCTAATGCAGGTCTCATGGCTGACTGGGACATGAGGAGGCAGATGGTGGAGGGGCTTACTGGGTGGTGGGATTTCCCTAGCTGTCTACCCATTTCTCTTACCAGGTGTCTGCCAGTTTCACCTGTTGAAGCCTAACCTGGCTGGTAAGCCACCCGGACCATACATTTCCTTCTTTCTTTCTATCCGCTCCCTCCTTCTGCACCCAAGCTTCAGTCTTCCACCACCCTGGTGACTCAGCCTTGAACTGCCTAGGCCACACCACTGCTTCAACCACATGGAAAAGTCAGAAATACCCGTCACTTGTGCCCTCAGTTTATCTTTAGAAGAAGAATGACTGAAAGGACCTCCACTGCCCAGGATGATTGTTTTGACAGATTTTTATTGTGCATAAAATTGCATCATTGTTTTGTTTAACATTGAAAGGAGTTAAACTGCTATGAACTTAATGCACCGCCCCCTGTAAACCATTAGGTCCCTTCTGTGTTCCTGACTTTATAAGTCTGTTTCCCTCAGAGGAACATCTGTTGTATACTTAAATGACCTTAGTTCAAAGGCACGATCAACAAAAAATTCTTAACTCCACTAGGAAGCATTTGAGGGTATCCGTTACTCCACGCTGGTCGCGGTATTAGGGGCTTCTCCGCCAACAGCTGTGCACATCTGCCCGCGCCGGCCAAGGCCCCTCTCTTTCTGCACATCATTAAAGATGTCCAAGCCCGCTTTTCGGCTTCATTCCCGCTCTGACCCATGCAAGCAAGTCTCGCCAAAATCTCCATTTTATGGGCATCGATAGCCAGGCCTCTACTCACATATAATTTCTACCCTGCGTGCGGAGGGAGTGTGATGAAAGACGAGCAAGGGGTGTTCTGCTAATCCTTGGAAAGAACATGAATGAGCATTAGGAATTTCGAGCAACTTGACAAATGTAGGAAAAACAGATCGTCCTGAGCCAAACGCAGAGGAATTTGAGGAGAAAACGAGGCCTGTTGCTGAGAAAGATTACAAGGAGACACCATCTTGGAGGCCATAAAAATCCTATTGGAAACAAATGGCCAGGCAGTGGGCTTTCTGGCTTTCGCCTTGATTAGCTCATCCTGATGTTATCCCCATTTTCCAGATGAGCTGACGGACACTGAGAGCTCCTGACTTGACTAGCGGAGGGCCCAGGCATCTGCCTCCTGCTATCCGGTCTACGGCGGCTGCTGCGTAGGTTAAAAGAAACCTGGCTCAGCTTAGAGAGAAGAAGACAATGATGGTGAGGGACTTTAAACATCTCTTCTTCCAGTTCATCTGCTTTGGGCTCGGCTCTCAGTGAGTCTCTATGGAGTTAGCTGACAGTCGCTATTTTTCTGTTTGGTCAGATTTTCCAGGGGATGTGACTTTTTGAGGATGCGCTGATGGCCACCGCTCTGAGTATCAGGGACATTTTGAGCTGAGTTTCTCCAGGAGGCTGAGGACCAGTGGGCTGTGCAGGTTGGCCTTGCTCTGGGGCCGAGCTGTCCAGTCTGGCTGGGGACTTGTCCTGGAGAAGAGGCAACTGGGCCCCAGCTCAGGTTTCAGGCTTTGTCTGGGGGCCCTTCCCTAAAAGGGTCATCGGGTTTTCACACACATGAGAATCTTCATGAGTTGTTGAAACTTTTCTGGAAGTTAGTGGATTTCTGCAAGGCTGGTTCACGGAATTATGCCTTCTTGCAGTTGGGAAAAGGACTGCTAAAAATAAAGGAGAGTTTGGGTTTTGCCTTATTTGGAGAGGCCTGGCCTGCACAACTTCCCTCTTCCTATGTTATCTTTTAGAGAAAGTTGAAGAGCTTTATTCACGCACATACACATGCACGTACACGTGCACACACACACACAGTGTCTTTAAAAGTATAGATCAAATTCCATTGCCAAGAGTTTCAGAGATTTCTAGAATCTCTTCACTGGGCCACAGTGTTACAATATTTATTCTCTGATGCTGGTAGCATGTGGACTTATCTGGGTCTGAGGAACCTAAAGGGGTTTGTCTGATTTGGTCACTAAAATGTTAGTTGAAAGAGAATAGGACCCATAGCCCTGTTACTCTTTAATTTGTCCATTCAGTTTATCAGTCAGCCAGCCAAAGATGGTCAAAGCCCATCTGTGTCAGGCCCCATGATGGGCTTTAAAGAAACAGAGATGAACTGAGTCAAGATTCTACTCTGAAGGAACCGAGGCAACAGTGACTGGATGTGGAGATGGAGAGGGGAGAGCTGCAGACCACAAAAGCTTCCAGACCTGGCCTGGGGATAAGAGACGGGCTGCCACAGTGGAGAGTTAGGGTCCAGGTGAGAGCAGAGACAGAGAAGAGGAGGCTTCCTGGAAGAGGAGCAGCACTGCAAGGGCCTGGGGCGCTTGGAGGATTGTAAGCAGCTACCTGGGCTCAGCTGGCTGATGCGGGATGAGGTGAGCACATCCGGATACGTGCCCAGCACTCAGGTGAGGCGAGTGAAGACTAAATAGATAGGATCCCCCACTCCAGTACTCTTGCCTGGAAAATCCCATGGATGGAGGAGCCTGGTGGGCTGCAGTCCATGGGGTTGCTAAGAGTCAGACACGACTGAGCGACTTCACTTTCACTTTTCACTTTCATGCATCGGAGAAGGAAATGGCAACCCACTCCAGTGTTCTTGACTGGAAAATCCCAGGGACAGAGGAGCCTGGTGGGCTGCCGTCTATAGGGTCACACAGAGTCGGACACGACTGAAGTGACTTAGCAGCAGCAGACCCTGCCCTTGTACAATTTACTTCACTCCCCTCTAATCCTGGTCCTGTCCAAGTCTTTGTTCAAAATTTCATTTATCATGTATTTTTTTGCATCAATTTTGATTCTAAAAAGGTGGCACTAAAACATCATCTATCTTGATTATTGGGCTTATGGGTGCTCTCTTAAATTTTGTTCCAGAGGTGAACATCTTTCTCTCCTCCCCTAGTTCATTCAAGAGAAGGGGCTTGTGAAGTGGGCAGGACTGAGACCCAGAGGGGACCCTCTCAGTTTAGAATTTTGTCTTTCACCCTGAAGGCAGCAGGGAGTCACTGAAGATTGTAAAGCAGGGAAGGAATGCCATTGGATGTGATGTAGAAAATCTTCCATGGAACTTCCCTGGTGACGCAGTGGCTAAGACTCTGTGCTCCCACAGAGTTCAATTTTTGGTCAGGGAACTAGATCCCACATGCGACAACTAAAGATCCCACGTGCCATGAACTAAAAGATCCTGCATACCACAATGCAGATGGAAGATTCCGTGTGCTGCAACTAAGATCAGGTGCAGCCAAAGAAATAAATATTTTTAAAAGAAAAGAAAATCTCCCAGCAGCAGCAGCAAGGGTGGAAGGGGGCAAGGAGGTGGGGTGATTGGATGCAAGAAGATGGTGAGGAGTGAGTCCTAGAATCCTAGGTGAGTGGTGATAAGGGCCCATGTCAAGGCTAGGGAACGGGGTTTGAAAGGAGGACCTGGAGGGGAGCAACACACCCTGCAGACTCTCCAACAGTCCCAGCACCCAGCTTCCCTGGCTCCCCTGGACAAAAGAGCAGACAAAGAATTCCCAGGCCCTCTGGTAGGGAGAGCAAGATGTGGGACTTGGAGCAGCCTGATGACCTAGCTGTGGCTGCCTAGGGCTGCATCAGGCCCCTGCTATGCCCACCCCACAGGGGGCGCTGCCCTGCTTCCTGTGGAGTAAAGGCCCCCTGTAGGGCTCCCACCCCTCTCCCGCACCAGCACCCACACCACCCCCCACAGCCTACCCAGCAGGATCCAGGGGCCCAGGGACTGCAAGCAGGATAGCGGTCCAGTGGCATGGCTCTGAGCCCCACACATAGGCATGCAGACACACAGGCAGGCAGGTGGGAGGAGGTCTGGTCCCCATTAGGAGCCATTTGCTTGTGGTATCAGGCCAGTGGGGCTGCGGGCTGGTTAACAGGCATGGCCGCTGGCTGCTGGAAGGGGCTGCTGCCTTGAAATTGCACTGATTAAGCTCTAATTTCCCCTGCTCCATGCAGGGGGCCCCGAGGGCGGACTAATGCAGGGTGGCAGGCGTGGTAGCCCAAGACAGTACATCCCTCTTCACTAAACACACAGAGTTTCTTCTCTCCAGCCAGTTCCTACAGATAATGCAATTTACTGTCCCTGACGTCTGATTACATTTCACCTCCTCCAAGAAGTCTTCCTGCCCTGCCCTGACCCCAGGACTCTGCATTCAGACACATCTGGGTCCCTACCTTCTTCGTCTACGTCCCTCCCCCTACCACGGACCTCTCAGCCTCTCTCAGATGCAGTTTCTGTAGCAGGAGAGGACTCCGCAAGGCAGACATGGGGTGACAACGACAGGGTGATATAACGAAGGGACACTTGGCTCAGGACAGCCTCGCCTTTCTAAGAGCAGGCTTGGGCTTCACATCCAGACGGCCCCTCCACCCCACTCCCCACTGCCCTGCCAAGTTTGACTTATTTCTCTGAAACCACAGGAGGAACCTGTACCTTCCCTCACCATCCCCCAACTCCCCGCTCCCCGCCCTGCCTCAACAAAGAATCCAGACTTCCAGACCGGCCTTGTAGTTCCCACCATACCCACAGGAGAGCAAAGTGGAGATAAAGCCTGCTGGCCAGGCGATGACCTTGATGGCGCTCCCACTGGGGTGGCGGTGGGGGTGGCCTGGGTTTCTGAGGTGCCCATTTGTAGTTGCGGAACTTGAGGCAAATCCTCCACCCCCTCCACCAGCCCGGTCCTCTTTGCTCAAGGGCTGGCTGCCTCCTTGCTCCCTTCTCTCTCCCCCTCTCCATCACTGACCTCCCAGTAGAACCTCACAGCCAGCTGGGCTCTCCTCTTCTCCCTTTGGCATTTCTCTGGCTGCTGCTTCTTCATCTTTTTCTCCACCAACCCATACCTCCCAAGCTTCTAGCTCTTTCCCTCTTCATTCAACAATACTCATTAAATAGTCAACATACATTTTTTTAAGGGCCTGCTATGTGCCATGGACTCTGCTGGGTGCTGGGCATGGAAGGGTGGGCTCGCACAGGGGATGTTCTAGTGCGTGTTCTTCGGTCCTCTGTCATTTACTGACTTGTCTTAGGAGACTTTCTTGGGCTAAGAGGGAGGTCAGGGCTACTCTATAACCACAGAGGGGAGCAGACAAAGCCAGGCCTCTGGAAGACCATCTTTTCCTCTCTCCCACATCTGTCCAGGGATGCGGAGGCCCCTGTCTACCCTTCTCCTCTTCCCCTTTACCACCTTCCAGGGGTTGATCCTGCCCCGATAAGGCTGGGAGTGAATGGGGAACAGGAGACTTCCTTTCTCAGGCAACTGCCTCTTTGGGCTAGGATGCTGACTAGCCAGAGAGGAACACGGGGAGCAAGGGTCTGGGTCACCGCCGAGTCAGGCCCAGAAGGCTCTGCTTCTCCCACTGGCCTGGCCGCCAGCCGCCGACCATTTCAAAGGGCCTGATAAACAGCTTGGCGGCCTTGTCTCCCCCACAGGCTGCTCAGGAGCATGGCTGGGAGAGGCAGCACCCAGGGTAAGGTGTTCCTCTGCTGGGTCAAGGTGCTCCAGGCTCCATTCTGGGCCCCCAGAGCTGGCCGCCTTCTGGCAAACAGCTGCGATCCCCGTCTGACCCCACGAGGCCCATCTGTTCACAGTTAAGGGTCAGCGCCCATCCAGGAAGCGGGGGCCTAGCAGCACACACTCAGACCCCCATGCGTGTGTTCCCGGGCCTGGGTACACCCGGGTACACACGTGACACCACACAGTCACCCACATGTGTCCACCGTCACAGAAACACATATACATGCTCACATCATTGAGAACATGTTCAGTCCAGGAATTATACAGCCAAGTAGACTGGAGGAGGCAGGAGGAACTCTTTCAACTGAAAAATAAAATATAGGCTAAGGAGGTTCAGAAACAGCTTTGAAAGGAAAAAAAAAAAATTGGAAGGAGCTAAGCCAACATCTTAGTGCTCTTGATGCTATCGGATTGAACTGAGTCAACACAGGGCTCAGTCCTGCTCCTCAGAGGGGTGTTTCCTCAGGGGCACACCAGCCTACACCCTACAGGGCCCAGCCGTGCATTCTATGAAAGTCAAGACCAAGCCTCAGCTTATACTTCCTTCTTTTTAAAAAAAAAAAAATTCATTTATTTTAATTGAAGGATAATTACAATGTTGTATTGGTTTCTACCATACAGCCACATGGATCAGCCATCACTGTTTCCTTCTAAGGCCTGTGCTTCTGAGCATGGGTGGAGTGGACGTGGGCTTCAGGAAGAGGCCCAGGTGTCAAGAGGCCTGCCCAGCCCAAGGTGACTAGTGCAGCCCCTTTTAGGTCCCAGAGCAGGACGAAGCCTCTCCAGCTCCTCATTTCACAAAGGCAAAGGCTGCCGAGAGAGCGGCAGAGGCTGTCAGCATAGCCCAGCAGGCCTGCAGCAGTTAGGATGGTAACCAGGACCTCCTCGCCCCTCACCTCTCGCCCTCTCCTCCTATATTCAGCTGGCCTTTGAGAGGCCCTGGACTGGATCAGCAGCATCAGGGGGCAGAGGTGGCCCTGCCCCGGGCATGCCCAGGTCTATCTTGACCTTTCCATGAACAGGCTCTGAACTAATCCCATGGTTGGTGGCCACTTACCTGAGTGTCGTGAGGCGTCCGGGAGTATGGTAGCCCAGCACACAGCCTCTGGGGCCAGACTGCCTGCATTCAAGTCCTAGTTCTGCTACTGGCCAGGGTGTGACCACCACCCTGTCTCAGTGTATCCTTCTTTAAAATGGGAGTGATAATCCCATTCGGCAAAATCCTTGTAAGAATTCAATAAGCAAGAGTTCCCTGGTAGCCTAGAGGTTAGGACTCAGGGTTTTCACTGCAAGGGGCCAAGGTTCAAACCCCCGCCAGGGTTCAGTCACTGGTTGGGGAAGTGATCCCGCAAGCCATGGTGTGGGCCAAAATTTTTAAAAAAAAACTTTTTTCAGTAAATTAATGTAGGTAAAGTGACTGGGACCCAATAAAAGCTCAGAGGTCACTATAGTACTCATAGATCCAACCCTGATTCGATCAATGTGAGCCCCGTTGACTTCCTTTAGTGGACACAGCCCAGCTCTTCCAGTTCCCCGGAGGATGGAGAGCAAAGGGACTTCAGGCAGTGGCTTTAAATTGTAAGCCCCAGACCAATGGCATCACCTGGGAACTAGTCAGAAATGCAAATTATGGGTCCCACCACAGACCGATAATTTGGATGCTCTAGGATGGGGCCCGGTGATATTTTAATGAGCCCTCCAGGTGATCCGACGCCTGCTCAAGGTTGAGAAGCCCTGGTGAAGATGTCCATGCCACTTGGCAGCAGGCCCGACCCCTGCCTTGTGTCACCTGTTTATGGCTTTGCCCACAAACACTCACCACTGGGCCCTGCACTTGATCTAGCACTGTGGCCACCCCACCTGCTCCCATCCTGCGGGCACCAGCCTTGCGCCACCCCCACTACCTCCACCGCCCATATGCTGGGGCCTTGCCTGCTCCTGCCTCCAGCCACGTGCACCCCAACCTCTGCCCCACATGCAGCCTGTGTCCAGCTGGGCCTGGCCCAGCCCTGGAGGGGGAGACTCAGGCACTTGACTTCAAAGCCTTGTCAGAGGGAGCCTGGTTTGCAGTGGAGGTCAAAGATAAACCAAGGAACAAATCGGCCAGAAAATGTGTGTTGGGGGAAGCTGCTCAGAGCTCCAGGGGAGGTGAGGTGGGGCGGGGGGTGCTGGGCTTGTTCCGCAGCCCTTCCTGCAGGAGCCCTTTCAGCAGTCCTGGCCACGCTGGACACCCTTCTGCAAGGCAACCTGAAGGGGAGCCTGGACCCAGCCGATCCCATTCCCACCCAACCCCCCATCTGAGTCTGAACTGCATTTGTTCTGGCCTGATCTCCTGCATCCCCACTCGACAGAAACATGTGCTCAGAGCTGGACCGACACTTGCCTGGACCCAGGAGCAACTTGGTGGGGGAAACACAGCCAGGTGGGAGTAGAACAGAGTCCAGGTGGACCCAGGTGTCCAGGGCGGGCACTGCCCTTTAGATGACATGGAGCCGCCTGCGCCACCCACTGCCCTCCCGGGTTTCAGGCATCTGTCCTTCCCCCAGTGTGCCACAATGCCCTGCGCTGCTGTGGCTGTGTCCATAGCCCAGGCCCCCATCTATGTTCTTCTATTACAGGGGTGCCCCTCAGGATTGTGTGAATGGGGTGAAGGCCTGTGAGTTCCATCCTACACCAGAGCAGGGCACAGCTGGTAGGGTGGGGGATCATACTAGTGTTAACTGCCCCCACACATACTGAAATCTAACATGCTTGGCTATGGCTGGGAGCATGCCAGGGGCTGACAAGGACTCTGGGCTTGGTGGGGGGGCCCCACAAGAAACAGGGCTGCCCCCAAGTATCAGTGGGGAGGGAGTGAGGCCCAACCATGTACTGATACCTTTGTGTGCACAGGTTATTGTGCTTAACCCTGAGGCCCTGTTGCCAAGGTAGGTGTTGCTGTCCCCCTTTCACACAAAGGCCACGTGGGGCCCAACGTGGTTTGGTCAGGGAGCAGCTGGGAATGAAGCCTCAGTGCTCCCACTAGCCTTTGCTATGGCTGATGGGCAACAGAGCAGCTTTCCCAGGTGCTGGCTCGGCCTGCAGCCTAAGCATTGGCAGGGCTGGCACTGTCCTTGGCAGCTACATGGAAGCACTGGATCTCTGGCTGCTCGCAAAGCCCACACGTGACTATCACGTCCAAGGTGAGCCAGTGAGGAGAGCTTATCACCACCACTGTTCCCACTTTCAAATGGGAAAGCAGGTTCAGGGAGGTGTCCCGCCCAGGTCTGCCCTACTGGCAAGCGGGGAAGCTGGAATAGGAGCCCAGCTTAGACAGATAGACACCCAGGGTTCAGATAAGCTGAGATGGGAGTAGGGGCCAGGGGTCCTGAGGTGGGAGTGGGAGTGTGCTTTTGGCCCTGAGAGTGTGAACCAACATTATTTAAAACAAACTACAGTGCAGCACAAAGCATATGACATGCACCCGGCCAAGTCCTCACCCCCTCTCCAGAGGCAACCACTGTCATCAGATGCTGCAGCGCCTTCCAGAGCTTTTATCTGTACTTACAGATATCCACAAGTACCTCAGGGTTTCCCAGGTGGCTCAGTGATAAAGAATCCACCTGCCAATGCAGGAGACGAGGTTCAATCCCTGGGTCAGGAAGACTCCCTGGAGTAGGAAATGGCAACCCACTCCAGTATTCTTGCCTGGAAAATCCCATGGACAGAGGAGCCTGGCTGGCACTTCATCATGAATCAGGCGCCTTCTGAGGACTCTGCCATCTCTCACTTCTCAGAACTGACCAGTGGACAGAGGAGGGAGACCAGTAAATTGGCTCAGAGGCCCCATCCAAAGTCCTGGATCAACTGAGTCAAGGAACCAAGCCGAGAGCCTGTCCCACACCTGCCTGTACCAGGCACTTCCCTTAAGAGGCCCACAACCCAGGGGAGAGACAGGTCCACAGGCACATCTCCCGTCCTGGCTGCCAGAGCTCCTGGCAGGAAAGCCATCCAGAGCGGATGCCGCATACTCAGCATGCCAGCATCTGCCAGTGGCGTGACCTGGCCTGAATCTCCCCAGTGAAGAAAAGAGAGACGGCCCCTGTCCTCACCTACTCTAGCTGTCTTCCTGCAGGCCCAGAGAGGAAAACTGCTATGTTCTGCCAGGATCTTGCCTCCAGGAGGCTCCCAGGATCTTCCTCCAGGGTGAATGGCTTCCTCTGGCAGGGCCCATGGGGCATGTCAGAGGCTGCCGTGGGGTGAGGGGTGGGGTGAGTGGAGACAGCTGCTGCCCCTCTGTTGTGGGGCTGGCGGTGAAGAGCCGGCGTGCAGATAATTGGGGTGACGTCCTGGTACACTGACGAGACCCACTTCCAGATGGTGCTGAGGGCTCACTTAGAACAATTAGCCAAGGGAGATGACTCCACCTGCTATTTTTAGAGGGTACCACATCTGGAGGTGGTATCTTTCGGCTGGAGGCGTCTGCACCAAAGGCCGGGGGATTTGCATCATCTTCCGTGATGGACTCATCACGATTTCTCCACCATGTTTTCAGGCCTTCAGATGACAGGTCATTCTGGTGTTCTGTGCAGGGGGCCTGTCCCTGGGGCAGACTCTAGAAATATCCTCCGATCACTGCTCAGTGCTGTGCTAAGAGCGAAGGACAGGACCTGGGCAGACCAGCCTCCTTTGTAGACATGAATTCCAGCTCTGTCCACAGGGTGTGGTGCTGAGCAGCTGCGCAATCAGGCCTCCTGCGTGGCTAGGGGTGCTTATCTGGGTTCGTATGTTGGGGATGCAGCTGATATATCATCCCAGCATTCCCAGAGAGCAGGCCACAGAGAGTGAGACCCAGGGATCAGACAGGGACTTGGGGAGTCAGACAGATGGGAGCTGAAGCCCCAGCCCAGCTGTGGCCTTGGAGAGGCAATGTCACCCCCATACCTCACTTTCCACCTGTAACAAGGGAGGAGACCTGCTGCAGAGTAGAGCTGAACTAAACATACTGCAGAGGAAAGTGTGAATTTACACACCCTGACCCTAGAGGATAAAGTGGGGTCTTTCTTGATCTCACAATCTAATTTGGCTCTTGACCCCTGAGTTCGTGGCTGGTGAGCGGTCACCCAGCCATTTCACAGGAGACTCAGTCTCTGTGGGACTTTCTAGCTCCATTCCCTGTCAGCGCAGCAGTCCTCGCCTCTCTCTTCCTTCTCTGTCCTCGGGGGCAGGGGAGTGGGTGTGTGGGAAAGCTCCGCCCACCAGCTGCCTCTCTTGAAGGCTGCTACTGGCCCTGGAGGTTCCTTATCTAGTCCTTGTTCATTGGCCTCTGGCCATGCTGTGGCTGCTGGTGCCACCAGTCTCAGCTCATCAAGTACATGTGGTCACTCAATGTCCTTCTTGTTCTGACTCAGGATATCTCCAGATCTGCCCGCCCTGCTCTCACCCACGTGGAGCCCAGCAAATTCACAGATGCTCCCTAGTACCACCTCTGGTGTCTTTCGGAGTCCCCTGCCCCACCTCTCTCCCCTTTCCCCTCATCACCCTGCTAACCCTCACCTCTCATAGCCATGCTTGTTCCTGGCAGGCTGCCCTGGCTGCCAGTCTACTCCAAACTGCATCCTCCTCTGCAGCAGCCTGGCAGCAGACCCCACTCGGACAACCCATCACGCACAGGACCCTGGGTGTCTGTGGGGCATCCTCTCATGTCTCACACTGGTGGACCCTATCTTGTCTTCCAACTTTCTAGGACCGGGCCCCCAGCTGTGCCCCCTATGGTGAAGCAAAGGGAGTGTTTTTATGACCTTCTTTATACTCTCTGGCATTCTCTAAAGTTTATAAATCAACACAGATAACTCAATTTTAACAAAAGTCTTTCTGATTTTTCTTAAAGATAAATATGTCTTTGACAAATAGGTATCCCTTCACTCCCTGGCCAGAAAGGTAGGACTGAGCAGTGGTTAAAATTAAGTAGAGGATTTGATTAAACTTAGGAGAAGGAAGGACATAACAAAAATAAGAGCAGAAATAAATAAAATAGAGATGCAAAAAGCAACACAAAAGATCAATGAAACTGAGAGCTAGTTTTGTGAAAAATACAAAACAGACCTTTAACTTGACTCACCAAGGAAAAAATAAGAGAGGACTCAAATAAAATCAAAATTTTAAGAGGAGACATTGCAACTGACACACACAAAAAAACAGAGCATCAGAAGAGACTACTATAAACAATTATAAGCCAACAAATTGAACAATGTAGAAGAAACTGATAAATTCCTAGAAACATACAAACTACCAAGACATAATCATGAAGAAATAGAAAATCTGGACAGACCAATTACTAGTAAGAGATTAAATCAGTAATCAAAAACCTTCCAACAAACAAAAGTCTAGGACCAGATGGCTTCACTGTTGAATTCTACCAAACATTTAAAGAACAATTAATACCAATCCTTCTCAAACTCTTCCAGAAAAAAAGAGGAGGAGGGAATATTTCCAAACTTATTTTACGAGGCCAACATTTCCCTGATACCAAAACCAGACAAGGACACTACAAGAAAAGAGAATTACAGGCCAATGTCCCTGATAAAGATAGATGCAAAAATCTTCAATAAAAACACTAGCAAATGGAATTTAACAACACACTAAAAGGATCATACACCACGACTAAATGGGATGCATTCCAAGGCTGCAAGGATAGGCCACATTTGCAAATCAATCAATGTGATACACCGCATAGAAAAAAATGAAGGCTGAAAATCATACAGTCAACAGATGCAGAGAAAGTACCTGACAAAATTCAACATCTATTCATGATTAAAAACACTCTCACCAAACTGGGTACAGAGGGAAAATATCACAACTTAATAAGTGCCAGGTATGACAAGCCCACAGCTAACATCATATTAAAGCCAAGAGCTTTTCCTTTAATATCAGGAACTAGACATGGATGCCCACTCTCATCAGATTTATTTACCATAGTCAGGAATTTCCAGCAAGAGTAACCAGGCAAGAACAGTAAATAAATAAAAGACATTCAAATTGGAAAGGAAGAAGTAAAACTGTCTCTATTTGCAGATGACATATTATATATAGAAAACTCTATAAAGATGCAATCTGTTAGAAATTAAGAATACATGAATTCATTAACACTGCAGGATACAAAATCAATATACAAAAATCACTTGTACTTTGACACATTAACAATGAACTATCAATTAAGTAAACAAACTCATTTAGAATTGATTAAAATAATCAAATACCTAGGAATAAATTTAACCAAGGAAGTAAAAGGTATGTACTGTGAAAATTACAAGGCAGTGATGAAATAAACTAAAGATGATACAAATAAATGCAGAAACATTGCATGCGCATGGAGTGGAAGAATTAATAGTTAAAATTTCCATACTACTCCAAACAATCTACAGATTAAATGCAATGCCTGTCAAATTTTCAATGGCATTTTTCACAGAAACAGAACAATCCTAAGATTTGTGTGGAAACTCAAAGACCCCAAACAACCAAAGCAATCTGGAGAAAGATGACCAAAGTTGGAGGAATGACCTTTCCTGATTTTAAACTATATTACAAAGCTACAGGAATCAAAATAGTATGGCATTGGCATAAAAACAGACAAATAGATCAATGAAACAGAATAATGAACTGAGAAATAAAACCATCCATATATTGTCAGTTTACTTACAACAAAGGAGCCAGGAATGTAGACTGGGGAAAGGACAGCCTCTGCAATAAATGGTTCTGGGAACACAGGATAGCCACATGCAAAAGAATAAAACTGGACACCATTTTGTACGACATGCAAAAATCAACTCCAAATGGTTTAAAGACTTGAATGTAAGGTCTAAAACCACAAAACTCACAAAAGAAAAGAGGCATAAGGTCCTGGATATTGGTCTTGGTAATGATTTTTGGATCTGACACCAAAAGAAATGATATAAAAGCAAAATTAAACAACTGGAACTACATCAAGCTAAAAAGCTTCTGCAGAGCAAAGGAAACCATCTATAAGAGGTTAATACAAGAGCAAAAAATAGATGAAAAAAAAATTTAAGTAAAAACCACAAAAACAAAACAGTCAATTATAATTAAAAATGATCAAAGGAAGTGAAAAGGCATTTTTCCAAAGAAGATACACAAATGTAGTCCCAATGGAGAAGTGTGAAGTTTCCTCAAAAAAATTTAAAATAGAACTACCATATGATCCAGCAATTCTTCTTCTAAGTATATATCAAAGAAAACAAAATCACTATCCCAAAGAGATGTCTGCAGTGTTCTCTACAGCATTATTTATAATAGGCAAGACACTGAAGCAAAACCTAAGTGTCCATCAACAGATGACTGGATAAAGAGAATGCAGTACACACACGATGGAGTATTACTCAGCCATATAAAGGAAGAAAGCCTGCCATTGAGACAACACAGATGGACCTGGAGGGAAATAAATAGTGAAATGAATCAGAGAAAAACAAATACCGTATGATTTCATTCATATGTATAATCTAAAAAAATGAAAATTTGAACTCATAGAAAAAGAAAACAGAGGCAGGGATTGGATGAAAATGGGTAAATATGCCCAAAGGTACAAACTTCCAATAATGAGATTAAATTCTAGGGAAGTAATGAACAGCATGGTGACTGTGGTTAACAACACTAAATTTATAGTCGAAGGTTGTTGAGAGTATATAGCAAAAGTTCTCATTATAAGAAAGCAGTCTATAACTATGTGAGGTACTGGATACTAACTAAACTTATTATGCTGATCATTTTGTCATATATACATCAAATGATTATACCTTAAACTAATACAATGTTGCATGTCAATTACATCTCAAGATTGGGGGAAATAAACAGGTTACTCAACAATCCCACTTTTATGAAAAGAAAAAAAGTGTATATATTAGTTACATTGAATCTAAGGTATCACTGAAGATTAAATGCACCATTTTTATTCACCATGAAGATACAAACCAAAAAATGCTCCCAATTAAACCATAATGAACCATAGATTACAGGCTATATCTTGATTTCAGAGATGTTAAAATGATGTGCTATGCTATGCTAAGTCGCTTCAGTCGTGTCTGACGCTGTGCGACCCCACAGACGGCAGCCCACCAGGCTCCCGCATCCCTGGGATTCTCCAGGCAAGAACACTGGAGTGGGTTGCCATTTCCTTCTCCAATGCATGAAGGTGAAAAGTGAAAGCGAAGTCGCTCAGTCGTGTCCCACCCTCAGTGACCCCGTGGACTGCAGCCCACCAGGGTCCTCCATGGGTATCCTCAAATTGGTGAAATACTACACTGTCATTTTCCTTTCATTCATTGTAAAATAAATGCCCTCCCCACCACCGGTGAAAAAGTGTGGAATTTCAATTCAAATCCCCACTTGGCTCCTTATGTTGACCTGGGTGGATTCTTACCCCACTGCAGCTTCAGAGCAGCAGCTCTAAATGGGAATAATAACCATGCCCCCTCCCAGGACTGCTGGGAGAGCTAACTGCACTCAGCACACACAGCACCTGGCACGGCAGAGGACTCAGCAGAGGACAAACAAGGCCGTCTCTACTACTGTGTGCTTGTCCCGCTGACAGAGCCAAGCCAGAGGGACTCATTCCCAAGAGAATACGGCCTCTCACACTCCCTCCACCTAGGCCCTGAGCACTCTCCATCCATTTTCCTGTAAAAAACGCCACTGTCCTCCAGATGGCATAGGCTGCTTTAGGCCATGGATTTGTCTTTGCAAGAGACAGAAGGGAGACAGGAATCTAGAAGCACCTGGTTCCCAGGCCACCAAGGCAGGAGGTGCCCTAGGGGCACACAAACACTTGTTAGAAGCAGCCTCCTGGGGGCTCAGGACCAGAGGCCATGGGCCTCCAGGGTGACAAGAGTGGGTACCAGGCAGGCTCCAGTGGGATCTATGCCCCCACGCTGCTACCCACAGTGGAGGCACAGCTGAGCCATCTCTGAGAGCCTGACATCACCTAAGCCAGGACCTGGCCCCAAAGAGGAGGAAATAAAGAATTACATTCTCACCCAAACCCACTGGAGCTGTCAAACTTGGGAAGCAGAGACCCAGAAGTGGGTGGCACAAGGTGGAAAGAATTTCCTCACCAGTTCACACTTGCCAGTCACACCTGCTCTAATATCATCCACTCTGGGGTAGAGCTTGTGAGCCCTGTAATCAGATGAAAAAATCAGAAGCTCAGAGATCTCCAGTGATTTGTCTGTCACAATACAAGTGGGGGTGGGGGAACTGGAGTCCATGGGCACACTGGCCTTTAGGTATGTAACTTTCCCACTGAAAAGCCAGTCAGTAATGTATCAGCAACAGTTAGAACTGGACATGGAACAACAGACTGGTTCCAAATAGGAAAAGGAGGACGTCAAGGCTGTATATTGTCACCTTGCTTATTTAACTTATATGCAGAGTACATCACGAGAAATGCTGGACTGGAAGAAACACAAGCTGGGATTAAGATTGCTGGGAGAAATATCAATAACCTCAGATACGCAGATGACTCCACCCTGATTGGCAGAAAGTGAAGAGGAACTAAAAAGCCTCTTGATGAATGTGAAAGAGGAGAGTGAAAAAGTTGGCTTAAAGCTCAACATTCAGAAAATGAAGATCATGGCATCTGGTCCCATCACTTCATGGGAAATAGATGGGGAAACAGTGCAAACAGTGTCAGACTTTATTTTGAGGGGCTCCAAAATCACTGCAGATGGTGACTGCAGCCATGAAATTAAAAGACGCTTGCTCCTTGGAAGAAAAGTTATGACCAACCCAGACAGTATATTCAAAAGCAGAGACATTACTTTGCCGACTAAGGTCTGTCTAGTCAAGGCTATGGTTTTCCCAGTGGTCATGTATGGATGTGAGAGTTGGACTGTGAAGAACGCCGAGCGCCGAAGAATTGATGCTTTTGAACTGTGGTGTTGGAGAAGACTCTTGAGAGTCCCTTGGACTGCAAGGAGATCCAACCAGTCCATTCTGAAAGAGATCAGCCCTGGGATTTCTTTGGAAGGACTGATACTAAAGCTGAAACTCCAGTACTTTAGCCACCTCATGCGAAGAGTTGACTCCTTGGAAAAGACTTTGATGCTGGGAGGGATTGGGGGCAGGAGGAGAAGGGGACAACCAAGAATGAGATGGCTGGATGGCATCACTGACTCGATGGACGTGACTCTGAGTGAACTCCAGGAGTTGGTGATGGACAAAGAGGCCTGGTGTGCTGCGATTCATGGGGTCGCAAAGAGTCGGACACGACTGAGTGACTGAAGTGAACTGAACTGAATGTGTCAGCAAGAAGGTGAGCATTCACTAACAGGAATGTAAGAGATGGCCATTTTTGTCAGGGAAAACTTGTAAAATACCCAGTAGTTGCTTGTGTTTTAGCCAATATTTAGGGTGATGTGCCAGAGAAGGCAATGGGAACCTACTCCAGTACTCTTGCCTGGAAAATCCCATGGATGGAGGAGCCTGGTGGGCTGCTGTCTATGGGGTCGTGAAGACTCGGACACGACTGAAGCGACTTAGCAGCAGCAGCAGCAGCCATACACCACACTGCCCTCAATGCTCCAAAACTGTATTCAGAGACACCTTTTAGCCACGTCCTCAGTTTAGTCACATCCTTCGTTTTCAGAAGCTCAACTGGTAATTCTTCATTGTGAAATATCTATACAAAAGAGTGCATTAACAAAAGTATATAACATAAAAAAATAAATAAAGACTTTTATTTGCTTATTTAAAAAAAGTATATAACAACAGGAACAATAACAAATGCATATATACTTAAAAGTAATGTCTTTGATGTTCCATAGTTTTACCAAAATTTATGTGGTTGTGAATTTCTACTTGCTTGAAATTCCTTGTGTTTCTTAGATCTGAGTGTTGGTGTCTTTTAGCAATTCTTGGAATATGTCCGCCATTATTTCTTTGAAGACTGCCATTGCCCTATTATTTCTACAGTTATCTCCTTTTGAAACTCCATGGAAATACGTTAGCTCTTCACACCTGTTCTTTCTCTCTCTTAACTTTGCTTTCCTCTTGTCCATTTCTTTGTCTGGATTGCATACTAGATTGTTTCTGAAGAAGTCTCTTAACAGTGCATTCATTTTCTCTTCAGCTGTATTTAATTTTATTGTGTCTCCTTCTGTGTCTATTGTAAATTCATCCACTGAATTTTCCACTTCTATGATCATATTTTCTCCTAGAAATTCTTTCTGATATTTTAAAAATCTTCACTAAAAATAATGCCCTTGGAATTCCCTGATGGTTCAGGGATTAAGACTCTGTACTGTCACAGCCAAGGGCCTGGGTTCGATCCATGGTTGGGGGACTAAGACTCATGTGCTTCACAGTGTGGTTGGAAAAATGAATAAAAACAAAAACAAACAAAAAAACTGTCCTGTGCTAATATCCCAAACCTTTCTTTTATAGCTTAAAACACATCAGGCATGCTATTTCTCATGTCTGCTTGTTTTAATATCTTTAGTCCTTGTAGGTCTGCTTTTGCAATCTGTCATACCTGCTGATTCTTATTCATGGTGCCCGTTTCCTGGTATGATTCTGGGGCTTTTTGACTTGAACTGAAATGTTCCTTGGAACTATAATCTACCAAGAAATTTTTGAACCTGGGCTGAATTTGGCCTCCTGCAGAGAGAACCTGTCTTCGTTTTTGCTGGTCACTTGTGGGAAGCATTAACATAGGACCATTTTAAACTAGATTCTCTACTACAAGATTTCAGATTATACATGAACGTGTTGTGAGAGTCAGCTTTTAATTACCAGAAGGGGTATTTTCTCCTACCTGCACAGGGCCAGGTTGTCCTTGCTCTCACTTCTATGGAGTAGAGTTCATTTCCTAATTACTCTTATACTGATGGTGTAGCCTTGGGGGCCTCGTTTTACATGGAGATTATTTAAACTGTCCACTTGGGCAGGCTCTAGGATTTACCTATATTCTCCCATTCCCCACTCAGCATCAACAGGGAGCCTTAAGATCCTGAAACAAAAGTCAGCACTGTGCCCCATGTCTATGTCCACACTCTTCATTCAGTTTCAATCTTGGATTCCTTACTTTCTTGCCATCTCAGTAGTATAATTTTAAAAACATTTTATCTGATACATTGTTGTTTTCATCTGAAAAGTTGTTCAGAACATTTAAGGCATCACTGGGACTCCCTGGCAGTCCAATGGTTAGGACTCCATGCTTCCACTGCAGTGGGCACAAGTTTGATTCCTGGTTGGGAAACTAAGATCTCTCAAGCCGCAAAGCAGCCAAAAAAAAAAAAAAAAAGGCATCACTGCTTCAGAAATGAGACCTCCACAGACATTTTGGGTAAAATATAAAACATTCCGCGTCTCAAAGATTTAAGCAAATTTGGGCTGCTGGCAAATATTTTTCTAAAATACCACTTTCCCTTCTCTTTCTTCTTTTCAGTAACTCTCCCCAATACTTAATTCTCATTGTTGCTCTTTCCCTCCCCTTAATATAAATGAATGAATAAACTAACTACTGCTAACATATTAATGACTTAAAACAGTTGGTCCCCATCCCTTGGAATATCACAGATCATACTTACTATGTTACATATTAGGAAGCATCTTAAATTTTTTCTTCCTTAAAGATTTACAATCTGATTTATTTATTTATTTTAGGGGACTTTCACTGCTTTTTAAAAAATTAATTTTCTTTAATTGGAGGCTAATTGCTTTACAATATTGTAGTGGTTTTTGCCATACATTGACATGAATCAGCCATGGGTGTACATGTGTCCCCCATCTTGAACCCCCTCTCCCATCTCCCTCCCCATCCCATCCTTTGAGGTTGTTCCAGTGCATCAGCTTTGAGTGCCCTGTTTCATGCACTGAACTTGGACTGGTGACCTATTTCACGTATGGTAATACACGTTTCATTGCTATTCTCTCACATCATCCCACCCTCACCTTTTCCCAGAGTCCAAAAGTGAACTATATGATATATTTTTAATTGAAGAAAATTGTTTCACAATATTGTGTTGGCCTCTGCCATACAACAACATAAGTCAGCCATAGGTATACATGTGTCCCCTCCCTCCCACCCCCTCTAAGCGGTCACAGAGCTCCAGTTTGAGTTCCCGAGTCATATAGCAAATACCATTGTTTATCTATTTTACACATGGCAGTGGCACCCCACTCCAGCACTCTTGCCTGAAAAATCTCATGAACGGAGGAGCCTGGTGGGCTGCAGTCCATGGCATCGCTAAGAGTCGGACACGACTGAGCGACTTCACTTTCACTTTCATGCATTGGAGAAGGAAATGGCAGCCCACTCCAGTGTTCTTGCCTGGAGAGTCCCGGGACGGCGGAGCCTGGGGGGGCTGCCGTCTATGGCGTCGCACAGAGTCGGACACGACTGAGGCGACTCAGCAGCAGCACAGCAGTGTATATGCTTCCATGCTCCTCGCTCCATTTGCCCCACTTGGAAAGGACACAGTTTGAGTGAAGGAGTGACTCTGATTTCAATTCCAGAATACTGTCAGTCAGGGACTCCCCCACCACACACTCCCCTCCCCCTGCCCATAGGCATAAAGACCACTCCCTTGAGAGAGCCCCCTCTGTGCTCTAGAGACCAGACTGTACAAGGCGGGTCAAGGAATGCATATGTTCAGCTGTGAGCTGGGCAGCCACACCCACAGGTTCCTGGGGGCATGCAGACACCTCACCCAGCAGACCCGCCATGGCCACGGAAGGACGCACATCACCACATCAGATCTTGCCAAAGCTGCCAGCACAGTGGATGCTGAGCTCACGGCAGGCGGCTTTTCACAAACCCATGTACACAGCCTGCTCTCCTCCCCCAGCTCTGACCAGCGCTTCCCATCCTCTTGCTCCTGGCAGGGCCGGGGGCATCAGAGAGGTAGAGTGACTGATGGATGCAGGAAGAAAAATGGATTCTAGTGTTCTTAGAATGGAGAGCTTTTAACTCTAGCTTCTGAGTCCTGCTTAAAGTACATGTGTGAATGTGAGAGTCAGGAGAATGTACGAGGCCCTCACACGGCCTCTGGTCCACACAGCGATGAGAGCCCCAGTACTCTCCATCTCTGCGGGGAGCTGCCCTCTCTTCTGCCCTGGCTTCCTATAGGAGGCAAACTTGCGGGTCCCAGACAGCTGCCCTATCTGCTCCTTCCCCAGTAGGAGGGATCCAGGGATGTAATCTTGGCAGACTTCCAGCATTCCCTTAAGAGACTTTAGCACTTCCTCTCACATGCTCTGAAGCTTTTATTTATACATTGCTGCATAATGAACCACCCCCAAACTTAGCGGCTTATAACAACAATTATCATTAATTTTGCTTATGAATATGCAATATAGGTAGAGCTCGGTTCGGAAAGTTCATATTTGCTCACCAGCTGGGGCAACTCAATAAGGGCTAGAGGATCCACTTCCAAGATAACCTTCAAGGCTGGAAAGTCACTGCCACCTGCTGCTGGGGCTTCCTCATGGCATGGTGGCTGGGTTCTGAGAATAAATGTTTCCAAATGTCCAGGCAAAGACTGAAAGACTTCCTATGATCTAGCCTCAGAAGTCCAGGACATCATCTCGGCTGTATCCTCAGTCACTAATGGCCAACCCAGACTCAAGGAAAAGGCAGTTAGACACCACTCTCAATTAGAACAGTAAGAAACAATAACCCTGTATGCGAGACAGCAAGAGAGACACAGATGTATTGAACAGTCTTTTGGACTCTGTGGGAGAGGGCAAGGGTGGGATGATATGGGAGAATGGCATTGAAACATGTAAATTATCATATGTGAAATGAATCGCCAGTCCAGGTTAGATGCATGATACAGGGTGCTCGGGGCTGGTGCACTGGGATGACCCAGAGGGATGGGATGGGGCGGGAGGTGGGAAGGGGGTTCACGATGGGGAACACACGGCAGATTCAAGTCAATGTATGGCAAAACCAATACAATATTGTAAAGTAAAATAAATGAATTTTTAAAAAGAACAGTAAGAAAGAAGATGTAGCCATCTTTAATTTACTACACATGAGTCTGGGTGATCAGGACTGTTTCAGAATTTCAGTGTGTGTGTGTGAGAGAGAGAGACAGAGAGAGAGAGAGACAGAGAATTGGGAATAGGCAATCATTTATCCATTTCTTCAACAAGCACTTTTGAGCATCTCCACAGGGTCATTCAAAACATGTCCACACTCTCCAGGAGCTCCCTGTCATGTGGGAGAAGCAGATACAGATAGATGAATGTGGGTATTTATCCGTTCACTCTACATTGTTTGAGCACCTGTTAAGCACTAGGTCTGGTGCTGAGGTACAGGATGACCAAGTTGGGAGGCCCTGTCCTTATGAAGGTCACAGTTTGTCAGAGCAGATAGACTTAGAAGCTGCTATTTCAATGAGTATTGTGAGGGCTTGGAGCAGAGCTGCACGGCGCAGGGATGGTCTCTGGCAGGCAGGAGTGCTGCTGTCTTGCCGGGAAAGGGGTGTTCAGCAGAATCCTTCAGTAGGCGTCTATGCAGATGAAGTGGGGAAGCAAGTGGGTTGCTGGTAGAGATCACCCACACGAAGGCTCATGTGCAAGAAGGGGTGAGAAACTCTTCAGGGCTTCAGAGACATTCAGCGTGGTGTGTGTCTGCATGTGTACAGAGTGTATATATGCCTGGGTGTATATATCCATGTGTGTGCACATAGGAAGTATGTGAGGGTCTATGTGTGTATGTGCACATGTGAGTGCATGCATGTATGTGTTTGGAGGAACACCAGGACCTCCTCCTCTGCACCTAGCCTAAGATGAGAAGTGTGCCCACTCTGCAATCCAGAGGTCTAGGGAACAGCACTCTCACTCTGCTGCCATACATCTCAAGGGCACCCATGGCCCATATCTTTTACACACTAGCCTGTAGTGGACAGATGCCACTAGCTCCCCACTCAGGCACCTGTTGACATGCCATGACTGGCATGTAGCATGGAAAAGGGGAGACAAGCTCTGGGCCCAGCCTCAAGGTGACCAATCCATCTTCTCCTCCAGCCTGCTGGGGCATCCTTGGGACCTCCCACCTTCTCTGTTGGAGCTGAATCTGATCCACACTCATGGAAGTGACCATGGCTCTGATCAGACTGGCCTGCCAGTGGCAGCCTGGACCAGACCTTGTGCATCTCTGGGCTACAGAATTCTCCATTTTGAGAGAGGAGAACCCACCCTGTGAAGAAGAGGCTCAGTCTCATGTGAGTCAGGCAACCCTACCCCAAAGTCATGTATATAAAAACTCTTCAAGACCCATTCTCTAGTTTCAGGTCTATATCCCCCTTGTGAGTGGAGTGAGGAGCTAAAAGGGGTAGGCAGAGGAGGTGGGAAGGTGAGGCACGAGGCTGGGTCTTCCTGGGTTCAGTCTGGTAGATGGCCCCAAGAGAAAGCTGTCCCAGTCCCACGTTTCCACTTTGCCTACTCCTCAGCAGCACATCAGGGTGAGAAAGAAGAGGGGACAGATAATAATCAGAGTAACAATAGCAGTCTCAAAACTATTCTAATCACTTTTCTCTTTTTGCCCTCCTATTACCCTACAGGCATTGTCTTTCTGTCTGGACTTGGTTCAACTGTATGTTGATCATGTGATCAACAACAAAAGTTAACATGACTTTCACTAAATAAAAGTTTCTCTCTCACACAAAAGAAACTCAGCATCAGGCAGCCTAGGTCTGGTTAAAATGACTTCATAAAGTTGGCAGGGACCCAGGCTCCCTCTAGTTCACTGCTCTGCAACCATCTTCGTGTCTAAAGATGGCTGCTAGAGCTCCAGCCATCACATCTGTGAACAAGGCAGCTCTTTAAGTTGTTGTTGTTGTTGTTAAAAAAAAAAAAGATTTACTGAGGTATAATTTATCTAAGATAAAATTCATATATGTTAAATAGTTTTGTAAATTCTGATGTATTTAAATACCCATGTAATCACCACTGCAATTAAGACATAGAACATTCCCATCTCCCTAGAGGGCTTCCCTGGGTGGCTCAGATGGTAAAGAATATGCCTGCAATATAGGGAACCTGGGTTCAATCCCTAGGTTAGGAAGATCCCCTGGAGAAGGAAATAGCAACCCACTCCAGTATTCTTCCCTGGAGAATTCCCTCAGACAAAAGAGCTTGGTGGGTTACAGCCCAGGGGGCCAAACCCAACTGAGCAATGAACACTTTCACTTTCACCTTCCTAGTAAGTTCTCTCATATTCCTGTAGTCAGTGTCCCCTTTGACATTTCCTGTTTTAGAACTTCATACAAATGTAATAATTTACTATTTACTCTTCTGTGTCTGAATTCTTTCACTCAGCATATTGCTTTTGCGGTTTATCCATGTTGTTGTTTATATCAGTGGCTTGTTCCTTGTTATTACTGAGTGATACTCCACAGTATGAACGGTCCATTGTTTATTCACATGCTGGTAGACATTTGTTTCTTTCTTCTCCATCCTTTTTAGGAGACTTTCTAGAAGTCCCATGTAACATTTCCTTTGGATTTCAAAATAGTCACATGGCCACACCTAGAAATGCAGCTCTTCAGTTGGGTGGAAGTGGGATTTTTTTTCTAAGAGGAAGAGGGGGTGGATGTTGAAGACAGGAGTGGGCTCATCTGATAGACTGAGAAGCCGAGATCCAAAGAAGCAGTGATTCCCCCAAGGTCACCTAGGTCCTCGTGACACAGGTGGGTAAAAGCTCCAGATTTAGGGCCTTTTCAATCTGTCCCAGGAAGACCACTTCACGTCTAGCAGGCCTGGGGTGTGGGGTGAGAGCACCATGAAAGAGCTGGCTGGTGTCAGGGAGAAGGGATTAACACTGATGTCAGGGAGCATTTAACTGGGCATTCACTAACCACCAGGCCCACATAAGAGTAAAGCCATCCAGTAGGCTAGTCACTCCTGTTAGCCCCATTTCTCAGATGAGAAAACCACATTTAGAGAGGTTAAACAACTTGTCTGAGGTCACACAGCTAGCAAATGGCATCAATAGGTTCTAGACCTTCAGTTCTGCCAAAGGCAGGATCCGACCACAGAGAGAAATATCCTTTCCAAGAGGTAGAGGAGGTTCTATCTTGAGACCTGTAAACAAACAGCCCATCCAGAGCCCTGCCTATGGGCCTCAGGGGCCTGCCACGGACTCCTACTCTCCTAATTCACTCAGGGCCTTTTCTCATAACTCTGCTTTCCTCCATTTCATGCCTATAAGGTATTAACATAAACAACGGTGCTGACAGCAGCTCAGTTCTAACTGGCTCATGCTGGAATCTGACTGATGATTTTCATCAGGGAAAAGACTAAACAGGTTAAGATGATTAAATTTTCTTAAACCTACAGCTAAGCCTAATCAAAGCCATTTGTGCAGAGGTGTGTGTGTGTGTTTTCCTTTGCTGGAAGGTTGATTGGCAGTTTCGAATAGACGAGAATGACTGCTGGGGGAACTGAGTTAAAATAAAGCATTTTCCACAACTTCCAGACATGAGTACAGGCCACTTCCACTTCCCTGCCTAGGCTGGAAATATCATTTTCCCTGAGAAATGTCTGATGATGAAAATGAAATTCAGAGTCTACATTTCATCCTCTCCTGGTTTTCCCCCTCAAGTTGAATCCTTTTATAATTAGAGCTGTGTTGAAGGACCAGGGAAGGGCCATAGCTTCCTCATTTCCAGAAGCTGGAAGGGTAGGGAGCCTCCCACACAGCCTGCCCATATTGTCTTTGACAAAGCCTTTCCCCTCTCTGGGCCCTAGCCACCCTGTCGATACAATGGGGAGGCTGGCCCTCAGGATCTCCTGTTTATGATGCCCAAGCAGTGGAGGAGGGGCACAGCAAACAGCAAAATCAACCCCCTTCTGTGTGATGTTCTTTGTCACGCAAAGCTCTTAAGAGGACTTACTAATTATGTCATAACCTACCTGGATACTGAAGGGGCGGAATGGGTCACGGGGTCCACATGGGTGACTGCAGAGAGAAGGAGCCTCTGACTGTGGTTCTAAGACATTACTGGCTGAATGTTTCACTGTCTACAACACCAGACATCAAAATGTTAACCACCCCATCTACCCATTGGGAATGCTCCTGTGTTTATAGACACCCGCTCTCTGCACAGTATAGCTTCCTAAGGATGGCTATGCACCCCCTGACCGCTATGCACCCCCTGACCTCTTCAGCCCCTTTCTCAGTGCCCCCTAAGCTGTTCTCCTCATAGTCGCTTACTGCTTAGGTTCCCTCGTCCCAGAAGGCAGGTTGTCAAGAAAGTCTGAGTCCTGGCACCTCCCTCTGCATTCACATGGCCCACAGGAAACTCATGTGAGGCTGCTCTGCTGCCACTGCCCCTCCCCCCACCTCCATGGGCCCCTCCAGCCAACCTTCAAGTCCTTGGGAAAAGGCAGCAGTCTCCGTGTTCAAAATCATCTCCCCAACTCCAGGGGATGTATGCCATAATTGATCTCGCTGCCTTCCCTTTACTTCATGAAGCAAAATAGCCTATGGGTTTCTGAAATTTGGCAAATATTTCACCAGGGATTGGTGTTGGACTTTCCCTCTGACAGCTCATTCCTAATTTCTGTAAGTACTTCTGAAGTCCTATTAACCTGTTTGGAGAGGGCACTCCCACTGCCCCCATGGAGTAGTAGACAGAGAGGACACAAAAATCCTGAATTCCATTCAGATCTAAATGCTTTTTACATAGGCTGGAGGTAGATAATGAAGGTGAGTATTCACTGGACCACTTCTGCTACCTTTCAGTAACCTGCACAGGTGTGACTCCCATCTTACCTTGTAATGTATTTTTTCAACTTTGGGACTTAAATCAATCTTCTAAAACATACTATATTACATAGTTTTGAGGGTATTTTCCAGTACTTTTTCCTGGAAAAAGAAGAGCAAACTAAACCCAAAGCAAGCAGAAGGAAATAAAGACAGTGAAGATAAATAGGGATTAGAAAAAAAATCAACAATCCAAAAGTTATTCTTTGAAAAGATCAACAAAATTGGCAAACTTTTAGCTAGCCAGGCCAAGGAAAAAGGGAGAAAGCTCAAATAACTAGTCAGAAATGAAAGAGGAGACATCACTAACAACCTTACAGAAATCAAAAGGACTCTAAGTAAATACTACAAATGACCATATGCCAACAAATTAGATAATTTTATTGAAACAAATTCCTAGAAAGACAACTATCCAAACTGACTCAAGAAGAAACAGAAATCTGAATAGACTATAACAAAAAAGAGAGTTAATCATTTTAAAACTTCTTGCAAAGAAATGTCCAGCTGCAGATGGCTTCACTGGTGCATTCCACCAATTATTGAAAGAATAATTAATATCAATCCTTCACAAAATCTCCCAAAAAAATAGAAGAGGTGGGAACACTTCCCAATTACGTGAGACTATAATCTCCTCAATACCAAAACCAAAGGCATCACAAGAAAACTACAAATCACTATCTCTTACGAATACAGATGCAAAGTCTCTCAACAGAACACTAGCAAACCAAATCCAGCAACAAACAAAAAGGATTATACATGACAATCAAGCAGAATTTATTCCAGCAAAGTGAAATTAAATATGTCAAAATCAATGAATGTAACACACCATATTAATATGGTTCAGTTCAGTTCAATTGCTCAGTCATGTCCCACTCTCTGGAACCCCATGACCACGGCACGCCAGGCCTCCCTGTCCATCACCAACTCCCGGAATTCACCCAAACCCATGTCCACTGAGTCGGTGATGCCATCCAGCCATCTCATCCTCTGTCGTCCCCTTCTCCTCCTGCCTTCAATCCTTCCCAGCATCAGGGTCTTTTCTAATGAGTCAGCTCTTTGCATCAGGTGGCCAAAGTATTAGAGTTTCAGCTTTAACATCAGTCCTATCAATGAACACTCAGGACTGATCTCTTTTAGAATGGACTGGTTGCATCTCCTTGCAGTCCAAGGGACTCTCAAGAGTCTTCTCCAACACCACAGTTCAAAAGCATCAATTCTTCAGTGCTCAGCTTTCTCTATAGTCCAACTCTCACATCCATACATGACCACTGGAAAAACCATAGCCTTGACTAGACAGACCTTAGTCGGCAAAGTAATGTCTCTGATTTTTAATATGCTGTCTAGGATGGTCATAACTTTACTTCCAAGGAGTAAGAGTCTTTTAATCTCATGGTTACAATCACGATCTGCAGCGATTTTGGAGCTCAAGAAAATAAAGTCCACCACTGGTTCCACTGTTTCCCCATGTGTTTCCCATGAAGTGATGGGACTGGATGCCATGATCTTCATTTTCTGAATGTTGAGCTTTAAGCCAACTTTTTCACTCTCCTCTTTCATCAAGAGGCTCTTTAGTCCTTCTTCACTTTTTGCCATAAGAGTGGTGTCATCTGCATATCTGAGGTTATTGATATTTCTCCCAGCAACCTTGATTCCAGCTTGTGCTTCCTCCAGTCCAGCATTTCTCATGATGTAATCTGCATATAAGTTAAATAAGCAGGGTGACAATACACAGCCTTGATGTACTCCTTTTCCTATTTGGAACCAGTCTGTTGTTCCATGTCCAGTTCTAACTGTCACTTCCTGACCTGCATACAGGTTTCTCAAGGGGCAGGTCAAGTGGCCTAGTATTCCCATCTCTTTCAGAATTTCCACAGTTTATTGTGATCCATACAGTCAAAGGCTTTGGCATAGTGAATAAAGCAGAAATAGATGTTTTCCTGGAACTCCCTTGCTTTTTTCATGATCCAGCGGATGCTGGCAATTTGATCTCTGGTTCTTCTGCCTTTTCTAAAACCAGGTTGAACATCTGGAAGTTCACAGTTCACGTATTGCTGAAGCCTGGCTTGGAGAGAGGACCAAATTTAAAAAACGAAACAAAACAAAAACAAAAAAAAACATGACTTTTTAACAGACACGGAAAAAGGATTTGGTAAAATTCAAAAGTGAGGAGACAAAAAAGGTGATCAAGGTAGAGAAAATAACCTAAAAATTCACAAGGGAAAAAGTTTTATTGAGGAGATACACGAAAAGTAAAGGAGATATTTTCAGAAAGGAGATAAGAGGGCCAATCTATAGAGAATCTTAAAATCCAGTTTAAGTGATCAAATGGGGAGCCATGAGGGTTTGGACTAGAGCTCTGACATAATGCAAGTGGCATTCTAGTAAGCTAATCCAAACCAAATTAATCAATGATAAATTTGCATACACCAGTGTGACCCTACAGAGCAATAATCACCAACAATTTCTGAAGGATGAGTTGCGATCTAATTTAGTCCCAGAGAGGATCCATGCTTTCAGGCTGGAAGAATATATAAGAATATATAAGTTTCAAGGGAAATAAGATTACAAATCAAAATTAGGTACAAAAATGAATCTATATTTAAAATGAACAAAATAATTAGAACATGTTCATGGGCTACTCCAAGCCATCTGATACAAGCCAGAGTGATGAGGGAGGAATCTTAACCAATGCAGTTATTATATCTAACTTCTGGAAACTGTACAAACCCATATGAAAATGAAAACACACTGTATGGGATCCCCACAAGTGAGACAACCTGCAGCTTGAACCTCCTCTGCCTTCTGGTGAATTTGCCCACTAGTGTGCTGCAGCCAGTGTGTATAGGCTCCTGAGAAGCAGCTACTAGCCCCCAACTTAACGTTCAGTGATGTCAGGTTAGTAGCTTCTGATCAGCCTTGGTGGGAGTATTTATATCAGTGAAAGAGAAAGTCACTCGGTCCTGTCCGACTCTTTGCGACCTCGTTGACTATACAGTCCATGGAATTCTCCAGGCCAGAATACTGGAGTGGGTAGCCGTTCCCTTCTCCAGGGGATCTTCCCAACCCAGGGATCGAATCCAGGTCTCCTGCATTGCTGGTGGATTCTTTACCAGCTGTGCCACCAGAGACGCCCAAGAATACTGGAGTGGGTTGCTTATCCCTTCTCCAGGGGATCTTCCCAACCCAGGAATAGAGTTGGGGTCTTCTGCATTGCAGCAGATTCTTTACCAGCTGAGCTACCTGGGAAGCCCATTTACACCAGAGAAATGGCCAAATGCTACAAATTAGAGCATCTCCCCATCCCCAGGAAGTGGCTGTTAAACATTTCCCAGAACTCCACTGAAGCTACTTCTATTTATAGGTAAAGTATATATCCAGTTCTGGTCCTTGGCACAGTCTCTGTCACTGGCCATCATAGCTGGACTATTCAGCGGTCAGAGTCATTAGATTTAGTATCAAATCAGGAGAGATCTCAGAGCCTTCCATTTGTGCAGACTATTCACCCACTGTAACCCCTTGGCTCTCTCATCTTCTCTGTCCCTCACCCACCAGAACACCCCAAGGCAGCCCCATCAGCACTGCCATGTAGGTGAAATGAGAACGCTTCAGATCAGAAGTGTGAGCTTTTTCTCCAGAGCCAATAAGAGCAAGGAGACAGGATCACAGGAGAAGGCGGCTCTTTAAGCTTCTGGCCTTGGAGTCCTCCATGACAATGATCTAAAATTGAAGCATGCCCTGACCCATCACAACAATGCCACAGCTCTATGCCAGAGGTGACCTGTGTCTCCTGGATTAGGTGACATTTCCAGCCTTCAGCACTATCAGAGCACTGAGGCCCTAAGTTTCCACCTCTGTGCTCATATCTCCTCTCGTTTTCCCTAAATATGCTCACCTCCAGTTCTAAGGAGCCCCTCATTCCAATATGATGGGCTAGGGAAAGGAGGCCATGCTCCCCTCTCTGTGCTCTCCAGAGTTCACAGGCTTTGACCCTCTCCCTACTCTCTATCCCTCTCCACAGAGAGAGGCCTCAGGTTTTACCAGGCCTCCATACAGCCAGTCTTTTCCATCCTTCCTCTGGACCTGCAGGCCCATTTCACAGTTAGGGAAACTGAGGCTCAGAAGTCACACTGAGGCCTGTCTGACTCCAATGTCCATGTCCTTTCCATTTTACTAAGTTGCCTCTTGAACAGGTGTGAATTCTGTTTCCTGCCAGCAAGGAGCCAGATCCCTGTGCAGAATGCATTCCCAACCTCACCACAGGGTCCAGAATGCCCACAATTCCCAGGGTAGTCACCCACAGCTTTAGGGCTGTGGGATGAATAGGTGGGAAGGGGAGGGGCTTCCCAGGTAGTGCAGTGGTAAAAAAATCCACCTGATAATGCAGCAGATGCAAGAGACGTGGGTTCAAATCCTGGGTCAGGAAGTTCCTCTGGAGGAGGGCAGGAAACCCACTCCATTGTTCTTGCCTGGAAAATTCCATGGACAGAGGAACCTGGAGGGCTACAGGCCACGGGGTCACAAAGAGTCAGACGTGACTGAGCGCGCACACACACACACACACACACACACACACACACACACACATACATATGAATGAGTGGGAGTGCACACAGGATAAAGACAAGGAAGAGAAGGGGTTAGAGAGGAATAGGGAAGCGTCTTGGGTTTATAGGCTGAAGACATAAATGAATGGTACTCAGTGGGCCATATCTGGTTCCTGCCCATCTCTAGAGATGCTCACATCTAGGTGTGTGCAGCATCTATCAGCCAGAGCTATGACTACCTGTGAGTACATCTTCCGAGGATTCTTTGAAAATAAGCACTCAATACCAGCAGTAGAGGGGCATCTCTGGTGGTTCAGTGGTTAAGAATCAATCTTCCAATGCAAGGGACGTGGGTTCCATTCCTGGTCAGAGAACAAAGCTCCCACATGCTGTGGGGAAACTAAGCCCACAGGCTGCAATGAAAAGATCTCACAGGCTGCAACAAAGATCCCGTGTGCCACACTGAGACCTGACATAGCAAAAAATAAAATTAAAACCATTTAAAAAAATATCAGTGGTTACTTTCTAACACCATACACAAAAATAAACTCAAAATGGATTAAAGATCTAAATGTAAGACCAGAAACTATAAAACTCTTAGGGAGAACATAGGCGAAACACTCTCTGACATAAACCACAGCAGGACCCTCTATGCCCACCTCCCAGAATACTGGAAATAAAAGCAAAAATAAACAAGTGGGACCTAATTAAAATTAAAAGCTTCTGCACAACAAAAGAAACTATCAGTTCAGTTCAGTTGCCCAGTCGTGTCCGACTCTCTGCGACCCCATGAATCGCAGCACACCAGGCCTCCCTGTCCATCACCAACTCCCAGAGTTCACTCAGACTCACGTCCATCGAGTCAGTGATGCCATCCAGCCATCTCATCCTCAGTCGTCCCCTTCTCCTCCTGCCCCCAATCCCTCCCAGCATCAAAGTCTTTTCCAATGAGTAAACTCTTCGTATGAGGTGGCCAAATTACTGGAGTTTCAGCTTTAGCATCATGCCTTCCAAAGAAATCCCAGGGTTGATCTCCAGAATGGACTGGTTGCATCTCCTTGCAGTCCAAGGGACTCTCAAGAGTCTTCTCCAACACCAAAGAAACTATAAGCAAGGTGAAAAGACAGCCTTCAGAATGGGAGAAAATAATAGCAAATGAAGCAACTGACAAACAACTAATCTCAAAAATATACAAGCAACTCTTGCAGCTCAATTCCAGAAAAATAAACGACCCAATCAAAAAGTGGGCCTAAGAACTAAATAGACATTTCTCCAAAGAAGACATACAGATGGCTAACAAACACATGAAAAGATGCTCAACATCACTCATTATCAGAGAAATGCAAATCAAGACCACAATGAGGTACCATTTCACACCAGTCAGAATGGCTGCGATCCAAAAGTCTACAAGCAATAAATGCTGGAGAGGATGTGGAGAAAAGGGAACCCTCTTACACTATTGGTGGGAATGCAAACTAGTACAGCCACTATGGAGAACAGTGTGGAGATTCCTTAAAAAACTGGAAATAGAAATGCCTTATGATTCAGCAATCCCACTGCTGGGCATACACACCAAGGAAACCAGAATTGAAAGAGACACGTATAACCCAATGTTCACTGCAGCACTGTTTATAATAGCCTGGACATGAAAGCAACCTAGATGTCCATCAGCAGATGAATGGATAAGAAAGCTGTGGTACATATACACAAGGGAGTATTACTCAGCCACTAAAAAGAATACATTTGAATCAGTTCTAATGAGGTGGATGAAACTGGAGCCAATTATACAGAGTGAAGTTAGCCAGAAAGAAAAACACCGATACAGTATACTAACGCATATATATGGAATTTAGAAAGATGGTAACGATAACCCTGTATGCGAGACAGCAAAAGAAACACAGACGTACAGAACAGACTTTTGGACCCTGTGGGAGAGGGAGAGGGTGGGATGATTTGGGAGAATGACATTGAAACATGTATAATATAAGAAATGAATCGCCAGTCCAGGTTCGATGCAGGATACAGGATGCTTGGGGCTGGTGCACTGGGATGACTAAGAGGGATGGTATGGGGAGGGAGGGGGGGGGGGTTCAGGATTGGGAACACATGTACACCCATGGCGGATTCCTGTTGACGTATGGCAAAACCAATACAATATTGTAAAGTAATTAGCCTCCAATTAAAATAAATAAATTTAAATTAAAAAAATAAAACTCACTGGATACACAAAAATAAAATAAAATAAAATAAAATATCAGTGGTTAAGGAACTGTGTTTTGAGCCAAAAGATGTAGGTTTGAATCCTGGCTCCACTGCTAACTAGCCATGGGACCAAGGGGAAGTCACCTAGCCTCTCTGAGGTTCAGCGTCCCTCCCTGTAACATGGAGACAATAGAAGCACATACCTCATGGGTTATCAGCGGGCGTGAATGGAGATAATGCACATAAAGTCCTTAATACCTGGCGTAAAGGAGCCATGCTGCTGCTAAGTCGCTTCAGTCATGTCCGACTGTGTGTGACCCCACTGATGGCAGCCCACCAGGCTCCCCATCCCTGGGATTCTCCAGGGAAGAACACTGGAGTGGGTTGCCATTTCCTTCTTCAATGCGTGAAAGTGAAGTCGCAATCAGCGACCCCATGGACTGCAGCCTTCCAGGCTCCTCCATCCATGGGATTTTCCAAGCAAGAGCCACACACAGTGGTTATTACTATTATCACCAAGCAAGGAGTATACCTGACAAATGTCTGCTGGCTGAATGAGCGGCAGTTATCCAGCAAGCCAGGAAGGAGAGGCCAGCTCACATGGCTGTGACTTCTAGGTGAGGTCATGGCACACAAGTTCAAACTCCCAGCTCAGCCTGGTCAACTTACTTAACCCCTGTGCTTCAGTCTCCTCATCTGTAAAACAGAGACAATAACAGTATCTAAGAGAGAATCCACCTGCCATGTGTGAGACCTGGGCTCGAACCCTGGGTTGGGAAGATCCGCTGGAGAAGGGCATGGTAACCCACTCCAGTATTCTGGCCTGGAGAATCCCAATGGACAGAGGAGCCTGGCAGACTATAGTCCATGGGGTTGCAAAGAGTTAGCCACAACTGAGCGACAAAGCACATCAGCTAACAAGATAGAAAGATAGACAGGAAGGCAGATAGATATATAGACATGTAGAAATGGAATATTTTTAAGGATTAAATTAATTAACATTTGTAAAGAACTGAGAACAGTGCTTGGCACATTTCAAGTGCTATTCAGTGTGAGATACTGCTGTGACCCAGGTGTCAGCCTATGGCTGTCGGCCAAGAGGACACTGGGCCTCGAGACAGAATTACCCCCTCCAGAAACTTTGTCCCCATACAGAAGGTCTCCCACAGCTGCCAGACCTCTGTCATCCATACCACTGGCCCTACCACTCACCCTGCTCAGATTTCCAATTATTTGTTCTGTTTTGAATTCAAGTGGGATATTAGTGGCGAGTCTGGGTTTATTAAGGGCGGTGTCTTTAGTGTGATCGACTTTCTCCTTCACTCCTCGCTCTCACTCTAAGAAGCTCTGTTTCCTTTAATTAAGCCCTGTGCTAAGTGCCGAGCAGGTGACGTGGGTCTGGAAAGGCCTTTGTTCTGGGCTTATGCGCTTTCTCATGGGCTGGAGATTGGAGAGACAGTGTGCTGCAGCCTTTGAAGTCTGACATCCATCCCCACAATCAGAGGAGTGGGACAGAGTGGAGAGCCAGGCCCAAGAGGCAGGAGCCCAGCTCTCTCCCCAGTCTGCCTCCTCAGATCTGTGAAGTGGGGGTAGGGTGCAGGAGAGTGTCTCTGCTTCTGCTCCCAGCACCATGACACTTGGCATCGACTGAGGATTAGAGGATGACAAGAAGACAGGAGTTTCAATAGCCAAAGATATCCGACGGAAGTGAGGCATAGAGAAAGCAGCTCAAACGTTGCATTACCCAGCCTGGGGTTGGATCCTGGCCCTGCTGTGCCTTGACAAGTTGCTCAAGCATACTGAGCCTCAACTGCCTTCTCTGTATAATGGGGTGATGGAATCTACCTCATACACAGAGCATTCAGGAGCCACCTTAGTATGACCTCTGCTGTGCAACAAGTTTCCTATTTGAAGGACACTGTTATTTCCAGTCTCCCATGTCCTGCAGGGCTGTCAGCACCTCTGCTTCTCCTGATCACCAATACAGAATTAATCCTACTGTTCTTTGCACATGTCTCTGTGCCTTTAATGGATGGAAGCAGGCATACATCATCACATGAATCCCACACTATCAAATGATGGCGGGCGTGTCTGTTTTTCCAGCCACAACCTGCTTCTTACACCATCTCTGGCAGCTGAGTGAAGAGGGAGGCAGGCTCTGTAAACTGAAGACTGAACCAGGTGAGCTGAGCCCTATTCACTGGCCAGTAAGCCATCACCACAGGTGCCAAGCAGCCTCTCTCACCTAGGTGAGACAGACCTGCACTTGCAGGGCTTTAAGCCTTTCTAAGCACTACTAGAAAAATGAGAGCCAAGGTGGGTGAGTCACTGTTAAGTGAAGACACAAAAGTTAACTGTAAAGCCCCCAGCACAGAAATACTAAAGAAATGTCACAAAATCGGTTTTGATGCCACAAAGAACTCAGATGATAATAAATGCCACGGTGAATGTGACTGTCTCATGCAGACAAGCATTGGCACCTGTGTCTCCTCCCTCACTGTGTGGTGGGAAAGCTCCATCACCCTCAGCTGGCTCCCCAAATGCCCACAGGTGTCCCCAGACAACCACTGCCTGAGTCCACCTGATCTCCCAGCTGACAGACCTGCTGCGGAGTGGACAGGAAGAGAGAAAGCCAGACCTCTGTCAGGTGCTGAAGAGCAGCTCTGGACCCTCTTTCCCAGCAGTCTGGGGCAAAGGGCCTCAATGCTCCTCACTCTGATAGTCCTGGCACTGCCTCCAAGTTCACCGTTCGCCCTATCACCCTGCCCTAGTGGCCTTTCTCATTGCCTCCACGAAGTCCTGCCCAGTCTTATATCTCCCGCCTGCTCCCGCACCAGAGGCTTCTGGAGCCCTGTGGGTGTAGTGATTCTCCATGGCACATGGTATTTCTTCCTCTCAGCCCCTGAGGGAAGTCTGGTACTGCTTCTCTTACCTTCCCTCCAAGATTGTGAGCTCCCGGGGCTGGGTCTGCTACGATTCTTCTGTGTGTCCCCAGCACCTAGAAGAGCCAACACAGAGCAGGCCGTTGGGAAAAAGTCAGGAAAACTGGCTTCAGTCACAGAACCATGTCCAGAAATATTCTTTTGGTTTTGATAGTCTACAAATTTCATTCAGTTCCAAAAGTGCTTACTCGTCTAGAAGTGCCTAGACATCAGTCCTGTGCCTATTGTGCAAGTTAGAATGACAGGTTTCTGTAAAAGACTGAGACTCAAACTGGCTGAAACAAATGAAAGGAGGGAGAAGGGAATGGCACCCCACGCCGGTGCCATTTTTCTTGCCTGGAAAATCCCTTGAACGGAGGGGCCTGGTGGGCTGCAGTCCATGGGGTCGCTGAGGGTCGGACACGACTGAGCGACTTCACTTTCACTTTTCCCTTTCATGCATTGGAGAAGGAAATGGCAGCCCACTCCAGTGTTCTTGACTGGAGAATCCCAGGGATGGGGGAGCCTGGTGGGCTGCCGTCTATGGGGTCGCAAAGAGTAGGACACGACTAAAGCGACTTAGCAGCAGCAGCAGCAGCAGCAGGTTCCGGACTAAAGTGTGTGTGAGTCACCCACCGCTGGATTCGCGTGCTTGAATGCGGATCTTCTATGTTCCTCTCTCCATTTCCTACGGTATTGGCTTCACTTTCAGGGGAGCTTCTTCCACGGAATGACCAGATGGCCACCAAGAGCTTCAGCTTTTGATTCTACCACTTTAGCAATTCCAGATAACTTACAACTCTCACAAGAGCTAAGAGTAGCCGCCATCCAAGGAGGCCTCTCATTGGCCCAGCATGCCCGCCCCTGAACAAATCACTGCGGCTGATGGGAGTGGTTCTCTTGATTGGCCACATCTGAGTCATGTGCCCACCTCTGACACTCGCTGCTGGGGGACACTGGTCTGCCCTGCCCACGTGGACTGAAACTTGGATGGGCAGTTTCCCCAGGGGAAACCAGGTTACTCTTTCCAAAAGGAGAATGGACCGTTGTCAGACAAAAGCAATTATTACTCACCAGAGTGCCTACATTAAATAAGGCAAGTAAAGTAACAAGTCTAGATTGCAAATTAACATCCAAAAACTTAAGGCCAAAAAAAAAAAAAAGCCAAGCTAGTGAAAGTCTAAATAAGAGCCCACTCTATCTAATGGAAGTCTGACCGTGTGTCACAGACCTTCAGAATTGTTGGAAATGAAGTGAAAGGCTGGAGCAGTCGAGAAGGCTTCCTGGAAGAAGTGGGGCTTAAAAGGACTGGCAGGTCCAAGATAAACAGGGCAATGCTGCTGGCCTTCCATGTCTTAGAAGGACACTGAGCTGTCACAGGACTGCGCTGGGGCGGGGGAGTAGGGATGGGTGGGTGAAGGGTTAGAAGGGAAGTAGAGGGCTGGAGAGGCTCGCCCCCTCCAATGGGCTTGGCTCCACCCACAGGACCTGGGCCAGCGAGATCAAAATCTAATTTACCCATTAGGCGCGTTTCTTCTGTACAAATCAAATCACGAGCTGTTTTTCCACATCGTAAATATTGTTTTAAACTCTTGCTCATAGGCAATTAGATTACAAACATCGCCTGGTGAGCCATACGCCAGTGCGTTTGGCGGGCCTCTGGTTGCTTTGCGAGCGCTTTCCTTTTGAAATGTTTCCCAATGATTTTTAAGGGTCTTTGAAATCCTCTCCCTTAGTGATGCGTGAGGGCTCTTGTCTATGGCCATTAAGCTCCATAACAGCCCAAGAGAGACTGTCTCATCTGTGTTCATTGCAAACGGCTTCGTTGAACTCCACACCCTCCTATTTCTCCCTGTGGAGAAATAAGCTCTGTCGCTCCTCACCCACTAGCTATGTCCCTCCCGCACAAACCCCCATCTTTGTGTGCCCAGGGAAATGCACACCTGAGCATCAGCCCACAGGAGACCTTCATTCCAGCACCAAGATCTTCAGTCATTTTGAGCAAGTTAGTCCACTTATCTTCCCTGGCCTCAGTTTGACTTCTGTAGAATGGGTTTTGGTGGTGGTGTTCAGTCGCTATGTCCAGCTCTTTGGGAACCGGTGGACTGTAGATGTCAGGCTCCTCTGTTCATGGGCTTTCCCAGGTAAGAATACTGGAGTGGGTTGCCATTTCCATCTCCAGGGGATCTTCCCCACCCAGGGCTCAAACCCTCACCTTCTGCACTGGCAGGTGTATTCTTTACCACTGAGTCATCAGGGAAGCATAGAATGGAGTTAATCCTTGACTAACCTTGCTGCTGCTAAGTCACTTCAGTTGGGTCCGAATCTGTGCGACCCCAGAGACGGTAGCCCACCAGGCTCCTCCGTCCCTGGGATTCTCCAAGCAAGAACACTGAAGTGGGTTGCCATTTCCTTCTCCATGCCTAACCCTAGTGGCGCCTTTTTCTCCTTTGCTGGCCTTGCTAAGCTTGCACAGCTGACTAGGCTTTTGTCCTTTCTTTTCTCACCAGTGCTTCCTTCCTTTTCAGACCAGCCCCTCAACCCTTTCATGCCTTCCACCTTGGTTCCTCTTGGGCTCTGCCCCAGGAGTGGTTGCTCCTTCCTTGAGATCCACATAACCCCAGCCTGACCTGGCTGAGCTCCTGGCCACCTCCTCCAGAAGTGCAGCGTGATGACCTTGGCCCTCTGTTATCTATCTCTTTTCTGGACATCCACCCCATGCAACACAGTTTAGTTCCTGATGATAATAATAGCTCTAACCACCTTTTACTGAGCACCTACTATGTGCCAGGCACGATGGTAGAGACTATGTACACTACACCTTTCAGTCCCCCAACAGTCCTGTGTTATTATTCCTATTAGGAAACAGGTTCAGAGAGGTAGAGTACCATCTCTAGTTCACACAATCTATAATGGCTGAGCCAGAAGTTTCTGCCTAAGAAGAATGATCTTGTACTGGCCTTCTGCTATGTCAGGCAGGAGCTGCGCCTCCTGTAATCCCCACAACAGCACCCCTAATGAAGTAGGTAGTGCTACCCTCATTTCACAGAAGAGAAAACAAAGTGGCATCTCCCATCTGTAACTTCTCAGCTGGAGTGAGATTCAGAGTCAAATCTGCTGACCCCTCCTTCTCCTATCCTCCCCCAAACCACACAGAGCCCCAGAGGTGCAGTTGCCTTGTCCCCAGATGGGAGGACAGCTCCACCTCCCAAGGTACTGGCCAACCTTCCCAGAGACAGTGCACCTTCTCTGAGCTAGGAGGTCAGAAGCCCACACTCACAGAGAAGGGTCCAGAGAGCGTGACAAAATGTGCAATCTCTTCCAAAGGGCTTTTCCTTCCTTCCTCCTTCCGTCCATAGCTACTTAAGGAGCAGCACGCTGGACAAGGGTGTATCCGGTTCTGTGTCTCTCCATGTTTCAGAAGGACAAAGTTCTATCTCCCAGCCAAGAGCTTTCTGAGGAAGTGCTCCCATGGCTGCAGGTTCTGCCGGAGAAGAAGTGCCTGAGAGGCAGCAGTGACACGGACATCCGTGAGGCTGTACACCAGTGGGCCAGGCTGGGGGTGGAGTCCTGGGGCTCCCCAGCCCCTGCACTGAGTGAAGGGGCAGGAACATGGGTTTCCGCAGTAATATCTGTCCCCAGGGAATGATGTCAGCCCAGTCCTGAGAGGGAGGACGGTCTGGACTTTGGGGGCTTTGTAAAGTTGTGAAAGCAATAAAGGGCCTCCCCTGCCCTGCTACTGCAGCAGTTCACAGGTCTCCCATGTCCCTGTGGGCCCCTCTGTGTGTCTGAAGTTGCAGGATGACCTCCTTGTAGCAAAGGCAGCCTCTTCCCAAAGGTCTGAATCTCACTACCCTGTTTATCCCTCCCTGAAGTTGCTTTTCCTAAGCTGAGCTTTGACCTCCACTAAAGGGCACTATGAGAAGCTGCCTCATGGAACTTCCTTTGGTCACTGTTAAGGGATGTTGTTCCTCAGGGTAACACAGATCACATCATCTCATCCTCACAATACTGATTTCCAACAGTCCTCTCAATCCCAACATCAGGAGCTCATAATTTTTAATTTAGTGGAAATTATGAATCCTATGGACTTCCCAGGTAACGCTAGTGGTTAAAGAACCCACCTGCCAATGAGGGAGACATAAGACACTTGGGTTTGATCCTTGGGAAGATTGGCTCCATTTCTCTCCAATTAGAATCAGAAAACACCGGAACTGGAAGGCATTGTTTAGATAGCATCTAGTCCAGCCCCTCTCTTTTGCTCATGGGACGCTAGAGGACCAGGAAGGGAAAGGGACTGGACTGTGGTTGCATAGCCATCTAAGAGCCTCCATGACTCCAGCTAAGACCTCTCTGCTCAACTCCAGACTCATCTCCGACTTCCCACCTGACACATCCAGTTAGGTGGCTCAAACTGAGCATGTCTGAAGTTGAAATCTTGATCTTTCCTTCAGACTGTTACCTGACCCAGTCTTTCCATCTCTCTTGTTAATGTGAACTCTACATCTCCAAGAGCAAAAACTGAAAAATTTGGCATCCTTAACTTACTCTCCCCCTTTTTTTCTTCTTCTCTAATTCTCCTTCCCCCTCCATCTCCTCTTCCTTCTCCTTTGAATTCTCCCACTGTCCCTCTCTCTTTCTTTCTCTCCCCTACCCCCAATCACCACATTTGGTCTATGATCAAATCCTATCATCCAGATTTTCACCACTTGTCACCCCCTGGCTCAGGCCACCATCTCCTCTTGCCTGAATTGTCTCCTCACTGTTTCTTTTGCTTTTGCCCTCAGCCCCTTGATCTATTCTGAACATGAAAACCAGAGTGGAAACATAAGTTCCCTCTAATACCTAGATAGCATATTAAAAAGCAGAGCCATTACTTTGCCAACAAAGGTCCATCTAGTCAAGGCTATGGTCATGTATGGATGTGAGAGGTGGACTGTGAAGAAAGCTGAGCGCTGAAGAATTGATGCTTTTGAACTGTGGTGTTGGAGAAGGCTCTTGAGAGTCCCTTGGACTGCAAGGAGATGCAACCAGTCCATCCTAAAGGAGATCAGTCCTGGGTGTTCATTGGAAGGACTGATGCTGAAGCTGAAACTCCAATACTTTGGCCACCTCATGAAAAGAGCTGACTCACTGGGAAAGACCTTGATGCTGGGAGGGATTGAGGGCAGGAGAAGAAGGGGACAACAGAGGATGAAATGGCTGGATGGCATCACCGACTTGACGGACATGAGTTTGGGTAAACTCTGGGAGCTGGTGATGGATAGGGAGGCCTGGGGTGCTGCGATTCACGGGGTTGCAGAGTCAGGCACGACTGAGCTACTGAACTGAACTGAACTGAACGGCTTCCAGTTTTGCTCAGGAAAATGCAGAGCCCTCTTTATGATCCACAGACCCTCTATGACTTGCTGTCTGCTTCCCTCACCTCTCTGACCTTATCTTGTACCCTTCTCCCCTCATCCACTCCCCTCCAGCAAAACCCGCTCATCCCAGTATTTCCCCTTTGCATTGGCTGTTCCCGCTGACAGACACTTCTTCCCCCAACAACCAAATGGCTAGTTTCCTCACTTCTTCCAGGTCTTTACTCAGAATTTACCCTCTTATCTCACATATATGGTAACACAATTTTCCATAAGCATCCCAAGACCATTCAGTGAGGAAAGGGCAGTCTTTTCAACTAATGACACTAAGAGAGCTAGACATCCACATGCAAGAGAATGAAGTTGGACTGTGACCTTATATCATATATTAAAAGTAACTCAAAATGAATCAAGGACCTAAGCCTAAGAGCTAAAACCATAAAACAGAAGAAAATGAGGGAAAAGCTTCATGATGTTGAATTTGGCAATAATTTCTTGGATATGACACCAAAAGCACAAGCAACAAAAGAAAAACTAGATTAACTGGACTTTATCAAAATGTAAAACTTTTGTGCATCAAAGGACACTATCAGTGGAGTGAAAAGATAACCCACAGAATGGGAGAAAATATTTGCAAGTACATATCTAATACAGGATTAATACCCAGAATATATAAAGAATTCCTAAAACTCTGCAATAAAAAAAGCAAACAACTCAACTGAAAATGAGCAAACAGCTTGAATAGACATTTCTCCAAAGAAAATATGTAACTGGCCAATGAGCACACAAAAGATGTTCAATGTCATTAATCATTAAGGAAATGCAAACCAAAGCCACAAAACCTACTTCATGCCCATTAGGATGCCTCTCATATAAATACACACATATTTTATAAAATTTATAAATTTCTAATATAGATATACATATATATTGTATATGTAAGTAAGTGATAGTCATTCAGTTCAACTCTTTGTGACCCCATGGACTGTAGCTACCAGGCTCTTCTGTCCATGGGATTTTTCAGGCAAGAATATTGGAGTGGGTTGTCGTTTCCTCTTCTAGGGATCTTCCTGACTCAAAGATCAAACTGTCTCCTGTGGCTCCTGCATTGGCAGGCAGACTCTTTACCACTGAGCCACCTGGGAAGCCCCATACGACCATAAAAAGAAAGAAAAGTGAAATTGAAGTCACTCAGTCATGTCTGACTCTTTGCAACCCCATGGATACCAGGCTCCTCGATCCATGGGATTTTCTAGGCAACCGTACTGGAGTGGGTTGCCATTTCCTTCTCCAGGGAATCTTCCCGACCCAGGGATCAAACCCAGGTCTTCCACATTGTAGACAGACACTTTACCGTCTGAGCCACCAGGGAAGTCCATACGACCATATGATCAAGCAATTCTTCCAGCTATATACACAAAAAAAATTAAGATCAGGGACTCAGAGCATTATTTGTACTATCACGTTCATAGCAGCAGTATTCTCAGTAGCCAGAGGCGGAAACAATCCAAATGTCCATTGTTAGATGACTAGATAAAGAAAATGTGGTGTATCCACACCATGGAATACAAAGAGTTACCATTTAATGGGTACAGAGTTTCAGCATCAGTTCAATTCAGTTCAGTCAATTTAGTTCCGTTCAGTTGCTCAGTCGTGTCCGACTCTGCGACCCCATGAATCACAGCACACCAGGCCTCCCTGTCCATCACCAACTCCTGGAGTTCACTCAAACTCACGTCCATCAAGTCAGTGATGCCATCCAGCCATCTCATCCTCTGTCGTCCCCTTCTCCTCCTGCCCCCAATCCCTCCCAGCATCAGGGTCTTTTCCAATGAGTCAGCTCTTCGCCTGAGGTGGCCAAAGTACTGGAGTTTCAGCTTTAGCATCATTCCCTCCAAAGAAATCCCAGGGCTGATCTCCTTCAGAATGGACTGGTTGGATCTCCTTGCAGAGTTTCAGCATAAGGTGACGAAAAAGTTCTGGAGATGGATGGTGGTACCATGTAAATGTACTGGATGCCACTGAACTGCACAGTTAAAATAGTTAAAATTTTATTTTAGGTATATTTTACCTCAACAAACCAAATACATGTGGAATTCACCCCCTCGCTGGGGCACTCCTGGCCCCTCTCCGAAATTCCTACTCCTCCCCCAGCAGGATATTTCACATCTCCTTTCCTTGCTTTATTTTTTCTTCTCAGTGCTTATGACTATCAAATAATTATCATTTTTACCTCTTTTGTTGTTTATTGCTACCTCCCCCATCCCATCAGAAACTACTAGAATATAAGCTCAGTGTAGGCAGAGATGTTTGTCTGTTTACTGATGCGTTCCAGCACCCAGACTGGTGTTTGGCAGATATATAAATGTGTGTTGAATGAATGTGAGGCACCAAGGGTGTTGGAGGCCAAGAAGAAGATGCCTCAGCTCATTTCTAGCAAAGTCACAGTTCCCAGGAGGGGCTCTGACCCTATAAAGCGGTCAGGACCCTGGAGGCACTTCCAAGCTTCCACACCCCCTCAACTCCTTTCTGCCTAGGGAGCTCAGCTAGGAGACTATCTGTGTGATTGCCAGAAGTAGGGGGCGGTTATGGGAACAGAGCTCATTGGAGCCTCAAGAGAAACCAGGAAGGATCCTCCCCTCCTGCTACAGACACTTCCCAGTCCCCTGTAGAAGGTGGCTGATCAGCAGACCTCTGCGCCAACAAGATAGCTATGGGCATTTACTGGGCACTCACTGTGTGTTCAGTTCCTTACTGAGGTTAGGGGAGCAACAAGAAAACTATTCAGCTTCTCTTGTTGTACTGGAGGATGGACACACACACGGACACACAGGTAACTGATACAGGTAAGAACTGAGTGCTCCACTGTAGGGTGTAGGCCAGGCAGCCTTTCCCCTGGTTCTTATCCCCTTGTATGCAGTAGAGAACGTACACTCCTGTTTCAACTTGTCCACATCTGTTCCCAGGTAAACATGCTCTGCTTATACCTTAGTGAGAAGTTAACCTAAATGTTCTTTCTCACCAAGGGATTTTACATCTAATATTTATCTTCTCAGTAAAATTTCTCATGTCCTAAGAAATGAATTTGAGGCCTTAGGTGCAGTTGAGGCAAGAACTGTTCATGGAGAGTTCTCCTTCTTGAAATGGGACCCTGGGGGACCTCTGGGTTCTAGTGTAGCCCTGTAGTCAGGGAAGAAGTGATCACCATGAACTGGAGCAGAGTGGGATATACCAAAGGAGGAGGTTCCTGTCCCAGAACAAGGCAAATGAAGACAACTGGATATAGCAGTGAGAGGTGGTGAGATCACAAGCCAGCTGGCTAAAGCCAAGATTTAAGGGAAGAAGCCATGTTTTCCTCCCAGTAACTGAGGTTTCTGGCCTGATCAATGGATATCCATGGAGCCTTCTTGTGCCAGGCCCTGAGCTAAGCACTGGGGTCACCACCACATCAGATGTTGTCCCCACCCAGACATAGCCTCAGCCCAGGCATAAGAGGCCATAACCAAAGAGGAAGGCTGGGGCAGGAGAGCATTGGGGAGCCCAGAGAAGGAGCTCCTTGCTCAGCCTTCAGGATCAGGGAAGACCTCTGGGAAGGGGGACGATGTCCAGGCTGGGTCCTGAAGGCTTAATTAATGACAATAGGAAAGTTGCAGAGGTAAAGAAGGAAAGTCCCAACCTGGGAGTTGGCATGTCCAGAGGCCCCATGACCACTGCTTGGTGGCTGGGGGTAAAGCAGAGTTGGGGGACGAAGAATGATGAGATAAAGAAGGTGGTGGTGGGAGCTAGATTGTGGGAATTTTGGGTATAGTGTTGATAATGTGAGCTTTCTGCTTGGGTCCAGAGTTTTAGGCAGGCAGGTACTATAGTCAGACACATGACTTGCAAGATTTTTCCTACTGCTCCATGGAGAGTGGGTGGAGTGGGGGTGGGAGAGAAGACTAGAGCTTATGGAATCATTTGGGAAGTTACTGAGCAATCTAGATGTTGGAACCTGAGGTGGGGAGACTGTCAAGGACAAGCCTGAGTTTGGGGGTTGGGCAGCTGAGTGCGTGATAGCACCAGTCCCTGGGTCTGAGGTGAGGAGGAATTGATGCAAATGAAGTGTGGAGGTAAGATATCTGCTGGACACTCAGGTGGAAACCTATGAAGGTTTGGAGCTCAGAGGAAAGATACAGGTTTGAGAGCCATCCACACATCAAGGGTAACGGAAGCCAGGACTAGGAACGTGATCCCACAGAGAAGGTGGAGCAATGGGAAGAGAGTTCAGAAAGCACTTCTAGGAATTCCGCAAATCGAAACTGGGCAAAGAAAGATCCCCAAAGCCGATGAAAGAGCGGCCAGAAAGGCCAATTCTGGGGGTGAAAAAACTGCACAACCATTGGCAGGGCTGGTCATTCAGTCATTCAACAAATATACATTTGGGAGCTTGTGATTGAAAGGCATGCAGAGCAGAGCTGAGAACTGCTTCCTGTGTAGTGATCTCAGTCATCCAGTACAGCCCGCCTTGGTCAGAGATCACTCCAAACCCAGTAGCAAAGGGGCTCCCGCAGCCCTTTGACCCACTCTCCTTCCTCCCCAGACCATTAATCCCCTTTGTGCCTGCAGATGGTGTAGCTTCTAGAGTTAGACTACATGGACTGAATCTCATCTCAGCCACTTGCAAGTTCTGTGACCCTTGGCAAATTACTTAACTTTGAGCCCTAATGATCCCATCTATGAAATGAGGATGATTCGCCTCATTCTCTCAAATGAGAATCAAACGAGGCTGATTCTCCAAGTGTTTAGAAGATTGAGGATTATATATATATATATATATATATATATATATATAGCACCCAGTAGAGCTCCTGGCTTCATAGCCTCTCTTCTTTGTTTGAACAAACATCCACTGAGTGTCTCCTATGTTTCCAGACACTGGACCAAGCCTGGGAATACAAAGATGAAGACAAGGATTCCTTCTCCTCAGGAACTAACAGTTTAGTGAAGGAAACAGCAAATAACCGACAATGGATGTCCAGTGAGATCACTGCCCTGGAGCTGAAGCTTGGAGCAGAGGTAGGAGGGCCCTGGGCTCTACTCCAGTTCTCCTCTCACTTGCTGTGCAACCATGAGCAATGACTTAGCCTCTCTAAGCTCCAGGTTCATCTATAAAATGGAGATAATCACACCTGCAAGGTACTGGCCACTGTGAGGAGATTCACAGGAAGGAGAGGTGGTTGAAATGTCCAAAATTCAGGACATTTATTTCCAGTTTCTGCGAACTGTGAGGAGAAGCTGAAATGGAGGCAGAAAGTAACAGAAACAGTTGAAAAGACAGAAATGTAGCCAGCAAGGGAACAAGCCAGGGATCATTGCCCTCTGGCTCCCACGGCCTCTGTCCCCAGCTCTATCGACATTAAAGGGAGAGCCGAGGACTTCCCAAACCAAAAGGGAAAACAAGTGCATTCTTGAGATTAGCTGAGGCAAACATGAGCCGGGAGAGCCTCACGTTCCCATGGACCCTGCCCGGGCCGTCCCCAGGAGAAGGCCTGGGGCAGCAGCAGGGTGGAGGGGGGCCAGGGGTGTGGAGGGGGCCACACCGGTGAGAGGGTACCTCTGGCACCCACTCTGACCCCAGGAGCCAGGTTCTGAGCTTCTGTTCTGTTTTCCATGGCCTAGGGCTCCGTGCTCAGCTGGGCTCAGCAAGTATTTCCTGATGGCTAGACTCCTTCAGCCTCCAGACACCTGTCATGCCTGCCGGGGACCAAAGCAGAGCTGGCAACAGGCTAGGGGGACACAAACACGGTAACCAGAGCCATGACTTTTTTCAGTTCCCTGAGTCCCTGTGTGCCTGCAAGGTGGCGTGGGTCTGGCCTGAGATGGGCTTAAGAACCTGGGATCAGAAGGAGCCCCAAGGCTTACTTCCCAGCAAGGGCAATCACAGAGAAAACCCCGAGACTACAGACAAGTAGAGGACTGCTGGTCAAGATGGATGGTCAAGGAACTTTCTTGGTGGTCCAGTGGCTAGGACTCTGCACTCCCAACGCAGAGGGCCCGGGCTCAATCCCTGGTCAGGGAACTGGATCCCCCATGCCACAACTAAAGATCGTGTGTGCCTCAGTGAAGATCAAAGATTCGGAGTGCTGCTGCTGCTGCTGCTAAGTCACTTCAGTCGTGTCTGACTCTGTGCAGCCCCATAAACGGCAGCCCATTAGGCTCCCTCGTCCCTGGGATTCTCCAGGCAAGAACACTGGAGTGGGTTTCCATTTCCTTCTCCAATGCATAAAAGTGAAAAGTGGAAGTGAAGTCGCTCAGTTGTGTGCGACTCTTAGCGACCTCATGGACTGCAGCCTACACCCAACTCAGCCAATTATATATATATAAAAGATGAACAGTCAAGGGTCCACTGCTGACCCAGAGGTCTGGCCACCTCTGGTCTCCAAAGACCGGGCTACTACAGGCCTAGCAATTGTCATCTCTGGCCATTTCTGGGCAGGGCACCCTCTCTGGGGTAAGAAGAGTGCTGAAGTGGGGAGTTTTGACCCTGGCTCCTCTCACCTCTCCAGATTCCAGCAGTGCCCTGACTCAGCGGAAAAGTCAGAACTATATTTCTTCCCCGCAAAAAGGGTTAAAGACTTTCCCAGCTCCCCTCTCAGGATGTGGTGTCTGAGAAGAGGACAGGCCCTTCTCTAAGGGCTGCCCTGGAAGGAAAGGCCAGAATGACCCAAGGGCCAGGAGTGTCCCCCATACTAGGACACTACCTGTTATTCTCTTGAGCCAGAATGGACCCCTCAGAATCCCAGGAGAGCTGAAGGGGCAAGCCCCATCCTTGAGTGACCATACAGGCGACAGACAACAACAGACCAAGGGTCTATCCTACGACTCTAGAAACAGCCTTGTGCCTGTGAGGAAGGTTGGGTGGGGCAGCCGGAAGCACATCTCCAAGACAACAGTAGTTAACAGCAGTGCCCCAGGAGAGTAATAGAGAATTAAGGGCATGCTACCTTGGCTGTGGTGAAGCCATTAAAAGAATTCCAGCATGCTTCTCACAGGCAGGTAGCAAACCTTAAGCTTCTAAATGCTCGGTTTCTTCTCCCATGGGAAATTTAGAGTTGTGTGGCAGGAAAAGCAGAGAGATGTTGCCTGGAGTCAACATCAGATGAGCTTTGTTTTTAAACGTCTACATTTATAGAGATGGACATGGGATAAAGAGGAGGAGGGGGAAGAAGTATAGCAGAAGGGGACAAAAGAGGGAAGGAGGAGGAAGGGAGGAAATGAGGAAGGAGCAGGGCGGGAGGGGAAGGGAGATGAGGAGGAGAGATTCTGAGGCCTGGCGAGCAGAGTTCTGTGGGTAGAAGGATGAAGGAGTTCAGTCCACTGGTGCACAAAGCCCTTGTGACAGGCCATGGGGTGGCCACAGGGCTGTCCAGACTTTGAGTTCTAAGTCCTGTGTCCTTGCCAAACACAGAGGAGATCCCTGTGGTAAGGCTTGCTAGGGGAGATGGAAGCATCTGATACAAGTGAGCAGAGCTGCTGCCTTGGAACTGATGTGGTGGGTCCTTTTCCAGGTGTCTCTGGGCAGCTGCCATGGGGTCTACAGAAAAGAGGCCTTGTTGCCATAAACTTCTGGGCCTGCAGAGCCCTGGGGCCCTGCTTCTCTCAGGGAGGGAGAAGGAGCTTGAACCCATAAAAAATGATCTTTCTTGGTTCACAGGTTTTGTACATTAATTCACAGTTGTTTTATACTCAATGATTACTGAGTTACTATTCTGTGTAGTTTCTATTTGCTGGATATTTAATAAAAATATTTTAAACAATAAATTAATTTTCAATGATAATAATGGAGATTGCATCAAGATGGCACATTGAGCACATGTGTCTGCTTCCATAAATCCTTAAAATGATCAACACACACATGTGCACACATGCACACACACACACATCACCAGAAGTGATGCCAGTGATGACCAGAAATGAAGATAAATTTATAAAAGAGAGAACACAGATGGGATTAGACCAGTGGAAGGAAAATCAGTCAAAGACATTCAATGGGAGGGCCACTGTGAAACTCTGGCACAGTTCCAGGGTTGTTCCAAGCTCAAGATGAGTCTCGATATTCCTGTCTGTTGTTGTTCAGTCGCTCAGTCATGTCTGACTCTTTGCAGCTCCATGAACTGCAATAGGTCAGACTTCCCTGTCCTTCACCGTCTTCCAGAGCTTGCCCACACTCAAGTCCATTGAGTTGGTGATGCCATCCGACCATCTCATCCTCTGTAGTCCCCTTCTTCTCCTGCCCCCAATCCCTCCCAGCATCAGGGTCTTTTCCAGTGAGTCAGCTCTTCACATCAGGTGGCCAAAGTATTGGAGCTTCAGCTTCAACATCAGTCCTTCCAATGAATATTCAGGATTGATTTCCTTTAGAATTGACTGGTTTGATCTCCTTGCAGTTCAAGGGACTCTGAAGAGTCTTCTCTAGCATCACAGTTCAAAAGTATCAGTTCCTTGGCATTCAGCCTATTTTATTGTCCAGCTCTCACATCTGTATATGATTAATGGAAAAACCATGGTTTTGACTATATGGACCTTTGTAAAAGGCAAAGTGATGTCTCTATTTTTTAATATGCTGTCTAGGTTTGTCACTGTTTTTCTTCCAAGGAGCAAGTGTCTTTTAATTTCATGGCTGCAGTCACTGTCCACAGTGATTTTGAAGCCCAAGAAAATAAAGTCTGTCACTGTTTTCATTGTTTCTACCATCTAGTTGCCATGAAGTGATGGAACTAGATACCATGATGTTCATTTTTTGAATGTTGAGTTTTAAGCCAGCTTTTTTACCCTCCTCTTTCACCTTCATCAAGAGATGCATACCATTTCCACACACCTCTCTTCTCTGTACTCACATTTATCCCTCCTTCTGAAAAGAAATTACCAGAAGCAGAACAAACAGCATCTACAGGTCAGAAGACAGGAAATCTCAAAATCAAAGAAAAGTACACATAGAAGAATCACCAATATATGAAAAAAAGACACCAAAGTCAACAAATGGTATGATATCTGAGGAAAGACAGTTAACAAGCAATCTGAAAGCAGCTATAAAAGTATATAAATGTCCTCAGAGGGATAAGAGAGGATAATTGAAATAATTAATAATACTCATTGAAATAATTGAAAGCAAAACATTTAAACATAAGCAACAAAAGTGACCATTACAAAAGACAAAGGTTTTGGAAATGAAAAATATGATCGTCAAAGTTTTAAATCAATTAAACACACTAAATCTAAGTCCAAAACAGACAAAGCTGAGGCGTAAATTTGTATGCTAAAAGGATGTTCTGATTTCACAACTTAGGACCAAAGTATAAATGATAAGAAAGTATAAAAATAATAATTACAGTCAATTATTATATTTAATATTATTGTATTGCACACTTGAAAGTCGCTAAAAGAACAGTCTAAAAAACTCTGACAAGAAAAAGAATTTTTTTGTAAATATGTATGATGATGGATGTTAGTTAACTAGACTTACTGTGGTGATCATTTGATGCTATGTTCAAATATCAATTCATTACATTGTACACTTGAAGCTAATATAATATTATATGTGAATTAAGAAAGAATAATTTTAAAATATGTATAAATTCCAGTATCTAATAAGAATTCTAGGAGAAGAGAACAGAGGCAAAAGGGGGACAGGAGGGTGGGGGAATTATTGAGGAAGTAGAAGACACAGCATCCTTCTAAAAGGCAAGCCAACACAGATGCAGGCTCATGCTCTGGAACCCAGCCCTGGAGACACCCCAGAAGTCAAACAGCACGTGGTAAGTCTTCCAAACTGATATATAAACTCTGAGATGACCACACCATTCCAACAAAAGGCAGTTACATTATGAAGTGTGTGTTGGGAGAAGAAGGATGAAAAATGGCAGCTCAGAAGATAAAGAGTGAAGCAACATGAATGGGAGACAGGATGGTGGGAGGTTTTGGACTGTCCTTTCTCTCTCCCACATTTCTCTGGAAATAACATGTCTTTTCCTTGACTCCTATAAGGCCGAAAGACAGGAAAGTGAAAGTGAAAGTGTTAACTGCTGGGTCATGTCCGACTCTTTGCAACCCAGTGGACTCTAGCCCACCAGGCTCCTCTGTGCATGGAATTTTCCAGACAAGAATACTGGAGTGGGTTCCCATTCCCTTCTTCTGGGAATCTTCCTGACCCAGGAATAGAACGTGCATCTCTTGCTTTTCAGGTGGATTCTTTACTCTCTGAGCCACCACAGAAGCCCAGAAAAACAGGAACCAGGTACTACTGAGATGGCTTTCAAGTCCCACTGAGGTGTGGAGTAGCAGTAGAAGTGGGTAAAGAAATACTGGCTGGCTTCTGCTTTCTCTCCTCCCCTCCCAACCTCCACAGCCAAGTGGCCAGATGGTTGCAGCTTATATGGTCAGGTTGGCACAAACCAGCAGTGCCAGGGTACAGATGGAGACTGTAATTCCAGACATCTCTCACTCTGTGACTCACCCACCTCATCTCCTCCTGTCCAAACACATTAGGAGAAGGGACAGAACTGCCCTCCTCAGTTACTATCTCAGTGTTTCATCAGTATAGGTAAATAATACTCCCAGGGATTCATAAGGACAAATACAAAGGCATCTAAGGAGCATGACTGCTATAAGGAAAAAACAGACTGACTAATCCCTACCAGGCACAATAAAATGATGGGAAAATAAAATAACTTGAAATAGGCATATTAAACTTCTTCAAAGACATGTGAAAGATACTGGAAACAAAAAGCAGGAACTAGATGTCACAAATGAAAATCACCTGAAAATCCTGGGTAGGAAACACATAGTAACTGGAACAAAGAACTCAATGAACAGATGGGATAGCAGAACGGTTACAGCTGAAGAAAGAATTTGCACATTCAATGATCAGGTTGAGGAGCTCGCCCAGAAGGTATCAGGAAGGAATTGGCAAATATGAAAGAAAAGTTCAGAGATTAAAAAGTAAGAGGGAAAAATATCAACCTATACAACAAGTGAACGCCCATAAATAGGGACAAAAATAAACAAAGGAAGAAATACTTGAAGCAATAATGACTGAGGATTTCACAGAATTAGAAAAAGATAAGATCTCAGATGGAAAGGACCTGCAAATTGAAAGCAATGTAAATAAGAAAAAAAAACTTTTCACATTACAGTGAAAATAAAGAATATCAAAGACAAAAAGAAAAAAATTTTAAGTAGCTAGAGAGAATAAACAAATTATCTACAAAGAAACAAGAGTCAAACTGCCATTAGCCTTCTCAACAACAACATGGAATGCAAGAAGATAAGAGACCATTATTTTCAAAATGCTGACATCAAAGAACTTGAACACAGAATAATATACCTAGCAAAACTGTCATTTAAATGTGAGGTGATCTAGTGGTTAAGACTTCACCTTTCAATGCAGAAGTGTGGGTTCAAGACCTCATTGGGGTGCTAAGATCCCACAAGTCTCATAGCCAAAACCAAAACATAAAACAGAAGCAGTATTGTAACAAATTCAAAAAGGTTTTTAAATGATCCACACTATTTTTAATCTTTAAAAAATGTGATGATCAATCATACAAAAATCTGCATACTTTACCACAAACCCTTGCTGAAATAACTCCTGGAGAACATACTCAGAAATAGAGAAATAGATACTGGAGAATTCTATAGAATATGAATATAGTTGTCAAATATAATAAAAAAACACAGAAACAACAACACCATATCTGGCTAAATATTAATTTCAGATAAGCAATAAATATTTTTAGTATAAATATCTCATATGCAGTATTCAAATTTAACTGGGTATCCTGCATCTTATCTGGCAACCCTAGGTATGGGATATAAATATGGATAAATAAATTAATACAGTTAATTATAGTCTAAATAAAAAAAGCTCTAGTAAGTCAAAAGGGATATTCATGGAACTCCAGAATTAAAATTCTAGATGAAATACATAATGAGAGGTAGAGGGAGAAAACCAAAAGGTAGCAAAAGAGGACTAAGGAAACTGTCATATTCAGGGGAAAGATGGAGAGAACTGACAATTAGCATAAGTTGACAAGTTAGAGGCAAACACATAAGAATACATGTAGGATGCACAATATTCACATCAGCAGCAGAAAATTCGACCTATCCAATGGCATTCAGGAAACAAGAAAATAGAAACAATACAAACAGAAAGTAAATAAAAAACAGGACACACAAAAGTCAAAATAAGTACCAACATAATATTAGTTGTAGTAAATTGTGTACTCAGATTAAATTCATCGATCAAAAGACAGACTATCAGAATGGATCTCTTAAAAAAATCAAATAATATATTTCCCAGAAGAAAATATTTCAAACAAAAGAGTATATAAAATTTGAAAAAGGGAGTTGAAGAAGATACTATATGCAAATGTGAACCAAAAGTAAATCAGACTGTCAACTTTAATATGAGATTAAATAGATGTTAATACAAAAAAATTCATAAATAGAAAAAAACTACACCTTAGATACAAGGACTATTACATCTATAAGAAATTATTTATCTAGAAATTATTTCTCTATTACACCCTTGCCCTTGTATCTAGGGTGTAGTTTTTTTCTATTTATGAATTTTTTTGTATTAACATCTATTTAATCTCATATTAAAGTTGACAGTCTGATTTACTTTTGGTTCACATTTGCATATAGTATCTTCTTCAACTCCCCTTTTTCAAATTTTATATACTCTTTTGTTTGAAATATTTTCTTCTGGGAAATATATTATTTGATTTTTAAGAGATCCATTCTGATAGTCTCTCTTTGATCGATGAATTTAATCTGAGTACACAGCTTACTACAACTAATATTATGTTGAATAGAAAAACTACACCCTAGATACAAGGACTATTACATCTATAAGAAATCATATATATATACATATGTAGATAAAGATATATCCTCAAAATATACAATGACCAATAATAGAGAAAAATAGATGTCAACAATTTTAGTTGGGAGATCTTGATATACTCTTCTCAGAAACTGATATATCAAGCAGAAATAAAAATATTAGTATAACTAATGATTAAAATTTACAGTTAAATTTTATGGAAGACTTATATCTGATTTCTACTACATGTAAAACCCATAGGCCATAGTTAAATGGTACTTAGAGAAATTTTTATAGATTTAAATACATTCATCAGACTACAAATGAAGTGTAGGCATTAAAATTAAGAAGCTTGAAGAATTTATATGTACTTCCAAAGCAAAAATAGGAAAAATAAGGGTAGAAATCAGTAATAGAAAACACAAATAAAACAATAGAAAATATTTAAGCTGGTTTTTAAAGACACAAATAAAATGGACAAACTCATCAAGACTAATAAAGGAAAAAGAGAAAAGTATAAGCAAACACAGGATGAAAAAGGAAGAAATAATTACAGTTACAACAGAGATTATTATTTTTTTTTAATCTTTTGGCCACACCACATGGCATGCAGGATCTCAGTTCCCCGATCAGGAATCAGATCCTCAACCCCTGCATTGGCAGCATAGAGTCTTAACCACTGGACTGCTAGAGAAGTCTCACAATAATTTTTTAATAATGAAAAATATGTGACAGCAATGCAGAAAGTTTTGGAAAGAATTTACATTGTCAAATGCAGTAAAAGGCAAGCTGAAAATAAAATAAACATTAAAAAACAGAAATTATATAATGAAAAACTACTTTCATTGTTACTGCCTTCTTCAACTACCAAGAGAAATCTGAGGCTTACATGACTTTAAGAAGAGGCCTACACAATTAAGAAATTGTTAAAGTCTGTATTATACAAGTTGTTCTAAAAAAATAGAAAGAGGGAAGGGCTATCCAACTCATTTCGTGAGACTGGAATCATTTATCCATGATTTCAAAGCCAGATATGGACCTTATAAGGAAAGAAAATAAGACAGTAATAGCTAGCACTCCAAATCTAAAAGTGTATTTAAAAGAATACATTATAGTGAAGTAATTTTTTTAATTAATGTATCCATACATTAATGGACTGAAAAAGAAAATTACATTATTCTGCACTTAGGTGCAAAAAGGCACAGCCTAACCATTTATGATAGAAGGCCTCAAAAAACTAGGAAGAGCTGGAACTTCCTTACCCTGACAATTATTATAGATTATAACATAGAGTAAACCTTAAACTCCATTGAAAACATTTAGACACATCCTCTCTAATACCAGAAAGCAATTAAAGATGTCCACCATCACTGTTTTAACTAGGTATTACCTAGTACTGGCAGTCCCAGCCTGCAGAGTAAAACAAGAAAAAGAAATGAGGTAAAAGACAGAAAGAGAAAAAATAAGACTCAGTATTTGCATATAACTTGATTATCAGCATAGAAAATGCAACAGAACTAAATAAACAATAGAAATAATAGGAGAGTCTGGCAAGGTTGCCAGATACAAAATCAACTTCCAAAAATCAATACTATTCTCTACAGCAGCAACAATCAACTAAACTACAATAATAAAACAAGATGCCATTCACAGTAGCAGCAGAAAGAACAAAGTATCCAGGAATTATCCTGGCAAACAATATACAGCAAAAGATACCCTGAAAAAAAGTGAATATGCTGGAAAAAGTGGCAGGCTGGGAGGAGATATTTGCAGCAATTAATATCAGAATTTTAAAGGAACTCTTGCAAATTAAAGAGAGCAATTAAAACCTGGTTGACTAACAATTTTATGAAAAGATATTTAACCTCATTAGTATTAGAAAAAGATCACAATCAATCAAAATAAGAGAGGCAACAGAGTAGTAAAAATCATAAAATTGAGTAATAACAAATAACATAAATGGTGTGCAGAGGAAGAAACTCGGTTTCAGCACCTACACGTGGGTAGTACAGTAATGCTGGAGAATAATCTGGAAGCAACTAATGAAATTTGGTATGCATATTCCCTATCAACTATCAGCTCCATTCCTGATACTTCTCTGGCAAAATTGGTGCACAGCTCCATTACACATTATAGGAGTGTGTACACACTGCTATATTTAAAACATATAACTAACAAGGACTTACTGTATAGCACAGGGAACTCTGCTCAATATACTGTAGTAACTTAAGTGGAAAAAGAATTTGAAAAAGAACAGACACTTGTACATGTATAACTGAATCACTTTGCTCTGCAACTGAAACTAACACAACATTGTTAATCAACTACACACCAATATAAAATAATTTTTTTAGTAAAGTAAAAAAAAATATATATATATATGGATGCTTTTTCACACCATTATTTCTCACAGGGGACAAACTAGGATTTAACCACTAAGAAAATGGACAAACAAAACATATGCAAATAGCAAAAGGAATCATGTTGAGATACATATGTTTGAAAATGTGTTGAGTGACAAAAAGGAAAAGAAACTGAAAGAGTTCTGCACTTTATCACTTATGTAAATTTCAAACACACACACACACACAAAATACACAGCAACTGTTAAATATTTCAAAAGCTTATCCTTCCAAAAGCCCCAGGCAAGGACAACCAACAAAAACAATAGACAAATATTAAAACTAAAAGAGAATTTAGCAAGTTAGATATAATATCAAATTACAAAACTCAATAGCATTCTCTAAACCAGAAATGTAACAATAAAATAAGACATCACTCAGGATTGTAACAAAAACTCTCCTTTAAGAATTATCTTAACAGGAAATGTACAATACCACCACTGAAGGACATACAGAAGATTTGAATAAATAGACATCCCACACTTGGAAAACTGTAAGACACTGAAGAAAGAAACTGAAGATGACATAACAGATGGAAAGACCTATTGTGTTCATGGACTGGAAGAATTAATACTGTTAAAATGCTGTACAGATTCAAATCAATCCTTATCAAAATACCAATGGAATTTTTCACAAAACTAGAACAAATAATTTTAAAATATGGATGGAAATACAAAAGACCCTGAGTAGCCAAAACAATATTGAGAAAACAGAACAGAGCTGGAGATATCACAGTCCCTGGCTTCAGACCAAACTACAAAGCTATAGTAATCAAAATAGCATGGTATGGCATAAAAGCAGACACAAAGATCAATGGAATAGGATGGACAGTCCAGAAATAAGCCCATGCACTCTGGCCCAATAATCTATGAAAAAGGAAGCAAGAATACAGAATGGAGAAAGACAGTCTCTTCAATAAATGATGCTGGGAATGTTGGAAAGCTACATGTAGAAGAATGAAATTAGAACATTTTTTTCTCACCATTTACAAAAATAAACTCAAAACGGATTAAAGACCTAAATGTAAGACCCCAAACCATAAAACTTCTAGAAGAAAACATAGGCAGAACAGTCTCTGACATAAGTTGTAGCAATACTTTGTGGATCTGCCTCCTTAGGCAAAGGCAACAAAAGCAAAAATAAACAAACAGGACATAATTAAACTTAAAACATTTTGCACAGCAAAGGAAACCACTGACAAAACAAAAAGACAACCTACTGAATGGGAGGAAATATTTGGAAATTATATGACTGACAAGGATTTAATATCCCAACATGTATACAGATCATGCAACTCAATGTATAAAAAATAAACAATCCCATTAAAAATTTGGCAGGGGACCTGAATAGATATTTTTCCAAAGAGGATACACATATGGCAAACAGGCACATGAAAAGATTCTCAGTGTTGTTAATCATCAGAGAAATGCAAATCAAAACAAAAATGAGATACTTGTCAGAATGGCTATCATTAAAAAGACAAACATTGGTGACGATAATGAACATTGGTGAGTATGTGGAGAAAAGGGAACCCTGTACTGTTGCTAAGAATGTAAAGAGGTATAGCCATTGTGAAAAACAGCATGGGGTCTCCTCAAAACATTAAAAAATAGAATTACCATATGATCCAGCAGTTCTACTCCTGGGTATAAATCCAAATAAAATGAAAACACTTATTTGAAAAGATACATGCACCCCAATGTTCATAGTAGCATTATTTACAATAGCCAAGATAGGGAAGCAGTCTAGTGTCCATCAACAGATGAACTGATGAAGAAGATGTAATATATCCGTACAATAGAATACAATTAAGCCATAAAAGAAAGAATGAGATGTTGCCACTTGCAATAACATAGAATGACCTGGTGAGTATTACACTAAGTAAAATAAATCAGACAGAGAAAGACAAATACTGTATGCTATCACTTACATATGGAACCTAAAACATAAAGCTAACTAGTGAACATAACAAAAATGAAACATATTCACAGATATAGAGAACACACGAGTGGTTACCAGGGCGCACAGGAAAGTGACGCAGGGCAACATAGGGGCACGGGACTAAGAGGGACAAGTTAGTATGTATAAAAGAAACATGCTATAAGAATATATTGTACGCACAGGGAATATGGCCAATACAATAACTGTCAGTTCAGTTCAGTTCAGTCACTCAGTCATGTCCTACTCTTTATGACCCCATGAATCACAGCACGCCAGGCCTCCCTGTCCATCGCCAACTCCCAGAGTTCACTCAAACTCACGTCCATCGAGTCGATGATGCCATCCAGCCATTTTATCTTCTGTTGTCCCCTTCTCCTCCTGCCCCCAGTCCCTCCCAGCATCAGAGACTTTTTCAATGAGTCAACTCTTTTGCATGATGTGGCCAAAGTACTGGAGTTTCAGCTTTAGCATCATTTCTTCCAAAGTACACCCAGGACTGACCTCCTTTACAATGGACTGGTTAGATGTCCTTGCAGTCCAAGGGACTCTCAAGAGTCTTCTCCAACACCACAGCTCAAAAGCATCAATTCTTTGGTGCGCAGCTTTCTTCACAGTCCAACTCTCACATCCATATATGCCCACTTGAAGAACTATAGCCTTGACTAGATGGACCTTAGTCAGCAAAGTAATGTCTCTGCTTTTGAATATGCTATCTAGGTTGGTCATAACTTTTCTACCAAGGAGTAAGTGTCTTTTAATTTCATGGCTGCAATCACCATCTGCAGTGATTTTGGAGCCCCCAAAATAAAGTCTGACACTGTTTCCACTGTTTCCCCATATATTTCCCATGAAGTGATGGGGCCAGATGCCATGATCTTCATTTTCTGAATGTTGAGCTTTAAGCCAACTTTTTCACTCTCCTCTTTCACTTTCATCAAGAGGCTTTTTAGTTCCTCTTCACTTTCTGCCATAAGAGTAGTGTCATCTGCATATCTGAGGTTATTGATATTTCTCCTGGCAATCTTGATTCCAGCTTGTGTTTCTTCCAGTCCAGCGTTTCTCATGATGTACCCTGCATAGAAGTTAAATAAGCAAGGTGACAATATACAGCCTTGACGTACTCCTTTTCCTGTTTGGAACCAGTCTGTTGTTTCCTGACCAGTTCTAACTGTTGCTTCCTGACCTGCATACAGATTTCTCAGATTTCTCAAGAGGCAGGTCAGGTGGTCTGGTATTCCCATCTCTTTCAGAATTTTCCACAGTTTATTGTGATCCCCATAGTCAAAGGCTTTGGCATAGTCAATAAAGCAGAAATAGATGTTTTTCTGGAACTCTCTTGCTTTTTCCATGATGCAGCAGATGTTGGCAATTTGCTCTCTGGTTGCTCTGCCTTTTCTAAAGCCAGCTTGAACAACTGGAAGTTCACAGTTCACATATTATTGAAGCCTGGCTTGGAGAATTTTGAGCATTACTTTACTAGCATGTGAGATGAGTGCAATTGTGTGGTAGTCTGAGCATTCTTCGGCATTGCCTTTCTTTGGGATTGGAATGAAAACTGACCTTTTCCAGTCCTATGGCCACTGCTGAGTTTTCCAAATTTGCTGGCATATTGAGTGCAGCACTTTCACAGCATCATCTTTCATGATTTGAAATAGCTCTACTGGAATTCCATCACCTCCACTAGCTTTGTTCATAGTGATGCTTTCTAAGGCCCACTTGACTTCACATTCCGGGATGTCTGGCTCTAGGTGAGTGATCACACCATCGTGATTATCTTGGTTGTGAAAATCTGTTTTGTAGAGTTCTTCTCTGTATTCTTGCCACCTCTTCTTAATATCTTCTATTTCTATCCTTTACTGAGCCCATCTTTGCATGAAATGTTCCCTTGGTATCTCTAATTTTCTTGAAGAGATCTCTAGTCTTTCCCATTCTGTTGTTTTCCTCTATCTCTTTGCATTGATCACTGAGGAAGGCTTTCTTATCTCTCCTTGCTATTCTTTGGAACTCTGCATTCAGATGCTTATATCTTTCCTTTTTCCCTTTGCTTTTGACTTCTTTTCATTTGTAAGGCCTCCTCAGACAGCCATTTTGCTTTTTGCGTTTCTTTTCCATGGGGATGGTCTTGATCCCTATGTCCTATACAATGTCACAAACCTCCGTCCATAGTTCATCAGGCACTCTATCTATCAGATCTAGTCCCTTAAATCTATTTATCACTTCTACAGTATAATCATAAGGGATTTGATTTAGGTCATACCTGAATGTCTAGTGGTTTTCCTACTTTCTTCAATGCAGTATAATGTATAAAATTTTTGAGCCACTATCTTGTACACTTGAAACTAATACTGCAAGTCAACTGCACCTCATTTTTTTAAAAATTAAAACACCAGTGGTCAGAGAAATTAAGACATACAGGCTTTGAAGTATATAAGGGTATAAGTTGAAAACATCTTCACAGATGAACAACCCTACACATTTTATAAGAGTACATAGAAATGTCCAAAGACAAGAAGAAAGGAGTTGAAGTAGTTGAGGGAACAAAATGGAATAAATAAAACAAGAGAGGTGCCCTGAATAGACAAATAACGATAATGTTCATGAACTGAGGTGTCTGATAAATTCACTTCTGCACTTGAGGTCTTGAAAAAGAGGAAAAATTATGTACATAAACAAAAACACTATATACGGCAGGGATACACACAAAAAGCAATGTAATGTATGCCAGTGGAGAGGGGGAATGGATGGATCTGTAGATTAATGATAGAAAGTGAAAGTGAAAGTCGCTCAGTTGTGTCTGACTCTTTGCGATCCCATGCACATACAGTCCATGGCCAGAATACTAGAGTGGGTAGGCTTTCCTTTCTCCAGGGGAATCTTCCCAACCCAGGAATCAAACCTGGGGTCTCCTGCACTGCAGGCGGATTCTTTACCAACTGAGTTATCAGGGAAGCCCCCAGATTAGTGATAAGAGAGGGGGAGATGGTGAAACTAAACACCAAATGTTCAAAGAAAAGGAAAAAATAGTCAAAGACAATTTCCCAAAGTTAGTTCAGTTCAGTTCAGTCGCTCAGTGGTGTCCGACTCTTTGCGACCCCATGAATCGCAGCACACCAGGCCTCCCTGTTCATCACCATCTCTCAGAGTTCACTCCCAAAGTTAAAGACCCCAAAATTAAAAAGATAAAGCAAGTGCTAAGTTGGCTGAAAATAAGTATCAGTGAGTGCAATGATAAATAGTAAATAAGTGGTAAATAATTCACATGTCATAGTTTCACAAAGAATTCTTTTTATTTCTAGATACTCTCAGAGAAGAAAAAAATAATATGTAGAGGAATAAAAACAGTATTAAGAAGAGACTTCTTACAAGCAACACTAAATGCAAGAAAATAATCGAGAAATAATGTTTTGAGGATTAAATTAAATCAAATAGAAGATGTTGAATCTAAAGTTTTATACCTAGGAGGGGGCGGTCCTAAGATGGCAGGGAATAGGATGGGGAGACCACTTTCTCCCCACAAAATCATCAAAAGAACATTTAAACACTGAGTGAATTCCACAAAACAACTTCTGAATGCTGGCAAAGGACATCAGGCACCCAGAAAAGCAGCCCATTGTCTTTGAAAGGAGGTAGGAAAAAATATAAAAGACAAAAAAGAGACAAAATAGGTAGGGACGGAGCTCCATCCCAGGAAGGGCGTCTTAAAAGAGAGAAGTTTCTAAACACCGAGAAACACTCTCACTGTCGAGTCTGTGGTGAGCCTTGGAAGCACAGAGGGCAACATAACAGGGAGGAAAAATAAATAAATAATTAAACCCCACAGATTATGAGCCCAGCGGTAACTCTGCCAGCGGAGAAGCAGCACAGATGCCTGCACCTGCCACTAGCAAGCGGGGGCTGGGCAGGGAGGCACAGGCTGCATTGCTTAGAGTAAGGATCTGGCCTGAATGCCCCGATGGCAATCTGAGCGAACTAACTTGGGCCAGCAAACCAGACTGTGGGATAGCTACCACACGCAAAGCCCTAAGACACCGCCAGGCCCGTGCACAGAACAAAGGACTGAACAGAACTAGCTGGTTGCAGATCATCCCTCTCCAGTGACAGGCAGCCAGAGCCAGAAGGGGGCAATCACAGCCCCAGAGAGACATTACCTATCAAACTGCAAGCAGGCTTCTTGGCTAACTAAGACTTCTTGGGGTTCTGGACAGTTAACATCCATTTGAGAAGGTGCGCTGGTTGTACACCCAGAAAACCGAGCAGCAGGGATGGGGGAGGCGATAAGTCACAGCGACTGTGCTCGCCAAACACCTCATCACCTGAGCTCCTCAGACCTGGGAAAGGCACAGAATGCAGGCCCAACCGAGTCTGCACCTCTGAGGACTACCCGAGTGCCTGAACCTAAGTGGCTTAGACCTGGGAGGTGCATGCAGCTCAGGGCTGGCCTCAGACATTTCCCAGCGGAGCAGCCTAGAGCCTGAGCTGTGTGGGCAGGGAGGAGGGCACATGTGCGGTGAGCGGGGGCAGGCCCAGTGGGGCTGAGGCCCTGCGCCCACACGCCACTGTGATTTGTTTGCAGCGTCCCTCCCTCCCCACAGCGCGACTCAACAAGTGAGCCTAAAAAAGCGTCCACCACGACCACTTTTGTGTCAGGGTGGAAATCAGACACTGAAGAGACCAGCAAACAGAAGAAGCTAAAACAGAGGGAACCGCCTTGAAAGTGACAGGTGCAATAGAGTAAATCCCTGTCGTTAGTACCGACTCACATAGGAAGGGGCCTATAGATCTTAAGAAATATAAGCCGGACCCAGGAACTATCCAAAAATGAACTGACCCCACAATACCCACAACACCAGAGAAATTCCTAGATACATTTTTACTATTTTTATGATCAGTCTTTTTTTTTCAATTAAAAAAATTTTAAGTCCTCTATTACTCCTTTAATTTTCACTTTTATAACTTATTATTACTTTGCAAAGAAAAAGACCCTATTTTTTAAAACAAACTTCATATATATATATATATATATATATATATATATAATTTTGTGACTTTGTTTTTTTTCTTTCTTTTTTTCTTCTTTTCTTTAATATTGTATTTTTGAAATTCCAAACTCTACTCTAGATTTTTAATCTTTGCTTTTTGGTATTTGTTATCAATTTTGTACCTTTAAGAACCCAATCTTCAGTACTCATGTTTACTTGGGAGTGAGATTACTGGGTTGACTGCTCTCTCCCCCTTTGGACTCTCCTTTTTCTCCACCAGGTCGCCTCTGTCTCCTCCCTACCCCCTCTCTTCTCTATCCAACTCTGTGAATCTCCGTGTGTTCCAGATGGTGGAGAACACTTAGGGAACTGATTACTGGCTGGATCTGTCTCTCTCCTTTTGATTCCCTCTTTTATCCTCCTGGCCACCTCTGTCTCCTCTCTCCCTTTCTCTTCTCTGTACAGCTCCATGAACATCTCTGAGCAGTCCAGTTGTGGAGTGCACATAAGGAAGTGATTACTGGCTAGCTTGCTCTCTCCTCTTTTGATTCCACCTCATCTCATTCAGGTCACCTCTAACACCCTCCTCCCTCTTCTCTTCTCCATGTAACTCTGTGAACTTCTCTGGGTGTCCCTCACTGTGGAGAAACTTTTCATCTTTAACCTAGATGTTTTATCAATGGTGCTGTATAGAAGGAGAAGTCTTGAGACTACTGTAAAAATAAGACTGAAAACCAGAAGCAGGAGGCTTAAGTCCAAATCCTGAGAACACCAGAGAACTCGTGACTCCAGGGAACATTAATTGACAGGAGCTCATCAAATGCCTCCATACCTACACTGAAAGCAAGCACCACCCAAGGGCCAACAAGTTCCAGAGCAAGAGATACCATGCAAATTCTCCAGCAACACAGGAACACAGCCCTGAGCTCCAATATACAGGCTTCCCAAAGTTACTCCAAAGCCATTGACATCTCATAACTCATTACTGGACACTTCATTGCACTCCAGAGAGAAGAAATCCAGATCCACTCACCAGAACACCAACACAAGCTTCCCTAACCAAGAAACCTTGACAAGCCACCTGTACAACCCCACCCACAGTGAGGAAACTCCACAATAAAGAGAACTACAAACTGCCAGAATACAGAAAGGCCACCCCAAACTCAGCAATATAAACAAGATGAAGAGACAGAGGAATACTCAACAGGTAAAGGAACAGGATAAATGCCCACCAAACCAAAGAGGAAGAGATAGGGAATCTACCTGATAAAGAATTCTGAATAATGATAGTGAAAATGATCCAAAATCTTGAAATCAAAATGGAATCACAGATAAATAGCCTGGAGACAAGGATTGAGAAGATGCAAGAAAGGTTTAACAAGGACCTGGAAGAAATAAAAGAGTCAATATATAATGAATAATGCAATAAATGAGATCAAAAACACTCTGGAGGAAACAAATAGTAGAATAATAGAGGCAGACGATAGGATTAGTGAGGTAGAAGATAGAATGGTAGAAATAAATGAATCAGAGAGGAAAAGAGAAAAACGAATTTAAAGAAATGAGGACCATCTCAGAGATCTCCAGGACAGTGTTAAATGCCCCAACATTCGAATCATAGGAGTCCCAGAAGAAGAAGACAAAAAGAAAGACCATGAGAAAATACTTGAGATAATAGTTGAAAACTTCCCTAAAGTGGGGAAGGAAATAATCACCCAAGTCCAAGAAACCCAGAGAGTCCCAAACAGGATAAACCCAAGGCAAAACATCCTAAGACACATGTTAATCAAATTCACAAAGATCAAACACAAAGAACAAATAGTAAAAGCAGCAAGGGGAAAATAGCAAATAACACACATGGGGATCCCCATAAGGATAACAGCTGATCTTTCAATAGAAACTCTTCAGGCCAGGAGGGAATGGCAAGACATACTTAAAGTGATGAAAGAAAATAACCTACAGCCCAGATTACTGTACCCAGCAAGGATCTCATTCAAATATAAAGGAGAAATAAAAATCTTTACAGACAAGCAAAAGCTGAGAGAATTCAGCACCACCAAACCAGCTCTCCAACAAATGCAAAAGGATCTTCTTTAGACAGGAAACACAAAAAGGTGTATAAACTCGAACTCAAAACAATAAAGTAAATGGCAATGGGATCATACTTATCAATAATTACCTTAAATGTAAATGGGTTGAATGCCCCAACCAAAAGGCAAAGACTGGCTGAATGGATACAAAAACTAGACCCCTATATATGTTGTCTACAAGAGACCCATCTTAAAACAAGGGACACATATAGACTGAAAGTGAAGGGCTGGAAAAAGATATTCCATGCAAATAGAGACCAAAAGAAAACATGAGTACCAATACTCATATCAGATAAAATAGACTTTAAAACAAAGGCTGTGAAAAGAGACAAAGAAGGACACTACAGAATGATCAAAGGATCAATCCAAGATATAACAATTATAAATATATATGCACCCAACATAGGAGCACTGCAATATGTGAGACAAATGCTAACAAGTATGAAAGGGAAATTAACGATAACACAATAATAGTGGGAGACTTTAATACCCCACTCACACCTATGGATAGAGCAACTAAATAGAAAATTAACAAAGAAACACAAACTTTAAACAATACAATAGACCAGTTAGACCTAATTGATATCTATAAGACATTTCACCCCCAAAACAATGAATTTCACCTTTTTCTCAGGCGCACATGGAACCTTCTCCAGGATAGATCACATCCTGGGCCATAAATCTAGCCTTGGTAAATTCAAAAAAATTGAAATCATTCCAAGCATCTTTTCTGACCACAATGCAGTAAGATTAGATCTCAATTACAGGAGAAAAACTATTAAAAATTCCAACATATGGAGGTTGAACAACATGCTGCTGAATAACCAACAAATCACAGAAGAAACCAAAAAAGAAATAAAAATATGCATAGAAACAAATGAAAATGAAAACACAACTACCCAAAACCTGTGGGACACTGTAAAAGCAGTGCTAAGAGGAAAGTTCATAGCATTACAGGCATACCTCAAGAAACAAGAAAAAAGTCAAATAAATAACCTAACTCTACACCTAAAGCAACTAGAAAAGGAAGAAATGAAGAACCCCAGGGTTAGTAGAAGGAAAGAAATCTTTAAAATTAGGGCAGAAATAAATGCAAAAGAAACAAAAGAGACCATAGCAAAAATCAACAAAGCCAAAAGCTGGTTCTTTGAAAGGATAAATAAAATTGACAAACCATTAGCCAGACACATCAAGAAACAAAGGGAGAAAAATCACATCAATAAGATTAGAAGTGAAAATGGAGAGATCACAACAGACAACACAGAAATCCAAAGGATCATAAGAGACTACTATCAGCAATTATTTGCCAATAAAATGGACAACGTGGAAGAAATGGACAAACTCTTAGAAAAGTACAACTTTCCAAAACTGAACCAGGAAGAAATAGAAAATCTTAACAGACCCATCACAAGCACAGAAATTGAAACTGTAATCAGAAATCTTCCAGCAAACAAAAGCCCAGGTGCAGACAGCGTCACAGCTGAATTCTACCAAAAATTTAAAGAAGTGCTAACACCTATCCTACTCAAATTCTTCCAGAAAATTGCAGAGGAAGGTAAGCTTCCAAACTCATTTTATGACACCACCATCACCCTAATACCCAAACCTGACAAAGATGCCACACACTAAAAAACCACAGGCCAATATCACTGATGAACATAGATGCAAAAATCCTTAACAAAATCCTAGCAATCAGAATCCAACAATACATTAAAAGATTATACACCATGACCAAGTGGGCTTTATCCCAGGGATGCAAGGATTCTTCCATATCCACAAATCAATCAATGTAATACACCACATTAACAAATTGAAAAATAAAATTCATATGATTATCTCAATAGATGCAGAGAAAGCCTTTGACAAAATTCAACATCCATTTATGATAAAAACTCTCCAGAAAGCAGGAATAGAAGGAACATATCTCAACATAATAAAAGCTATATATGACAAACCCACAGCAAACATTATCCTCAATGGTGAAAAATTGAAAGTATTTCCCTAAAGTCAGGAACAAGACAAGGGTACCCACTTTCACCACTACTATTCAACATAGTTTTGGAAGTTTTGGCCACAGCAATCAGGGAAGAAAAAGAAATAAAAGGAATCCTAATTGGAAAAGAAGTAAAACTCTCACTGTTTGCAGATGACATGATCCTCTACATAAAAAACCCTAAAGGCTCCACCAGAAAATTACTAGAGCTAATCAATGAATATAGTAAAGTTGCAGGATATAAAATCAGCATACAGAAATCCCTTGCATTCCTATACATTAATAATGAGAAAATAGAGAAATTAAGGAAACAATTCAATTCACCATTGCAACAAAAAGAATAAAATACTTATGAATATATCTACCTAAAGAAACTAAAGACCTATATATAGAAAACTATAAAACACTGGTAAAAGAAATCAAGTCAGTCAGTCAGTTCAGTCGCTCAGTCGTGCCTGACTCTTTGCAACCCCATGAATTGCAGCACACCAGGCCTCCCTCCATGTCTACCACCAACTCCCAGAGTTCACTCAGACTCACGTCCATCAAGTCGGTGATGCCATCCAGCCATCTCATCCTCGGTCGTTCCCTTCTCCTCCTGCCCTCAATCCCTCCCAGCATCAGAGTCTTTTCAATGAGTCAACTCTTCACATGAGGTGGCCAAAGTACTAGAGTTTCAGCTTTAGCATCATTCCTTCCAAAGAAATCCCAGGGCTGATCTCCTTCAGGATGGACTGGTTGGATCTCCTTGCAGTCCAAAGGACTCTCAAAAGAGTCTTCTCCAACACCACAGTTCAAAAGCATCATTTCTTCGGCGCTCAGCCTTCTTCACAGCCTAACTCTCACATCCATACATGACCACTGGAAAAACCATAGCCTTGACTAGATGGACCTTAGTTGGCAAAGTAATGTCTCTGCTTTTCAACATGCTATCTAGGTTGGTCATATCTTTTCTTCCAAGGAGCAGGCGTCTTTTAATTTCATGGCTGCAATCACCATCTGCAGTGATTTTGGAGCCCCCAAAATAAAGTCTGACACTGTTTCCACTGTTTCCCCATCTATTTCCCATGAAGTGATGGGACCAGATGCCATGATCTTCGTTTTCTGAATGTTGAGATTTAAATCAACTTTTTCACTCTCTTCTTTCACTTTCATCAAGAAGCTTTTTAGTTCCTCTTCACTTTATGCCATAAGGGTGGTGTCATCTGCATATCTGAGGTTATTGATATTTCTCCTGGCAATCTTGATTCCAGCTTGTGCTTCTTCCAGCCTGGCATTTCTCAAGATGTACTCTTCATATAAGTTAAATAAGCAGGGTGACAATATACAGCCTTGATGTCCTCCTTTTCCTATTTGGAACCAGTCTGTTGTTCCATGTCCAGTTCTAACTGTTGCTTCCTGACCTGCATATAGGTTTCTCAAGAGGCAAGTCAGGTGGTCTGGTATTCCCATCTCTTTCAGAATTTTCCACAGTTTCTTGTAATCCACACAGCCAAAGGCTTTGGCATAGTAAATAAAGCAGAAATAGATATTTTTCTGGAACTCTCTTGCTTTTTCCATGATCCAGCAGATGTTGGCAATTTGATCTCTCGTTGCTCTGCCTTTTCTAAAGCCAGCTTGAACATCTGGAAGTTCATGGTTCACATATTGCTGAAGCCTGGCTTGGAGAATTTTGAGCATTACTTTACTAGTGTCTGAAATGAGTGCAATTGTGCGGTAGTTTGAGCATTCTTTGGCATTGCCTTTCTTTGGGATTGGAATGAAAACTGACCTTTTCCAGTCCTGTGGACACTGCTGAGTTTTCCAAATTTGCTGGCATATTGAGTGCATCTATAGAGCCCTCCCTAAATAATAGAGGATGGACTCCAGATCAAAAGAAAGATGTTACCAATTCTATACATGAATGGAATATCTTTACATGTTGGCAATAAAAATTTATACATAACCACAGAATAAAAATGAAGGTAAGCAAACTTTATCAGTACAACAACAAATAAGAAAGGAAAACACAAAAAGACAAGATGTTAGGAATACATTCAGAAATTTAAATAATTTAATAAAATTTTTAATAATTTTAATAAATTAAAATATTTTCTTCAAAATCACAGATCTGATGGCAAAAAAGTAAAAGGAAAGTATCAAAGGAATGGAAAAATGGCATTCCCCTCTACATACCCTGCCCCAAAAGAAATGAAGAAGTGAAGTCGCTCAGTCGTGTTCAACTCTTTGCGACCCCACGGACTGTAGCCTACCGGGCTCCTCCATCCATGGCATTTTCCAGGCAATAGTACTGGAGTGAGTTGCCATTTCCTTCTCCAGGTGATCTCCTGACTCAGGGATTGAACTCTGGTCTCCCGCATTGTAGACAGACACTTTACCATCTGAACAAGAGGAAAGTTTAAAGGCCAATAAGCATGTTCAACTCCATGGAAATGCAAATGAAAACAACAAACAATATTTTGTTTTTCATCTGACAGATGGGCAAATATTTTAAGGTAGTAACAAAATCGAGTATTGATGTGGAAGTAGAGAGAAGGGTCTTGTTTTGCTGGGAGGACAGTGGTACAGCCATTAGGAGAATTCACTAAGAGTGCAAATGCAAATGTTATTATATGATTCAGAGATTCCACTTACTGGTACACACCAAAGAGATGCCCTCCCATGTGTAATCAGAAAGGTGAATGATGCAGTGTCTGGAGAAAGATCTAGCCATATTTAGCTATGTACAAGGATGTATCTGGCAGCATTGTTCGTAAGAGTAGAAAAATGAGGAACTATGTAAATGTCCATCAAAGGTGGACAAATAAAAGGTGGTGTTTTATTATAAGAGCATTCTGTGTGCTAAGTCACTTCAGTCTACATAGCTGTCAGAATAAAATAAGAAGATCTATATATACCAACAAGGTGAGTTTTTTTTAAACACAGTGTGAGTTTAAAATGAAATGGGCAGAAAGAGACACATGTACCCCAATGTTCATTGCAGCATTGTTTATAATAGCCAGGACATGGAAGCAACCTAGATGTCCATCAGCAGATGATTGGATAAGAAAGCTGTGGTACATATACACAATGGAATACTACTCAGCCCTTAAAAAGAATAAATTTGACTCAGTTCTAATGAGATGGATGAAACTGGAACCGATTATAAAGAGTGAAGTAAGCCAGAAAGAAAAACACCAATACAGTATACTGACACATATATATGGAATTTAGAAGACAGTAATGATGACCCTGTATGTGAGACAACAAAGAGACACAGAGGTATAGAGTGGACTTTTGGACTCTGAGGGAGAGGGAAAGGGTGGGATGGTTTGGGAGAATGGCAATGAAACATGTATATTTTCTTGTAAGAAACGAAGCGCCAATCTATGTTCAATGTAGGATGCAGGATACATGGGGCTGATGCACAGGATGATTCAAGTAGAGGATGTGGGGTGGGAGGTGGAAGGGGCTTCGGCATTGGGAGGTTGTGTTCACCTATGGCTGATTCCTGTCAATGTATGGCAAAACAAATACAGTATTGTAATTAAAAAAATAAATAAATTTAATAAAATAAATAAATAAATGAAATGGGCAGAATACTGCATCAAGTATAACACTTATGTAGACTTAAAACTCTAAAATCTTACTGTATACTACTTAGGAATGGCCTGCATACTGTAAAACTGCAAGAAATACATGGAAGGAGCATCCAACAAACTCATGATAGTAGGAGCTTCAGGTACTCTGGGGCACAGAGGGAATGCAAGTGAAGACACTCTTTAGGTCTAACTGTGATGTTCATAAAAGAAAAAGGAAGATGTCAATGTTTATTGATTCTGGGTTGTATGAGTTCGTGTGCCCTTTATATCTTTGTACTCTTCTTTTCTTTTAAAAAGAAACCTTCTCAAGAGAAAAATATATATATAAAGCAAATGATAAAGAAAACAGATGTAACAGTATTATTATCAGAAAACAGAATGCTTGACCAAAAAGAAAAAACAAAGACATTTAAAGGGACAAAGAGGGATGTTTTATACTGATAAACGTCTTGAAGATCTATATCATGAATCTTTATACACCTAACTCAAAAATTAAAAACACATAAAGCAAAACCAGAAAGCAAAAGGAAAAACAGACAAATCTATCATCAAAATAGGAGATTTTAGCACTTTGCCCTCAGAAATCAACAAACTGAGTAGAAAAAAAATAAGTAGAGGCATAAATGAATAACTCTTTTGCTCTAATAGTTATAAATAGAACTTAATAATCAACAAACTAACAATATCCATTTTCCCCAAACATACATGAGCAATTAGAGGAAATTAATCATCATGCTACAAAAATTTTTTTCACAATTCCAAAAAGCAAAATCATATGGATCTCATTCATTGGTTTACTAGTTACTGGAAAAACAAAGTGAGGAAAAACAGAAGACGGAAGAAGAGAGTAAAGAAGCAGGAAAGAGAAGCTATACCATAATTTAATTTGGGTTCCAGGAGTTTCAAAGAGGAGGGCTGAGGCTATGCAATTTCACTATTCCTCCTGAGGAGCTCTCTCTTAGCTCTCTCTTACCACCATCTTGGTCTGGGTTCTGAGGACACAAGTATGGACAGGATACAGTCCCTGTCCTCAGGGAGCCCACAGGCTAGAGTAGGAGGAGAAAGCAGTACCCCACATGGCACAGGGACCAAGAAAGCCATCTTCTATCCCCTGAAATTGACAGCAGAAAAGCAACAGTAGAGATTCTGTTGTGATCCTCACACAAGAGCTCCAAAATAAACAACTGGAGCTTGCCTGAACACTGCCTCCTCAGTTCTTACTTAAGATCTAAATGGTTGTTGGAGAAAGGCAGAAAAGTTCTAAACTCTTAATGAAAGTTAGACTTTCTAAGGGAAGGGGTTTGGAGGTGGAAGGGTGGAGAGAGAAGTGATAAGAGAAGAAATAGACTTATTGATACCCTAACAAGAAAGAAACAAAGATTTGGATTGGGCTCCATTCCAACCACCTCCCACTACATCTCTTCCTGTTGGGAAGAATTTTCTGAGAAAATGTACCTCTAAACAGCTAACAATTTTGGTTCTGTTCTAAATGCCTGAAATATTCTCTCATTACTTCTTGACTGGTTCAAGAACCCCAAATACTTTACTGTGGTCCATTTCCCTGGTGGCTCAGAGGTTAAAGTGTCTCCCTGGAATGCAAGAGACCTGGGTTTGATCCCTGGCTTGGGAAGACTCCCTGGAGAAGGAAATGGCAACCCACTCCAGTACTCTTGCCTGGAGAATCCCATGGAGGGAGGAGCCTCGTAGGCTACAGCCCATGGGGTCGCAAAGAGTTGGACACGACTGAGCGACTACACACACACAAGATTCAGACATGATGGGAAGAGCACTTCATAGAAAGGACACTGGGCAATTTCTGGACTTAAAGAAAGTAGCCCATTCCTTCAATTCTGGGACATCTATTCCACACTTCAGTTCAGTTCAGTTACTCAGTCGTGTTCAACTCTTACTGACCCCATGGACTGCAGCAGGCCAGGCTTCCCTGTCCATCACCAACTCCTGGACCCTACTCAAACTCATGTCCATCACGTCCGTGATGCCATCCAACCATCTCATCCTCTGTCGCTCCCTTTTCCTCCCACCTTCAATCTTTCCCAGCATCAGGGTCTTTTCCAATGAGTCGGTTCTTCACATCCGGTGGCCAAACATCAGTCCTTCCAATGAATATTCAGGACTCATTTCCTTTGGGATGGACTAGTTGGATCTCCTTGAAGTCCAAGGGACTCTCAAGAGTCTTCTCCAACACCACAGTTCAAAAGCATCAATTTTTCAGTGTTCAGCTTCCTTTACAGTCCAACTCTCACACCCATACATGACCACTGGAAAAACCATAGCTTTGACTAGACAAACCTTTGTTGGTAAAGTAATGTCTCTGCTTTTTAATATGCTGTCTAGGTTGGTCATAGCTTTTCTTCCAAGGAGCAAGTGTCTTTTAATTTCATGGCTGCAGTCACCATCTGCAGTAATTCTGGAGCCCAAGAAAATAAAGTCTGTCACTGTTTCCATTGTTTCCCCATCTATTTGCCATGAAATGATGGGACTGGATGCCATGATCTTAGTTCTCTGAATGTTGAGTTTTAAGCCAAATTTTTCACACTCCTCTTTCACTTTCAAGAGGCTTTTCAGTTCTTCTTCACTTTCTGCCATAAAGGTGGTGTCATTTGTGTATCTGAGGTTATTGGTATTTTTCCCAGCAATCTTGATTTTAGTTTGTGCTTCATCCAGCCCAGCATTTAGCATGATGTGCTCTGCATATAAGTTAAATAAGCAGGGTGACAATATACAGCTTTGACATACTCCTTGCCTAATTTGGAATCAGTCTGTTGTTCCATGTCTAGTTCTAACTGTTGCTTCTTGACCTGCATACAGATTTCTCAGGAGGCAGGTCAGGTGGTCTGGTATTCCCATCTCTTTAAGAATTTCCCACAGGTTATTGTGATCCACACAGTCAAAGGCTTTGGTGTAGTCAATAAAGCAAACATAGATGTTTTTCTGGAGTTTGCTAATTCACAATAAGGCCCCATGGCATGAGGCCATATGTTCCTGGCATAGATTGACACAGAGACACAGAGTAGGTACTCATCAATGTTTTATGTTGTTGCTGCCTTTTTTTTTTGGTTGCACCTCATAGTATGCAGGATCTTAGTTCCCCAGCCAAGGACTGAACCTGCACACCTGCTCTGAAAATGCAGAGTCTTAACCACTGGACCCCAGGGAAGTCCCTCAATGTTTGTTGATAGAATAAGTGGAGGAAAGAATGAAGCACAGATTCCAGAAACAACAGTCTCTGGTGTGGCCTAATGACTTGGCTGCAACCTAGTCCGTCTTTGTTTCCCAGGAAGTCTGTGCCACTAAGACTTTTGCTCCCTCAGACTTGAGCCCCACATCAGAGACCCTCACATCACTAGAGAGATTGAAGGACCAGGCTGATCTTAGAATGGGAGATGGCATCAGGCTTGTAGGGTCATAGCTTTTCTGGGAAGACCTTCCCATGAGGACAGACTCATGCTCTAAGTCTTGGTAAAGAATTATCTTGGTCACTGAGAGCCCAGAAGAAAGCAGTGAGTGAAACTGGAGGAGATTCTAATGGAGTCATGGGTCTTTAAGTGTTTCTCCATGGTCACGTTTTTTTGATATGGAATCACATGCTTTGATAAGGAACAGCCCCAGGAGGCACTGGGGCAATGAACTCATCTTGCTCTCCAGCTGCCTTTGCAGAAGAACCTTTATTTTCTTCTACCAAAGCAATGTTATACACATTGAACTAAAATATTTCTCTGCTGATGGAGCTAATGCCCTATCACAGACAAGATCCACCAGTCTGATTTGACAGAAGGTCAGTAAGTAGAGAATAGCTTACATGGCAATAAAGTTATGGGAGAAATTGATTAAAGTCAGTCCTACACATGTGCAGTTACAGACCAAAGTTTAAAAAGAAAAAAAAAAAAAAACTCCCCTTGGAATGAAACCAAATGATCGCCTGGATCCTAAAGTGAAGCGATATTGTTCCAATTTTTCCTTTATCAGACAAAAGGAAAGGTCTTTCCACATAGCCTTTTGACATAGAGCTAATTTAAAGAAGATTTGGGAGTATGATGCCGGATCAGATGCCTTTACTGAATTCCTTGCTGTTTTCATTTGAAATCTCTCATTTATGCTCAAATTTCCAATTGGAAATTTAATGACTTTTCTTTAAGGGAAGTTGGCAAGCTGAGTTGGTTTAAATACAAATCTCCCAAAGGTAAAAGATCAGACATCATTATAAAAATAGAAAATATTTCCATTGTCCTTTCGAGATGTTTCTCCTAGAAGACGTGAAGATGTTTCTGAACAGCAGATGCGTTTTGGTAAAACAAAGTTGAAAAATATGTGAAACTCTTGACATTGGAATTACTTCCTGAGCTGTGTCAAGTTATGTGGCTGCCCAGAGTAACTAAGACCATTCTCTTTGTGACCATCCTATTCTATTTATATAAACTCATTGGAAAATGCCCCAGTTCCCTGGTGGTTCAGACAGTAAAAATCTGCCTGCAATGCAGAAGACCCAGGTTCCATCCCTAGGTAGGGAAGATCCCCTGAAGAAGGAAATGGCTACCCACTCCAGTATTCTTGCTTGGAGAATTCTATGGACAGAGGAGCTTGGCAGGCTACAAACCATGGGGTCGCAAAGAGTTGCACACAACCGAGGGACTAACACACACGACAGAAATACTGGTCATTTGCTGCCTGATGATTCACACTGACACTCCGCAGAAGTCTTTTCCCTTCAGCAGGCCCATCTGTCAAATAGGGAGGCTGATCCATAACATTTAGGGGCCCTTTAAGCATGGACATTCTCTGAATTCATGGCATTTAACATATCAAATGAGTTTTGCATTCATCTGTTATGGACCTTTTTATTTTCAACTAGCAAAATATTAAATTGTTCTATAAATAAACAAATATAAAAAAAACTTTAAAAGTCAAATTATTGACTGTTTTCTCAAATTAGACATGGGTCATTCAGAGCAATCAAATAACAACCAGTCTTCCACTAGCAGCTCAAACTATCCTGAGATGAAGTGTTCCTCCGCCTCTGCCCCACCCAAGCTGGTTTAAGCCCAATTCAAAATCTTGATTATTTTAAAGAATAAGGAAATAAATGAGATATGTTGAAATGGCCACTCTAGCCCCTTGTTAGCAGAGACTGCCTCAACATTTATACAGAAGAGGATGAGGGCAAAAATTTGTTAAGAACACAGGGAAGTGGCTAGATTTGCCTCAGAGCTAAGGTTGCTTAATAAGGACATGCCATTGTCTTAGATTGTGATTTGCTTCTTTATTTATTATTTAGTTGATGTATTTATCTACCTGAGACTTTGCTTTCGGTGGTTGGGAGGAAGGTGCTGATGGAATTTTGGGAAGTACTCTTCCCAAGCCTCCCCTTGACTCCACGCATGACAGTTGATGCTGAGATGGCTGAGGACTTCCTCGCAGGGTGTCCCACCCAGAGATATCTAGGACAGATAGGAAATGTCCTTTCTTTTCTATCTGCGCAGTTCCAGACGGCACAGTCATTGAAGTCAAAGGAGCGCTGTGTCGGGTGTGACTGTGTGCGCATATGTGTCGCCCACAGGGGCCAGTGCACAGTGCTTGCTTGGGGGGCTCAGTGGAGTAGAGGACAAAACAGAAGGAGGGCTGCAGAAGTGGGCAGAGCTGGGTTTTATCCTAGGGATTGGGGGCAGGTTCTGCTGAAGACCTTTATGACATTGATGAGCCACTTAATCTTCTCATCTGAAAGAAAGGAGGCCCCTCCCTCCCCCACAGGCTTGTCTGGTTACCTAGATCTCCACAAATGGTTGAAACGTGTCCCACGTTCCTCTCTTTGCTATATGGGCCCGTTTCATGCCGACCTCCCCAGGCCCTCGTGGCAGGCTCTGATCTCCTCCCACAAACACAAGGAACACATTTTCTCTGTCCTCCCAAAGCAGTCGAACAAGTCCATGCAAGTGACCCCTGACTTTACCCTAAAGTGGAGCCAGGGGTAATCACAGTCACTCTGTACCTCCATCAAGGGACACCGGGCACCCGTGCACAGAAGAAGGGAGAGTCAGCAAGGGTGAAGGAGTCCTGGGGCAAATGTTAGGGCAGGACAGACAGGACCTCAAATCGGTTTTGCCACTCAGACACCAAGGATCCTTGAGTCCTGACAAACCTGGCCTTTTCAGACCCTGCTGATGATGACTGGGTTTGGGAAAGTCAGGTTAAATTTCCTGACCTGCTTGTCCCAGCCTGACTGGGGCCCTTTCTCATTCAAACTGCAAGTTCCAGCGAGGGTTGTTGGTGTGTCCATGAGAGTGTGTGTGTGTGTGTGTGTGTGTGCAAACACACATGTGCAGATACCCGTCTGCACACAGATATGACAAACATGACAGCTTCTCAGGTCAAAGCTAGTTTCAACCTGTTAACAAAAGAGGGAAAACACAGCAAAGATAACCCAAAACACATTTGCACTTAGTGCTTATTTGAAATGAAATCAGAAAATCGGCTTCAAATATGAAAAACACCTTTGTGAGATAAGAACTTTAAAAAAAAACCCTCAATTTTAAAGAAAATAATTCCCTGATAAACTGACCAAACAAGAATACTAGAAGCCATAAAACATAGCAATATATGGAAACGTTAGGCAAATGATATGTTTAGAATATATCCATGTAATTTACCAATGTAATATATACTACATATTTACCAATTAAATACAATAGCTATTGAATAACATTGAGATCAATAATCACATCATCCCTTTCTTCTGCTGTACTTTCATTTTGTGGGGCACCTTTTCATTCGGCATCTAGTAAACTTCTTTTGCAGCCCTCCAAAATGCAAGCTGATCAAATTAATATGATGTAAAATGAATGCAATATCCTTATAAATATTTATATGTAAAGTCTGAACTTTCTTGGAGGCCAGAATAATGTTACAGCGACTCTGAAAAACCACTGGGTTTGCATCTTCCCAGCTCATTCTAGTCTTCTAGCACCGCGTGGCAGCAATGTGTTTTCTCAGAAAAGTCAACTAATTTTAGAGAAAATTCATCTTTTTTGTTTCTTAACCTGGCCCATGAGAGATAACAGTTCACCTAGGTTTCAACATCTGCTGAGAGGAAGATTAAAAACAAAATCCTAATTTCTGGTGTGTTCTTGTTGTTGGAAAAAATATCACTAGCGAGTATTATTAGCTATCTTCGAGTTGACAAGAATGCAGGATTAAGTTTCTTTAAGGCAATTACACTTTTGATGACCCCTCTGCATATAAAACATGTTAGCTAATGGGGGTGCAGAGGGGCAGCTTAAGTGTTTGATCAGGAAATCCTGCGTGAGCATATTGGATGGAAATTTGATTAGTGGCCTTAGTGACGGGCGATCAGATCCTCCGGGTCTGCACAATCAGATCTGGCAGCACTTGCCTTCTTGCCTCTTTGAAGGAGGCGAACATTTGTACAGAATCAAGACAGTGCTGGGTCCTTGGATTTTGGCTTCTCTTTTTTTCCTTCTGGGTCCTTTCCTTTAAGTTATTGCAGACTAACGCCTGAAAAGTACCTTTTATTTTCTTTGAACAATATGTTTGCAGTTACCTTCATGTTGTAGAATAAAATAAAAATCGGCCTTTCTCTGAAAATTTGAGGTCAGAGGAAGCAGAAATGAAAAATCGAGAGTCAGAAGGGACCTCAAAGAACATCCTCATAAGCAAAGCTAACACTCACACAGTACTCATTACACCTCACTGCCACCTTGCTGCAAGGATATCCACACATTCGTTCTCACAACGCCTCTGTTTTACCGAGGAGGAAATTCACACAGTACAGTGAAGTGACCCAAGGTCACCTGGTGGGGATTCGAACCCGGGCAGCTGGGCTCCTGACCCGGGCTGTTGACCACTCCACACACTCTGCAATTCTGCCTCCCCAGTGATACAAGTGGGAAAACTGAGCTCCTAGAGAAGATATAAATCTCCCAGACTGAATCAGCTATGATTTAAACTACAATCTTTTTAATCATTCAATGCTCTTCTCTCATGCCACCTAAACTTCTAAATTTCACCTTCCTCTGTTAACCTGGACAAAACAGAATCTGTTCTAGATGCCTTCCATCCATCATGCCAGAAAGTGTGCAAATGACCCCCAGAAATGGATACTATTTCTGTTTTACAGATCAGAGAAGCTGTGTCTTAGAGAGGTTAGGTGACTTGCCTGTGGTCACACAGCAAGAAACAGAAAAGAGATTTCATCTCATATCCATCTCACTCCTTTCCACTTTCCTTCTGAGAAAAAATGAAGCTGGGAGGAAAGAATAATCCCAGCAACATTTGGGGGTCAAACAGAAGCTAAAACAGTTAGTTTGCATTGTGCAAATTTCATGCATTTGTTTAGCCTGAGGAATAGGACTTCACGTTAGGTGTACTGTATTTTGTTACACCAATAGGTATTCTCCATGTGCCTGAACCCCAGTCAGCCAGGTGAGGCATGGCATTAGCAAGAAGTAATGGCCAGATTCAGGCTTTAAAAGATGCATTTTTAAAAATGCAGGAAAAAAAAGTCACATGTGCAAAAGCACGCAGGAGCGTGCATACATAAACATCATACAGTCTATGTTTCACTCTTATTTTTCATATGGACTCTAAGCTTCCCAGATCCTCCCCTCCGGTGTGAACCATATAACTGTGGATACTTTTACAAAAGAAATGAAACAAAACAATCCTGAAATCTCTCAGTAACAAAAACGATCAAGGTAGGTTCTGCCATCAGACTGACCCTGAGTCGCAGAAAAGTCAATTAATTGTGATGGCCATAATGGATCGATTATTCTGGGAAATCTCCGACATGACTTCAGCCCAGCAGGCTGACAAGGAGACGCACATCAAATGCGCTAGCCCTTTCCGAGGGAGCAACAGCAGGGGGTGGGGGACCCACAAACACAGCCACTCACCTCAGACAGTGTGGTCCCGACACTCAGGGAGATCGGCGCATGTCCCTTCCTCAGCTGGGAGGCTGGATTCTGCCACTTTCAAATATCTTGCTTCTTGTCAGTTAATAATTATACAAGTGAAATATATTTTTAAAATATAATACGAAACTAAAACAGCAACTTGTATTTTTTTGCAGAGGGATGGGGCAACACATATATTTTAATCCATGCCCAAATGAATCAAATTCATTTTCTTCATATTTCAATGTTTCACTTTTCTTTAATGTTTTTTATCTACTATAAAAATAACTCAAAGAAGAGCAAAAGATGAAAGGCTCATCCATCTAGATACCCAGAGAGAACCACCATTAACATGAATAGTGCATTTTACTCTGGACATTTTCAGTCTAATATATAATTATAATCATTGGGCATAATCACAATTGCTACACTAATTTTTGAAAAAGCATTGTTGATATTTTTCCTGATTATAAAATCAATATAAGCCCTTAGAGAATGTTCAGGGTAAGTAAACAGAAGAGTATAAAGAAGATGAAAATTCCTTGTAGCCTACCCCTCCACAAGAAGCCCTCCTAATGAGAATCCCTGGCTCTGAACCGCTCCCCTCTCCAGCCCTTGGGTCCTCAGTTCCAGGGCCTGGCTATGCCATCTGTCTCCATGTCCTGGGACAGGGGACGAGGGGGCTGTCCTCACATCAGTGCTCCAAGCGCCTCCACCAGATCCAGGCTGCCAGCCCCTCAGCCCTGGGGCCACACACCCGCCCTGTGGTCGTTCATCTTCTTGGCTACCTTATGTCAAAATATTCATACTTGTTTTTGCCTTGTTAGCTAACGTCCTTTGCCGGCCACTACCCCCTCTGCCGTCGTACCCCATTTTAAATATTATGGTCCTAATTACAGCAGATGATTGTTGAATGACCAAACAGGGCGGACAGACCGTGATCACACTCCGGAGGCCCAGCCTCTCTCTTACAAAATGGGACTCTTTTTTTTTTTTTTTTAACACCATCCAATGATGTCACCCGTTTGCGGTTTCTCTGGGACTTTATTAAAATGTTTGTGACGGAGCCAATGTAAACCATCCTAAATCCAACACAGAGCTGAAAGGACTGATTTTAGGGAATGTGAAGATATGGATCATTGGGCCTGTCGAAGCCCCATCTTGAGCCAATTATTGGTGTCATCTTGAGCCAATTTAATCAATCCAAGAGGGATTGGGGGTAGAAGGGGGCTCGGGCAGGGGTTGTGAGCGTTGGTCAAATGTGCTGGCTCAAATGTGTGTGTCATGAAAGCAACTGGGCCCCCACTTTGTGGATTTCAGTCCCCGCTTTACTTGCACTTTCATCCCAGGGTACCTGCTGATGCCCAGTTTCAGCCTCATTATGGAGTTTGTTTGAAATCCTTGAGTAGTCCTGGCCCAGATTTGAGAAAGGAAGCCCCCAAATCTTCAAGACCATTTCTCATTGGGGAGACAATATCAGGGGTGCAGAACCCACTAGATGCTACTGACATTCAGGTCACTGAGGGGCCCAGCTGGACAACAGAAGGGCCTGCAGCACTCACAATGGAAATGCTTAGAAACAGAACCCAGCCGCTAAGCAGCCTTAAGTACTTACCTATTGTTGAGTTGCTCTTTCTTTTTATCTTTTTTTTAAATTTTTTATTGAGGTATAGTTGATTACAATGCTATGTTAGTTTCAGCTGTACAGCAAAGTGATCTGTTATACACACACATAGATCCACTCCTTTTTAAGATTCTTTCCCCATATAGGCCATTGCAAAGTACTGAGTAGAGTTCTCTGTGCTATATAGAGAGTCCTCATTAGTTATCTGTTTTATATATAGTATTGTGTATATGTCAATCCCAATCTCCCAATTTACCCCTCTTTCCCTTACCCCAGTAACCATATTGTCATATTGAGTGAAGTAAGTCAGACAGAGGAAGACAAATATCATATGATATTGCTTATATGTGGAATCTAAAAAAAGGCTACAAATGAACTTATCTACAAAACCGAAATAGAGTTTCTCTTTATCTTTTAATTGAGTAGCCAGCACCACAAATCATAAACTGTATGGTTATCTTCACTTAAAAACAACAACAACAACAAAAAACCATTGACTGGAAAGAAAAGACCCTGAGACACCAGCACCAGAAATATTTGGTGTCAGGAGCTAAAGACTCATCAGCCTCCAGTTTTACACTCTATGCCTTGAGTGAGTGACACAAATACAGGTAAAACAATTTTACTTTTTTCCTTATAAATCCACAGAGAATGATCAACATCTGTGGCATGCAATTATTACTCATATCTCATTTCTCCACAGATATATTTTTATTTCTCCATGCCCCAGAAAGGATGTAAAGAGGTGGTACCTAGACCTGACATATTTGATTAGCTGGCCAACCTATCTAGGTTTCAAAGGGCTGCTTCTCCTTCTTCTCCAGAGGCAACTCTTCACATTTTTTTATGATATAAAAAGAGTGCAGGCTGTCTAGTGTGTGTACTTTCTGTGTTTTAATGGCTAACATCCGTGAGTATGCTCAGTCAGTTCTCCAGAACCGGCTATTTGTGTTGGCTATAACGCTGTGCGAGGCTGCGCGGTTTGGAAAGGTTACCGCGGCAGTGAGCCTTGTCTCAGGGCATCTCTGTGCAAGCTCGAGCCGATGGCGCGGAATGTGCACCGATAACACAATTGTTTTCAACCCACAAAATTGACAAGAAGGGCCCTCTTCAGTTCTGGAATGCAAGCTTGCTGTCAGTTCACAAAGGAGGTATCCAAAATCTTACGCCAGGAATGAAAGAATACGAGTCAGACAATCGCCTTGATGTTCCCAAATTTAATTACTTTAAAGAACTCTGCTTCCCCATCACTGAATTATTTTTCAGAAAACAATGGATATTGGATTCATCTCTTCCCATCATATGCATTCTGAAAGCTGTTTGGATTAAAACTGACTTTCTTTCTATTTTTACTTGTTTCCAAAGACTTTGATTGCTAAACTTTTAATTTCTGTAAACCTAATGGGCTTCTGGAATAATCCAGGAGCATTGTTTACTCTGAACGTGCTCAAAACAAATCCCAAAGCAACTGTAATCGTTGCCACCTCCAAGGAAAGAAGAGGAAACACAACTCTGGCATGGGCTGACTTGGTTCATCAAGTCAGTATCTCCACTGGAGAATGTGTTAGTCTGTTTAGAAGTCAGGCTAATCCTACCTTTCAGTTATGGAAGGAAATGGATTTTAGATTCAAGACTCAAGGTGGGTCCTCTAACTGCGAGATCAAATGTTCTGGTGCTTTCAACAAGCAAATGCTACTGCCTTTCTCAAGGCAGAGGCCAGCCGGGACTGCGGGCTTCATAAACAACACTCTGCTATTCATTGGAGCTGCCCACCCGAATCCAAATCTTCCTTTCTTCAATCGCGGCCTGTTTACCGCAGCTTAAACGGGGTTCTGCAGCCCTGCCTGGGTCTGCAATTTATTACTTGCTGAGAGAGCTCAGACCCAGAGTTTAAATGTCCCTAGTTGAAAGTTTATACCAGTCAGGACAGAAAATTATTCTCTCTGCCTAGGTTGAAGCACATTACTTCTTTATTGAATTAATTATGATAAGGATCATAACTTTAAACGAGGGGTGAGGTGCTGGCTTTCCGCTGGGATTGCTTGGAGCAATTTTCATCCAAGCATTTTTGTGGAGTTATTGAGTCTGGCAGGTCTGAACTTTGGAGAGGAGTAACTTTCTCCAGAACTTGAAAGGGCTTGGACATTGATCCAGGCAAAGCTGTACCAGATTCCATGTTTTGAGACAGGGAAATTTGCACTGCATGCTGAACAAATAACCGCGGGACCGGATGAAAGACAGCTCGGGAACTCCTCATGTGGCCTTGAGCTTGGCCTTTCCCTGACAGAGCTGGCCTGGGGAGGGCAAGGACAGACAGGGACAGGCAGGTCCCCAGCAAGCCCATCTTCCCCTGCCTCTTGATTTTAGAAGGGCTGCAGGGCTGTACAGCAGTGGGCTGGTCCTGATGCACAGAGGATGGTGGACTGAACAGCAAAGGACGCTTGCTCCAAGGTCAAGTGGACCTGGGTCTAATTCTGCTTTGGCCACTCTCTAGTGCCAGAATATGAAGAGTGTCCCTTCCCTTCTTTGTTTCACCCCACATCCCTGGACTATTTAAAGAAGTCAGTTTGTTTATGTATAATATATGTTATTTAGAATATATGGGGCTTCCCAGGTTGCTCAATGGTAAAGAATCCGCCTGCCAGCACAGGAGACACAAGTTCAATCCCTGGGACAGGAAGATGCCCTGGAGGAGGAAAGGGCAACGTGCCCCAGTATTCTTGCCTGGACAATCACAAGGACAGGGGAGCCTAGTGGGCTACAGTCCAAGGAGTCGCAAAGAGTCAGATACAACTGAGCACGAACACACACAATATAGAATACATAGATGTTCTGTATAGACACACACTCACACACACACATATATATCTAGTACTTAGTTGGGATTATTTAAAGGTAGTCATGATTACTATTCTCATTGTGTTCAGGAAAATGGAGTTCAGCCAGACCAATGTCTCGTATCTCTTCCAGCTAAAGTCTTCCACTCCCACCCAGGTGACAAAGCTTTGTAGGTCTCTTGCTCCCAGTCCAGGAACATGCTGTCCGTAGTCCTCGCCCTTGGGTCCCTGCCCTTAGTAGCTCGGGGCCTGGCCTTGAGTTCCAGCCTCCTCAGAAGCTCAGCTCTACTCTGAGAGAGGAGCCTGCCACCCCAGGAGCTCAAACCAGCAGATCTTGACCAAGGCAGTTCCATTTTGGAGAGGTTTTATTTCTGCTGCTTCTGAGGGGCAGTATACCTCCAAGTCCCACTCGGAGACCTGCCTGCTGTGGATCCACCAGTGTTGTCCAGAGCAGGCCAACCAGGCAGTCGGCCAGTTAGCCAATGCAGGGGCCAGTGGGTGGAGCGGTCTGGGGTTCTAGCTGCTCAGCTGTGAACAAGTCCACCCTGAGGCCCCCTGCAGGCGGGACATACACTGTTGCCACAACAGCTCTTCCCTGTACCCTCCTCTATCCCCTCAAAGCGCACTTTTCATCCCACCATTCATGCCCCACTCTTTGTAGTCTACATGGCTTGGGTTATTGGAGCTTTCTCTGAATGGGGTGATCCATGGTTTTAATCTGTCAAAAGGAGGGTACCACAGCTGGGATCATGGCAAGGGCCAGGGACAGTGAACAGGGGCTGAGCTCAGGTGCACTGGTCAGCAGCCTGCCCGGCACCCGCCGCCCACTCCCTCAGGGCCGGGCCCTGGCTCCTCAGGCCTGCCCAAGCCAAGCCTCTGAATGAGAAGGGTCCGTTCCCCTCCACAGGGTTAGCCAGGGGTGAATGTGGGGCAAATATCAGATTTCTCAGTTTCCTGCAGTGCGAAGCAGACGACAAGATTATTACCTCTCCAAGGGGATACAGGCTGAAAATATCAGCAGGTTCCAGGAGGGTTTTCAGAGTTTTGTGGAACGTGATAGAGTAGGAACATGACTGATCCTGGACGAGGTGTCCTGCCCTGTCTTTCAGCACCTGTTCTCATTCAAGGGTCCAGCCTTCTTTGAGAAAGAGACATATAAAGGTGTTCACACTAAAATGTAAATGATTCTTCATGTGTTACACTGCATAAGGGTTTTTCACAGAAAACATACAAGTAGAAACTTTCATTATAATTCTGCAGTCACTGACTTCTCTGATATACGAATGCGCAGAGACACACACTGACATACACAAACCACACACAAACACATATGCACATACAAACACACATGTCTCTCCATCCAAACCGTTACCCTAACCCTGAGTACCCTGGACCCTCTCTCCCTACTGGACTGTAGCCCACCAGGTTCCTCTGTCCAGGGAATTTCCCAGGCAAGAATACTGGAGCAGTTTGCCATTTCCTCCTACAGGGGATCTTCCTGACCCAGGGATCGAACCCACGTATCTTGCATTTCCTGCACGGGCAGCGACAATAGGCCCTACAGTCCACTAAAGCATCCCCGGACTTTGTTTCCCTAATTTTCTGAAATGCACCCTTCAAGCCCTAGCCCAGCTGCCGTTCCCCTCAGGAAGCTCTCGGAGACTCTCCCTCTCTCTGGGCTGCATTAGCAGGTGTTCCCAGCGTGCCCTCTGTGCCCCTCCAGTGCAGCCCTCCCCGCCCTGGGCAATCATCATTTGGTTCCTGGCCTCACTCTCCCATGAAACTGTCAGCTCCTGAGGGCAGAACCAGGGTCTCATTCTGCATTTCATCCCTAATGCTTCTTTCTTCCTGAGAAATAAAGTCAGAGCGCCTGGCAGGGATGTGGGGCAAGGCACACACGGAGGCACTCCTGAGTGTGACACAGTTTTGCACTCAGAGGCACCCCAAGAAAAAAAGGCATTCACCAATTTCCTAAAAATCTTTCCAACCATAACTCTGACAAAGAGAACCAAAGCTTGAAGAATTGGTGAAAGACACTGTGCCTCTCAGTCCTAAATGTTCATTGGACAGAATGATGCTGAAGCTGAAACTCCAATACTTTGGCCATCTGATACAAAGAACTGAGTCATTGGAAAAGACTCTGATTCTGAGAGGGATTGAAGGCAGGAGGACAAGAGGACGACAGAGGATAAGATGGTTGGATGGCATCACCGACTCGATGGAGCAGGCTCTGGGAGTTGGTGATGGACAGGGAAGCCTGGCATGCTGCAGTCCACGGGGTCGCAAAGAATCAGACACGACTGAGTGATTGAACTGAACTGAACTGTGCCTCTCAGCATGTCATTGGGGCCTCCCTGGTGGCTCAGACAATAAGGAATCCACCTGCAATGCAGGAGACCAGGCTTTGAATCCCAGGTTGGGAAGATCCCTTGGAGAAGGGAAAGACAACCCACTCCAGTATTCTTGTCTGGATAATCCCACAGAGGAGCCTGGTAGGCCACAGGCCATGGAGTCACAAAGAGTTGGACCCAACTGAGCAACCAACACTTCACTTTAAAACGTACATTAGCTGAAAATGTGAAAATTGGCCAGTAAATAAATATGTGGTACCAAGCTGTGACCTCTCAGACCTGTGGCAGCTCCCACTCCTGCAGACTGAGGGTTCCCAGCCCATCCACCTCACTAGATATCCCTAGAGGCAGGCGGACGGTTTCTCAGGCCACGCGGGCTCCGCCGTCCCTGGTATTCTCCAGGCAAGAACACTGGAGTGGGTTTCCATTTCCTTTTCCAATGCATGAAAGTGAAAAGTGAAAGTGAAGTCACTCAGTCGTGTCTGACTCTTAGCGATCCCATGGACTGCAGCCTACCAGGCTCCTCCACCAATGGGATTTTCCAGGCAAGAGTACTGGAGTGGGGTGCCATTGCCTTCTCTGAGGTGCTCTGCCTGGGTTCAAATCCTGACTCCACCCATTCCCAAGCTGGGTGATCTTAGACAAGATATTTAACCACTCTGAGCCTCTATTTCCCATTCTGAAAACTGGGGAAAATAATATTTTTAATATTTACTTTGATTTTCAGTTTTCTAATTTTATTTTGGCTGCACAGGGTCTTAATTGTGGTTCACAGGCTTTGCTTACTGCAGAGCATGAACTCTAGAGGGCATGGGCTTCAGTAGTTGTGGCTCGCAGGCTCAAGAGCACAGCTCAGTAGCTGTGGTACACCAGTTGTGGTGCCCCACAACATGCAGGATCTTCCTGGACCAGGAATAAAACTCATATTCCCTGCAGTGGCAAGAGGATTCTTAACCACTGGACCACCAAGGAAGTCTGGGAAAAATAATATTTTTTTAATCCCATAGCTGTGGGCTGAAGCTTATATCTACCTAAAGAGCTCCTAACAGTGTCCAGCTATGGTAAATAACAAACGTCAGCAACTGTCATAACACACACACATACAGAAATCTGCACTGCTCACCTGTGATTTCCCCATCACTGATTCTGAGTCATAGGCTGAGAACGTCCCTTCTTAGACTCTGAGGAGCAGTCAAAATCTCCTGAGCAACAGAAGTCTTGTAAAAACTCACAATCATTCATTCAACAAATATCTAATGAGCATCTACAGTATGTGGGGTGCTGAGGAACCAGAGATGGGACAAGACCCAGTCTTGCCTTGAGAAGCACATAGCCAGACTGAGATGCAGAGCAAGGAACTGATGGTGACAATGGTCTGGATGAATGCTATAATGGAGCATGGGAAGGGAGTGGTCAGTGGACGGAGTTGGGAGAGATGATCCACCCTTAGGCAATCAGGGAAGGCTTCTTGTAGGAGGGAACATCTGCATACTGAAGGCTGAGCATGAGTTAGCCATGTGAAGGGGTAAGGAGGCTGCACTAGGTCAAATTAATTAATTAGCCATAACAAGCACCACAACCAATAACTACTGTCAGGGCGTTTTCTCTGTGCCTGGACCAGTGTCAAACATTTGAGCCACATATTCTCACTGAAGCTTCACTCTCAGCTCTGAATAAAGGTGGTCTGTATTTCGTCCAGAGCTGCATCCTCAATGCTTAGAACAGGGCATAACTTAAATGGTTCTCAATGAATATTTGCAGAACAAATAAAGATTAAGTCCCCCTATAAGGTTGGTTCTAATATGATTCCCACTTTTCAGATGAGGAAACAGAGGTATAGAGAAAGCAGGCACCTTGCTCAAGGACGTCCTACAGAGTGAGTGAAAGCGAAGTCGCTCAGTCGTGTCTGACTCTTTGCAACCCCATGGACTGTAGCCCGCCAGGCTCCTCCATCCATGGGATTCTCCAGGCAACAGTACTGGAGTGGGTTGCCATTTCCACAGCTAGTTGTGAAACACAGCAAGGGCTGTCTGGCCAAGATCCTCCCCACTTAGTCAAGATTGGCCCAGAGGGACCTCAAAACTCAGAGCAGCTGCTCCTTCATATCCCTGTAAAGGACCAGGTCATAGACAATGGGAGCTCCCCTCCAAGTGAGCTCTGCAAGAAGTGAGCAGGGTGCCCGCTACCTCCTCCCCGCCCCCACCCATCCTCATGGCTCTTGGCCCGGCAGCCTGTGTTTACATTTCTCCCTCAATCTGAAGACTGCAGATTGAAATTATCTCCTCTCGGCTATGTCAGCCTGTCCTGAGCCTTGCTCCCAGCCCCAGCACCTCCCAGTAAGCCCAAGGCAGCCACAGCTGGGGTCTGATAAAGTCGGTTCTGTCTCATAGGTTTCTGATGGGTTGGGAGAAAGAAGAACCCCCCTCCCCAACACTGCAAACGGAACTTCTCAGCCAGCAGCCCTGCCTGGGGACTGAGGGGAAGCGGAGGGCCACACACCCCACCCCAGCCCCAGCACCTCTGGGAGCCACAGAGGTGCTCATCACAGGACCGTCAGGAGAGTAGTCTGGCCGGCCCCAGGCCTCCATACTGCAGCCCAGGTCACCTAGTGAGAAGGTGATTTCCAGGGAAGTGGAGAGATTCAGTGCCCCTTCATTTTAGATTCTCTTTTTCTCATGACCTCTCTCACTATTTCTGTGATACAAGCACTTGCTGTGCAATCTGGAGGCAGTTCCCTCCCTTCTCTGGCCCTCAGTTACTTCATCTATTCAGTGAGGGACTAGGGTAGATGTTTTGGGGGGATGTTAAGGGATCTGCCTTGAGCCAGGCTCTTTTAAGTTCCTTGAGGTCGGTCTTCATGCCCAACACCCAGCAAAACACCTGGCACTCAGTAGGTACCCAAGGAGTGTTTGTGATGGGATGAATGATGAATGTCCCACCTGTTCCCTTCCCCTGCCAGTGATGACTTCTCTTTCTCTTCTCGGCACTCTCCTGAACCCCATTATACCTTGGAACCCATCTCTAGGCCATATCTTGATCTATGGAAAGATCTTTTCCCATTTCTGTTCTCAGTATGGGGTCTCAATAAAAATCATTTATTGCACTGTGGGAACTTGATACACTCTGGCTGTTACCATCATTAAAATGTCAGATATGCTTGTCCATACTAAAAGTTTAATAGTTAATAGACAATGAGCAGGTCTCTCTTTTTATTCTTAGCGTTTATTCTTGTTGTAGAGTTTCCAAGTCAATTCTATTAATTCTCTTTCTTAAAATTTTATTATTGAGGTATAATTGCTTTCACTGTTGTGTGGATTTCTGCTGTACAACAAATCAGCTGTATATATACATATATCCCCACCCCCTTCAGCCTCCCTCCCACCATCCCTCCGTCCCACCCCTCTAGGTCATCACAAGGGTCCTAAGAAGGGCCAGTCCCAGAGAACAAGTCTCTAAGCACATCTCTCATGCGCTGCAGCAGGCTCTAGCCTGGTTCCCAGGTGTGGGAAGGAAGGCAGGCTGGTGTTCCTGCAGGAACACAGGGTCCTAAGGCTAAGGTCCATGTCTCAGAAAGCCAGAGGAGGCAGAGCAAGGGCAGAAACCTGTCAGCCAGCCAAGCTATAAGGAAACGTCCCTGTGATGAGGGACCACATACTCACCATCCCCTGAAACAGTGATGATAATAGACCAATGGTGGAAATGCAGGCAGAGAAGCCTAGGATGGAGTCAGCCCAGGCTAAGCCAGGCAAACAATCTGTAGCAGGTACCTATGCCTGACCTAGAACCAGGCACCAAGTCTGAGGAATTTGCAAAGAGCTAAACCAGGCTCCCAAAGGGCTTCTCAGGTGGTGCAGTGGTAAAGAATCCGCTTGCCAATGCAGGAGACGCAAGAGTCGCAGGGTTCAATCCCTCGATCAGGAAGATTCCCTGGAGGGGGAAATGGCAAACCGCTCCAGTATTCTTGCCTGGAAAATCCCATGGAAAGAGAAGCCAGGTGAGTTACAGTCCATAGAGTAGCAAAGAGCTGGACACAGCTGAGCATGAGCACACACACAAACCAGACTGTTTGCCTGGCTCAGCCCGGGCTGACCCCGTCCCAGGCTTCTCTGCCTGCATTCCCACCACTGGCTCTATCACCATCACTGTTTCAAGGGATGGTGAATACGTGGCATCCTGAGACATGGACCTCAGCCTTAGGAGGAAGGGCCATGGTGAGTACGTGGCCCCTCAGCACAGTGACGGTAATAGAGCCAGGTGGAAATTCAGAAAGCCATTCATTATAGCTTGGCTGGCTGGCAAGTTTCTTCCCTCGCTGTGCCTCCTCTGGCTTTCTGAGACACGGACCTCAGCCTCAGGACCCTGTATTCCTGCTGGAACGCTGAGCAACATGTCCATAATATAAAACAATTACAGATGCAATGATTGAGTGCTAGACTATGGCATGGTCGGTACTGAACTCCAACTGTCACTTCAAACTCCTGATAAGGATTCCTGCTCCTGGAGGTATTATGGATTTGATATTCTACAGATAAACAAACTTCTGGTTTTAAAAAATAAGTAATGGATGAAATATATCAAACAATCTTTTTATTTTCTAATATAAATTTATTTTAATTGGAGGTTAATTACTTTACAATATTGTATTGGTTTTGCCATACATCAACATGAATCCACCACAGGTATACACGTGTTCCCCATCCTGAACCCCCCCTCCCACCTCCCTCCCCGTACCATCCCTCTGGGTCGTCTCATTGCACCAGCCCCAAGCATCCAGTATCATGCATCGAACCTGGACTGGCAATTCATTTCATATATGATATTATACATGTTTAAATGCCATTCTTTTTAAAAGCAGAGCTGAACTCGACAAAAAACAAAGACTCTCCAAAGGTCAAAGGAGAAGAGGCTTCCAGCCTGGAGAGCCAGTGCCACACCAGGCCAGCTCCCCAGCATTTGCTGATGCCAGCACACTGGAACCAGAGGGTTCACTGGCAACAGAGAGACAAGGCCTTGGAATGATTAGGTACAACAATGTGAAATGAATAAGTCTAAAATGTTAAACAAAGTAAACCAAGGAATTGAAAACTCAAGCAGAGACTAATAAAAATGGCCAGCCTATTTGATAAACAAATAGATGAATAGACACATAAAAGTTCTTAAACTGGAAATTCAAATACTTGAAATTTAAAGCCCAATGAATTGGTTAAACAGTAAAATGGAGAATTCCTGAGCTGTAAGACAAATCTAAAGAAATGTTATTCTGATTGATTTATGGATATTGAAGAATCCTTGCATCCCTGGGATGAATCCCACTCAATCATGATGTATGATCCTTTTAATGTATTATTGGATTTGGTTTGCTAGTATTTTTGTGTCTATGGGCCTATCATTTTCTTTTCTTTTGTAGTATCTTCGTCTAGTTTTGGTATCAGGGCGATGGTGGCCTCTCATAGAATGAGCTTGGGAGTGTCCTTCCTCTGCAATTTTTGGGAAGAATTTCAGGATAAGTGTTAACTCTTCTCTAAATGTTTGACAGAATTTTGTCTGTGAGGCACCTGGTTCTGCACTTTTGTTTCTTGGAAGTTTTCAAATCACTGTCTCAATTTCAGTACTTGTGATTGGTTTGTTCATATTTTCTATTTCTTCTTGTTTCAGTATTAAAAGGTTGTATCTTTCTAAGAACTTGGCCATTTCTTATAGGTCGTCCATTTTATTGGCATATAGTTGCTTGTAGGAGTCTGTTATGATCCTTTGTATTTCTATGGTGTCAGTTGTAACTTCTCTTTTTTGATTTATAATTTTATTGATTTAAGCCTTCTCTCTTTTTAACATCACTAATTATTAGAGAAATGCAAGTCAAAGCTACAATGATGTATCACCTCACTAATGGTCAGAACGGCCATCATCAAAAGTCTACAAACAGTAAATACTGGAAAAGGTGTAGAGAAAAGGGAACCCTCCTGCACCATTGGTGGGAATGGAAATTTGTACAACCACTATGGAGAAAAGTATGGAATTTCCTTTAAAAACTAAAAATAGAGCTGCCTTATGATCTAGCAATCCCACTCCTAGGCATATATTCAGAGAAAACACTAACTTGAAAAGACACATGCACCCCAATGTTCATAGCAGGACTATTCACAGTAGCTAAGACATGGAAGCAACCGAAACATCCATCAACAGAGGAATGGATAAAGAAGATATTGGCTTCCCTATTGGCTCACGTGGGAATCTGCCTGCAATGCAGGAGACCCAGGTCCAATCCCTGGGTCAGGAAGATCCCTTGGAGAAGGAAATGGCAACCCACTCCAGTATTCCTGCCTGGAAATCCCATGGACAGAGGAGTCTGGTGGGCTACAGTTCACTGGATTGCAAGAACTGGACACGACTGGGCAACTAACACACACAATGGAATATTACTTTGTCATAAAAAAGAATGCAGTTGACTTCCCTGGTGGTCCAATGGTTAAGAATTGCCTGCAAATGCCTGGGACACAGTTTCAATCCCTGGTCTGGGAAGATTCTACACGCCTCAGGGCAATGCACCGCAACTACTGAGCCTGTGCTCTAGAGTCTGCAAGCCACAGCTCCTGAGCCTGCATGCCTAGAGCCCATGCTCTGCAACATCAGAAGCCATGGCAGTGAAAAGCCTGCACACTTATCAAAGAACAGCCTGCACTGCCACAACTAGAGAGAGCCCACTAGCAGAAACTGATCCAGTGCAATAAAAGAAAAAAAGAATGAAGCAATGCCATTTGCAGTCACATGAATGGATGTAGAGATGTCATATTAAATGAAGTTAGACAAAGATAAATATCATATGATATCACTCACATATGGAATATAATTTTAAAAAATAATACAAAATGAACTTATTTTTTAAAAAGAAACAGACTTACAGATTTTCAAAAGAAACATTATCACAAAAGGAGAAATGTGGAGGGGGGAGAGATAAATTAGGAGCTTGAGATTAACATACATACACTACTATATATAAGATAGATAACCAACAAGGACCTATAGCACTGGGAACTTTACTCACTATTATGTTATAACCTATATGAGAAAAAAACCTGAAAAAGAAAGAATATATATATACATATAACTGAATGACTTTGCTGTACACCTGAAACTAACACAACATTGTAAATCAACTATATGTCAATACAGTTTTTTTTTAAAAAGTGTTATAGTGCAGCCCAGAGATTAAAACATGAAAACTGTAAGAAACACTAAGAGACATGGAGGAAAAATAAGAAGGTCTAAAGTATGGCTAATTAAAGTTCCTGAAGATGCAATTTAGGGGCAAGCAATGCAAGAGAAGACTCTACACATGGACATCACCAGATGGTCAACACCAAAATCAGACTGATTATATCCTTTGCAGCCAAAGATGGAGAAGCTCTATACAGTCAGCAAAAACAAGACTGGGAGCTGACTGTGGCTCAGATCATGAACTCCTTACTGCCAAATTCAGACTTAAATTGAAGAAAGTAGGGAAAACCACTAGACCATTCAGGTATGACCTATATAAAATCCCTTATGATTAAACAGTAGAAGTGAGAAATAGATTTAAGGGACTAGATCTGATAGATAGAGTGCCTGATGAACTATGGACGGAGGTTCGTGACACTGTACAGGAAACAGGGATCAAGACCATCCCCATGGAAAAGAAATGCAAAAAAGCAAAATGGCTGTCTAAGGAGGCCTTACAAATAGGTGTGAAAAGAAGAGAAGCCAAGAGCAAAGGAGAAAAGGAAAGACATAAGCTTCTGAATGCAGAATTCCAAAGAATAGCAAGAAGATGTAAGAGAGCCTTCCTCAGAAATCAATGCAAAGAAGTAGAGGAAAACAATAGAATGGGAAAGACTAGCGATCTCTTCAAGAAAATTAGAGATACCAAGTGAATATTTAATGCAAAGATGGGCTCGATAAAGGGCAGAAATGGTCTGGACCTAACAGAAGCAGAAGATATTAAGAAGAGGTGGCAATAATACACAGAAGAACTGTACAAAACAGATCTTCATGACCCGGATAATCATGATGGTGTGATCACTCATGTAGAGCCAGACATCCTGGAATGTGAAGTCAAGTGGGCCTTAGAAAGCATCACTAGGAACAAAGCTAGTGGAGGTGATGGAATTCCAGTTGAGCTATTTCAAATCCTAAAAGATGATGCTGTGAAAGTGCTGCACTCAATACGCCAGCAAATTTGGAACACTCAGCAGTGGCCACAGGACTGGAAAAGGTCAGTTTTCATTCCAATCTCAAAGAAAGGCAGTGTCAAAGAATGCTCAAACTACCGCACAATTGCATTCATCTCACACACTAGTAAAGTAATGCTTGAAATTCTCCAAGACAGGCTTCAGCAATACGTGAACCATGAACTTCCAGATGTTCAAGCTGGTTTTAGAAAAGGCAGAGGAACCAGACATCAAATTGCCAACATCCGCTGGATCATTCAAAAAGCAAGAGAGTTCCAGAAAAACATCTAATCCTGCTTTATTGACTATGCCAAAGCCTTTGACTGTGTGGATCACAATCAATTGTGGAAAATTCTGAAAGAGATGAGAATACCAGACCACCTGACCTGCCTCTTGAGAAACCTGTATGCAGGTCAGGAAGCAACAGTTAGAACTGGACATAGAATAACAGACTGGTTCCAAATAGGAAAAGGAGTACGTCAAGGCTGTATACTGTCACCCTGCTTATTTAACTTATATGCAGGGTACATCATGAGAAATGCTGGACTGGAAGAAGCACAAGCTGGAATCAAGATTGCCAGGAGAAATATCAATAACCTCAGATTTGCAGATGACATCACCCTTATGGCAGAAAGTGAAGAGGAACTAAAAAGCCTCTTGATGAAAGGGAAAGAGGAGAATGAAAAAGTTGGCTTAAAGCTCAACATTCAGAAAACGAAGATCATGGCATCCAGTCCCATCACTTCATGGAAAATAGATGGGGGAACAATGAAAACGGTGTCTGACTTTATTTTGGGGGCTCCAAAATCACTGTAGATGGTGACTGCAGCCATGAAATTAAAAATGGTTACTCCTTGGAAGGAAAGTTCTGACCAACCTACATAGCATATTCAAAAGCAGAGACATTACTTTGCCGACTAAGGTCCGTCTAGTCAAGGCTATGGTTTTTCCAGTGGTCATGTATGGATGTGAGAGTTGGACTGTGAAGAAAGCTGAATGCTAAAGAATTGATGCTTTTGAACTGTGGTGTTGGAGAAGACTCTTGAGAGTCCCTTGGACTGCAAGGAGATCCAACCAGTCCATTCTGAAGGAGATCAATCCTGGGTGTTCATTGGAAGGACTGATGCTGAAGCTGAAACTCCAATACTTTGGCCACCTCATGCAAAGGGTTGACTCATTGGAAAAGACCCTGATGCTGGGAGGGATTGGGGGCAGGAGGAGAAGGGGACGACCGAGGATGAGATGGCTGGATGGCATCACCGACTCGATGGACATGAGTCTGAGTGAACTCCAGGAGTTGGTGATGGACAGGGAGGCCTGGTGTGCTGCGATTCGTGGCGTCGCAAAGAGTCGGACACAACTGAGCGACTGAACTGAACTGAATAAGTACAGCATGAAAGATGGGATGAGAGTGATTACCTTCAAGCTTGGCTATCTGTTAATAGTTTAACAGTAACCACTAAAATGAGAATTAAATTTCCTAAATCAATTGAGAAAGAAAGCAGTATTTTTTAAAAAAAAATTTAAATAAAAGTTAAGCAAGACACGAATAGTCCTGACCTTGAGGATTTCAGAGCCTCTTCAAGAGGACTCTGAGTACAAGGGACAAACAAATAAAGACATAATTCTACTGATAACATTTTAAATGTGTAAGGTCAAGTGTTGATGAGAACTTGGAAACTATGGGGAAGTAGGTTGTGACAGTCACAGCTCACATGTGTATACGTTGTTCCAGTTGCTTGGGAGGGTCACTTGCCATTTCATCCCTGGAATCCTCCTCTCACTACCTGGCCCCAAAGCCATTCACCCACTTGCAGGTGTCTGAAGGGGGCATACTTAGGCATTATGTGAATATCAAAGCCCCTGAAACAAACTAAATACCCGTGAACAAAGAATGGACAAACCTGTAGTTTAGCTATAATGAGAATATTTCTCCACAGTGAAAAGGAAGACCAGATAGATCTACTATGGTCTAATATTAAATATCTAATATCAAATACTCACTCGATACACACACACATACACACACACATCCCACATGCCAGACAGCACTCTCCCAGGCCCAGGACAGAACCCTAGCACTTCATAGCTGTGCAATAAATGTAGACTGAACTGAATTGAGCTGGGGGAGGTACCACAGAGAGGAATCAAGAGAAACAGATTATGCGCCAGGACGAGCCTCCAGCAGCAAGAGAATGAGATGGAAGAAAGTCCCTGGCTGGCACTACAAGGATACTTCATCCCCAAGTGAAGGGGCATAAGCAGAGGAGAGACCCACAGACCCAAGCACATCTGGTGCCCAGGTGCTTATACTTCCCCCAAGCCCACACCCGAGGTGACCTGGAGTTGGGGACGAGTCCCAGGCTCGCTGAGGTTGGGAGGAAGAAGCTGGAAGAGGCTCAGGCAGCAAGCCCCAGCCTTGCCTCCTCCCTGCACTATCAGCCCTTGTCTTCCTGTTTGACCAAACTTGTCAAGTGTGTTTTTGAAAGCCTCTATCTTTGAGAAGACTTATGGTGAATGAGGGGGTCCAAATCTCTCAGCGGGCCACAGTGACCACTCAGCCCACAGCTCTGAACTTCTGCTCTGAGCTCCCAGAGGCTGGAAAGTCTGCAGTACTTGGACCAGAGTTCCTATCAGGCTTCTCTCCCAAGGGAAGCCTGCAGAGTTATATAAATCAGGCATGTGCATGTGAGCGTGTGTGTGAGTCTGTGCATGGGTGTTCATACACACTCTAACTTGGCTGCTACCCAACCACATAGAAAATTATCCCGCATTATGTGCTGGGCACTCTTTTGAACAGTGGAGATGAATCAGCTCCTCTCCATGTTCCAGTCCTGACTACTGGTCATGACTTTTCACTCACCATTCTGTACATTCTATGGAACATCGTTATATCCATACACATAACAGACTGTCTCTCATTGCTAAGCTTTTACTCAGAGCTCTTTCTCTTGCCTGGAACTCCTTTCCTCTCTTACCTGGTTAGCATTTACCTGTCTTTCAGGTTTGGCTTCTAGGAGGTTTTCTTTGTCACCTCTCCATGCCTAGTTGGACCAGGTGTCTCTCTTTAGGATTTCCATCATGCCCTGGATTATGTCTACTGTGAAACTTACAGCAATACTAAAATCAACATTTATGCAGCATTTTCTATGTTCCAGGAGTGGTACTAAACAGCCAACATGCATTAATATTTTTACTCTCCATAACATCCCTATCAAATGGGATAGCTTCTAGTTACCTCCCTGAGTCATTCTCTCTCCTTCTTTACTAACTTAACTCTTATTCTGTTGAGAATATGAATGTGCCCATCTTAATAATCAGTTAATAATCACCAGTCCCATCACTTCATGGCAAATAGATGGAGAAACAATGGAAACAGTGAGAGACTTCGTTTTCTTGGGCTCCAAAATCACTGCAGATGGTGACTGCAACCATGAAATTAAAAGACACTTGCTCCTTGTCAATAAAAGCTATGACAAACCTAGACAGCATATTAAAAATCAGAGACATTACTTGACAACAAAAAGATCTAGCTGAGCGCTGAAGAATTGATGCTTTTGAACTGTGGTGTTAGAGAAGACTCTTGAGAGTCTCTTGGACTGCAAGGAGATCCAATCAGTCAATCCTAAAGGAAATCAGTCCTGAATATTCATTAGAAGGACTGATGATGAAGCTGAAGCTCCAATATTTTGGCCTGATGGGAAGAACTGACTCATTGGAAAGGACCCTGATGCTGGGGAAAATTGAAGGTAGGAGGAGAAGGAGATGACAAAGGATGAGATAGTTGGATGGAATCACTGACTTGATGGACATGAGTCTGAGCAAGCTCTGGGAGTTGGTGATCGACAGGGAAGCCTGGCATGCTGGAGTCCATGGGGTCTCAAAGAGTCGGACACAACTGAGCAACTGAACTGAACAGCTTAATAATAACATTTCATATTCATAACTCTGCAATTAAATTCTGACAATGAGATGAAGGTAGAAGTTGTTGGGGGAGAATTATGGGACTATCCTTTAAAGGGTAGCTAATGCAGCTGGAAAGCACATGTTGCCCTTCCTCTTTCTTTTTTTAATTTTTAAGGAATTATTTTTTTACTTTATTTTACTTTACAATACTGTATTGGTTTTGCCATACATTGGGAACACGTGCCCTTCCTCTTTCATCGTCCTTGAAGCCTGGAATGCTAACACAATGGCTTGAACCACCACAGTCATCTTGAAACCATGAGACACTCTAAAAAAGGTGAAGGAGAAAAAGAGGACTTTCACCTTTGATAAAACCAAGTGAACTCTTATTGGACCCAGTGATAATCCAATAACCATTAATTCTGGACAAAATTAAAAATATTAATACAACTATCTAGAGTGACCAAAAGCAAGCAGATTCTAGTAGAGAGTTGGCGTATGGAAGAAAGGATGGGGCACAAGTCATTTCCCACTTTTATGGCTTTTAGCTAGAAGATAGTTCAAAGTCAACTTGAACAGACACTGAGCCATGTCTGAACTGTGATGAGCCATAAGCAACATGAGATGTGACCAAATTTCTTAAGGAAAATGCATAGTTTTCTGACTTAAAGAACCAGAAGATAAAGTTCAGGAAGACCTTAGCTGCTGCAAAGTGAAAGGGAAATCTCCTTTCTAAGGATAGATCTGAAGACAAGGAGCCTAAATTCTATATACTAATTCTGTCAAACCGTGGGTCACTGCTGACCTATGCTCATGGAGCAGGATCAAAGCTGCCTAGTTGAGAATAAAAGAGCTTCCAACCCAGTTAATGACCAGCTAAAACAAACAAACAAACAAACCCAACATTTTCCATAAGAATATAACAAAATCCAGTGCCTCCACAATATTATACTCACAGGGTGTAGGACACAATTAAAAAGACATTACTTAGCATATGAAGAACAGGAAAGTATGATCAATTCTCAGGAGAAAAGAGAAATAATGGAGATGTGTATGTTGGGATTAGCAGACAAGGATTTTAAAGCAACTATTATAATCAGCATCAAAGATGTAAAAGTATATGCCAGTAATGAATAAAGATGGGAACAGAAATTTGCACTGTTGCCTCTGGGCTGAGTGACTCTGGAGACAGTGGGTACCTAAGCAGAGTTTGGACTGAGAGAAGTCAAAGGGAGAAAGATAGGGGAAAGAAAAAGAAAAGGAAGGAAAAGGAAAAAGGAGAGGTGAGGAGTAGAGAGAGCAAAGCGGAGAGAAAAGTGCAGGGACAGCAAGTCCATCAGTTGCAGTGTCTAGAGAATAGTGTCCTGGGAAGGGATAGCCAGTCCTCCACAGGTCTCCTGACCCCTGTGACCTGAGAGTCGCCCTTCATCAGGATGCCTCTGTCCTCATCCTGTCACCCTGTACCACGCTCAGGAGCATTGCTTCCTCTGTGACCTCCAACTCCACCTTCCTCGAATATTGCTACACCCAGACATTCCAATATTCATCCGAGTGCAGGGAGAGGAACAGGGAAACAAAGGCAGATTCTACTATTAACTATGAGACCCACAGGACAGTGAGTCATTCTGTATGGCAGCAAAGCCCTTTCTCATCCTTGCTTCCAGCTCCCATCTATGAGGTGGGCACCATCCAGCCTGAACTCATGTAGACTTGCTCCCAGGAGGCCTCTATCTGGACAGCCAGACCACCAGTCAGTACTACCCAGCCATGCCTTCATTGTGAAGTGCAACAAGACTACAGTATTGACAGTGGTCTTGAGGTTCTGGGATGACTCTGGGTATACTCAGAGAAAGGAAGAACTTCAAGGTATGTTTTCTCCAAGTGCAGTCATAGCCCTTTGTTCACTGGCAGTAGCAAACAGAACGAACATAGACCTCAGCACCTAAGCCATATTTGCATCCCCTTCTCCCAGGCAAATTCACAGCTGATTTCTGTCCCTCATAATGGTTCCAGAGGGTTGCCAGAACAGAGGGGTTCCCTCCCACTTTACATGGGTGAAAACTGAGGCCCTCAGAAGTTAAGAGGTGAATATCAGTTTGCACAGTGATGTATAAAACATCACAGATGTAGGCCTACAACCTAGAAGTCCTGTGCCCGAGCCTGAGCTCTGATCCAACTAACCAGAGTGGCAGGCACCTTCCCTCCATCCCACTTCCCCACACTCCTACTATTGCATGCTCATTTCCAGTCAACTATGAGCTCAGGTAAAGTGGCTGCCTGCAATGCGGGAGACCCAGGTTCGATTCCTGGGTTGGGAAGATCCCTTGGAGAAGGAAATGGCAATCCACTCCAGCACTCTTGCCTGGAAAATCCCATGGACAGAGGAGCCTGATGGGCTACAGTCAATGCTCTGAGAGCTTCCCTCATGGCTTAGTGGTAAAGAATCTGCCAACGCAGAAGATGCAGGTTCCATGCCTGGGTCGGGAAGATCCTCTGGGGAAGAAAATGGCAATCCACTCCAGTATTCTTGCCAAGGAAATCCCATGGGCAGAGGAGCTTGGTGGGCTACAGTCAATGAGGTCGCAAAAAGAGTCAGACATGACTTATAACTAAATTACACCAACAACATGAGCTCTTAGAAGGAAGAGCTGTCCTTCACTGCTGTCTCCAGCAGCCAGCATGGAGCAGACTGAGACTTTGGAAGAATGATATAAAAGCTGAAATCAGCCTTGAAAAGAGAAGACTAAACTACAGTGAAAGGTGGACATTTTCCAGTAGTCACTCCTTCTCTCCAACTGAGCATTTGCCTGCAACTCACTCCAGCACTGGAGACCACCAGCATGAACACAACACATGACATCTTTAGGCAAAGGAAATTGAAACCAACTCATTCCAGTTAGTTGGTCGCTTTTTTTAACATCCCTCTAAAAACAGGGAGGCAAAGCAATTGGCTCAGAACCTGGGGAGCTGGAATGCATTTAGGGACTCTGAAATTGTCTGACCGGAACCTCCACATCCAGAGACCCCACCTCGTTTCCCAGGCCCTGACAAGCTGATTGAGCCGCGACAGGAAGAGTAACTGGCGGGTGATTGCAGACTATCCAGTGTCAGCTCATTGTTCCGGGAGGAAGCTGTCAGGACCAGACCTCCCAGGAGTGCCTGGGGCCTCTGGTTCTTATTTTTCCCTTTGTAGGTGGGAAGATGCTCGAAGTGGCAGTGGGGCAGCCATCATCCTTTCTCCCACCCAACTGGACACTCCCAGTCAGATGTCCTCAGGCCAGGGTCTCCACACTCCCAACTCCCAGAGACATCAGATAAGGGGAAGAGGGTGATCTATGCTGCTTTCCCCTGGGTTCCCTTAAAAATAAAAGCAGTGTGCTATTTTATTGTGGTGAGAACAAAACCACCCTCTCTCTTTTTTATCTAAACCTTTTTGCATCATTGTTCTATACATTTGTGTCTCTTTTGCTGTCTCGCATACAGGGTTATCATTACCATCTTTCTAAATTCCATATATATGTGTTAGTATACTGTATTGGTATTTTTCTTTCTGGCTTACTTCACTCTGTATAATCGGCTCCAGTTTCATCCACCTCATTAGAACTGATTCAAATGTATTCTTTTTAGTGGCTGAGTAATACTCCATTGTGTATATGTACCACAGCTTGCTTATCCACTCATCTGCTGATGGACATCTAGGTTGCTTCCATGTCCTGGCTATTATAAACAGTGCTGCAATGAACATTGGGGTACACATGTCTCTTTCAATTCTGGTTTCCTCGGTGTGCATGCCCAGCAGTGGGATTGCTGGGTCATAAGGCATTTCTATTTCCAGTTTTTAAGGAATCTCCACACTGTTCCCCATAGTGGCTATACTAGTTTGCATTCCCAACAACAGTGTAAGAGGGTTCCCTTTTCTCCACATCCTCTCCAACATTTATTGCTTATAGACTTTTGGATTGCTGCCATTCTGACTGGTGTGAAATGATACCTCATTGTGGTTTTGATTTGCATTTCTCTGATAATAAGTGATGTTGAGCATCTTTTCATGTGTTTGTTAGCCATCTGTATGTCTTCTTTGGAGAAATGTTTATTTAGTTCTTAGGCCCATTTTTTGATTTGGTCATTTATTTTTCTGGAATTGAGCTGCAGGAGTTGCTTGTATATTTTTTAGATTACTTGTTTGTCCCTCTTAAAATTTTAAGTGCACAATACAATACTGTATTGTTGAATATGGGTACAATGTTGTATAGCAGACCTTTAGAACTTGTTTATCTTGCTTAACAGAAAAATTTATGACTGTTGATTAGTAATTCATTTCTCCTTGTACAGCCCCCTGGCAATCTGCATTCCACCCTTTGATTTAAGTGGAATCAGGCAGTATTTGTCCTTCTGTGACTGGCTTCTTTCACTTTGCATAATGTCCTCAAGGTTCACCCATGTTGTTGCACATCACAGGATTTGCTTTTTGAGGCTGAATAATATTACATTATATGTGTATACCATATTTTCTTTATTGATTTACCTGTAAATGAACATTTAGATGTTTTCACATCTTGGCTATTTTGAATAGAACTGTGGCAAACACGAAAGTGCTAATATCTTGTCAAGATCTTGATTTTAACTCTTTTCAATAAATACCAGAAGTGGAATTACTGGTTCTATTTTTAAAATAGTAAGGAACCTCCATACTATATCCCATAGTGGCTGCACTGTTTTGCACTTCCAGAAACAGTATTCAAGGGTTCCAATTTCTCCACATCCTCACCAGTACTCAAACTGCCAACATCTGTTGGATCATAGAAAAGGCAAGAGAGTTCCAGAAAAAAATCTACTTCTGCTTTACTGATTACACCAAATCCTTTGACTGTGTGGATCACAACAAACTGTGGGAAATTCTTAAAGAGATGGAATACCAGACCACCTTACCTGCCTCCTGAGAATCTGTATGCAGGTCAAGAAGCAACAGTTAGAACCAGACATGGAACAATGACCTGGTTCCAAATTGGGAAAGGAGTACATCAAGACTGTATATTGTCACCCTGCTTATTTAACTTGTATGCAGAGCACATAATATAAAATTCCAGGCTGGATGAAGCACAAGCTGGAATCAAGAATGCTAGGAAAAATATCAATAACCTCAGATATGCAGATGCCACCATCCTTATGGCAGAAAGTGAAGAAGTGAAGGGCCTCTTGATGAAAGTGAAAGAGAATGAAAAAGCTGGCTTAAAACTCAACATTCAAAATACATAAATCATGGCATCTGGTCCCATCACTTCATGACAAATAGATGGAGAAACAATGGAAACAGTGACAGACTTTATTTGGGGTGGGGGTGGGGCTCTGAAATCACTGCAGATGGTGACTGCAGCCATGAAATTCAAAGACACTGGCTCCTTGGAAGAAAAGCTATGACCAACCTAGACAGCATATTAAAAAGCAGAGACATTACTTTGCCAACAAAGGTCCATCTAGTCAAAGCTATGGTTTTTCCAGTAGTCATGTATGGATATGAGAGTTGGACCATAAAGAAAGCTGTGCATCAAAGAATTGATGCTTTTTAACTGTGATGTTGGAGAAGACTCTTGAGAGTGCCTTGGACTGCAAGGAGATCCAACCAGTCCATCCTAAAGGAAATCAGTCTTGAATATTCATTGGGAGGACTGATGCTGAAGCTGAAGCTCCAATACTTTGGCCACCTGATGGGAAGAACTGACTCCTTGGAAAAGACCCCAATGCTGGGAAAGATTGAAGGCGGGAGGAGAAGGGGACGACAGAGGATGAGATGGTTGGATGGCATCACTGAATCGATGAAATCGAATGGACTTGCTTTTAGCAAGCTCCAGGAGTTGGTGACGGACAGGGAAGCCTAGAGTGCTGCAGTCCATGGGGTTGCAGAGTCGGACACAACTGAGTGACTGAACTGAACTCACGAATACCTTTTGTCTTTTTTTAAAATAAATATAATAGCCATCCTGAAGGTATGAAGTGACATCTCATTGAGGGTTTGATTTATATTTCCCTGATTAGTGATGTTGAGCATCTTTTCATATACCTGTTGACTATTTGTATGTCTTTCATATATAGCAAGGATACCTCCTCTCACTACTTCTTTTTTTTAGAGAGTTAAAGATCAAATATCTATTTTCACTTCAATATTAAAACATTCTAGGTTCACAAAATTTTCATGTATTTTTTAAACATTTCTCATTCTTTCTAAAAAATGTTTACTGGAGTAGTTGATTTACAAGGTTGTGTTAGTTTCAGATGTATAGCAAAGTGAATCAATTACCCATCACTTCTATTCAACATAGTACTGGAAGTCCTCACCAGAGAAATTAGTCAAGAAAAAAAATAATCCAAGGCATAAATGTTGGGGGTTTTGGACAAATTTTTTTTTTTGTAGTTTTCCATGTCCTATTTAAGAAATTTGTCCTATTCCAGAGTCATGCAAATCTCTATTTTCTTCTGGAAGCTTTCATTTTTTTTTATTGACTTATAATTGGCATGCAGTATTAGTTTCGGGTGTACAACACAGTTATTCAGTATTTTTATATATTATGAAATGATCTCCACAAATCTAGTTACCATCTCTCACCATGAAATATTATTACAATATTATTGACTATATTCCCTATGTTGTATATTATATCCCTATGACTTCTTTATTTATTTTCTAACTGGAAGTTTGTATCTCTTAATCCCTTTCACCTATTTTACCTGTCTGCTTCCTTCTTTCCCCTCTGCCAACAACCCATTTGTTCTCTATATCTATGAGTCTGTTTCTGTTCTCATTTGTTCATTTATGGTTTTTCTTTTATTCCACGTATAAGTGAAATTGTATGGTATCTGTCTTTCTCTGTCTGACTTATTTTACTGAGTACAGTGCCCTCTAGGTCCACCTACATTGTCCCAAATGGCAAGATTTCATTCATTTTTATGGTGGAGCAATATTCTATTTTATACATACCATAATTTATTTATTCACTCATCTAATGAGAGACACATAGGTTGTTTTCAAATCTTTGTAAATAATGCTGCAATGGACAAAGCTCTATTTTTTTTTTTTTGAATCAGTGGTTTTGTTTTCCTTGGATAAAGTACCAGAAGTAGAAATGCTAGATTGTATGGTAATTCTATTTTTAATTTTTGAGAAACCTCCATATTGTTTTCCGTGGTGGTTCCATCAATTTACGTTCTCATCAACACTGCGTGAAGATTCCCTTTTCTCCATATCCTTGACAACATTTTCTATTTCTTGTCTTTTTATAACAGCTATCTGACAAGTGACATTGTGACATCTCATTGTGGTTTTGACTTGCATTTCTCTGATGATTAGTGACTTTGTGTATTTTCATGTGTCTGTTAGCTATCTATATATCTTCTTTAGGAAAATGTCTGCTTAGGTCCTCTGCTCATTTTTTAATTGGGGTATTTGGTGTTTCGCTATTGAATTGTATGCGCTCTTAAATATTGTGCATATCCATGCCTTATCAGATATATTGTTTGCAAACACTTCTCCCATTCAGTAGATTGTCTTTTCATTTTGTCTTGTTCACTTTGCTTGCTTTATTGATTAACTTCCCACATTTAGATCTGTCTTACTTCTAAATTTTATATGGTGTGGTATGTTTTTTCCTTTTGCTTTTGTTTTAATTTCTGCTTTCTATACAGACATCCAATTACTTTATTATCAGTTTTGGCAAACACGATCCTTTCCACTACCAAATTGCAGCGACACCTTTCTTGTAAATCAAGGAACCACATATTGGGTCTTTCTATTTTGTTCCATTAGTTAATTTTTCTTTCCTTTTACCTGAACTGGGCCTGAAGAAGAATCAGGAAAGAACCCCCCACACACACACTTCTCCCTTTTCTCCCAGCAGGTCTCTGGGATCTCCAGGGGTCCCCTTAGCATTCAGAATGAACTTTGCAAGCCCCATCCACCTACTTCCTCACCTCCCTTCACCCAGAGCAGGACATAGGAGATGGGCATCACTTATGTGGGGTGGGAACAAAAGTGGGATGTGATGGTGTACTGCGGAGTGATCTAGAGGTCAAGGAAAGCTGACCTCACAGGGTGCCCCTCCCAGTCCAGACCCAAGGACCTGACACTTTCTTCCCTGGGATCATGCCATACTTGATGGAATTTCAAACAATCCTGTTTCAGGGCTCAAGAATTATAAACTAATAAACATTTTAACACCTTTAGATGCTGGAATCTGGGTATAAAGAGTCACAGGAAAGACCAAAGAGAAGAGACAAGGCCTCCTGCCCAGACAAATCAGAGCTCTTTTGTAGATCTTGCCAGTTCAAGGCCACCACTAGTTTCATAGTGAGGAAAGTCTGAGTGCTGATCTAAACTCACTCTGAGCCACTGGGAATTACCCTATAGCACTCATTCTATGCCCAGTAACTTCCAACTACACCCTTTGTCATCTTCATTAAGTCTTGACCTAAAAAGCCTCTCCCTCCAGACACAGTTCAATACAATGCCTGGACCACGTGGATTCTACCTGGGTGTTACAGAAAAGAGCTTGGTATCCAAACTGAACCAAACCAGATAAGCTCCTTTTGGAGCTGATGGTCTTTCTGGTATGTTCTATATTTTCAACTATGAAGCCTGGGGCTGGGAATTCTTCTCTCTTATCACCATCCCTTCTCCCAAATCCCAAACCCACACCTACACTGAACCAATGGTCCCAACTGGTAGCTGACCATCCTCAGCAACTGAGCCCCACTCCTTCACCCAGACATTGGAAAGTGACCCATCCTTCAAATGTCTGTCTCCCCACAAAGCTTCTCTGATGACTTTGTGGGGGCAGTAAGCCACTCCCTGAATTCAGGGACCATGATCTTCCTTTCTCATAGTACACACTGTCCTGTAACTATCCTGTTTGTTTTGTTCTGTTTGTGCTTCTTGAGACTAAGTAAGTAAGTAAAGCCACTCAGTCGTGTCCGACTCTTTGTGACCCTGTGGACTGCAGCCCACCAGGCTCCTCAGTCCATGGGATTCTCCAGGTAAGAATACTGGAGTGGGTTGCCATTTCCTTCTCCAAGGGATCTTCCCGACCCAGGGATCAAACCCGGGTCTCCCTCATTGGAGGCCGACGCTTTAACCTCTGAGCCACCAGGGAAGCCCTTCTTGAGACTAGGGACCAGGTTTTCCTATTCTTAGTAACAACTTCTGCTCCTTGAATATTTCTTGGAACATTATGGGAAGACTGACAGACTAAGTACTACCTCCTGGATCATTCCTGCCCCCTCACCACGCCTGCAAGGTCCTACGGGCCAGCACCTTGGATCCCCAGCAACCCTGGGTAGCAAGGTCCTTTGATGGTCAGCGGGAAGCTGTTAGTCTAACTCTGGGTGAGGAACACCTTTGCTTGGGAGCAAACTCAAAGAGTGGCTCTTTGGACAAGCCTTTGTCTAGATCTGGCAACTCCAAGGAGCTTGAGCCAGAGGAAAACCCTCAGGGGTGTGTGGTGTGGACATCGCATTTGGCACACAGCATGCTGGAGGAATCCAGCCAGAAAGGCAGCCTGCCTGCCTGCTCACTGGCCGCTCTCTCCTAAGTCCAGAACATTTGCAGAGTCAGGAGCTTTGGCACAAGGCTGCTCCCACCCTTGCCGGCATGGGTTCATGGATATTAAAAATGTGCTGATGTGAATCACCATGCAAACATGCTTCACTAGAAGCGCTGCGTGCGGGAACACTGGTCCTTTTATCATCTCCTCCACCTCTGTTGGAAACACTCACCCACGGATGATGTGGAGATTAGTGGGGCGTCAGGCTGCTGTGTGTATTTAGGCCGCCTGTCAGCTCCCATCAGCCACGGCTAGGATGGCAGAGAGGCTGGGACACACCTCAGTGCCCCTGCCCAGGCCCTGCAGGCACAGTCTGGGGCAGGAGAGTGGCTTGGGAGTGGAGACAACATTCCTAGTCCAACATTTTCTCAGGTATCCGGGCTGGAGCCATTGACATAGTAACATGGCGGCCAGCTCCTCTAAAACACAATCTGCCGGCTTGGCAGAGAGCATTAGTGACAGTTCAAATCCTTCTTCTTCTTATGGGACAGCTGACCCTCCCCTCTCTGTGAGGTTGCCAGATACAACATAGTCCCATGAGAAGGGTGGAAGATGGGCTAGACAGCCCTGCCCCCAGGAGGCCTCAGTGTATGCAGGAAGGCGTCAGATCTGGACACAGACATTCTGAGAATGCTGCAGTGGAGGATAATTAGTTGCTCAGAGGTCCCCTCTGCTGGAAAATCTGGGAAGGCAACATGGAAGAGGATGTACTGGAACTGAGTCTTGATCCACAGCTAGGTTTTAAACAAACTGAGACAGGGAGATGGCATTCCAGGTGCACGAAAGGCCTGAGGGGAAGTGGGAGAGCACCACATCAAGGACCAAGGGCTTTCCCCTCTCTGCGCATCCATTCTCAGTACCACCTCGGCCCCAGGCTGCCCGCCACCATCCCGAGCATCATATCTAAGCCCAATCATGACCAGAAGCAGAAGAGATTTCTCTTCCTGTGCATCCAGGAGCTGCCCCACAAGGGCCTAGAGCTCCTTACTCGCTGGGAAAGGAGGCCAATCTGAAGGAAGAGTATGAGCAGGGGGAAGGGGCCTGTCTGGACCCATCTCTGACCAGGGTTCTGCTGGACCATCTTGGACCAGGGTACTCGGGGAAAATCTGGCCCACGCTGTCATGACTTATCTAATGCCTTCCATGTTCACACTGTGGTCCAGACTCCCCAGGTACCCTGCTGAGGGCAGAGGCCATGTCTCATCCATTGTTGTTGCTGTTTTAGTCATGAAACCACGTAGTCCGGCTCTTTTGTGACCTCATGGACTATAGCCTGCCTTTGTAGGCTCCTTTGTCCACAGGATTTCCCAAGCAAGAATATTGGAGTGGCTTGCCATTTCCTTCTCCAGGGGATCTTTCCCACCCAGGGATCAAACTCGCATCTCATGTATTGGCAGGCATATTCTTTACCACTAAGTCACCAGGGAAGCCCTGTCTTATACATATCTGCCCACAGTGTAGCATGCTGTTTGGCTCATAATAGACTCCAAGGACCTCATCTGGAAATCAGGGGGTCATGATGCTCATACCCATGGGGTTGCCATTAGCCCCTACTAGGGGTCACTGTATCACACAGCTGCCAGAGGCTGTATCCACAAGGAGGAAAATGGGAGCTGGGGTGTTTGCCACACATAGTGGTCAAGTGAGTGGGAGCCAACATTTATGGGGCTGCGACCATGTTATACTGCAGCTGAACTATCTCAATCAACACTTCCAATCCTTAATAGAGAGGTGAGGCTCGATCTTACCACAAGAGGAAACCGGGGCACAGAGCGTTAAATATCCTAATGTCACAGTGGTAGCCAGGGGCAGGGTGGGATGAAAACCCTGTCGGTCGGGCTAAAGCCTGTGTGCTAATCCACTGTACTCTTCAGCCCCGAAGAAGACCACACACTGGACATGTGTAGAAAGTACCTTCAAAATCCAGACCCTCGGACGAAGCAGACATACAGCACAGCAGAGCCAGCGAGGGCACCCTCCTCGCTTGCCTACCCTGCTGCTCTATTTCTCAAAGAGCCACCCACACTGGTCCTGCCCAGCTGTCTGTCTTGGGCCCGGTGCACTTGCCCTGTGTCCCCCTGCCTTTCTGAGAGAGAGGCCCCACCTGCCCTCTGTGAGACACACGGGGATGGTTGGTAGCTACATCAGGGAGGTGCCCACAGGGTTGATACAGCTCTGGGCATGAACCTGGCCAATTCTCTTGGCCCTTTGCTGATGACTGGGTACCAGCTGAACTGAGCGCTCTTTTTAGGATCTCCATACAGAGTGCCCCTTATAGGAAGCACTAACAAGGCTCTAAAGCCCCTACAGGGAAATGAATCTCCCTCCCACCACCCGAAAGGAGGGGAAGAGGAAGAGCTAAGCCTCAGAGACCAGAGAGGGTTCATCAAATGTCCAGAACTCCCCCAAGGGCTTGCTCTGGGCCCAGGGACTATCATGGGAAGACCAGGGCATCCAACATTCACCCTGTATGTGTTAAGTTGCTTAGTCATGTTCAACTCTTTGCAATCCCATGGATTGTAGCCTGCCAGGCTCCTCTGTCCATGAAATTCTCCAGGCAAGAATACTGGAGTGGGCTGCTATTTCCTTCTCCAAGAGATCTTCAGCATCCAGGGATCGAACCGGGGTCTCTTGCACTGCACGCTGATTCTTTGCCATTTGAGCCTTAAGGGAAGCCCTAACATCCACTGTAGCTAGAAGTGAACACATACCCCTTAGTCTGCAGAGAGGAGGGGATGGGAAATTTCACTATGTGAATTTTTTTCCTTTGGGTTAAACCTAATGCATATCAGTTAGGGTCTTTTCTTTAAGGTAATTTTGAGGCATTAGAGAAAAGGTTGGGCTTCTTAGGTGGCACTAGTGGTAAAGAACCCACCCGCCAATGCAAGAGACATAAGAGACATGGGTTCAGTCCCTGAGTTGGGAAGATCCCTTGGAGGAGGGCATGGAAGCCCACTCCAGTATTCTTGCTTGGCAAATCCCATGGACAGAGGAGCCTGGCGGGCTACAGTCCATGGGGTCGCAGAGAGTCAGTCATGACTGAAGCGACCTAGCACACATGTAGAGAAAAGTGAAGGGCCAGTGTATTTTTAAAAGGACAACAAGGTCTTCAAACTTTCCAATGTAGAACTTGGGTTAAGTTTTAATAGAAAAATGTTTTTAATTACCTACCTACCAGTTAATCAACTTTCAACCAGACATCTCCAGGTACGTATGATACTCTAGGCAGATGAGTCCTGTTAATAACTCCTGGCTTCCAGAACCCCTCCATGCTTGGTTGTGCATTTTTGGTGGTACGGCCAGAGTTCAGAACCAATTTTAGGACTCAGAATCTCAGAAACAGAAAGAATCCCAGGAGTCACTCAATATAAGTCATCATCTTGTCACCATTTTCTTCCTGGGAAATCTGATGACATCAGTGCCAATCAGCCCTGGTTGGACCAGGACGGGCTAATCCCTGGGACTGTGCAGAGCTGTGGTCCAATTTCAGCCAAACACCAAACTGCCTCAGATGACCTGGTGCTCCTCGTTTGGGTTAAACACAGGATTTCTGATCAGTTTCTCAAAACGTTAATACTAAAAACAGTATCATGCTACATTTATTTTGATCTGGTAACCCCAAAGCATCTTGGACCTGGCCTAACCAACCCCAGAGACTGCCCAGCAGCCCTGGAGCAGGTCAAGACTGTATATGGAAGCCCTGCAAACACACACCATGTGGCCACATGTCCCACAGAAGGAGGTTGGTTTCAGGCCATCAGCCCCAGCAGGGACAGGGCTGGGACTGGGCGTGGGGTCAGACATAGGCTTCCCGGAGCGTTCTCACTTGACACCAATTTTGGTCCCTTTGAAGTCTATGACCGCTGAATTTCCCTCTTCATCTGGCTTCCTGGCCAAGCCACTGAGACAGACCAGGTGGTGGACTCTGGGACTGTCTTCTGAGCCAACACCCAGCAGCCGGGGCCAAGTGTAAGAGAAGAGGCTGTGGAGGACCAAAGTCAAAACTGCTTAGGGACCCAAGTGCAGCAAGGGGCATTCCTTTCATTCTAGGAAAGAGCAGGTCTGGGATGGCTCAGACATATGGAGGGAAGGGCCACCCGGGGCTAAGGGCGGACTGTGGGAGGGGCCTCTGAAAGGCAGGCCCAGGGGATACAAGTGTCTTCTCAGCCTTTCCTGAGGCCCACTCCCCACCCTGCCCCCAGATGCTGTGCCAAGTGCCTCTGGTACCTTCTGTAAGTTTCCCAGGCAGTTTGCTGTGTGTATACCAGGTCTTTGCTAGAAGCCAAGAAACCTGCGTCCAGGTCTTAGATTTGCCCCCACCCTTACCATGTGACCTTCAGAAACTCTCTTTTCAGTCTCCAGGCCACAGTTTCCTCAGGTATCGAATACAGGAGTGAAGGAAGCAAGTATTATACATATCAAAGTATATGTATTCTTTGTTAGATGCATTCACTGTACCTGTTGCTTCATGTGCATTATTTTTTTGATCTTGATTAAAAACTTTCTTTGTATTAAAAACAAAAGAGATCTTCATGACCCAGATAACCATGGTGGCATAATTACTCACCTAGAGCCAGACATGCTGGAATCCGAAATCAAGCGGGTCTTAAGAAGCATCACTACGAACAAAGGAAGTAGAAGTGATGGAATTACAACTGAGCTATTTCAAATCCTAAAAGATGATGCTGTGAAAGTGCTGCACTCAATATGCCAGCAAATTTGCAAAACTCAGCAGTGGCCACCAGTGGACTGGAAAAGGTCAGTTTTCCTTCCAATCCCAAAGAAAAGCAATGTCAAAGAATGTTCAAACTGCCACACAATTGCACTCATTTCACATGCTAGCAAAGTAATGCTCAAAATTCTCCAAGCCAGGCTTCAACAGTACGTGAACCATGAACTTCCAGATGTTCAAGCTGGGTGTAGAAAAGGCAGAGGAAGCAGAGCTCAAATTGCCAACATTCGTTGGATGACAGAAAAAGCAAGAGAGTTCCAGAAAAACATCTACTTCTTTATTGACTATGCCAAAGCCTTTGACTATGTGGATCACAACAAACTGTGGAAAACTCTTCAAGAGATGGAAATACCACACCACTTTACCTGCCTCCTGAAAAACTTGTATGCATGTCAAGAAGCAACAGTTAGAACCAGACATGGAACAACAGACTGGTTCCAAATTGGGAAAGGAGTATGTCAAGGCTGTATACCGTCACCCTGCTTATTTAACTTATATGCAGAGTACATCATGCAAAATGCCAGGCTGGATGAAGCACAAGCTGGAATCAAGATTGCCAGGAGAAATATCAATAACCTCAGATACACAGAAGACACCACCCTTATGGCAGAAAGCAAAGAACTAAAGAGCCTCTTGATGAAAGTGAAAGAGAAGAGTGGAAAGCTGGCTTAAAACTCAACATTCAGAAAACTAAGATCATGGCATCTGGTCCCATTACTCCATGGCAAATAAATGGAGAAACACTGGAAACAGTGACAGACTTTAATTTTGGACTCAAAATCACTGCAGATGGTGACTGCTGCCATGAAATGAAAAGATGCTTGCTCTTTGGAAGAAAAGCTACGACAAACATAGACAGCATATTAAAAAGCAGAGACAATGCTTTGCAGGAAAGGTCCATCTAGTCAAAGCTATGGTTTTTCCAGTAGTCATGTATAGATATGAGAGTTGGACCATAAAGAAAGCTGAGCACTGAAGAACTGATGTTTTTGAACTGTGGTACTGGAGAAGATTCTTGAGAGCCCCTTGGACTGCAAGGAGATCCAACCAGTCCATCCTAAAGGAAATCAGTCCTGGGTGTTCACTGGAAAGACTGATATTGAAGCTGAAGCTCCAATACTTTGGCCACCTAATTCAAAGAAATGACTCATTGGAAAAGACCCTGATGCTTGGAAAGATTGAAGGCAGGAAGAGAAGGGGATGACAGAGGATGAGATGGTTGGATGGCATCACTGATTCAATGGACATGGGTTTGAGCAAGCTCTGGTAATTGGTGATGGACAGGGAAGCCTGGCATGTTACAGTCCATGGGGTTGCAGATTCAGACACAACTGAGCAACTGAACTAAACTGAAAAACTTCGTATTAATGGAGCTTGATATTTTGTGAGGGTTTACTATGAGCCAGATCCTGTGCCAGGCTCTTTATATGTATTAATTTACTTCATCCTCAGAACAACCCTCTGATGAAATCCTATTTTTGTCTCCTTTTATAGAGAGGAAACTGGAGCACAGACACTTCAGTGACTTTCCAAGTCTTACTGATATGGGTGGGGAACTGAATCTGGGGTACAACTCCACAGCTACTGTATACGACATCGACCAAAAAAGAGCGCCCTCCTCAGGTAGTCATGAGCATGAGATGAGTGGTAGAGAACTTCATACAACATACAGACGTGCTCAATGGCTGTGATCTCTTTGTCTCATTATTATGCTCATTTTCCCCTTCCTGCTCAGAGGGCAAGGCAGCAGACCCAGGTGTCCAATACTAACAGCAGTGCCCTCCCACCTTGCCTGTCTCCATTCATTCAGTTCAAGGTTTGATTCAGTCATGTCTGACTCTTTGCAACCCCATGGACTGCAAAACTCCAGGCTTCCCTGTCCAGAACCAACTACTGAAGCTTGTGCAAACCCATACCCATCGAACTGGTGATGCCACTCAACCATCTCATCTTCTGTAGACCCCTTCTCCTCCTGCCCTCAATCTTTCCCAGGATCAGGGTCTTTTCCAAGGAGTCAGTTCTTCCCATCAGGTGGCCAAAGTATTGGAGCTTCAGCTTCAGCTCAGTCCTTCCAATGAATATTCAGGACTGATTTCCTTTAGGATTGACTGGTTTGATCTCCTTGCTGTCCAAGGCACTCTCAAGAGTCTTCTCCAACACCACAGTTCAAAAACATCAATTCTTCAGAACTCAGCCTTCTTTATGGTCCAACTCTCACATCCATACATGACTACTGGAAAAACCATAGCTTTGACTAGATGGACCTTTGTTGGCAAAGTAATGTCTCTGCTTTTTAATATGCTGTCTAGGTTGGTCATAGCTTTTCTTCCAAGGAGCCAGTGTCTTTGAATTTCATGGCGGCAGTCACCATCTGCAATGATTTTAGAGCCCAAGAAAATAAAGTCTGTCACTGTTTCCATTGTTTCCCCATTTATTTGCCATGGAGTGATGGGACCGGATCCTATTATCTTAGTTTTTTGAATGTTGAGTTTTAAGCCAGCTTTTCACTCTCCTCTTTCACTTTCGTCAAGAGGCTCTTTAGTTCCACTTCACTTTCTGCCATAAGGGTGTGTCATCTGCATATCTGAGGTTATTGATATTTTTCCTGGCAATCTTGATTTTAGCTCGTGCTTCATCCAGCCTAGCATTTCGCATGATGTGCTCTTCACATCATCCTAAAGGAAATCAGTGCTGAATATTTATTGGAAGGACTGATGCTGAAGCTGAAACTTCAATACTTGGGCCACCTGATTCGAAGAACTGACTCATTTGAAAAGACTCTGATGCTGGGAAAGATCAAAGGCAGCAGAATAAGGGGATGACAGAGGACGAGATGGTTGCATGGCATCACCGACTCAATGGACATGAGTTTGAATAAACTCTGGGAGTTGGTGATGGACAGGGAGGCCTGGCGTGCTGCAATCCATGGGGTCACAAAGAGTCGGATAAACTGAGGGACTGAACTGAACTGAACTCTGGATATAAGTTAAACAAACAGGGTGACAATACACAGCCTAGATGTACTCCTCTCCCAATTTGGAACCAGATTTCCCATTTTGGAAACACAATAAAGGATAGAAACGGTATGGACCTAACAGAAGCAGAAGATATTAAGAAGAGGTGGTAAGAATACACAGAAGAACTATGCAAAAAGATCTTAATGACCCAGATAACCACGATGGTGTGATCATTCACACAGAGCCAAACATTCTGGAGCGTGAAGTCAAGTGGGCCTTAGGAAGCATCACTATGAACAAAGCTAGTAGAGGGGATGGAATTCCAACTGAGCTATTTCAAATCCTAAAAGATGATGCTATGAAAGTGCTGCACTCAATATGCCAGCAAATTTGCAAAACTCAGCAGTGGCCACCAGTGGACTGGAAAAGGTCAGTTTTCCTTCCAATCCCAAAGAAAAGCAATGTCAAAGAATGTTCAAACTGCCACACAATTGCACTCATTTCACATGCTAGCAAAGTAATGCTCAAAATTCTCCAAGCCAGGCTTCAACAGTACATGAACCATGAGCTTCCAGATGTTCAAGCTGGGTATAGAAAAGGCAGAGGAAGCAGAGCTCAAATTGCCAACATTCGTTGGATGACAGAAAAAGCAAGAGAGTTCCAGAAAAACATCTACTTCTTCTTTATTGACTATGCCAAAGCCTTTGACTATATGGATCACAACAAACTGTGGAAAACTCTTCAAGAGATGGAAATACTAGACCACCTTACCTGCCTCCTGAGAAACCTGTATGCATGTCAAGAAGCAACAGTTAGAACCAGACATGGAACAACAGACTGGTTCCAAATTGGGAAAGGAGTATGTCAGTTCAGCATAACCCCAGCTAAGGCCAGTAGTGTACCCCATTACCTATCTGCTTTCCTCATTTTCTACCCTTCTGCTTTGGAGATTCCTCCTCGGTTCACTCCCTCTCCCCAAGGTCAAAGGCCCTTCCATCAAGGAGACACATGATTACCACCCACTCTGGTAGAGCAGACCTCTACCAGACTTATCACAGCTTTGAGCGATCTTTCTATAAGAGCAAATCAGTGTTGGAAAGAGGTTCAGGGTGAAGTTCCAAGAGAAGGCTCCCAGGAGCAGCAAGGGCAGAGGTAATAGGGAGGTCTCCTGGGAATGTCGGCGACCAGGGCCATCATCTGAAAGCTCAGCAGTCCTTGAGCCTGGGAAAGCACTTGGCTTCAGGATTTTTGGTAGATGAAGATTTTCCAGTTTTTGGATTAAAAAAAAAAAAAAAAACAAAACCAACTCCTTTTGTGTTTGTGTGTGTGTGTAGATAGATGGATTGTTATTGTTGTTTTTTAGTTGTTAAGTCATGTCTGACTCTTTGCAACCCCATGGATGGTAGCCCACCAGGCTCCTCTGTCCATGGGATTTCCCAGGCAAGAATACTGGAGTGAATTGCCATTCCCTTCTCCAGGGGATCTTCCCAACACCCCTGGGGATCAAGCCTGAGTCTCCTGCATTGGCAGGCAAATTCTTTACCACTGAGCCACCAAGGAAGCTTGTATAGATACACATGCAGAGAGGGAGATGAGAGAGATCTTAAAAATCACTATTATCTTCCTTAATATTATCATTCCCAGACTTGCTCCATGATAAAAAGGAAACCTTTCCTTTATCTGTGCGAGCTTCCTTGGGAGGATCGAACCCGGGTCTCCCGTATTGCAGGCAGACGCTTTAATCTCTGAGCCACCAGGGAAGTCAGTGAAATAAGTTAGAGAAGACAAATACTATATGATCTCACTTGTATGTGGAATATAAAAATTAAAAAAAAAACTGAACTCATAGAAACAGATTAGTGGTTGTCAGAGAGTTGGGAGGTGGACAAAAGGAGTGAAGGTGGTTGAAAAGTACAAACTTTCAGTTAAAAAATAAATAAGTCCTTGGAATGCAATTACAGCATGGTGACTACAGCTAGCAATACCATTGTGTTGACTTCAAAGCTGGGGACTTTCCAGGTGGTCCAGTGGTTAAGAATTTGCCTTGCAACACAGGAGACTTAGGCTTGATCCCTACTCAGGGAACTAAGGTCTCACATGCTGCAGAGCAACTAAGCCCACACACCACAACCAAAGAGTCTGTAGGCCACAAAGAAGGATCCCACATGCCACAGTTAAGGCCTGACACAGCTGAATAATTCAATAATTTTTAAAAAGCCCACAAACAATAAATGTGGAGAAAAGGGAACTCTTTGCATTCCCACTATCGGTGGGAATGCAAACTAATATAGCTACTATGGAGAACAGTGTGGAGATTCCTTAAAAAGCTAGAAATAGAACTGCCATATGACCCAGCAATCCCACTGCTGGGCATACACACCAAGAAAACAAGAATTGAAAGAGATGTGTACCCCAATGTTCATTGCAGCACTGTTTACAATACCTAGGACAGGGAGCCTGGCATGCTGCGATTCATGGGGTCACAAAGAGTCGGACACGACTGATTGACTGAACTAAACTGAACTGAACTGAGGACGTGGAAGCAACCTAGATGTCCATCACCAAATGAATGGATAAGAAAGTTGTGATACACAAACACAATGGAATATTACTCAGCTATTAAAAAGAATGCATTTGAATCAGTTATAATGAGGTGGATGAAACTAGAGCCTATTATACAGAGTGAAGTAAGTCAGAAAGAAAAACAGCAATTCAGTATAATAATGCATATATATGAAATTTAGAAAGATGGTAACGATAACCCTATATGCGAGACAGCAAAGACACAGATGTAAAGAACAGACTTTTGGACTCAGTGGGAGAAGGCGAGGGTGGGATGATTCGAGAGAATAGCACTGAAACATGTATATTATCATATGTGAAATAGATCGCCAGTCCAGGTTCAATGCATGAGACAGGGCGCTCAGGGCTGGTGCACTGGGACAACACTGAGGAATGGGATGGGGAGGGGTGTGGGAAGGGGGATCAGGATGGGAAACACATGTATACCTATGGCTGATTCATGTCAATGTATGGCAAAAAAAAAAAAAAACTACAATATTGTAAAGTAATTAGCCTCCAATTAAAGTAAATAAACTAATTTACCAAAAATAAAGTTGCCAAGAGAGTAGATCTTAAAAGTTTTCATCACAGGGGGAAAAAAAGTAACCATACGAAGTGACAGATGTTAACTAAACTTGCTGTGGCAAAAATATTGCAATACTGGTGCTGCTGCTGCTGCTGCTAAGTCATATACACATATATAAAATCATGATGCTGTATACCTGAAACTAATACACTATTATATGTTAACTACATCTCGGTAGAACTGGGGGGATAAAGATATCATTTTTTAAATTATAATAATATTGTGGTTACAGTTTTGTGTCCAATTTTTTTCTTCAATAAATTTCACATTGCCTGAGATTTTTCATATTACTTAACAATTTCTAGAGTCTGCTTTGTTGTGGCAGACACTACAGATTGGCTTCTCAACAGTCACTTGGTTTAATGACTAACCCTCCACTCCCTTAACTTCCTCAAAGAATCTGGAAAGCCACAAATTCTTACCTTCCTGCAGGTAGGATTGGCCATGTGACACAGTCTGGCCAATAAGAATAAGCAGAACTCACTGAGTGGGTCCCTTCTAAAAAGACATAGACTCGTTCCCATCTTTTTCCTGTTTCTTCTTTCTTCCTTTCTGGAATGCTAGTCATATCCGGAGGGGTGCTGACCATCCCATGACAATAAGGATGAAAAGAAGGGAACTAGATGGAGTCTGGTTTCTTAACCATATCCTTGGGCTGCTGAACTAGCCTGGAACTGCCTACGTCTAGACTTCTTGTTATCGGGTGATAAAGACATCCTATGTGTTAAAGCTATTGTTAGTCACATTTTCAATTCCTTGCAGAAGAATGCAACCCAAGTGCATAGCATTCTATCATATGATTGTATCACAAGGTAATATTAAAATTCCCTGCTGATTTACTGCTACTATAAATAACTTTGTAATGAATAACCCTCAAAACATCTTTAGGTGTTTCTCCAATTATTTACTCTGGCTTTATTCCTAGAAAAGGAATTACTAGTCTAAAGGGAAGGTACAGTAGTCCCCCCTTATCTGCAGTTTCACTTCCCATGGTTTGAGATACCTGTGGTCAATGGTGGTTCAAAAATATTAAATGGAAAATTCCAGAAATAATTCATATGTTTTAAATTTCGCGCCACTCCTAGTAGCAAAATGAAATCTCGCACCCTCTAACTCCATTCTACCCGGGATGTGAATCATTCCCTTGTCAACAATTTCTCTCCCATTAGGGATTTACAGGTGGTACAGTGGTAGAAAGTGAAGAGAAAATAAAAAGCCTCTTGAGGAAGATGAAAGAAGAGAGTGAGAAAGCTGGCTTAAAACCCAGGAGTCAAAAAATGAAGATCATGGCATCCAGTCCTATCACTTCATGGCAAAGAGATGGCGAAAAAGTGGAAACTGTGCCAAAAAGTTTCATTTTCTTGGGTCCAAAATCAATGTGGACGGTGACTGCAGTCACGAAATTAAAAGACTCTTGCTCCTTGGAAGAAAAGCAATGACAAACCTAGACAGTGTATTAAAAAGTAGAGACATCATACCAGAAAAGGTCCTATAGTCACAGCTATGGTTTTTCCAGTAATCATGTTTGAATGTGAGAGTTGGACCATAAAGAAGACTGAGCTTCAAAGAATTGATGCTTTCAAACTGTGGTGCTGGAGAAGACTCTTGAGAATCCCTTGGAATGCAAGGAGATCAAATCAGTCAATCCTAAAGGAAATCAACCTGAATATTCATTGTAAAGAATGGTGCTAAAGCTGAAGCTCCAGTACTGTGGCCACCTGATTCTAAGAGCAACGAACCTGGGTCTCTCGCATTGAAGGCAGACGATTTAACCTCTGAGCTACCAGGGAAGACTGGGAAAGACCCTGATGCTGGGAAAAATTGAGGGCAAGAGGAGTGACAGAGAATAAGATGGTTGAATTTTATCGCTGACTCAATGGACATGAGATTGAGCAAACTCAGTGAAATAGTGGACAGGGAAGTCTGGCACACTGCAGTCCACAGGGCCGCAAAGAGTCAGATATAACTGAGCAACTGAACAACAATACAGGAATGCAAGAGACGACCCTTGGGTCAGAAAGATCCCTTGGAGTAGGGAATAGCAAACCACTCTTGCCTGGGAAATTCTATGGACAGAGGAGCCTGGCGGGCTAGGAGCCCATGGGGTCACAAAGAGTTGAACACAACTTAGAGTCTGAGCACACGCAGTCATTTGTCAAGTCAACTGCCATGGAATCACAGTGCTTGTGTTCAAGTAACCCTTAATAGTGGACCCAAAGTATAAGAGTAGTGATACTGACAATTTGCATATGCAAAAGAGAAGCTATAAAGTGCTTCCTTTAAGTAAAAAGGTGAAAATTCTAGACTTAATAAGGAAAGAAAAAAGTCCCATGCTGAGATTACTAAGATCCATGGTAAGAACAGGTCTTTTATCTGTGAAATTGTGAAAAAGGAAAAATAAATATGTGCTAGTTTTGCTGTTTGCACCTTAAACGGAAAAGTTATGGCTATGGTGCATGATAAGTGTTTAGTTAAGAAGGAAAAGTTGGGGGGGACTTTTATTACAGTATATTGTTATTTTGTTCTATTTTATAATCAGTTTGGTTGTTAATCTCTTACTATGCCTGATTTATAAATTAAAGTTTATCATAGGTATGTATGTATAAGAAAAAAACATAGTACATGTAGGTTTCAGCACTATCTGAGGGTCTATGCATCCACTGAGGATCTTGGAAAGTATCTCTTGTGGATAAGGGAGTTACTGTACCTTGGGGGATATTTTGTTTGTTTTTACCTCTTAATCTTTCAAATGGCCATGCAGGCATATTGTGCCTATGTGATTCCTACCAGTTGTAGGTCAGTCAGGATGACTTCTAGGCCACTTACTGAAGCAAGAATTAAGGCAGCCCTGCCTGTTAAAGATGACTGTGCCCAGGATTTCCCTGGCAAGGAAGCTTGCTTGTGATCTGAGTCTTGGATGGGCTGGTTCTGACTGCAGAAAGCCCCCTGCTCCTCCTGCTACTGCAGCTTCTGCTGAGGTTTCCATCCCCAAAGGGTAACCCAGGGTCTCTCAGTCTCTGCACGTTGAGGTTTGAACATGGATAACTTTGTTGCAGGGGCATCCCATATGTTATAGCATGCTTAACAGCATCTATGGTCTCTATTCAATAGACGCCAGGTGCTAACCTGCTTCCCAGGAATGAAAATCATAAATATCTCAATAATGTCAAACATCCCCTGGGGGTGCCAATTCAGCCCCAGTTGAGAACCATTGGTCTAACCTATCACCCACATAAGGAATAGCTGTGTGTGTGTGGGTGTGGGTGTGGGTGTGGGTGTGTGTGTGTGTGTGTGTGTGTGTGTGTGTGTGTGTGTGTGTGTGTGTGTGTGTGAGTGCGCATGCGCATTAAGTCACTTCAGTCATGTCCTACTCTTGGCGACTCTATGGACTGTAGCCCACCAAGCTCTCCTGTCCATGAAATTCTCCAGGCAATAATACTGGAGTGCATTGCCATGCCCTCCTCCAGGGGGTCTTCCCGACCCAGGGACCGAACCCACATCTCTTACATATTCTGCATTGGCAGATGGGTTCTTTACCACTAGCACCATCTGGGAAGCCCTAAGGAATAGCTCAATTGCCAAAAAAAAAAAAAAAAAAAACTGGCTCAGTGTAGAACTAGGTAGGTTGTACAGAGGTAGAAAGAGCTGTAAACGGTAAGAAGGTTGTCTGGCAGGCTGGCATCAAAGAAAGATGGAGCATCCAGCGACACCCACGGTAATTGTCCCTGAGACTAAGAGGTCCCCAAAGGCACACCCATAAAGCAGTGTGACAGGAAAGGAGTCCGGAGCAGTCTGCTCTGGAGCCCACACAAGCATTCGAGGACACCTCCACAGTGACTAATGGAGTTGCTACTGGCGTGTTTAGTGTGGTTTTGAGTCTTTTAACACCTCCAATGTGTTGCCAAAAGTTCTTGTGTTTAAAAGCATATAGGGTTGAAAACCACAATTCCAGCTTGAGCTCTGCAAACCACCTTCTACCCTTTGTAATGAGGGGTTATCTTCACCAGGGCTTAATGTTCATGAAGGACTCTGGGCTGGGCTGCAGCACCATACACTCCTGACATGATCCTTGCTTCCCTGGAGCCCACAGTCAGTGAGGAAACTGGAATATTAAGCAAGAGACCGCAAGGGTGAGACAGATGATCTGAGCTTTGGTTTGCTCATTCATCAAGTGGCAAGAATAGTTCAAGTTTTCCACCTCACAGGGTTTCTGGGTTGCATGGGGGTGCTCTGAAACCTCAGTCAGGGATGCTATACCCTGAAGAAAAACAGACTGACAGAGACAAAGCAGGAAGTGGGAAGAAACCACAGCTACCGAACTCTGCGAGCACAAAGGAACTCTGTTCTCCCCATGAAGCAAATGGAAGCCAAACCCAGATCTGTCCCTGATCCCTGGTGTTTAGGGTGTGAAACCCCACTCCAGTACTCTTGCCTGGAGAATCCCATGGACGGAGGAGCCTGGTAGGCTGCGGTCCATGGGGTCGCTAAAAGTTGGACACGACTGAGCAACTTCACTTTCACTTTTCACTTTCATGCATTGGAGAAGGAAATGGCAACCCACTCCAGTGTTCTTGCCTGGAGAATCCCAGGGACGGGGGAGCCTGTTGGGCTGCCGTCTGTGGGATTGCACAGAGTCGGACACAACTGAGGTGACTTAGCAACAGCAGCAGCAGCAGGTGCATTTTCTGAGTATCAGCATCTCTCCAGAAACCTGAAGTCTAGTGGAACGATAAATTACAAGCAATTAGAGCAACAGAGTGTATCAAGACAGAAAGTCAATGCTTGCCTGTCCCTCGATTTCTCGTTCCCCAGGCCTGGCCCTAAACCTGGTGTCTGCTTTCTACCTTCAAGAGAGGTGTGTGTTGCTAGATGCCAGATACCTAGCAGAGGCAGATGTCATCAAAGATAATCTCTCTTTCTGACTCTATGGGCTCTGAGGTGAGTTACATTTCATACTTTTAGTTGTGCATGAGAGCCTAAAATCTAAATGACTTAAATAAAATAGACACTTATTTTGCTTTCATGTAAATGTCTGAACCCAAATGGCCTCTCTGCTCCCCAAAGTCACTGGGACCCGAGCTGGTTTTCTCTTTTGGTCTACCACCCCTGGAGTGTTGCCCTTATCTGTCTGGTACAAGACAGCTATTGATCATGTCTGCATTCCAGTCAGCTGGGAGGAGGAAGGGGGACAGACACTATACCTGTCATTACCTTAAAGGAAAGAGCCAGAGGTGATCTAATGAAGTGCAGGGGCTGGATCCCACTGGTTCCAAGAGATGACTGTGCATAGCTTGAGATCAGCCATGGTGGGAGTATTTACACCACAGAAATTGGCAAACACTGCCATCAGGGCTTTATTTTCCCTAAAGAACTGGTTATTAAACAATTACCAGCATAGCCCTCATGCATCTTTTCTATTCATAATCCATTGGTGAGAACTTAGTGACAAGGTCATTCCTTAGCTGCAAGGGAAGCTAAGAAATACAGTCTCCACCAGTAGGGTCATGTCCCCAGCTACAAATCTTATTGTTGTGGAATAAGGGCAGAGCAGATACTAAGAGCAACTAGCAGCCTCTGTCCCCAGGCTTGTTTAAGGGATTGTGCCCAGGAGATGAGGTCTGGATTCCACATGTGGAGCTGGTTTCAGAGACGCCTCCCAGACAGACCTCTTGGGCATCAGCCCAATTGGCTGCAGTCAGGTTTTCGTGCACATGGCACAATCTAGCCCATGGGAAGCACTCACAAATCCTGACCTGACACTTCCCAGACACAAACCCCTCTCACTGACACAGGCCACATGGCCCAAGTTCTCTCAGTGAGACTGAAAGCCCTCCCGCCAGCTCCAGACATGCCCTACTCTCCTGTTCAGGGTTCACTCGCTCCAGCAGCCTTCTCCAAAATCCTCCATTCCGAAATCTCCCTTTCTTTTCCAACTTCCTCCTGCAGGATGAAGTGTTTTAGAGCAATGAAACCAGTTCTCCAATTCCTTTTGAAAAAACTCGTATGCATCCTGGGCTGCCTTACACTCAGTTTGGTATTTTGTCTCCTTCCTGGTCCTCTGCCATTGTTAGCGGTTCACTGAGACCCAGTTATTATGGACAAGTGTACATACATGATTCAAGCCCTAGACATCACTGATAATACTGAATGGTAATGCTGATGACCAGTTTGGGGTCAACTCCCCAAACTGACAGTCACCACAGGTTCTGGATCTCCCAGTCAGATTCTCTGCTTTCTGAAGGTCTCAGCTCTGTCACTCCATGTCCATCCACCCACATGAACAGACTGCTCTTAGACTCAGGCAAGGGGGTCTCCTGCCCTGTGTCCCACCCCCTAATTCAGATGGCACTACTCTGACGCTTCTCTGATAGCAGCCCTGCTCCCTGAGTGAGGGGTCCACAGGTTCAATAGGACATGACCTCCCACACATGACTCCCTTCCAGAATACATTCTGGTCCCCTAGGATTCTGGAATTCTCTGAGCCTCCTTGCAGGGTCTAAGTAAGGGTTTTCCCTGGTTCTGTCCTCCAACAGTAAAATGAGCTTCTGGTCTGTATACCTCTTGGCCCATGAGATGACCAAGGGTGGCTGTGTAAAGGTGCCCACAGAACCTGGACACCTGGACTCTGGAGGGTCCAATGGACTGTATGCAAGGCCAGTCACAGAGCAAGGCCAAGCAAGGGTGGGAAGAGAAGAGGGGGTGCGCTGTGGGTGCAGGCTGGCTTGCCCTAGGCTGCTGCATTCCAATGCAGAATTCTAAGAAACCTGAAAGTTCTAAATTTAAATCTAGCCTTCTGGATCATTACAAAGGGGCAATTATCAAGGCAGAGGAGAGAAACATATTGTATTTAACTTTGTTAGCTTGATTTATAACTTTTAAACATAAAGACATGTGGAAGAAGGACCTCCATTTGTACTCTGACCGTAGACTTCTAAATGTTAGGAGCAGCCCACCCCTCAGAGCTCCTTTCTTTTGGCCCCATGTCACTCAGACCAGAAAATTGCATTTGCAAAGTATTGGGTTGGCCAAAAATTGGTTCAAGTTTTCCATCTTATGGAAAAACCCAAATGAACTTTTTGGCCAACCCAGTACCTACATCTCCAAGTATCTTAGCTATCAGCCTGGTGAAGGCAATAACCAGTATCCAGTTTGTGCTTATACTAAAAGGGGTATTTCTTTTGCATCTGTAAGAATATTTGCAAAACATGAAGCAGGTGGGTCCTTGAGGGTGATGGAGGGCAGGCTTGGGTCTACCTACAGAGACATGAAAGCCAGCAGGATCACTTAGGAGAAGAGGGACAAGCCAGAGTCAAGACAACGGGGAAAGCAGGGTTGAAGATTCACTATTTAAACATGCCCCTCACTGAAGAAAAGTGTTCACTCTGGCATATAATCCATTAGAATATTCTAAACAGAAACCTTAGCCATAATCTTGTCCAGTGGTTTCCAAGCTTCTATTTAAAATCAGCAAAATTTTTAAAAATTACCAAAATGAAAATTTAAGTGAAATCCTAATATTAAAGGAACCAAAAGTTCCTCAGATCATTTAAATCCTTATTGACTTCTGGAAAATCCTTTATTGCTTACAGATATTCCTGAAGTTCCTCCTCAGAGGTGTGAGCATCCCAGAGCAGAGATGCAAAACCACAAACCTAGCCATGGTGGGTGCCAGTGGTTGGGCTGCCTAACCTAGGTCTGCTCTCAGCCCTTTCCTCCTCCATCTGGTTGTGAAGGAGCATGTCTCCATAGCCCCCACTGCCCAGCCAATCAGAAGGCACATGACCCAGGCCTGGCCAATCATTATGTTTCACTCTTGACCACAGTGATTGGTTCAGAGAGAGAAGGCGCTCATAGAAGTGTAAATTGGAGATACTCCCAAGACTTCTGCCATAGGGATAGCATACGGAGAATTGCTCTCTCTCCTATTAGGTCTTCTAAAAGGATAGGCAGTCAGAGGAAAGCAGACACAGAGATGGAGTGAGACCTGATCACATGTGGGAACCCCCAATCCATCCATGCATGAAGCCGGACTGCCCTTGACTTGTCATTTACATCAGCGACTGCAATTTCCTTCTCCAGGCCAATTTGGCTGGGCTTTGTCATCTGCCAACAAGATTGTCATGACCGACCCAACCTCTGTGTTTTACACATGAAGCTACTAAAGCCCAGAGTGGGAAAGGAGCATTCCCCAAGGCAAGCAGGATCGCAGCCAGGGCTAGGACTCAGCTTTCTACATAAATGATGACTTGTGCATATTTAACTTCTCCATATCTTTTTTTGATTTGCTAACTCCGACTATGAATTGTGCATATGAATGAGAACTCTAGGCAGGGGAAAAACAGTGAAGCTTCCTGAAACTGAGCCAAAGGAGGCCAGCCCACACTCGGGAATAGACTAAGCTTTCCATGAAGGTGGAATGCTTTGGTGTCATCTGAGAGCCTGGGTAAGTCACATGTCCAAACCAATCTCTTCTACCTTTTCTGCTGCCTGAAGTTCCACCAATAAGATATCTTTCTACTAGATTAAGCATTGCCTGGGTCATCTTCAGACTTTTCTTTTAAAATGCTACCCTGCTGGGCAGGAGTGACATCATCTACCACTGATTCCCTCATGGGAAGAAGCTGCTCAACACCCTCCCAGACCAGAGGGCCCCAGGGAAGCCTCAGATCTACCATGCTGGGTGAGAAAAGTCACCACAGAGGGTGCTTGCAAAACCCAGGTGAAGCAAGCACAGACAACATGGAAGAAGACAGATTTCTCCATTTCTTCTCAAGTGACAGCTTGACAGGTTATCAGATAGTCCCAAAGAAGCAACAAGGGATAAACTGAGGCAGACCTGGGTTCAGACCCTATTCCAGCCAATGTCTTCTCAGATAATGCCAGGCAAATTATACATTTAACTTCTCTGGGCCTCAACTTTCTCACCCATGAATTAAAATACAAATATCTGTCTGGTGAAGGACGTAATGAGTGTACAAAGACCCAGAAGATAGAAGGTGTTTAATAAATGTGTTCCTTTTGCTCAAAAGAAGAAAGCAACCCCTCCACCATAGTGAGTCATCTCTGGAATTCTGGCACTTCTATTATACAAAAATGATGAGTTTTCAGGGTAAGAGCTGCTTCCCAACCAGCCCCAGCTCTGCACATCCCATGGACACCAGAGCAGCCAGTCTGGTCAGGGGCTTGTGGAAGGGGCTGGTGGTCACCACCATTCTCACATCAGCCTTCTTGCACACTCATCAGGCAGCATGCCTTCCCTCTATCCCAGAAGGCAGAAGGGTTCCCCATAATAAGCAAGGGTGCCCTAGGTCAATGTGTGCAAACAGGTGACATCCAAGGGCCCCAAGGCACAGACAGGAGGGCTCTTGGCAATGGTGATATGGTAGCTTGAGGAACTGGGTCTCAGAGAGGTTAAGGACTTTGTTGATTGCCAGCCAGCAAGTAATAGCCAGGTAAGGCTTAAAAACAAACTTACCTATCCTTTCCCTGGTCACCCTATCTAGGGTGCCATTTTCAATACTTCAAAACAGACCATCTGGGAAGGACCTTTTATAGATGGGTCTATTGGAATCAGAAGTAAAAATACAGTTGTGTTATGGAAAAATGAAAACCACAGAGCAGGCGTACTAGTCTCTTCCTTTCTAGGGCTCCCTCATCCTCCCATAGTTGGAGGAAATGACAGAAAATGCTTCTCATGCTCTGATATTGAGAATTTCACATGTCACCCTCATCTGTTACTCTCCCAAGGAATCTGCATTTGGAAAAAAAGAGCCAAGAACAGTGCTTATGCCAAATGAGGGTGCCAGGGGCTTCAGGGGACAGTCCCCATGCCTCAGCACCTTCTTTTTCCACTGAGGAATCAGCCTAGGGCTGAGAGTATCTAGACAGCTCTGAGCCTGGGATGGGGCCTGAGCTGGGGCTGCGGGAATTGCAGCATGTTCAAAGATGTGTCACCGAAATAATGGAATGCCCCAGCGCGGGCCAGGCTGACCTCCCAAAGTATGTGTTTGGGAGTTTGCAGCTGGAGCTCAACTGCTTGAAGAGAGCCAGGCCCACCCGGATGCAGGCAGGCGGCAGCCCCTTTCTATTCCCGCCCCTGGGCCAGGAGCAGACGGGACAGGGGAGAGCAGGGGACCCGACCTAGCTGGGGGCTGCAGTGGACAGGGGACGGCACCACGTGGGACACCAACCAACCAGAGCAGACCCAGATCCTGAGTCAACAAGGCTGGCTGAGAGGAGGATGCAGAGGGGGTGGGGGCCCAGGCCCATAGACAGCAGGGAGGACTGGTGGGATAAGAAAGGACAAGAGGGCCCTCGATGGAGCTGAAGGCGGGCCTGCCCAGGATCACTGGGAGCCCCCATGTTCCTACTCCTAACACTTCCCTACCCCACCCTCTACTTCTCCACAAGATGGGCTCTTATGAAGTTTAAGTTCACTACTGAATAAAGGGGGTTTACCTGGACAATTCCATAGACAGAGGAGCCTGGCAAGCCATAGTCCATGGAGTCACAAAGAGTCAGACATGACTGAGCAACTGAGGACACACACACACAGTCCTAGGAAATGTTTTGGATAGTTGGTCATCATAGGCAGTGGTGTTCTTGAAAAAGCAGGATTCAGCTGTGTGGGTCTTTGACCCAGCTCACCTCCATGTGGGACAGAGATTTGCTGACAGAGGTGACTTCAGGAGCCACTGCCCAGACCTGGCGACTGAGGTGGGCTGTAGGGACATCACCCAACACACAGTTCCATGGCTACCCTCCCTGCCCAGGGCCTTGGCACCAGGACCCCATAGATCTCATGTCCCACCAACACTATGCAGCTCACTTCTGCCACAAAGGCCATGCAATTACTCAGACCACACTAGAGGCAGCCTTGGAGCCATCGGAGGAGTAAGGGCTGACAGGAGGGCGATGGTTTGGTCACAGCCCAAAGATGGGCTCCACCCAAAGACGGTGGCTCTGAGCCCCTAGGCTGGCCTCTCTTCCTTCCCTGGGGTCCCCCAGGATGTCCACCAGTCACTTAAAAGGCCAAGACTGCAGAGGCTCTCAGTTTCCGGGCAGAATATGAGGCTCACCTGACCAAGCAGCCTTCCCCTCACTCCTAGCCCACAGCAGCGCCTAAGCTCAGTGCCAGAAAGGACAGGGCTCTCAGCCCTTCTTCCCAGGGACCGGCAGAGCCCTCTTGCCCTCCTGCCTGCCTGCCTGCAGCTGGCCTGCCCTTTCTGCCTCACCAGACAAGGACTCATACTGCTAAAGCCCCACAACACCCCACAAACACATCTTCACACTTAACAAAGACTGACGGACACACTAACGTATCCATAACACACACGTTCCCAGAGCTCACTCTAATGCTTAAACACATTCACACCAATGCACATTCACATGAACACACAAATCTTTGCATGCTTTCACACAGACACGTAAAACATTCCCACCCAAGTGGTTATTTAGATGTTTGCATAGAATCTGGAGAAGGAAATGGCAACCCACTCCATTGTTCTTGCCTGGAGAATCCCAGGGATGGGGGAGCCTGGTAGGCTGCTGTCTATGGGGTCTCACAAAGTAGGACACGACTGAAGCGACTCAGAAGCAGCAGCATAGAATCTTACACAGGAACACAAACTCACTCACATAAATATGCATGTTCACTCATAAACACACACAAACTCATACCCTCACATATTTGACCATTCAAGGTATCTACTGCTTTCTTCATTCACAGAAAGGGGTCATGGAGGGCAGGAGCCACCAGCTCCCAGGCCCCAACTTGGTAATGGTCCCTCCTCCCTTTCTCCTACGACTGCCTTCCCCATGATTCCCTCCCTCCCCCAGTGGCCATTAGTCTGGGTTCCTCTTTGCTATTCCTTCATTTCTGCCCCATCTCACCTTCGTCAAGCTGCTCCCCTTGCCTGAAAGTGCTCACCATGGAGTCCCACCTAGCAACTCCTACCCAACCTGCAAGACCCCAGCACAGCCCTGCCCATGAAGCACCGGCACCAGCACTGAGCTTCTCGGGGGAACCTTGCACCCTCGGCGAGCGTGCTCACCCATGCAGCTGCACCCTGCCCCCAGGCTCCCCACATTTCCTGGGTATGAATCCTGTGTCACTGATGAGACAGCAAAAGCCTTGAGGCCCCAGGAAAGAGCTGTGCCCCATCCTCCCCACCCTCACTCTCTTGTGGGCCTGGAACATACAGTGGAGAGCTAGGCCCTCAGCTCAGCTCTGCCTGGGTATGCTGCCCCTGACTCATTCTATTGCCATTCAGGCCCCTCCAGTTGAAAGCCATCCACTCTGGGGACAGACATACCTTGGTTCAAATCCTAGCTCCACCATTTCTAACAGTATAACTTGGGCAACCTCAACACCACTTGGCCTTAGTTTCCTCATCTAAAGAAGTATGAATAGTAATTCCTCCTTTGTAGATGCGGGATGAGGAATGGCTATGAAGAACCCTGCATGATGCACAATGGCTGGCACATAGTAGGTGATCCAACATGGCGCTCCCTTTGTTGTGCCTCTCAGCTCTCCTTGTCTGCAATGCAAGGGCCTGAACCCCTAGAATGGAGTGGTCAGGGTGGGATCAGGAAAGCTAGGGGCACCTGGCTCCAGTCCACATTCCCCCTCCCGGCTGTGTCTAAGTCTGCTCCCCTCATGTGGAGGCCCAGAGCTTCAGGACATCTTTGATTAATAAGAAGCGGAAAGATAAGTCTCATGATAATTAATAAATCATTAGCAGTGTTACTTTTCATCAGATAAGTCCATTAATTGTTCCCATTTCCTTACAAAAGCCCAGACCCAGGGGCCTCTTGCAGTGAGTTGATTTTATGAGAACCCAAACTTACAAAGAAAAGCAGGTCCCACCTGCAGGAGCACTGGAGACACTGTCTGCCCAACCCACACCTCTGAACTTTCGAAGAGCAGAAACCAGAACATACACAACAACCCCTGCCCCATAGAAAGGGCCCCAAAGAAGCTCGAAGGCCCCTAACCCAGAGCTGGCACAGCACCAACTGATCACCAGTGTTTGTTGCAGCCATAGTCAACAACAACAGCAACAAAGCCACATCCTAAATGAGAGGGGGGAAGGTTCTAATTGATTAGCAATGCCTGCCAGGCCCACGGGGCCAGGAATGAAGGCACAAGAGGGAAGTCCATCCATTCATCCTTCATTCAGCAAACGACGAGTGAATGCCAAATGCCAAGCAAAGGGCTGGGATACTGTGAAGACCAAGAAAAGACAGAGTTCCTGCTCTCATGGAGTTTATATCTGCCTTCTCTAAAATCCCTTGTCAGAGGAGGAAACTGAAACAGGGAAGGGACTTCCCAAAACCATACTGAGGGTCAGTGGCAAAACTGGCTAGAGCTCCTCACTGTCCCCTTCCCAGCCCATCCTTCCCTCAAAGAAGCAGCAAAGGGATCCTGGCTCTCTATTCCCCTGACACCCAAACACAGATGCTCTGCCAACTTCTCACGCACTCACCCCCAGACTCTGAGGATGGCAGTGTGTTCTCATTCACTTGGAGAAATGTTTTGAATACCAATCGTGTATGGAACACTGAACTGGGGCACACAGAAACTGTCCCCAGAAGCCGGTTGGCTGGTAGGATGGAAAGGTTTCTTTAAAAATAATAAGAACAAAGCAAAACAGTTAGGCACAATAGGAGCACTTAATAATGAACTCTGAGAAATTAAAGGCAAAATGCTTCCTTGCAAGTTGGAAAATCTTAGGCCCTCTGAAGGTGGTGATAGCTTAGGAAGGAATCAGAAAGAAGGTGTGGAGACAGATCCTAGAGGGCTTCCAAGGCACTGATTGCAAGCTTAAATTTGTTCCTTGGGGCTTCACTTGTCCCCTCTGGAGGCATCCTAAGAGGGGACCACTGGATAAATAAATGGTTTGTCTTCGATGGTTTATCCTCCTATATGCCCGCAATGCGGGAGACCCGGGTTCGATCCCTGGGTTAGGAAGATCCCCTGGGAAATGGCAACCTACTCCAGTACTCTTGCCTAGAAAATTCCATGGATGGAGGAGCCTGGTGGGCTACAGCCCATGGGGTCACAAAGAGTCGGACACGACTGAGTGACTTCACGACTTCACAACGATCTTCCTATAACATCGAGCTTACTCATAGATTTGAAAGTGTACTATTTTTAATTAGAAAGTTCTTAAAAGTTTTGTCATAGTGACACAAAAATAAATTCCACATAAAGAGCTAAACATTAAAATGAATAAAACTATGAAAATACTAGAATAAAATATAGGCATATGTTTATATACACTTTGGATAAGAAAACTTTCCAAGCATGGGACAAAATTAAGATGCCCTAAAGACAAAAACAAGTAGATTTATCTACATTAAAAAAAAAAAAAGGATCAAGACCTCCAAAACATAAAGAGTTCACCAGAAAAGATAATCAATAGGTAATTCACAGAAGAAACACAAGTAACTAATAAAGCAGGATTTCTAAACCTCAGCACTATTAACATTTGAAGCCAGTGATTCTTTCTACATACTAAATGTCAATAGTTCCCGTGCCCCAACACCTGGGGGTCTTAAGAGTCAAAACACCTCTAGACATCACAATGTCCTCTGAGGCCAAAATCAGCCCCAGTTGAGAACCATTGTTAAAAAATATATGAAAATAGACTCGATTTCTGAATGAACAGATCATCGCAAATTAAAATAACAATAAAATGTCATTTTTCTCTAATCAGATTGGGAAGATTTTAAAGATAGACAATATCTACAGATGGCAAGGGTTTGGGAAGAATGAGGTTCTCACTCTTTGTTGGTGGGGCTATAAATAGATACAATGATTTCGGAAGACAATCTGGTGCATAATCAGTTTCTTAAATCTGCAAACTCAATGACCTCGCATTCCACTTTTGGACCTACCCCATAGAGGGGGAAAGAATGCATAGAAGTACACAGGACATTGCAAACAAAGGATGTTCACTGGGGACTCTTCTGTAATAGTGAAAACTTGGAAACAAGTGTCAATGAGTTTTTAAAAACTGTTAAATTCTGGTTCAGTTCAGTTCAGTTCAGTGGCCCAGTCGTGTCCGACTCTTTGCGACCCCATGAATCACAGCACGCCAGGCCTCCCTGTCCATCACCAACTCCGGGAGTTCACTCAGACTCGAGTTCATCGAGCCTCTGATGCCATCCAGCCATCTCATCCTCGGTCATCCCCTTCTTCTCCTGCCCCCAATCCTTCCCAGCATCAGAGTCTTTTCCAGTAAATTCTGGTACATTGATACAAATCAGACAATAAAAAAGAGTTGCCAAGACATATGGCTGAGGAAAAGAAAAGAAAACTGCAAAATAATATGATCCTGTATTTGTTTTCTAAGTTAAAATGACATATTTGCACGTGTTTGTGTATACCATTAAAAAGAGTGGAGTGATAGAAAGATCTGGGCAAATAAATAGTAAATTATTGATAGTGGTTAATCTTAAGGAACAAAGGTGGTGGAGGGAATGAGAATAGTATGCATAAGGAGAGAGAGGAATTTCATTTTTGCCTTACAGAGTTCTATATTGAATTTTAACAGTGAACATGTATTATTTTTCGAAAACTTTACTGTGTTTAAGTCATCTTTTCCAAAGGCTAGATAACAGAAAAGTGGCATGTGCAATGAGACACGGAACAATTTGGTTCTCTCGGTTAGCCTAGCTTTCTCCTGGAAAGCCAATGCCTTCTAGTTAAAATGTACCAAGCTCACTGCTGCAGCAAAACAGACTTGGCCAAAGTCTCAACCACAGGCTAGGCTGGGCAGGGCATGTGTTTTTTCAACAATTCTCTGAAATGTTCTGAAAAAAATTAAAACCAATAGTATTTTCACTGTGACTTTATAAATCCATGAACCTCCTAAATCTGTTCAGCCGCCTGCTATTGTTCCTCTTGATCACATATTCTGTTTACAAACAGCACTGGGCATCTTTCCACTTCCCACCACAGCAAACTTTTCCCAAACACAGAGAGACCAGAATTTCTGGGGTGTTGGTTGTTTTTTCATTTCTCTTTTAAAGTATAGTAATTTTCAAATTATGTTTTCAACTTAGAACATGGAACTGTGGTTAGAAATAGGACATTGGAAGCATAAATGTGTAACCAGTGAAACTATGAAGCTATCGAGGCAAATTCAGGATAGATGAGTCAAGGCAAACGTGCTGCTGAGCTTGCAGTCCGCCGCTGACCATGACAGCATCAGGGCCAGAGCTCCGCCCCAGCTCCGTCTAGTGAACTGGTGGCCAGCAAGTCCCTAAAACAGGGAACAGTGGGTGTGGAGGGCTTTATTTTATGGGAGTTTTATTTTAATGGAGTTACAGATGAGCACATGAAATAATGGACGAAAGCCACCTCCCTGCCATGACATTCAAAAAGTCAAGTATGTAATTTCAAAGAAAAAAATCACAAAATAATTTTAAAGCCTAAAAGAAAAAAGACTTGACTAAGAGCAAACGAGAAACTTGCTTAAACTTCAATAATGAGAAACAAATGAAAAAAGCAAATTAAGGATCTCTTAAAGATTTCTCTATCAGCCACGTGGCCTAATGGATAAAGCATTGGCCTCCTAAGCCAGGGATTGTGGGATTGTGGGTTCGAGTCCCACCCAGGGTAGAAGGAGTTGCATTTTGGGGGCTTCCCTGATGGCTCAGATGGTAAAGAGCCCGCCTGCAGGGCAGGAGACCCAGATTTGATCCCTAGGTCGGGAAGATCCCCCAGAGAAGGAAACAGCAACCCACCTGGTAAATCCCATGGTTAGAAGAGCCTGTTGGGCTATAGTACATGGGTTACAAAGAGTCGGACACGACTGAGCAACTTCACTTTCACTTTCAAAGATTTCTCTAGTCTGTTTCAGAAATGCCTCAGAAGTCACAGCTTGAATATAGGAGTGAAGTTTAAGGGCTTCAATGTGGATAGAATCGCACTTCTATTTGCATCAAAAGAAGCAGCCAGTCTGGAAAAGGTGTCCTTCAGACTGGCACTGCCTACCAGTGCATTCTGTGAGTGCTCGGTCACTCTGCTAAGTCGCTTCAGTCATGTCTGACTCTGTGTGACCCCACAGATGGCAGCCCATGAGGCTCCCCTGTCCCTGGGATTCTCCAGGCAAGAACACTGGAGTAGGTTCCCATGTCCTTCTCCAATGCATGAAAGTGAAAAGTGAAAGCGAAGTCGCTCAGCCATGTCCGACTCTTTGCGACCCCATGGACTGCAGCCCACCAGGCTCCTCCATCCATGGGACTTCCCAGGCAAGAGTACTGGAATGGGTTGCCATTGCCTTCTCCGCTCAGTCACTCAGTGGTGTCCAATTCATTGCGACCCCATGGACTGTAGCCTGCTAGATTCCTCTGTCCATGGGGCTTCTCCAAGCAAGAATACTGGAGTGGGTTGCACTTTTCTACTCCAGGAGAATCTTCCTGACCGAGGAACAGAACCTGCGTCTCTTGCATTGGCAGGCATATTCTTTAACACTGAACCACCTGGGAAGCCACACCAACATGTTTTAGTGGGTTGAGGAGAGACTGTGGTTATGAAGGAGTTCTCTGGTAGGCCAAGATTGCCAGGAGAAATATTAATAAACTCAGATATGCAGATGATACCACCCTTATGGCAGAAAGCAAAGAGGAACTAAAGAGGCTCTTGATGAAAGTGAAAGAAAAGAGTGAAAAAGCTGGCTTAAAACTCAACATTCAAAAAACTAAGATCATGGCATCTGGTTCCATCACTTCATGGCAAATAGATGGGGAAACAATGGAAATAGTGAGAGACTTTATTTTCTTGGACTCCAAAATCACTGCAGATGGATGAGTGCAACCATGAAATCAAAAGATGCTTGCTCCTTGGAAGAAAAGCTATGACAAACCTAGACATCATATTAAAAAGCAGACATTACTTTGCTAACAAAGGTCCTTATAGTCAAAGCTATGGTTTTTTTCAGTAGTCATGTATGTTTGTGAAAATTGGACTACAAAGAAAGCTGAGTGCCAAAGAATTGATGCTTTTGAACTATGTGGTACTGGAAAAGACTCTTGAGGGTCTTGGACTGCAAGGAGAATCCAACCAGTCAATCCTAAAGGAAATAAGTCCTGAATATTCATTGGAAGGACTGATGCTGATGCTGAAGCTGAAGCTCCAAAACTCTGGCCACCTGATGGGAAGAACTGACTCATTGGAAAAAACCCTGATACTGAGAAAAATTGAAGGCAGGAGGAGAAAGGGGCGACACAGGATGAGATGGTAGGACGGCATCGTTAACTCAATAGACATGAGTTTGAGAAACTCCAGGAGATAATGAAGGACAGGGAAGCCTGGCATGCTGTAGTCCATGGAGTCACAAAGAGTCAGACACCACTGAGTGACTGAACTGAACTGCGGTTACAAAACAGATACTGATGATGTGGCCCTTTTGTCAACATCTTTCTTCACTAAAAAGTTAGTCAATGTGTGTGAAGACATGTCAATTTCTAAAGTATTTGATAGTAAAATAACAAGAGAAGACATCCCAACAAAATGTGTAAGTCCAAAAAGAACAATGTTCAGTAGCCAAGTAGCGTCCAACTCTTTGCCTGGACTGCCACACACCAGGCTTCCCTGTCTTTCAGTACCTCCCAGAGTTTGCTCAAACTCATGTCCATTGAATCAATGATGTCATCCCACCATCTCATCCTCTATCATCCCCTTGTCCTATTGCCCTCTATCTTTCCCAGCGTCAGGGTCTTTTCCAGTGAGTCAGCTCTTTGCATCAGGTGGCCAAAATACTGGAGCTTCAGCTTCAGCATCAGTCCTTCCAATGAATATTAAGGGCTGATTTCCTTCAGGATTGATCTCCTTGCAAGTCCAAGAGATTCTCAAGAGTCTTCTCCAGAACCACAGTTCAAAGCATCAATTCTTCAGCGCTCAGTGTTCTTTATGATCCAACTCTCACACCTCTATGTGACTACTGGAAAAACCATAGCTTTGACTGGATGGACCTTTGTCAGCAAAGTGATGTCTCTACTTTTTAGAACACTGTCTAAGTTTGCCACAAAGTGAAAGAAGAGAGGTGAAAAAGTTGACTTAAAGCTCAACATTCAGAAAACTAAGATCATGGCATCCAGTCCTGTAACTTCATAGCAAGAAGATGGGGAAACAGTGGCTGACTTTATTTTGGGGGCTCCAAAATCACTGCAGATGGTTATTGCAGCCATGAAATTAAAAGACGCTTCCTCGTTGGAAGGAAATATACTATCTATAGCATATTAAAAATCAGAGACATTACTTTGTCAATAAAGGTCCATCTAGTCAAGGCTATGGTTTTTCCAGTAGTCATGTAAGGATGTGAGAGTTGGACTATAAAGAAAGCTGAGCACAGAAGAATTGATGCTTTTGAACTGTGGTGTTGGAGAAGACTCTTGAGAGTCCCTTGGACTACAAGGAGGTCCAACCAGTCCATCCTAGAGGAGGTCAGTTCTGGGTGTTCATTGGAAGGACTGATGTTGAAGCTAAAACTCCAATACTTTGGCCACCTGATGCGAAGAGCTAACTCATTTGAAAAGACCTTGATGCTGGGAAAGATTGAGGGCAGGAGGAGAAGGGGATGACAAAGGATGAGATGGTTGGATGGCATCACTGACTCAATGGACATGAGTTTGGGTAGACTCTGGAGTTGGTGATGGACAGGGAGGCCTGGTGTGCTGCAGTTCATGGGATGGCAATCGCAGAGAGTCGGACATGACTGAGCAACTGAACTGAACTGAACTGAACTGAGGCTTGCCACAGTGTATCAACTGATATAAATAACTCAGGGCCCTGCTCTAATAGGCAAAATGACAGAAAACAGTGGCCCCAGGAACTACTGCACACAGTGAGATTCCCGGAACCCACATCACACACAGAGTGTACTTTTAAAGGTCTACGCTTGAATACTAAGTGGTAAACTTTTCATCAAAATATAGTTTATAAAGCCTGGCAGTTTGAATATTTGTCTCTTAGGGCTACTTTATAACAAAACGAAAAGGGGTTTTTTTGTTGTTTGTTTTTATTTGCTTTATCGCAGGTATGTGTTGCTGGCTCAACAGGAAGGAAATACTGCTCTAGGTTTTAAAAGTTGGTCTAGGTTGATTTTTTCATAGAGATAAATATCAACTGTGCCATGACTAAGGGCAAAAAACTCATTAAGGTGAATAAAAGTCTATGTTCACACTGAAATGTCAAGTGTCTCTCAGAGACGTTTTATTTAGAATTTTTTTCAAAGTCAATACTCTTAACAACTTTAAGACAAAGCTGCGAAATTATTTTACTGCCACTATCACTGCCATAAAAATGCAGTTGCATGCAGTCGGATGAAGAGAGTTGAGGGGAACTAATTGTAATTAATCCTCTTGGTTTATTTGCATATATCAGTTCTCTGTGATTCAAGTGATGTTTTCAAAACTGTTACCTTTATTTCAACAGGATCCTGAGCCAATGGAACTTATATGAATTTTTTCTTTCCTGGTGGCAACAATTTAAAATATTATTTTATACTTTGGACACAACCTCGTGCATCTTTGATACCTTTATTCCTTCCAATATGGTAAGATGATCCTGGGTCATCTTACTATATTTCCTGTCCCAGATCTGAAATTAGTCATTACCCCAAGAGAACATGGCTCCTCCTCAGGAGATTTTTTTTTAGAAGATTCCATACCTCTATGAAGTTCATTTGTCCATGAAGCATTCCAGAAAATTGTGTGCAAATCAGACTATTGCAATGGAAATGGCATTCCCCCAGAAGCAATATTAAAATTATGTTGGATTCATGAGCTATAATCAGAGACTAAAGACAAGATAGCCATAACCAACAATGAATTGGAAAAAGCAGGACAGAACAACCATAGGCACTAATGTAGTGGAAACAACACCCCACCGATGGAATCTCAAACTCAGTTACCTGCAAGTGCATGGGTGAAGACACTGACAAGTGGGTGAGATAGACAGCTACAGTGTAAAAAGGGGAGTTTTCCATAATGTGGGGGCTCTGGGAGAAGACACTTGAGAGAAGGAAATTTAAGACAAATTACAGGAAAGTCAGCTTCCCAAACTAACAGGTTTTGAACAAACAAACAAGGGTTTTGATATGAAGTAGGCCCAAACTCATGTCCATTGAGTCTGTGATGCCATCCAGCCATTTCATCCTCTGTCGTCCCCTTCTTCTCCTACCCCCAATCCCTCCCAGCATCAGAGTCTTTTCCAATGAGTCAACTCTTCACATGAGGTCGCCAAAGTATTGGAGTTTCAGCCTCAACACCAGTCCTTCCAATGAACACCCAGGACTGATCTCCTCTAGGATGGACTGGTTGGATCTCCTTGCAGTCCAAGGGACTCTCAAGAGTCTTCTCCAACACCACAGTTCAAAAGCATCAATTCTTCAGTGCTCAGCTTTCTTCACAGTCCAACTCTCACATCCATACAGGACCACTCCAACTTACATAAGTTTGGGTAAACTCCGGGAGTTGGTGATGGACAGGGAGGCCTGGCGTGCTGTGATTCATGGGGTCGCAAAGAGTCGGACACGACTGAGCAACTGAACTGAACTGAACTGAGGCCTAAAACTTCCCATTCCCAACCACTCTCTAGTTCTATAACATCAAGGAAGCAGCCTCTCCTCCAAGAATTCTGATTTCCTTGTTGGTAAAAGGGCTTCCCTGATAGTTCAGTTGGTAAAGAATTTGCCTGCAATGCAGGAGACCCCGGTTCGACTCCTGGGTTGGGAAGATCCACTGGAGAAGGGATAGGCTACCCACTCCAGTATTCTTGGGCTCCCCTGGTGCCTCAGCTGGTAAAGAATCCACCTGCATTATGAGAAACCTAGGTTCGATCCCTGGGTTGAGAAGATCCTCTGGAGAAGGGAAAGTCTACCCACTCCAATATTCTGGCCTGGAGAATTTCATGAACTATACGGTCCATGGGTTTGCAAAGAGTTGAACATAACTGAGAGACTTAATTTGGAGAAGGAAATGGCAACCCACTCCAGTATTCTTGCCTTGAGAATCCCAGGGATGGAGGAGCCTGGTGGGCTGCCATCTATGGAGTCGCACAGAGTCAGACACGACTGAAGTGACTTAGCACTTCAGAGAGATTTAATGGGGATAATTGCCAGAAATAGCAGAAAGTTGTGAGGATCAGATGAGATGATTGGCATCTCAAACTTAACATGTCCCAAGTAGCCACCAAACCTGTTACTTCCATCATCTTTTCATCTGATTTAATGATCTCTCCATCCATTCACTTGCTCAGGCCCTAAATCTTCAAATCATGAAGTCCCACAGGCTCTATTTTCTAAATACATCGAGACTCTAACCACTTTTCTACCAATTCCATCACCACCACACTGGCCAAGTCACAGAGCTTGTTGCCCTCAGTTCAGTCAGTTCAGTTGCCCAGTCAGGTCCAACTCTTTGCAACGCCATGGACTGCAGCATGCCAGGCTTCCCTGTCCATCACCAACTCCAATTTGAATCTTGCTCAAATTCATCTCCATCAAGTTGGTGATATCATTCAACCATCTCAGCCTCTGTCGCCCACTGCTCCTGCCTTCAATCGTTCTCAGCATCAAGGTCTTTTCCAGTCAGTCAGTTCTTCACATCAAGTGGCCAAAGTATTGGAGTTTCAGCTTGAGCATCTGTCTTCCAGTGAATATTCAGGACTTATTTCCTTTAGGATGGACTGGTTTGATCTCCTTGCTGTCCAAGGTATTCTCAAGAGTCTTTTCCAACACCACAGTTCAAAAGCATCAATTCTTTGGCACTCAGCTTTCTTTATAGTTCAACTCTCACGTCCATACATGACCACTGGAAAAACCATAGTTTTGACTAGACAGACCTTTGTCAACAAAGTAATGTCTCTGCTTTCTAATATGCTGTCTAGGTTTGTCATAGCTTTTCTTCCAAGGAGCAAGCGTCTTTTAATTTCATGGCTGCAGTCACCATCTGCAGTGATTTCAGAGCCCCAAAAATAAAGTCTCTCACTGTTTCCATTGTTTCCCCATCTATTTGCCATGAAGTGATGGGACTGGATGCCATGATCTTAGTTTTTTGAATGTTGCATTTTAAGCCAACTTTTCCCCTCTCCTCTTTCACTTTCATCAAGAGGCTCTTTAGTTCCTCTTCACTTTCTGCCATAAGGGTGGTGTCATTTGCATATCTGAGGTTATTGATATTTTTTCCAGCAATCTTGATTCCAGCTTGTGCTTAATCCAGTCTGTCATCTCAAATGATGTACTCTGCATATAAGTTAAATAAGCAGGGTGACAATATATAGTCTTGACGTATTCCTTTCCCAATTTGGAACCAGTCTGTTGTTCCATGTCTGGTTCTAACTGTTGTTTCTTGACCTGCATATAGATTTCTCAGGAGGCAGGTCAGGTGGTCTGGTATTCCCATCTCTTTAAGAATTTTCCACAGTTTTTTGTGATCCACACAGTCAAAGGCTTTGGCATAGTCAATAAAGTAGATGTTTTTCTGGAACTCTCATGCTTTTTTGATGATCCAACAGATGTTGGCAATTTGATCTCTGGTTCCCCTGCCTTTTCTAAATCCACCTTGAACATTTGTCCACATACTGTTGAAGTTCAGTATTGACCTCATATGAAGTTCATATGAAGTATGATGTTCAACATACTGTTGCTCCCCTGGATCATTGCAATTATCTCCAAAGGGTCTCCCTCCCTCTACCCTTGACCCCTACAGTCTGAATGCCCACAGCAACACACAGATCCCATCAAATCATTCCTCTCCTCCCCCAAACCCTTCCAGTGTTTCCATGTCAGCATAAAGCCTTATCCTTGAGCTAAGAGGACCTACTTAGTCTGGCCTCTGCTTGCCTGCTGACATTGGAAAAGTCAAGGGATATGGGTGTGACAAACTGTGTCTGCCGCCCCCAGTAACAGAGGAGACTACAAGTGCATGGCCCAACCAGAGCCAGAAGGACTCTGAGAATCCTCCTGCCCCTCCTCATCCTCCCTGACATCAGAGGTCACCTTAGGACCCTCCCCAGGATGCTCTCCCTGAGCTCGCAGTCTTCCCAGAGCCAGAGTCCTAACTTGTGCCCAAGGAAACCTCTGCTCTTCTGTTATCTGGTGTTCCAAGTGGCAATTCCCAGCCCCTTGGCAGTCAGGCCTCAGCCATCCCATCCTTAATATCTCTGCCCAAATGAGTTTTCTAACATTTCCAATTTTAAAATTATATTCCCCAAGAGAATAGATTCATTTATCTGAATTTTGAGCACCTCCCATATGCCCCATAACTGCTGGCTATCTTGGAGCAGGAGATGTTTCAAAAAGTAGACAATAAGCTATGCAGACAAGGGAAAGTAACTAAAGGTTTCTGTGCCTCAGTTATCTTATCTGAAAATGAGCAAACTTTCCCCCAAGAAGATCATAGGCCTCCATTGTCCTCAGTGGAACAAGCTGCCAGAATTCATCAGTTATTTAATATGCATGTTAGTCCATGAAGATATAGTGGTCATTCCTTTTGAGCACCCAGTAAACACAGAGAAAATGTTATTTTATTTATTTCAGTGATTATTCAGTATTAAGTATTATGTGCTGCCTGAAAACCATAGAGAAAGTAGAGATGAGTTAGACCGTCTCACCTCCAAGAAGCTGACAGCTTAGTGGAGATGATTAAGGCACACCAAGCCTATATAATGTCTGTAAGAATGGGCTACCACTGATGGATGAACCAACCTCACTGGTACTCAGAAGGGATCATTTAGCTACCTGTACAGGTCAGCCTCCTCAGGGGACAGGACACTTGCATCTGGAAAGATGAATCTACTTGCCTCTCACTCCCTCCTGAGAGAAGAGCCTGGATGAAGGCAGGGTGGTATGAAGCGGCGCACAGGGAGGTGGAGGGCCGAGGGTGAGGAGAAACAGTGAGGCCAAAATCCCAAGCACAGTTGGGCCATGGAGGGTTTGGAGGGGGCGGGAGCAGGCTAAAGAATTTGTGCATCAGTTTGAAGCTGTTGGGGAGCCCTGGGGAGGCTTATACAGGAGTGACTCCCAAGGAAACGGAGGTATTACACAACAGTCAAGACCACAAGTGCTGGCAGGTCATATTTGGATTCAGATCTTAGCTCGCACCACCTACAAGCTGGGTGAACGTGGGAAAGTTATTCTGTGCCTTAGTTATCTTATTTGTAAACTGGGCATAATAATAGTATTTACCTCAAAGGGTATTATCAGGATTAAACTAGTTAATTCTTATAATGTTGCTGACCTTAAAAATGTGCAACATGAGAGCTGTGAATTAAGTTTCATTTGGGGGAAAATGAGGACTATAGCCTGGGAGGCAGCATTTCAGATGTCTCTGAGAAACTCCAAAGAGGTAGGAGGGAAGGTCAGTATATACACGATTTTGGTCAAGGGGGAGTACATGTAATTAAGCACATACTTTTTGCAGAAGGTTTCTGACTGTCAGAAGGTTTCTGACAGTCACAGGAGCAGTCATCACCGTGAAGGAATTTAGTGCTTTAGTGAGAAGGTGCACGAACTGGGCTTATAAAATTGGCCCCTTAAATATCTATCTGAAGACCTGTTCTGCCAGTTTTTCCCCAAGCTCAGAGTGCCTCATTCCTGTTCTCTACCTTGAACTCCTTTCAGGGGGTGTTGAAGGTCAGCAGCTACAGCAACACGTGATTTAATCCTTGTAGAGGTAGATGGCAAGTGCCAATTTGTAGTCAACAAAGTGTTTAGAACTGTGTCTGGTATGTAGTAACCATTTAATACATTTTACTATTAGCATTGGGCTTCCCAGGTGGCTCAGTGGTAAAGAATCTGCCTGCCAAGGCAGAATATGCGGAAATGCAGGTTTGACCCCTGGGTCAGGAAGATCCCCTGGAGAAGGGCATGGCATCCCACTCCAGTATTCTTGCCTGAGAATCCCCATGGACAGAGGAGCCTAGCGGGCTGCAGTCCATGGGCCCCCACAGAGTCAGACACAGCTGAGCACAGCACAGCAGCAATACTAGCATTATCATTTATTTAATTATCTAGATTTCCTACTAGACTGCCAGCCAGTTCATCAGGACAATAAACTATTTGTTTTGCTTATCTCAGTGCCCCAGAGTCTAGCAAAGGGCCTGGCACATAGTATGTGTTCAATTAATGTTCAATTAATGAAAAGACAACAGGAATACTGGATGGGCTGGTCTCCCTGTGCCATGGGGCTTCTCAAGGCCCTAGAGGCCCCAGAAGAAGGTCCAAGTGAGGCTGTCACAAGGGAGCAGGTCACCATTCAGCCCCACAGACTATCTCAGCTGTAGATACATGCCTACCAGGGCCTGCCTACCCCAGGACACAGCCTTCATCTGGGCAGAAGTCTGGCCCTCAGATCATCCTACAGCCACCTACCTCTTCACTCAGGAGTCTAAAAACACATCATTCCCAGGAAACGTCTACTTTCCAACAATTCTTAATCCTTTTGTAGTCAGTCCTTTTCCCCAGCTCTCCCCAAGTGAGCCTTTCACACATAAATCTAGACAGGTCACTCCTGTACTTAAAACCCATCCCTGCTTTCATTTGTCTTGAAGATAAGGTCCAAACTCTAAAGTACTCAGATACTTAGCAGACCCTATACAGTCAGCCCTAGATGCACATTCCCAGCCTCTCTCCTTCCCGTTATCACCACTAGTCCCCTCTCCACCTTAGCCAGGGCCTACATCTCCCCCAAATGCTCCAGTCTGTACATCTCTGCCTCCAGCTCCCTTCTCCCCTGTGCTTTCTGGAAAGCTCTTCATTCTGTAAAATCTGCTTCAGTTATGATCTGCTCTATGGCACGTCTTCCCAGATGCCCTGCTAACACTTAAGAAATCTCATACCTTCTTACAGTTGTCTGTTTATATCTCTGTCTCTGCCACAGGACTGAGAGGGCTGGAGGGCTGGAACTGTCTTTTCTTTTTTTTTTTCTTTGGATCCTTAAATCCCAGCCCAGAATCTGGGATGCAATATAAGAGTCCATCAGGAAATGTTTATTAGTTGGTTAGTCCATTGGCAAAATGAATGAACAAATGAGTGAATGAATGAACAGCAGGTTCTCTGTGCCCCAGTGATCCAGGCATGTAGTTGGAGCACAGGGAATTATTCCTGTGTGAACCCCTGAATAAGATATACCTCCACTGACCTTCTACATTTATTTTTTCAGTACCAGCTCCTCTCAACACAACATACACACACACACACATATGCAGCTCTTCCATCTCTCCTTCAATTTTTTCTAAAAGAATCTCTTCATAAGCATTGCCTCATAAGACAAAAAATTCATATATATATATATATATATATATATTCAAATGTATAAAGTTTCCAGAAGTTCTTCTCAAAAAACACGGACCAAGAATTGCCAAACAGTCCCGTGAAATGCCACACCAGGACAGCCTCTGAGCAGATGTTCTTTCTGGGGAGACCCAGGTGTCCTGCCTCTCCCCATCCTGCTTTATGCATGTGAGGCTCCAGTCCAGCTTCCCTTGCTTGGCACTGAGTGGACACCTGCAACTGGGCTGTAATCCCAGCTAAGCCGCCTGCACACAGCCCAGCACCACCCCCACTCCTGGCCACAGGGACTTGAATAGCCAGGTGCACCTGTGGGCCAGGCAGCCCCTGATCCGAGGGTGGAGCCCAACAGGACCAAGGCCTCAGCTTTTGAAGCACTGACAGGGCTGCCCTGCCGAGCCTGACCTATGACCTACAGGTGGGCACAGCCATTGTCCCAGGTCCCGACTGCTGTCTGTCCTGTTGCAGGGACCCGTGAAAGTATCCATTTCAGATCTGTGCAAAGCAAAACAAACAGAGGGGCCAAGGGGCAGGGGTTTGTGTGGAGGGCTTTGCCGGGTGGGAAACCATTGTTGCAAGTACAGGTATAATCCGCACCAGGCAGGCCCCACCAGCTGGCAGGACTCCACCTGCCATGGGCTATTTATAAATACACGGCCAACTTGGAGCTCCACAACAAGAGCCTCTGGAACTTAGGGGGCTCCACAGGATTGGGAAGAGGCTTCAGTATCAGAAACCAGCACCTGCCTCTCACTGAGCCTGTCAACCAGGAGGGATGAGGTGAGGGGTCCCTTCCTCCCTGCCATAGACTGGAGGCTGGGGCCAAGCACGGGCCAGGCGGGACAGAGCTGGTAGATTCCACAGGACCAATAGCGGCAGACAACAGCACTGTCAGAGCCGCCACGAGCAGAGGCTGAGTTAGCTACAGTCATCACAGTTCTGGCGACTGAAGGTTGCTACTGACAAACAGGAGAGGGTTGTGAATGGAGGCTTCCGGGGAGTTTGTGTTATTGTGTAACTGTGAACAGGCCCAGACCTTGGTTAGATTCTAACTGTGGTACAGCTGCAGACTTGCTGTGTGAACTCAGACAAATGACCTAACCCCTTTGAGACTCGGTTAATTCACCTATAAAACAGGCATGTCGATAACCAGCCTGGAGGGATATTGTGAGGATCAATTTTGTGCTAAATCCCCTGGCCCCCTCCCCCTCCAGCCTCTTACTTCCTACAGTCCACCTGGCTCAGGCAACCAAATAGGATTTTCTAAAACACTGAGACTTTTAAAACATTTTTATTGTTAAATAAAATGCACATTCAGAAAATACTCCAAGCATCAAGGTATGACTTAACAAATTACTGTAAAAAGAATATCTATGTGCTCCTCACCCAAGTAAAAAAGAAGTGAACACTGCCTGGACTCCAGAAGCCATCACAGATCACTTTCCAAACATGAAAGTAAAGTGTTAGTCACTCAGTTGTGTCCAACTCTTCGTGCGACCCCATGGACTGTAGCCTGCCAGGCTCCTCTGTCCACAGAATTCGCCAGGCAAGAATACTGGAGTGGGTAGCCATTTCAATCACAGTCATCCCTTTCACCCTAATAGTATAAATATTTAGAATCACATAGTCTGTATGGCTTCTAAAGTCTGCCTTATATATTTTAAATTGATTGGTTATTATGTGTAACTTAATTCTTTTTCATTGTTTTATAATATTCCAGTATATGGATTTACCATACACAGCTGTTATAAGACTTCTTACATCTATCATAGAGCACAATGAAAAGAAAACCTATTTTTCTCTACACAGTCATAGAACATTTCTGGACACTCAAAATACAGGTGTTTTTCCCACACCAACCAATTCTCCAACACCAGCTTCAGTTCTGTTCAGTTCAGTTGCTCAGTCATGTCCTACAGTTCAATTCTAACACTACTTGCCTTGAGTTAGTATTCAGTCCCATAGATTAAGGATCCAGTCCCACAAGACTGCCTCCACTTTAGACACCAAGTGGGTTACACTCACTTACGTCCAACTTGACTACAAATCAAAGGTTCCCAGGAACCCCTCCTCAGATTCAATAATTTGCTACAATGGCTCTTAGAACTCAGGGAAATGCTTATGTTTACCAGTCTGTCATATGATAAATGACACTGTAAAGGATACAGATGAATAGCCAGATGGAAAGGTTTATAGGGCAAGGTCCAGAAGTGGCCTGCGCAAATGCTGTTTCACTGGTGCTGGAGTGCCCCACTCTCACAGCACAGAGATGTGTTCACCAACCCAGAAGCTCTCCAAAACCATTAAGAGACTTGTCCATGGATTTTTATAGAAGCTTTCTCACATAGGCATGATTGATTATTCACTCAATCTCTAGTCCCTCTCCCTTCTCAGAGGATGGATGAGGGATGGAGAGCTGAAAGTTCCAAGCTTCTAATCACAATTTGGTCTGTCTGGTGACCAGCTCCCATCTAGGAGCTCAACAAGAGTCACCTTGTTAGAATAAAAGATGCTGCTATTACGCAGGAAATGCTAAGGACTTAGAAGCTCTATTATCAGGAACTTGGGTCAAAGGCCAACTATTAGAACAAAGATGCTCCTAACACCTTTATGGATTAGGAAATTATAAAGGTTTTAGGAGCTCTGGTCAGGAACCAAGGATGAAGACCAAAATAGGTATTTATTATATCACAAACAGGCACACCTTTAGTTTGGATATCTATGGGAAAGGAACTTCTAGGTCATAGGCTGAGTATCTTGCATTTCGCTGGATAATTGCTCACTCTTTTCCTCAGTGGTTGTACCAATACATCACTCTTTTCTAGTGATATAAAGAGTTCCCATTGTTCCATGTCCTCACTAAGACTGATGTTGCCAGATGGCTTTACTTTAGCTATTTTGATTATCTAATTGTGGTTTAAATATCCATTTCCCTTATTATGAGAGAAACTGACCAGCTTTTAATACATGTGTTAGACATTTGGATGTCAGCATTTGTGAGGTGCCTGTGTAGGTTCTTTGTTCAGTTTCCTATTAGGTTGTTTGTCTTTTTCTTATTGATTTGTAGAAGTCCTTTGTCAGTTTTAGAGATGGACTGTTTGCTATATGTCAAATATCTTCTTCTATTCTGTCACTGCATTCACAGAATATTCTGTTTCTTACAGTATCTTTTGATGAACTGAAGTCCTTGATTTTAATGTAGTTTTCTCCTTAATGTCTAGTGATTTTGCACCCCACTCCAGTATTCTTGCTCGGAAAATCCCATGGATGGAAGAGCCTGGTGGGCTGCAGTCCATGGGATCGCGAAGTCGGACATGACTGAGAAACTTCACTTTCACTTTTCACTCTCGTGCCTTGGAGAAGGAAATGGCAACCCACTCCAGTGTTCTTGCCTGGAGAATCCCAGAGACAGAAGAGCCTGGTAGGCTGCCATCTCTGGGGTCGCACAGAGTCGGACACGACTGAAGTGACTTAGCAGCAGCAGCAGCAGCAACATGGGCCATATAGAAAACTCTCCTTATCCTCAAAGTCATGAAGACATTGTCCCATTTTATCTTCCCAGAGTTTCTTTGTTTTGCACTTATCATTTAGATACATGGAACATCTAGATTTGATTTTTGTGTGTGATATGAAGTTACGGTCTAGTGTCTTTCTTTTTTTTTTTCATACAGATACCCAATTTCCCCAGCACCATTCTCTCTTGCTCTGCAGGTATCACTTTTATCATAAATCAATGTCTACATATGCATGATCTGTTTCTGGATGCTCAAAATCTCTTCCATCACCTTATCTGTTTACCCTTGTGCCAGTAACATTGTCTTATTATCACAGATCCTAATAACTGTCCAGGAAGTATTACATACTTGTTTCTTTCTATAAGATCGTGTTTGCTGCTCTTGTCCCTTTACATTTCCATATAAATTTCAGAATCACCTTGTAAAACTTCACAAAAACAAAACACTTAGGACCTTCGTTTGGACTGCATTGAGTCCATATATCACTGTGAGAACTGATTTAAGTCTTTCAATCCATGAACATTGTATGTCTTTAGTTTTTATTCTTTACTTCTTTATTTTCTTTCAATAATATTTTCTAGCTTTCCCTATAGAAGTTTTGTCCATGTTTTGTTAGGTTTATTTTAGGTATTTGATATTTGTTGATATGTTTAAAGTGGTAGTTTTTATTATCCGTTTGTTGCTGGTACACAGAAATAGGACTGATTTTTCTTTTTAACATTGCCTTTACAACCAGCTAAACTTTCTTATTAAGCCTAATATTTTATCTGCATATTCCTTTTGGATATTCTACATATACATTCCTATCCTCTTTAAATATTGAGGATTTTATTTATTCCTTTCATTCACTCTATTTCTTATTCTCTGCTCTGGCAGCATTTTCAAAACTTAATTGACTACAGATGCTTCGGTTATGGACTGCCTATTTAATCTCTAAAAAGCTTCCCACTAAACAAAGTCTTAGGAAAGGTAGAATAAGGGGAAAATAACAAGGAAACGACTTAGAACTCAAAGACCTATGTCTGACTCACATTTAGTAGTTATGTGACCCAGGCAAGCTACCTAAGGACATATCAGAGTAAACTTTTAACACAGATGAAAGCAAAAGGTGACAGCAACTGTGAGAGATTTCTCAGAAGTAAAATCAAGTTATGAAATCAGTGCTTTTATAAACCCTAGGCCCAACATTTGCAGAATAAATATTATTTTCAAGTATCCATGAGATATATATAAAAATTGAATACACTGAGGCTTAAAGCAAGGCTGAAATTTTTAAAGAATTGAATTTATTTTACAAAATGCAATTAAGCTAAGAATCAACTTAGAAAAGGATAAATATATTTGTAAATTAAGTAATATGATTCTAGACAAAGTAAAATCCACAGTGGAAAGTAAACAAAATATCTGGCACTGAAAATAAAACTTGTGGATGCAATTAAACATACAATTATAGGGACATATATCCTTAGAAACATATAAAGGCTGAAATTAATGCACAACATCTATTTCAAGAAATTATGAAAACATCAGCAATAGCAACATTAAAATAAACCCAAGATTCGGAAGGAAAAACTTGTATGTTAAAGATAAGAGTAGAAATAAGTGAAAGAGAAACGAAACATAAAATAGAAAGATCAACAAAGTCAAATTTGGTTTACTGCAAAGACTAATAAAATTGATACTGTCCTGGTTTATAAGGAGATGTAATGCTGGGCTAGAAGAAGCACAAGCTGGAATCAAGATTGCCAGGAGAAATATCAATAACCTCAGATATGCAGATGATACCACCCTTACAGCAGAAAGTGAAGAGGAACTAAAAAGCCTATTGATGAATGTGAAAGAGGAGAGTGAAAAAGTTGGCTTAAAGCTCAACATTCAGAAAATGAAGATCATGGCATCTGGTCCCATCACTTCATGGGAAATAGATGGGGAAACAATGGAAATAGTGTCAGACTTTATTTTTTTGAGTTCCAAAATCACTGCAGATGGTGACTGCAGCCATGAAATTAAAACATACTTACACCTTGGAAAGAAAGTTATGACCAACCTAGACAGCATATTCAAAAGCAGAGACATTGCATTGCCAACAAAGGTCTGTCTAGTCAAGGCTATGGTTTTTCCAGTGCTCATGTATGTGAGAGTTGGACTATGAAGAAAGCTGAGCACCAAAGAATTGATGCTTTTGAACTGTGGTGTTGGAGAAGACTCTTGAGAGTCCCTTGGACTGCAAGGAGGTCCAACCAGTCCATCCTAAAGGAGATCAGTCCTAGGTGTTCACTGGAGGGACTGATGTTGAGGCTGAAACTCCAGTACTTTGCCCACCTCATGTGAAGAGTTGACTCACTGGAAAAGACTCTGATGCTGGGAGGGATTGGGGGCAGCAGGAGAAGGGGACAACTGAGGATAAGATGGCTGGATGACATCACTGACTCGATGAACATGAGTTTGAGTGAACTCCAGGAGTTGGTGATGGACAGGGAGGCCTGGCGTGCTGTGATTCATGGGGTTGCAAAGAGTCGGACACGACTGAGCAACTGAACTGAACAAACTGAACTGAAAGCAATGTTAGGAATGAAAAAGAGGACATGAACTTCAGAGTCACAGACACTGGGAAAACAAGAGAGAGGAAATCATAAATTCTATGACAAAATTTTGAAAGTTTAACTGAAATAGATAAATTCTTATTAAAAGCACAACTTTCAAATGTATATAAGAAATAAAAATGCTAACGGTTCTATAATTATGAAAAAGTTGAATCCCAAATTAAAAATATGTCCAATAAGAAAACATTACAGACAATTTCTACCATTTAAGCTAGAAATTTCATTAATCCAATCAGAACACAGCTCTCTTTACAAGGTTAGCTGTACCTCTTTTACAAAATCTGCCTCCACAAATCAGAAAAACGAGCCAAGCACACTTTTGAATGTAGAAGCAGAAATCCTCAATAATGTATTCTCAAATCTAATTTGGCAGAATACTAAGAGAATAATAAGCAATGAACTCTTGGCAAGAATGCAGGAGAGCTGGGGGAAGCTGAAATGAGAAGCTGATTTACCACTATCTACCCCAGTACCCAGATTTGCTGGCATATTGAATGAAGCACTTTAATAGCATCATCTTTCAGGATTTGAAACAGCTCCACTGGAATTCCATCACCTCCACTGGAATTCCATCACCTTCACTAGCTTTGTTCGTAGTGATACTTTCTAAGGCCCACTTGACTTCACATTCCAGGATGTCTGGCTCCAGGTGAGTGATCACACGATCATGATTATCTTGGTCTTGAAGATCTTTTTTGTACAGTTCTTCTGTGTATTCTTGCCACCTCTTCTTAATATCTTCTGCTTCTGTTAGGCCCATACCATTTCTGCCCTTTATTGAGCCCATCTTTGCATGAAATGCTCCCCTGTTATCTCTGATTTTCTTGAAGAGATCTCTAGTCTTTCCCATTCTGTTGTTAGCCTCCATTTCTTTGCATTGATTGCCGAAGAAGGCTTTCTTATCTCTTCTTGCTATTCTTTGGAACTCTGCATTCAGATGCTTATAGCTTTCCTTTTCTCCTTTGCTTTTGGCTTCTCTTCTTTTTCACAGCTATTTGTAAGACCTCCCCAGACAGCCATTTTGCTTTTCTTGCATTTCTTTTCCATGGGGATGGTCTTGATCCCTGTCTCCTGTACAACGTCACAAACCTCCATCCATAGTTCATCAGGCACTCTATCAGATCTAGTCCCTTAAATCTATTTTTCACTTCCACTGCATAATCATAAGGGATTTGATTTAGGTAATACCTGAATGGTCTAGTGGTTTTCCCTACTTTCTTCAATTTAAGTCTGAATTTGGCAATAAGGAGTTCATGATCTGAGCCACAGTCAGCTCCTGGTCCTGTTTTTGTTGACTGTATAGAGCTTCTCCATCTTTGGCTGCAAAGAATATAATCAGTCTGATTTTGGTGTTGACCATCTGGTGATGTCCATGTGTAGAGTCTTCTCTTGTGTTGTTGGAAGAGGGTGTTTACTCTGACCAGTGCATTTTCTTGGCAAAACTCTATTAGTCTTTGCCCTGCTTCATTCTGTATTCCAAGGCCAAATTTGCCTGTTACTCCAGGTGTTTCTTGACTTCCTACTTTAGCATTCCAGTCCCCTATAATGAAAAGTATATCTTTTTTAGGTGTTAGTTCTAAAAGGTCTTGTAGGTCCTCATAGAATCATTTAACTTCAGCTTCTTCAGCGTAACTGGTTGGGGCATAGACTTGGATTACCATGATATTGAATGGTTTGCCTTGGAAACGAACAGAGATCATTCTATCGTTTTTGAGAGTGCATCCAAGTACTGCATTTCGGACTCTTTTGTTGACCATGATGGCTACTCCATTTCTTCTGAGGGATTCCTGCCCGCAGTAGTAGATATAATGGTCATCTGAGTTAAAGTCACCCATTCCAAGCCATTTTAGTTCACTGATTCCCAGAATGTCAGCGTTCACTCTTGCCATCTCTTGTTTGACCACTTCCAATTTGCCTTGATTCGTGGACCTAACATTCCAGGTTCCTATGCAATATTGCTCTTTACAGCATTGGACCTTGCTTCTATCACCAGTTACATCCACAACTGGGTATTGTTTTTACTTTGGCTCCATCCCTTCATTCTTTCTGGAGTTATTTCTCCACTGATCTCCAGTAGCATATTGGGCACCTACTGACCTGGGGAGTTCCTCTTTCAGTATCCTATCATTTTGCCTTTTCATACTGTTCATGGGGTTCTCAAGGCAAGAATACTGAAGTGGTTTGCCATTCCCTTCTCCAGTGGACCACATTTTGTCAGACGTCTCCACCATGACCCGCCCATCTTGGGTGGCCCCACGGGCATGGCTTAGTTTCACTGAGTTAGACAAGGCTGTGGTCCTAGTGTGATTAGATTGACTAGTTTTCTGTGAGTATGGTTTCAGTGTGTCTGCCATCTGATGCCCTCTTGCAACACCTACTGTCTTACTTGGGTTTCTCTTACCTTGGACGTAGGGTTATCTCTTCACGGCTTTCAAATCTTGAAAGATGATGCTGTGAAAGTGCTGCACTCAATATGCCAGCAAATTTGGAAAACTCAGCAGTGGCCACAGGACTGGAAAAGGTCGGTTTTCATTCCAATCCCAAAGAAAGGCAATGCAAAAGAATTTTCAAACTATCGCACGATTGCACTCATCTCACACACTAGTAATGCTCAAAATTCTCCAAGCCAGGCTTCAGCAATACGTGAACCGTGAACTTCCAGATGTTCAAGCTGGTTATAGAAAAGGCAGAACAATCAGAGATCAAATTGCCAACATCTGCTGGATCATGGAAAAACCAAGAAAGTTCCAGAAAAGCATCTATTTCTGCTTTATTGACTATGCCAAAGCCTTTGACTGTGTGGATCACAATAAACTGTGGGAAATTCTGAGAGATGGGAATACCAGACCACCTGACCTGCCTCTTGAGAAACCTATATGTAGGTCAGGAAGCAACAGTTAGAACTGGACATGGAACAACAGACTGGTTCCAAATAAGAAAAGGAGTACACCAAGGCTGTATACTGTCACCCTGCTTATTTAACTTATATGCAGAGTACATCATGAGAAACGCTGGGCTGGAAGAAGCGCAAGCTGGAATCAAGATTGCCAGGAGAAATATCAATAACCTCAGATATGCAGATGATACCACCCTTATGGCAGAAAGTGAAGAGGAACTAAAAAGCCTCTTGATGAAAGTGAAAGAGGAGAGTGAAAAAGTTAGCTTAAAGCTCAACATTCAGAAAATGAAGATCATGGCATCTGGTCCCATCATTTCATGGGAAATAGATGGGGAAACAGTGGAAACAGTGTCAGACTTTATTTTTTTGAGCTCCAACATCACTGCAGATGGTGACTGCAGCCATGAAATTAAAAGACGCTTACTCCTTGGAAGAAAAGTTATGACCAGCCTAGATAGCATATTGAAAAGCAGAGACATTACTTTGTCAACAAAGGTCCATCTAGTCAAGGCTATGGTTTTGCCAGTGGTCATGTATGGATGTGAGAGTTGGACTGTGAAGAAAGCTGAGTGCTGAAGAATTGATGCTTTTGAACTGTGGTGTTGGAGAAGACTCTTATGAGTCCCTTGGACTGCAAGGAGATCCAACCAGTCCATTCTGAAGGAGATCAGTCCTGGGATTTCTTTGGAAGGACTTATACTAAAGCTGAAACTCCAGTACTTTGGCTACCTCATGTGAAGAGTTGACTCATTGGAAAAGACTCTGATGCTGGGAGGAATTCGGGGCAGGAGGAGGAGGGGACGACAGAGGATGAGATGGCTAGATGGCATCACTGACTTGATGGACGTGAATCTGAGTGAACTCCAGGAGTTGGTGATGGACAGGGAGGCCTGGCGTGCTGCGATTCATGGGGTCACAGAGAGCCAGACACTACTGAGTGACTGAACTGAACTGAACTGATCCCAGTACCCTGGGCACAAGCTACTTTGTTTATAGAAAAAATAGAGAACGTGAGCTAACCCACCTAGTCAGTTCAACTGAATGCTCAGTTAAGTGAAGGTCTATAAAGTCAGACTGATGGTGTGGATGTGTGTATGATGATGGAGGTGTGTGAGACACAGCTGAATGAACTCATAGTACATGAAGTGTTTTGTATCCTTTTTAACTTAACATTTTCCCATAAGTCTATCTTTCATAAAGATCATTTAAAACAATTGACTACCTGTTTTTCTTATGAATAGACCAGTTTTGAAATTAGTAACCTTTTAATGTTAGGCATTTAAGTTTCTCTTTTCTAATGCTAAAAATTATATGGCAGTGAACACACTCCTGCCTAATTCTTTGTCTGCTGCTGCTTCTAAGTCGCTTCAGTCATGTCCAACTCTGAACAGCAGCCCACCAGGCTCCTCTGTCCCTGGGATTCTCCAGGCAAGAACACTGGAGTGGGCTGCCATTTCCTTCTCCAATGCATGAAAGTGAAAAGTGAAAGTGAAATCGCTCAGTTGTGCCCGACTCTTAGCAACCCCATGGACTGTAGCCTACCAGGCTCCTCCATCCATGGGATTTTCCAGGCAAGAGTACTGGAGTGGGGTGCCATTGCCTTCTCCAATTCTTTGTCTACCTTTCTGATATCTCCTTAGGAGATAGAAATAGAAGTATTATACCAACTACTGCCACATTTTAAAGTTCTTAATACTTATGAAAAATCTTAATGCATTTGATATAAGTGTCTCTAGAAAGTTGGCCCCATTTGTAACTTTCACCAGCAATTCACAAGCACACTTTTCATCCTCAGTAGCCTTTATGTTTTCTCTTTTCTTAACCTGTGTTAATGTAATGTGTTAAAAATAGCACATCACTGTTCTTTTAATTTAGCATGGTGTGATGAACAATGATGGTAAATCTTTCCATTTGTCAGCCAGTTCCTTTGCTGGACATTTGCTTTACTTGAGTAAAGACAAACCCTGAATTCTCCTGCCTTATAGATATCTCTGAGGAGGGCATGGCAACCCACTCCAGTATTCTTGCCTGGATAATCCCCATGGGCAGAGAAGCCTGGTGGCTACAGTCCATGAGATCACAATGAGTCAGACATGAATGATCGACTAAGCACAGCACAGCACATAGATATCTCTATAGGGTGATTTTTTTCAATACAAAGTCTCCAGCACGTGTGCTGTGGGACACGTGGTCTGGGGCCGGCCATCAGCCAGGTACCTGGCTGGCCCTAATGACGGAGAGCTGGAAACCCGAGCACCTCCTTGCAAAACCACTTTCCTAATGACCAACCCTCTGAATAAGCCAAGAGAAGGATAAAGTGAAAAGGCCATATGTGAGGTCTCTGAATTGCCACAGGACTGGAAACACTATTACACTTGTCTTTAATCTCCCCACCCTCCATTCGTCTCTCTCCTTTTAATTTTCCTAAATGGCCCAGCCGCTGCTGTTGAGGAGAAGGTATTTAATATGGGTGAGGATTTAGCTGCTCTTCCAGGAATAGGCTGGGCCACTGCTTTTGAAATGTCATCTTGATTTGCTGCTTCCGCACTAAGTAAGAGACTTACTAGGGCTTAGGGGATGAATCTGGACACAAACCTCCCTAATGAAATGGCCCGGGGCCTCGCTCATGGCTGTGGCTCTGGGGACAGCTGCCCAGAGCAGGAGCATCTGACAGGGAAGGGCTCTGGGACTTGAAGGCCCTCCCTCACAACCCCTTCTGCATCCCCTACCCCAGCTCTAGCCACTCAGAACTTCATCAAGTGCCCCTCATTACCTCTCTCTCCCTCCACCCCACCCCACTCCCAAGTTCCTCCAGCACCCCATACTGACACCTTGGCTTTCATTTATTCCTAGCACTGTGGAAAATTCTGAAAGAGATGGGAATACCAGACCACCTGACCTGCCTCTTGAGAAACCTATATGTAGGTCAGGAAGCAACAGTTAGAACTGGACATGGAACAACAGACTAGTTCCACATAGGAAAAGGAGTATGTCAAGGCTGTATATTGTCACCCTGCTTATTTAACTTATATGCAGAGTACATCATGAGAAATGCTGGGCTGGAAGAAGCACAAGCTGGAATCAAGATTGCCAGGAGAAATATCAATAACCTCAGATATGCAGATGACACTACTCTTATGGCAGAAAGTGAAGAGGAACTAAAAAGCCTCTTGATGAAAGTGAAATAGGAGAGTGAAAAAGTTGGCTTAAAGCTCAACATTCAGAAAATGAAGATCATGGCATCTGGTCCCATCACTTCATGGGAAATAGATGGGGAAACAGTGGAAACAGTGTCAGACTTTATTTTGAGGAACTCCAACATCACTGCAGATGATGATTACAGCCATGAAATTAGAAGACGCTTACTCCTTGGAAGGAAAGTTATGACCAATCTCAATAGCATATTGAAAAGCAGAGACATTACTTTGCCAACAAAGGTCCATCTAGTCAAGGCTATGGCTTTTCCAGTAGTCATGTATGGATGTGAGAGTTGGACTGTGAAGAAAGCTGAGCACCAACAAATTGATGCTTTCGAACTGTGGTGTTGGAGAAGACTCTTGAGAGTCCCTTGGACTGCAAGGAGATCCAACCAGTCCATTCTAGAGGAGATCAGTCCTGGGAGTTCACTGGAAGGACTGATGCTAAAGCTGAAACTCCAGTACTTTGGCTACCTCATGTGAAGAGTTGACTCACTGGAAAAGACTCTGATGCTGGGAGGGCTTGGGGGCAGGAGGAGGAGGGGACAGAGAATGAGATGGCTGGATGGCATCACCGACTCAATGGACATGAATCTGAGTGAACTCCGGGAGTTGGTGATGGACAGAGAGGTCTGGCGTGCTGTGATTCATGGGGTCACAGAGTCAGACACAACTGAGCGACTGAACTGAACTGAACTGAACTTCCTCCTACACCCATTCCACACTGAGCTCAGCAACACAGACTGGGTTGCCCGGATAACCTTGTATTCGACAGTATCACTTCCAAAAAGTGAAAGTGTTAGCTCAAGTATGTCTGACTCTTTGTAACCCCGTGGACTGTAGCCCACCAGGCTCCTCTGTCCATGGAGTTCTCCAGGCATGAATAGTGGAGTGGGTTGCCATTCTCTTCTTCAGGCGATCTTCCCAACCCAGGGATAGAACCTATGTCTCCTGCATTGTGCACAGATTCTTTACCATCTGAGCCACCAAAGAAGCCCTTGCAGCCAAAAGTTGCTCAGTAAATAACTGGTGAGTAGGTGGGTGCACAACTCACTAGATCATCTTTAATGAAACTCTTAACATCTGTATGTTACAAGTCAGTTATGCCTCAATTTCCTTAGCTAAGTGGTAATGCAGATCTTTGCTGTACCCCCCTTACAGGGGTGCTGTGAACAGCTAACAGAAGGCTGTGAGTACTTTGTATTTAGAGGATACAGTAGCACCTTTTGCTGTAATTCTCAAGGGTATCCGAATAAGAGTGTGAGTGGAATCTGGGATCAGACCTGAGCTCTGCCTACCAAGCCAGGTACCCTGGCTCATGGCTGTATCAGGCTCAGGGTACTGCCAAAGAAGCACTAAACAAACAAGTGGCAGAATTACTGGGCCATTTTTGCATCGGCCAGCCTCTGTCATATGCTGCCCAACTGCTAGCTCCAGAGAATCTACCAGGTCAAATGTTCCAGCTGGCAGGCCACTGGCCCCATAGCCTGGACCTGCTATAAAGCCCTTTCATGCTCTGCCCCCTAAGATTTGTCGACTCTCTTTATCCCGCATAAATGGATCATGCTAGTCTCCACAAATGCACTGTATGCTACTTCCAGAGGCCACAGAAGCTCACCAAGCACTGTGTTGCTTTTGCTGGATACAATAAGTGTCCTTTGGAAACGATACTCTGGCGTGCCTCTTACCACTGAAGTTCCTGTGTCTTCACAAGATTGATCGCCAATCATATGGAGAATACACGTCATCCTAACAACACCTCCAATGTACCTGCCATTTCTTGATCGTCTAGTTTCATTAACATGTTGTCATCAATCTAGTGAACAAATATGACATTCTTCAGAATGTCCAGAAAGAGACTTCCCCGGTGGTCCAGTGGTAAAGAGCCACCTGCCAATGCAGGGGACACGGGTTCTATACCTGGTCGGGGAAGATCCCACATGACAAGAAGCAGCTAAGCCTGTGCTCCACAACAAGAGAAGCCACCACAATGAGAAACTCTCTCACTGCAACTAGAGAAAGTCCACTTGCAACAGTGAAGACCCAGTACAGCCAGAAGTAAATAAAGAAATGAAGAATGTCCAGAAAGTCCAGATCCCCTTTATACTATATTGCAACATAAAGTAAGAGAAATAGCATCATTCTGGGCTGTACTGTTGCCTATTGTCCCACATGAATCTAAAGTGATCCTGCTCCTGTTTCACGACATGTATGGAAAAAGCGAAAGGGTTAGTTGCTCAGTCATGTCTGACTCTTTGTGACCCCATGGACTTTGCTCCCCAGCTCCTTTGTCCATGGGGATTCTCCAGGCAAGAATACTGGAGTGGGTTGCCATTCCCTTCTCCAGGGGATCTTCCTAACCCAGGGACTGAACCCAGGTCTCCCGCATTGCAGGCAGATTCTTTACCATCTGCGCCACCAGGGTACGGACCAGAACACAATTGCCAGACTGATGCTCATGTATCACCCACTGGAGATAGTGCTGATCTTCAAAAAGGAGAGCACATCTGGTTCAGCACCTGCACAGGGCCGTATCTCGGTGCTAAGCCTAATCAAGACCAGAACTTGATGGCTAACTGAAAAGGCTTTACTGCCAAACAGGGAACCTGACTCAGCAGATATTCTAGGTAAGCTATTGGGAATAAGGTGCAAGGAAAGAGAATTAGGGAAACTGTCAAAAGCCAACTGACTGATAGTTGGTTTTGTCCCATACTGGGAAAGCAAAAGCTGGGAGTAGAACTGATTCACTGGCAATGACTGGACTTTTCTGGTATGTGTGTGAGCACCGGATGTGGTCCGCTGTATACACGTGGTGCATGTTTTGGAATTACATCTTCCAGGTGCCTCTGCTGAGTAGCTGCAGTCCCCGCCTCAGGACTACAGTGTCCAGCTGTCCTGTGATGTGTCTGAGTTAGGGTTATGTCACCCAGTTTGGTGAGCAACATCAATAGGCCAGGTGGACAGCCTAACTGGCCAGGTCAGAGTCACCACTGGTTAAGTATGGGATAGTCCACTGTCATCCATCAGAATCCAAGAAAGGGTTGCAGGTGCCAGGCTGCTGAAGGAAAAGGGAACCCAACACCCTTTAGGTCTTAGAGGGTAGCAATGAGTCATACATTTCCAGTAGTCATGTATGGATGTGAGAGACGGACTATAAAGAAAGCTGAGCGCTGAAGAACTGATACTTTTGAACTGTGGTGTTGGAGAAGACTCTTGAGAGTCCCATGGACTACAACAAGATCCAACCAGTCCATTCTAAAGGAAATCAGTCCTGAATATTCATTGGAAGGACTGATGCTGAAGCTGAAACTCCAATACTTCGGCCACCTGATGCAAAGAACTGACTCATTAGAAAAAACCCTGATTCTGGGAAAGATTGAAAGCGGGAGGATAAGGGGACACCAGAGGATGAGATGGTTGGATGGTATCACTGACTTGACGGACATGAGTTTGAGCAGGCTCCGGGAGTTGGTAATGGACAGGGAGGCCTGGCGTGCTGCAGTCCATGAGACTGTAAATTGTCAGACAAGAGTGAGCAACTGAATTGAACTGATGAGTCTCTGCTGGCCTTCCCAGGATGAGACATGACTGTTTTAGGTACCATCTCAGCTGGGAGGAAGGTGGTTTCAGAGCCCCCATTTAGCTTTGCTCACTGTAATTGCTCTTAGCCCACAGGACAAAGAGCTGATGTGAGGGTTCTGCAGACCACCTAGCAAGTCCACTCCAACTGCACAGGGAGGGCCTTGGGAAATGGCCAGCAGGGGGGACCTGTGGGTCCACGGGCTCCCCTGTGAGCCACATCAGGACCAGGAACCATCTATTATACGGACCTAACATGTCCCCCTTCTAGGGAAGCCAAGATAGCATTCTGGTTCTGGTGTCAATGTCAGCTCAGACTCTGTGAAAAGTCTGACACTTCATTCATATTTTGGAACTATCAGAGTAGTGTCTCCTGTGTGTGGTTACCTAAGTAAATGACCATAAGCAACTTTGAGAAAGATCTGGGGTATTATTACTGATGACAGTTGCTTCAGAGTTGCAGGGTCCTTCCTCATAACAACCTAGCCTCCCCTTGTTGACTGTCCATCTGTCTTGTAAGGAAGAGGTCCTTTGACCGTCTCCATAGTATTATACACGTGGGGCTCCACTGTCTTCCTCAGACTTTAGTCATGCCCCACCCTTGCTCCTGAGATTTAAGCACTGTGTTTGGCCTCTGGCATCTGGGACTCTATCATTCCCCATTGCTACAGAAAGCCCAGTACTATTGGGCTAAAAAGTTCACAACATCTTACAGAATAATCTAAATGAAATTTTGGCCAACGCAATGTAACAGCATTTCTTACTAATGCCTGCCCAGGTCCACTGATCTTCTCAACGATCTCAGGGCCTCTCTCAACGCCTTCCTGATAAACACTCTCAGCCCTCGTGGAACACAGCCAACTCTTTCCAACCTTATGCAGCACATCCGCTCTATTCTCTACGCCTTTTGGTTCCTTCCACGGAGTCTGTCATGTCTGCTTCACTTTGTGGGGACCGTCACTTTTGCCAAGTTTCCAAAAGCCATTCCAGCAGCATATTAGCACATTTCTCCTGAGATTCTTGCCAGGATGTTAAATCCTCTGTGTTTCTGTATCGCTAAACACCTGTCTATCTAGCTTTCCATTCTACCTCCTTTGATACAGCCCCTTGACCCAATCCCACCTGTACCCTCCCAACTCCTTCCACTCATGTAACAGATAAGCCAGTTTCTGCCCACTGCAGCAGGCCCAGTTCCTCCCCAGTCACATCCTCTGGGATTTGATGTTTGCTGTTAGTCTGGTTGCCTGGAAGAGAAGTGGGGATAAATCTCAAGATAGTTAAGCACCATTTTGTAAAGCACTTACCTTATTTTCTTTGAGGCCTTCACATGATCTTCCAACAGGCAGTGGAATGGGGAGAGGACAACTGTCTTTCAACAATGGGGAGGGATTTGGGAGCTCAGGGTCCTCAATAGTATCTCCCCAGACATCCCTCTCTCAAGTGCCCTCGATGAGTTGTACAGGGTTCTCTGGAGCTGAGAAGTCAGGTCTGAGGTTCTACTACTCTTAGCGAAGCCCAGTCTTCTGCTCTGTCTGGCCTCTGGCTGCATAAGATTATAGTGAAGTCGCTCAGTCATATCCGACTCTTTGTGACCCCATGGACTATAGCCTACCAGGCTCCTCAGTCCATGGAATTTTCCCAGGCAAGAGTACTGGAGGGGTAGCCATTCCCTTCTCCAGGGGATCTTCCTAACCCAGGGATCAAACCTGGGTTTCCGGCACTACAGGCAGACGCTTTACCATTTGAGCCACCAGGAAAGCCCGCATAAGACTATAGTGTTTCCTTAAATGATGCCAACGATGACTCTGCAATTCTACCTCAGGGGGCATGGGTTCAAACTCTAGCTGGGGAACTGAGATCTCACATTGCACTGTGCAGCGAAAAAATTTTTAAAAAGAGAGGCCAAGGAGGCTCTCTTGCCTTCCCATTTTGCCTTAAATTAGTGACTAATTATCCAGAGCCAGCCATGATCTCCTCTCAACAAATTGGTGATACTCAGCACTAGCCACCTCATCCTATAGTTACCATTTCTCTCTTTCTTCCTTAAATGCCAAAGATAATATATCTGCCTGCATTGCCTCCCATCAGCATCCCCACCCAGTTCACAGAGGTAAAAGTTTTAGGAACTGCACCTCTCCAGCACCATGGGCCATCTGTGCTGGGTTCTCATTGCCAACCAGCTGGCAAGTCATCTTAGCTTAAAGCCTGATTCTCAAGACCATTCTGGATACCAACTTAGATTGGGCTCCCTAAAAACAAACTCGGAGATAGAGACCTACATGCAGAAATTCTACTATGGGTGCTCCGGAGAGAGACAGGAGTAGGAAGTAAGGAAGGCAAGAGGAGACAGGGGGAGAAACTGATCCTTAGTACAGTTTGCAACTGAGACCTCGGCTGATCGTGCTGGTGGGTCCTCAGCACCCCCACACCCACCAGTCATTGGCCTGTGGGCTGTCCCTAAGAGGAGCTATCACTTCAATGGGACTCTTTTCTGCAGAGGGCAAGGGCCAGTGAGGGAGGTGGCTGTGAGCCATCAGCCAATACTCCTAGCAGCTGGAAGATAGCGATGTCCTCCCTGGAGAGGAGATCTGAGTGGGGCACCATGGTACCCAGTTTTTCCTCACCCCATTCCCTAAAGGCCCCACCCTCACTGTGGACTCCTGGCACCAGAGGCCTTGCTCCGCCCACCATAAGATAACTGCAAACTTGGCTTTGAGGATGGATGGGACTTCCTGAATGGATCCCTAAGCAGCCACCACTCAGACAGGGATACCAAAGGTAACTCCTCTCTGAATTGAATCCAAGTGGGGAGCAGGGATGAGTCTGTGCTTCCCCCTGTCCGTTGCGAGGGTGAGCGGAAGCTCCTCCTCTAACCCCTTCCTGCAGAAGACCCAGGCTAAGGACGCCACTCGCCTGCCCGGACGCCCACCCCTCTAACACTGTCTGCACTCTCCCTCCACTGTCTCCTGCCAAAGGACAGGGCATGCCTTTCCCACAGTGTCCAAGTTCCACTATTCACCAGGCAGTGAGCACCGACATTTTCAGAGAACTCTGAAGGCAGTTATTACTGTTCTCATTTTAGAGATGGAAAAACTAAGGTTCAGAGAGGTAAGACGACTTGCTTTACTGCTGCCGAGGCAGTAAGCTGCAGAGCCAGCATTTCAAGCCTGCTCTTTTCTCCCTGCTCCCCTCTGAAGCAAGCCTCAGCAAAGCTTCGGAGTGGAGTTTAAGAGCAGCCCAGGGGCCCCTTTTGTGGTGCCCACCACAGCCTACCCAGGACTGAGGGGTTCTCCAGGGATCTCGCCTAACTCTGATTCTACTCTTGCTTCTGTTTTCAGGAGAAAGAGGGCAGCAGTAGGTCAGTGATCATGGATGGGGTTGGCCTTGGCCATCAAGACTACTGATCCCTACTCCCATCACTGCTCTCCCTCCAACACCCTCCCACTCTGCAGCCGGCCCCAAATCCGGCTCCGCCTTTAAGGTTCAACTCAAGTGTAGGCACCCGGTGAGACTCTGCCATCTGTGCCCACAAAGCACCCGTGCTTCTGTCTACTCCAGCATGAGTCACACATCCACCCCAAACTCCTCCGACCTGTCTTCTCCACTCAGTCAGCCTTTGGCACATCTTACCTGTGCTGAAGCTGGGATGCAGCTCACGGCATTCAAGGGAGATCCCATGGCTATGACCATGGTTGCCAGTAGGAAGCCCTGTTTCCCCAAGTTGCTCTTCCCTTGCCTGCTTGCCTATCGTGGTTGACTTGAGCATCTGAAATGGGCTAGGCACCATGCCAGAAGCGTTAAACCCACCACATCATTTGGCGCTCAAGAGTCCACTGTGTATTAGCTCCATTTTGTAGATGAGGAGACTGAGCCTGACAGAGGTTAAATGATTTACCCAAAGGCACACACTGGTGAAACCAGGATTCAAACCAGGTCCTCCTGTCTCAATGCCCACTTTCCGACTCATGCCCTAATTACATTAAACTTGGCACATAATGGCCTTCACTGCCTTCTTGTCCATAAGACATCTTCACTTCCCCCGTTAACCAAAGCCAGGTGGCAGCCTTGATGTTGACCCCTCCCACACCTTGGTCAGGCCCTGAGTCCTCTCCCACCACCTCCCCAGTTCCTCCCCAATCAGTTCCCTTCTCTCCATTCCAGTGGCCCTCCCCTGCCCGGGACAGCTCTCACAGTCCCTCACTGGATTCCTATCCCAGCCTATGGTCCCCTACCCTTCCGATCTTGTCACTTCTTTCTTTATCTCCTCCCCACAAAAATCCCAACCTGTCTTTTGGTCATGGTTCTGCCCCTTCCTAAGTGAGCCTTGCTTTCTCACAACCCTGCATATCCCAACACTGCTGCCCACACTCCCGCCTATAAACTCCTGGTCAGCCTCAGAGACTCAATTTAAATGTCACCTTCACTGAGAAGCCCTCCTAGACCTCCCCCTAGGCAAAGAGAGGTGCCCTTCCTTTGACCTTTCACGCAAATTTACGGCTCTCTTTCATGTCCTTTGTCACTCACTAGTGCAAGAGTTTATAGCATGTGCATTTATCTCCTCCACTAGTCTCTGAGATTCCTGGAAGCAGGGACTGTCTCTTACTTATCACTGGCATTTTGTTTTGTGTGTGTATGCACATGTGTGTGAGTGTGCCTGTGAGTGTGTATGTGTGTGTTTAACCTCAGGTGCAGAGGGCTGCATGTGCTTCTCAGTTTCATGGAACTTCATCATCACTGGTCCACAAAGGCCTCTCTGCCTTTTATCTCCATCCACATTCCCTCTCCCCTCCTCCTCCTGTGTCTCTCTGCATGCCCAGACCCTGGCACAAACACAGAGCACAAAGGATGCTCAGCAAATGTAGCTGGGTGCAGGAGATGGGTGACAAATTAATCATGAATCCTATGTAATTTTCACTCCAGCTCCATTGGGCAGCCAGAGTGGAAAAAGATACGGTCTAGCTGCTGCGGTCTAGAAACCTCATATGGACAAGGAAATAAGAGTTACTGAAAGATGAAGTCTTCACTGTTGAGGGCCTGGCTGTAGCAGAGAGAAATAAAAAGCAATATGTTTTAATACACCAGAAGCTGGGTTATCGTTTGGGGACTGCAAGTTAAGATTTTCAATGCAAATTCAGTTCGATCCAACAAGCCCAAGGTGAAACTCTCATCTCTTCATTCAAAAGTGCACTGTCTTCCCCAGAAGTCACCTCAGGGCTATATCCTTCCTTCTAAAGATGTCACTGTTGTCATAGATCATTTGGAATTGTCCCTTCAGGCAACTGTCTGGAATGCTTGTCTGGGGCAGTTCACTGACTGCCTAAAAGATCACTGTCAGATCTTGAATCCATGAAAAATAATTTAAAAATAAATAAGGCAGAAAGTATCTTTGTTGCTGTTGTTTAGTCACTAAATTGTGTCTGACTCTTTGCAACCCCATGGACTGTAGCCCAGCGGGCTCCTCTGTCCATGGGACTCCCCAGGCAAGAATATGGGAGTGGGTTTCCATGTACTTCTCCAGGGGATCTTCTTGACCCAGGGATCGAACCTGCATCTCCTACATTGGCAGGTCAATTCTTTACCACTGAGCCACCTGAGAAGTCCAGAAAGTCTCCTTAGAAGTTGAAAAAAAAAATATTGTCAGGATTTTGAGGCCACAACCCCCTCTGGAACAAAAATACTTTCCAATTTAATCACTGTGATAGATGGCAAAAAAAAAGTCGCAGTCTTCATTCCTCCTTATATCCATATCATTTGCCTATGACTTGCTTTGGCCAATGGGGTGTTGGCAGAAATGATGGACAGGCCTGAAATGGACTCACAAACTGAAGTTTCTTTCTCTTTATGCCTCTGCCATCACCATGAGACCATGCCCCAGCTAGCCTGATGGAGAGTGAAAGACAAATCAGAGCTGGGGCCCCCAGGTATTCCAGATGAGGCCATTAAAGACTAGTCATCATCCAGCTGCTCTCTAGACATCGGAGGAAACTCGACTGAGAACAGCTGACCATGCACACATGAGCAAGCCAAGATCAGCCAAATCCAGCCCAGAGCAGCTAAACCTCTGCAGAGTCATAAGCTAAATTACATTCACAGTTGCAGGTCCCTGAGATTTCTGCATTTGTTTGGTTTCTTTGCAATAATACTCTAGCAATTGATAACATCTTCAATTATTTATACACACACACTCCATTGATCAGAGCTTGAACTGATTTTCTAAAGGTCACATCTGCCCCTAAGAACAAAGAATTGCCTTAGAGACACTGAATGAACATGTATTTTGCTCTGAAGGCAAAATATCCCAAGCATAGAGCAATGATAGTATCTCTGGAATAAGTGAAGAGCCCTCTGGGGAAGTGCTTTTGAAAAGGCCACACACATGTGGACATGTAAATGTTGGCATATTTACCCCTTTACTTGTGGTCATAATTTCACAGTTGCTGAGTATTTTCTAGTGTGACTGCTGGAAATGGCAATATTTTTTTCTGTACAGGAGATGGTCCCATTTAGAAGTTTTGTGAATTCAGTGAATGGATATTAACTATTTCCAAATCATGGGCTACTGTTTTCCTTCTTGGAAATGATAAATGCCTATGAGTATCTCCAGAGAACTGTTGGGTTCATGGAAAATTGTTTGAAGATCTGTTAGACTACCATGAAGCTCAGACAAGCATTATCTTTGGGATTCCGGGCACAAGTGGCAGAAACCGAGGCATATGTTCATATGTTTTCCATCCCTACCCCAAACGCACACAAAAAGGGAAGGTCCTTGTGACCTAAAAATACAATTTGCAAATGTTCAAAGCCTGCTTGTCATTAATTCTCCTCTGAAGATGTGCAGAGCTTGTACTTTTAAGTGCAAATGTCTAACAGGTCTCCGGGCTGGGGAGAGCAACCTCTCCACCAGGCTCCAGGCACACACAGACTGGCACCCTCACTACCAGGCAGCTGTCCCCACGAGCTGAGCTGCCAGGGCCTCATGCCACCACACCAGGCCAAGGTCCACACACTGGGGGCGGGGATGTGCATTTCCTGAGGAGTCAGGGAGGCTCTATAGAATTGCACAGAACTCCTCCAAGGGAGGGCTGATGATAAACAAAGGACACGGGCTTTGGCATCATCACACCTGGTTCTCTCCTGCCTCAGCCACCTGCTTGCCTCAGTGCCCTCAGGAAGTCACCACATCCTTGCAGCCTCAGCTTCATCTGTGATGGGGGACCAGCAGCACCTTCCTTGGAGGGCTATCAGGGCAGTTAAGTCAGACAACAAATGTGGAGGGCTGAGCACAGTCCCTGGCGCAGAGTAAACCCCCAGTAACAACTTATTAGTGAATTAGAGGCAGTCGATTTTGGCTTGACTTGGGGAAGCTGTTGCAAGCAACAAAGCTGCTAAACTGCTAACAACTTCAGAACAAGCCAAGGAGTCACACATATGTCCTGTGGCTAATGACATGTTGACTGTGTCCATGGACGGGTTCCCCAACTATCTCCTGTCCATTTCTCAGTAGACACACAGACTAGGAAAACAGCAAAATGAACAAGAAACATGCCAGTAGAACTGTGTCTAATGTAGGAGTAAAGTTGTTTTGAATTAAGGTCTGAACCTGTGAGGATGGTGCCCAGACCTCTGATGTGGACTCTGAGCTCCACCTGTTTTTTCTACCTCTTTCTCAAGTCCACTGCTGTTTATTAAGCAGCTGATATAGCTCAGGCACTCACAGGGACACTTTAAGATGTACAGTAACATCCCAGTTCTGCAGATGAGGAGACAAGGCCCAGAGGAGGAAAGCCATTTGCCAGATGTCACAGAGCCATTACATGACCAAGTCAGAATCGAAACATGGTCTGTATGTCTCAAAAGCCTAACTATGTCATGCCCCTCACACTGAATCTTCTAGATAAAGGGTCCCATAAAACAGCATATACTGAGAGTAATAAACATGAGCTCTCTCCCATCATAGCTTTAACGATATTTCCAAAACTTCAGCAGTTCAGTTTCCACCTCCATCATGTCTGACATATTCATGTGTTTCATCATCTCCCGTTATCTTCTTAATTCCTTTCATCAAATCAACTTGATTTTTCTCCTTAACTTTATTTTAAAAGGAAACACCCTGAACTATCACAGCCCATATCACTTGCTATTATTAATTAAATTTTAATTACATTATTATTCAAATTTAAAAGATCATTGGCATATCACTTAAAATCAGCTTGAACACTGCTCACTATACATCATATCCAGTGAAACCTTGCTGTAAACATTACTTTCTCATACATATATATACATATATATATAATTGAGTATGCCTATATACACATGCATATAATTTTCCATAATTTTTTCATACTTTTTAACATGAAAAATTTCAAAACAAAAATAGAAAGAATAATATGATGAACACCTGTGTGCCGATCACTCAGTTCTAATAACTGTCAGCTATAGCTACTCCTATTTTATCCCTTCCCCAACCGGCTTCCCAACATCCGTGCTATTGTTTTAATTGGAGGATAACCGGTTCACAATGCTGTTGGTTTCTGCCATACAACAGTGTGATGCAGCCATACATGTGTGCGTGTGTGTGTGTGTACACATACATCCCCTCGCTCTTGAGTCTCCCTCCCACCCCCCTCCCATCCCATCCCTCTAGGTTGTCACAGAGCACAAGGCTGAGCTCCCTGTGTTATACAACAACTTCCCACCAGCTATCTATTTTACACATGGTAATATATATATTTCAATGCTACTAGTAAGTCCGAAAGAGGAAAACAAGTACTGTATGTTACTGCATATATATGGAATCTAGAGAAATGGTGCTGATGAACCTAAATTTGCAGGGCAGGCATAGAGAAAGGATACAGCAGGGGAAAAAGAGGGTGGGATAGTTGAGAGAATGGCACTGAAATACATACATCCATGTTATTTTAAGCACCACCACCATCAGCTTACCTAACAGGCACTGCTGTCCACAAGGCAGGAAAGATGGGCCCCCAGGTATCCCTGGAGCCTCTGCTAAGGGCAGAGTGCAGGGCCAGCATTCACGGAGTGAACCTCCAGTACCTGGGACTAGAGAGAAAGAAGACAGCGTATTGCAGCTAAAGAAAGCCATATACAAGTCAACCCTTGACAAACATTCACAACGTGACATCCCAGTGCTGTTCTTTTCAGCCTTCGGTTCTTCACCCAAGGCTCTGATATCTCCTAGGCCATGCCTCCCAGGAACGCATCTACTGCTGAGGTTGACCGTGGCCACACTGGGACCAGGCAAGGAGGGATGTCTCTTGTCTTAGTTGAAACTTTCCACCCATTTGTTTTAGCACAAGCAGGTTTTAATAGGAGGTGAAAAGGCTGAAATGTCTCCAAAGGTTTCTGAAACATGGGATGTCTCAAGGGAGACACAATGATGATTTTGGGGTAAATGAACCAGAAGCACATACACTGTCTTTCTCCGTGCACACAGAGATACTTAGAAACGAAGGGAGAAAAGCGTTAGGGAAAATAGTTTTGAGTTCTGTTGAACCGACATTAGAAGAATGCACAAGACAGCTTCCAAACAGCTTCCCAAAGCAGAACCGTGTCTTTCCACCTCTGTGGCAAACTCTTCTGGTCTGGAAGCCAGGTCTCCTGGGGTTTCCCAAAGTCCCCCAGCCTGAGTACAGCACCCCCTACCCACTTTTTCTGACCAGAAGCAGAGGGTCTCTCGGCCATTCTCTCCCACCCAAAAGCCCAATGAAGGGCAAGGTGCAGATGATGCCAAGGCTGGTGATTCTCCTTGGCAGAATCTTCTCTCTCTGCTCATCTGTGGTACCCAACAAAACCATCTCCACCAGCAAGAATGCAGGTGGGCCCTTGTGTGGCTGGGCTCCACTAGTGAGCAAGAAGATAAACAAGTTCAAAGAACCTCCAGGGATGTGTGTTTGAGTGAGGCTACTTGCAGACATGCAAGTGCCCAGCTGTGAGGAGCAGGAACTACCTTCAGGAGGCCAATGTTTCTCCAGGGATCTGACATTCTCTGACTCGGTTATCTCCTGTCTTCTACTGTTACCAGCCAACCATCCTCTCAATAGTTCCTGCTATCCTGCTGTCCCAGGGCTTCCAAGACTCTCTTGCCTCCCTTTTCTCTGCCTGCCTGCTGGAGTCTATCCTTCCTCTCTGATACCCACAAAGAAGATCTGATTGGCCTCAGTGGCCAAATCCTGAATCTGTATTGGTAGTATCCTGCAGAAGACCATCTCACACACCATTTGGTAGACTATGAGAGGCTGTCTTTGGCTGAGCCTCAGACTGTGGTCCAATCATGCAGCCAGAGGGCAAGAACATATAGTTCAACTCTAGGCAACCAATGCAAAATGAGTTGCCTCCAGCCACTCTGATTTGACCAGGGACTTGGGGATGGTGGAGTAAGGGAGTTCACCTTGGAAGTTGAATGTTCTTTGTTGCCCTAGACCTTGAACCTAAGGTTTCATGGTCCTGGGCAGAGCATGAGAGACTAACAACAAAGTCTATAGCCTGAGGGAGGTACCCACATATGTGAGTGTTTCTGTGTGTGTGGATGTGTGTGTGTGTGTATCACACGCTAAAAGCAATGCTAAGGTTCATTAGGTTGCAAACCTGTTTTGTAACATGGCCTGGCCTTTTAAATCCTGACTCTCACGGAGGCCTCTGCTTTCCAGGAAGGTATTCCCATCAGCAGTTGTTTCTGCAATCATGGTTGTTATGGAACCCTTTATTTTGAAAACACGTTTCAAAACAAGGCTTCTTACACACTCCACTTTCTCTGGTCCATTCGGAGCAAAACGGTGCAGATGTTTTCCTGTGGCCCATACGCTTGTGTGTTATCCCTGCAGGCCAGTCAAGTCCCCAAACCCATCCTGCAGTCACCACGGAAAAATGCAGAGGCACACACTGCGGGGAACGCATGTCAACTCATCCCAAACACTCCCCTTCAGCCTCCTCCCTGCCCCACATGTGGCTGAGCCATGACACAACAGCCTGCTCCTCAGAGAGTAATTCATTATGTAATTAATTTTTTTTTTCATCAAAGTCAATTTCTAAAGCAACTGCTGAGATAATACCAATTAGCAAACACTAACAGAAGAGGCGCCGGCCCTGACGTCAGGGCTCACGTCCATTAGCGTTTACATGACTTGTCAGATGCTCGTGCCAGGGACCCTGATGGAATGCTGGGTGAGACACAAACAGCCCATGCTCTTCAGGCTGGAATGGACCTTTCTGGAGGGAGCTTGTTCCCACCGACCAGACTTGCACAGCCCTGGGAGGAGCCAGGAAAGAAATGGACTCTGAGACAAGACTGATATGAATTCTAATCTCTGCTCCAAAAGTTCCCAGGACTCTGGCAAGTCACTTAAGCTCTCTGAATCTCAATTTCTTCTTTGGAGGGATGTTTTTATACTACCTACCTCATGGCGCTCTCATCTTAGAGATGGAAACCAGGGCTGGCACACGGTACATGCCCCATGTGGAAGCCCAGTGGCATTGCCATCTGCCTTCCCACGCTCGCGGGTGTTTTGAGTCTATCGGCCCTTCAGTCGCCTGGTCTGCCCAGGAGTCCCAGGAGAGGCAAAGGTGGAGATGGACAACATTCCTCTCCTCAAATCGCTCAGCGATCCCCTGCTGCAGAGGGCTTCCCTGACCATCCTTGGTCCCAGTCATGATGGGTCTGGTTCAGAAAACCCCTCCGAAGCCCCCATTCTTAAGGTGCTCACTCTGAATGGAGACAACAGACAGGTAACCCCAGTACCTCCTGATCAGGGCAGTGAGCATCCTTATGCTTGGGGAAGCACAGAGAAGAGATCAGGGACGGCTTCCTGGAGGAGGAGAGAGAGGGGTGAGGGGAAGTTTCTAGGCCAATAAGATAGGATGAGCAAAAGTTCAGAGATGGTGAGACACGAGCTGTAGACAGGGCCAGGTCTCCAGCTGCAGTGTTAAGGAGCTCACACTTCCCAGTGTGTGTTTACTTTAGGAAGATGACTCCAGCCAGAGTGAGCAAGAGGGAGCCCATAGGTGAGACCCAGGACTCCAGAGACCAGAGGGAGGTGGAAGCAGCCATTCAAGGGAGAAGGGCAGCCTGGTGCCCTGCTGACAGCTGGGCCAGGCTTATCTTCACTCTGGAACCAGAGGAGAAAACCAATTTGACAAATGGAAAAAAGTCTCATGTCCAGGAATCAAATTACCTAAGAGGCAAGTTGGATAAGCCACAGTCTCCCTCTGGCCTGCTTCCTGAAGCAGGTTCCCTCTGAGACCCTGTGAGCCCAGCTCTGGGTGGACCCGTCTGCACAGGCCCTGCTACAGACCCTCACGCTGGGCGGGAGCTGAGACGGGCCTCAGGAAACAGCAGAGGGTGGGTCACATCTCAGAAGTGACCCAGGACCCTCCTGTTCTCCTCCCACCTGCCACTCCTCTGGGCCAAGCAAGCCCCTAGCCTGTCCCCAGGTGTCAGCCCCGCTCCTGCTTCGTGACTCAACTGCCATCCACAATCATCTAGGCAGTATACTTTCCACTTGTGGACTCCGGGCTGGAGAGAAGTTTCCTGCTGTTTGTCTTCATGACTGGCCATCCAATGACTTCAGCCCTCTCTGAGGTCCCCGTGGGTGCCCCTAACCATACCCAGATCCTGGAAGTTTGCCTTGGTGACAGGGGGTTTGCTCCAGGCCTGGCCCAGGCTGAGAGGCCTTGGGGAGAGTGTCAGGTTACCGAGCGGGGATGGAGATGTGCTGGTGGAGGCAGCTCTACCGGTGGACCTGGGAGTCCTTCACATCCTTCATCCCTGCGCTCATCTCTAGGGAAGAGCCATGCCCCAGCTACACTCACAGGAAGAGCTATCCCTGGGGATCCAAAGTCGGAAGAGCCATGCCCCAGCTACACTCACAAGAAGAGCTATCCCTGGGGATCCAAAGTCGGAAGAGCTATGCCCCAGCTACACTCACAAGAAGAGCTATCCCTGGGGATCCAAAGTCGGAAGAGCCATGCCCCAGCTACACTCACAAGAAGAGCTATCCCTGGGGATCCAAAGTCGCCTGCCTCAACTTGTGATTCAAAACGAAAAGTGTACCCCCCCAACCCTATTCCTTTAGAACCAGAAATGTAGAATTTGTAGACGTCAGAACAGCTTCCCAGGTGGTGCTAGTGGTAAAGAACCTGCCTGGCAATGCAAGAGATGCAAGAAACGTGGGTTCGATCCCTGGGTCAGGAAGATCCCCCAGAGAGGGAAATGGCAACCCACCCTAGTATTCTTGCTTGGAGGATCCCATGGACAGAGGAGCCTGGTGGGCTGCAGTTCATGGGGTCGCGAAGAGCTGGACATGACTGAAGCGACTTAGCATGCATGCTGACTTAGGAGAATATATAAAGAAACAACACCTGATTTTGGCAGTTTACACATCCACACGTATATATACTCACTCCAAAAGCCTATCTCTCCCTACCCACCACTCCTGGCCCAATCCTTGTCTCTTGCCCCGCCCCCATCATGGACAACACCCCCTCTTCCTTTCCTTCATATGAGCATCAGACAAGACTTACCTCAAGGTGCCCCTACTACCTGAGGCATCCTTAACCCTCTAGTCCACACTACCCTGTACCTTCCGTAAGCTTCCAACCAAACCAGTGTCTAATAATTGGGTGCCACCTGTGGGTCTCCTAACGTGTCCTTGATGAGAGCTGTTCTCCCTGTTCACTCTAAACTCATTGCAGCTTCCCCTGCCCCCTCAGCTCCAGAACCCAGCATAGTGATAGGCACATAGTAGGTGCTTCACGTAAATTTTGCTGACATGCAATCCCCAAACCCAAGACTTTCCAACCACCAGGTAACAATTCAGAAAAAAATCTCTGAGAACAGCCTAGTCAGCAGGAACCCAGCATCCTCCTAGAAGACGCAACAGCTCTTGGAGTGCCAGAGCCAGGGGGCAAGAAAGGGCTCTGAGTGCCATGGAAGGGCGGACTTTGTGTGACCCAAGTGCCCTGGCAGAGCTGTGGTGTGGCAGCTGAACTTGCCCAGTGCTACATTCCAAATCACCCACCCCTGAATCAGGACCCCAAGCCCAGACCAACTCTGGGGCTCTATGCCAAGGCTATGACAACGGCATCCTGCAACCCCAGTCAAGCTCGTCTTCATGAGATGAGCCACGAAAGTAAGAGGACTCGGGGGAGCAGGATGGGTGCCCCTGGGAAAAGGAGCCTAACAACCTTGAAAAGTCAGTGGCCCTGCCAAGAAAACACTATCATCCCTTAACTGGTCCCCAAGCTAGAGGCCCGGCCTCCAGCAGCCTTGACTGCTTATCACACTGCACATGCTCCATCGGTCACCAGTATACCCTGTCCATGGCATCCAGTTCTGTCCCCTCAACCAGGCCTCTTCTCAGTGACTACCGCAGTTGCCTCATGGCTACTGGCCCCCAGTGTCACCCCATTCACTCCACACTATGCCCTCTCGAAAACTTACAGCTGCCAGTACCGCTGCCCATAAATGGGGTCTAAATCCCATTGGCTTGTGCCCTGCATACCTCAGAGGCTGCTCTCTGTCCTACCTCCGTCTGCCTCTCTTCTCCACAACTCCAGGAGCCCACCACATTGAGCCACTCACAGGGCGCTCACGGGGCCATGCTCTTTCTCGCTTCAGGGCCTTTGCAAAGGACACTGATGCAGACACTCAGACATGTACAACTTCACCTGACCACGACTGTCTCTTTGTCTTCCTCTCAAATATCCTTCCCTGAATCCCCAGGTGGCACGAGGTGCCTCCCTTCTATGCTCGCAGGGTTCCCCATGCTCCCACACCCAACTCTCAAAAGTTGAGCTTATGGGGGTAGATCTCCTCCTCGGACAGAAGACTAGTAGGCTGTGCTGGTCTACCAGATGGGACCCAGTTAAGCCTTTGATCAAAGGCATGGCATCTGTGTGGCCTGTCCAGTCTTCACTGGGCTCAAAGAACCAAAGACACTGGGCTTGGCTGTGCAGGCAAGGGTTGTAGACATCTCCATTCTCTAGAGCCAACACCACACCCAAAGTTCTTCCCCACTATTTAGGCCATCTTCTCCTGCTGAGAGGGCTCTGGTCACATTCCTGTAAAAGCTCCAGTCAGTCCTCACAAGAGCATTCCAGAGCCAGAAGGGCAGTGCCCATCAGGAAATCTTAGCAGACTCACAGCCATCAATAGGAAAGCCTGATTAATATTCTGGAAAAAGGACATCCCAGGGCTAGAAATCTCATGTGCTTTTGACCCTTTGTAGTTCAGGGACTCTACACCATGCCTGCTCCTGGGAGGGGCTCTTCCTCCTGACACCTGGTTATAGCCTAGCTCTTCCCTGAGCAGTGGAGGGTCAATATATTGTTTCATTTGCTGGCTTTTTGTTTGTAGAGGGAGTCCCCTCACAAAGAAGTGGTTCCCTAAGACTTCCAATGACCAGGATGGAGAGAAGCCAGTTAGTCCTTGTGATGGTTCTCTTTGTTTTATTATACCTACATTTTTGACTGCACGGATGTCCAATGCCCCTGCCTCTCATGTTGTTCAAGGGTCACTTGTATTGAGAATGTCCTATTGGAAGCAATCAGGCTCTGCTATACCTCTATCTTGTTGAACTCTCCCAATAATCCTTTGAGACAGGTACTACAATTATTCCCGTTTTCCAGAAGAAGTTGAGGCCAGAGAGGTCAAATCATATGTCTAAGAACGTACACTCGGTAAGTGGCAGGGAGATTAACCAACCACCTGCCTGCCCTCAAGGAGGTTGCCATCTGTAAATTAGTGTGAGGGAGGGCCGGCTTGGGGCATCCATTTCCAACTGTATATATTGTCTAGACTCATCATAGGTGTCCTGCAGTGAATTAGGGCTTTAAATTTACCCTGGTAGGGTCAGGGGTGTCCTGTGTATGTGTTACATATATGCATGCGTTTTAGAAAATGATGCCCAAGGTAGAATCTTCCACGAAAGCAAGACAATCCCTGCATGGTACCCAAGCTGGAGACCCAGACCTCCATCACCCTTGATGGACTGTATAGTCAGGGTTCTCCAGAGATGTCAACAGGGGATGGATATACATATATAATGCAGGTATAATTAACAAAACAAAAAGACAACCTACATCAAGGGAGAAAACAATTGCAAATGATGCAACGAACAAGGGCTTAATTTCCAAAATATACAATTATCTTGTACAATTCAATATAAAAAAACTCAATCAAAAAATGGACAGAAGACCTAAATAGACATTCTTCAAAAGAGACATACAGATGGCCAACAGGCAAGTGAAAAGATGCTTAACATCACTACTTATTAGAGAGATGCAAATCAAAACTACAATGAAGCATCACCTCACACTGTCAGAACAGCCATCATTAAAAAGTCTACAAATAATAAATGCTGGAGAGGATGTGGAGGAAAAGGATCACTCCTACACTGTTGGTAGGAATATAAGCTGGTGCAGCCACTACGGAAAACAGTATGGAGGTCCTTAAGAAACTAAAAATAGAGTTACCATATGATCCAGCAATCTTACTCCCGGGTATATGTCTGGAAAAAATGATAACTCTAATTTGAAAAGATGCATGCACCCCAGTGTTCATAGCACTACTATTTACATCAGCCAAGATATGGAGAAGACAATGGCACCCCACTCCAGTACTCTTGCCTGGAAAATCTCATGGACGGAGGAACCTGGTGGGCTTCAGTCCATGGAGTCGCTAAGTGTTAGACACGACTGAGCGACTTCACTTTCACTTTTCACTTTCATGCATTGGAGAAGGAAATGGCAACCCACTCCAGTGTTCTTGCTTGGAGAATCCCAGGGATGGGGGAGCCTGGCACGCTGCCGTCTATGGGGTCGCACAGAGTCGGACACGACTGAAGCAACTTAGCAGCAGCAGCAGCAAGATATGGAAGCAACCTAAGTGTACATCAACAGTGAGTACTCAGTCACTCAGTCATATCTGACTCTTTGAAACTCCATGGACTATAGCCCCCCAGGCTCTTCTGTCCATGGGATTTCCTAAGCAAGAATACTGGAATGGGTTTCCATTTCTTCCTCCAGGGGATCTTCCCAACCCAGGGATTAAAACCAGTATCTCCAGCGTCTCCTGCATTGGCAGGCGGATTCTTTATCACTGAGCCACCTGGGAAGCCCAATACATCAACAGATGAATGGTTAAAGATGTGGTATATACTACATATATATATATATATGGGAATGTTATGCAGCCATAAAAAATGAAATAATGCCATTTACAGCAACATAGATGGACTCAGAGATGATCATACTAAGTGAAGAAAGTCAAATGTGGAATCCTCTCTTAAGATTTTTCCCCCACATTTAGCCCTACAATCTGCCATGGCCACAATCTACCTGGAACGCAACAAAGACATGAAAAGGAGATCTAACCTGGAGCTTTCTCTTGGCAATGAGGCCTAAAACCCCCAAAACACCAGACAAAAGACGCTGATGTGGTATTGGGGACTTTTTGAACACAGAACTGGATCCACTGGAAAGGCAGAGTGTGACTGGCAAGACACTGGCTCTGGTGGTCAAAGACCCACATTCTTTCTGCACTAGCCATGTGTCTATGGGCAACTCATCATGTCTGTGGATGCCTCAGCTTCCCCATCTACGTAAAAAAATGAGTTGGATAATTTCTAAAGTCCTAAACATGTAGGATTCATTGACATACAGCTACATCTTCATAGAAAAGTGACCACTTACATCAAGAAAAATTATGTCATGAGTGCTACTCTTGCCCCAAGCCTCTGCGGGCATCATTGACCTAAAACTGCCTTCTTTCCTCCTGAAGCAGATCCAGCCCCAGAAGCCTCCTCAACATAACACTCCAATACCTACTGCCAACCATTAGCATTAATAAATGTTATTAATATACAAGATAACATTTATTTGCATTAGAAACATTCAAGCCTCTGAAAGTTTATCCCAATCCAAACCCCCAGTACTGTCCACACAGGGCCTATCGGGGCTCTGCACTGTCTCTGGACATGGATTTCAGGAGAACTCGCCAGCTGTCCACAGATGGGTGGAGGAGAAATGGACCTGACCTCGTCACCCTAGAACTCCCTAAGGTCAGGTTCCTGCATCCCGAGCCCACAGGAATCCTGAAAAATGTATCAGAAGTAATAACTTCTATTCTAAGGAACATTCCAGAGAAGCAGAGGCATAAAGCAGAGGCTTGGGGGTATTGGAAGACCCAAGCCAGGGATGCCCAACACACACACACACACACATACACACACACACACACCCCAGCTCAGGTATTCACTGGAGCCCACGCTCATACAGGCACCCTGAAGGACTCCTGGGTGGAAACGACCTGCAACAGTGCCATCTAGTGGGAGCGGGGGCTGTCCTGCCCTCAGAGGTTCCAGAAGGAGCCCCAGAGAGATGGACATGAGGTCAGAGCCCTGAGGGCTGGGCTGTGTCTCATGGGGAAGTGTACAGAGGAAGCTGTAACGTGAGACTCCGTCCACCTTGAGATTTCTCACCGCCCGGCTCACCACCTCCACATGGTGCTAAGTGACCCCTGGCCCTGCATACACAAATGCCCACAGCCCTGTAAAGCCCTGCCCCCTGGGGCCCCCGCTGCAGGATCTTCTACCCTAGCACACTGTCTCCAGCTCTGAAACACTTTTCCAGCAAATGTGAGCAAAGCTCTAACCAGACTCTGGCTTGGTTATTCCCCGGTGCTTCGTTTCCTGCATCTGAGCCTCAGTTGACCCCTCTGTATAATGGAAGAATCGCCACGCCTTCCTGACTGGCTGCTATCACCCTGGTGCCCAGCAGCACGCAGGAGGGTCATGGCCCTGGGTGGTTGGGAAGGCCATCTGCTAAAGGCCAGAGTAGGACTCACTCCTATGGGGTCCGGGAATGCCTGGACTGTCCCTCTCCCACCACAGGGGACTCTGCCCCACTCCTCTTCTGCAAGGAGTAGGACGTCACATTTTAAATAATTAAATTTTACATGGGCTCCTGGCCAAGAGGACCACTCTTTCTTTTTAGCAATTTATTGACCAGAGACATATTAATACATCTTTTGTTACCCAAACATTATGGTCTAGAGATGGTTCAGTGTTCGCTCACAAATAAAGCACCAGTCACAGGCATGAGTTTCTGTAAAAATCCCCTTGCCAATATTGTATTAGAATCTGTAGGAAGAGTGGCTGTACCTTAACGATCTCTCGTTTGGATATTCCAGCCAGTGTAACCAACAGAAACATTGTTAATGATCATGTAAGGGGACTCTGAAATGAGCAGCAGCATTACTGATGCTCTCTCAGCAAGGGGAGAGGATGGAGCAGTTTCCCAGGGTTTCCCAGAGGCTGGGAGACACCAATAATGGGAGACTTTTGTAAGGAGATGAAGGGACAAGGAGGCTCTGGAACCCAGGACACCGCTGGGGCTGAGCAGGAGATGCAAGGGTGCCCATGAGCCCCAGCCAAGGGAGATGGCCCCAGGGGGAGCACCCAGCCACTCAGTTGCGAAGGCATGAAGGCCTGGCCACCCTTCAGCCTGTGAGGAAGGAAGCCCCAAATAGTGTCTGGAGTAGCAGCATGACCCAAGGTCTGGCCTTTCCCTATGCTGAGTCTCTGAGACTGGAGCACGTGGGCTAAAGTGGAGACCAGCTCTGATGGCACCAGGGACCCATTTACCAGAGGCTCCTGATCCCTCCTCTTTCCCCTGGCCTCCAGACCTGTAGCTGCTGTCAGCCAAGCCTCTCCTCCAGTGACCAAGTTTCATTCAAATCCTCCACTCCCCTGTTCCTTGCACTTCGGTAAAACAGAAGGATCGCTTCCAAGTGTCCCCTCATTATCCCAAAGAGGCAGGACAGTTCCCTTTGGGGCTCCTCCCAGACCCATCCAGCCTCCTGGATCTAGTTCCCATCAGCTTGTCTCCCCCTATTCCCACCTTCTTTGGGCCCAGACCCCAGCCACAGGAAGGCCAAGACCAAAGCAGGAGTCCAGTGAGAGAGCACCAGAACAGCACTGGCTGGCCCGGAGAAGGGTACAAGGATCCACTGAAGGGCAGAGTCACACGTGCATCCTTTGGAGTGGAAGGAGAAGGCAGGGTGGGTGGCAGAGTCTGTACCTCCTGTCTCTTTTAAATGGCACGAGGGGCTGTGAGTCGGGTTCCGAGATGCCTACCTCCCAAGGAGGACCCTCAAGATTAGGGGACTCACCTGGCCTGAAGCCACCACGGTAGAGGACTTTGGAACCCAGGGACACAGGTCTGTGTGGTCCTACGTCACTTCAAATATCACTCCAATTCTGTGGGCATGGGCATGGGGAGTGGTCTAAGCTGGAGGCCATGTACATGGCAGTGAGGTGCCTAGAGGCAGAGGGGAACCATCACTGACAAATTCTGGCATGGGCTGGGTACATGGATTGGAGACCTTCCTTTGCCCCAGAGACAAGCGGAGAGAAATGGACAATGACACCCTTGTTGATCTGTAAAGTTGGGTGGGATGGAGCAGGACAAGAGTAGGGGAGATCACTTCCAACTACCCCCTCCCCCAGCTCACACTGGACCTGCTCCGGCCCCATGAGAAGGTCAGAACTCCCAGCATCACCCCGCCCACTGGAAGGCTGCAGAGTGGGAGGAAGACGCCTATATCATGGGAAATGGTACAAAGAGAAAGGACTCTTGTTTTGATTTGGGAAAGGATTCAGGGACATCTCACAGCATCTGCAGGTAGAAAGTATAAGCAGCCCTCAAAGGAACTAAAGTCATATCTGCTATATTGCTGGGGGCAGCGAGAGTCTGTCTGTGTCCGTCTGTCTGTCTCGACTTTTTCTGCTCACTCACTTGCAGGCACATGACCCCATAATGGCCACACAGAATCTCACCTCGGCTCTTGAGTCTGCAGTTATACCTTTCTCTGTATCTTAGTTCAAATCTCAAGAGAGGACCTGAATAATTTAATCTAGTCTATGATTTGAGTCCTCTGGAGTCAAGTGACCTTCCTTATCCAATCAGCTATAAACTGGCCCCAGGGGGGTTGGGATGGGGCAGGTGTTTAAGGTTAGGTCACGTGGCACAAACAGAGCAACTGGAGAATGTGATATGAGAAGTGACCAGGGACAGGAGGAATATGATTAACATCCCTCTATATGATATATAGATGTAAAGATGTTTCATGTGGAATTGTTTATAATAACAAAAATTACGCTTCTCACTCACTGGCTCACTCAGCATTATTAATTCTCTATGCATTTGCTGAGCATGTGCAGCTTCCCAGACTCTGAACAGAACCCTGGACACTAAGACAAGGAAATCTAGCCTCTGCTCGGGAACAAAGCACAATCACTGTATAAGTAGAGAAACAGACACAGGCTTCTCAAAGGGAGGTGATAGGCAAAACCTGGAAGGTATCTCTAGAAAAAGAAAAAAAAACATAATAAATAAATAACCAATGAATCAAATAAACTAAGCCTCAGTGAGAAACCTGCTAAACAACCAAGATGATGTGACAAGCAATAGTCAGGCCCTTCCTGGACTGGAGGCAGATGACGATAGACTCAGAGCCCTCTGGGCTACTGGCCAGAGCACTGGAATCTGGCAGAAGAGGTGATTCCTCTCCGGAATTGGCAGGCCCAGTCTCCCAGTTTGAACCTGCATTTTGGCCCGAGAGTCAGCGGCCCCAGCCGACAGATACAGTGTCCTTGCCTCTACCTGAGCTTAATTCAAACCATTCTGTCTGCCCCTAATTCAGAGCTTTTATTGGGTTTTAGGTTACTCTATATATGGCACAATAGAAATACTTTTTAATCTTAAATTAGAAACATACCACAGGAGGATTTTTTGAAGCTTTTTAACAACACTGCAGAGTGAAATGTCTTCAACTCTGCAACAGAAACCTACCCGAGGTAACCTTCCACCGGAGAAACTTTGATATCAAGTGTGGCATGTGTCCTCTGGAATGTGCTTTTCTCCCCCTGGTCCAAAAGCAATCCACAATGGTCCTCTAATTAGTCTGGGGTATGTGAGTGCTGAAAGCAAGGCTTCTCTGGGGGCATTCCTAGAAGGACCAGCAGCAGAGATGGACAGAACAAAATCAGCACTTTGGTTGGCCTATCCAATGGAGATGCCCATCACTACCATCTCTTGCTATACGATGAGGCCTAGAGACAAGACTGTGTCCAGATGGGTCAGGCCAAGAGTCCTAGCTTGCCTGGTATATTTAGACACTTTTGGAAAGCTGTAAAGGTGACCATTCTCATGAGAGGAGGGGATTGTAGAGATCAAGATACTGGTCTGAGCTGGTCTGAGCTCCAGGTAGCCCAAAGGAACTCAAGCTAGAAAGTGCTTCTGGTGGCCCTGCTAAGAACAGCTCTGCCACTGGGTACTCCTCCAGTGAACACACTGAGCTCACACCAGGAGCTGCTTTGCATTCTGGCTCTACCCCTGATGGACATCATAAGAATGGCCTATTAAATGACCACAGACCCAGGCTCATGGCTTGGCGCATGGCTTGGCACATGGTACAGCCCTATCCTTTGACATTTGGGGTCCTACTTAGAATTTTGGAATACATCTAATTGTTTTTTGGAAAGAAATCACAGCAATGAATAAGAGGCAGCCATAAACGCCAGGAAAAAAATAGGACAATCATGAGACTATGCATATATTGGTCCTCTATGGGGTAATCTAATTTCCTTGAATTGTGCCAAGAAGCCCTAAAATCCAAAAACCAGAGCATCACTTTCCAAGGCTGCTCTCTGGCCCTGTGATCTGACCGCCATCTCAAGGCCAGAGCAGCTAGCCAGCTTGATGTCACTGTCACCACAGTGGTGGGCAATGCAAGCCTTGATTCTCCCTCTGGAGAACTGGGGAATGTGGCGTTCACTCCTGTTTTCAGTGGGGAGGGATGGGCTGGTGTTTGCTATCTACACTCACGAGCCAGCCAGCTGGGTTGAGTGACAAATGCCAAATAGATTAAACCAATCTGGCTCCTCCAGGCTGTGGGGCCCAGGTTGCATGAAGCACCCCACCTCCATTTGAGGACAGCCCACAGCTCTGCCAGTGGTCCCTCTGATGCTGAGGCTTCCTGCATACCTGCACCCAGCACTGGGTCTGGTCGCTGTTCACCACTGTGCGTTGGGGGAGGAAGTGACCTTGGCCCTGCAGGCTCCTGCCAAGTAGAAGAGACTGAGCTTCATGCAGAATGGTGAGGGACTACACAGGCCATGGGTCGGGATGGGGTGTGCTTTTGGCACACATCACAGGAGGAACTCTGAGGTGAAAAGGTGTTGTTGGATTGGAAAAGGCACAAAGGTTTTCCCAGAGAGACAGACCTGAAGTTGGGCCTTGAAGGGTGTACAGAAAAGGGGTAGGCATTTTAGCCAGGTGGTAGAGCCAGTGATAAGACAGAGATGGGAACAAACACCATGCATTCAGAAATGGCCAAAGCAGGAGGGCTTGCCCTGTGGAGGAGCAGGAATAAGCAAAGTTTCATCCTCATAGGTTTATTTCCTCATGTGTCCTCATCTCTGAGAGTTCTAAAAGGTGGCTCTTTGGATCTAAAATGCCACCTGACTAAGAGAAAGCAGGTGGGGCTGCCTGGAGGAGTGACCGAACCCTTGGGAAATTTTGTTGGCCCTATTGCCCCCTCCCCAACATCTGGCCCCCACACTCTTAGGTATCAGCTTCTACCATTGATAACTCCCCAAGATCAGGCTCGATCAGGCCCGTCTAGGGATCTGGGGGTCCAAGTGAGCTCTGGGCCTTGGGTACAGTCCCCAGAGGCTAGGCAGGTTGAAGTCCAGACCGGGGCCCATCTCCAGCCTGCCCTCAGCCCTGGGGATGTCACTCCACAGGACAAGATACTCAAGGAGACTCGGTGCATTAAAGGGCGGGCCAGGACAGCTTTGGACCTCCAACCTGGCTTTCAGCTGCCCTTTGGAAGTGGAAAAGGTCACAGGTTTTTCTTGTCTGAAGTGGCCCATTGCAGGGCCTGCAGCCATCCGGCTTCTTGGCTCTGCCAGGCCTCCGGGCCTTCTCGGCAGCATGAGTCTCCCTTAATCCAGCTCCACCACATGTCCATTAACTCAGCCCGGGTCCTTCTGCTCACTCCCTCTGATTTCCTCCCCTTTCAGCAGAAAAAGGTGCTAGGGGAGTTCCTCCAGGTGCTGCCTCATAGGCTGGCTCCCAAAGCAGAGTCAGACCAGCCAGAAGCTCCACCTGCTGCCTCTCTGCCCCAGGTCCCTTTGCACCAGGGGCCTGGTCTCACTCTGCTCAACAGGGAACTGAGAACTGCCCATGAACTAGCCTAGACCAGACCAGCCCCTGCCCCCAGTACAACCGATCCTGGAGAGCTGCTGCCCCTGGTGTGGATAATCAAGGCTGAACAGGTTCCCCACCTCCCGTGACAGTCTGGTTTACACTCGTCTTCCCCACTCAGTTCACTCGCAGAAGTCTTCCAGTTGAGAGGATAAATTATATGGCCACCCTGTTTTACCACGTCTAAGGGTAAGGGGTAAATGAGTGGTCAAGACAGGGCTGGAACTCAGACCTGGCTCTCAAGTACCAAGCTCTTATCCCCTCAGGCATTAGAACCAGCAAAGGCTTAAGGAAGGGAGCTGGTCAACAATGTGGGTGGTGCTGTCATAAAGCAGCCCCCAAGTAGCACAAGCCAGGATAGAGAAGATCCCAGATCTCCTGGTGGAGGAAATGTGGCCACAGGCTGTGACTGGTGAGCAGAAAAAGGAAAAGTGTGTACAAAGGTGGCCGCCAGCTTGACCCTGGTGGCTGGGAGAGATAACTCTGCCCATGGTCCCTGTTAAACACTAAGACGGCTGTGAAGAGAGCATGGGTTTGCAAGGAAGGGTCTGTTGTCTAAAATATCTGCATTTGGCTTGAAAGAAGAGGTTTGATCTCTGAACAGAATCTGGCTATCTGGGCCAGCAATCAAAGCCAGGCATCCAATGTCAGACAGACAAGCGCTTAAAAAAAACTGGGGGGTGGCGCGGGGGGCGGGGTAGAGGACGACTCGTTCTTTCCCTGAAGCATCAAGGACATCTGCCGGGCAGGTCACTGGCAGGCCAGGGCAGGATGTGCAGCCGAGAGACGTGGGGAGTTGGCGGCACCGTCTCTGGGTAACAGTAACAAGTGGCACCAGCAGTTTGTGTATTAACCCCCAGAGTCCTGCAGCCTTCAGCCGAAGTGTAAACTGGGAAGGCTCCATGCAGGCAGGGGCACCATGCAGGCTCATGCAGGCACCATGCAGACCTTGGCCTTGGCCTGTGATGAACAGTCACAGAGCCAAGGGAGGCCTGCAAGCTTAGACATTTTTCCTGTCTGGCCCTGACTCCTCATCCAACTATTTAGCTCCTCTGAAATGACTTCCAAATTCTTACCCCTAAGTGGGAGCAGGATCCCCTCAGTTTAATTAGGATCTCCTGTTATACCATATCACAGAATCCAAAATAATATTTCTGTCAAGGAATTGATCATAATTCATAAATAGAAATGTACTTGTTTGCTTATTATCTGATTATCCCCGCTACACCAAAAGCTCCATGGTGGAGGGTGGGGGGTGGGGGTAGCACTGTGGCTGTTTTATCCACTAATACATCCCCAATGTCTGGCACACAAAATAAATGTTTGTAGAGAGGCTGGATGCATGAGCACACAACTAAAAATCCATTAGGACATCATTCAGGTCCTTTCACTTATCTAATCAACCAACTTTTACTGAGAATCTACTATGTGTCAGACTCAAAGTTGGGGAAAGCAGAGTTTTAAAAAAAATCTTTTAAAATACAAATACCCATGGGAGAGCTAAACTCTGAGATATTATCAGTTATTCACAAACTGATGGGAATTTGATTGGCCAGTTCATTTCCAAGGTGATAGCTGGTTCAGAGAAGGTCTTGGAGGAGGACCCTGGCAGCAGGAATAAAGAGGACTGAGGGTCTGGAGAGACAAAAGGAAAGCCTGACTGAGGCTCTAAGTGAAGGGGAGAACACGGGTGCCTGGGGAATAAATGGGTGAATGCTAAGCAGCTGGGTGTGCGTGCATAAAAGATCACACACAGGAGATCCAAATAGGAGGCCTATCTGCCTTTACACAATAGGCCTGTATTATGTTTATACACGTCAGCCCAATTCACTTCACAGCAACACCTAGAGGAAAGCAGGGTTATCGCATTTTAAGAAGAGGCATGCCAGAGGGGCCGAGTAACCTGCCAAAGCACACACAGCAAATTGAGAGGCAGAACCTGTATTCAAACGCAGGCCTACTGACTCCCAACTCTTCATCAGCCCAGGGCTGCTTCTGTGGCAGGCCCTGTCCAGGCGCTGTCCATGTGAGCGTCTCCAAGATGGAATTACAGGCTGCAGTATAGCTCCGACACTGGGTAAAGGAAGCATGCTTGCCTTCTACCACAGAAAGCGGGAGGGAGCCACCCCCTCCGGTGCTAATCTCGCCCGTCAAGGTCCCAGGCCTTGCTTCACAACCCAAGGACCTTGAGAATACGGAGGCAGGGCTGAAGATAGTAGAGTTCACACACTTGCCACCAACAGTTCTTCCAGCTTGGGATGGGGCCCAGCGCTGATCCTCAGCCATGTCAAAACCAAAGTTCTGGGGTAGGGGAGACCCCAAAGTAGATGGCAGGGCCTGGGGCTCCCCTAATCAGAGAGGGAAAGTAGCCCAGCCAATCTCTATGCAGCAAATAACAGCCGGCTCCCCACCACGCCCTCCACAGGATACTTTCCCCCCACCTCTAGCTCCCCAGCCACACAAAGGGGGCCTAGGGGACAGGGTCACAGTTGCACAGGGCAGCTCTCTGCTGTTCCACCCTGTCTCTAGACAGGAGCGCTCGACAGGAAGTGGGGAGAAGGGCCAGGCCTGAGGGGTGTCAGGAAGCACAGAAGGGATGTTCGAGGAGGAAGCTGGAGCTCAGTGAAATCAGTCCAGGGACTGGGCCATGCAACCTCACACTTTACTGCTGGGGAAATCGAGGTCAGAGAGAGCCAGGCTGTGCTCCAGACCACAGCGAGAGGGCTGCTCTGGAGCTGGGTTTCCCGGCCTGGATTCCCCACATCTCTCTGAAATCTGTGTGTCTCTGTGGCTGACGGTACCCCAAACCCCTCCCCTTCCCCGGAGATTGGACAGAATGAACTGCGCAGGACTGAACTGAAGCAGGCATTCGGGGACCTGAGGGTTTGAGCACCACCACCACCATACCCCCCCACCCGACCAGGAGTACGTCTCCCTTGCCCCTGTGAGCCTATGATTTGACCTCCTCCCACCTCTCAGGGATGTGATCACAGACCAGAAGCCAAGTTCCCTGAGTCCTTCTGGAGAGGCCATCCCCCATTTCTCAGGTTCTGACAGAGAACAAGTGGGGAGCCACAGGAGAGTGGAGAAAGCCAGGCTCTGGTGGTGCGCAGACCTGTATTTATCTAAGCGCACACTCCATACCTGCTGGCTCTCCAGCCATCAGTCACCTCAGCGCTGTTTGCTCTTCTATAAAGTGAAAGCAGTGCCAGGGCCTCAGAGGACTGCAGGGAGGCCAAACAGGCCCACATGCAACCAGCACACAGCAGGGTTTCATCTGGGATGGGGACTTCTCTTCCTGCCTCCACCCCCATGCAATCCCTCAGCTTCCAGAAAACACCTCTACGGATTCTTCTTCCTTTACAACGTGGCTCCAGCATATGGAGTGGAGACCCAACATCTGGCACATCTTTGGAGAGCCCCTCTGTGTGTCGAGTCAGTGGGGACACCGTTGGGGAGGAGGGGTATGGGATTCATAACCTGGTGAGGAAGGAAGAATATAGCTTCAGCAGGCACGTGGTAGCCCCCCAGTAAACAGCTGCCCAGAGAACTGACAAACAGCTCGTATAGTCAGTCAACAGTCACTGTCATCCTCTTCTGTTTTCACCATGGGCTGTCTGACCCAGAGGATGTGATGAGAATACAGAGATGTTCAGGGACTTGCTTTATGTCACCACAGACAGTCAATGCCAGAGACCTGGCCAGGGGACCAGCAGAGCACATTTATTCACAGAATAATTCCTGACTTGAAAATCAAATTGGCTGGAATCCCATTTCAAGCTCTGGCTTTACCACTAAAGGCTGTGAGACCTTGGGCAGGATACTTAACTTCTCTGAACATCAGTTTCTTCTACTACACAAGGTGACACTTTTCTTTCAGAGTAGAAGCAAGATAGATATGAGATTTCTGGATGTAAAATGTGATGTAAGGCACTGGGAGGGGATCAGCAGCTGCCCACCCTAAGCCCCCTAAAATAGTCACTGGGCAGTAACAATAAAAGGCATGAAGTACCAGTGAGGCTCAGTTCTAGAATGTCCTTAGAAGAGCAGCAAGAAGATGGAAAACCACACAGGAGCTTGTTTTTAAAGACAAAGAAAAATATGATTAAGCCTGAGAATGATGTAATGAAAGAATGAAAATATTTTCCTTACCAGGGCATTTGTATGTCAACAGCTGATAGGGGGTGGGAACGGCCACCACAAGGCCGCCAGGTGCTACCAACAGCACCACGTGAGGATCCACCAGCAGAGACGGAGTAGGCTATGGCTGCACAGTGGGGAAGGCAGGCCTTGCCAGGGCCTCAGTTCTCCAGTCTGTGAAATGGGACTGCCCAATCTGGGCTCAGTCTGGCCATGTGAAGTGAAAGTTTCTCAGTTATGTCCAACTCTTTGCGACCCCATAGATATACAGTCCAAGGAATTCTCCAGGCCAGAATAATGGAGTGGGTAGCTTTTCGCTTCTCCAAGGGATCTTCCCAACCCAGGGATCGAACCCAAGTCTCCTGCATTGCAGGTGGATTCTTTACCAGCTGAGCCTCCAGGGAAGCCCAAGAATACTGGAGTGAGTAGCCTATCCCTTCTCCAGGGTATCTTCCCAATCTAGGAATCGAACTGGGGTCTCCTGCATTGCAGGTAGATTCTTTACCAGCTGAGCTACAAGGGGAAGCCCCACGGCACCCTTCTTTTATTTTTTAAATAAAAGCTGTATGTGTGTAAGATGTACAACATGATGATTTGTTATACATAGTAAAATGACTACTACTACGGTCAAGCTAATTAACATATCACCTCCACACACAGTTACCTCCTGGTATCTGTCTGGGAGAGCACCTGAAATCTACTCTCTTAGCCAATTTCCAGTATTCAGTAGTTTTGTTTTTTGTTTTTTGGTTTTTTTTGGCTGCACAGCACAGCATGCGGAATTTTAGTTCCCCCACCAGGAATTAAACCTGTACCCCCTTAAGTGAGAGCCTGGAATCTTAACAACTGGACCAGCAGGGAAGTCCCAATACAGCATCATCAACTATAGCCATCATGCTTACGTTAGATCTCTAGTCATTCATCCTACAGAACTGCAGGTTTGGACCCTTTGACCTGCACCTCCCCATTTCCTTTATGCCCCTGCCTCTGGCAAGCACTGTTTCACTCTGCTTCTATGAAATTGACTTTTTAAATTCTACCCATAAGGGAGATCATGCACTATTTGTCCTTCTGTGACTGGTTTATTTCACTTAGCTTAATGTCTTCCAGGTCCATTAATGTTGCAAATGGCAGGATCTCCTTTTCTAAGGCTGAATAATATTCCATTGTATATATCCCATCATTTCTCGATCCATTCATCCATGGCTCCTTTCTGTCTGCCCTCTTTTTGGTCATCCAGGCTGCAGCAGCTCTAGTTTGGTCTCAAGGTCTGGGAAAAGGAGCTGGTATGTTACAGTTAGGCTCAGAAAAAGTTAGGGATTGCTCCTGAGGCCACACAGCTAAGAGTGGGGCGAGGAGGCTGGACCAAAGTCCCCATGGCCCCACTCTATCACACTGCCTCCCTGTCCTGGGTTGTGGGTAGGCCTCTGAGTTCATTCACTTGGGCCCCGTGACTGCACTGACATGTGTCCCAGGCGCCCTCTGGCCAAAGCATGCATTCTCAGTACCCCCGCCACACGCTGTCATGGAGCACCAGCCGCCTCGACCCAGCAGCCCTGCCCTCTCCCCACACCCAGACACAACATCTGGGGATTTTCTTTCAGGCTGTCCTCACCCTTGCTCCTCTCTGCTCAAGCAACCATGACCCATGTCCTATTCTCAGATTCCCTGCCTAGCCCGTCACCTTCCGTTCACCACAGCGGCCAGCCTAGTCCAACTTGTCCTCACTTGATCCCTGGGTCACAGACAGCACCCTCCTAATCTTGCACATTCTAGCTTGTTGCCCCTCCCAAATGCCGCTATGGAAATCATCCTCTGAGGAACACCAGTAAGCCTAGCCCCTGCCCTTCCATTCTGACTTTGAATCCTTCTACCCTGACCACCTACCTGATACAGTTCCCAGCTTTTCCTATGTGCCTGTTTCTGGAGCTGCACATAGGAGGTGCTCAATAGATGTGTGTTGATGATACATATTTCTGGACAGTGGTTTGATTTATGTCACTAGGAACCCCTTTGACTTTCAGGTTTCACCCAGAGCTCCTGGAGTCTGTGATCCTACAGTGGGTGCTACACGGGGTCTGGCCCTCGGTCTGCATCTTCCAAGGAGGACTATCACAGTGGACCCTCCATCCACCCTGGAAGTGGGCCCTGTCACACCTTTCCCCAGCCTTATGCACTGACTCATTAGCTTTTGAAGCTCCAGTTCTCCAAAGCCACACTTTTCATGGCCCTCTTCATCTTTTCACCAACCAGCTCATAGACCGGTCATTTCTGGGCCACTCTCCACCTGGTCTGATCAGCTGGGCTGGTGGGAGTCATGTGGCCCACACCATGGTGGCCCAGGTGGCAGACGGAGGCCAGAGGGCATGACATGGTCCACCCCTAGTCTGAATGCTGAGGCTGTCAGCAGGTAAGAGATGCAGCCTGAGGCTCCGTCTGCCACCTGGGCCACCATGGTGTGGGCCACATGACTCCACCAGCCCAGCTGATCAGACCAGGTGGAGAGTGGCCCAGAAATGATCAGTCTACGAGCTGGTTGATGAAAAGATGAAGAGGGCCATGAAAAGTCTGGCTTTGGAGAACTGGAGCTTCAAAAGCTAATGAGCTTAGGACTTCCCTGGAGGTCCAGAGGTTGGGAATCTGCCTTCCAATGCAGGAGACACAGGTTCAATCCCTAGTCTGGAAAGATCCCACATTCTGTGGGGCAACTAAGCCTGAGCGCCACAACTACTAAGCCTGTGCTCTAGAGCCCACGAGCCAAAGCTAATGAAGCCTGAGCGCCCTAGTGCCCATGCTCTGCAACAAGAGAAGCCACCGCAATGAGAAGCCTGTGCACCACAAGAGTCACCGCACTCGCCACAACTAGAGAAAGCCTCATGCAGCAATGAAGACCCAGCACACCCCAAAATAAATAAATAAATAAAAGCAAGTGAGTTAGACTGGGAAGGACCACGTGGCACGGTCGGGGCCAGAGATGCCTTGACAGCCACACATAAGCTGAACCAGCAGAAAACACACAAAGCCTGCACTGAGAGACACAGCGGGCCTGGCAGTGCCAGCTCTAGGATCAGAAGGGCCAGAGTGGGCAAGAAAGGCTGCCCAGGAGGCTGTTTAAACCTCAGCAAGTGGGTGACCAGACTGGGAACTTAAAGGACCTTCAGGCCACAGGACTGGGGCTCAAGCTCATTAAGTTCATCCAAGAAATATTTATGGGTCACTTCCAGGCCCCATGTCAGGATGACAATGACTTAGCCTGTGTCCCCAGGGAGCCCATAGCATGAAGGAAAACATAAAGATTAGTCGGATGACAGCAGCATGGGAGAAGCCCTGCTGTGAAAGCAGGAAGCCGAGTAGGCTATGGGAGCTTTTTGCAGACCAGTGACACAGCCTGGTTGTCACAGGGAATTCATCTCCAAGTTTGAAGCTACCGAGACAATGGAGCAATTCTGGACAGGGACCAGCACCATCAGGTAATGAAGGGCTCTGTTTGCCCGGGAAAGCCCTAGGATGCACTCACACAACTGGTTTATTCTAGCCACAAGCAATCATAAAAAGCTGACTATTCATTTGTCATGTCCATTCCCAGGGCAGTGGGTTCAGAGCAAAAAGATACTCTGCCCCTATACACATAGAGACAGAAGCCAGGGAAGCTTCTACAATTAGCCCAGATCCTGCCCCCACTCTGATGGCAGGCACAGGGGTCAGCAGGCATTTGGAAAAACCAATCAGACCAGCTGGACAGAGCCTACGGAAAAGGGAAGTAAACAACTAATCAGCACTCTTGGGCCTTGGATTCTTTCTTTTTTTCTAGTCTATAAATAACAGACTAGAAACCTAAGATTGGGGTACAAGCATGGCCAAAATCACTCCAGACAGTAATTGCAACCATGAAATTAAAAGACTCTTCTCCTTGAGGAAAAGTAAAACAAACCTAGACATTATATTAAAAAGCAGAGACATCACTTTGCTGACAAAGGTCCGTATAGTCAAAGCTACAGTTTTTCCAATAGTCATGTACGGATGTGAGAACTGGACCATAAACAAGGCTGAGCTTTGAAGAATTGATGCCTTCAAATTGTGCTGGAGAAGAATCTTGAGAGCCCCTTGGACAGCAAGGAGATCAAAGCAGTCAATCCTCAAAGAAATCAATCCTGAATATTTACTGGAAGGACTGATGTTGATGCTGAAGTTCCACCTTCAATACTTTGACCACTTGATAGAAAGAGCCAACTCATTGGAAAAGACCTTAATGGTGGGAAAGGTTGAGGGCAGAAGAAGAAGGGGACAACAGAGGATAAGATGGTTGGATGGCATCACCGACTCAATGGACATGAGTTTGAGCAAACTCGGGGAGACAGTGAAGGACAGGGAAGCCTGGCATGCTGCAGTCCATGGAGTTGCAGAGTTCAACACGACTGAGTGACTGAACAATGAACAGTAACAACGGTTGGGTAAGAACCCTCTGAAGGGAAGCGAAGTGAAGTCGCTCAGTTGTGTCCGACTCTTTGTGACCACATGGATTGTAATCTACCAGGCTTTTCTGTCCATGGGGTTTTCCAGGCAAGAGTACTGGAGTGGGTTGCCATTTCCTTCTCCAATTTCTTTGTTATATCTTCACATGCAGAAGAGGCTAAGAATCTCAGAGCTTTTTTTTTTTTTTTACTTTTTATTTTGTATTGGGATATAGCCGATTAGCGATGTTGTGAACAAGCTTCAGGTGAACACCAAAGGGATTCAGCCATACATATACATATTTCTATCCTCCCTCGGGCCTTGGATTCTTAATCTGAAAGGAAAACAATCTGCTCCATAAGGCTCGTGTCAGGATTCAATGAGAGCATGTGCGTAGAGCTCCCTCCAGTAAATGCCCCGCTGCATTAGAGGGCTAGGCTTAACGCATAGTCCTCCACACCAGGAGCTGTGTCCTCTTCCCCTTGGCATCCCCACCCCAAAGAAGGCTTGTGGAGCTCTTGCATCAGTGAAGCACTTTTATTCCACTACCAAGGTATTCTCTTGTTTATTTCCTGCCTTGTTTTAAAAACAATTGGTTAAACCAGTATTTCTTTTTTTCCACACCCTCTTCAGCATTTATTCTTTATAGAGTTTTTGATGTTGGCCATTCTGACCTGTGTGAGATGATATCTCATTGTGGTTTTGATTTGCATTTCTCTAATAATGAGAGATGTTGAACATCTTTTCATGTGTTTATTAGCCATCCGCAAGTCTTCTTTGGAGAAATATCTGTTTATGTCTTTTTCCCATTTTTTGATTGAGCTGTTCATTTTTCTAGTATTGAGCTACATGAGCTTCTTGTATACTTTGGAGATTAATTCTTCATCAGTTGTTTTGTTTGCTATTATTTTCTCCCATTCTCAATGCTATCTTTTCCCCTTGCTTATAGTTTCCTTCATTATGCAAAATCATTTAAGTTTAATTAGGTCCCATTTGTTTATTTTTGTTTTGATACCATTAAATAAAATAGTGAGAGAGAGAGCATTCTGTACAGCACAGGGAACTCTACTCAATGTGCTATGGTGACCTGAGTGGGAAGGAAGTCCAAAAGGGAGGAGACATATGCATATGTATGGCTGATTATTTTTCTGTACAGTATAAACTATCACAACATGGTAAAGCAAGTATACTCCAATAACGATTCATTAAAAAAACAATACCTCTTAGGAGCAAGAGGTTATCAGTCTTTGCGTTTGGTTCCTTTATGGCTGTTTTTGTTTCAATTGACATGGAATTAACATTAATTGAGCAACTTTCATTAACAAGCTAGATGATTTACAGATACTAACTTATTTGATTCTAGGATACAGTGGAAAGAAACATATTACTTCAAAAAACATGATAAAATATCTTTTAGCAAGAGACTGTGTTGATCAAATGACTTAACCTCCGTAAGTCTCATTTCCTCAGTTTCCTCAGCACAAAAGTGACTGCAATCATACCTATCCCATGTGCTTGCTGTGAGGAGTAAATTAGATAATGCATGGGATGCATGAAGCACAGTGTTGAGGGAAAGCTACCAAAGTGTGTGGAAAGTACCAAACCTCCACTGCAGCAAGCATTAGGGACCAGAGAAATAAATGCACACTACACATTGTAATCCACAGGATAACCTCTAAAGGAATGGGGGTGGGGGGGGATAGCATAATTAAATAAATCCCAAAGAGAAAAACAAGAATAGGGAAAAAAAGAAACAAGAAACCTCATGTGGGACAAATAGAAAGCATATAGTAAAATACACACAGATTTAAAGACATTGAATGTAAATGGACAAAGATTCCAACTAAAAGATTACCAGAAGCATTCTTTTAACTAACTGAAACATATCTGCTTAAAAAGAGAAACATAGGGGAGGAGGGAGAAATTAGAAGTTTGGAATTAACATATACACACTGCTTCTGCTGCTGCTGCTGCTGCTGCTGCTGCTGCTGCTGCTAAGTCACTTCAATCGTGTCCAACTCTGTGCGACCCCATAGACGGCAGCCTACCAGGCTCCCCTGTCCCTGGGATTCTCCAGGCAAGAACACCAGAGTGGGTTGCCATTTCCTTCTCCAATGCATCAAAGTGAAAAGTCAAAGTGAAGTCGCTCAGTCCTGTCCGACTCAGTGACCCCGTGGACTGCAGCCCACCAGGCTCCACCGTCCATGGAATTTTCCAGGCAAGAGTACTGGAGTGGGGGTGCCATCGCCTTCTCCTAACATATACACACTACTATACATAAAACAGATACCCACAAGGACATACTGTCTAGCAGAAGGAACTACCTATACTCAGTATTTTGTAATAGCCTATAAGCAAAAAGAATCTGAAAAAAAATAGGTATATAAGTACACTTACTGGAATCACTTTGTTGTACTCCTAAAACTAACACAATACTGTATATCAATTTTACTTCCATTTTTTAAAAATTTAAAATAAAAAGAGAAACACATAAAACAGAGGTATATAGAAAGGGGCTATGGTTTAAATGTTTGTGTACCCCCAAAATTAATGTTGAAAAGTGAGGGTATTAGGAGGTGGGGCATTTAGGAAGTGATTGGGTCGTGAGGGCTCTGGCTTTATGAAAAGTATTCCCTTTGAAAGAGGCCCCACAGAGACTTCTACCATGTGAAGTTACAGTGAGAAGACAACCATTTACTGAGGAGTCAGGCCCTCATCACACCATCCAATCTGTCAGTTCCATGATCTTAGACTTCCTAAACCATGAGAAATTCCTATTGTGTATAAACCAGTCAGTCTATGATATCTTCTTAAAGCAGGCCAAATAAACTCATATAGAAAGCTTATCAGTAAAAGAATAGAAAAACACACTATGCAATGAATAAGCTAAAGAAGCAGCATGTCTACACTATCATTAGTCAGTCAAAGTGTTATGGCAAAAAGCATTACTAGAAAATAAGAGAGCCAGCTCATGGTGACAAAAGGTTCAGCTCATCAGAAAGATAAAATAATTCTAAATTTGCACACACTTGATAACATGCCCTCAAAAATACAAAACAAATATGGACACATCTACAAGAAAAAGAGACAAAGTCTCAAAATGAGAGATTTAATGATTGGCAGCTGCTAAAAGAAGCAGATTTAAAAATTAGTAAGGATAAACGTATGTTAACAACACTTAACTAATGGAGAATTACATAATACTACACCCAAGATCTGTAGAATAAAATTTACTTTCAAGCATACACAAAACAATAATAAAACTAACATACTGGACCATAAAAAACTCTCAACAAATTGAAAAGTACTGAAATCATAGCAGTACATTCTGTAACTATATTCAATTAAATTATAATCAGTAAGAATAAAAACGAACTCTAAAACCTATTTACATGTTTGGAAATCAAGAAATGTATTTTGAAATAACCAGTGGATTAAAGAAGTTCCAAGAGAAAACAGATAATATTTTGAACTGAAGGATACCAAAAATACTATGCATCAAAATTTGTCAAATACAGCTAAAGCAGTGCTTAATGGAAAACTCATAGTCACAAATGCCTATGTTTGCAATGAAAAAGGAATGAAAATAAATGAATTAAGCATTATCCTCAAGTAGTTAGTAAAAGAGATTTGGGGAAGAGGGCAGCATCAGTGAGAGCGTTACTTTCTAACTTTTCCCTTCCCCACATAAAAACAAGAAGCATTCAATTAGCAAAACCAAAAACATTTACATGTACAATATTTACAACAAAAGTGATAAAATATAAATAAATGAAGAGATATCCCATGTTCATGGATCAGAAGTCTCAATCTTGTTAAGATGGCAAGTGTACCCAAGTTGGTTTATAGATTCAAAACAATCTCAATCAAAACCCAAGCAGGACTTGAAAAAAAAATTGCCAAATTGACTCTAAAATTTAGATAGAGATGCAAAATGACCTAGAATAGTCAAACAATTCTGAAAAAGAGAACAATTTGGAGGACTTATACTTCCTAACTTCAAGACTCACTAGGAAACTACAGTAATCAAGGCAGAATGGCACTGGCATATAGACATATAGATCAAGAAACAGAATAGAAAGTTCAAAGATAGATGCACATACGCACACCCAATTGATTTTTGACAAAGATGCCATGGTAACTGGATAGAGAAACAAGATGTTTTCAACAAACAATGCTGGAGAAATCAAAAGGAAGGAAGAGACAGAGCAGGTATCAGAATTCATGCCTGTCCAGCACTAGATCCCCAAATCTAGACACTGTCAAACAGGGAAGAAAACTATAAAAGAGGGTAGAGAAAAACAAACGTGGAAATCAGACCCTCTAGGTTATCTTGTCCCTCACCAAAGAGAATGGAAGCCAGTATCACACAGCAGGCACAAGAACAAAGAGCTGGTAAAAGAAACTTTTTAGGAAGGTAGAGAGATGCCCTGAAAGACAGCTCCAAGACAGGCCCCCTGATCTGACCAAACATTCCCCCTACCTGCAAGTCTAACAGTGGACTCAATGATGGCACCTTGGGCCAGAGGAGCATGGGGCCAAGATGGGAGCACTGTTAATGTTCTCGTGTTCTCAGATGGAGCTACTAATGGTCAGAAAGCAGAATCCGTGGAGCCAGAAGAGATAGCCTTCTACCTGCGCGTGTGCGTGTTAAGTCACTTCAGTCACGTCCGCCTCTTTGAAACCTTATGGGCTGTAGCCTGCCAGGCTCCTCGGTCCCTGGGAGTCTCCAGACAAGAATATTGGAGTCGGTTGCCATGCCCTCCTCCAGGGGATCTTCCCAACCCGGGGATCAAACCCTCATCCTTTACATTTCCTGCATTGGGAGGCAGGTTCTTTACAACTAGCACCACCAGGGAAGCCCAGCACTCTACCTAAATGGGTATAATACCTACCTCACCAGGTTGTTGCAAGAATTAAAGTGAACCTGGTATGGCACTAGCTTCTTTCTGTACATTACAGCATTTAACTCCCTCCTCCCATCTCCCCAGTGCCCAAGAAGAAAGACTGGGGACATATGCTGTATGTTCCCTCTCCCTGCCTCCTCTACATCTATCCTGAACTGTGATATCTGGGTGGGAAACAGCTTCAGGCTGCAGATGCTATGACAGCGTTGCTTAAATTGAATTACGAGGAAACCAGAGAAGGGTTCAGCTCTCCCAGGGAGTTCAGAAGTGTTCACCCTGAGAGTAACTGCACACTGCACAGGAAAAGGCATTCAAGTTGATAAGAAGTCATTCGGATCACCATCTAAGGCAGATTTCGCCTTTGAAATAAACTCATTCCTTATTAGCACACACTTGGGATTTCCAGGACCGAATATTATTTTTATTACACAAAGGCCATTTTGAAGGCATTTTCTCATGCTGTCAGGGTCCTATGTAATTTCATCTCTCCACAATGTTACTCTCTTTCACATATATAGAATCACTGGTCCTGATGAGAAAAGAGAGAAAATGAACAAGAGTCATGATTCAGCTAGGGCTAGAAGCAGGGCAGCAGTGTATAGGGAAGGGCAGCAGTGTATAGGATAGGCAAGTTCACATCATCGAGAGCCTTCTTGCCATGAAACAGATTTTGAACTCTTCCTGAAAGCAATAGGAAGTCACTGAAAGCCAACTAAGAATTTAAAACAGGAAATGACTGATAAATTTTTCTTTTAAAATGATCACCTTAATTATAATGAAAAAGACAGATGTGAAGATGGCAAGCAGGGAAGAGTAGTTAAGAAGCTACTCAATTGGCTTTCCTGGTGGTGTAGACATTAAAGAATCTGCCTGCAATGCAAGAGACCTGGGGTCGATCCCTGGGTCGGGAAGATCCCCTGGAGAAGGGAATGGCAATCCATTCCAGTATTCCCGCCTGGAGAATTCCATGGATAGAAGAGCCTGGTAGGCTCCATGGAGTCACAAAGAGTTGGACACAACTGAGCCACTAACACCTTCACTTTCACTTCAATAGATAATACTGTACTATAAATATGTAATATGATAAATATCATTACAATCACAACCCTATTACAATCCATAAATGTACCAAAATAATATGATTTACATCCTTAAATTTACACAGCATTACATACCAAATTTATCTCAAAAATCTGGAAAGAAAAAATACTCTTAAATTTAAATTTAAAAACAAACAGCTTACATAAATGAGGTGTTTTAGACTGTTGTTATGCAGTTGCTCAGTCATATGACCCCATGGACTGCAACACGCCAGGCTTCCCTGTCTTTCACCATCTCCCAGAGCTTGCTCAAACTCATGTCCATTGAGTTGGTGAGCCATCCAACCATCTTGTCCTCTGTCGTTCCCTTCTCCTTCTGCCTTCAATTTTTCCCAGCATCACGGCCTTTTCTAAGGAGTTGGCTCTTTGCACCAGGTGGCTAAAGTATTGGAGCTTCAGCTTCAGCATCTGTCCTTCCAGTGAATATTCAGCATTGATTTCCTTTAGGATTGACTGGTTTGATGTCCTTGCAGTCCAAGGGACTCTCAAGAGTCTTCTCCAGCACCACAATTCAAAAGCATCAATTCTTCAGCACTCAGCTGGTCCAATTCTCACATCCATATATAATTACTGGAAAAACCATACCTTTGAGCATACAGACCTTTGTTAACAAAGTAGTGTCTCTGCTTTTTAATATGCTGTCTATTTCTGTCACAGCTTTTCTTCCAAGGAGCAAGCGTCCTTTAATTTCATGGCTGCAGTCACCATCTACAGTGATTATGGAGTAAAGTCTCTCTCTGTTTCCATTGTTTCCCCATCTATTTGCCATGAAGTGATGGGACCAGATGCCATGATCTTAGTTCTTTGAATGTTGAGTTTTAAGCCAGCTTTTTCACTCTCCTCTTTCACTTTCATCAGAGGCTCTTTAGTTCTTCTTTACTTTCTGCCATAAGGGTGATGTCACCTGTGGTTATTGATTATTTCTCTCGGCAATCTTGATTCCAGCTTGGGCTTCATCCAGCCCAGCATTTTGAATGATGTACTCTCTATTTAAGTTAAATAAGCAGGGTAACAATATACAGCCTTGACATACTCCTTTCTCAATTTTGAACCATTCTATTGTTCCATATCTGCTTCTAACTGCTACTTCTTGACCCTCAAACAGGTCTTAGGAGACAAGTAAGGGTGATCTGATATTCCCATCTCTCCAACTATTTTCCACAGTTTGCTGTGATCCACTCAGTCAAAGGCTTTAGCATAGTCAATGAAGCAGAAGTAGATGCATTTCTGGAAACCCCTTGCTTTCTCTATGATCAAACTGATGTTGGCAATTTGATCTCTAGTTCCTCAGCCTTTTCTAAATCCACCTTGAACATCTGGAAGTTCTTGGTTCACAATATGTTGAAGTCTAGCTTGGAGAATTTTGAGCATTACTTTGCTAGCATGTAAAATGCATACAATTGTGCAGTAGTTTGAACATTCTTTGGCATTGCCTTTCTTTGGGACTGGGATGAAAACTGACCTTTTCCAGTTCTGTGACCACTACTGAGTTTTCCAAATTTGCTGACATATTGAGTGAAGCACTTTAACATTATCACCTTTTAGGATTTTAAATAGCTCTGCTGGAATTTCATCACCCCCACTAGCTTTGTTTGTCATAATGCTTCCTGAGGCCCAATTGACTTCACACTCCAGGATGTCTGGCTCTAGGTGAGTGACCACACCATCATGGTTATCCAGGTCATTAAGATCTTTTTTTGTATAATTCTTCTATGTATTCTTGCCATCTCTTCTTAATATCTTCTGCTTCTGTTAGGTCCTTACCTATCAAGCCAGTCTTTATCATGCCCATCTCTGCATGAAATGTTCCCTTGACATTTCCAATTTTCTTGAAGAGATCTCTAGCCTTTCCCATTCTATTGTTTTCTTCTATTTGTTTGCACTGTTCACTAAAGAAGGCCTTATCTTACATTGCTATTCTCTAGAACTCTGCATTCAGTTGGGTATATCTTCCCTTTTCCCTTGCTTTTCACTTTTCTTCTTTCCTCAGCTATTTGTAAAGCCTTCTCAGACAATTACTTTGCCTTCTTGCATTTCTTTTTCTTTGGTGGATGGTTTTGTTTACTGCCTCCTGTACAATGTTATGACCTCCATCCATAGTCCTTCAGGCACTCTGTTACCAGGTCTAATCCCTTGAATCTATTTGTCACCTCCACTGTATAATCACAAAGGATTTGATTTAGGGCATACCTGAATAGCCTAGTGGTTTTCCCTATTTTTTCAATTTAATGTGGAATTTTGAAATAAAAAGCTCATAATCTGAGCCACAGTCAGTTCCAACTCCTGTTTTTGCTGACTGTATAGAGCTTCTCCATCTTCAGCTGCAAAAACCTAATCAGTCTGATTTCAGTATTGACCATCTGGGGATGTCCATGTGTAGAGTCATCCCTTGTGTTGTTGGAAAAGGGCGTTTGCTGTGACCAGTGTGTTCTCTTGACAAAACCCTGTTAGCCTTTGCCCTGCTTCATTTTTTACTGCAAGGCCAAACTTGCCTATTACTCCAGGTATCTCTTACTTTCTACTTTTGCTTTCCAATCCCCTATGATGAAAAGAGCATCTTTTTTTGTGTTAATTCTAGAAGGTCTTATAGGTCTTCATAGAATTGTTCATCTTCAGCTTCTTGAGCATCAGTGGTTGGGACATAGACTTGATTTACTGTGATACTGAATGGTTTGCTTGGAAATAAACAGAGATCATTCTGTCATTTTTGAGACTGCACACAAGTATTGCATTTTGGACTCCTGTGTTGATAATGATGGCTACTCCATATCTTCTAAGGTATTCTTGCCCACAGTAGTAGAAACAACAGTCATCTGAATTAAATTTGCCCATTCCCATCCATTTTAGTTCACTGATTTCTAAGATGTTGATGTTCACTGCTGCCATCTCCTGCTTAACCATGTCTAATTTTCCTTGATTCGTGGACCTAAAATTCCAGGTTCCTACGCAATGTTGTTCTTTACAGCATCTGACTACTTTTACCACCAGACACATCCACAACTGAGCATTGTTTCTGCTTTGACCCAGCCTCTACATCCTTTCTGGAGCTATTTCTCTGTTCTTCCCCAGTAGCATATTGGACGCCTACCAATCCAGGGGGAGGCTCACATTCCAGGGTCATATCTTTTGCCTTTTCATACTGTTCATGGGGTTCTCACGGCAAGAATACTGGAGTAGTTTGCCATTCCCTCCTTCAGTGGACTATGTTTTGTCAGAACTCTTCACTACGACCTGTCTATCTTGGGTGGCCCAGCACAGCTTGGCTCATAGCTTCATTGAGTTATGCAAGGCCCCTTGTCATGACAAGGCTGTGATCCATGAAAGAATCCATATCACTAAGATGGTTATATTCAAAAAGATAGATAATAAGTGTTGGTGAGAATATAGAGTAATTGGTACCATTATGCATTACCGTTATGAATGTTAAATGGTACACCCATTTTGAAAAATAGTTTGGTAGGTCCTCAAAAAGTTAATCATAGAATTAACATATAATCCAGTAATTTGACTTCATTCCACACAAGAGAATTAAAGCATATATTCATACAAAAATCTATACACATAGCATAATTATGCTAAGGATGAAAAAATTTATTTGAAGTCCATTATAAAAGATTTGGGTTTCCTAAGCACAGAGTCCTTTGACTTTCACACCAACCCACTGCAAGGGCAACATACACCTCAGCCAACTATGTCATTCCCATGGCTCTTGCAGAGCAAGGGGAAGGGGAACTAATTGAAGCTTGCACAAATTACTGAGTCCTGAGTAATATAGTCATTTGTCTCTGATCTAGGAGTATCTTATCTTATCATTCAGTTCAGTTCAATTCAGCCACTCAGTCGTGTCCAACTCTTAGCGAGCCCATGAACTGCAGCACGCCAGGCCTCCCTGTTCATTAACATCTCTCAGAGTTCACTCGGACTCACGTCCATCAAGTCCGTGATGCCATCCAGCCAGCTCATCCTCAGTTGTCCCCTTCTCCTCCTGCCCCCAATCCCTCCCAGCATTAGAGTCTTTTCCAATAAGTCAACTCTTCACATGAGGTGGTCAAAGTATTGGAGTTTCAGCTTTAGCATCATTCCTTCAAAAAAATCCCAGGACTGATCTCCTTCAGAATGGACTGGTTGGATCTCCCTACAGTCCAAGGGATTCTCAAGAGTCTTTTCCAACACCACAGTTAAAAAGCATCAATTTTTCAGCACTCAGCCTTCTTCACAGTCCAACTCTCACATCCATACATGACCACTGGAAAAACCATAGCCTTGACTAGACAGACCTTAGTCGGCAAAGTAATGTCTCTGCTTTTGAATATACTATCCAGTTTCATCATACTTTTCTTCCAAGGAGTAAGCATCTTCTAATTTCACGGCTGCAGTCACCATCTGCAGTGATTTTGGAGCCCAAAAAATAAAGTCTGACACTGTTTCCACTGTTTCCCCATCTATTTCCCAAGAAGTGATGGGACCGGATGCCATGATCTTCGTCTTCTGAATGTTGAGCTTTAAGTCAACTTTTTCACTCTCTTCCTTCACTTTCATCAAGAGGCATTTTAGCTCCTCTTCACTTTCTGCCATAAGGGCAGTGTCATCTGCATATCTGAGGTTAGTGATATTTCTCCCGGCAATCTTGATTCCAGCTTGTGTCTCTTCCAGTCCAGCGTTTCTCATGATGTACTCTGCATAGAAGTTAAATAAGCAGGGTGACAATATACACCCTTGATGTACTCCTTTTCCTATTTGGAACCAGTCTGTTGTTCCATGTCTAGTTCTAACTGTTGCTTCCTGACCTGCATACAGATTCCTCAAGAGGCAGGTTAGGTGGTCTGGTATTCCCATCTCTTTCAGAATTTTCCATAGTTTATTGTGATCCACACAGTCAAAGGCTTTGGCATAGTCAATAAAGCAGAAATAGATGTTTTTCTGGAACTCTCTTGCTTTTTTGATGATCCAGCAGATCTCTGGTTCCTCTGCCTTTTCTAAAGCCAGCTTGAACATCTGGAAGTTCACGGTTCACATATTGCTGAAGCCTGGCTTGGAGGATTTTGAGCATTACTTTACTAGCATGTGAGATGAGTGCAACTGTGTGGTAGTTTGAGCATTCTTTGACATTACCTTTCCTTGGAATTGGAATGAAAACTGACCTGTTACAGTCCTGTGGCCACTGCTGAGTTTTCCAAATTTGCTGGCATATTGAGTGCAGCACTTTCACAGCACCCTCTTTCAAGATTTGAAACAGCTCCACTGGAATTCCATCACCTCCACTAGCTTTGTTCGTAGTGATGCTTTCTAAGGCCCACTTGACTTCACATTCCAAGATGTCTGGCTCTAGATTAGTCTAAGGAGTATCATATCTTTTGCCAGCTTCCATGAGACAGTGACAGGCTCACTTGTGAGCTTGCAAGTCAAGTAAAATCTTAGAACTTCCCAGTTCTTGACAGAGAGATCTTCAGGCAATCAACTGGGTAAATGGTCAGGGAGACCACAGGAAGAGTAAAAAGGTGTCATATATGCACATATCAACTCATTATGTTGTTCACCTAAAACAAATACAAAGCTATATATCAGTTATATCTCAATTTTTAAACAAAGTTAGACTAGCTTCATTTTCAGACATAGTCAGGGACTCTAAGGGGTTGAGGAAAGCTTTATCTCCCTTACTTTGGCTTCTTTCACTTAGCATGTTTTCAAAGTTTCCACAGTGTGGGAACTCTTCCTACAAGCTATGCAACTGCTCTGTAAATCTAAAATTACTTCAAATTTTTAAAGTTTATTTTAAAAAATAAAATAAGGAAGGTCAGACATCACCTTATTTTACCCCTCGTCCCTCAAAGAAGAATATTACATAATAATAAAGGGGTCAATTCTCTAAGAAGTCATAATGATTATCAATGTGTATGTGCCTAACAAGAGAGCACATTAAATACTTGACACAAAACTGATAGAACTGCAAGGAGAAATAGAAGAATTCACTCTTACAGTTGGGGACTTCAACATCCCTCTATCAGAAGTGGCCAGATCCAGCAGGCAGAGAATCAGCAAAGAAATACCTGAACGCAACAGCACCACCAATCAACTGGCTATAATTGACATTTATCCACTACTTCAGGCAAAAACAGCATAATACATATTATTCTCAAGTTCACATGGAACACTATCAACAGACCACATTCTGGGCCATGAAACACACATAAACAAATTTTAAAATAGGAAACATACAGTGTATGTTCTCTGATGATGAAGGTATCAGTAACAGAAAGGTAGTCAGAAAATTCCAAAAATAATTGGAGATTAAACAGCATACTTTTAAATAACATACAGGTTATAGACAAAATCACTAAAATAAATTTTAACATTTTAAAGTAAATGAAAGTACTATTTATCAAAATTTGTGGGATACAATGAAAGCAGTGCTTAAGGGAAATTTATAGCACTGAATGTATATGTTAGAAAAGAAAAAGATCTAAAATCAATATATAATCTTGGTATCTTTTATATGTCATTTTATATATCATTAAACTAGAAAAAGGGAGTGCAAATTAAATCCCAAGTAAGCAGAAGAAAATTGAAATTGGAGCAGAGATCAATGAAATTGAAAACAGGAAATCAATAGAGAAAATCAACAAGCCCAAAGCTGGTTTTTTTAAATATCAATAAAAACTGATAAGCCTCTAATCAGGCTAAGAAAAAAGAAGAGAAGATACAAGTGACTTATATCAGAAATTAAAGAAGAGACATCATTACAGCACACAGGGACATTAAAAGGATAACAATGAAGCATTATAAATAATTATATGCCTATAAAATTGATAACCTAGATGAAACAGACCAATTCCTTAAAATATACAATCTGCCAAAGCTCATCCAAGAAGAAATGTACTGAAATATGTTCAGAAATATCTGAATAGACATGCATCTATTAAAGATACTTAATGTATAATTAATAACCTTCCCCAAAAGAAAGCACTAGGCCCTGAAAGGCTCAAATGTTTGGTGAGTTGTACCAAACATTTAAGAAAGATAGTAAACCAATTCTCTATAATCTCTTCCAGAAGATAGAAGCCAATGGAATATTTCCTAACTCATTCTATAAGGCCAGCAGTAACATAACACCAAAACCAGACAAGGACATTACAAGGAAAAAAGAATACTACAGACTATATTTCTCATGAATAGGAATGCAAAAATCCCCAACAAAAAGTTAGCAAATAGAATCCTCCAATGCATTAAAAAAATTATATATCACAACCAAGTAGGATATATCCCTGGAATGCAAAATTAGTTCAACATTTGAAAATTAAGTAATCTAATACATCACATAAACAGGCTAAAAAGAAAAATCACACAACTATAGCTGAAGAGGGAGAAAATCATTTGACAAAAATCTAACCCATTCATAATTCTTTTAAGTTAAAGCAAATTAGGAATAGAGGAGAAATCCCTTAATTTACAAAAACATCTAACATCATACATAAACCTACAGCTAACATCATGAGAATCTAGAAGACTTCCTACTAAGTAAGGTCAGGGTCAAGGCAAGACTATCCCCTCACCACACCAATTCAGCATCATACTAGAAGTTCTAACTAATGCAATAATAACTCCCCGAAAGGGAAATAAAAGGTATATATCCTGGGAAATAAGAAATAAAACTGGCTTTGTTCTCAGATGACATGACTGCCTATGAAGAAAATTCCAAAGAATCAACAAAACACCACTGGAACTAATGAGCAATTATAGCAAGATCAATATAGAAGATCATTTTCCTATATACCATTAATGAACAAATGGACTGGAAATTTAAAACATAATGTCATTTGAAGTAAGGTGAAAAGTGAAAGTGAAAGTCACTCAGTCATGTCCGACTCTTTGTGGAGTCCATGGAATTCTCCAGGCCAGAATAATGGAGTGGGTAGCCTTTCCCTTCCCCAGGGGATTTTCCCAGCCAAGGGATCGAACCCAGGTCTCCCGCATTGCAGGTGGATTCCTTATCAGCTGAGCCACAGGGGAAGCCCAAGAATACTGGAGTGGGTAGCCTATCCCTTCTCCAGTGGATCTTCCCAACCCAGAAATCGAACCAGGGTCTCCTGCATTGCAGGCGGATTCTTTACCAACTGAGCTATCAGGTAAGCCCAATGCCATTTACATTAGCACCAGAAAAAAAAAAAAAAGAAAGAAAGGAAGAAAGAAAAGAAATACTCAGGTATAAATCTAACAAAATATCTATTAATATATTAAAAACATGAGCAATCTGATTTAAAAATTGGCAAAAGAGCTGAATAGACATCTCACAAAAGAAACTATACAGATGGCAACTTAGCATATGAAAACGTGCTTCCACATCATATGTCATCAGAGAAGTGAAAATTAAAACAACAGTGATGTACCACTACATATCAATTAGAATGGTGAAACTCTAAACCACTATCACCACCAAATGCCAACAAAGATCTAGAGCGCTCATTCATTGATGGTGAGAATGCAAAATGGTACAGCAACTTTAGAAGACAGTTTGGCAGTTCCTTATAAGACTAAACGTATTCTGACTATGTGATCCAGCAATTTCACTACTTGGTATTTACCCAAAGGAGTTCAAAAATGCAAGTCCAGGATCTCCCTTGTGGTACAGTGGGTAAGAATCTGCCCTACCAATCTGTATGTGGGAGGTATAGATTTGATCCCTGGGTCTAGGAGGATTCCACGTGCTGCGGAGTAACTAAGTCCCTGTGCCACAACTACTGAGCCTGCATGCAGCCCACTAACCTAGAGCCTGTGCTCCACAAGAGATCACCACAACAAGAAGACCACACACCACAACAGAGTTGCCCCGCTCTCCACAACTAGAGAAAGCCCATGCACAGCAACAATAACTCGGTGCAGCCAAAAATAAATAAATAAATGTGAAAAAATGTAAACCACACAAAGACCTGCATTCAGATATTTATAGCCACTTTATCCACAACTGATGAAACTGGAAGCAATCAAAATTTCCTTTTGTGAGTAAATGGATAAATAAACTATGGTATACCCATACTATTCAATAATAAAAATAAATGAATTATCAAGCCAAGAAAAGACCTTAAATACATATTACCAAGTGAAAGAAGCCAATCTTAAAAGGCTGCAAATTGAATAATTCCAACTATAAGACATCCTGAAAAAGCAAAATTATGGAGACCATGAAAAGATCAGAGATTGCCAGGGGTTAGGAAGGAGGGAAGGAAGAATAGGCAGAGCAGAGAATTGTTAAGACAATGAAACCATTCTGAATGATACTATAATGATGGACACATGCATTTGTCAAAACCCATAAAAGTATAAAAATAAATAAAAAGAATGATACCTAATGTACACTATGAACTTTGAGTGATTATACTGTGTCAGTGTAGGTTCATCAACTGCAACAAATGTACCACTCTGGTCCAGGAGGTTGATATTTGGGGAGGTTGTTCAGTTGCTCAGTCAAGTCTGACTTTTGCAATCCCATGGACTGCAGCACACCAGGCTTCCCTGTCCCTCACCATCTCCCAGAACTTGCTCAAACTCACATTCACTAAGTCCGTGATGTCATCCAATCAGCTCATCCTCTGTCATCCCTTTCTCCTCCTGCCTTCAATCTTTCCCAGCATCAGGGAGAACTATTCTTAATTTCTGCTCAGTTTTACTGTGAATGTAAAACTACCTTAAATAATTAAATCTATTATTTAAAAGTGTAATAAACATATTCTCTCATTTGTTCTCTTAACTTTCTTAAAAGACAAAAGACTGTATAATGCAGTAATTTTAACACTATATTTTGGATTCATAACACATACAGTTGATCCTTGAATAACATGGGAGTTAGTGGCCCCAATCCCTACAGAACTGAAAATCTGCATACAGTTGGTCCTCCATATCTGCACTTCCATATCCAAAGAGTCCATCAACCCCAAAATGTGTAGTAATATAGTACATATTTATTGAAAAAGCCCACGTATAAAGGGAATCATGCAGTTCAAACTTACATTATTCAAGGGTCAACTGTATAAATATAATACAGACGAGAGTATAGAACAAAGGAGAGGGAATGGAATTACATTAAAGTCAAGTTTCTATATATTACTAAAATAAAGTCAGTATTAATTTTAAGTAGATTGTGATAAGTTAAGATGCATATTGTGGTCTCCAGATATCAAACACAAAGAAAATAACAAAATAATACAGTTTAAAAATCAACTGATTAAAAATAAATTTTAAATGACACACACAAAAAGTGTTTAACACAAAAGAAGTCAAGGAGCAATAGAGGAAAACAAGAGAGAGAAATCAAGGAGCAACAGAGGAAAACATGAGAGAGATCAATTAGAAACAAATATTAAAATGCTAAGTGCAAATTAAATCATATCAGTGATTACCATAGATATCAATGGTCTACATATACCAAACTAATGGTAGAAACTGTTAAAATGGATGAAAAAGCAAGATCCAGTGATGTATTGTCTATAAGAGACACACTTAAGGTCAATAGTTATAAATGGATGTCTTAATAATTCATTCTCAATAATTGACATAACAATTAGAAAACCATCAAAAACAGAAACCACTTGAACACCACTATAAACCAGCTCAAATGTAATATATATGGAACACTCTATGCAATGAAAACAGAATACACATTCTTTTAAGGTACGCATGGAACATTCTCCAGGATAGAACATATGCTAGGGCATAAAATAAGTCTCAGTAAATTGTAAAAAAGCCGAAATCATACAAAGTATGTTTTCTGAATGAAACAGAATTACTATAAATAAACAACAGAAAGAACCTAGAAGTTTTCCAAATATGTATAAATTAAACACCTCACTTCTAAATGTCCATGAGTTAAAGAAGAAACCAAAAGAAATTGCAAAATATATTGACTGGACACAAAATTTAAAGAATTATAGAAAATATTATAAACATCTTTATGGCAACAACAGGTAACCTAGAGGAAGTGTACATAGTCCTGCTGCTGCTGCTAAGGTGCTTCAGTTGTGTCCGACTCTGTACAACTCCATAGATAGCAGCCCATCAGGCTCCCCTGTCTCTGGGATTCTCCAGGAAAGAATCTCCAGGCAAGTAGGCTGCCATTGCCTTCTCCAATGCATAAAAGTGAAAAGTGAAAGTGAAGTCGCTCAGTCGTGTCCAACTCTCAGTGACCCCATGGACTGCAGCCCACCAGGCTCCTCCGTCCATGGGATTTTCCAGGCAAGGGTACTGGAGTGGGGTGCCATTGCCTTCAAGACACAAATTACCAAAACTGACATAAGAGCAGATAGAATGTACAAATAAACCTACCATGTAGGCTCCTCTGTCCATGGAATTTTCCAGGCAAGAGTACTGGAGTGAGTTGCCATTTCCTTCTCTAGGGGATCTTCCCGACCCTGGGATCGAATCAGAGTCTCCTGCATTGCAGGCAAACGCTTTACCATCTGAGCCACAAAGGGAAACCCAAAAATTGAATTAACAATTTAAAATCTTCCCACAAAGAACACTCATTTCAAATAGACTCATTAGTGAATTATATTAAATGATTTAAAAAGAAATAGTATCAATTCTTCTCAAACTTTTATAAAATAGAGGAAGATAAAACATGTCTGAACTCATTGCATGAAGCCAGAATTATCCTAATATCAAAGCCCAATGAGAAAACTACAAGTCAATATCTCTCCTAAACACAAATGCAAAAATCATTAAGATAATATTAGAGAAGAGAATAAAACAACAAATAAGTGACTTTTACACCACGAACAAGTGATAATTATTCAAGGAATTGAATAATTGTTTCAACATCCAAAAACTAACTAAATGTAATACAGAATAAAGAACAAAGCCCATATGATACACTTAAAATTACAGAAGAAAGCATCTGCCAAAATCCAATACACATTCATGATATAAACTCTAAATAACCTAAGATTGAAAAGCAACTTTATCAACCTGATAAAAGAAAAATCCACACCTAACATCATGCTTCCCTGGTGACTCAAATGGTAAAGAATCTGCCTGTAACTCAGAAGATCTGGGTTCGATCACTGGGTTGGGAAGATCCCTTGAAGAAGGGAATGACTACCCTCTCCAGTACTCTTGCCTGGGGAATTTCCTGGACAGAGGAGCCTGGCAGGCTACAGTCCATGGGGTCACAAAGAGTCAGTCATGACTGAGCAACTAAGCACAAAGGTTTAAGGTAAACAATCATCTGTTCAGTTCAGTTCAGTCGCTCAGTCGTGTCCGACTCTTTGCAACCCCATGAATTGCAGCACTCCAGGCCTCCCTGTCCATCACCAACGCCCGGAGTTCACTCAGACTCACATCCATCGAGTCAGTGATGCCATCCAGCCATCTCATCCTCTGTCATCCCCTTCTCCTCCTGCCCCCAATCCCTCCCAGCATCAGTCTTTTCCAATGATTCAACTCTTTGCATGAGGTGGCCAAAGTACTAGAGTTTCAGCTTCAGCATCATTCCTTCCAAAGAAATACCAGGGCTGATCTTACTTAGTGCTAAAAAGGATACTATTGACTTCCCCACCAAGATCAGAAAATTACATCCATAAAGGCTATGGGTGTAATGCACAGCATCAGGGAAAAATGAAGAAAGGAATAAGGCAAGAATTTCACTATTGCCACTTTCATGAAACATTTCACTGGAAGTGCTAATCAGTACAATAAGGAAAGAAAAATAAATTGAAGGCATCCAGATAGGAACATGAATACTAAAAAACTATCCTTGTTCTCAAATGACAGTATCTTACATGTTAGTTAGTTAGTTAAGTCGCTCAGTCGTGTCCGACTCTTTGCGATCCCATGGACTATATAGCCCACCAGGCTCCTCCATCCATGGGATTCTCCAGGCAAGAATACTGGAGTGTTTTGCCATTTTAAAATCCTAAAGAATACACAAAAAATCTTCCAGAATAACAATCATAGCATGGCTTCAGGACTTAAGATCCATGTACTATATTTCTATACACTAACAATAAACAATATGAAACTGAAATTAAGAAAATAATTCTATGCACAGTGAAGGAAATAGCAGTTGATACAAGTGGACAACCTACTGAATGAGAGCAAGTATTTGCAAATTATATGATGTATATAGGGTAAATATCTGAATATATAAACAGCTCATACAACTCAATATAGCAAAAAATAAACAACATAATAAAAAAACATGCAGAAGATCTGAATAGACTTTCCAAAGAAGACACAGAGATGGCTAACAGGCACAGGAAAAGATGCTCAACATCACTACTTATAAGAGAAATGCAGATCAAAACAACAGTGAGATATCACCTCACATCTATCAGAATTACTATCACCAAAAAAATCTATAAATAACAAATGTTGGTGAGGATGAAAAGCAAAGGGAATTGTAGTACACTGTTGGCGGGAATGCGGATTAGTGCAGACACTATGGGAAACATTATGGAGGTTCCTGAAATAACTAAAAATAGAAATATCATGTGATCCAGAAATTCTACTCCTGCTTATATATCTAAAGTAAACAAAAATGCTAACTCAAAAGAAACAGGCACCTCAATGTTCATAACAACACCATTTACAACAGCCAAGATATGGAGGAAATTTAAGTGTCCATTGACAGATGAACAGATAAAGAAAATGTGGTATATATACACAGTGGAATATGACTCAACCATAAAAAGAATAAAATTCTGTAAGTTATAACAAGACGGAGGGACACAGAGAGTATTATGTTTAGTGAAATAAGTCAGAAAGAAAAAGACAAATACTGTATGCTTTCACTAAATAAAACAAATAAGTGAATATAACAAAACAGAAACTGACTCAACTATATAGAGAAAAAAACTCACGGTAACAGTGCAGAGAGAAAAAGGGGATGGTCAAGATTGGGGTATGGAATTAGAAGCCAAAACTACTATGTATAAAATAAATAAGCTATAAGAATAAAGTTACAGCACAAGGAATATGGCCAATATTTTATAATAACTTTCAATAGAATATAATCCATTAAAAACTGGATTACTATGTTGTACACCTGAAACTAATATAATATTGTAAATCACCTATTCTTCAAGTTTAAAAATCCAGTCGCAATACCACCCAAAATGATAAACTGCATAGGAATAAATTTAACAAAACGAGTGTAAGGCTTATATACCACCAACAATAAAACACTGAGGAGATTAATTAAAGAAGATCTAAATAAATGGGGAGACATTTATGATTCATGGTTGAAATCATGCTCATATTTAAAAGACTCAATACTGTCAATACAGAAATTCTTCCCAAAATTGATTTGTACATTCAGCATAATCCCTATGAAAATACAGCAGATATATATCAGAAATTGACAAACTGATCTTAAAATTCATATGGAAATGCAAGGGACCTGGAATTACCATGACAATATTTTAAAAGAAAAAAGTTGAAGGACTTATACTACTCAGTTTAAATCTTACTCAGAAGATACAACAATCAAGACAGTGCAGTACTGACATAAGAACAGTCATACAACAATCTCCATAATAAAAGGCCTAAAGACTCCACACAAAAACTTATAAATAAACTCAGCAAGGTAGCAGGATACAAGATTAACATACAGAAATCAGTTCCATTTCTTTACACTAACAGTGAAATATCAGAAAGGGAATGTAAAAAAAATAAAATACCTTAAAAAACTGCACCAAAAAAATAAAATACCTAGGAATAAACCTGAGTCAAGGAGGTAGAAAACTTATATGCTGAAAAATATAAAACATTAATAAAGAAAATTAAAGACAATTCAAAGAAATGGAAATACACCCCATGCTCTAGGACTGGAAGAAGCAATACTGTTAAATAGTCATACTATCAAAATCAATCTACATATTTAATGCAGTCCCTATCAAATTGTCCAGGGCATTTATCAAAGAGCTAGAACAAATGATCCTAAAATTTATATGGAAATATAAAAGATCCAGAATTGCCAAGCAGTCTTGAAAAAAGAGAACAAAGCAGGGAACATAACCCTCCCAGACTTTGAATAATACTATAAAGCTACAGTAATCAAAACCAGGTGGAGTTGCACAAAATTAGACATACAGATCAATGGAACAGAATAGAGAGCCCAGAAATAAACCCAAATACCAAGAGTCGGACACAACTTAGCAACACAACAACCACCTATGGTCACTGAACCTTTGATAAAGAAGGCAAGAATGGGAAAAAGACAGTCTCATCGGCCAGTGGTACTGGGAAACTTGGACAGTTGCATGTAAATCAATGATGTTAAAACACACCCTTACACCATGCACAAGAATACAGTCAAAATAGCTTAAAGACTTAAATATAAGACATAACACCATATACCTCCTGGAAGAGTTCATAGGCAAAACATTCTCTGACATATACTGTATGAATGTTTTTCTTAGGTCAGTCTCCAAAGGGAATAGAAAAACTAAACAAACAAATGGGATCTAATCAAACTTATAGGCTTTTGCACAGCAAAGGAAACTGCAAATTAAATTACAAGACAACTTACAGGATGTAAGAAAAATACTTGCAAACAATATGACTAAGAAAATATACAAACAGCTCATACAACTCAACAATAACAAAAAGCAAACAACCCAGCCGAAAAATGGGCAGAAGACCAAAGAAGACATGCAGATGGCCAACAGGCACATAAAAAGATGCTCATCATTGCTAATTATTAGAGAAATGCAAATCAAAACTACAGTGAGGTAGCAGCTCATACAGTCAAACTGGTCATCATCAAAAAGTCTATAAATAACAAATGCTGGTGAGCGTGTGAAGAAAAGGGAACCCTCCTACACTTTGGTGGGAATATAAGTTCATGCAATCACTACAGAAAACAGTATGGAGGTTTCTCAGAAAACTAAAAGTAGAATTAGCATATGATCCAGGTATTCCACTTCTGGCTATATATATCCAGACAAAACTGTAATTCAAAAAGTTCCATGCAGGACCTCCCTGATAGGGCCAGTGGTTAAGACTCTGCCTTTCAATATAGGGGGTGAGGTTCAAACCCTGGTCAAGGAACTAAGGTCTCACATGCTGTGGGGTGTGGCCAAAAATTTTTTAAAGCTACTCCCACTCCTATGTTCATAGCATCACAGTTCACAATAGGCAAGACATTGAGACAATGTCCATCAACAAATAATGGATGCAGAAGATGTGGAATGGAATACTACACACACAATGGAATACTACTCAGCCATAAAAAAGAGTGAAATAATGTCAGTTGAAGCAGCCTAGATACAACTACAGATTATCATACTATGTGATCTAAGTCAGAAAGAGAAAGACAAATACCACATGATATCACTTACATGTAGAATCAATAAGATATAAATGAACCTCTCTATAAAGCAAAAACAGACTCAGAGAACAAACTTGCATTTGCCAAGGGGGAAGAAGATTAGGGGAGGGATGGACTGGGAGTTTGGGGGAGATACAAACAATTACATACAGAACAGATAAACAACAATGTCCAGCTGTATAGCAGAGAGAACTATATTCAGTATCTGAGATAAAACCATAACAGAAAAGAATATTTAAAAAGGTATATATGTGTATAACTGAATCTCTTTGTGGTGCAGCAGAAGTTGACATAACACTGTAAATCAACTATACTTCAATTAAAAAAAACTATACTTCAATTTTTTAAATTCCATTCACAATACCACCAAAACAAATAAAGCACTTAGGAATAAATTTAACAAAATAGGTATAAGGCTTATAAACTGATGATAACAAAACATTAAGGAGATTAAGTAAAGATGATTAATTAAATGGGGAGACATTTATGATTCATGACTGAAGTCATATTCATGATACAAAGACTAAACATTGTCAAAATAGCAATTCTTCCCAAAATGAGCAATACATCAATCTAGCAGGCATTAATCAGAAAATAACAAACTGATTCTAAAATTCACATGAATATGCAAAGGACCTAGAATTGCAACAAAAATGTTTTTAAAAAACAAAGTTGAGGGACTTACACTAGCTTCAAACCTTACACAAAAGATACGATAATCAAAACAGTGTGGTATTAGCACAAGTATAGTCTACAACAGGTAGATTAAACTGAATTATGAGACAAAAGCAAATCTTTAAATTTATGGTCAATTTATTTCTGATAAAAGTTCCAAGACAATTAAATGTAAAAGGTATAGGCTTTCTAACAATCGAATATATACATTCAAAAACTAAACTTAACTATTAGTTCACACCATAGACAAAAAAACTAACTCAAACTGGATCAGAGACCTAGATGTAACAATTATTGTGTTCACCTATGGCTGATTCGTGTCAATGTATGGCAAAACAAATACAGTATTGTAATTTAAAAAATAAATTAATTAATTAATTAAAAAAATAAAAATAAAAAATAAAATAAAATAAAATGTTTAATTTCTTTAAAAAAGCAATCACAAGAATCTTTATGACTTTGGTTGAATAAGAAGTTCTTAGATACAACACCAAACTTATAATATATTTTTATTTGGCGTTTTGAGGGTCATCAAAGTGTAAAATGCATGCATGTTACCAATAAGAATTTTGTGAAATACACTAAACACTAATATGTCAGTTGCTGCTGCTGCTAAGTCGCTTCAGTCGTGTCCGACTCTGTGCGACCCCATAGGCAGCAGCCCACCAGGCTCCCCCGTCCTTGGGATTCTCCAGGCAAGAACACTGGAGTGGGTTGCCATTTCCTTCTTCAATGCAAGAAAGTGAAAGTGAAGTCGCTCAGTGTCAGACTCTTTGTGACCCCATGGACTGCAGCCTACCAGGCTCCTCCATCCATGGGATTTTCCAGGCAAGAGTACTGGAGTGGGGTGCCACTGCCTTCTCCAATGTGTCAATTATACCTCAATAAAACAAGGGAGGAAAGTCCCTAAAATGAGATAAAAATATGTGCAATTACATGTAAGATAAAGGGTTTGCATCCAGAATATATAAAGAAATTTTATAATTCAAAAATAAGGCAAAAAAGATAATTTTTAAATAGACAAAATATTTGAGCAGATATTTAACCACAGAAGATACATGATATAAGCTCAGCTTAATAAGCTCATGAAAAGATGTTCAACATCATTAGTCATTAGAGAAATGCAGGTTAAACCACAATAACATAACACAACACACTCAACTAGAGTGACTGTAATCAAAAAAGACAGTATCAAGTGCTGGCGAGAATGAGGAAAGACAAGAACCTACAAGCTTTGCTTGGGGCAATGTAAAATGGTACAACCAATTTGGAAAACCATTCCTTGTGAAAGCTGCTCAGTTGTGTATGACTCTTCCTGACCCCATGGACTACAATCTGCCAGGGTCCTCTCTGTCCATGGAATTCTCCAGGCTAGAATACTGGAGTGGGTAGCCATTCCCTTCTCCAGGGGATCTTCCCAACTCAAGGATCAAACCCAGGTATCCTGCATTACAGGTGGTTTCTTTTTACCATCACAGCCACAGGGAAGCCCCCCAAAAATTGAAGAGGGTAGCCTATCCCCTCTCCAGTGGATCTTCCCAACCCAGGGATCGAACCCAGGCCTCCCATATTGAAGGCGGATTCTATACCGTCTGAGCCACCAGGGAAGCACACAGTTTGGGTTTTTTTTTTAAGTAAAACATTCCATAGTTTGTTTTTTTTAAGTGAAACATAAACCTGCCCTTCGACCCAAGAGTCACATTCCTTGGAATCTATGTGCAATATCTGAAAATACATGTCCCCACAAAGACATGTATATGATTGCTCATAACAGTATTATTCATAAAAGCCCCAAATTAGAAATAACCCAAATGTCCAAATACTGGTGAGAGCAAACAAATGTGGTATTTCCATACAATAGATAACTATTCCTCAAGTTAAATGAAAGAACTACCGATGAAACATGCTACAACATGGATAACAATGGCTAAAATAAAAAATAAACTTCTAAAACAGTATACTGACTGAAACAAGCCATATAAAAAGACTACAAACAGTATGATTCTTTTTTGCAAAATATGTAGTAAAAAGGCAAATTTATAGAGACGGGCAATCAGTGATTACCTTGGCCTGGGATTTTGAGAGAGGATTTAATGCAAACAGGCATGAAGGAACTTAGGTGAAGATGTTCTAAAACTGGCTATGTTGATGGCTGCCCAATTCCATAAGTGTATTAATAATCACTAAATTGAAAACAGGAAAATTAACATCACCTATAAGAAAAAATGGCTACAATATGTCTCCAGGGAAAGACATAGGATCACTTAGCAGTGTTCAAAAACATTTAAGTAATTGACTTTAAATATTCCTTGTCTTGAGGAAACATCATAGAATCCCAAATAGCTACCTATAATTTTCAAAAGTGTTAAAGCTTGAAAAACATCAAAAGGCTAGCAACTGTCCCACATAAAAGTTAATGAAGGACACATGACACCTGAAAGCAATACATGATCCTGACCTGCATCTTATAGGCCAACCTGCAGAGGGCAGATTGGACGAAAGCTGTCAAATGGTACAAACTTTCAGTTATAAGATAAATAAGTACTACAGATGTAATGTATAACATGATAAATATAATTAACACTGCTTATGTTATACATGAAAGTTGTTAGGAGAGAAAATTCAAAGAGTTCTCATCACAAAGAAAAATTTTTTTTCTATTTCCTTAGTTTTGCATCTATAGGATATGAGGGATTTTCTCTAAACTCACTGTGGTAACCATTTCATGATGTATATAAGTCAAATCATTATGCTGTATACTTTAAATAGTGTTGTGTGTCAATTAATATCTCAATAAAGCTTAGGGGAAAATACTAATAAAATTAAAATTTTTTAAAGTAGATACAAAGATGTATAGATTGAGATATATTTAAAAAGGACATTATTGGTACAGTTGACAAAACTGGAAAATGGACTGCAGATGGCATCAATGTCAAATATCTTTAATTTGATAAATGTCCTAAAGATATATAAGAATATTCTTATTAGCAAATATAAACTGAATTAACCTGAGGTAAAGAGTCCTAATGCATAAAACTTACTAATTATTCAAGAAAAAAAAAATATATATATATATCATCACATACCTCCTGTGATCTTTCTGAGAAACAGAAATAAAGACTAATAAAGCAAGTGAGGCAAAATGTTAAAAGTTAATACAGGACAAATGTAAGTTCTTTATATTATTTTTGCAATGTTTCCATAAGTTTGGGAATATTTCAAAATAAAGCACTAAAAGTTCAATAAAACAGCAAGAGACCAATACTTATTTGACATGACATTTATTTCTGAGCAACATCCAGTATCATGCTGAATAGGCAGACACTAGAAGAGTCCCACCAAAGTCTAGAATAGAAAAAGATGCCATTTTCCACTAGTATTTGACATTATATTGGAGATACTAGTCCACAAATTAGACAAGAGACAGGAATTAGATGTTTACAGTTTTGAAAGGAGGGAAAATAAGACCATTTGCAGACCATATGATTGTAAATGTAAAAATAACTGAGAAAAAAAATCCCATAATAAAGCTGAATACAAAATTAATATACAGAAATTACTGCCTTTCACTTATAACAGAGAAGCCCAAGTATTCAGTTAAAAACAAGCCAAACAAATCGCTATTTAGCTCCAGCTTCAGTTTCAGCCTCAACATTTAAAAGCCCAAATAACTACTTTAAGGACAGTTTTGCCATTCTTAAAATAGTAAGACCTTAATGATCTTGTGATCACATAGTCCGTCATCACACCTAATCAGTGGAATACTTCAGTAATAACAATGCTATTCACTCCTCAGTAACGTGTTTGAGTAGCAATAGAAAGCACAGCCTAATAAATCAGAATTACTGTGAGCTAAGCAGAAAGTGTGGAGAAGGCAATGGCATCCCACTCCAGTACTCTTGCCTGGAAAATCCCATGGGTGGAGGAGCCTGGTAGGCTGCAATCCATGGGGTCACTAAGAGTCGGACACAACTAAGCGACTTGACTTTCACATTTCACTTTCATGCATTGGAGAAGGAAATGGTAACCCACTCCAGTGTTCTTGCCTGGAGAATCCCAGGGACGGGGGAGCCTGGTGGGCTGCAGTCTATGGGGTCGCACAGAGTCGGACACGACTGAAGTGACTTAGCAGACTTATCAAGCAGAAAGTGAGTGGGCCACTATCATCATTCTGCTTCAGGCAAAGACAAAGGTGTATAAGAGATATTTGAAGTTGCCTTTTCTTATACAACTTTTTCACGTAAAACCCAGTATTGCACACTGGAAAAGGTCTCTCCAATAACAGAAAAGTTAATATACTTTGCGGATAACAATTCCAAATAGCAACAAGCTCTAACATTTTTCAGAAAAAAAAAAATACTTTGCCATTTCAGGAAGAAAACAAATCCCCTGTGTTAGGTGTGTAAACACATAAAAAAGATCTTGTCATATCACCACTGGATTGGGAGCTGATGGAGAGGTGAAAGGAGGTACAGCTTTAACTACGCTATTTAGATTTTCTAAAATATGTAACCAGGTATTATTCCTGAAGTAAATAAAAATAAATAAGAATGTTTAAAAACTAGTTATTCTTAGAGAATAACACATTGGCCCTCATTAGTGCCAATGTTAAGAGAACTGTCAGGCCTAGAGCTCTGGACCTGAGTGGCTCAGAGTCTTAAATGAAGGAAGAAAGCATTCACAGTGCTCAGATGCCCAATGCTGAGAAAACTCCTGAGTTCCACTTGGTGATGTCCATCTTTGCCTGGCTTCCTGTACCCAAGTTCCCTCACTCTTCTTCCCCAAGTGGGACAGCAGCCACCTTGTACCCTACCCAGAACCAGGATTTATTTGTTAATTCTGCCCCACAGAGGTTGAAGCAGTTCACACTGACTGGATATTCCATGTTGACTGATACCAAGAAAGCCCAACGAGTGGGCCTGATAATGTACCCCTTTGGGTCTCTTAAACAAAAATGAGGCAGAATGAAAGATAGTTAATCTGATGCAAGCCATTCCTGAATTATACAGATTTTATGCCATGAAAACACCTAGAAGTACTTTCTAACAGATCAGACCCCTTTTAGGATGATGAAGAGGGTGATAATGATATTATTTACCATGCATTACCATGTGTCATGGATTGTTCAAGAGACTGAAAACAGCCCTGACAATGTCAAGTGGGAAAGACATACTATAAACATTATAAACTATTCACTAAACACTCAACCAGGCTCCAAGAACATCTTGTGTACATTATTTCACAACCCTCTGCACAGTAGATGGCACTCTCCCCACTTCACATGTAAGGAAACTGAGGTTAGTGATGGTGAAATGACTTGCTCATGATCACTCAACTAGAAAGAGGCTGAGCAGAAGAGGAAATCGGGTGCCTCTATGTCAGGTCTCCAGTAATCATCTTTGTCTCAGTCCAGGTCCTCATTCCCTTGGAAGGGAAGCTCACAGTGAGGAGTCACTGAGGTCTGGACAATGAACCCAGATGTGAAAGTGCTGAGGTCAAGAGAGCAGCAGACACAGTGTGCACCAGCTAAGGACTGGTACCTCCGCACTCAAAACTGCAATACCCATTATGCCAGGACCCCCGAGCCCCATCAGATGTCCCAGGCAGCTTTCAGTTGTTCCCTCTGTCTCTTAGAACATGAAACATCCACATTCAATCTCCTGAACGGAGCCCCCACTATTCCCAGACCATTCCCCAAACATCACCAAAAGAACTCTCCAAGACCAAAGTAGTTGTTTCCTGCAAGTTCCCATTCTTTCCCTTCCCACCCCACCTTCTGTGCAAATAAAAGTAGCAGGACAGATGCTCCTATTGCTTGGGAACATAGAGGTTGGTGACAATGGCATCCACCTTCACCTCATGCGAATTCAGGAGGGTCCCTCAACACAGATATAGAGCTGGCCCAGGTTCCACCAGCCATAGCCCAGACCGAAGTCACCACCACAAGGGAATTTCTTAGCCAGTAGCCAAGAACACCAGAAAGCCAGCAATAAACTCAGATGCGGGCCAGAAGTGCAGAGAAAAGCACTGAATTTAAGCCCAGGAAATTTCAGTTCCCTTTATGACTCTGTCACCAATAAGCAGGGGCCTGACTTCAAGCACAGTCTGCCCTCTACCTAAACACCTCAACTGCTGAATGAAAACAAGTTTAGTGATCTTAAACTTTGGCATAACACAGAATCTTTGTGGAGTTATTTAAAAAGAATTCCTCCATCCGTGGCTTCAGGGATTCTGTTCAGTGGTTCTGGGATGGGGCAAAGAATCTGCATTTCACAGTAACTGGCCAGAGAAGGCCGGTGTCACCCAATTCACACACCAGTGGTTTAAATGAGCATCAAGAGAGGCCTGATTTAAACAGAATTCTGTATAAAGGAATGCTATGCAGCCTCAAACTGAGAACACATAAGCTATTTTGTTTAAAAAAAAAAAAAGAGTGAGCGATCACATGGACACAGGTGCAAGGAAATCCTTTGAGGCCATATGACAGTGTTGTTGCTGCTGCTGCTGCTGCTGCTGCTAAGTCGCTTCAGTCGTGTCCGACTCTGTGCAACCCCATAGATGGCAGCCCACCAGGCTCCCCCATCCCTGGGATTCTCCAGGCAAGAACACTGAAGTGGATTGCCATTTCCTTCTCCAATGCATAAAAGTGAAAAGTGAAACTGAAGTCGCTCAGTCGTGTCTGACTCTTAGCGACCCCATGGACTGTAGCCCACCAGGCTCCTCCATCCATGAGATTTTCCAGGCAACTCCATCCATGAGATTTTCCAGGCAAGAGTACTGGAGTGGGGTGCCATTGCCTTCTCTAATGTGACAGTGTTACCTATTCTGAAATAATTATTGGATGTTTTCATCCATTAATACTGGAGAAGCTGAGCCACGCCTTCCCTTGGTCACCAAGATCTGCTGCATAGATTCACCTTTGAACTGATCTTCAGATCAAAGGCGCCGTCCTCTTCATTATCTTGAGGGGAGCCTGACGTCTCACATTCAGCTAGGCTAGTTTCTGGCTCCTGAGTAAACTGGTTCGTCCTTCGGCAAGACGTTTCATCAATAGAAAATTGCGCTAAAACGGATACACCTCTCCCATGTAGTTTACGTCAAAATTAGAGACAGTAAACTCAGTTCAGGCTTCCCAGCTGGCTCAGCGGTAAAGAATCCGCCTGCAATGCAGTAGCCACAGGAGACATGGGTTCGATCCCTGGGTGGGGAAGATCCCCTGGACGGGGGACCTTATTCCAGTGGAGAATCCCATGGACAGCACAGCGGAGGCTGGCGGGCTTGTCCCAGGGTCGCAAAGAGTCGGACACGACTGAAGCGACTTAGCAGGCATACAAACTCTTGGTTCAGTTAATGGAAATGTAAAGCTAACCATCGTCGTGCCAGCTACATATCGTGATAGATATATAAGCTAATCCTGCAGGGGTTGCTATTAAGACACTCAATTCTAACATTGCTTTTCCATTTTCAACTCCGCTGCAAGGATCTGACAGCCATTGACAACCCAGGCAAACAGAGGCTTAAGGATGTTATTCAAAACCTGCTTCTCTCCAGGCTCAGCTGGTAAAGAATCCGCCTGCCATGCGGAAGACCTGGTTTCGACCCCTGGGTTGGGAAGATCCCCTGAAGAAGAGAAAGGCTACCCACTCCAGTATTCTGCCCTAGAGAATTCCAAGGACTGTATAGTCCATGGGGTCACCAAAAAGTCGGACACGACTGAGTGACTTTCACTTTCACTTTTCACTTTCTAAAACCTCACCTCACTATTGGACCAAAAGAAGATAAAAGGTCACTGCCAGGGCGAGGTCTCAAGGGATGAGGGAACTACATCTCAGGGTCCTGGTGCAGCATTCCTCTGGTGGGACTTGAAATTTAATCGGTTTTCCGGTTAAGGCTTTCCGCTTCTGAGGTCAACACGAGGAAAGCCACACTCTTGACCCAGGAAGCCTAGTCCTAGAGCTGCATGACTGCTCCGCCCCCTTCAGGCCTATAAAAGTATTTGTCTACCTTGAACTACCCACCACAACTACAGCTCTTGCGCAACACAGACGCCTCCATTTCTGTGGGCGGAGCCTGAAGGGGCAAGGATTAACGTGAGGCTGCTTTCCGACTCAAGTTCCGCCGGCGTCACTCACGTCATCCTTTGCCCACTCCCGTGCAAACCCGTCCACGTGAGGTGCGGAAGGCGCAAAGACGCAAGGCCAAATCCAGCAGCTCCCCTAGACGCCAGGACTGAGTGAGTCCCCAGAGGCAATCCCAGAGTTCCGAAGACTCGTCCCTCGTCCCGCGGTCCCGCGCCCCACCGCCCCGCGTCGGCCTCGCCTGTCAAGCGGACTGTCATTACCTGTAGCACAGAACCCTTCCTCTCCCTAGGCCCGCGGCGACACTGAAATGATGGGCAGCCGGCCCCACAGCCCCAGCGCTTCCTCTGCAGACCAATGGGAACAGCAGGCCGAAGGACCCGGCCCTGCCAAGCGCCGTCGAACGGAGGAGCCCATGGAGCACGAGTTCGAGGTAGCGCCCAGAGTGGACAACGTGATGGGGACCCCAGACATGGGAGGGCTCACCTCCCTGGTGATTCTGGCCGACGGCTATGCCCTGCATCTGCCCCTGGACGAGGTCGACCTGGTGCTGGAGCCCGAGCCCACATCCGTGCTGCAAGTTTCTCTTGGGGATCACACCCTCATACTGATCCCTGGAGCCCTCCTGGGCTCTAGCAGCGAATTCCTAGAAGGGGAGAGCCACTCGGCCCTTGTTCTGGAACAGGGCTCTTTCCTGAACGCTCCTGGGGAATGCATCGCCCTCGAGCAGGGATTTTATGGACCTGTCCCAGAGATCGCTGGCCAAGAAGAGGTCTATGAGGAGGACGCAGACACTGTGTTCCCGCCGGCTGGGATGAATGCAGCCGCCAGCTCAGTTGCTGGGCTCCTCCTTTCCCCTAGAAGGGCATCCGACCCAGACCCCTTGGGCCTAGTCCCAGAGCCCTGGCCTCAGGCGCCCAATCCTACTCCAGAGAGAGGCTCTCCTCACCACCAAGACAACTTGGACTTGCACGTTCCGGAGTTCTTCCTCGACTCACCACTCCAACCTCTACCTCCCTCTCCTTGTCCAGGTCCTCACGAGCGCCCCCAACACTCTCCTGTTCCTGCTCGAAAGGCCCAGAGACGCCTGTTTCAAGAATGAACTTCCTCCCACAATTCTTAGCCACCGGGTGGGACCAGGTTGGACTCTTCTGGTGACTGCTGTGTGTATGTTGCCCACCCAGCCAGAATCACAAGGCCGTGATGCGTTTTGGATAAACGCTGTCTTGCAGAATTTTGCAGCAGTTGCAAAATTTACATCTAGCTGGCTAGATCCTGGGAAGGAAGCTCACTTGGGCAAAGAAAATCCTCTTGAAACACCACGTGCTTTAAGACAGCTACTTAGGTTTTTCTCTAGGGAGGTCACCCCTAAGCAGCTCTACGCCTCCCCCTCCCCAACCCACCTCCATTTCTCTTCAAAGTCAAGTGCCAGCACTTTTCTTTAAAATGCCATCCTTTCCCAGGCAGACTATGACTGCCCCTCCCCCTTGTTTTCTCCCCAGTAATTACCAGATGTGTCTTGTTCAATGTAGTTTTTGGCCCTAGTGTCCCAACTTTTCTAGATGGTGGCTCTAGCCCGTTTGGGGGATCTAGCCAATTGTTGTATGTGCACAGATGTTTGTTGGATACAAAACAGGGAATAAGGAACAATGATTATGGCCCTTCTTTTTGAATGACTAGGTTGGCAAGTGGTTTACTTCTATTGCTAGCTTTGTAAGGATAGTTTCCAAAAAGAACCAACTGTTTTTCGTTTTTCTTACATACTTTTAATACAATTCTGTTGTCATGGAAAAGTTTCTAATTCTAAAGATTCTGTGTTTTTTTGTAGTTGTAAGATCCCAAAAATGTTTGTACATTGCTACTGGCATATAGAAAAATTTGCTCTTATGTTGGTCTGGTATCCAGAAAAATTATTTAATTTCTGCAATCACTTATCTGTAAATGTTTATGCTTGACTGATAAAGATAATATCTTTATCAGATAATAATAAAGATATATCTATCTTTATAGATGTTTTTTGTGCTAAGTTGCTTCAGTCGTGTCCAATTCTTTGCAACCCTATGGACTGTAGCCCTCCAGGCTCCTCTGTCCTTGGGATTCTCCAGGCAAGAATACTGGAGTGGATTGCCATGCCCTCCTCCAGAGGATCTTCCCAATCCAGGGATCAAACCTATATCTCTTATGTCTCCTGCACTGACAGGAGGGTTCTTTACCACTAGCACTACCCTGGAAGCCCAAGAAAGAAAGTGTTAATCATTCAGTCATGTCTGACTCTTTGCAACCCTATGGACTGTAGCCTGGCAGGCTCCTCTGTCCATGGAATTCTCCAGGCAAGAATACTGGAGTGGGTTGCCATGGCCTCCTCCAGGGATCTTCCAAACCTAGGGATCAAACCTGGGTTTCCTGCATTGTAGGCAGATTCTTTACTGTCTGAGCCACCAGAGGGCTTATCTTTATAGATATATCTATATCTATCATATATATGTAGACATATCTCTATATCTATCTTTATGGATAATAGTATCTCCAAATAATGATAGTACTGTCTCTTTTTATTTTTTGACAAGCTTCTTAACATCTTATTTTTCCTTAATTTTTTTCATTGGCTATTACTTCAAATACAAATTGAATGGTATGGTTAATATTGTCATCCTTTGTTTTTAGGACGTATAGTTGATTTAGCATATTAGTTTCATTTATACAACAAAATAATTCAGTATTTTTAATGATTATATTTCATGTGAAGTTCTTACAAAATAATGACCATATATCCTTGTGCTGTCCTAGTTGCTTATCTATTTTATACAGAGTAGTTTGCTTCTCTCTTTCTCTCTCTTTGGCTGCACTGATCTTGTTGCTGTGAGCAACATCTCTTGTGATGCATGGGCTTCTTATTGTAATGGCTTCTCTTGTTGCAAAGAATGGGCTCTAGGCACATGGGCTTCAGTAGTTGTGGTGCATGAGCCTGGTTGTTCCACAGTACGTGGGATCTTCCCTGACCAGGGATTGAACCAGTGTCTCCTGCATTGCAACATAGATTCTTAGCCACTGGACCATCAGGGAAGCCCCAATTTGTTTCTCTTAATCTCATACCCTGTCTTTACCCTCTCCCCACTGTTAAACCACTGGTTGTTCTTTATATCTGTGAGTCTGTTCCTGTTTTATTATATATAGTTAGTCATTTTATATTTTTAGATTCCATATAAGTGGTAACAGGGTATATGTCTTTCTCTATCTGACTTATTTTATTATGCATAATGCTCTCTAGGTCCATCCACATTGTTGCAAATGGCAGAACTTCCTTCTCTCTGTGGCTGAGTGGCATTCTCACATCTCCTTTATTAATTCACCTAAAATGGAGAGATGACAGAATGATTGGGCCCTGAAACATTAGATGGAGACAACTAAGTAGTTATATATTAATAACTTGAATCCCCAGATCTCTTTTAATCTTTGGCCTACTGAAGTGGCCCACCACTCTATGAAAACTTGCACATCTACCTTGCTTGAAGATGATGCAGAAGCCTCCGCCTGGCAAGACAACCTGCACCAACCTCATTTACCCCCATCCCCTCTCTTTGCCACAGGATGGTAACTAAAGTTAAGCATAATACATACAATAGAAAATCAGAAGGTTTAAAGCAATGGGTATGGTACACTGATATAATACCTAAAGTAGAATAATATATCAGCTAGTGGGGGTGTGGAAGGGCCTACAGGGACACTGTAATAACTAACCAAAAGTAATGTTTTGAGGAGGCACCAACATTATGAGTTCAGTGGGCCAGGGTTGGCCAGTGATGGCAGGAGATGCCATTAAGAAGCTAGACTCCTTGGTAGCCTTTGATCTGAGTGACTGACTGTACAAACTAACAGTGACCAGACCACTTACGACAACAAAATTCTGACCCACAAACTTTGTAGCAAGCAGACCAGAAACAAAACCATAAGCCCCGTGGTAACTGGCCCCAGTGATCAGGATTTGGTCAACAGCTGCCAGCTTCCCTAATTTTCATCCCTCTTTCCGGTAGTTCAGATGGTAAGGAATCCCCCTGACAATACAGGAGAAGCAGGTTCAATTCCTGGGTCAGGATGATTACCCTGGAGGAGGAAATGGCTACCCACTCCAGTATTCTTGCCTGGAGAATTCCATGGGCAAAGGAGCCCCACAGGCTACAGTCCATGGAGTTGCAAAGAGTCATACACAACTGAGCAACTAACTCTTTCTTCTTTCTAACTCAGGACCATTTTAAGAAAGTCAAATACATTATGCTTAAAATGCAAAATCCACAAATCAAATCAATTGTATAGGATTCTCTGCATCTAGTTAGCGTGCCTCTAGCTTTCCCCTGCCAATAACCTCTATTCAAACACAACAGAAGCCCTCCCTTTTTGTACTATAAACCTTTCTCACTCCCTTACCTGCCTATCAGCTCTCAAATGCAAGTGACTGGGCTGACTCTCTTGCTATATATCAAGCTCTGAATAAGTAGCTCCTACTTGTCCTACTTTGAACAGCCTTAGTTCATATTCAGTTTTCCTGGGGGTCCCAGTGAGGCACCCTCCATTCCCCATGGCCATAACTCTCAGCCTTGGACTAAGGGTGGTACTCATAGAACACCTTGTGCTGTAAGCTACTCTCAGCTTATAGTGTCCACACCAATGTGTAAAGTCCATGCCATGTCTGAAGTCTCTCATTGCATTGAGTTCCTTAGCTATTTATTCTCAGTTGGGTACCAGGTTTTGTTACTGGTTCTGCTTATTTGGCATCGTTGGTGACATCCAGACATTCATTTTAAGGCCCTTTAGTTCTCTTTCGTGATTCCATTTTCTGCTATGCTGAATAAAAATCTTGTTCATCACAAGAAAGGGAATCACTGGGAAGAACACAAAATTGTGTCCTATAAGCCTGCTGTTTAAGTCAACCTCACAGTCTTGTGAGTTTGAAGTTCTCCTCAGACTGGCATTCATTTGCACATACTTGGCAGCTGAGTCTTCAATAAAACCAGATGAGGTTCTCTTCTCAGTTTCTTCTTGAAAGTTTGGCTTTAATCCAAAAAGAATTTTCTCTTTGGTGTCAGGCGGTAGAGTCTGCATTCAGAGAAGTCATGTTGGGACCTAAGTCACAAGGTGCTCAAACACCACATTTACCCACCATTACCAACTCTTACAGGGTAGTTGAAGTGTAGAACTTCTACTCTTCCAGAAAAGATGTGTGCTTCTTCCACGTCATCTCATTCAATTCCTCATTCCTGTACCTATCTCTAAGTGACATAACTTCACTAAAGAAGACCTAACATGAACAAAGTTGTTCATTTGAAAGGCTCCTTCAATAAGATGGAAGATTTCTCAGTTTCAGTGGGCAGCATATTTTGATTTGGTATAAGGAGGTTTCCACACAAAACTCTGAATCAAAAGTTGCTTCATTAAAACATTCTCTAGCCAAAGCTAATGACCAATTTGAAAAAAAAAATCTAAACTTACCTCTCTATTAAGTCCTCCGGTTGCCTTTCCTAGATATCAGTCTACCTTTTCTCCTGCCATTCTCTCTTTCTGAACTTCCACTGACTCTTCTTTCCAATTCCCCTTGTCCAGGTGCCCAAAATGCAATCTGCCTTGAAGATCCATGCACCAGGTATTCAGACAAGTTCAGAGTTTAAACCTTGGACCTGAGCTTAATTAGGAGTTATTTGTAAGAGTTCCTCTAAATCATGACAAAACTAACAAATACTCATGGAAGAATTTAGCATTCTTTTGGATGCATAAGCCCCAGGATTATCTGACACATATTACTTATGCATGTATTGGTCACAGCTGCCAGTCATTTCTGGATTCAGAGAAGACTGAATTGATCCAGGAAAGGACATTCAGGATCTCTTTTACTACAGTAAATTTAAGGATTTAATAACAAACTTGAAAAGTTGTGTGCTGCTGCTGCTGCTGCTGCTGCTAAGTCGCTTCAGTCGTGTCCGACTCTGTGCAGCCCCAGAGACAGCAGCCCATCAGGCTCCCCCATCCCTGGGATTCTCCAGGCAAGAACACTGGAATGGGTTGCCATTTCCTTCTCCAATGCATGAAAGTGAAAAGTGAAAGTGAAGTCATTCAGTCGTGTCCGACTCTTCACAACCCCATAGACTGAAGCCTACCAGGCTCCTCCACCCATGGGATTTTCCAGGAGTGAGTTACCATTGCCTTCTCCCTGAAAGTTGTGTAGAGTCTCCTAAAAAAACAAACCTGAACCATTTCCAATGAAAATCAATACAACTGCTACTCTTTCTACATTAAACCCTGCTGACATAAGTGTACACCACAGGTTGTTGGTATTTTAAATAAATCACAGATTTCCCTATCTCCCAGCCTTTATATGTAACCTTTCCTTCCTGCTCTGTGATAACACTCTTGCAAATTTAAGAAGGTAAAGCTTTCATTACTCATAAAATTATTATACATTAAAAGCACACCAAAGGGACTCTTTCTTGAAATTTCAGAAGACTCTCTATTCATAACCAATTGTATTTGTTCTGAATATATCTTTTCTTTTCTCACTATGTGACAAAATAGCCCTGATAAAGATCTGGACACCACACCTGAGCTTGCAAATCCAGCTAGAAATTTCACTGACATATGAAAAATAAATGGGGCAGAACCTATTAAAGTTCAGACACATTCTACCACACCATTATCCAAACTCCTCCCGATATCTCCTGAACCCAAAGAAAGAGCTCAAACATACAGTTGAATGATCTACATACAAAGGTCTCTCCATACACTGCCCTGTAACACTCTCCTTCTGTTAGAAAAGAATCCAAACAATTTGTTCAAGACCTTAAGACCACAAAATAGATATACCTCACTTTCTGACAGAAATTAACCCAAATACCAGCCTTTCACGAATTCCACCTGAGGCCACTTGCTTCACTCTAATGAACCTGTGTCCTGTCTTTTTCAGTGTGCCTCTGGACCAAAACAGTCAACACCTTTCTGCCTTTACCTGGAGAGAACAAAAATATACCTGGACAGTCATGCCCTGGGAGTACACTGCAGCCCTCTTCTATTTTTTCCTGGTCCTTGATCAAAACTTAAAAGATACAAATTTCCCTTGTGATTTAGTCCTAATACAATGTGTAGATAATCAACTTTGTTCAAAGGACAAGAAAGCCTATAAAAAGATTCCACTGACTTGCCCCACCCTTAGCAAAAGAGGGACATAATGTTCCAAATATAAGTTATTTTTGCCCAAATACAGCCCATTATTTAGAGTATGGTGCATCTCAGGAGAGAAAAACATTCTTTCCTGATAGAGATCCCTTAACAAGAGACTGCTGCTGCTGCTGCTGCTAAGTCACTTCAGTCGTGTCCGACTCTGTGCGACCCCATAGATGGCAGCCCACCCGGCTCCCCCGTCCCTGGGATTCTCCAGGCAAGAACACTGGAGTGGGTTGCCATTTCCTTCTCCAATGCAGGAAAGTGAAAAGTGAAAGTGAACTCCCTCAGTCGTGTCTGACTCTTAGAGATCCCATGGACTGCAGCCCTCCAGGCTCCTCCGTCCATGGGATTTTCCAGGCAAGGGTACTGAAATGGGGTGCCAGTGCCTTCTCCATAACAAGAGACAACTGAGTGTATTCCTGCTTTTAACTGAGTATTGCAGACACTATGTGCCAAGTTTCACTGAGACAGAATGACCTCTTTATGAGTTCGCTAAGCATTAAGAGACCCTTTCCTGTGGACTCCAATGTGAAGAGGGCATCTGAAACCTAAATAAAGCTATTTAACAGCCTCTTTCTCTAGTCAGGTCTAACTACTAAAAGCTTGTGCCTATCTGTGCATAAGCAATCAGACATGCCATTGAGATTTTACCTCGACTTGATAAGAACTATCAAAAACCCATTGCTCCAAAAACTAGAAGCACCTAAGATGCCCCTCAACAAGCAGATGAACAGTTAAACTGGGGTATATGCATGTGATGAACTATTACTCAGAGACAAAAAAGAAAAACAAAGAAACTACCAAGACATGAAAAGATGTGGAGGAAACTTAAGTGAATGAAGCCAGTCTGGAAAGTCTATGCTGCTGCTGCTGCTGCTAAGTCTCTTCAGTCGTGTCCAACTCTGTGCGACCCCATAGACAGCAGCCCACCAGGCTCCGCCATCCCTGGGATTCTCCAGGCAAGAACACTGGAGTGGGTTTCCATTTCCTTCTCCAATGCATGAAAGTGAAAAGTGAAAGTGAAGTCACTCAGTCGTGTCTGACTCTTAGTGACCCCATGGACTGCAGCCCACCAGGCTCCTCCATCCATGGGATTTTCCAGGCAAGAGTACTGGAGTGGGGTGCCATTGCCTTCTCCAGGAAAGTCTATGTGAATCCAATTATATAACTATCTGAAAATGCTAAAAGGAACAGTGATGCCTGGGGTTTGGAGGGAGAGTGGTAAGTAGGTGGGGTACAAGGGACTTGTAGGGTAAGGAAGCTACTCTGCATGCTTCTATCTGGATGGATGATATTATGCATTTGTTAAAACTCATAGAACTGTACAACACAGTGAACCTTAATGTAAACTATGGATTTCGGTTAATTATAATATACCTGATGATTTATCAGCTGGAACATGTATACCATGGTAATACAACATATTAATAATAAGGGGGAATGTGTGAGAGAGGAATGAGTCGAAAATGGGAACTCTGTGGAATCTACTCAATTTTGTGTAAACATAAATTTGTCCTAGACATAAATATATTACTTTTAAGGATATGTAATAAGAATAAACCATTTGATAAGTTAACTTCAGGGATATAATTTTTTAATGGACATACATTAAAAACAAGTTGATATCCTCACAATATAAAGGAAAGGGGAAACTGCTTAATGCACAGAAACGGAGGATTTTGTTAGTAGAAGCCTGTCAACGGCAAGTTTTATACATCACAAAATGGCCAGTTCAATGTTTATCTACTTCCCCAACCTCTAACAACTAACAAACATCCAAAAACATTACTTACTATACTCTTACCCTTGACCCTGTTGGAATGGAATATTATTCAACCTTTATAAAGGAAAAAAATTCTTACACACCTTACAACAGGTAATGATACTGAGGACACTATGCTAAGTGAAATAACAGTCACAAAAAGATAAATACTGTATGATTTCACTTACATAAGATATCAAGAACAGTCAAACTCCTAGAAACAGAAAGTAGAATGGTAGTTTCCAAGAACTGGAGAAAGAAGGAAATGGAGGTGGGGTTGTTTTTGTTAGTTTTGCAACATGAAAAAGTTATGGACACTGATTATACAACAGAGCAAATATATTTAATACTACTAAACTGTACACTTAAACTCTTTAGGGTAGTAAATTTTATGTTATGTGTCTCTTATGAGAGACATGATTTTGTTTAAGACATGTGAGGTCATTTTCAGGTCAGGTGTCACCTGTCCAGGATTATGTTACCCTAGAAAAAGTATAAAATGGGACATAACCAGGAACGAAAGTTGCAAAGGCCCTTTGAAGACCTTCAGATAGATTTTTTCCAGTTTTCACTCTCCATGAGATTTGAACAAGTTTTGGTTTTATATGTCTATTTTCAGGATGGGTTAAATCATTCCCTGACTGAACATTCCCTTACAGTTGCTGAAAAGTTGCCAGATATTGTGATTCCAACCCAGAGCATACCAGTGACCAAGGTACACACTTTATGAAAACCAATATAAAAGGATCTGTAAGGCATTCCCTCTTACTCAAATACTACACTGTCCATTCAGTTCAGTTCAGTCGCTCAGTTGTGTCCCACTCTTTGCAATCCCATGAATTGCAGCACGCCAGGCTTCCCTGTCCATCACCAACTCCCAGAGTTCACTCAAACTCACGTCCATCGAGTCAGTGATGCCATCCAGCCATCTCATACTCTGTCATCCCCTTCTCCTCCTGCCCCCAATCCCTCCCAGCATCAGAGTCTTTTCCAATGAGTCAACTCTTCGCATGAGGTGGCCAAAGTACTGGAGTTTCAGCTTCAGCATCATTCCCTCCAAAGAAATCCCAGGGCTGATCTCCTTTAGAATGGACTGGTTGGATCTCCTTACACTGTCCATACCACCCTCAATCTCCTCTTAGCACCAATGACATCTTTAAATTAAAATTATCAAATCTTTAAGAAATCCTGAGATCCCTTGACCAGTTGTACTCCTGTTGGATCTTATGAGAACCTACTTTTCCACTTCCTTGGGAACACATTGCTTATCCCCCTATGAATTGGTAAATGAAAAATCCATGAATTTAGGTGTTTCTCCTTCAGTTCTAGATTATACCCTATTGTATACAGACTCAGAAAAATATTGCAAAAGACTCATACTATACCCAGTTCTGGGGCTTCCCTGGTGGCTTAGCAGTAAAGAATCCTCTGGTTAATGGCTGCCAACACAGGAGATGTAGGTTTGGTGCCTGGGTCGGGAAGATCCCTTGGAGAAGGAAATGACAACTCACTCCAGTATTCTTGCCTGGGAAACCCCATGAACAGAGGAGTCTGCAGGGCTATAGTCCATGGTGTTGCAAAGAGTTAGACACAACTTAGCAACTGAACAACATCAGCAGTATACCCAGTTCTAACACCAAGAGGTTAAATCTACCTTCCAACTACATCTTTCTAAAAAGCCTCTTTATGATCTTTAGCCAAAAGATTTTATTTATTAGAAGAGATATCAGGAAAAAAACTGTTCTTGAACCTGTTTGTAAGGGAACATACCACTTACTGTTACAATAAATATAGCTCTAAACTCCAGGAAGTTAATACTTATGTTCACATTTCACAATTGAATCATCAATTAGGAGTCCATAAAATAAAAAGTCTACCCAAAATGGGGTATCAAATTGATGATACTAAGAGTTCCAGAAGCATTCAAACTTTAGAACCAGAAACCACAGCAGTGACATCAGCAAGAAAACAGAACAAGAAGTGCCAGCACTCTTCCCACATTGAAACAATTATGTGATTGCCCCCATGGGAAAAAGTTTCTTTCTAGAAGCCTTGTAACTAGGAAGAAGGCTGAGAAACCCCAGCAGAGCCCAAGATCAGAGAGGGTACTTTTACAAAGAAGGCCCCCGTGGCAGACGCACTGACTGTGGTGTGGTATTAGGTTGGTGCAAAAGTAATTGTGGTTTTTGCATTATTGAAATTTGTTATTTAATATTGGAATACATTCTTAAATAAGTGTGGTTATATTATATGTCATTTTAATATGCATTTATTGTTTTACATTTTTGCTTATTATTTGCTGTTTATTTTATATTAATTTTAGAATATGGAAATGATGTTAGACAAAAAGCAAATTTGAGCAATTTTCTTATTTGAGTTAAAAATGGGTCATAAAGCAGCGGAGATAACTCACAACATCAACAACGCATTTGGCCCAGGAACTTCTAACAAATGTACAGTGCAGTGGTGGTTCAAGAAGTTTTGCAAAGGAGACAAGAGCCTTGAAGATGAACAGTACAGTGGCCAGCCATCAGAAGCTGACAAAGACCAACTGAGAGAATCATCAAAGCTGATCCTGTTACAACTACATGAGAAGTTGCTGAAGAACTCATTGTCAACCATTCTATGATCATTCAGCATTGAGGCAGATTGGAAAGGTGAAGAAGCTCGATGAGTGGGTGCCTCATGAGCTGACCTCAAATCAAAAATATTTTGAAGTGTCATCTTCTGTTTTTCTATACAACAACAATGAACCATTTCTCAATCCGATTCTGACATGTGATGAAAAGTAGATTTTATACAACCACCAGTGATGACCAGCTCAGTGGCTGGATGGAGAAGAAGCTCCAAAGCAGTTCCCAAAGCACACTTGCACCAAAAAAGGTCACGGTCACTGTTTGGTGGTCTGCTGCCAGTCTGATCCACTACAGCCTTCTGAATCCTGGCAAAACCATTACATCTGTGAGAAGTATACTCAATAAATCAATGAGATGTACCAAAAACTGCAATGCCTGCAGCCTGCCATTGGCCAACAGAATGGACCCAATTCTTCTCCATGACAACGCCCAGCTGCATGTCACACAACCAACGTTTCAAAAGTTGAATGAACTGGGCTATGAAGTTTTGCCTCCTCTGCCATGTTCACCTGACCTCTCACCAACTGACTGTCACTTCTTCAAGCATCTTGACAACTTTTTGCAGATAAAACACTTCCACAACCAGCAGGATGCAAAAATGCTTTCCAAGAGTTCATTGAATGCTAAAGCATGGATTTTTAGGCTATAGGAATAAACAAACTTATTTCTCTTTAGCAAAAATGTGTTGACTGTAATGGTTCCTGTTTTGATTAATAAAGATGTGTTTGAGCCTAGATATATTGATTTAAAAATCAAGGTCTGAAACCACAATTACATTTGCACCAACCTAATACCAGCTGCATATTCAAAAGGAGTCTCCATCCCTTACTGAACTTTGTTCCAGCCCCATTTGTCTATAGTCCTCCCACCAACCCCATCCACCAAGGGACACAGGAGAAGTCACTCCATCAGTGCCCCCACTAACAGGCCACTGACCATAGATGCAAATACAGACCCTAAAAGCAGTACTGTAATCCAGCTTCAACTCTGCTTCACCACAGTCTTGTCATTTCCCATCATTAGCGGAAACCAGTAAAAGAAGGTCTTTACCTTCAAAACCAATCTACAAAGACTAGAAGAGTTTTCCACCTCTTCGAATGCAGAGAATTCAATGGAAAGGTATAAGAAAAAGGAAGAATTAAGGAAACATGACAAGGCTAAAAGGGAACAAATACAGTTTCAGTTACCTACCTTAAAGAAATGGTAATCCATGAACTAACCGACCAAAAAATTTCAAAATAATCATCTTAAAGAAATTCATTACGATACAAGAGAACATAGGTAGACAACTAAATGAAATCTGGAAAAAATACAATAAAAGCGTCGATAAAAAATAGAAACCATTAAAAAAAGATTTAAACTGACATCCTAGAGCTAAAGACTGTGACAACTAAACTGAAAAATTCAACACAGATCTTCACAAAAGATTCAACCATGTAGAAGAAATAATCAAAAAGAAATTATCTAGTTAGAGAAAAAAAAAGAAAAAGTATAAAAAGAGTAAAGAAAGCATATGAGACTTAGGTGAAATCATCACATGAAATCAGATACACTTAATTGGATTTCCAGAAGGATAAGAAAGGAGCAGAAAGCTTATTTAAAGAAATAATGGCTGAGAACTTACCAAATCTAGGGAAGGAAGTAGGCATCTTCATTCAAAGCTGAAAAGTCCTGATTGGTCCATGATGAGACACATTATAATTAAATTATCAAAACGAATTTTGAAAGCAATTTGTCATGAACATAGAAGTCCATCTGGGTTTTTTCAACAGAAACATTATAAGTCATGAAAGACTATGATGATATATGCAAAGGAAAAAAAACTGCCAAACAAGAATGTTTTACCTGGTAAAACTCTCCTTTATATGTTTGTATTTTTAATAGTATTTTTTTGTCCTGTAGTTGACATCTAATCTTACTGCATTGTGATCAGAAAAGATGCTCAAGATGATTTCAATTTTTTTGAAATTATACCATATGGAGGCTAAACAACACACTTCTGAATAACCAACAAATCACAGAAGAAATCAAAAAATGAAAACACAACAACCTAAAACCTATGGAATTCAGTAAAAAGCAGCATTAAGGGGAAAGTTCATAGCAGTACAAGCCTACCTCAAGAAACAGAAGATAAATCAAACAAATAACCTAACTCCACACCTAAAGTAACTAGAAAAAGAATAAATGAAGCACCCCAGGGTTAGTATAAGGAAAGAAATCATAAAAATTAGGGCAGAAATAAATTCAAAAGAAACAAAGGAGACCATATCCAAAATTAACAAAGCTAAAAGCTGGTTCTTTGAGAAGATAAATAAAATAGACAAACCATTAGCTAGATTCATCAACAATAAAAAGGGAGAAGAATCAAATCAACAAAATTAGAAATGAAAATGGAGAAATCACAACAGACAACACAGAAATACAAAGTCTCATGAGAGACTACTGTCAGCAACTATATGCCAATAAAATGGACAACTTGGAAGAAATGGACAAATTATTAGAAACACATAACTTTCCATAACTGAACCAAGAAGAAATAGAAAATCTTAACAGACCCATCACAAGCACAGAAATCAAAACTGTAATCAGAAATCTTCCAACAAACAGATGGCCTCACAGCTGAATTCTACCAAAAATTTAGAGAAGAACTAACACCTATCCTACTCAAACTCTTCCATAAAATTGCAGAGGAAGGTAAACTTCCAAACTCATTCTATGAGGTCACCATCACCCTAATACCAAAACCAGACAAAGATGCCACAAAAAGAAAAACTACAGGCCAATATCACTGATGAACACAGATGCAAAAATGTTAACAAAATTCTAGCAAACAGAATCCAACAACATATTAAAAGATCATACCTCATGACCAAGTGGGCTTCATCCCAGGGATGCAAAGATTCTTCAATATTTGCAAATCAATCAATGTGATACATCACATTAACAAATTGAAAGACAAAAACCATATAATTATCTCAATAGATGCAGAGAAAGCATTTGACAAAATTGAACATCCATTTAGGATAAAAACCTTTCAGAAAGCAGCCACAGAAGGAACATACCTCAACATAATAAAAGTCATATATGATAAACCCACAGCAAACATTATCTTAAATGGTGAAGAATTGAAAGCATTTCCCCTAAAGTCAGGAACAAGACAAGGGTGCCTACTCTCACCACCACTATTCAAAAGAGTTTTGGAAGTTTTAGCCATAGCAATCAGAGCAGAAAAAGAAATAAAAGGAATCCAGATTGGAAAAGAAGTAAAACTCTCAATGTTTGCAGATGACATGATCCTCTGAAGACTCCACCAGAAAATTACTAGAGCTAATCAATGAATATAATAAAGTTGCAGGATACAAAATTAACACAGAGAAATCCCTTGCATTCCAATACACTAAACAATGAGAAAACAGAAAGAGAAATTAAGGAAACAATTCCATTCACCATTGCAATGAAAAGAATAAAATACTTAGGAATAAATCTACCTAGAGAAACATAAGACCTATATATAGAAAACTATAAAACACTGGTGACAGAAGTCAAATACACAAAAATAAACCCAAAATGGATTAAAGATCTAAATGTAAGACCAGAAACTATAAAACTCCTAGAGGAAAATATAGGCAAAATACTCTATGACATAAATCACAGTAGGATCCTCTGTGACCCACCTCCCAGAGTAATGGAAAGAAAAGCAAAAATAAACAATTGGGAATTAGCACAAGAAGGAAACTGTAAGCAAGGTAAAAAGACAGCTTCAGAATGGGAGAAAATAATAGCAAACGAAGCAACTGACAAATAATTAATCTCAAAAATGTACAAGCAATTCCTGCAGCTCAATTCCAGAAAAATAAGAGACCCAATCAAAAAAATGGGCCAAAGAACTAAACAGACATTTCTCCAAAGAAGACATACAGATGACTAACAAACACATGAAAAGATGCTCAACATCACTCATTATCAGAGAAATGCAAATCAAAACCACAATGAGGTACCATCTCATGCTGGTCAGAATAGGCTACTATCAAAAAGTCTACAAACAATGAATGCTGGAGAGGGTGTGGAGAAAAGGGAACCCTCTTACACTGTTGGTGGGAATGCAAACTAGTACAGCCACTATGGAGAACAGTGTGGAGATTCCTTAAAAAACTACAAATAGAACTGCCTTATGACCCAGCAATCCCACTGCTGGGCATACACACTGAGAAAACCAGAAATGAAAGAGACACATGTACCCCAGTGTTTATCGAAGCACTGTCTATAATAGCTAGGACATGGAAGCAACCTAGATGTCCATCAGCAGATGAATGGATAAGAAAGCTGTGGCACATATATACAATGGAATATTACTCAGCTATTAAAAAGAATGCATCTGAGTCAGTTCTAATTAAGTGGATGAAACTGGAGCCTATTATACAGAGCGAAGTAAGTCAGAAAGAAAAACACCAATACAGTATACTAATGCATATATATGGAATTTAGAAAGATGGTAATGATGACCCTATATGCGAGACAGCAAATAGAGACACAGATGTAAAGAACAGACTTTTGGACTCTGTGGGAGAAGGCAAGGGTGGGATAATTTGAGAGAATAGCATTGAAACATGTATATTATCATATGTGAAATAGATCACCAGTCCAGGTTTGATGCATGAGACAGGGTGCTCAGGGTTGGTGCACTGGGATGACCCTGAGGGATGGGATGGGGAGGGTGGTGGGAGGGGGTTCAGGATGGGGAAGACATATACACTCATGGCTGATTCATGTCAATGTATGGCATTGACAATACTGTACATTAATATGTAAATTAATTAGCCTCCAACTAAAATTAATTAATTTTTTTAAATAATGAAAAAGAAGATACATATATATATATATATATCTTTATATATATATGAATCACTTCAATGCACACCTGAAATTAAGACAACAATGTAAATCAGCTATGTGCTAAAAAAAATTCAAAAAAATTTTTTAAGTTTTAAAAATAAATAAATAAATGGATAGAAAAATGACTTTCCCAAACAAAATCTGAGGGAGTTCATCACCACTAGACCTGCCCTATAAGAAGTGCTGAAGGAATTTCTTTAAGTTGAAATGAAAAATATGCTGTCACATAAAAACATTTGAAAGTATAGTATAAATTTCACCATTAACTGTAAGAAAAACTATAACCACAGAAATTTGTTATTGAAAAGCAATATAGAGAAAAGTAATATCTGCCATTAATTACATAAAGTGGAGGGCAAGGTAAAGTATAGCATTTCTCCAAGAAATTGAACTTATATTGGTATTAGCTTAAAACAGATTTTTATAAGATGTTCAACACAAACACTATGGTAACCATACACACATGCAAAAAAAATACACACACACACAGTAGACACACAAAAGATACAGAAGAATCAAAGTACATTGCTACAAAAAAATGATCAGACCACAAGGAAAGACAAGACAAAAAGAAGCAAACTACAAAAACAGAAAACGTTTAACAAAACATCAATAGTAAGTCCTTATCTCTATAATTACTTTAAATGTAAATGGGCTGTACTCCCTAATTAAAACTAAAAGACAGACTGGCTGAATGAATAAAAGAATAAGAACCAACGGTAAGCTACATATAGGACTTATCTTAGATTTAAGGAAATTCTTAACAAAGTTGAAACTAAAGGGATATGAAAGATATTTCATCCAAATGGTAATCAAAAGACACAGGAGTAGCTATACCTATGTCAGAAAAAAAAAATTTTAAATACCCAACATCAAAGCACCTTCATATATAATATAGACATTGACAGATCTGAAGGGAGAAATAGATAGTAAATAATAAAAGTAAGAGACTTCAATATTTCTATCTCTATAATGGATAGACCGTCCAGTCAGAAAATTAATAAGTAAACAGCAAACAGGGACAACACTATCGACCAAATGGCCTAATATACATATACAGAATTTTCCACCCAACAGCAGAATATATATCCATCTCAGGCACACATGGAACATTCTTTAGCAGAGATGACATGTTAAGTCACAAAACAAGTCTTAAAAAAATTAAGCAGAGGAAAATCATTCCGATCATGGAATAACACTAGAAATCAACAAGAAAATGGGAAATTTTACAAATACATCAAAACAAAATTAAACACTCTTAAACAGTCATGGGTCAAAGAGGAAATCAAAATGAAGGTTTAAAAATACCTCAAGAGGGGCCGGAAGTGCCGCTCCCTAGTGGGGGCTGTTCATGGCGGTCCCGGGTCTCCCAACAACTTTCCCGGTTGTGGTCGTAATATACTCGAAGTGGAGGCAGTGGAGCTAGAGGTTCTTGCTGGTGTGAAATGACTGAGTACAAACTGGTGGTGGTTGGAGCAGGTGGTGTTGGGAAAAGTGCACTGACAATCCAGCTAATCCAGAACCACTTTGTAGGTGAATATGATCCCACCATAGAGGATTCCTACCGAAAACAGGTGGTTATAGATGGTGAAACCTGTCTATTGGACATACTGGATACAGCTGGACAAGAGGAGTACAGTGCCATGAGAGACCAATACATGAGGACAGGCGAAGGCTTCCTTTGTGTATTTGCCATCAATAATAGCAAATCATTTGCAGATATTAACCTCTACAGAGAACAGATTAAGCGTGTAAAGGACTCGGATGATGTACCTATGGTGCTAGTAGGAAACAAGTGTGACTTGCCAACAAGGACAGTTGACACAAAACAAGTCCATGAACTGGCCAAAAGCTATGGGATTCCATTCATTGAAACCTGAGCCAAGACCAGACAGGGTGTTGAAGATGCCTTTTACACACTGGTAAGAGAAATACGTCAGTACCGAATGAAAAAACTCAACAGCAGTGATGATGGCACTCAGGGTTGTATGGGGTTGCCATGTGTGGTCATGTAACAAGATACTTTTAAAATTCTCACATCAGAGAAGAGCCACTGTCAAGCTGCACTGACACCCTGGTCCTGACTTCCCTGGAGGAGAAGTATTCCTGTTGCTATCTTCAGTCTCAAAAAGAAGCTCCTGCTATTTCTCCAACTCTCAGTAGATCAGTATAATATTCTCTATTTGAGAAGTTCTCAGAATAACTACCTCCTCACTTGGTTGTCTGACCAGAGAAATGAACCTCTTGTTACTCCCAGTATTTTTCCACCCTGGGTTCTCCCCCAGCACACACAAACACACCTCTGCCACCCAGGTTTTTCATCTGAAAAGCAATTAATACTCTGAAACAGAGAACCAAACTGTAGAAACATGAAATTCTGTAGAAAACAATGTCTTGAGCTCTAAAGTAGCAACTGCTGGTGATTTTTTTTTCCTTTTTATTGTTGAACTTGGAACTATGTTGGTTTTTGGAGAAATGTCATAAATTACTGTTTTTCTGAGAATATAGTTAATGTTGCTCTTTGGTTTGTTTGTAATGTTATCATCTATATTCTATAAACTGGCATCTACTCTGTATTTAGAAATACAAAAATGAATACTGACCTTTTGAGTCTACCCTCATCTTCTCGACTTTCTTGCAATTAAATGTAACTTTCATGATGAAGTGCCTTTTTCCTGGAAGTGACTTATAGACTTCCTTTACAATACTTCAGTGGAATAGATGTCTCAGAAACTGTTATAAATGAAAATGAATGTCTGAGATATGTCTGTGACCCATCTAGCTTTGAGGGAAAGATACACCAATATGATAGCAGATGCCATTTCTTACATCTATAAAGTTGATTTTCTGGAGACCTATTTTGGGGCTCTCCCAAGAGAAAGATGAGACTATAAATGATTAGGAATAATTTCATTTAATTTTTACCTAACCTCCACTTTAACTTCCATTCATATTTTAATTTGGATCACATCAGGAAGTCTACATTTGCAGGTGTTCAAAAATTGTAAAAGTGTGATGCAGTTTTATTTAATAGCTGTGATCAATGATTTTCAAGCCGCAAATATGTTAATAGACACATTTTCACTGTAAAAAATAATAATAATAATAAAAAAATAAAAATACCTCAAGACAAATGAAAACAAACCCAGTTCAGTTCAGTTCAGTTCAGTCGCTCAGTCATGTCCGACTCTTTGTGACCCCATGAATCGCAGCACGCCAGGCCTCCCTGTTCATCGCCACCTCCCGGAGTTCACTCAGACTCCCATCCATAGAGTCTGTGATGCCATCCAGCCATCTCATACTCGGTCGTCCCCTTCTCCTCCTGCCCCCAATCCCTCCCAGCATTAGAGTCTTTTCCAATAAGTCAACTCTTCACATGAGGTGGTCAAAGTATTGGAGTTTCAGCTTTAGCATCATTCCTTCCAAAAAATCCCAGGACTGATCTCCTTCAGAATGGACTGGTTGGATCTCCTTGCAGTCCAAGGGACTCTCAAGAGTCTTCTGCAACACCACAGTTCAAAAGCATCAATTATTCAGCGCTCAGCCTTCTTCACAGTCCAACTTTCACATCCATAGATGACCACAGGAAAAACCATAGCCTTGACTAGATCGGCAAAGTAATGTCTCTGCTTTTGAATATACTATCTTGGTTGGTCATAACTTTTCTTCCAAGGAGTAAGCGTCTTCTAATTTCATGGCTGCAGTCACCATCTGCAGTGATTTTGGAGCCCAAAAAATAAAGTCTGACACTGTTTCCACTGTTTCCCCGTCTATTTCCCATGAAGTGATGGGACCGGATGCCATGATCTTCGTTTTCTGAATGTTGAGCTTTAAGCCAACTTTTTCGCTCTCCTCTTTCACTTTCATCAAGAGGCTTTTTAGCTCCTCTTCACTTTCTGCCATAAGGGTGGTGTCCACAACATATCAAAATTTATAAAATTCAGCAAAAAATGGTGCTGAGAGAAGTTTATAGCAATAAACACCTGCACCAAGATGAAAGCTCTCAAAGAAATATTCTCAACTTCACACACCTAAAAACTAGAAAAAGAGCAAAGCCCAATGGTAGATGAAGGAAGGAAATAATAAAATTACAGCAAAAATAAATCAAATAGAGAATAGAAAAACAATAAAAAATCAACAATACTCAGTTGTTCTTTTCAAAAAAATAAACAAAATCAACAAACCCTGAGCTTGATAAAGGAAAAAGAGAGAAGATTCAGATAAACAAAATCATAAATAAAAGAGGAGATGTTACAATAAATATTTTAGAAATTTAAAAAGAACCTCAAACGTCTTTTACAAATAATTATATACGAACAAATTACATAACCTAGAAGAAATGAATAAATTCCTAGAAACACACAGCACACCCAAAGTGAATCAGGGAGAAATTGAAGGCCTGAACAGACCAATAACAAATAAGGAAACTCAGTAATCAATACTCGTAACAAAAAAGCCCAGTGTAGACAGCTTTACATGAAAATTTTACTGAACATTCAAAGAATTATCACCAATCATTCTTAAACTTTTTCAAAAAACAGAAGATGGGGGAATACTTTCAAACTAATCTATTAGACTAGCATCACTCTAATACCAAACCTGGACAAAGATACCACAAAAAAAGAAAATTACATGCCAATATCCCTTATGGATACAATTGCAAAGATCCTCAATAAAAGACTAACTTCAGCAACATATTTAGAGGACTATATACTATAACTAGTGGGATTTATCCCTGGGATGCAATGATAGTTCAACATATCCAAATCAATCAATGTGATACATCACATTAACAGAATGAAAGATAAAGCCATGGGATTATAACAAATGCAGAAAAGCATTTGAAAAAGTTCAACATCCATTCATGATTTTTAAATCTCAATAATGTAGGTGGAGAATCAACCTATCTTACCACAATAAAGACTATAGAAAAGAGTGCACAGCTAACATCATAAACAATGAAGGAAAACTGAAAGCTTTTCTTGGACGATCCCACATAAGACAAAGATGCTGATCCTCATCACTTCTATTCAACACAGTACTATAAATCTGGAACTAATACAAAGCTAGAGGCATCAAAATTTCTGATTTCAAGAAATATTAAAAATCCACAGTAATAAAAATGGTACAAGTGAACCTATCTACAAAACAGAAATAAAATCACAAATGTAGAAAACTAACTTTGATGGTCACCAAGGGAGAAAGGGGGAACGATAAACTGGGAGATTGGGATTGACATATACACACTGCTGCTGCTGTTGCTGCTAAGTCGCTTCAGTTGTGTCCGACTCTGTGCAACCCCGTAGACAGCAGCCCAACAGGCTCCCCTGTCCCTGGGATTCTCCAGGCAAGAACACTGGAGTGGGTTGCCATTTCCTTCTCCAATGCATGAAAGTGAAAAGTGAAAGTGAAGTCGCTCAGTCCTGTCTGACTCTTAGCGACCCCATGGACTGCAGCCTTCCAGCTCCTCCATCCATGGGATTTTCCAGGCAAGACTACTGGAGTGGGGTGCCATTGCATTCTCCGACACACTGCTATATTAAAATAGATAAATAGCACAGGAAACTCTACTAAATACTCTGTAATGATCTATATAGAAATAGAATCTAAAAACGAGTGGATATATGTATACATATAACTGATTCACTTCGCTGTACAGCAGAAACTAACACATTATAAATCAACTATAATCCAATATAAAATAAAAATTTTTAATATACACAATCAAATTATATATACAGAAAGTAACAACTCTTTTTTTCTGTTTGTTTTTAAACCATAGAAGATGTATTAGCCTTTTTTTGAAGTACAGTTGATTTACATTATATTAGTTTCAGAGGGAAAACAGTAATTTAAATTCTTCATAGAGTATACCCCATTTAAAGTTGTTATAAAATATTGGCTATTATTCATTCACCCTACTTTAAAATGTATCCTCGTAGCTTATCTTATACATAGTAGTTTGTACCCCTTAACCTTCTATCACTATCTTATCAGTAACTCTTTCCCTAACACCATCAGTAACTACTAGTTTGTTCTCATATACGTGAGTCTGTTTTTGTTTTGTAATAGTCATTTATTTTTTTAGATTTCACATATAAGTGATAACATACAGTACTTGTCATTCTCTGACTTTTTCACTAAGTGTGATACATGCCAGGTCCATCCATGTTGTTGCAAACAGCAAAATTTCATTCTTTTTTTTTTTGATTGAGTAATATTCCCACTGCGTGTGCTTGTGTATATATACATATGTTTGTATATGCATGTGTATATATACATATCTTCTTTATCTAGTCATCTACTGTTGGGCACTTGGGTTGCTTCCATACCTTGTCATGGAAAGCAAAGAATGTTGCCATGAACATGTATCATCCTTAGTCACAAAGAGTCTGATATGACTTGGCAACTGAACAACAACAACAAAAATGAACATGGGGGTACATGTATCTTTTTAATTAATGTTTTTGATTTTTTAAGATATACACTCAGGATTAGAACTGATGAATCATACAGTAGCTCTATTTTTAGTTTTTTTAGGAAACTCCATACTGTTTTCCATAGTAGCTGCAACAGTTTACATTACTACACACTTTACAGTTTACATTACTACTACACAACAGTGTAGGAGAGTTCTCTTTTCTCCATATTCTCATCAATATTTGTTATTTCTAGTCACTTTGATGATAGCCAGTCTGACAGGTGTGAGCTGATATCTCCCTGTGGTTCTGATTGCATTTCTCTGATGATTAGTGATGAACATCATTTCAAGTTCATTATGAGTCATCTAATATACATTAAGTCATCTCTAGATTAAGTATAGTACCCAGGACAATGTAAATGCTATGTAAATAGTTGGACAAGCATGGCAAATTTAATTTTTTCTTTTAGGAAATTTCTGGAATTTTTAATATTTTAAATTCCACAACTGGTTAAATCCAATTGTACTTGAAATTTACTGAGTATCCTCATCCCCTTCAAAAAAAAAAAATACTATGTGAGATAATATATATTTTGATTACTTTGATTGTGGTGATCATTTCACCCTTATACATATCAAAACATTAATTTGTATACCGTAAAATAAAATATTCATTTTTAAATTATAGCTGGATGTTAAAAAATAGAAGCAAATAGCTGAGTCAAGACTTTCAGAACAAACAGATAATCTCAGACAGTCCACAGTTTCTGCCCAAGACATCAGACCAAGACTCCTAATTCCTGTTTTGTTTTGTGTTTTGCTTACTTATAATCAATCCTTTTCTCATTTTCTATAACCCCGGGTGTTATCCACTCATCCTGGCCCTTTTTCTTTTTGCTTCCTTCCTTGTTATAATTGTTAGGTCAAAACATGCCCATTCAAACCCCATTCTTAGATTATCCCAAACAACAGTCACTGTCCTTAATCTTACTGATTGCTCTCTATGCCATCCACCACGCTTCCCTCATATCTCAGTTGGTAAATCATCTGCCTGCAATGCAGGAGGCCCGGGTTCATTTCCTGGGTTGGGAAGATCCCCTAGAGAAGGAAAGGGCAACCCACTTCAGTATTCTTGCCTGGAGAATCCCATGGACAGAGGAGCCCAACAGGCTACAGTCCATGGAACTGCAAGAGTCAGACACAACTTGGCAACTACACCACCACCACCATGCCATCCATCACCAGCCCTCCATCATAAAAAAATCTCTGAGAAACTTCAGTCTTATCAAGTGAGGCCACAAGAAACTACAGATGATGGGATTTCCACTTTCACCCAAAAGGACAAATTACCTAGAACAAATCAACCTATAACTTTGCTAGTGCCTGTGTCTCCGGAAAAGAACGAATTATTATGATATATGGATCAGATCCCAGGTAATACTAAATTTGCATTCGAGAACCTTGGGTTATGGCCTGAACACCTGCTAACTGGAAGAGACTAACTGAGGTCAAATTTGCAACCCAGGCTTATATAAGGCCTTGGTTCTGACCTTGTGCTGTGAACTCCTTTTTCTTAGTTCACCACAAGACCATACTAGATACTACTCCTCTTTGAGGAAGCCTGATCCTGTTTGTCTCAAGCTAATCATCGCACACTTTGGGAACATATTCTGACACTTTTCTGTACACTGAGAACCTAATTTATAAACCACCATGGCTGGAAATTCTGACTCACATGTAAGCTCCAAAATAAGGCTAGCCTTGATTATCAGGCGTTCAGCCTGGAATAATTACTGACTCGTAGTTTACACAAACAATTCCCACTGACAAATCAGACAAATAGAAAATCCTAAGAAAGTTATCACTAATTATGGCAAAATTATTAATGATATCTCCTCTATCCTAGAAGGAATACAGATCAGTCTCAACTTATTGGCATAAATAGCAATGAAAAAGACAAATTATTCTAGATTTCTTATTGGTTGGTCATTAAGGCATTTTTATATCATTGTTAATATTTTTGCTGCACTTAGATTAATGCAAGAGACAAGTTGGAACAGGCTATGCATCATCTTAAAGATAAAGCTATCTGGCTATCTAAGGCTGATCCCTATGGCCTGGCTTATGGGATTTGTTTTCTAGACTTGAGCTGGGCAACTGGAGTCCCCGGTTTTGAAACAATTAATAGACTATCGTTCTTGTTTCTGTCACAGTGGACATGACACAGGTCTGTTGAGTTATTTCCACAGTCTTAAATGTTTCTGCACAGCTATTCTCTCATCAGATATTACCCAGGATAGTACAGAAAGATCAAGAAGATCTTCCAATACTATTGACTATGGAAATGAAGGGACAATCCCTAAGCAGTGAAGATCAAGATCTCTACCCTTCCATGAATTGATCCACCTATCGCAAGAATGAAAACAATCAAAAGCTGGGGAGGAGGAGAGTCTGATAACCTGAATATACAAATGAACAATGACCAGATCATATATTACAACATAACTCTAACTCACAGCCTCTGTAGCTATCAACCCTAAAAGTGAAACCACAACCTTTATAGCAGCCAGCCCCAAATGGTCAGTATTTGGTCGTGATAGACAAAGAGGGCAGAAGTTCAGTCCTCTCAGAGGAGATGAAATCCCAGCTGCCACCACATGCTTTGAGATTCAGTTCCTTGAGTGAACTCCAGTGTCATCTGTGCACTTAAGATTTAAACCTCCACTACATGTTGTACACTGTAAAGTTGTTTAGCTATTTTGAGAGCTGACATCTATGTTTAATATTATCCCTGTCAGTATTAATATCTGCAGGAGACAGTATATATGCAGTATATAATGTCTGCAGAAGACAGAGAATACTCCCTCCCCACACTAATTACTGCTGCTACTGCTGCTACGTTACTTCAGTCATGTCCAACTTTGTGCGACCCCATAGACAGCAGCCCACCAGGCTCCCCATCCCTGGGATTCTCCAGGCAAGAACACTGGAGTGGGTTGCCATTTCCTTCTCCAATGCATGAAAGTGAAATCACTCAGTCGTGTCCGACTCTAAGCAACCCCATGGACTGCAGCCCTACCAGGCTCCTCCATCCATGGGATTTTCCAGGCAAGAGTACTGGAGTAGGGTGCCACTGCCTTCTCCAACACTGACCACTAGCTTGATCAAAATTCATACTCTCACATACTCTCACACTCACTCACACACTATACCATGTTCCCTCCCATATGGTTCCAAATAAAGAACTAGCAGTTAATCAGCCTCAGGTCCCAGCCTAGGATAATGATTCTATTTGTGTATTACTAAATAATGACTTCCATTTCTCCAGAGTATCACACTCCATGCATAAAGAGATAATAGAAGACTTCCATTTTGAACTAGCATGGCCCCCAAAAAAAAAATCCTCATGAATAAAACATGAAAAAGTGCTGGATACAGTCCTTCCAAATCATCAACTACCTGGAAAATAGAGGAAATACTGAGAGGCCAAAAATTATTAGAAGTCTTTGGTGCTTACAGATTTAGTTTCATAAAACAAAACATGAGGATCGTGAGGCAAACCTAAAGGTACACATCAAACAGAAACACTCTTGTATCAAAACTCTTGAATAGATCTCAGTTCAGTTCAGTTCAGTCACTCAGTCGTGTCCGACTCTTTGCGACCCCATGAATCGCAGCATGCCAGGCCTCCCTGTCCATTACCAACTCCCGGAGTTCACTCAGACTCACGTCCATCAAGTCGGTGATGCCATCCAGCCATCTCATCCTCTGTCGTCCCCTTTTCCTCCTGTCCCCCATTCCTCCCAGCATCAGAGTCTTTTCCAATGAGTCAACTCTTTGCATGAGGTGGCCAAAGTACTGGAGTTTCAGCTTTAGCATCATTCCTTCCAAAGAAATCCCAGGGGCTGATCTCCTTTAGAATGGATCTAAAGGATCCATTCCCTGGGGTTGGATCTCCTTGCAGTCCAAGGGACTCTCAAGAGTCTTCTCCAGCACCACAGTTCAAAAGCATCAGTTCTTCAGCACTTAGCTTTCTTCACAGTCCAACTCTCACATCCATACGTGACCACAGGAAAAACCATAGCCTTGACTAGACGGACCTTGGTTGGCAAAGTAATGTCTCTGCTTTTCAATATGCTTTCTAGGTTGGTCATAACTTTTCTTCCAAGGAGTAAGCATCTTTTAATTTCATGACAGACCCCCAAATATGACTCCATCTAGTCTTCAAATGGAAATGGTACCAAATTTTGCCTATCTCAAACTTATCTCTGACGGAAAAGGGAAATTAAGTCTCCTTTGCAAATTTCACAGTGAGAGAAGGCAAGTAAATGTTTGGCACTCAGATAATCCACTGTTTACCAGAAGCTCATTCCCCTAGAGAATGAACAGCTTGGTCATTTGACCAGATAAATCACTTAGATCGACAGAGATGCAAACCAAGAGTGGCCCTCATGGGACCTTTGTCTAGAACTCACTCTGTCTATATAAAAAGAAAGAAGGAAGGAAAAGAGGAAGGAGAAAGGGAAGAAGGAAAAGTGACCAGAAGGAAAGGAGAGGTAAAGGAAGGCAACAGCCAGGAGGAAAAAAAGAGAGAAAGAGATTAAGAATTGAGTGGAAAGGCTTCCCTACTTGATGCTTCTGGGAACTTCCTAAAGCAACCCAAATCCTCTCTGAGAGAATATCCTTATACCTAAGCCACAAAGTCCTCTCACAAATAAAAGTTCCAGTGAGCATAACCTCACAACTCAAAACAGGGATTTAGGTACCAATCCAACGTAAATGAAAGAAAAAAATTGTAAAATTAACTTTCTCAAACAATTAAAATATTTGCCAGATTCATAATATTTTAAAGGTTTATAAATTATTCAGCAAAATAAAAGATGGACAAAATGAGAGTAAAGAACAAGAAATTATCATAAATGGCGTAACTTGCTTTTTAAAAATAGGTTAAAATGAACACCCTGTGCCATGCTATACAAACATTTTAAAGAAATATAACTTATTAATTTAAATAAATTAGAAACAGCTGAAGATCTAGAGAAACTACCTATAATTTATCATAGATGGGCACAGACACAAAAATAATAAAAAGAGAATAAGAGAGGAAAGGAAATTCTAACATATGACTAGTGAAGTTACTTCAGTGAAGAAATAGGGAAAATGAAATGGAGGGCAATATTTGAAGAAGGTAATATTATTCATAATAAATGAAACATAATTGATAAAAGAAAAAACATTCATTTATTCAATTATATTTTTGAGTGTCCACTACATAGCTGAGAGTGTTTCAAAACTGAAAATATATTAAAGGGCAAAACAGTTAAAAGTCATTGCCATCATGAGTTTATACTCTGGTGAAGAGAACAGAGGGTAAACAAGATAAAGAAAACACCCTGTTAAACACTCAAAAGTGCTAAAGATTAAAGAGAAGCAGAGGGTCAGAGATTACCACTTTAGATGGTAAGCTCAAAGAAAACTTCAGAGACAGTATCTTAGTCATGGTCTGAAAGAAGTGAGGAACTATGCACAGAGATGGGTAGAAGAAGAACAACTGGAAAATCTGTGAGCATGCCTGTAAATTTCCAGAAGAACACAGAGATTGGACAGTCGTAACAGAAGGAGCAAGGGGGGTGATAGGAAGTGTGGTCTGATGTAATGGAAGTGAGAAGTCTAGATCATATAGAACCCTACAATATGCTTTGACCCTGAGTAAAACTATATGTTTAGCAGAGGAGTGACATGATCTGACTTATGGTTTAACAGAACCACTCTAGCTATTGCATGGGACTGCCCTGAAAATAGACAAAGAATAGAGGGAAGGAGATCACTTAGGAGGTTTCTATGGTAATTCATTAAAGGGATAATAATAATGGCAGCAGGGTGGTAGCAGGAGGGACGGTAAGAAGTGCTATGGTCCAGGATATCTCGACAGTACTGATGTGAAATGTGAAAGGCTTTCAAGGACAAATCCAAATTTTTGTCTTGAGGAACAGGAAAAAGAACTGCAATTACTGTGATGGGGAACACTTAGAAAGGATTGGGTCTAGGAAAATATAAGGAGTTCGAATTCAGACCTGAAGTTTGGACTACCTAATATTAGATTGACTTATATAAAATTGGTAATATTTAACCACTCTGACATACAAAAGTGAAAATTGTATATAGTTCAATTTAACAGATATCCAGGAGAAAATGCTGGCGATGCAGTTGGATACTCATGAGAAAGGTACAGAAAGTTGACAGAAAAAAAAAAAAAAGGTCAATAACAGGGTCCTGGGATATTCCAGCCTTCATAATGAGGAGCAAACAACTAAGGAAACTGAGAAGAAGAGAGACAGACAGGGAAAGTGTGAGATCTTGGATACCAAGGGGGAAATGTTTAAAGGAGACAAAGATTGACTTGTTGATGAAGACAGAATTAACCCCTGGATTTAATAAGGTGGGAATCATTGGTGACCTAATGACAGTGCTTATAGATGACTGGTATGGACAGAAGTCTGATCAGAGTGCTTTGAGAAATAGTGGGAAAAGGGAAATTAGATAACACAGGTATAGTTGACTAATACAAAAGTTTTAGTGCATAAGAATGAAGAAAATTGATGTAGAAACTGGAGGAAAAAGTCATGTCAAGAAAGTACTTGTTTGTTTGTTTGTTTTTTACTTTACAATACTGTATTGGTTTTGCCATACATTGACATGAATCCACCGCAGGTGTACATGAGTTCCCAACCCTGAACTCCTCTCCCACCACCCTTCCCATATCATCTCTCTGGGTCATCCCAGTGCACCAGCCCCAAGCATCCTGTATCCTGTATCAAACCTAGACTGGCAATTCGTTTCCTACATGATAGTATACATGTTTCAATGCCATTCTCCCAAATCATCCCACCTCTCCCTCTCCCACAGAGTCCAAAAGTCTGTTCTTTATATCTGTGTCTTTTTTGCTGCCTCACATATAGGGTTATCATTACCTTCTTTCTAAATTCCATATATATGTGTTAGTATACTGTATTGGTGTTTTTCTTTCTGGCTTACTTCACTCTGTATAATTGGCTCCAGTTTCATCCACCTCATTAGAACAGATTCAAATGTATTCTTTTTAATGGCTGAGTAATATTCCATTGTGTATATGTGCCACAGATTTCTTATCCATTCATCTGCTGATGGACATCTAGGTTGCTTCCATGTCCTGGCTATTATAATCAGTGCTGAGATGAACACTGGGGTACATGTGTCTCTTTCAATTCTGGTTTTCTCAGTGTGTATGCCCAGCAGTGGGATTGCTGGGTCATAAGGCAGTTCTATTTGTAGTTTTTAAGGAATCTCCACACTGTTCTCCATAGTGGCTGTACTAGTTTGCATTCCCACCAACAGTATAAGAGGGTTCCCTTTTCTCCACACCCTCTCCAGCGTTTATTGCTTGTAGACTTTTGGATCACAGCCATTCTGACTGGTGTGAAATGGTATCTCATTGTGGTCTTGATTTGCATTTCTCTGATAATGAGTGATGTTGAGCATCTTTTCATGTGTTTGTCAGCCATATGTATGTCTTCTTTGGAGAAATGTCTAGTTAGTTCTTTGGCCCATTTTTTAATTGGATTGGGTCTCTTATTTTTCTGGAATTGAGCTAAGGTCCATCTAGTCAAGGCTATGGTTTTTCCTGTAGTCATGCATGGATGTGAGAGTTGGACTGTGAAGAAGGCTGAGTGCCAAAGAATTGATGCTTTTGAACTGTGGTGTTGGAGAAGACTCTTGAGAGTCCCTTGGACTGCAAGGAGATCCAACCAGTCCATTCTGAAGGAGATCAACCCTGGGATTTCTCTGGAAGGAATGATGCTAAAGTTGAAAGTCCAGTACTTTGGCCACCTCATGCAAAGAGCTGACTCATTGGAAAAGACTCTGATGCTGGGAGGGATTGGGGTCAGGAGGAGAAGGGGACAACCGAGGATGAGATGGCTGGATGGCATCACGGACTCGATGGACATGAGTCTGAGTGAACTCCGAGAGATGGTAATGAACAGGAAGGCCTGACGTGCTGCGATTCATGGGGTCGCAAAGAGTTGGACACGACTGAGAGACTGAACTGAACTGAACTGAACTGAGCTGCATAAGTTGCTTATATATTTTTGAGATTAGTTGTTTGTCAGTTGCTTCATTTGCTATTATTTTCTCCCATTCTGAAGGCTGTCTTTTCACCTTGCTTATAGTTTCCTTTGTTGTGCAGAAGCTTTTAATTTTAATTAGATCCCATTTGTTTATTTTTGTTTCTATTTCCAGTATTCTGGGAAGTGGATCATAGAGGATCCTGCTGTGATTTATGTCAGAGAGTGTTTTGCCTATGTTCTCCTCTCAGAGTTTTATAGTTTCTGGTCTTACATTTAGATCTTTAATCCATTTTGAGGTTTTTGTGTGTGTGTGAATTGTGTTAGAAAGTGTTCTAGTTTCATTCTTTTACAAGTGGTTGACCAGTTTTCCCAGCACCACTTGTTAAAGAGACTGTCTATAATCCATTGTATATTCTTGCCTGCTTTGTTGAAGATAAGGTGTCCATAGGTGTGTGGATTTATTTCTGGGCTTTCTATTTTGTTCCATTGATCTATATTTCTGTCTTTGTGCCAGTACCATACTGTCTTGATGACTGTGCCTTTGTAGTAGAGCCTGAAGTCAAGCAGGTTGATTCCTCCAGTTCCATTCTTCTTTCTCAAGATGCTTTGGCTATTCGAGGTTTTTTGTATTTCCATACAAATTGTGAAATTATTTGTTCTAGCTCTGTGAAAAATACCACTGGTAGCTTGATAAGGATTGCATTGAATCTATAGATTGCTTTGGGTAGTATACTCATTTTCACTATATTGATTCTTCCGATCCATGAACATGGTATATTTCTCCGTCTATTAGTGTCCTCTTTGATTTCTTTTGTCAGTGTTTTATAGTTTTCTATACATAGGTCTTAAGTTTTTAGGTAGATATATTCCCAAGTATTTTATTCTTTCATTGCAATGGTGAATGGAATTGTTTCCCTAATTTCCTTTTCTGCTTTCTCATTTTTAGTGTATAGGAATTCAAGGGATTTCTACGTTTTGATTTTATATCCCACAACTTTACTATATTCATTGACTAGTTCTAGTAGTTTTCTGGTGGAGTCTTTAGGGTTTTCTATGTAGAGGATCATGTCATCTGCAAACACTGAGAGTTTTACTTCTTCTTTTCCAATTTGGATTCCTTTTATTTCTTTTTCTGCTCTGATTGCTGTGACCAAAACTTCCAGAATTATGTTGAACAGTAGCAGTGAAAGTGGGCACCCTTGTCTTGAAAGTACTTGTTTAAGATGGAAAAGTTTACCTCTCAATTATATATTGAAGATATTGATTTAGTGGAGGTAGCTAAAATATGATAATGCTGGACAGACATGAGATGAGATCACTTGCAAACATGGAGGGAGTGACCTTTGCTAGGTTTCAGTGAAAAGGTTGGATTGATTAATTTTTCAAAATAGACAGAAAGATTGATAGAGTATGGATATTTAAAAGACTAAGCTAGGAATTCAGATGGTCAATAGGTATACAAAAAGATGTGCAACATCCCTAATTAATAGAAAAGTGCAAATCAAAACTATAATAAGGTACCACCTCAAACTGGTCAGAATGGCCATCATCAAAAAGTACAAATAACAAACACTGGAGATGGTGAAGACAAAGGAAACCCTCCTACACTGTTGGTAGGAATTCAAGTTGGTACAGCTACTATGGAAAACAGTATGGAGGTTCCTCAGAACACTAAAAACAGAACTACCTAACGATCCAGCAATCTCATTTCTGGACATATAGCCAGACAAAACTGTAGTTCAAAAAGATATATGTGTTCCTATGTTCTAGCAGCACTATTCACAATAGGCAAGACATGGAAACAACTTAAATGTCCATCAACAGGTAAATGGATAAAGATGTGATACATATATACAATGGAATACCACTCAGCTGTTAAAAAAAAAAGACAAAATAATTCCATTTGCAAAAACATGAATGCAACTAGAGACTAAATAAAGTAAATCAGAAAGAGAAAGACAAATACCATATGATATCACTTATATGTTGAATAAGACACAAATGAACCTCTCTATGAAACAGAAACTGACTCACATACAGAACAGACATGTGGTTGCCAAGATGGAGGGGTAGCAGGGGAGGAATGGACTGGGAGTTTGGGATTAGCAGATGCAAACTAGTCCATATAGAATGGATAAACAACAAGCCCTGTTGTATAGCACAGGGAACAATATTCAATATCCTGAAATAAAACACAATAGAAAAGAATATAAAAAGAATATATATATATGTATGTATATATATATATATATATATATATATATATATATATATGAATCACCCTTTGTGGTATAGCAGAAATTAACACAACATTGTAAATAAACTATACTTCAATAAAAACTATACTTTAATAATGAAACACTGAGGAGATTAAAATGATCTAAATAAATAGGGAGACACATATGATTCATGACAGAAGTCATGTTCCTGATTGAAAGACTAAATATTGTCAAAATAGCAACTCTTTTCAAATGAGCTGTACATGAATCTAGCAAGCATTAATCAGAAATTGACAAACTGATTCTAAAATTCATATGGAAATACAAAGAACCTAGAATTGTAATGACAACATTTAAAAAGAACAAAGTTGAAGGACTTAAGCTAACTTAAGTTTCAAATCTTATTCAGAAGATACAATAATCAAGACAGTGTGGTACTGGCAGAAGAATAGTCATACAACAGGTCAAAGGAACTAAGTTACAAGTCAGAAACAAATATTTACATTTATGATGAATTCATTTCTGACAAAAGTTCCAAGACAATTAAATGTTAAAGGCATAGTCTTTTTAAAAATTGAATATTCACATTAAAAATCTGAAACAATTATTTCACATTACACACATGCAAAAAAACACAAACTGGATCATAGATCTAGATGTAAAAATTAAAACTATTAATTTCTTCAAAAAAAGAGAAGGAAATCTCTGACCTTGGTTAGGTTGAAGGTTCTTAGATGTAAAATCAAAGTTACAATTCATCTTTTCAATTTGGCATTTTGAAAGTGATCAAAATTTTAAACACATGCAAATCAAGAATCACTAATAAGAATTTTTAAATACACCCAAAACTAATATAATGTTATATACCAATTATATTTCAATGAAACAATGGAAGAAAGTCCATAAAATAGGAGAAAATATGTGCAATCAGTTATCAGATAAAGGACTGTATTCAGAATATACAAAAAACTGTAACAACTCAGAGATAAGGCAAATGATAGAATTTTTAAATGGACAAAAGATTTTAATACATCTTAACCATAAAAGATACACAACACAGGCTTAGCCAATACACTCATGAGAAGATGTGCACCATTATTAGTCATTAGGGAAATGCAAATTAAAACCACAATGACATACCAAAACACACTCACTAGAATGGCTATATTCAAAGAGACAGACAATACTAAATGCTGGTGAGACTGAGGAAAGATTAAAATGCCCATTCATTGCTTGTGGGAATATAAAATGGTACAGCCACTTTAGAAAACCATTCCACAGGTTTATTTTTAAGTAGTACATAAACTTGCCATTTGACCCAAGAATTCAACTCCTTGAAATCTTTGCAAGAGATTTAAAAACATATGACCTCACAAAGACATGTGTATGAGTGTTCATAGCAGCATTACTCCTAACAGCCCCATGGAAATAATCCAAATGTCCAAATACTGATGAATGTACAAACACGTGGTATTTCATACAATAGATACTATTCCTCAAGAAAATGGAATAATTAGTAATATAATATTCTATAACATGGATAACAATTGTTAAAACAGGAATAAACTTCCAAAATAGTACACTAACTGAAACAAGTCAGATGCAAAAGACTACACACTGAATGGTTCATTCTATGAAATAACTAGTAAAAAGGCAAATTTAAAGAAAAGAGTGAATCACCTCGAGAGATGAAACCTTAATGCAAATAGGCATAAAGGAAATTTTGAGGTGAAAAAAATATTCTAAAACTGCTATGGTGATGGTAGCCCAACTCCATAAGTTTATTAATAACCACTAAATTGAAAAATAAATATTAAAATCACTGTAAGGAGCAAATGGATATGATATGTCTCTAGAAGACACAGGATCGCCTATTAATATTCAAGGCCAAAAAATATAATTTTAATCTTTTTATAAGGAAACATCAGAGAATCCCAAATTGAGGAACACCAGCAAATAACTACCTATAGTTTTCAAAAATATTAATGGCTTGAAAAACAACAGAAGGTTAAGGAACTATCCCAGATAAAATCTAACTAAGGAGACATGACATTTGAATGAAATGCATGATCCTGACCTGACCCACATCTTCTAGACAAAAATAGAAATGGACAGTATTAGATAAAAGTAGACAAAAGTACAAACTTCCAGTTATAAGATAAACAAGTACTAGGAATGTAATGTATAGCATACTATACATAATTAATACTACTGTACATCATACGGGAGAGATAAAAGAATAAATCCAAACAGTTCTCGACACAAGAAAAACAAACTTTTTTCTGTTTTTAAATTTTCTATCTATAGGCAATGAGGGATTTTCACTAAACTTATTGTGGTAATCATCAAATGATGTATGTAAGACAAATCACTATGCTGCACATCTTCAACAGTGCTGCATGACGATTATATCTCAATAAAGATGGAAGAAAAAATAATGGTAAATTAAAATTTTCAAATTGATAAAGAGTGATATATAATAAAGAACATTGTTAGTACAATTGACAAAATTGGAAAATGAAACATGGATTAAAGCATGACAGCAATTTTACATTTTTTTAATTTGATAATTGTTCTAAAAATATATGAGAGACTATTCTTATTAGGAAATATATACTGAACAATTCTGAGGGAAAGCGTCTGAATATATACAACTTACTCTGTAATGATTCAAAGAATATAAATATAAATATATCCTGTGGTCTTTCTGAAAGAACTAAAGAATGATAAGGCAAAGAGTTAAAAAATTAATAAAGGATAGATGAGACTTCTTCATAGTGTTTTTTCAATGTTTTTGTAAGTTTGGAAATATTTCCAGATAAAGCACTAAATATTCAATGAAACAGCAAGGGCTTGATAATTCTTTGACATGACACTTACTTTGAAGCAGAGGCAAACATTAGCAGGAGTCCCACCAAAGTCTAAAACAAGAAAAAGATGACACTTTTCCAATATTTGACTGGAGATACTAGTCAACAAAATTATATAAGAGGAAAAAAAAAAACACGTTTAAAATCTTAAAGGGAGGGCAAATAAGACCATTTGCAGACCATATGATTGTAAACCAAAGAAATAACTAGAAAAAAATGAGAATTCTATAAGAAATCTAAATTCAAAATAAAGATACAGAAATCATTGTCTTTCACATCACAGGGAAGCTGAAAAAAATGTATTTGGTTAAAAAAAAACTTGTATTTAGCTTCAGCTTCAGCCTCACCCTTTAAAATGCCAAATAAGTACTGCAATAACAGTTTTGTCTTAAAAACTCCTTAAAAAGTAAAAGATTATATCCTGCAACTTTACTATATTCATTGATTAGCTCTAGTAGTTTTCTGGTCGAGTCTTTAGGATTTTCTATGTAGAGGATCATGTCATCTGCAAACAGTGAGAGTTTTACTCCTTCTTTTCCAATTTGGATCCCTTTTATTTCTTTTTCTGCTCTGATTGCTGTGGCCAAAACTTCCAGAACTATATTGAATAGAAGTGGTGAAAGTGGACACCCTTGTCTTGTTCCTGACTTTAGGGAAAAAGCTTTCAGTTTTTCACCATTGAGGATAATGTTAGCTGTGGGTTTGTCCTGGAGAGTTTTTATCATAAATGGATGTTGAATTTTGTCAAAGGCTTTTTCTGCATCTATTGAGATAATCATATGATTTTTATTTTTCAATTGTTAATGTGGTGAATTATATTGATTGATTTGCGGATATTGAAGAATCCTTGCATCCCTGGGATAAAGCCCACTTGGTCATGGTGTATGATCTTTTTAATGTCTTGCTGGATTCTGATTGCTAGGATTTTGTTAAGGATTTTTGCATCTACGTTCATCAGTGATATTGGCCTGTAGTTTTCTTTTTTGTGGTTTCTTTGTCAGGTTTTGGTATTAGGGTGATGGTGGCCTCATAGAATGAGTTTGGAAGTTTACCTTCCTCTGCAATTTTCTGGAATAGTTTCAGTAAGATAGGTGTTAGCTCTTTTCGAAATGTTTGGTAGAATTCAGCTGTGAAGCTGTCTGGACCTGGGCTTTTGTTTGCTGGAAGATTTCTGATTACCGTTTCAATTTCCATTCTTGTGATGGGTCTGTTAAGATTTTCTATTTATTCCTGGTCCAGTTTTGGAAAGTTGTACTTTTCTAAGAATTTGTCCATTTCTTCCAAGTTGTCCATTTTATTGGCATATAATTGCTGATAGTAGTCTCTTATGATTCTTTGTATTTCTGTGTTGTCTGTTGTGATCTTTCCAATTTCATTTCTAATTTTATTGATTTGATTTTTTTTCTCTTTGTTTCTTGATGAGTCTGGCTAATGGTTTGTCAATTTTATCTATCCTTTCAAAGAACCAGCTTTTTGCTTTGTTGATTTTTGCTATGGTCTCTTTTGTTTCTTTTGCATTTATTTCTTCCCTAATTTTTAGGATTTCTTTCCTTCTACTAACTCTGGGGTTCTCTATTTCTTCCTTTTCTAGTTGCTTTAGGTGTAGAGTTAGATTATTTATTTGACTTTTTTCTTGTTTCTTGAGGTATGCCTGTATTGCTATGAACTTTCCTCTTAGCACTGCTTTTATAGTGTCCCACAGGTTCTGTGTAGTTGTGTTTTCATTTTCATTCATTTCGATGCATAATTTGATTTCTTTTTGATTTCTTCTGTGATTTGTTGATTATTCAGAAGGGTGTTGTTCAGCCTCCAAATGTTGGAATTTTTAATAGTTTTTCTCCTGTAATTGAGATCTAACCTTAGTGTATTATGGTCAGAGAAGATGCTTGGAATAATTTCGATTTTTTGGAATTTATCAAGGTTAGATTTATGACTCAGGATGTGATCTATCCTGGAAAAGGTTCCGTGTGCACTTGAGAAAAAGGTGAAATTCATTGTTTTGGGGTGAAATGTCCTATAGACATCAATTAGGTCTAACTGATCTATTGTATCATTTAAAGTTTGCATTTCTTTGTTAATTTTCTGTTTAGTTGATCTGTCCATAGGTGTGAGTGGGGTATTAAAGTCTCCCACTATTATTGTGTTATTATTAATTTCCCCTTTCATGCTTGTTAGCATTTGTCTTACATATTGCGGTATTAAAAAATAAATAAATAAAAATAAAATGCAAATGCCCCCGGGGGGAAAAAAAGTAAAATATTAATAATATTGTGACAATACAGGCTATCATAAAATATTATATCACTGGGACAGCAACAATTGTTGTTCAGTCGCTCAGTCGTGTCTGACTCTTTGCAACCCACAGACTGCAGCACGAAAGGCTTCCCAGTCCTTCACCATCTCCCAGAGCTTGTTCAAACCCAAGTCCATTGAGTTAGCGATGCCATCCAACCATCTCATCCTCTGTCATCTCCTTCTCCTCTTGCCCTCAATCTTTCCTAGCATCAGGGTCTTTTCCAATGAGTTGGCTCTTCACATCAGGTGGCTGAAGTATTGAAGTTTCAGCTTCAGCATCAGTCCTTTCAATGAATATTCAGGGTTGATTTCCTTTAGGATTGACTGGTTTGGTCTCCTTGTTACCCAAGCATCACTAATCCAACACAAGTCATCACTGTGACACACTCAGGAAGCACAGCAGAATATGCCAGGATTACTGTGAGTTAAGCACAGAGTGAGTGGACTGCTACCTTATTCTGCTACAGGCAAAGGCAAAAGTGTTGCTGTACAAGAAATGCTTGAAGCTGCCTTTTCTTACACAACATTTTCATATAAAAGCCTGTATTGCATGTTGGAAAATGGCTCTCCAATAAAAGATAGAGAGATAATGTATGTTATGGATGACAATACCAAATAGCAGTAAGCTCTGTTATTTTGCAGAAAAAGACCCACAGTACTTTGCCATTCCAAGAAGAAAACATACTGTGTCACGTTTGTACATACACAGAAAAGGATCTTGACATAATAAACACTGGATTGGGAGGTGGTGGGGATTTTCTAAAATATGTATTCAGGTATTATTCCTAAAGTAAATAAAATAAATGAGAATTTTTAAAAGCTATTCATGTATTTTGTGCTTCCCTGGTGGCTCAGATGTTAAAGCATCTGTCTGCAATGAGGGAGACCTGGGTTCGATCCCTGGGTCAGGAAGATTCCCTGGAGAAAGAAATAGCAACTCACTCCAGTACTCTTGCCTGGAAAATCCCATGAATGGAGGAGCCTGGTAGGCTACAGCCCATGGAGTTCCAAAGAGTTGGACACAACTGAGCAACTTCACTATGTATTCTAGGGGGACAACAGGATGGCCCTCATTAGAGGGAAGAAAGTGAAAGTGTTAGTTGCTCAATCATGTCTGGCTCTTTGCAACCCCATGGACCGTAGCCCACCCAGGCTCCTCTGTCCAAGGGATTTTCTGAGCCACCTGGAAAGCCCTCATTAGAGGGAGGATCTGCAGGGAACCAGAATTTATTTGCTAATTCCTCCCTCACAGTTGTCCAATCAGTTCATGTTGACTGGATAGACTGTAATGACTGACACCAACAAAAGCCACTGAGTGGGCCTGATAAATCATTCTGACAGTCTCTGTGCATCTTAGAGTAAAGAAAAATAAGGCAAAATTAAAGATATCTGATCTGGTACCCAGCAAGCCATTCTTGAATTATATAGATGTTCAGAAAACGAAGATCATGGCATCTGGTCCCATCACTTCATGGGAAATAGATGGGGAAACAGTGGAAACAGTGTCAGACTTTATTTTGGGGGGCTCCAAAAATCACTGCAGATGGTGACTGCAGCCATGAAATTAAATGACGCTTACTCCTTGGAAGAAAAGTTATGACCAACCTAGATAGTATGTTCAAAAGCAGAGACATTACTTTGCCAACCAAGGTCCGTCTAGTCAAGGCTATGGTTTTTCCTATGGTCATGTATGGATGTGAGAGTTGGACTGTGAAGAAAGCTGAGCGCCAAAGAATGGATGCTTTTGAACTGTGGTGTTGGAGAAGACTCTTGAGAGTCCCTTGGACTGCAAGGAGATCCAACCAGTCCATTCTGAAGGAGATCAGCCCTGGGATTTCTTTGGAGGGAATGATGCTAAAAGCTGAAAGTCCAGTACTTTGGCCACCTCATGAGAAGAGTTGACTCATTGGAAAAGACTCTGATGCTGGGAGGGATTAGAGGCAGGAGGAGAAGGGATCAACAGAGGATGAGATGGCTGGATGGCATCACTGACTCGATGGACATGAGTCTGAGTGAACTCCGGGAGTTGGTGATGGATAGGGAGGCCTGGCGTGCTGCGATTCATGGGGTCATAAAGAGTCAGACACGACTGAGCAACTGAACTGAACTTAACTATGCCACAAAAAACCTGAAAGATTACTTTCTAACAGATCAGACCCCTTTTAGAATGATGATGATGACAACGATATTTTTTACCATTCATTGAATGTTGGCTACTTTCCAGGCACTGTTTAAGATGCTGAGAATACAGCTATAGTGTCACGTGAGAATAGACAGATTATAATCATAATAAAGAGTGAATAGTTACTATTCTCTTGTGGCTCAGACAGTAGAGAATCTGCCTGCAACGTAAGAGACCCAGGTTCAATATCAGGGTCCAGAAGATCCCCTGGAGCAGGAAATGGCAACCCACTCCAGTATTCTTGCCTGGAAAATCCCATGGACAGAGAAGCTTAGCGGGCTACAGTCCATGGGTTGCAAAGAGTCAGACATGACTGAGTGACTAACACTTTCACTTTCACCTGGCACTTACCCTATTCCGAGAACATTTTATATACATTATCTCACAACTTTCCTGCACAGTAGATGGCATTCTGTCCACTTCATGTGTAAGGAAACTTGAGATCAGAGAAGGTGAAATGACTGGACCATAATCACCCACTTAGAAAGGGACTGACCATGGAAATTCCTTGGCAGTCCAGTTGTTAGAATGCTGCACTTCCACTGCAGGGGTCTTGGGGTGGATCCCTGGTCCAGGAACTAGGATCCTGACAAGCTGAGTTACACATCCAAGTAAAAGAAAGAAAGAGGTTGATCAGAAGAGAAAATCAGTTGCCTCTATGCCAGGCCCCTAGTAACTGCTTTTATCTCAGGACAGGACCACATTCCCTTGGAAGGGGAGCTCACAGTGACAATTCATAGGGCCCAGAACAATGATGAGCCCAAATGTGAAACTACTGAGGTCAGGAGAGTAGTGGACAAGAGGTGGCACAAGGCAGAGACAGGAGCCACCTCATTCAGGGCTCCAATACCAGTTATGCCAAGAGTTGTGAGCCACACCTGGTGTCCTGGCCAGGTTTTGGCTCTTCCAGCCATCTCTTAAAACACAGCATGTTCACACTCACTGTCCTGAAAATAGACACTGAACTATCCTTGACCATGGGATGTCCAAGCATCACCAACAGAACTCCAACCGGGTCTGGTCGGGAGTGCCCCAAAAGCAGTGTTCAGCCCCTGCATGTTCCTTCAGCAACATTCCTGATCTATACAGGGAATTTCTTAGCCCACAGGCAAGACACTGGAATACAACCATGAGAGAGGATGCAGAAAGGAGTATAGGGGAAACCACTGAAGGCAGGCCCAGGAAGGTTAAATTTCCTTCTTGACTTTGTCACCAACAGGCTGGGACATGACCTCAACCATACACTGCCCTGTTCCTGAACCCCTCATATGCTGAGTGAAAATAAGTTGCATCATCTTAAGCTCAGGCCCCAAACAGAATCTTTGTGGAGCTGCTTAAGGAGAATTCTTACGCCCAAGGGCCCTGGAAGTCTGATCGGTGGTTCTGGGATGTGGCATAGAATCTGCATTTTACACTAACTGGCCAGAGAAGGTCAGTATCTGCCAATTCACAAATCATTAGCTTGAATGTCCATCAAAGGAGGCCTGATTTTAATGATTTAATGATTTAATTTTAATTCTGTATGAAGGAATATGATGTGGCCCTAAAACTTAGACCGTAAAAGCTATTTTGTAAAAAGGGACAAAGTGCGCAATCATGTGGTGAAAGTGAAAGTGAAGTCACTCAGTCATGTCCAACTCTTTGCGTGGACTGTAGCCTACTAGGCTCCTCTCTCCATGGGATTCTCCAGGCAAGAATACTGGAGTGGGTTGCCATTTCCTTCTCCAGGGGATCTTCCCAGCCCAGGGATCCAACCCACGTCTCCCGCATTGCAAGAAGACACTTTAACCTCTGAGCCATCAGGGAAGCCCTAGATGTGCCTTTAAAGTGACACCAAGATTAAAGGCGCTGCCGCCTGCATCACCTGATGTGTCGGAGGATCCTCTGCTACTTCCGGGCTCCTGGCCAATTGGTTCTTCCTTTGGGACGACAATTGAGCCGCAACAGATACACCTCTGAGTGTAGTGTAGGTCAAATTGATACACTAAACTCTTGGTTTAGTGATGGAAGTATAACAATGACCATCTTGTTAAACTGATAGATACATAAGTTGATCGTGCAGCAGTTGCTATTAAGACAATCAGTTCTAACATCAATTTCCCTTCCAACACACCTACAAGAATCTGACAATCATTAACAACAGACAAAGGCTTAAGGATGTCATCCAAAACTCACCTCACTACTGGACCAAAGGAAGATAAGAGGTCACTGCCAGGGCGAGGTCTCAGGGGATGAAGGAACTACATATCAGGGTTCTGGTGCAGCGTTCCAACGGAGGGACTACAAATGTAATCGGTTTTCCGATTAAGGTTTTCCGTATCTGAGGTCAACAAGGGAAAGCCAAGGACTTCACCCAGGAGTGGCACGATTGCTCCGCCCCCCTTCAGGCCTATACAAGCATCTACACTGAACTACCCACCAGGGTCAGGACTCTAAGGCTTCCCAGACTACTCCATTTCTGTAGGCGGAGCCTAGGAAGGGGCGGGGGCTTAGCGTGAGGCTGCTTAGCGCGAGGCTGCTTTGCGACTCAGGTTCCGCCGGCTTCACTCACGGCACCCTTGGCCCACTCGTGTGCAAACCCGTCCACGTGAGGAGCTGAAGCTCAGACTCGCTCTTGCGACTGAACGCAGCAGCTCCCCAGAAGCCACGACCGAGTGACTCCCCAGAGGCAACCCCAGAGTTCCGAAGACTCGTCCTGCGTTCCTGCGCCCCACCGCCCCGCGTCGGCCTCACCTGTCAAGCCGACCTGTCACTGCCTGCAGGACCCAGCCCTCTGTCGCCTCCTGCCAGGTCCCAGGCCCGCGGCGACACTCACATGATGGGCTGCCGACCGCGCAGCCCCACCGCCTACCCTGAGGACCCGTGGGAACCGCAGGACGGAGGACCCGGCCCCTGCCAAGCGCCCCAAGTCCGAGTCTGAGGCGGCGCCCAGGCTGGGTAACCTGACCTGGTCCCCGACAGCGGGCACCCTCATCTTCGTGGCTGTCCTGCCGGCGGGATGTGCTCTGCACGTGCTCCTGGACGACGTCGAACTGCTGCTGGAGCCCGAGCCAGCGTCTGTGAGGCAAGTGTGTCTCGGAGGTCGCATCCTCATGCTGGTTCCCGAGGCCCTCCTGGGCTCGGGCGTGGAAGGGCCGTGGGGGCAGGGGCCTAGAACCGGGCGCTGTCCTGCGCCCTCCCGGGAGTACGTGGCCCTGGAGCCGGGACTCTCCTGTGCCGCTGTCCCAGAGATCGCCTGCCAGGGAGAGGCCAGCAAGGAGGACGCGAATGCTGCCGCTGACTTCCTGCTGGGCGGGATGGATGCTGCCTCAGTCCCAGGCGCTGAGCTCCGCTGTTCTGCTGGAAGTTTGACTCACTTTGACCTGTTCGACCTAGTCTCGGAGCCCTCCCCTCGGGCCTCCAATCCTAGTCCAGAGGGTGGCTCTCCTCAGCACGATGACAACCTGGACTTGCACCTTCTGGAGCCCTTTCCTGACTCACCACTCCAACCTCTACCTCCTTCTCCGAGTCCAGGTCCCCAGGAGCGCCCCTGCCGCCCTCCTGGTCCTCCTTGCAAGGCCCGGAGATGCCTGTTCCCTGAATCCACTGCCTCCCACAATTCCTGGACACCTGAGGGGGCCCCAGGACAGAGTCTTCCGATGTTGGCTGTGTATATATTGAACACACCAAAAGAATCACACGAATAGATCCTTTTGGATGCAGGCTTCATTGCAGAATTTTGATCAGTGGCTGCCTGTACACCTGAAAGGAAGCTTACCTGGGCCAAGAAAATCCACTTGAAATGCAGTATTCTTTCAGATAGCCAGACTGCTGGTAGGTTTTCTCTAAAGAGGTTACCCTTAAGCAGATCTGTTGTTTTTTTGCTGTTGTGTGGGACTCCCTGCAACTCGGTGGACTGTAGCCCACCGAACTCCTCTATGAGATTTTCAGGCAAGAATACTGGAATAGGTTGCCATTTCCTTCTCCAGGGCATCTTCCTGACCCAGGGATGGAAGCTGCCTCTCCTGCATTGCAGGCAGATTCTTTACCACTGAGCCACTGAGAAAGCCTAAGCAGCTCTACCCTCCTCCCATTTGCTTCAAACACAAGCAAAAGCACTTTTCTCTATAAAGCCATCCTTTCCCAGATATCCTACCACTGGCCCCTTTCCCTATTGTGCCCCACCCCACTCAACAGAAGAATTGCTAATTTCTATTCTTTACACGGTTTTGGTCCTAGTGTCCATGCTAGTTTACAACCACCTCTACCCAGCTGGGACTTTTTGGATGGAAGCTCTAGCCTCTTTGGGGGAATCTAGTCAGTAGTTTTATGTGGACAAATATTTGTTGAATACAAAACATAGAATGGGGAACAATGATTATGGCCCCTCCTCTTGAATGACTAGGTTGGCAGATGGTTTAATTCTATTGCTGGGTTTTCCCAAAAGAACCAACAGTTTTCTTTTCTTCTTATATGCTTTTAATGTTATATAATTTTCTTGCCCTGGGAAAGTTTGTAATTCTAAAGATTCTGTGTTTTTATATGTCTAAGCTCCAAAATATGTTTTTACATTGCTACTAACATATAGAAATAATTTTTCTTAAATTGTCTGACAACCAGAAAATTACTTAGTTTCTGTAATCACTTATCTATAGATTCTCTTGCTCGACTAATAAAGAAAATTATTCCCAAATAATGAGTATGTCTCTTTTTTTTTTGACAAGCCTCTTATATCTTATTTTTCCATAATCCTTTTATTGGATATTACCTCAAATCCAGGTTGTCTGGTGTAGTTAATAGTGTCACCCCTTTTTTTGAAGTATATTAGTTAATGAAAGTGGTTCAGTCATTCTCTAACTAAGTCATTCACTAACTAAGTATATTAGTTAGTGAAAGTGGTTCAGATATTCATTCTCATTAAACTAGCAACTCTTTGCAACCCCGTGGACTATATAGTCCATGGAATTCTCCAGGCCAGAATACTGGAATGGGTAGCCTTTCCCTTCTTCAGGGGATCTTACCAACCCAGGGATCAAACCCAGGTCCTCTGCATTGCAGGGGATTCTGTACCAGCTGAGCCACAAGGGAAGCCCAAGAATACTGGAGTAGGTAGCTTATCCCTTCTCCAGCAGATTTTCCTGACCCAGGAATTGAACTGGGTCTCCTGCATTGCAGGTAGATTCTTTACCAACTGAGCTATAACCTGCCTTTTGAAGTGTAGTTAACAATATTTTATTAAGTTTTGGATGCACAATAAAATAATTCAATATATTTGGATTATATTCAAGGTATTCAAGGTAAAGTACAAAAAATGGGTATATTTTCTTGTGCTGTACAATATGTCCTTGTTCCTTATTTACTTTATACATAGTAGTTTTAATCTCCTAATCCCCTACTCTGTCTTGTTCCTCCCTCCTTCCCTCTCCTGAGTGACAACCACAGCTTTGTTCTCACCATATAAGAATCTTTTCTGTTTTATTTTATGCACTAATTTGTTTAATTTTTTTATATTCTATGCATGAGTTATAACTTAAGAGTATATGTCTTTCTCTGAGTAATTTTATAAACCAGAATACACTCTAGGACCATCCATGTTGTTGCAAAGAGTAGATATTCATTCTCATTAAACTAGCATCTATTTGGACGTACTTTGCAGTGGTCAATAAAACCAGATGAGATTCTCTGGATTTTCTTTTGCCCTGAAAGTTTGGCTTTAATCCAGAAAGAGAGTTCTCTTTGGTGTCAGGTGATGGAGGCAGTGGAATCTGCATTCAGAGAAGTCATGTCGAGACCTAAGTTATGAGATGCACAAACACCACATTTACCCATGATTGCCAGCTCTTATGGGGTAGTTGAAGTGTAGAGCTACTCTTCCAGTAAAGATGCCTGCTTCTTCCACGTCACCTCATTCGACTCCTCATTCTTGTGCCTGTCTCTTTAAATGGCATAATTTTACTAAGGATTTGACTGGAACAAAACAGTTCACTGGAGAAGTTCCTTCGATAAGAAGGGGAAAAGATTTCTCAGTTTCAATGGGCAGTGTGTTTTGATTTGGTATAAGGAGGCTTCCACACAAACCTGACTCAAAAGCTGCTTCATTATGATAAGACACTAATGAAAGAAATCAAAGATGACATAAACAGATGGAGAGATATTCCACATTCCTGGGTAGGAAAAATCAATATCATGAAAATGACTATACTACCAAATGCAATCTATAGACTCAATTCAATCTCTATCAAATTACCAATGGCATTTCTCACAGAACTAGAACAAAAATTTCACAATTCATATGGAAACACAAAAGACCCCGAATAGCCAAAGCACTCTTGAGAAAGAAAAATGGAGCTGGAGGAATCAACCTTCCTGACTTCATATTATACTACAAAGTTATGGTCATCAAGACAGTATGGTACTGCCACAAAAACATAAATATAAACCAATGGAACAAGATAGAAAGCCCCAAAATAAACCCATGCACCTATGGGTACCTTATTTTTGACAAAGGAGCCAAGAATATACAATGGGGCAAATACAGCCTCTTCAATAAATGGTGCTAGGAAAACTGGACAGCTGCACGTAAAAGAATGAAATTAGAACACTTCCTAACACCATACACATAAATAAACTCAAAATGGACTAAAGACCTAAATGTAAGACCAGAAACTATAAAACTCTTAGAGGAAAACATAGGCAGAACACTCAATGACATAAAGCAAGATCCTCTATGACCCATCTCCTAGAGTAACAGAAATAAAAACAAAAGTAAGCAAGTGGGACCTGGTTAAACTTAAAAGCTTTTGCACAGCAAAGGAAACTCCAAGCAAGGTGAAAAGACAGCCCTCAGAATGGGAGAAAATAATAGCAAATGAAACAACTGACAAAGGATTAATTTCCAAAATATACAAGCAACTCATACAACTCAATACCAGAAAAACAACCCAATCAAAAAGTGGGGAAAAGATCTAAACAGACATTTCTCCAAAGAAGACGTACAGATGGCTAACAAACACATGAAAAGATGCTCAGCATCCCTCATTATTAGAGAAATGCAAATCAAAACTACAATGAGTTATCACCTCACACCAGTCAGAATGGCCATTATCAAAAAGTCTACAAACAATAAATGCCGGAGAGGGAATGCTCTTGCACTCTTGGTGGGAATGTAAATTGATATAGCCACTATGGAAGACGGTATGGAAATTCCTTTAAAAACTGGGAATAAAACCACCATATGACCCAGTAATACCACTCCTAGACATATACCCTGAAGAAACCAAAATTGAAAAAGACACATGTACCCCATTGTTCATTGCAGCACTATTTACAATAACTAGAACATGGAAATAACTTAGATGTCCATTGACAGATGAATGGATAAAGAAGTTGTGGTATATATACACAAGGGAATATTACTCAGCCATAAAAAGGAGTCCATTTGAGTCCGTTCTAATGAGGTAGATGAACCTAGAACCTATTATACAAAGTGAAGTAAGTCAGGAGGAGAAAGATAAATATTGTATTCTAATGCATATATACAAAATCTGGGAAAATGGTACTGAAGAATTTATTTACAGGGAAGCAGTGGAGAAACAGACATAGAGAATAGAATTATGGACATGGGGAGGGGGAGGAGACATGAGATGTATGAAAAGAGTAACATGGAAATTTACATTACCATATGTAAAATAGATAGTCAACGAGAATTTTCTGTATGGCTCAGGAAACTCAAACAGGGACTCTGTATCAACCTAGAGGGGTGGGATGGGGGTGGGTGGAAGATGGGAAGGAGTTTCAAAATGGAGAGGATATATGTATACCTATGGCTGATTCATGTTGAAGTTTGACAGAAAACAACAAAATTGTTTAAAGCAATTATCCTTCAATAAATAATTTTTAAAGCTGCTTCATTGAAGCATTGTCTAGCCAAAACTAATGACCATTTGAAAAACAACAACTAGACTTCTCTAATAAGTCCTCCAGTTAGTTGCCTTTCCTAGATCTCAGTCTACCTCTTCTCCTGCCATTCTCTCTCTCTTTGAACTTCTACTGACTCCTCTTCCCAATTACCCCTGTCCAGATCCCCATCTTTTCCTAACAAACCTCCCAAGAACCCAAAATACTAGCTGCCTCTGAAAATCCACCCCCATGCACCCCATATTCAGACAACTTCAGATTTTAAACCTTGGACTTCAGCTGAATTAGAAGTTATTTGTAAAAATTTTTTTCTAAATTCAGACAAAACTAACAAACAATCATAGAAGAATTTAGCATTCTTTTGGATGCATAAGCCCCAAAATTATCTGACACATATCACTCATGCACATACTGGTCAGAACTACCAATACTCATTTTTAGATGGTAAAGCACACAGGACCAACCCAGGAAAGGACTTACAGGATCTCTCACCACAATAAACATAAGGGTTTGATAACAAGTCTGAAAAGTTGGGCAGAGTCTCCTAAAACCATACCTGAAACATTTCTGACAAAAATGCTTCTGTATTGAACCCTGCCACCTTTGCTTAGCCACTTCCTTGGCAGAAACATACCACACAGGTGGTTAGTATTTCAAGTAACTCACAGAATTTTCCTGTCTCCCAGCTTTTGTATGTAACTCTTGGGCCCTTTGAGTGAATTCATTTCTTCTTGCTCTGTGACAACACACCTGCAAAACTAAAAGAAGGTGGAATTTTCATTACACATAGAATTTTTATATTAAAAGCACACCAGATTAATTACTTCTTGAAGTTGCTGAGAACTTCCATTCATAACCAATTGTATCTGTTCTGAATATATCTTAACATTCTCCATTATATTTGATACGTATCCCAGATAAATAGGCTTCCCAAGTGGCACTAGTGGTAAAGAACTGCCTGCCAATGCAGCTGACATAAGAGATACGGGTTCAGTCCCTGGGTTGGGAAGAATTCTTGCCTGAAGAATCCCATGGACAGAGGAGCCTGGTGGGCAACAGACCATAGGGTTGTAAAGAGTTGGACACGCCTGAAGCAACTTAGCACACACCACTAGGTAGATATCTGACCCTTTATGGACTAGAAATATCAGTGACATAGGAAAAATAATGGGTGTAGAACCTATTAAAGTTCAGATACATTATCAAACCATTACCCAAACTTTCCCAATACCCCCTGAAGCCAAAGGAAGAGCTCAAACATATAGGTGAGAGCCTTGTATACGAAGGTCTTCCCATACACTGCCCTTGTAACACTCTCTTTCTGCAAGAATAGAACCCAAACAGGCAAGGTTATCAATTTGTTCAAAATTGTAAGGCCATTGACAAACTTCCTGATAGAAATTAACACAAATACCATCCTTTCACCAATTCCACCTGAAACCACATGCTTCACTCTAATGAATCTTTGTTCTGCCTTTTTTCAGTGTGCCTCTAACCAAGACAGTCAATAATTCTCTCCTCCTGGAGAGGACCACAACATACCTGAACAGTCATGCCCCTAGAGTACACTGGAGTCCTTTTCTATTTTTCCCTGATTCTTGATTATGACTTAAAAGATTTAAATTTCCCTTGTGATTCAGTTCTTAATATAATGTGTAAGTTAATCTTTTTGTTCAAAGTACAAGGAATCCTAAACAAAGATTTCATTGGCTTGCCCCAACCTTATCAAAAAGGAGGCATACAATTTTAAATATGTTATAATTTTGCCAAAATATAGTCTATTATTTATAGTATGACATTTCACAAGGGGAAAACCTTCTCTCCTGATAGAAAAAGACAATTCAAACATATCCTAAACACCTCACCAAAGACAGTTGAGAGTATTTGTGTTTTTATTAATAACCAGATATTGTAGACAATGGGTCCAAGTTTTACTATATTGAAACACATCTTTATGAATTGACAAAGTCCTATCAGAAACCCTTTCCTGGAGTACTCCAATGTGAAGGGGGATTTTGTAACCAGAAGAAGACTGTTCAATGGCCTCTTTCTCTAGTCATCTCTAAGTACTAAAAGTTTTTATGTCTATTTATGAATAAACTATCTGACAAGTCTTTGAAGTTTTAGCTTAACTTTATAAGAACTAGCAGAAATCCATTGCTCCTAAAACCAGAAACAACTAATATGTCTTTCATAGGCAGATGGAGAAAAATCTGTGATTATATATAATATATACATGTAATCCATATATATTATATACCTATATAGATATAACATATGTAATATTATTCACATTAAGCAAAAAATGTAAATGAGTTACCAAGCCAGGTAATAAATAATTTTAAATGCATATTGCTAAGTTACAGAAGCCAATCTGGAAAGACTACATACTATGTGAATCCAATTAAATACATTCTGAAAAAGAAAAAAACTAAAGAGATAGTAAAAATCAGTGGTTGTCAGGGCTTCAGAAGGAGCTGGGTAAATAGGTGGAGTGCACGTGATTTGTAGGGTAGGTATCTACTCTCTATGACATTATATATAATGGTTCATAAGGGAATTCTACAAAATACTTAAGGAAACATAGTTCACAAACTACTGAAAAAGTTGAAGTGGGGAAAATACTTTGAAACACATTCTACAAGGTCAGCATTACCCTGATACCAAAACGAGACTGCTGCTGCATCGCTCCAGTTGTGTTCGACTCTGTGAGACCCCATGGACGGCAGCCCACCAGGCTCCCCCCCGCCCCTGGGATTCACCAGGCAAGAACACTGGTAGACACTAAAAAGAGAAAATTATAAGTCAATATCACTGATGAACTATATACAAAAATCCTCCACACAATATTAGCAAACTGAATTCACCAACACATAAAAAGGGTCTTATACCACAATCTAGTGAGATGTATTCCAGGGATTCAAGGATGAATTCATATTCAAAAATCAAGTGATGTGATACAACACATTAACAAAACAAAGGGTAAAAACTACATGGTCATCTCATATATACATAAATAGCATTTGACAAAAGTCAACATCCATTCATGATAAAAAAAAAAAAAAACCTCTCAACAAAATGAACATAGAGGGACTATGCATACAGGCTAAGTTGTTTCAGTTGTGTCCAACTCTTTGTGACCCCATGGACTATAGCCCTCCAGGCTCCTCTGTCCAAGGGATTCTCCAGGCAGGAATACTGGAGTGGGTTACCATGTGTTCCTCCAGGGGATCTTCCCAATCCAGGAATCAAACCTGAGTCTCCTGCGATTCTTATATCGCCAGCTGATTCTTTACTGCTGAGCCACCAAGGAAGCTCTGAGGGAAAATGCTGCTGCTACTGAGTCACTTCAGTCGTGTCTGACTCTGCAACCCCAGAGACAGCAGCCCACCAGACTCCTCTGTCCCTGGGATTCTCCAGGCAAGAACACTGGAGTGGGTTGCCATTTCCTTCTCCAATGCATGAGAGTGAAAAGTGAAAGTGAAATTGCTCAGTCGTTTCCAATTCTTCAAGACCCCACAGACTGCAGCCCACCAGGCTCCTCCGTCCATGGGATTTTCCAGACAAGAGTACTGGAGTGGAGTGCCATTGCCTTCTCCCTAAAGGACAATACCTCACCATAATAAAGACCATACAAGACTAAGCCACAGCTTACATCATAATCACTGGCCAAAAAAGCTGAAAACTTTTCCTCCAAGATCAGAAACAAGACGAGGATGCCCACTGCCACCATTCCTATTTAACATAGTATTGGAAGTCCAGCAACAGCAGTCAAACAAGAAAAAGAAAAGATATCCAAACTGAGAGGGAAAAAGTAAAGTTGTCATTATTTACAGACTACATGATGCTATACATAAAAAACTAAAGACATCAAAAAATTTTTAATAAATAAATTCAGTAAAGTTTCAGGATACAAGATTAATATTTAGAAGTTGCCTTTCTATACACTGACAACAAACTATCAGGATTATAAATCATGAAAACAATCCCATTTAAAATTGCATCAAAAATAAATAAATAAAACACCTAGGAATAATTTTAGCCAAAGAGGTGAAAGACCTATACTCTGAAAAGTATAACACAATGATGAAGGCAATTGAAGTCAATATAAATAAAAGAAAAGCTATCATATGTTCATGGATTGGAAGAATTAATATTGTTAAAATGTCCCAACAACTCAAAACAACCTACAAATTTATTGCAATTCTATCAATATACACAATTTTTCACATAATGAGAAAAATAATTTAATACTTATATGAAATCACACACACAGAAAAAAAAAAAAAAAAACTGGAGGTATCATGCTCCCTGACTTCAGACTACACTACAAAACTAGAGTTATCAAAACAGTATGGTACTGGCAGAAAGAGTATGGTACTGCAAGGAGATCCAACCAGTCCATTCTGAAGGAGATCAACCCTGGGATTTCTTTGGAAAGAATGATGCTGAAGCTGAAACTCCAGTACTTTGGCCACCTCATGAGAAGAGTTGACTCACTGGAAAAGACTCTGATGCTGGGAGGGACTGGGGGCAGGAGGAGAAGGGGATGACCAAGGATGAGATGGCTGGATGGCATCACTGACTCAATGGCCGTGAGTCTGAGAGAACTCCAAGAGATGGTGATGAACAGGGAGGCCTGGCGTGCTGCGATTCATGGGGTTGCAAAGAGTCGGACACGACTGAGTGACCGAACTGAACTGAACTGAACTGAACTGGCAGAAAAACAGATAAGTTGACCAACAGAGCAGAATAGAAGGATGAGAAATAAACTTTTGCACACATGGTCAATTAACCTACAGTGAAGGAAGCAAGAGCATATAATGAGGTCAAGCAATTTCCGCAACAAAAGCTTTGGGATAATTGGAAACTTACACGTAAAAGAACAAAATTTAAACAGCATCACACACGCAACATTTTTACATACTCATAGTGCCTGATGAACTATGGAATGAGGTTCGTGACATTGTACGGGAGCCAGGGATCAAGACCATCCCCATGGAAAAGAAATGCAAAAAGCAAAATGGCTATCTGGGGAGGCCTTACAAATAGCTGTGAAAAGAAGAGAGGCGAAAAGCAAAGGAGAAAAGGAAAGATATAAGTATCTGAATGCAGAGTTCCAAAGAATAGCAAGAAGAGATAAGAAAGCCTTCCTCAGCGATCAATGCAAAGAAATAGAGGAAAACAACAGAATGGGAAAGACTAGAGATCTCATCAAGAAAATTAGAGATACCAAGGGAACATTTCATGCAAAGATGGGCTCGATCAAGGACAGAAATGGTATGGACCTAACAGAAGCAGAAGATATTAAGAAGAGGTGGCAAGAATACACGGAAGAACTGTACAAAAAGATCTTCACAACCCAGATAATCCTGATGATGTGATCACTCATCTAGAGCCAGACATCTTGGAATGTGAAGTCAAGCGGGCCTTAGAAAGCATCACTACGAACAAAGCTAGTGGAGGACATGGAATTCCAGTGGAGCTGTTTCAAATCCCGAAAGATGATGCTGTGAAAGTGCTGCATTCAATATGCCAGCAAATTTGGAAAACTCAGCAGTGGCCACAGGACTGGAAAAGGTCAGTTTTCATTCCAGTTCCAAAGAAAGGCAATACCAAAGAATGCTCAGACTACCGCACAATTGCACTCATCTCACATGCTAGTAAAGTAATGCTCAAAATTCTCCAAGCCAGGCTTCAGCAATATGTGAACCGTGAACTCCATGATGTTCAAGCTGGTTTTAGAAAAGGCAGAGGAACCAGAAATCAAATTGCCAACATCCACTGGATCATGGAAAAAGCAAGAGAGTTCCAGAAAAACATCTATTTCTGCTTTATTGACTATGCCAAAGCCTTTGACTGTGTGGATCACAATAAACTGTGGAAAATTCTGAAAGAGATGGGAATACTAGACCACCTAACCTGCCTCCCTGAGAAATCTGTATGCCAGTCAAGAAGCAACAGTTAGAACTGATCATGGAACAACAGACTGGTTCCAAATAGGAAAAGGAGTACATCAAGGCTATATATTGTCACCCTGCTTATTTAACTTCTATTCAGAGTACATCATGAGAAATGCTGGACTGGAAGAAACACAAGCTGGAATCAAGATTGCTGGGAGAAATATCAATAATCTCAGATATGCAGATGACACCACCCTTATGGCAAAAAGTGAAGAGGAGCTAAAAAGCCTCTTGATGAAAGTCAAAGAGGAGAGCAAAAAATTGGCTTAAAGCTCAACATTCAGAAAACGAAGATCATGGCATCTGGTCCCATCACTTCATGGGAAATAGATGGGGAAACAGTGAAAACAGTGTCAGACTTTATTTTGGGGGCTCCAAAATTACTGCGGATGGTGACTGCAGCCATGAAATTAGAAGACGCTTACTCCTTGGAAGAAAAGTTATGACCAACCTAGATAGTATATTCAAAAGCAGAGACATTACTTTGCCGACTAAGGTCCGTCTAGTCAAGGCTATGGTTTTTCCTGTGGCCATGTATGGATGTGAGAGTTGGACTGTGAAGAAAGCTGAGCGCTGAAGAATTGATGCTTTTGAACTGTGGTGTTGGAGAAGACTCTTGAGAGTCCCTTGGACTGCAAGGAGATCCAACCAGTCCATTCTGAAGGAGATCAGTCCTGGGATTTCTTTGGAAAGAATGATACTGAAGCTGAAGTGCCAGTACTTTGGCCACCTCATGCGAAGAGTTGACTCACTGGAAAAGACTCTGATGCTGGGAGGGATTGGGGGCAGGAGGAGAAGGGGACAACCAAGGATGAGATGGCTGGATGGCATCACGGACTCGATGGACATGAGCCTGAGTGAACTCCAAGAGATGGTGATGAACAGGGAGGCCTGGCGTGCTGCGATTCATGGGGTCGCAAAGAGTCGGACATGACTGAGCGACTGAACTGAACTGAACTGAACTGGCAGAAAAACAGATAAGTTGACCAACAGAGCAGAATAGAAGGATGAGAAATAAACTTTTGCACACATGGTCAATTAACCTACAGTGAAGGAAGCAAGAGCATATAATGAGGTCAAGCAATTTCCGCAACAAAAGCTTTGGGATAATTGGAAACTTACACGTAAAAGAACAAAATTTGAACAGCATCACACATACAAAATTTTTACATACTCCTTTCCAAATTTAGAACCAGTTCATTTCCATGTCTAGTTCTAATTGTTGCTTCTTGACCTACACACGGATTTCTCAGGAGGCAAATAAGGTGGTCTAGCATTCCCATCTCTAAGAATTTTCCACAGTTTGTTGTGAGCCACACAGTCAAAAGCATTAGCATAGTCAATGAAGCAGAAGTAGATATTTTTGTAGAATTCCCTTGCTTTTCTCTGATCCAATGGATGTTAGCAATTTGATCTCTGGTTCCTCTGCCTTTTCTAAAACCAGCTTGAACATCTGGAAGTTCTTGGTTCATGTACTGTTGAAGCCTAGCTTGGAGAATTTTGAGCACTACTTTGCTAGTGTGTGAGATGAGTGCAATTGTGTGGTAGTTTGAACATTCTTTGGCATTGTCTTTCTCTGGGATTGGAATGAAAACTGACCTTTTCCAGACCTGTGACCACTGTTGAGTTTTCCAAATTTGCTGGCATACTGAGTGCAACACTTTGTTACAGTATCAAATCAGTATGGTACTGGAATAATAAAGATAGATAATTGATTTGAATACATAGTCCAGAAACAAACTCTTGCATATTTTGTACAATGAAATTCAGCAAGTCTACCCAATGGGGAAAGGATAATCTTTTCAAACAATTTTGTTGGGCAGAGGGGTTTTGAGATAGGTAAAGGGCATTAAGCAGTACAAATATCTCCAGTTATAAAATAAACAAGCCATGGGGATATAATATACAGCATAAAGAATATGATCAATAATATTGTAAGGTTGTATAGAAACAGATGATTTCTAGACTTATCATGGTGCTTATTTCATTAACTATGCAAATTTCATATCACTATTTAGTGCATCTGAAATAAACATAATATTGTCCTTCAATTATATTTCAATAAAAAATTTTGTTATTGGAAAAAATTGGATATCCATATGCAAAATAATAAGTGAAACTGAACCCTTATCTTACACCGTATGTAAAAATTAACTCAAAATGAGGTCAAATACCTAAACATAAGACTTAAAACTATAAAGCTCTTACATGAAAACAAAGGGGGAAAGCTTCATTATATTGAAGTGAAAGTGATAGTTGCTCAGTTATGTCCGACTCTTTGAGATCCTATGGACTGTAGCCTGCCAGGCTCCTCTGTCCATGGGATTTTGCAGGCAAAGATAGTGGAGTGGGTGGCCACTTTTTTCTCCAGGGTATCTTCCCAACCCTGGAGATTGAACCTGGGTCTCCTGCATTGCAGACAATTCTTTACCGTCTGAGCCACTAGGGAAGCCCTTGTTATAATAAACTTGGCATTTGTTTCTTCAACATGACACCAAAAGACAGAAAACAAAAGTAAAATAGATAAATTGGGCTACATCAAAATGTTTTTAAATGACACAATTAATAGACTGAAAAACAGCCTATAGAATAGGAAAATATTTGCATTATCTTCTATGTGGTTAATATCCAGAATACATTAAGAACTACAACTCAACAGGAGAAAAATACCTGACATTTAAATGGGCAAAAGACTTGATAGTCATTTCTCCAAGGAAAATATACAAATATTTGTAAACATACAAGAATCATATGAAAAGGTGTTCAACATCACTGCTGCTGCTGCTACTGCTGCTAAGTCACTTCAGTCGTGTCCGACTTTGTGCAGCCCCATAGACAGCAGCCCACCAGGCTCCCCCGTCACTGGGATTTTCCAGGCAAGAACACTGCAATGGGTTGCCATTTCCTTCTCCAATGCATGAAAGTGAAAAGTGAAAGTGAAGTCACTCGGTCATGTCCGACTCTTAGTGACCCCATAGACTGCAGCCTACCAGGTTCCTCCATCCATGGAATTTTCCAGGCAAGAGTACTGGAGTGGGGTGCCATTAGCAAAATTCAGACTACTGTGAGATGTCACCTTAAAGGTTTACTGTTCTTTTAAAAAAGAAGAGGAAAAGAAAAAAAAACAAGTGTTTGGCAAGCATGTGGAAAATTTAAGATAATTGTACATTGTTGGTCAGTATGAAAATGGTATAGCCATTATAGGAAATACTTTGTCAATTCTTCAGCAAATTAAAAATAGAACTATTGTATAATCCAGGAATTCCACTTCTGACTATATACCCAAAAGAATAAAAAACAGGACCTCAAAGAGATATTTGTACACTCCTGTTGGTAGCAACATTATTCACAAAAAACAAAGGTAGAAGCAGCCCAAATGTCCATAGAAGGATGAATTGATTTTTTTAAAATGTAGATGCATACAATAGATCCTTAAAAAGGAAGGAAATTCTGACACACACCTTAACATGGATGAATATTGAGGACATTATGCTAAGTGAAATAAATCAGTTACAAAAATAAATACTGTATAATTTTACTTATATGAGGTATCCAGAGTAGTCAAATTCACAGAAGCAAAAGTAGAATGGTGGTTTCCAGGGGCTGGAGAGAGGAGGCAATGGAGAATTGTTCTAAAAGTACAGACTGTTCATTTTGCAATATTAAAAAGTTGTGGAGACTGGTTACATAACAAGGCAAATATAACTTAGGACTACTAAACTGTACACTTAAAATGGGTACGGTGGTAAATTTTAAATTATGTGTCTTTTATCTGAACATAAGACCAGAAACTATAAAACTCCTAGTGGAAAACATAGGCAAAACACTCTCTGACATAAATCACACTAGGATCCTCTATGACCCACCTCCCAGAGTAATGGAAAGAAAAGCAAAAATAAACAAATGGGACCTAATTAAAAGCTTTTGCACAATGAAGGAAACCATAAGCAAGGTGAAAAGACAGCCTTCAGAATGGGAGAAAATAATAGCAAACAAAGCAGCTGACAAAGAATTAATCTCAAAAATATACAAGCAACTCCTGCAGCTCAATTCCAGAAAAATAAGCGACCCAATCAAAAAATGAGCCAAAGAACTAAACAGACATTTCTCCAAAGAAGACATACAGATGGCTAACACATCACTCATTATCAGAGAAATGCATATGTACCACAGCTTTCTCATCCATTCATCTGCTGATGGACATCTAGGTTGTTTACATGTCCTGGCTATTATAAACAATGCTGCAATGAACATTGGGGTACATGTGTCTCTTTCAGTTCTGGTTTCCTCGGTGTGTATGCCCAGCAGTGGGATTGCTAGGTCATAAAGCAGTTCTATTTGCAATTTTTTAAGGATCTCCACACTGTTCTCCATAGTGGCTGTACTAGTTTGCATTCCCACCAACAGTGTAAGAGGGTTCCCTTTTCTCCACATCCTCTCCAGCATTTATTGCTTGTAGACTTTTGGATCACAGCCATTCTGACTGGTGTGAAACGGTACCTCATTGTGGTCTTGATTTGCATTTCTCTGATAATGAGTGATGTTGAGCATCTTTTCATGTGTTTGTTAGCCATCTGTATCAAAATCACAATGAGGTGATTCTACAAATAGAACTGCCATATGACCCAGCAATCCCTCCGCTGGGCATACACACTGAGAAAACCAGAATTGAAAGAGACACATGTACCCCAATGTTTATCACAGCACTGTCTATAATAGTCAGGACATGGAAGCAACCTAGATGTCCATCAGCAGATGAATGGATAAGCAAGCTGTGGTACATATACACAATGGAATATTATTCAGCCATTAAAAAGAATACATTTGAATCTGTTCTAATGAGGTGGATGAAATTGGAGCCTATTATACAGAGTGAAGTAAGCCAGAAAGAAAAACACCAATACAGTATACTAATGCATATATATGGAATTTAGAACGATGCTAACAATGACCCTATATATGAGACAACAAAAGAGACACAGATGTATAGAACAGTCTTTTGGACTCTGTGAGAGAAGGCGAGGGTGGGATGATTTGAGAGAATAGCATTGAAACATGTATATTATCATATGTGAAACAGATTGCCAGTCCAGGTTCAATGCATGAGACAGGGTGCTCAGGGCTGGTGCACTGGGATGACCCAGAGGGATAGGATGGGGAGGGTGGTGGAGGGGGTTCAGGATGGGGAACACATAAATACCCATGGCTGATTCATGTCAATGTATGACAAAACCCACTACAATATTGTAAAGTAAATAAATTAATTTTTTAAAGAATTTGGGACTTAAAAGTTATGTGTCTTTTGTGTTGTAGTTTATTTATGTATACTACCACAGTTTTATTTAAAACACATCTGAGGTTATTTCCAAGTCATATGTAATCTGTCAAAAACATGATCCTGTAAAAACTATAAAAATGGAGAACTGGAGATGAGATTCCTAAATTCATGCACTTTCCAGTTACCAGTTCACAAGAGGATAAATAATGTGTCCCCAAGGAAGTAGAAAGTATGGTTTCAAAAGTTCCAGCAGGAGTACAACTGGCCGAGGGACACTTTCTTAAAGTGCTGCTAATGTTTATTTAAGGATATCTTTGGTTAACCTCTCTGTGAGGTTATGCCTGGTAAGTATAGTTCTTGAGTAAGAGACAATGCCTTACAGAACTCTTTTATGATAGTTACTGTAAAATACGTGCCTCGGTCACTGGTATGTTCCAGGTTGGAAACACAATATCAAGTAGCTTTTTAGCAACTGAAAAGACTGTAGATGTTCAACCTGGAAATGATTTAATCCATCCTACAATAATCAAAACAGTATGGTACTTGCATAAAAACAAGCATATAGACAAAAGGAAGAAAATAGATAATTCAGCAATAAACCCACACATTTATAGTCAACTGATCTTCAACAAGGGTGCAAAGAATACTTGATAGTCTATTGCTTCATTGATAAAGTTTTATTCCTAAGTATTTTATTATTTTCGACATTATTGTAATGAGTTGGGTTTTTAAAAAATATTTCCCCACTAATGCTGATTTAATATAGTAACCCATTTGTCTATATCATTATGAGTAGTTTCTTGATAAAATTAGTTATACATATTTGAAATCACTTTGTTCCATCTCTCTTGAGAGCACCACAGATTATTCAAACGAAAGGTACCAGATTTTTTTCATTTTTCCTTTTCAGAGACCAATAGTTAATATTATACAATGGCTGCTTTGAATTCCTCCAGAGATTTCATAGAAACTTAATTTTGGGTAAGGTACTTGTTTGGCGTATTGATCTGCTAGAGCATCTCCCTCAGCTTCCATATTGTTTCTCTCTAGATGGGGTTCAGCCTTTCTTGTAGCTACCTCAAGGAAGTGGAACTGCATCTAAAAAGTCCTTAACTTGTCCACTTTTGAGAGGATACTGGTAGAGGCAAGAAACTCCCTTTGTTTCCAAAGTAGCCCATAGTCACATACTACACCAAAAGCATACCTGCTATATACTTAATTTCTGATCTGACTGGTTGACAAGCTATACTAAGTAGAATGGCTTCTGCTGTCTGGACTGATTTTACCTCAGGTAGAAGACTGTATAGAGTACTGATAGAGTATCTTGCTTGATAACCTCCAGTTTCAGTTTTCAGGTATGATCCATCAACAAATGGTATTTAGGTCACAGTCTCAAGAGGTTGTTGTTCAGTCACTCAGTCATGTCCTACTATTTGTGACTCCATGAATTACACAGCATGACAAGCTTCTCTGTCCTTCACCATCTCCCAGACCTTGCTCAAATAATGTCCATTGAATCAGTGATGCCATCCAACCATCTCATCTCCTGTCATCCCCTTCTCCTGCCTTCAATCTTTCTCAGCATCAGGGTCTTTTTCAGTGAATCGGCTCTTTGCATCAGGTGGCCAAAGTATTGGAGCTTCAGCTTCATTATCAGTCCTTCCAATGAATATTCAGGACTGATTTCCTTTAGGATTGACTGGTTTTATCTCTTTGCAGTCCAAAGGACTCCCAAGAGTCTTCTCCAACACCATAACTCAAAAGCATCAGTTCTTTGGTGCTCAGACTTCTCTATGGTCCAACTCTCACATCCACACATGACTACTGGAAAAACCACTCCTTTGACTAGATGGACCTTTGTTGGCAAAGTAATGTCTCTGCTTTTTAACATGCTGTCTAGGTTGGTCACACCTTTTCTTCCAAGGAGCAAGCGTCTTTTAATTTCATGGCTGCAGTCCCCATCTGCAGTGATTTTGCAGCCCAAGAAAATAAAGTTTGTCATTGTTTCCCCATCTATTTGCCATGAAGTGATGGTACCAGATGTCATGATCTTCGCTTTTTGAACGTTGAATTTTTAAGCCAGTATTTTCACTCTTCTCTTTCACCTTCATCAAGAGGCTCTTTAGTCTCAGAGGAGTCTCTAATAAATCTGAGTGAGGTACAGAGATTTTCCTAACTAAAGTAAGACAACCATGAGGTTCCCCCTTCTTTTGATAGTGCAGGGAGAGTGGCTGGATTAAGAGTGTTGCAGTAAAGAACAGTAATGGAACAGAGTGAGAGTGATAGCATCTCAGAAGATATTAATCGGCTGGTTGAAAGTGTCTGCTCTGTCATTAGTAATGTCTGTACTGAGTGAGGAGACATGAAATCAAAAGAAGAGGCTAGAACTTATTCAGCAGAAATATCAACAAATTTGTCTTTGTTTTGGGGTTTTTTATTTTAATTGGAAGAAAATTACTTTACAATATTTTTATGGTTTTGCCATACACTAACATGAGTCAGCCATAGGCACACATATGTCCCCCTCTCTCCTGAACCTCCCTCTTACCTCCCTCCCCACCCCATCCCTCCAGATTGTTACAGAGCACTGATTTTGGGTGGTAATAGCTCTATGACCTTTGGGTGGTACATTACTCTATGACCTTTGGAAAGGGATAAACCTTTCCAACAGGGTCAAGAGTGAGAATATAGTTAGTGACTTTAAGGTTGATTGTTTTCAGAGGTTAGGGAAGCAGTTAAACACTAAGCTAACCATTTTAGTGATGTATGCAACTTGTCTCCAACAGACTTTTAACAAAATCTTCATTTTTTACATTTAGCAGGTTCTTCCTTCCTTTAGATCTTGAGGATATCAAACTTTTAAAAAAATGTATATTCTTTTAAAATCTTTAAAACTTTTTAAAAAATGTATTTCTTTTAAAATCTTAACTTCTCAAATGGATTTTCTTCCTTATCTTCTAAAAGTAATATATTTATTTTTAAGACAATTTTATGTTACTGAAAACTGAGCAAATGGCACACAGTTCCATATATCCCACCTCTCCCAAACACAGTTTCCTATTACTATATCCTGGGGCAAGTCGATGAAAATCTTTGAACAGGTTTCCTTGTTCTTTGAACAAAGTAGATTATCTACACAGTGTATAGGACTAAATCACAGCGGGAAAATTAAATCTTTTAAGTCACGAATGAGACCAGGGAAAAAATAGGAGTGGGCTCCAGTGTACTCCAGGGGCATGACTGTCCAGGTATGTTATTATCCTCTCCAAGAGAAAGCAAAATCATATCGACTGTCTTGGTCTAGAGGCACACTAGAAAAAAAGCAGAGCAAAGGTTCAATAGAATTGAAGCAAGTGGCTTCAGGTAGAATTGATAATAGGATGATATTTGGGTTAATTTTTGTCAGCTAGTGAGGTATACATATTTTGTTGATGGCCTTAAGATCTTGAACAAATCAAAATTCTTGTCTGTTTGCCTTCACTTCTTGGTGGATGAGAATGTTACAAAGATAATGTGGGGAAGACCTTTTATATAAGGCATTCAACTCTATGTTTGAGCTCTTCCTTTTGGTGTCAAAGAATATTGCAGGAAGTTTGGTAATGACTTGGTAGAATGTATCTAAATTTTAATAGGTTGAAAGTGAAAGTATGAGTTGCTCAGTCCTGTCTGACCCTTGGTGACCCCACGGACTGTAGCCAGCCAGGCTCCTCTCTCCAAGGAATTTTGCAGGCAAAAATACCGGAGTGGGTCGCCATTCCCTTCTCCAGGGGATCTTCCTCACTGAGGGATCAAACCCGAGTCTCCTGCATTGCAGGCAACTTCTTTACTGTGTTCTGCTTCCATTACTTTACCTGTTTTTCCTTTTTCCCATTTTTTTCTATGTCAGTGAAATTTCTAGCCCATAAAGGGTCAGATATGGTGTCAAGAAATTTATCTGGGGTATTTACCAATGAGAGAGTTCAGGAGAACAAGCAGAAGCTATTTAATCAGAGGTTGTTAAACAGCAAGAGTCAGCCCCATTGTTTGCCTTTGAGAGCTGATAGTACTCTCTGAATACTCTTGCTTGGAAAATCCCATGGATGGAGGAGCCTGGTAGGCTGCAGTCCATGAGGTCGCTGCAGAGTCGGTCACTAAGAGTCGGACACAACTGAGCGAATTCACTTTCACTTTTCACTTTCATGCATTGGAGAAGGAAATGGCAACCCACTCCAGTGTTTTGCCTGGAGAATCCCAGAGACAGAGGAGCCTGGTAGGAGGCCATGTATGGGGTCGCACAGAGTCGGACACAACTGAAGCAACTTAGCAGCAGCAGCAGGCAGGTAAGGGAGTGAGAAATGTTTATGGTGGAAAAAGGAGAAATTCAGGTATGCCTGAATAGAGGTTGTTGGCAGGGGAAAGCCAGAGGCAGGCTAACTAGAGATCTATGTAATTTCTAGTTACAATTACATAAAGGGAATCTATGTAATTGATTTGATTTTGTGAACTCTGTAGCCTTAAGCATAGTACATCTGACTTTCTTAGAATTGTCCTAAGTTGGAAAGAAGGATGAAAATTAGGGAAACTGGCAGTTATTGACCAAGTTCTAATCACTGGGGCCAGTTACCATAGAGGTTACAGTTTTGTTTTTGGGCTGCTTGCTGCAAAATTTGTTGGTCAGAATTCTGTTGTCATAAGTGGTCTGGTCATTGTTAGCTTGTATATTCAGTCTCTCAGATCCTATGATCCCCAGGGCTACCAAGGACTCTAGCTGCTTAATGACATCTCCTGTTGGCCAACCATGGCCCACTGAACTCAATGATGCTGATGCCTCCCCAGTGCATTGCTTTTGCTTAGTTACACAGTGTCCCTCTAGGCCCTTCCACACTCCCACTAGCTGACACACTATTTACCTTTAGGTAGTATATCCAGCGGAGAAGGCAATGGCACCCCACTCCACTACTCTTGCCTGGAAACTCCCATGGATGGAGAAGCCTGGTGGGCTGCAGTCTATGGGGTTGCGAAGAGTCGGACACGACTGAGCAACTTCACTTTCACTTTTCACTTTCATGCATTGGAGAAGGAAATGGCAATCCAGTCCAGTGTTCTTTCCTGGAGAATCCCAGGGATGGGGGAACCTGGTGGGCTGCCGTCTATGGGATCGCACAGTTGGACATGACTGAAGCGACTTAGCAGCAGCAGTATATCCAGTTTATCATCCCCATTACTCTGAACCTTTTGATCCTCTGTTGTATTATACTTAACTTTAGTTATTATCTAGTGGCAAAGAGAGAAGATGGGGGTAAATCTTGAAGTTGGTGCACTTTGCCTTGCCAGGCAGAGGCTTCTGCATCATCTTAGAGCAAGGTAGATGTGCAAGTTTTCATAGAGAGTGGTGGGCCACTTCTGTGCGCCAAGAGGTTTAAAAAATATCTAGGGGTTCAAGTTATTCATATCTATCCAGTTGTCTCCATCTAATGTTTCGGGGCTCAAAAAATCTTTGATCTCACTATTACAGACGAATGAATATAAAAGATGAGGGGACAACCTGGTGGGCTACAGTCCATGGGGTCGCAAAGAGTTGGACATGACTGAGCAACTAGACACACACAATACAGGGGACTTACCTGGTGGTCTAGTGGTTAAGAATCTGCCTTGCAGTACAAGGGATATGGGTTTGATCTCTGATTAGAGAACTAAGATCCCACATGTTGTGGCACAACTAAGCCCCTGAGCCACAACTACTGAGTCCACGTGCTCCAGAGATGGCCCACCACAACTACTGAGCCTGGACGCCACAGCTGGAGAGTCCATGTGCTGCAAGGAAAGATCCCACACAACACAATGAAGATCTCACGTGCTGCAACTAAGACCCAAGGCAGACAAATCAATAAATGTATAGCTTTAAAAGGAAAAAAAAAAAATATGTGAGGAATATTACTCAGTCATAAAGAGTGTGAAGTTCTGCCATTTTCAACAAAGTGCATGGACCCACAGTGTATTCTGCTTAATGAAATTAGACAGAGAGAGATATATACTCTCTATGTTATCATTCATATGTAGAAACTAAAACATTTTAAAAATGCATATAATAAAACAAAAAGAGACTCACAGATAATTAGAACAAAGAAGTGGGTAACAGAGGGAAGGAGAAGGAAGGGATAAGACAGGGTATAAGGTTAAGAGATTAAACACTACACTATATAAAGTAGATAAGTAACAAGGACATATTACATGAGAAAACATGCTCATTATTTAGTAATAACTTTAAACTGAATATAATCCATAAAAGTATTGAACTATTTTTGTATACCTGAAACTAATATAAAACCAAATACAATTATATATAACCATATTTTGAAAGAAGAGAAAGGGATAATCCTATTAATTATATCGGTCACTTGGGATTTGAAGTAATGATTATTACCTCAATAATCAGTAAAAAGGATTAAGGAAAAATTCGATGTAAAAAGCTTAGTAAAGGAAAAGAGACAATACTCTCATTATCTGGAGATATTATCTTTATCAGTCAAGCAAGAGAATCCACAGAGAAGTGATTACTAAATTAATATTGCTGGATATCAGACCAATATAAGAACAAATTATTTCTATAAGCTAGTAACAATGTACAAAATATACTGACTCATAAAAGTATAAAAACAAAAATCTTTACTATTATAAATTTTCCATGACACGAGAATTATATTAAAAACATATAAGAAGAAAAGGATGGAAATAGTAAGTTCTTTGGAAAATAATGGTGATTTAGTCTCTAAATCGTGTCCAACTCTTGCGACCCCATGGACTGTAGTGTGCCAGGCTCCTCTGTCCATGGGATTTTCCAGGCAAGAACACTGGAGTGGGTTGCCATTTCCTTCTCCAGGGGATTTTCTGGACCCAGGAATCAAACCAGGGTTTCCTGCATTGCAGGTGCATTCTTCACCAACTGAGCTATGAGGGGAGTCCATTTTTGGAAAATACTCCTACAAAAACAGCAATAGAGTTAATTTGCCAACCTAGTCATTCAAAAAGAGAAGAGCCCATAATCATTGTTCCCCATTCTGAGTCTTGTATCCAATTACATTTGTCCCATAAAACCAGTAGTGAGATCCCCACAAAGGCCATCAGAAAAGGTAAAACAAGGTAGAGGGTTGTCATATTATTAATTTAAATGGACACTAGGACCAAAACCTGGAAACAAAAGAAATTTATAAATTACTCTATTAACAGGAAAAGAAGTGGAAGGGGCGATTGTAAGATGCATGAGAAAAGATGGTTTTTAATATTTACTAGAAGAGTGCTATGGTTTAGCTTTGAAGAAAGCTGGGGGATAGAACCGCTTGAGTGTCCACCCTAGAGAAAACCTAAGCAACAGTAAGGCTGCCTGAAACAATGCTACATTTGAAGATGCCTTTTTTTTTTAGCCCAGGTGAGCTCCTTTCAGGTGTTTTAGGCAACCACTGGTCAAAATTAGACAGTGCACATTCTCTGCAGCATTTGTTGTTTGTAGATTTTTTGATGATGGCCATTCTGACTGGTGTGATGTGGTATTTCGTTGTAGTTTTTATTTGCATTTCTCTAATAATGAGTGATATGAAGCATCTTTTCATGTGGTTATTGGCCATTTGTATGTCTTCTTTGGAAAAATGTCTCTGTAGGCCTTCTGCCCATTTTGGATTGGGGTTGTTTGTTTTTTCTGATACTAAGCTGTATGAACTGCTTATATTTTTTGGAAATTAATCCTTTTTCTATGCTTCATTGGCAATTATTTTATCCCATTCTGAGGGTTATCTTCTCATCTTGTTTATAGTTTCCTTTGCTGTGCAAAAGCTTTTATGTCTTATTAGGTCCCTAGTGTTTATTTTTGTTTTTATTCCCATTAAATAGAACCCTCCTGTACTTTGGTGGGAATGTAAACTGATACAGCTACTATGGAAAACAGTGTGGATATTCCTTAAAAAACTAGTAATAAATCTACCACATGACCCAGAAATCCCACTACTACTGGGCATATACCCTGAGAAGACCATAATTCCCCATTGTTCACTGCAGCAATATTTACAACAGCCAGGACATGGAAGCAACCTATCTAGGTCCATCAGCAGATGAATGGATAAAGACGTGGTACATTTATACAATGGAATATTACTCAGCCGTAAAAAAAAAGTAATGGATTTGAGTCAATTGCACTGAGGTGGATGAACCTAGAGCCCCTAACACAGAGTGAAGTAAGTCAGAAAGGGAAAAACAGGTATCCTATATTAACACATATATATGGAATCTAGAAAAATGGCACTGATGAACCTAAAGAATGGCCTTGTGATCACAGTGGGGAAAGGTGAGGGTGGGACAAATTAGGAAGGCAGCATTGACACATATATGCCATCATTTATGAAACAGATAAATAGTGGGAAGTTGCTAAACAACACAGGGTGCACAGCCTGGTGAACTAGAGGGGTGGGATGAGGGGAGGAAGGGAGGCTCAGGTAGGAAGGCATATTTATATATAATTGTGACTGATTCACATTGTTGCATGGCAGAAACCAACACAAAATTGTAAAGCAATCTTCCACCAATTAAAAATAAATTTAAAAAAAAATTTTTTTTAATATGCAGCCTGCATCCAAAAAGGATCTATTCGTGTGATTCTTTTGGTGTGTTCAATATATACACAGCCAACATCGGAAGACTCTGTCCTGGGGCCCCCTCAGGTGTCCAGGAATTGTGGGAGGCAGTGGATTCAGGGAACAGGCATCTCCGGGCCTTGCAAGGAGGACCAGGAGGGCGGCAGGGGGCGCTCCTGGGGACCTGGACTCGGAGAAGGAGGTAGAGGTTGGAGTGGTGAGTCAGGAAAGGGCTCCAGAAGGTGCAAGTCCAGGTTGTCATCGTGCTGAGGAGAGCCACCCTCTGGACTAGGATTGGAGGCCCGAGGGGAGGGCTCCGAGACTAGGTCGAACAGGTCAAAGTGAGTCAAACTTCCAGCAGAACAGCGGAGCTCAGCGCCTGGGACTGAGGCAGCATCCATCCCGCCCAGCAGGAAGTCAGCGGCAGCATTCGCGTCCTCCTTGCTGGCCTCTCCCTGGCAGGCGATCTCTGGGACAGCGGCACAGGAGAGTCCCGGCTCCAGGGCCACGTACTCCCGGGAGGGCGCAGGACAGCGCCCGGTTCTAGGCCCTGCCCCCACGGCCCTTCCACGCCCGAGCCCAGGAGGGCCTCGGGAACCAGCATGAGGATGCGACCTCCGAGACACACTTGCCTCACAGACGCTGGCTCGGGCTCCAGCAGCAGTTCGACGTCGTCCAGGAGCACGTGCAGAGCACATCCCGCCGGCAGGACAGCCACGAAGATGAGGGTGCCCGCTGTCGGGGACCAGGTCAGGTTACCCAGCCTGGGCGCCGCCTCAGACTCGGACTTGGGGCGCTTGGCAGGGCCGGGTCCTCCGTCCTGCGGTTCCCACGGGTCCTCAGGGTAGGCGGTGGGGCTGCGCGGTCGGCAGCCCATCATGTGAGTGTCGCCGCGGGCCTGGGACCTGGCAGGAGGCGACAGAGGGCTGGGTCCTGCAGGCAGTGACAGGTCGGCTTGACAGGTGAGGCCGACGCGGGGCGGTGGGGCGCAGGAACGCAGGACGAGTCTTCGGAACTCTGGGGTTGCCTCTGGGGAGTCACTCGGTCGTGGCTTCTAGGGGAGCTGCTGCGTTCAGTCGCAAGAGCGAGTCTGAGCTTCAGCTCCTCACGTGGACGGGTTTGCACACGAGTGGGCCAAGGGTGCCGTGAGTGAAGCCGGCGGAACCTGAGTCGCAAAGCAGCCTCGCGCTAAGCAGCCTCACGCTAAGCCCCGCCCCTTCCTAGGCTCCGCCTACAGAAATGGAGTAGTCTGGGAAGCCTTAGAGTCCTGACCCTGGTGGGTAGTTCAGTGTAGATGCTTGTATAGGCCTGAAGGGGGCGGAGCAATCGTGCCACTCCTGGGTGAAGTCCTTGGCTTTCCCTTGTTGACCTCAGATACGGAAAACCTTAACCGGAAAACCGATTACATTTCTTTCTTTCTTTTTTTTTTTTTAATACTTTATTGTACATTACAACACTGTATTTGTTTTGCCATACATTGACATGAATCAGCCACAGGTGTACACGATCTCCCAATGCCAAAGCCCCCCGATTACATTTCTAATCCCACCACTGGAACGCTGCACCAGGACCCTGAAATGTAGTTCCTTCATCCCCTGAGACCTCGCCCTGGCAGTGACCTCTTATCTTCTGTCCGATAGTGAGGTAAGGTTTTGGATGACATCCTTAAGTCTACGCCTGTGTTCTCAATGACTGCTAGATCCTCGCAGCGGTATTGGAAAGGGAAAGCGATGTTAAAAATTGAGTGTCTTAATAGCAACTGCTGCACAATCAACTTATGTATGTATCAGTTTAACAAGATGGTCATTGTTATACTTCCATCACTAAACCAAGAGTTTATTGTATTGAATTTGACCTACACTACACTCAGAGGTGTATCTGTTGCAGCTCACTTGTGCCAAAGGAAGAACCAATTGGCCAGGAGCCCGGAAGTAGCAGAGGATCCTTTGACCCATCAGGCTCCCCTCCAGGTGATGCAGGCAGCAGCACCTTTAATCTGGGTGTCAGATTAAAAGCACTCCTATGCTACATATCCTGGTGGCCAAGGGAAGTTGTGGATCCACAACTTATCCAGAGTTAGTAGAAGAAAGCACTCAATAATTACTTTGGAACACTACTACTACTATAGATAATTCTTTCATATAGTTACAGAAGGTGAAATACTTCTCTTTGTGTCCTTTTACCACATGATTGCTCACTTTGTCCCTTTTTACAAAATAGCTTATATGGTCTCATTTTTAGGGCCACATAATATTCCTTCATACAGAATCCTGTTAAAATCAGGCTTCCTTTGATGGACATTCAAGCTAGTGATCTGTGAATTGGCAGACATTGCCCTTCTCTGGCCAGTTAGTGTAAAATGCAGATTCTATGCCACATCCCAGAATCACTGATCAGACTTCCGAGAGCCATGGGCATAGGAATTCTCCTTAAGTAACTCCACAAAGATTATGTTTGGGGCCCAAGTTTAAGATGACAGAACTTGTTTTCATTCAGCATTTGAGGGGTTCAGGAACACTGCAGTGTATGATCGAGGTGACATCCCAGCCTGTTGGTGACAAACACAAGAAGGAAATTCAACCTTCCTGGGCCTGCCTTCAGTGATTTCCCCTATACTCCTTCCTGCATCCACTCTCACGGTTGTATTCCAGCGTCTTGCCTATGGGCTAAGAAATTCCCTATATAGATCAGGAGGCTTGCTGAGGGAACATGCAGGGGCTGTACACAGTTTTCAGGGCATGGCTACCAGGAACATGAGTTCTCATTGGGTGAACATGGATGCCACAGGCACCTACTTCTATATTCCCAGGCGATGGGAGCAGCTGCTGTTCCTCTGTTGTTTGTACAGAAGGCAGGATAGGAAGATGCAAGGAGATGTTAGGGAACTTGCAGGAAACATCTGCTTTGGTCCTGGAGAATTCTTTTGACAATGCTTGAACATCCCATGGTCAGAGAACATTCAATGGGAACTCCATTTAGGACAGTGAGTGTGGACATGCTATGTTTTAAGGGACAGATGGAGGAGCCAAAATCTGGCCAGGACACCAGGTATGGTTTGGAGCTCTTGGCATAATGAGTATTGGGACCCTAAGCAGGGTGGCTTCTGCCCCAACTGGTGCCACTTCTTCTCCACTGCTCTCCTGGCATCAGTAGGCTTATTATCAGAACCTGGGCTTATTATTGTCCGGGGCCCTGTGAATCCTCACACTGAACTCTGCTTAGAAGGGACTGTGGTCCTGTCCTGAAACAAAGACAGTTACTGGGGGCTTGGCATAGACACTCCCAGTTTCTTCTTCTGGTCAGCCCCTCTATAATTGTGTGATCACAGGCAAGTCATTTCACTTTTGGTAACCTTAGCTTCCTTACATATGAAGAGGAAAGAATGCCATCTACTTAGGGTGGTTGTGAGACAATGTAGGTAAAATGTTCTTGGAACATGGTAAGTGTCTAGTAAATAATAATTATTCATTCTTTATTATGCTTATAATCTGTCTTTCCGAATGGTATTGTAGCCCTGTTCTCAGTATCTTGAAGAGTGCCCAGCATGTAGCCTACACGCAATGAATGAAATGGTAAACAGTATCCTCATCATCATCCTAAAAGGGATCAGATATGTTAGAAATAACTTTTCCAGGACTGCCCTGGTGGTACAGTGGAGAAGAATCTGAGTGCCAATGTAAGAGACACAGTTTGGATCCCTGGTCCGGGAATATTCCTCATGCCACAAGGCAACTAAGCTCGTATGCCACAATGATTGAGCCTGTGCCCTAGAGCCCCCTTCTGCAACTACTGAGCCCAAGTGCTGCAGCAACTGAAGCCCATGCACCTAGAGCCTGTGCTCCACAACAAGAGAAGCCACAATGAAAAGCTCACCCACCACAACTATAGTGTGGCCCCCATTCCCACAGCTAGGGAGAACTCCCCACAAAGCAATGAGACGCCAGTGCAACCAAAAGTGAAATGAAAAACAATTTAAAAAGTTGACCTGCAAATGATACCACCAAGAAAGTGAAATAAAAAATAAATTACTTTGCTAGGTATTTCCATGACAGAACATCTATATAATTCATAAATGACTTGCTGGGCACCAGATCAGTTGTCTCTTTTTACGTTATTTTTCTTTAAGATGCTCAGTGACTGTCTGAGTGGATTTTCAGGCCCACTCATTGGTCTTTCTTGGTGTCATTCAAAACAAACTATTCAATCTGTATGAACTTCTTCAACCTCTGTGAGGCAGAATTACCAAATAAATCCCAGTTCTGGGTAGGGTACAAGATGGCTACCAGTGGTCCAGTTAGGAGAAGAGTGAGGAAAATTGAGTACAGAAGCCAGGCAAAAGATAGACATCACGAAGTAGAACTGAGTTTTCTCAGCACTGGGCATGAGCATAGTGAATGCTTTCTTCCTTCATTTGACACTCTGAGGCACAGGTCCAGAACTTTGGGACCGAGGGTGCTCTTGACATTAACATGAATGAGAGTCATTTGGTTATTCCCCAAAAATGCATAACTAGGATTTAAAATTCCAATTTTTTATTCACTTAAAAATAACACCTGGATATATATTTTTAAAATATAAACACTGTATATAAAACTGTAGCTGACTTCAGCTCCTACCAACTCCTAATCCAGTGTTGATGTGAGGAGATCCTTTTCAATCTATTAACATACATAACACAGAGAATTTGTTTTCTTCCTGGAATGGCCATGTATTGTGGGTCTTTCTTTGCAATGTGTAAAAAATTATTGCAATTCATACTGTTATCAGCAAAGTACATTACCTATTCTGTCTTTTGTTGGAGAGACAGTCTCCAAAATGCACTACAGGCCTTTACAAGAAAATGTGGTATAAGAAAGGGCAGTTTCAAAAATTTCTTGTGTAGCAACACTGTTGTTCTTGCCTGAAGTAGAATGACGACACTGCCCCTGAACAGTTTCCTATTTTAAAAAGTACTGGAAAACCTAGTCTCAGCAGGCAGGCAAAATAAGAAATAAAAGGCACCCACACTGGATAAAAAGAAGGGAACCTATAAATATTTGCAGATGGCAAGAACTTTAAAAAGGAAAATACTAACATCTTGACCACAAAAGAGTAGGCACTAATAAATGAATTCCACAAATTTGGAGCATACAGATTAATACACAGGAAAATTTAGCTTTTTATACAGGAAGGAGATATTCACTGAAGGAAAAAGGAACATAGGAGAAGAAAGCCATCTATAATCCAATCAATAAGAATGCCAGTACTAATCCCATAAAAAGAATTAAATACCTCAAAATAAAACTGACTTATAGGAGAAAGAAAATTCTGAAAACTAAAGCACTGACAAAGGCAATGAAAGACGACACAGAGAAATATGAAGATACCACGAGCTCTTTGCAACCCCATGGACTGTAGCCTACCAGGCTCCTCTGTCCATAGGATTTTCCAGGCAATAGTACTGGAATGGATTGTCATTTCCTTCTCCAGGGGATCTTCCCGACCCAGGGATCGAACCCAGGTCTCCCGCATTGTAGACAGATGCTTTACCATCTGAGCCACCAGGGAAGTCCACTAGAAGGCTTAATATTGTTCAAATGGCCATACTGCCTGACACAATCAACAGATTTAAGGCAGACCCTAGCAAAATACCTTTTTCTCAAACAAGTACAAATATTCCTAAAATTCATAGGGAGCCACACAAGACCCAACATGGCCAAAACAAGCGTGGGGAAAAAAGAAACAAAAACAAGGTTGAAGCTACCACTCTCCTAGACTTCAGACCAAACTGCAAAGCTACAGAAATTCAAACAGCATGGTACTGGTACAGTAACAGACATAGAGCTAAATGGAACAGAATAGAGATCCCAGACATGATCCCAGAGTAAACCCAGGCACCTATAGTCAATGAATTCACAACATAAAAGGTACCAATATAAAAACAGCAAGAGTGTCTCTTCAACATGTGTTGCAGGCAAAACTGGACACCCACATGAACAACAAAGAGACCTAAATATTTCTACAGGCCTTAAAGAAACATAAAGTCAAAATGGGTGACACACCTCCAAGTGAGACCTTAATCCATAAAACTCCTCAATGCGACACTGGATCTTGGACATAAATCGAGGCAACATTTGTGTCAAGGAATATGTCTCCCCAGGCAAAAGTCATCTAAGCAAATCTGAATGCATGGGACCTAGTTGAATTTCAAAGCTTTCACAGAGCAAAGGAAACTACAGACAAATCCAAAGGCATCCTATGGAATCAGACACAATATCTGCAAGTGATATGACTGATCCAAATCTATAGCAGTTCCTCCAGCTCTGTAGGATAAAAACAACCAAACAACTCAATCAGACTATAAGCAGATGTTCTGAATACACTTCTTGGTCCAAAGAAGAGAGGCAGATGCATAACAGACATGGGAGAAGATACTCCACATCGCTAATCAACAGAAATGCAATTTCAAACAACCATGACATGTCACTTCACAGCGTTAACAAGAGATAGCATATGAAAGTCTTTTCAAAAGAAATAGTCTCTAGAAAAGGATGACTAGGGAATCCCCAGACACTGTTGTTGGGAATAACAATTGGGGCAACCATTAGGCAAAACAGAATAAAGTTTTCTCCACACCCTACAGGTAGAGACACCATGTTATCCAACCATTCTATTCCTGAGTATACATCCTGAAAACAACAAAAACTCTCATTAAAATGAATGAGGCACTGGATGTTTACAGCAGCAGTATTGACAATAGGCAAAACAAGGAGGCAAGCCTAGTGCCTATCCACGGAATAATAGATACAGAAGAGAGCTGACAAATACAGAAAAACCATACACACAAAATGGAATAATACTCTCCCAGAAAGAAGACTGAAATTCTTCTTCAGAAACTTGGATGAACTTAGCCTATAATAGTCTAAGTGACAGAAGCCCAAACAAGAATCACACTGTATAATACCATGGACAAGGGAATGTTAAAAAGAATACAGACAAGTGGTCAGCAACAGTGAAAGAGACTCAAACATAGAGTAAACAACCTTAGTGGTATTGTTCAGTCACTAAGTCGTGTCTGACTTTTTGAGACCCCATGGACTACAGCACGCCAAGCTTCCCTGTCCTTTACTGTATCCCAAATTTGCTCACACTCATGTTCATTGAATTGATGATGCCATCCAACCATCCCATCCTCTGCTGCCACCTACTCCTGCCCGAAATCTTTACCAACATCAGGTCTTATCCAATTAGTTGGCTCTTCACATCAGGTATGCCAAAGTACTGGAGCTTCAGCATCAGTCCTTCCAAAGAATATGCATGGTTAAATTCCTTTCGTGTTGGCTGGTTTGATATCCTTGCTGTCCAAGGGTCTCTCAAGAGTCTTCTCCAGCACCAAAATTGAAAGTGTCAATTCTTTGGTACTCAGCCTTCTTTACAGTCCATCTCTCACATTTGTACATGACTAATGGAAAAACCACAGCTTTGACTATACAGACCTTTGTCAGAAAAGTAATATCTTTGCTTTTTAATATGTTGTCTAGGTTTTCATATCTTTCCTCCCTAGGGGCAAGCAGCTTGTAACTTTATGGCTGAAGACACTGTCTGCAGTTATTTTGGAACACAAGAAAATAAAATCTGTCACTGCCTCTACTTTTTTCCCTTCTTGTTGCCATGAAGTGATGGAACCAAATGCCATGATCTTCATTTTTTGAATGTTGAGTTTTAATCCAGCTTTTCACTCTCCTCTTTGATCCTCATGAAGAGACTCTTTAGTTCCTCTCCACTTTATACCATTAGAATGGTATCATATGCCTATCTGAGATTGTTGATATTTTCTTCCAGCAGTCTTGATTCCAGCTTGTAAGTCATCCAGCTCAGCATTTCATACGATTACTCTGCAAATTAGTTAAATAAACAGAGTAACAGTATACAGACGACATACTCCTTCCCCAATTTTGAACCAGTCAATTGTACCATGTCCAGTTCTAACTGTTGCTTCTTGACTGCCACACAGGTTTCTCAGGAGGCAGGTAAAATGGTCTGGTATTCCCATCTCTTTAAGAATTTTCCAGTTTGTTGTGATCCACATAGTCAAAGGCTTTAGTATATTCAGTGAAGCAGAAGTAGATGCTTCTTTGGAATTCCCTTGCTTTCTCTTTGATCCAACCAATGTTGGAAATTTGATCTCTGGTGCCTCTACCTTTTCTAAACCAAGCATGTATATCTGGAAGTTCTAGGTTCACATACTGCTGCAACCTAGCTTGAAGAATTTTGAACATCAATTTATTAGCATGTAAAATGAGCACAACTGTGCAGCAGTTTGAACATTTTGGCGTTGCCCTTCTTTGGAATTGTAATGAAAACTGACCTTTTCCACCCTTGTGGCCACTGTGGCTGAGTTTTCCAAATTTGTTGACATACTGAGTGCAGCACTTTAACAGCATCATCTTTTAGGATTTGAAATAGCTCAGCTGGAATCCATCATCTCCACAAGCTTTGTTCTCAGTAATGCTTCCTAAGGCCCACTTGACTTCACACTCCAGGATGTATGTATGGCTCTAGGGAGTGACCACACCATCATGGTTATCTGGGTTATTAAGACATTTCTGTACAGTTTTTCTGTGTATTCTTGCCACCTCTTCCTAGTATATTCTGCTTCTGTTAGGTCCTTACCATTTCTGTCCTTTATTGTGCCCATTGTGCATGAAATATTCCCTTAATATCTCTGATCTTCTTAAAGAGATTTCTAGTCTTTCCCATTTATTGCTTTGCATTGTTCACTTAAGAAGGCTTTCTTATCTCTCCTTGCTATTCTTTAGCACTCTGCACTCAGATGGGTATATCTTTCCTTTTCTCTTTTGTCTTTTGCTTCTCTTCTTTTATCAGTTATTTGTAAGGCCTCCTTGGAAAACTGTTTTGCCCTCTTGCATTTCTTTTTCTTGGAGATGCCTTTGGTCATTGACTCCTATACAGTGTTAAGAACCTCCATCCATAGTTCCTCAGGCACTCTATCAGATCTAATCCCTTGAATCTATTTGTCACCTCCACTGTATAATCATAAGGAATGTGATTTAGGTCAAACCTGAATGGCCTAGTGCTTTTCCCTACTTTCTTCAATTTAAGGCTAAATTTTGCAATAAGGAGCTCATGGTGTGAGCCACAGCTCAAATCTTGTTTTTGCTGGTTGTATAGAGCTTTTCTATCTTCAGATACAAATAATATAATCAGTCTGATTTCAGTATTGACCATTTGGTGATATCCATGTGTAGAGTTGTTTGTTGGAAAAGGGTGTTTGCTATAACCAGTGCATTCTCTTGACAGAACTCTGTAAACAAGCTGCTGCTGCTGCTGCTGCTAAGTCGCTTCAGTCGTGTCCGACTCTGTGCAACCCCATAGACGGCAGCCCACCAGGCTCCCGCGCCCCTGAGATCCTCAAGACAAGAACATTGGAGTGGTTTGCCATTTCCTTCTTCAATGCATGAAAGTGAAAAGTGAAAGTGAAGTCACTCAGTCATGTCCGACTCTTAGCCACCCCACGGACTGCAGCCCACCAGGCTTCTCCATCCATGGGATTTTCCAGGCAAGAGTACTGGAGTGGGGTGCCATTGCCTTCTCCGGTAAACAAGCTAGTCCTTACAAATGAGAGAGGGAAGGGGGCAAGTGCAAGAAGAGGTAGAGAATGGAGTCATATAAAATAGCAGGTATTGTTCCAAACAAGGAATGATTGCCTTAATCTTGTAATAAGTTGTGCAGGAACCACTGTCTATACACCTGAATCTAATCTGAAACTGTAAATCACCTCCACTTCAGTGAATGACCCAATCAAGCCCATCCATTCATCCAGCAAACTCTGCATGGGACCCTGCTGGGACGCTTCCTCTTACACTTTTAATCCCTACTCCTCCCAGGGGCATTCAAGGTTTTCAATCCTGGTTTCCCTTGTACCCCCATGACTGCAAAATTACAAGCAGTTGCTTTATGTCTCCCCACAAACCATAAAATGCCAACATTCAGATTAATTCAACAAAGCCTCTGTCTTCAACCAGAGATACACAAAACAACACTCCTATCTTTTCAGGATCCAAAACACTGCAGAATAATATCTTTAGTACTAGAAGACTTACCCATAGACCACTGACAGAAAGTTCCTACTTCTTGGTAAACTTTAGGAGTACTTCAGTTGACACTAGGCTAGAGACATGGATGTCCTTATCCAACCCACTGTTCCACTTGTATAAAAGGAATATCCAATTAAAAGATGAGAGACAGATAAGAGACAGGTCAACAAAACAAAGACACAATACTCCCATGATTTGGAAACAGTTTTGTTTTTACTGGGATTCCTGGTGGCTCAGATGGTAAAGAATCTGACTGCAATGCAGGAAATCAGAGTTCAGTCCTTGTGTTGGGAAGAGCTCCTGCAGAAGGGAATGGGAATAAACTCCAATACTCTCACTGGCGAACTCTATGGACAGAGGAGCCTGGCAAGCTACAGTCCATGGGGTCCCAAAGAGCCATAAATGACTGGGCTATTAACACTTTTCACTTATCTTTATTGGTCAGTCAGGAGAATCAACCCATAAGCCATGGCTGACACGAAGCGCTTCTGCAGGATACCAGGTAAATCTAGGAATCACCTGTTTCTATGTGCCAGTCACAGTGGGAAGAATTCATGTGGGGTCTTCTTTTTAAATTTTTAATTGAAGGATAATTCCCCTGGAGGAGGGCATGGCATCCCACTCCAGTATTCTTGCCTGGACTGAGGAGCTACAGTCCATGGAGACATGACTAAGCAACTAAGCAGCAGCAAAAATAATTGGAGAACTAGTTTACAATATTGTCTTGGTTTCTGACATACATCAGCATGAATCAGATATAGGTATACATGTGTCCCCTCCTTCTTGAACTTCTCTTTCACCTCCAACCCCATACCACCCCTCTAGGTTCTCACAGAGCACTGAATTTGTGCTCCCTGTGTCATGCAACAGATTCCCCATGTGTGGTCTTAAAACGATTAAAATCACAGAATCTGGAGAATTAAAGACTTTTATGTGATAAGGAGATTTCTATTTTAAAAACATCCAAAAAAAAAAAGAAATGGAAATGGTTGGGTAGGGGGAGGATGGCAAATTTTATTAAAAACCCACAAACTCAGCAACAGAGTTCAACTATTGCCAATCTCAGCATTCAGAAAGAGGAGGGATTGTCAGAGTGATTTCTCTGACAATTCTGTGTTTTGTATCCACCAAACATTTTGTCCACACTCTTCAGTGGATATTGGCTAGATTCAACATACACACAGACGTGTACACAAGAGACTACGGCCATCCAGAAAAGCTCACACTGGGCAGTGTTGTCATAAACTAGCATGGACAATAGGGACAAAATCTAGTCAACAAAAGATTTAATAATTACTCTATTGGTAGGAATATGAGGGGAAGAGGCAGAGGTAGGGTGCCTGGGAAAGGATAGCTTTTGAGAGAAAAGTGCTGACAGTTGGGTTTGAAGGAAAATTAGGGGTGGAGGTGGGATAGAACTACTTCAGGGTAACCTCTCTAGAGAAAAACCCAAGCAGCTGTCTGAAAGCACACTGTATTTTAGGAGGCCTTTCTTTGCCCAGGAGAGGTTCCTTGCTAGCGATCTAGCCATCTAGACGCTGATTTTCAACTGATGCAAAATTCTGCAGGGCAGCATGCTTCCAATAATCATCTGGCTCTTGCCATACTTGTGAAGTGGGCCATGTACACACAGCCATCATGAGAAGACTGTCCTAGTCCACACCATTGTAAGGCGGGTGTGCAGTTTACTGTAGGATCAGGGTTGTTCGCTCCTTGCCAGGAGGACTGTGAGGGCGCTGGCAGCACCTGAGGGGACCCAGACTAGGAGAGAGTGTTAAAGGTTGGAGTGGTGAGTCTCAAAAGGCCTCCTGCAGCTCCACTTCCAGGTGGTCATGATGGTGAGGAGAGCCTCTCTGGGCTAGGGTTGGTTGCCGAAGCCAGGACTCTGGGAAGGAGCCCTGTGCATCTAGGTCGTGAAGAACAGGGCAGGCCACCAGCAGCATCCATCCCATGGGGCAGGTACTCGGCATGCAGGTCCACATACTCCTCGTGGGCAGAAAAATCCTGGCCCCAGGACTGTGTACTTGCCAGGAGGGCCCAGGACAGCAGCCTAGTTCCAGGATCTGTACCCATGTCTGAGCCCAGTAGGGCCTCGGGGATCAGCATGAGGATGTGATCTCCAAGAGACCCTTGTACCACAGACGTGGACTCCTGCTTCAGCAGCAGGTCTATGTGCTCCAGGGGCAAAAGCAAAGCACAGCTGGCGGGCACACCAGCTCAGCGGTGGGTTTGCTCTCGGCCTGGGGCTTCCTCCCATCTTCCAATTTGGGTGCCACCTCGGACTCGGGCTCAGGATCGGATTCGGACTCTGGGCGCTCCTGCACCTCCATTCGACAGTGAGGAGCTCGGTCCTGCACGCTGTGACGGGTCTTGACCACAGGCGAGGCAAGCCAGAGTGGGCTGGTTGGACCTCAAGACAGAGCGCTGCTGGGGAGTCCACAGAGGGCCTGGGCCAACTCCTGGGAGACCCACAGCCCTCGCTACTAGGGGAGCCACCTTCAGTGGGTCAGCTTTCTGGTCACCGAAGCCCACTCCTCGGCGCACGCACCAGGGATGGCCAAAGCTGCGAGTGAGGCCAGCACATGGCGCAAAGAATACAACCTGGCCCCTAGGCTCCGGCCCCTCTGAGGTTCCACGGGGTAGAACTCGCCAGACCTGAGCAGCCTGATTGACAACCCTGGCTCTGGCTGGAAGGTCACCTTAGGGATCTGTGTTTAGAGGACTACCCTATAGTTTACAGGGTCCCCGAATATTCCCGAGGCTCTAAGGATGGGTTTCCAAGTCACATGCTCTGCTTTCTCAAAGTAGATCTCAGAGACAGAAAACCTTAACCCAAAAGCCCATTGCCCTTAGGGTCACAAGGACCTGTAGGTCCCTATTCCCATTGACTCTCTCCACCCCCACCACCCCCATCCCCCAAACCCCACCAGGCATGTCCTGGCCTCTTTTATTTGGCTCCCAAACTAACATGCTTAGTGACAGAAATGACAAATACTGTATGGCATTGCCTACATGGGCAATGTAAAAAAACGTGGATGAATGTATGTGCAACACTGAAACAGACTCAAATGTAAAGTAAACACGCTAATCCTTACCAAATGGGAGAAGGAAGTGGAAAGGGGCAAAAGAGGTAGGAGATGAAGTCATAGGAACTAGCAGGTATTGTTCCAAAGAGGAATTACTGTCTTGACTTGGTAATAAGTTGTAAAAATCTAGGAGCAGTAAGGCTGCTGAATCACTCGTCTGTACACCTTAATCTAATCTGTAAGGGGAAATCATCGATAAATAACCCAATCAAATCATCCATCCATCCATCCATTCATCCATATTACTCTGGAAGCATCCTTGCTGGAACTGCTTTTTTCTTTCACCTTCAATTTCCAAGTCCTCTGCAGTACCTGAAGCCCCCCAGATGCTCTCATTGGCCCTTCTGCCAGCTTTTTGATGGACCCCCAAAGACCCCCAAATTCCATGTACCTGCTTTTTGTGTACTCAGAAACTATGAGATGCCAACACTTGGAATAATAATTTGACAAAGTCTTTGTCATCACACAGACACACCAAACAATCTCCTAAGATTTCAGGATCAGAAAAACTGCAAACTAAGGTTTTCAGTACTAGAAGGGATGCTGACAAACCACATACAGAAAGGTACTACTTCATGGTAACATTTAAAAGCATTTCCCTTGACACCAGGCATGAGACTTCAAAGCCCCTATCTAACCGATAATTCCGCACTTGTCAAAGAATATCCAGTCAAAAGATGAAAGAAAGATAAGGGGCAGGTAAATAAAGACAGTACTCTCATGATTTGAAAATTCTTTTGTATTTTTGGTCAAGCAGGAGAACCTACCCATAAACTATGACCAAAGTGAAGATGTTTTGCAGAGTAGTAGGTCAGCCTAAGAACCATCTATTCCTAGGTGCCAGTCACAATGGACAAAATACACCTGGGTTCTTCTTTTCTTAGGTTTTATTTTTAATTGGAGGACAATTACAATATTCTGTTTCTTTCTGCCAAACATCAACATGAACGATCCATAAGTATACATATGTCACCTCCTTCTTGAACCTCCCTCCCACCTCCCACCCCATACCACCCTTCTAGCTTGTCAAAGGACACTGGATTTGTGCTCCTTGTGTCATACAGTAAATTCCCCATGTGGGGTCTTAAAACATTTAAAAATACAAAGTCTGGAGAATTACATACTTTTCCATGACAGCATATTTCTATTTTTTAAAAATATCAGAAGAAAAGAATGGGAAACTGTTGGCTTGGTGGGGGGGTGGATCACAAATTTTATTAAAAACCAGTAACTGAGTTCAACTAGTTGCCAACCTCAGCACTCAGAAAGAGGAGAGCACATGATCTCTCTGAAAAATTCTGTGTTTGATATCCAAAAACACTTTGTCCACATTCTTCAGTGGATATTGGCTAGATTCAACACACACAAGAGCTACACTGGCCATCCAGAAAAGCTTACAATGGGCAGAGTGATGTATTTAAGCTAGCATGGACAATAGAGACAAAATCCTGTCAACAAGAGATCAAGTAATTACTCTATTGGTGGGAATACGAGGGGAAGAGGCAGAGATAGGGTGCCTGGGAAAGGATGGCTTTGAGATAAAAGTGCTGGGAGTTAGATTAGAAGGGAAATTGGGGGTGGAGGTGGGATAGAGCTGCTCAGGGTGAACTCCCTAGAGAAAAACCTAAGCAGCTATCCAAAAGCATGCTGTATTTCAGGAGGTTTTTCTTTGCTCAGGTGATCTCTACCAGTATTCTAACCAGCTAGATGCTAATTTTGCAACCAAGGCAAAGTTCTGGAATGCAGCAGGCATCCATGGTCATCTGGCTCTTGTGATGCTTACCAGGTGGGCAATGTACACAGAGCCATCATCAGAAGGTTCTGTCCTAGTCCTCAGCCTGGTCAGATGTGGAGACTGGGGAGCTTAATGGGGGGGGGTGAGGTCCATGGGACCAGGGACAGAGGTGGGATGGGGTGGGGTGTAGCTCCAGGGAGGCTGGTGGCAGTTTTGACAGCTCCACTAGATAAAAACAAACAACCCAACCCAAACACAGGCAGAAGATCTGAATAAACTCCTTGATCCAAAGAAGAAAGGAAGATGCCTAACAGACATGTGAAAAGATGCTTCAGTTCACTAATTGTTAGAGAAAAAAACTTTCAAAAACCCATGGCTTATCACCTCGCAGATGTCAGAATGGCTGTCATCTGAAAGTCTTCCAAAAGAAATATTTTCTAGGATATGAGGAATAGGCAATCCCCAAACACTGTTGGGAATGACAACTGGGACAGCCACTGTGCAAAAGAAAATAAATTCTCCTCCAAGCACTACAGGTAGAGACTGTACCATCCAGACATTCCATTCCTGAGTATACATCCAGAAAACAAAACAAAATCTCCTTAAAAGTGAGCCATGAACAGGATGTTGATAGCACAACTACAGAAAATAGCCAAAACATGGAAGCAACCCTAGTACCCATCCACAGAAAGAGGTACAGGAGAGGAGGGACACACAAGTAAACTCACACACACACACACACACACACACACACACACACACACACACACACACCCCCCCAAATGGAATATTATGCTGCCAGAGGTAAGAGTGGGTTTCTGTTTTCAGGAAACGGCAAATCTAGCATCACTAGCATGCTTAGTGAAAGAAGGCTGACTGAGATTGACAAACACTGTATGGCATCACCGCCGTAGACAGCATAAAGAATGAATATGGATTAATGCAGGTGCAACAGTGAAACAGACTCAAAAGTAAACAAATTAGTCCATATAAACTAGGAGAGGAAAGGATGCAGGGGCAAAAAGAGGTGGGGTGAAATCCTGCAAACTAGCATGTACTATCCAAACAGGGAATGACTGCCTTGACTTTGTAATAAGTTGTACAGCCCGAGCATCAAGAAAGATGAATTGCTAGTAGTCCATCTTAATCTAATCTAAATGGTGAATCATCTCCACTTTAATAAATAACCCAATCAAACCATCAATACATTAACCCATCCATCAAACCCTAGGCCCTACCCTTCTGGAATGCTCTTCCCCATCCATCTTCAATTCCTAAGACCTACCATGGGCATTCAAGGTTTCTGATTCCTGAAGCCCCAAATTTCTCCCATTGGCTCTTCTGCTAGGTTTCTCCATGGCCTCCTAAAAACTTCAGATTCCCAGTAGCTGCTTTATGTCCCCACAAATCAGGAAATGCCAACAGTTAAAATACTTTGATAAAGTCTCTATCCTCAAGCACAGAGACACAAAACAAGACTCTGAAATTTTCAGGATCAGAAACACTACAAACCATCATTTCCATACTAGAACACTTACAAACCACATAGAGAGAGCTCCTGCTTTATGATAATGCTAAAAGCACTTCCATTGACACCAGGCATAAGACCCTGGAGGCCCCTACCCAACCCATAGTTCTGCCCTTGACAAGGAATATCCAGTCAAAAGATGAAGGAAAGATAAGAGGCAGGTAAACAATACAAAGACATAATACTATCATGATTTGGAGATACTTTTGTCTTTACTGGTCAGGCAGGAGAATCTATACATAAACCATGGCCAACAGGAAGTTGTTTTTTAGGATACCAAGACAATCTAAGAACCAACTGTCTCTCAGTGGCAGTCACAATGGATAAAATACATGTGGGGTCTTCTTTTTTATTTTTTATATGAGGCTAATTACAATACTCTTTCATTCTCCCAAACATCAACATGAATCAGCCATAGGTATACATATGTCCTCTCCTTCTTGAACCTCCCTCCCACATCCCACCTATTCTACCCCTCTAGGTTGTAACACAGCATGGGATTTGTGCTCCTGTGTCATATAGCAAATTTCCCATGTGGGTGTTTTAAAAACAATTCCAAACACAGAATCTGAAGAATTATAGACTTTTGCATGACAGCAGATTTCTATTATAAAAACAATGGGAAACAGTGAGCTTAAGGGGAGGGAGTCACAAATTTTAAAACCCACAAACCCAGTACAGAATTCAACCATTGCCAACCTCAGCACTCAGAAAGAGGAGGGCACATGATCCCTCTTCACAGCTTTGTGTTTGGTATCCACCAGATACTTTGTCCACAATCTTTGATCTTCTGAAAGCAAATTGTATTTCAGGAGACTTTTCTTTGTCCTGGTGAGTTTCTTGCCAGTGTTCTAGTCAGCTAGATGCTGATTTTGCAACTGATGGAAAATTCTTCAACACAGTTCAGTTCAGTTCAGTTCAGTCGTTCAGTCGCGTCAGACTCTGCAACCCCATGAATCGCAGCACGCCAGGCCTCCCTGTCCATCACCAACTCCCAGAGTTCACTCAGACTCACGTCCATCGAGTCAGTGATGCCATCCAGCCATCTCATCCTCTGTCATCCCCTTCTCCTCCTGCCCCCAATCCCTCCCAGCATCAGAGTCTTTTCCAATGAGTCAACTCTTCGCATGAGGTGGCCAAAGTACTGGAGTTTCAGCTTCAGCATCATTCCCTCCAAAGAAATCCCAGGGCTGATCTCCTTCAGAATGGACTGGTTGCATCTCCTTGCAGTCCAAGAGACTCTCAAGAGTCTTTTCCAACACCACAGTTCAAAAGCATTTTGAAGTGATTTTGCAACTGATGGAAAATTCTGCAACACAGCAAGCATCCAAAACTCATCTGGCTCTTGAGATGCTTGCCAGTGGTCACCTGCACACAGAGCCCTCATCAGAAGACTCTGATCTGGTCCCCAGCCTGGCGGTGAGTGGGGATGGGATCAGTTCATTGCAGGATCAGGCTTCTCCGTGCCTTGCAAGGAGGACCCTGAGGACGCTTCGGGCGCTCCACAGGACCAGGACTAGGAGAAGGTGGTAGAGGTTGAAGTGGGGAGTCGTGGAAGGCCTCCAGCAGGTGCAAGTCCAGGTAATCGTCGTGGTGAGAAGAGCCTTTCTCTGGACTAAGGTTGGTCTCCTGACGCCAGGGCTCTAGGAAGGAGCCCTGCAGCTCTGGGTCACAGAGGACAGAGACGGGGCTGCCTGTAGCATCCATCCAAGGCCACGGGAAGTTGGCGTGCAGGTCAGCGTCGTCCTCATTGGCCTCTTCTCGGAAGGCGATCTCTTGCACAGCTGGGCAGAATTCAGGCTCCAGGGCCATGTACTCGCCAGGAAGGCCCAGGACAGCAGCCGGGTCCAGGATCTGTACCCTCGGCGCTTCCCACATCCGAGTCCAGGAGAGCCTCGGGGGCCAGCACGAGGATTTGATCTCCGAGAGACACTTGCACCATGGACATGGAGTCCGGCTCCAGCAGCAGGTCGACGTGCTCTAGAGGCAGGTGCAGGGCAAAGCCAGAGGGCACAACCAGCTGGGCTGTGGATGGGCACTCTATGGAGGGCTCCATCCCGCCCGCTAGGCTGGGTCCCACCTTGGACTCGGACTCAGGCTCAGGCTCAAATTCAGACTCGGACTCCGGAAACCAGCTCCTCGGTTCGGCGGCGTTTGGCTGGGCCGGGTCCTCCGGCCTGCGGTCCCCACAGATCGTCAGGGGAAGCGCTGAGACTGCGGGGCCGGCTGCCCATCACAACGACCGAAGGACGGTACACCCGAGACTTGACAGAGGGCAACGAGGCACTCGGTCCAGCTCGCTGTGACAGGTCTCCAAGACCTGTAAGGCAAACCGGAGCGGGCTGGCTGGGGCGCAGGACCTGGTGATGCTGAGCGAGTCCTCAGATATCTGGGGCTAACTCCCGGGAGACTCACTGTCCATGCACGCAGGGCAGCCGCGTTCAGCGCTTCAGCTCGTCACCGAAGCCCACTCCTTGGCACAACCACGGGCGGTGGCCAATGTTGCAAGTGAGGCCAGCGCATCCCGCACCGCAGTAAATACTTCCCTGCCCCTAGGCTCCGCCCCCCTTCCAGGCTCTGTCGCGAGAACTCGCTGGACCTAATCTGCCTGATTGACAGCCCTGACTATGACTGGTAATTCACCTTAGAGAACTACCGCTAGAGAACTACCCTAGGATTACCGGGTCCCCAAATGATTCTACTACTCTAAGGCTAGGCGTCCAGGGTCACGTGCTTTGGTTCCAAAAAGCGGACCTCAGAAGCAGAAAAACTTAACCAGAAATCCTACTCCCTATAGAGTCCCAAGGAACTCTAGGTCCCTATCACACCGACTCCCTGCCCCAGGCGCATCCTGGCCTCTTTTATTTCGGCCCCAGCCTGGGGTTGAGTCTGGGATGGCATCCTGAAGTCTCCCTGGGCCGAACTAGTCAGGGGCGGTCAGATCCTCCAAGTTAAAGTGAAAGTGAAGTCGCTCAGTCCTGTCCGACTCTTAGCTACCCCCCTGGACTGCGGCCCACCAGGCTCCTCAGTCCATGGGATTTTCCAGGCAAGAATACTGGAGTGGGATGCCATTTCCTTCTCCACAAATCCTTCAAGCGGGGTTCAAAGGGAAGGGGGCTCTTAGAACAGAGGATGTTATCAGCATCTGCTGCAGGATCAACTTTTACTTCTATCCCTGGAGCAGGTCGGTGCTCATGGAGAGAGTTCCAGCAGCTGAACCAAAGGTTCACACCCTCTGCTAGGACAGAAACTACACTCAAGAGGTGGAGCTTTTAGAGCCCAAAGGACAGATGATGGAAATGCCAAGCACAAGGAAGAATCCATCTGCCCAGGATCCAGGAACCCGCATAACTGCACCTGATCAGTCAGCAGGCTCAAAAGGCAAAGCCTTGGATCCACATGTCACGGGAAAGGTTTGCCTATGGCACCCATCCTCCTGCCCAAGCGTAGATGTGGCTCAACTTTCTCTCCAGTGTTCCCAGAGGGAAAACACCCTACATTGTCTTTGGAATGCAGAATACTGTCACAGGGTTGCATACAAGAGGAAAAGACCTCCCTGCTCACTCCCTCTCCTTTCGGCCCATGCTGGCTCACTTTTATCTTTTCACACCATAGCATTTCCTGTATATTCTCATCCGTAGAGTAGCATTGAATTCCTTTCCACAGAATTTTATTTATCAGTCCTCTCTCCAAGGACATTGAACCTAGTGGTCTGTGATGGGTGGGCACAGGGATCTTCTGGCCAATCAGGATAAAGATTCAGATTCCTTGCCAGCTACCCAGGAACACAGAACAGAATTCCTGCAGTGAAGGACCCTGGAATTCAATGTAAGCCCCTCACCAAAGATGTCACTGGATGCCAGTGTTGAAAGTCAAAACACTTCTTTCCTTTCAGTATTGGAGTGTTTCAGGTACCAGGGTGGTGGGTCTTCAAGGTCAGAACCCTGCTGGATGGTAACAAAGGCAACAGGGATACTCCAAAGTCCATGGCCAGCATTCAGTGTTTGCCATGCACTACTGGTCATAATTGGGTCTCATGGCTGAAACTCCACTATCCCTGGCCAAGGGTCAACAAATTCCCCTGAGGGGATGTTTCAGGTGTAGGTGCTGGCAAGGTGCATGGGTGCTGGGTTCACGGAGGCTCTGCTGGGATCCCGAGTTCCCATGGGGTGAACCTGAACACAAGAGGCACCAAACTATAATTCCAGGAGATGGAAGCAGACCTATCCTTGTATTCTTTAGAAAGAGGTTACTGAGAGCTAAATGTGGGAGCTTTAAGCAAGGGAAAGTAGGGCCCATGGGGCCAGAAGCTGGGGGCCAGAGTCTAGTTGTGGTTCCAAGGAGCAGGGAGGGAACATCTACCTTAAAGCTGAAGCATATTACAAGCAAACTTTGAAAGTCCCATGCCTCTCACCTCTCCTTCCTTTGGAAAAAGGGTTTCCATTCAGGAGACTGGAGGGTGCAAAAGACACAGAGATGCCAAAGCTCCCCAGGGCACACACAAGGGTTCAGAGCCTGTGATCTGGTGAGGAACAGGACCCTCAGCTTGGTTACTCCTGTCCCTACTTGGTGCCATCTCAGATGGGCTCTTCTCTCAACCTTAGCACTTTCACATCTGGGCTCATCATTGTCCTGGACCTGGGGAATCCTCATAGTGACTTCCCCTCCAGAGGGAAGGTGGCCCTGTCTTGAGACAAAGACAGGCAGCAGGAGGGGAAAGGAAACAACTACCTTGTGGAATAAAGGCCCCTGAGGACAAACATACAGCTAACATCACACTCAAAGGGAGCACCTCAAACCCTTTATTCCCACCTCCCAAAACCATATGAGGATGTCCCCTCACCCCTTCTATTACACAGAGTATCACAAGCTTTAACCCCAGCAATTGGCCAAAAATAAGAAAGAAAATGCACCCACCATGGATGGGAAGTACTAAAACTGCCAATATTAGTACATGGTATGATTCCTTAGAGAAAAAAACTTACAAGTCTCCACCCCAAAATGACAAGTGCTAACCAATGAATCTACAAAATTAAATACAGAAAATTGCTGCTTTTCTATACATTAGGAAGGAATTGTCTGAAATGGAAAAAAATAGAGGAGAAGAATCCCATCTCTGACCTCCTCTAGAAAAATTCAACCTTGGATACAACTAACCAAGGAGTTGAAAGACTGTATTCTAAAAACTTGAAAACACTGACCAAGGCAATGGAAGATGACACAAAGATATCAAAAGACATCCCTAGCTCTGGGATTGTAAGGATTGCTATTGTTCAAATGACCATACTATCTGAAGGAATCAAGAGATTGAAGGAAATGCCTAGAAAACACCCAGGGCATTTTTCTGAGAACTAGTACAAATATTCCAAATGTCATAGGGAGCTACACAGGACCCAACCTGACAAAGCAAGTCAGGAAAGAATAAACAATGAAAAAGAAGGCTGAAGCTACAACACTCCCAGACTTCAGACCAAATTGCAAAGCTACAGAAATTAAAACAGCATGGTACTGGCACAGAAACACATATGGAGGTCAACAAAACAGAATACAGATCCAAGACATGAGCCCAGATTATATACAGCCAGCTACAGCCAATGAGTTTGCCATCTAAAAGGCATGAATACATAACAGGCAAGAGACAGTCTCTTCAGCACTTGTTGCAGGCACAACTGGACACTTACATGGACAACAATGAGACTAGAACACTACCATACACCTTCAACAAACACAAACTCAAAATGAGTTACAGGCCTATGAGAGAGATCTGAATCCGTTAAAATCTTCAATGCGATACTGGCTCTTAGACATAAACCAGGGCAATATCTTTTTAAATGGATCTGTCCCCTAAGACAAAAGTCATCTAAGCAAACCTAGACATAAGGGACCTAGGTGAACTTCAAAGCTTTCACACAACACAGGAAACCAGGGACAAACCCAAGACAAACCACAAGATCTGCAAGTGATATGATGGATCCAAACCTATAAACAGTTACTATATACCCATAGAATAAAAATGAACAAAGAGCCCAATCCAAACATAGATAGAAGATCTAACTACACTTTTGGTCCAAAGAAGAGAGGCAGATGCCTAAAAGCCCTGTTAAAAGATGCTCCAAATCAATAATAATTAGAGGAATTCAACTTCAAAACAATATCACATATCACCTCTCAACTGTCATAATGGCTAGAATCTGAAAGTCTTCAAAAAGAAATATTCTCTAGGATGTGAGCAATAGAGAATCCCCAGACACTGTTCCTAGAAATGATAATTGGGACAGTTCAGTTCAGTAGCTCAGTCATGTCTGACTCTTTGCAACCCCATGAATCACAGCACGGCAGGCCTCCCTGTCCATCACCAACTCCCGGAGTTCACTCAGACTCATGTCCATTGAGTCGGTGATGCCATCCAGCCATCTTATCCTCTGTCATCCCCTTCTCCTCCTTCCCTCAATCCCTCCCAGAATCAGAGTCTTTTCCAGTGAGTTAACTCTTCCCATGAGGTGGCCAAAGTATTGGAGTTTCAGCTTCAGCATCATTCCCTCCAAAGAAATCCCAGGGCTAAACTCCTTCAGAATAGACTGGTTGGATCTCCTTGCAGTCCAAGGGACTCTCAAGAGTCTTCTCCAACACCACAGCTCAAAAGCATCAACTCTTCAGTGCTCAGCTTTCTTCACAATCCAACTCTCACATCCATACATGACCACCGGAAAACCATAGCCTTGACTAGATGGACTTTTGTTGGCAAAGTAATGTCTCTGCTTTTGAATATGCTGGTCATAACTTTTCTTCCAAGGAGTAAGCGTCTTTTAATTTCATGGCTGCAGTCACCATGTGCAGTGATTTTGGAGCCCCCACAAGTAAAGTCTGACACTGTTTCCACTGTTTCCCCATCTATTTCCCATGAAGTGATGGGACCAGATGCCATGATCTTCGTTTTCTGAATGTTGAGCTTTAAACTAACTTTTTCACTCTCCTCTTTCACTTTCATCAAGAGGCTTTTTAGTCCGTCTTCACTTTCTGCCATAAGGGTGGTGTTATCTGCATATCTGAGGTTATTGATATTTCTCCCAGCAATCTTGATTCCAGCTTGTGCTTCTTCCAGCCCAGCATTTCTCATGATGTACTCTGCATGTAAGTTAAATAAGCAGGGTGACAATATACAGCCTTGACGGACTCCCTTTCCTATTTGGAACCAGTCTGTTGTTCCATGTCCAGTTCTAACTGTTGCTTCCTAACCTGCATATAAGTTTCTCAAGAGGTAGGTCAGGTGTTCTGGTATTCCCATCTCTTTCAGAATTTTCTACAGTTTATTGTGATCCACACAGTCAAAGGCTTTGGCATAGTCAATAAAGCAGAAATACATGTTTTTCTGGAACTCTCTTGCTTTTTTGATGATCCAGTGGTTGTTGGCAATTTGATCTCTGGTTCCTCTGCCTTTTCTAAAACCAGCTTGAACATCAGGGAGTTCATGGTTTATGTATTGCTGAATTGGGACAGCCACTATGCAAAGCAGCATAATTGTTCCTCCAAGAACTACAGGGGAGACATTGTGTTACCCAGACATTCCATTCCTGAGTATACATCCAGAAAACAACAAAAACTCTCCTTAGAAGTGAGCCATGAACCCGGATGTTGATAGTACCAGTACAGACAATAGGCAAACATGGAAGCAACCCCAGTGCTCATCCACAGAAAATAGATACAGAAGAGGAGGAACACACACATACACACCAAATGGAATATTATGCTGCCAGGAAAAAGAGTGAATTTCTGCCATCTGCAGAAACCTGGATGAACCTAGCACCACTAACATGCTTAGTGATATAAGGCTGACTGAGAATGACAAATACTGTATGATATCACCAACATGGAATGTGTAAAACAGAATATGGATGAATGCAGGTGCAACAGTGAAACAGACTGAAAGATAAATAAACTAGTCCATAGCAACTAGGACAGGAAAGGGGGCAGGGACACAAATAGGTATGTAATGAAGATCTGCACTAGGTATTGTTCCAAACAGGGAATGACTGCCCTGACTTTGTAATAAGTTGTAAGGCCCCAGGATTGGGAAAGATGATGAATCACTTGTAGTCTATCTTAATCTAATCTAAAAGGTGAATCACCTCCACTTTAATAAATAACCCAATCAAACCATCAATACATTAACCCATCCATCAAACCCTAGACCCTACCCTTCTGGAATGCTCTTCCTCATCCATCTTCAATTCCTAAGACCTACCATGGGCATTCAAGGTTTCCAATTCCTGAAGCCCCAAATTCCTCTCATTGGCACTTCTGCTCGGTTTCTCCATAGACTCCTAAAGACCCTCAAATTCCCAGTAGCTGCTTTATGTCCCCACAAACCATGAAATGCCAACATTTGGAATAATTTTACTAAGTCTCTGTCCTCAAGCACAAAGACACAAAATAAGACTCTGAAGGTTTCAGGATCACAAAGACTACAAACTAAAATTATCGTTTCAGTACTAGAACACTTACAAATCATGTAGAGAAAGGTCCTGCTTCATGGTAATCCTAGAGCACTCCCACTGACACCAGGCATGAGACCCAGAAGCCCCTGCCTAACCCACAGTTATGCCCTTGGCAAGGAATAGCCAGTCAAAAGAAGGAGGAAAGATAAGAGGCAGCAAAGATACAACACTCATGATTTGGAGATACTTTTTTCTTTATCGGTCAGGCAGGAGAATCTATCCATAAATCATGAGGCTGTTTTGCAGGATACTATTTCAACCTAGGGCTTTCCTAGTAGCTCAGCTGATAAAGAATCTGCCTGCAATGCAGGAGACCCCTGTTCTATCCCTGGGTCAGGTAGATCCCCTGGAGAAGGGATAGGCTACCCACTCCAGCATTCTTGCTTGGAGAATCCCCATGGACAGAGGAGCATGGTGGGCTACAGTCCATGGAGTTGCAAAGAGTCACACATGACTGAAGGATTAAGTAAAGGTCAGCCTAAGAACCAACTGTTTCTAAGTGCCAGTCACAATGGAGAGAACACATGTGAAGTCTCCTTTTTACTTTTTACTGGAGGCTAATTACTTTACAACAGTCTGTTTGTTTGTTTTCCTACCAAACATCAACATGAATCAGCCACAGGTAAACACATGTTCCCTCTCTCTTGAACCTGCCTCCCACCTCTCACCCGATCTCACCCTCTAGATTATAACAGAGCACTGGATTTGTGCTTCCTGTGTCATACTGAAAATTCCCCATTGGGGTCTTAAAATGATTAAAAACACAAAATCTGGAGAATCACAGAATTTACATGAGGACAGATTTCTATTTTAAATATATATCAGAATGAAACAATGGGAAACAGTTGGCTTCAGAGAGACAGGGTCACAAATTTTATGAAAAACCCTCAAACCCAGTAACAGAGTTCAACCATTTGCCAACCTCAGCATTCACAAAGAGGAGGACATGTGATCGCTCTTCACAATTCTGTGTTTGGTATCCACCAAATACTTTTTCCACACTCTTCAGTGGATATTGGCTACATCCAACACACACACATGGAAGTATAGCAGTCATCCAGAGAAGCTCACACTGGGCTGTGGTTGTCATAAACTAGCATGGACACTAGGGACAAAATCTTGTAAACAAGAGATTAAATATCACTTTATTGACGGTAATATGAAGGGAAGGGGCAGAGGTAAAGTGCCTGGGAAAGGACAGCTTTTCATATAAAAGTTCTGGGACTTGGGTTGAAGGGACATTAAGAGTGAGAGTGAGGTAGAGCTATTTCAGGGTGACCTCCCTAGAGAAAAACCTAAGCAGCTGTCTGACTGTCTGAAAGCAGACTGTATTTCAGGAGGTTTTTCTTTGCCCAGATGAGCTTCCTTAACAGCATTCTAGTCAGCTAAATGCTGATTTTGCAATTGATGCAAAACCCTGCAATGTAGCATGCATCCAAAAGCCATCTGGCCCTTGCGATGCTTGCTGGTGAGCTATGTGCAGACAGCTAAAATCAGAAGACTCAAATCTGGTCCCCAAACCTGTAGGGGGTGTAGTTTGAGAGTTCAGTTCATTTCAGGATCAGGCTTCTCTGTGCTTTGGGCGGAGAATCTTGAGGGCACTGGAGGTGCTCCACGGGACGCAGAAAGGGAGGTAGAGGTTGGCAAGTCCAGGTGTCATCATGGTGAGAAGAGCCTCTCTGTGGACTAAGGTTGGTCGGCCGAGGCCAGGACTCTAGGAACAAGCCCTGTGGGTCTGGGTCACAGGGGACAGAGATGAGGCCTCCTGCAGCATTCATCCCAGACCACAAGTCACCATGCAGGTCCGTGTCTTCACTGCTACCTTCCTGGCTGGGAGTTCACTTTAGAGAACTACCTTTAGAGAATTACCTTACATTTACTGGGTTCCCAGATGATCCTGCCACTCTAAGGCTAGGCATCCAGGTTCACATGCTATGGTTTCCCAAAGTGGACCTCAGAGGCAGAAAAACTTTACCAGAAACTTTACCAGAAAACCCATTCCCCACTGAGTCCCAAGGACCTGGAGATCACTATTCACACTGATACCCCAGGAGCAATCAGGCCTCTTTTATTTTGACCCCAGTCTGGGGTGAGTCCGTGATGGCAACCTGAAGTCTCCCTGGGCGGAAAGAGTCAATGATGGTCAGATCCTCTGAGCAGGGTGCAAAGGAAAAGGGCTCTTGGCACAGAGGATCTTATCATTAGCCACTGCAGCATCAACTTTTACTTCTATCCCTGGAGCAGGTCAGTGCTCATGGAGATAGTGCCATCAACTGAACAAAAAGTTCACTTTCTCCACTTGAACCAAAACTATACCCAAGAGCAGAGCTGTCAGAGTCCAGTGGACTGATGATGGAAATGTCATGCACAAGGATGAACCCAGCAGCCCAGGAACACAGAACATATAGAGCTGAGTCAGACCAGGCAGGATCCCCTCCAGGTCATGCAGGCCTCAGCACCTTTGATCTAAGTGTCACTGGAAAGGCGTATCTATGCCCCCAGTCTTGTGGCCAAGGGAGGGTGTGGCTCAGCTTTCTCTCCAGAATTCATGGGGGAAACTCCCCACATTGACTTTGAAATTGGGAATACTTGCGCGTGGTTGCTGATGACAGTGAAATCACTGTTTCCACCCCAATCCTTTCAGCCCACACTGGCTTGCTTTGTCCCTTTTCACACTATTGAGTCATGCATACTCTTATTCTTGGGGCAGCATCAAATTCCTTTCCACAGAATTCCAGTTCCATGAGGCCTCTCTCCATGGCTATTGAAACTAGTGGTCTGTGATTGGCTGACAGTGGCATCCTATAACCAATTGTGGTAAAGCTTCAGATTCTTAGCCCACATCCCAGAAAAATGCCTCAGAATTCCTTCCAGCGAAGAACCTGGGAATTCAATGTAAGCACCTATCAAAAATTTCATTGGAATGGAAGATCATGCCACTTGTTTTCACTCATATTTGGAGGCATTCAGGTACAAGGGCAATGGGTGATCATGGTTGGAACCCACATGGTTGGTGACAAAAGAGACAGGGAAACTCAAATTTCCATGGCCAGCATTCATGGGCTTGCCCTGCACTACTAGTCAAAACAAGTAGTTTTGCCACAAAGGCTTCCCTTGTGGCTCAGTTGCTAAAGAATCTGCCTGCAGTCTGGGAGAACTGGGTTTGATCCCTGGTTTGGGAAATTCCCCTGGAGAAGGGAACAGCTACCCACTCCAGTATTCTGGCCTGGAGAATTCCATGGGGTCACAAAGAATTGGACACAACTGAGTGACTTTCACTTTCACTGGTCAAAACTGGTTTGCATGGATGGAACTTCTGTGTTCCTGGCCAAGGGCAAACAAGTTCCCTTGAGGTGGTAATTTAGGTGTAGTGGTGGTAGTTCCGTCGCTAAGTCATGTCTGACCCTTGCAACCCCATGGACTATAGCCTGCCAGGCTCCTCTGCCCATGGGATTCTCCAGGCAAGAATACTAGAGTGGGTCACCATTTCCTTCTCCAGGGCATCTTCCCAACACAGGAATCAAACCCAGGTCTCCTGTTTTGCAGGCAGATTCTTTACTGACTGAGCTATGAGGAAAGCCTGGGGTGCTACTAACGTATACAGGAGCTGGGGCACTGAGGCTAAGCTGGGAGCCTGAGTTTCCACGGGGTGAACATGGACACCAAAGGCAACAACCTCTGCAATTCCAGGAGATGGAAGCAGACACCACGTTTGTGTTCTTGAGAAAGAGGGTACTGAGAGATGGGGGAATGGAGCTTAAAGCCAGAGAAAGTAGGGACCATGGGGCCAGGGGTGGGGTCTGGGGTAGAGGAGGCTGATGGTGGTTCCAAAAATGGGAAGTAACACCTGCTTTAACACAAAGCATATTTCAAGCCATCTTGAATGTCTCCCCTCTCTCACCTCTGGCTCAGGGAGTAACAGGGATTCCATTCAGGAGACTGAGGGTGCTTGTGCCAGGTTGCAAAAGACACAAAGACAAACCTAAAGCTTTCCAAAACACAGGTAGACATTTGGAGCTCCTGGCCTGGCCAGAATGGGACCCTCCACCTGTTGGCTCCTGTCCCTGCTTGTGCCATCGCAATTGGGCTATTCTCACAAACTCAGCACTTTCATATCTGGGCTCATCATCACTGCCCTGGACTCAAGGAATCCTCACTGCCAGTATCCCTCCCAAGGGAATGTGGTCCTCTCTGGAGACAAAGACAGACAGGAGAAGAAGTGGGGAAACAAATACCTCTGTGGAAAAAGGTCATTGAGGACAAACACACAGCTAACATCAGACTCAAAGGAGAACAGCTCAAAGGAGATCCTCCTTGCAGGGTGCAAAGGAAAGGGCTCTTGGTACAGAGGAGCTTAGCAGCAGCTGCTGTGGGATCAACTTCTACATCGATCCCTGGAGCAGGTCAGCACTCATGGAGAGAGTTCCATCAACTGAACCAAAGGTTCACTTTCTCGGCTTGGACCAAAACTACACCCAAGAGGTTAAGCTGTTTATAGAGGGGCCACAATTTGGAGTAACTGTTACTGAATCATGTTCATTTGCCTTACAAACAGGAACTCAAACTCTGAGACACAGGAGATTTGCAGCAGAGAAAGGGTTTATTTTCAAGTCATTCAAGCAAGGAGACAGGAAAATAAACCTCAAATCCATCTTGCCAAAGGCCAGGGGTTTGTAATATATATGGGATAAAGAATTAGGGTGACCTGAGGCATAGAGAGGATGGGAAAAGGTGACTAGAAATAAGAAAAAGATGACATATCATCATTCTGGGCAGGTGCAACTAAGCTACATGCTGTTTCATAGGATGCATGTTCAGAAAATGATGGCATTAGTATTTTCTGAGGGTGGAGGTTTTGGCCCTCTGACTTCAAAAGGTCACTGATCAAACACTCTCCCAAGCCAGGAGGAGAATTGGTAGTCCCAACCAGTCTTAATCAGCTGGAATTCAGACAGAACAATAGCTGACTCCAATTTCTAGAGGGGGAAAAAAAAAAACATGGGGAAACATCTTAAAACTCTTACATCAGAGGTACTGATAAACAGAGGTCTTGAGGAGATCTTGTAAATTATTCTTTAGGCCACATGATGCTTGGAGCATATGCAAGTTCTGTAAAAACAATTAAGGTGAACTTGACCAGTGAAGGCAGATTACAGTTTACTATTAAGTTATAGTCTTATGCAGTGGTCCCCAGTTTTTTGCCACCAGGAACAGTTTTTTAAATTTATTTCTTTATTTTAATTGGAGGCTAATTACTTTACAATATTGTGGCGGGTTTTGCCATACATTGACATGACTCAGCCATAGCCGTACATATGACCCCCATCCCAAACCCTTTTCCCACCTCCCTCCACATCCTGTGCCTCTGGGTCATCCCAGTACACTGGCTTTGAGTGCCCTGTTTCATACATCGAACTTGGACTGGTCATCTATTTCACATATGGTTAATATACATGTTTCAATGCTATCCTCTCAAATCATCCCACCCTCACCTTCTCCCACAGGGTCCAAAAGTCTGTTCTTTACATCTGTGTCTCTTGTGCTGTTTTGCACATAACGTCATCATTACCATCTTTCTAAATTCCATATATATATGTTAATATACTGTATTTTTTTTTCTTTCTGACTTACTTCACTCTGTATAATAGGCTCCAGTTTCATTCACCTCATTAGAACTAACTCAGATACATTATTTTTAATAGCTGAGTAATATTCCATTGTGTACATGTACCACAACTTTCTTATCCATTTGTCTGCTCATGGAGATCTAGGTTGCTTCCATGTCCTAGCTTTTGTAAACAGTGCTGCAAGGAACCAGTTTTGTGAAAGACAATTTATCCATGAGACAAGGTTGGTGAATGCTTTGGGGATGATTCAAGTGCATCACATTTATTGTGCACTTTATTTGTATTATTATCATATCAGATCATCAGGCATTGGATCTCAGATGTTGGGGACCTATGGAGTGGATCTAACTGATGACTGCAAAGTAGGTTTCATGATGGCAATGTCAAGAGTTTGAGTCAATGAAGTAGGAAGGAGGACACAAGTACTGAAGGGGAAGAGAACTGAGAAGTCAAGGCTGGGGGAGAGGGAGTGGTAAGGGGCGAGATCCGTGAGAATATTAAACTCACCACAAATTACAACAGATGTGGAATGAGTGAGAATTACAGTGAATCAAGTGTTAAAAATATTTGAAGACTCTGATACACACACTTGTGTAACACTCACATTTGATAAGTGACTGGTATGTAGAATGACTGAACCTCAATTTTTTAAACAATATTTTATTTACAGATTATGATAATACTATGAAGGCCATAGAGAGAAGAATGATATAAAGACTAAGTCAAGAATGTCATTTCAAATAAAATGGCCAGAAATGCCCTTTTCAAGAAAGTGCTGTCTGAACTGGTCTTTGAAGAAGAAAGAATCGGCGCTGCATAAAGCTGGAGGAAGAGTTGAATCCTAACTTTTAATGGTTAAAAAAATAGAAGATAGGAATACTTCAAAGAATTAGATATAATATTGGCTAATAATCATGTGGGAAAATGATCCACCTTCATTTGCAATCATAAATGCAAAATGAAAACAGTGAGATAACATTTTACTGTACTAGGTTGGAAAACAGGTAAGAGTCTATTAATAAGAAATCTTCGCAAGGATGCAGTGAAATGGAAACATACTCTGCTCACAGGAATGCAAACTGTGAAAAATATTTTGCGTAAAAAGAAGGAAGTCATTACCTATTAGCTTGAAAAAGCACAGTTCAGTTCAGTTCATTTCAGTTCAGTTCAGTCATTCAGTCGTGTCCGACTCTTTGCGACCCCATGAATCACAGCACGCCAGACATCCCTGTTCATTACCATCCCTTGGAGTTCACTCAGACTCACGTCCATCGAGTCCGTGATGCCATCCAGCCATCTCATCCTCGGTCATCCCTTCTTCTCCTGCCCCCAATCCCTCCCAGCATCAGAGTCTTTTCCAATGAGTCAACTCTTCGAATGAGGTGGCCAGAGTATTGGAGTTTCAGCTTTAGCATCATTCCTTCCAAAGAAATCCCAGGGTTCATCTCCTTCAGAATGGACTGGTTGGATCTCCTTGCAGTCCAAGGGACTCTCAAGAGTCTTCTCCAACACCACAGTTCAAAAGCATCAATTCTTCGGCACTCAGCTTTCTTCACAGTCCAACTCTCACATCCATACATGACCACAGGAAAAATCATAGCCTTGACTAGACAGACCTTAGTCGGCAAAGTAATGTCTCTGCTTTTGAATATACTATCTAGGTTGATCATAACTTTTCTTCCAAGGAGTAAGCGTTTTTCAATTTCATGGCTGCAGTCATCATCTGCAGTGATTTTGGAGCCCAAAAAATAAAGTCTTACATTGTTTCCACTGTTTCCCCATCTCTTTCCCGTGAAGTGATGAGACCGGATGCCATGATCTTCGTTTTCTGAATGTTGAGCTTTAAGCCAACTTTTTCACTCTCCTCTTTGACTTTCATCAAGAGGCCCTTTAGCTCCTCTTCACTTTCTGCCATAAGGGTGGTGTCATCTGCATATCTGAGGTTATTGATATTTCTCATGGCAATCTTGATTCCAGCTTGTGCTTCTTCCAGTCCAGCGTTTCTCATGATGTACTCTGCACAGAAGTTAAACAAGCAGGGTGACAATAAACACCCTTGACATACTCCTTTCCCTATTTGGAACCAGTCTGCTGTTCCATGTCCAGTTCTAACTGTTGCTTCCTGACCTGCATACAGATTTCTCAAGAGACAGGTTAGGTGGTCTGGTATTCCCATCTCTTTCAGAATTTTCCAGTTTATTGTGATCCACACAGTCAAAGGCTTTGGCATAGTCAATAAAGCAGAAGTAGATGTTTTTCTGGAACTCTCTTGCTTTTGCCATGATCCAGCGGATGTTGGCAATTTGATCTCTGGTTCCTCTGCCTTTTCTAAAACCAGCTTGAACATCAGGGAGTTCACGGTTCACGTATTGCTGAAGCCTGGCTTGGAGAATTTTGAGCATTACTTTACTAGCATGTGAGATGAGTGCAATTGTGTGGTAGTTTGAGCATTCTTTGGCATTGCCTTTCTTTGGAACTGGAAAGAAAACTGACCTTTTCCAGTCCTGTGGCCACTGCTGAGTGTTCCAAATTTGCTGGCATATTGAGTGCAGCACTTTCACAGCATCATCTTTCAGGATTTGAAACAGCTCCACTGGAATTCCATCACCTCCACTAGCTTTGTTCGTAGTGATGCTTTCTAAGGCCCACTTGACTTCACATTCCAAGATGTCTGGCTCTAGATAAGTGATCACATCATCATGATTATCTGGGTCGTGAAGATCTTTTTGTACAGTTCTTCAGTATATTCTTGCCACTTCTTAATATCTTCTGCTTCTGTTAGGTCCATACCATTTCTGTCCTTTTGAGCCCATCTTTGCATGAAATGTTCCCTTGGTATCTCTAATTTTCTTGAAGAGATCTGAATCAATTAGTACTGCAGTCCTAGGTGTATGTGATAAATATATGAGTTAAGAGTTCATGATTTAAAACCAGATAAGTGTGCATTGGATGCCTACATCTAACATAAACTTGGTACATACTAACTTTTAAAACTTACTTGACTACTCTGAACTTTAGGTGGAGACAAAAAAAAAAAATCATTTTTCAAAGACAGCAGGAAGAAACTTTTTGCACTTCATAGATATATGTCGTGCTGTGCTAAGTCTCTGTCTCCTCGGACTTTTGCGATCCCAATGAATTGCAGCCCGCCAGGTTCCTCTGTCTGTGGGGATTATCCTGGCAAGAATACTGGAGTGGGACCTCCAGGGGATCTTCCCAAACCAGGGATCGAACCGAGGTCTCTCTCATTATGAGCAGATTCTTTACCGACCGCACCATCAGAGAAGCCCGTTCGTTTATGGCTTAGATTGCAGTGATAGTTTCACCAGTGTATACTTATATACAAACTCAAGTTGTATATATTTAAAATGTATAGCTTTTTGTATGTCCATCATACCTCAACAAAGTAGTGGGCTCACATTTGAGAAAACGATTGTTTTTTTTTTTTTTTTACATTACAATACTGTATTTGTTTTGCCATACACTGACATGAATCAGCCACAGGTGTCCACGATCTCCCAATGCCAAAGCCCCCTCCCACCTCCCACCCCACATCCTCTCCCTGAATCATCCTGTGCACCAGCCCCATGCGTCCTGCATCCTGTATAGAACATAGACTGGCGCTTCATTTTTACAAGATAGTATACATGTTTCAATGCCGTTCTCCCAAATCATCCCACCCTCTCCCTCTCCCTCAGTGTCCAAAAGTCCATTCTATACCTCCGAGTCTCTTTTGTTGTCTCACATAGAGGGTCTTCATTACTATCCTTCTAAATTCCATATATATGTGTCAGTATACTGTATTGGTGTTTTTCTTTCTGGCTTACTTCACTCTGTATAATCGGCTCCAATTTCATCCATCTCATTAGAACTGAGTCGAATTTATTCTTTTTAAGGGCTGAGTAGTACTCCATTGTGTATATGTACCACAGCTTTCTTATCCATTCATCTGCTGATGGACATCTATGTTGTTTCCATGTCCTGGATATTATAAACAGTGCTGCAATGAACATTGGGGTACATGTGTCTCTTTCAATTCTGGTTTCCTCGGTGTGTATGCCCAGCAGTGGGATTGCTGGGTCATAAGGCAGTTCTATTTGCAATTTTTAAGGAATCTCCACACTGCTTTCCATAGTGGCTGTACTAGTTTGCATTCCCACCAACAGTGTAAGAGGGTTCCCTTTTCTCCACATCCTCTCCAGCATTTATTGCTTGTAGACTTTTGGATCGCAGCCATTCTGACTGGTGTGAAATGATACCTCATTGTGGTCTTGATTTGCATTTCTCTGATAATGAGTGATGTTGAGCATCTTTTCATGTGTTTGTTAGCCATCCGTATGTCTTCTTTGGAGAAATGCCTATTTAGTTCTTTGGCCCATTTTTTTTATTGGTTCGTTTATTTTTCTGGAGTTGAGCTGCATAAGTTGCTTGTATATCTTTGAGATTAGTTGTTTGTCAGTTGTTTCATTTGCTATTGTTTTCTCCCATTCAGAAGGCTGTCTTTTCACCTTGCTTATAGTTTCCTTTGTTGTGCAGAAGCTTTTAATTTTAATTAGATCCCATTTGTTTATTTTTGCTTTTATTTCCAGTATTCTGGGAGGTGGATCATAGAGGATCCTGCTGTGATTTATGTCGGAGAGTGTTTTGCCTATGTTTTCCTCTAGGAGTTTTATAGTTTCTGGTCTTACATTTAGATCTTTAATCCATTTTGAGTTTATTTTTGTGTATGGTGTTAGAAAGAGATCTAGTTTCATTCTTTTACAAGTGGTTGACCAGTTTTCCCAGCACCACCTGTTAAAGAGACTGTCTTTACTCCATTGTATATTCTTGCCTCCTTTGTCGAAGATAAGGTGTCCATAGGTGTGTGGGTTTATCTCAGGGCTTTCTATTTTGTTCCATTGATCTATATTTCTGTCTTTGTGCCAGTACCATACTGTCTTAATGACTGTGGCTTTGTAGTAGAGCCTGAAGTCAGGCAAGTTGATTCCTCCAGTTCCATTCTTCTTTCTCAAGATTGCTTTGGCTATTCGAGGTTTTTTATATTTCCATATAAATCTTGAGATTATTTGATCTAGTTCTATGAAAAATACTGCTGGTAACTTGATAGGAATTGCATTGAATCTGTAGATTGCTTTGGGTAGTATACTCATTTTCACTATATTGATTCTTCCAACCCATGAGCATGAAAATGATTGTTTTTCAAAACTCAGTAAAATGAGTGATACATAATAAATACTCAATAAAACAATTATCCCAAGACAGTTTTATTTTTTAACAGCCTTTTACCTTTAGGAAGAAACTGCCACAAATATTTTATTTAATATTAAGACAGAACTTTACCTAAACAGATATGAGTATTTTCTATTTACTCTTCAGAAACCAAGCTTTAAAGGATTTTCATGGTGCATTTAGATAGGTCTGTTTTATGCTGCCAAGGAGGTGGTCTATTTGAGTGGTTGTCTTTCTGTGTGTGTGTGTGTTAGTCACTCAGTCATGTCCGACTCTTTGCGACTCCATGAACTGTAGTCCTCCAGTCTCCGCTGTCCATGGGATTTTCTAGGCAAGAATACTGGAGGGGCTAGCCATGCCCTCTCCAAAGGATCTTCCCGACCCAGGGATCGAACCAGGGTCTCCTGCATTGCAAGCAGATACTTCACTATCTGAGTTACCAAGGAAGCCGACCACGGTTTCTTTCTCTACCATGCCTGAAATCAAAGGAAAACATTAATTTAAAGGTAACTAATATTTACAGTTCTATTATTGGTATATCTTTTTTTCCCTAAAAGTGAGGCACACAAGTATTCTGCCCCCTGGAGGACTATAAAAGTAGTTCCCTACTGTGACCTATCAACTACAGCCCTGACTATTGGGCAGCACAGATACCGCGAGTTCTGTGGGGCGGGGCCTCAGAGGGGCGGGGCCTCAGAGGGGCGGGGCTTAGCGTGACATTTTACGACGAGGATTCCACTGGCGTCGCTTGCAATATCTTTGGCCGTCTGGTGCACTGACTAATCGGTGTGAGGTGCTGAAGACTAGAAGGCGAGAGGCTCAGCCCAGCGCCTGACGCCGATACCCTTGAAGCCTGGACTGCAAGACCACAGGGAGGTAGTCCCGGAGCTCTGAGGACTCGCCCACCATCGCACCGTCCTGCGCCCCAGCTGGCCCGCACCGCGTCTCAGCGTGCAGGACTGAGCTCCTCGTTGCCCTCTGCCAGGCCCCAGAAGTGCCGTCCTTCGGTCGAACTGATGGGCAGCAGGCCTCGAAGCCCCGGTGCCTACTCCTCTGACCTATGGGGAAACCAGGCCAGAGAACCCGGCCCTGCCAAGCGCCGCCGAACGGAGGAGCGCGCGCGCCCGAGTCCGAGTCCGAGACGGCGCCAAGCGTCGACAACCTGACAGGATCTCCGGCTGCGGGCGCGCTGACACGCGTGCTGGTTCTGCCCGCTGGCTGTGCCCTGCATCTGGCCCTGGACGACGTAGATCTGGTGCTGGAGCCCGAGCCCACGTCCGTGCTGCAGGTGGCTCTCGGAGATTTCATCCTCACACTGGTCCCCGAGGCCCTCTTGGGCTCGAGGGTGGAAGGCCCGTCGGGACAGGTCCTTGAACGGGCCGCTGTCCTGAGCCCTCCCAGGGAGTACACGGCTCCGGAACCGGGATTCTGCGCAGCTGTGCCAGAGGTCGCCTGCGAAGAAGAGACCAACGGGGACGACGCCGACTCGGGCTCTGACTTCCTGTCACCAAGGATGGATCCGGCAGGCGGCCTCATCGCTGGGCTCCGCAGCCCAGACGCCAGGGTGTGGCGCTCCGACGCACAGGGCTTCTTCCCAGAGTTCTGGCCTCGGGCGCCTAACTCTAGTCCAGAGAGATGCTCTCCTCACCACGACGACCACCTAGACGTGCACCTTCTGGAGCCCTTCCCTGACTCACCACTCCAACCTCTACCGCCCTTTCCAAGTCCCAGCCCTCACGAGCGCCCCCCCGCGCCCTCACGGTCCTGCACCCAAGGCTCGGAGATGTCTGTTTCCAGAATGAACTATGCTCTGGTCCACAAGCACACAATTGTAGCTACCATCCTGGCGGCCCAATGGACTTCCCAGTGTACTTTACATTGAAAGTCCTACAACGTGGAGATTAACCATCTCATGTACCTTGTACCAACAATTTCTTTTTCCCTTCAGACTGGCTATAGTGGCAGGAGAAGACGTCAAGAAGAGAAAGCAGATTCTAGACCTCATCTTTGGAATGGAAACTCTGTCCAGGGATACCAGACAATGTGTTTTCAGACATCTGGACTTTTTACACATCATTCTCAGGCCTCTCCATTCCCCTTCCTTTCGCATCAGTTATTTTCTCTCAAATTTACTCTGTCTCGCACCATACGGTTACTACCCTATTGCTCCCCCAAACAGGAAATTGCTGGGGAATTCTCATGTTGTTAATTTCCTTCCTTATATGTTTTCTCATGAATTTATAAAGATATTTTGCCAGAGCTTTTCTCTTTCTTGGTGTTTGGAGCTGCTCCCTTGGAAAACTGCAAAACAGTATGATGGCTGCCAAACATAGCATGATGTTTGTTCTTTGCTTCCTCTTAACCTGAGGAAGTTCGCTTCCATTTAGAATTCTACCTCGAGTTTTTTCTTATATCAAACTTCTTTTAAAACATTAATTTATTACCACATTTGCTTCACATTTTTATAAAAGAAAATCTAATGGTATTTATATATATATATATATAAATACTATTTATATACACCAACATGTTTTACCATTTCTTCTCTACTATTTTATTCTTACATTCCACTCTCAAAGTCCAGACTCAGTTTTCTTGGTGAAGAATATCCTCTAAAAATTGTTCTTTCCACTATAGCATATTATAGTAAACTATCTTGGTTTTGTAAATCTCAACATGTTTTTATGTAGCATACTCTCCTAAGTCTCTTATTACTGCAAATGTTTTATTATATATTCATTTCTAATTTTAATGTGACATTAAAGTACTTTAAAGATAAAAATGTTATTTTTATTGAAGTATAGTTCATTTACATTGTTGTGTTAGTTGCTGGTGTACAGCAAAGTGATTTAGATATATATATTATTTTTCATATTCTTTTCCATTATGGTTTGGGGCTTTCCTGATAGTTCAGCTGGTAAAGAATCAGCCTGCAATGCAGGAGACCCCGGTTTAATTCCTGGGTCAGGAAGATCTGCTGGAGAAGGGATAGGCTGCCCACTCCAGTATTCTTGGGCTTCCCTAGTGGATCAGCTGGTAAAGAATCTGCCTAGAACCCAGGAGACAATCCCTGGGTTGGAAAGATCCCCTGGAGAAGGGAAAGGCTATCCACTCCAGTATTCTGGCCTGGAGAATTCCATGGGGTAGCAAAGAGTTGGACACGACTGAGTGACTTTCACTTTTCCATTATGATTTATTACAAGATATTGAATATAGTTTCACTTTTCCACTATGGTTTATTACAGAATATTGAACATAGTTCCCCATGCTATACAGTAGGACTTTATTGTTTATCTACTTTATATATATAGTAGTTTGTATCTGCTAGTCCCAAGTTTCTAATTTATCCCTCACCCACCCACTGTCCCCTTTGGTAAGCATAAGATCATTTTCTATGTCTCTGATTCTGTTTCTGTTTTGTAAATCCATTCATTTGTATCATAGTTTAGATTCTACATATAAGTGATATGATATTTGTTTTTCTCTGACTTATTTCACTTTGTATGATACTCTCAAGGTCCATCCATATTGCTGCAAATGGCATTACTTCATTCTTTTTATGGTTGAGTAGTATTCCATTGTATATGTATACCATATCTCTTTTATCCATTCATCTGTGGATGGACATTTAAACTATTGCCATGTTTCGGCTATTTTAAATAGTGTTACCATTAACACTGGGGTGCATGTGTCTTTTCAAATCAGAATTTTCTCTGAATATTTGCCCAGGAGTGAGATTGCTGGACCATATGGCACTGTTTTTAATTTTTTAAACCTCCTGGGCTTCCCTTGGGGTTCAGTGGTAAAGAATCTGCCTGCCAATACAGGAGACATGGGTTCAATCTCTGGTCTGGGAAGACCCCAGATGCAGCAGAGCAACTAAGCCCTTGTACCATAATTACTGAGTATGTACTCTAGAGCCCAGGAACCACAACTACTGAGCCATGAGCCACAACTACTGAAGACCCTGCACCTACAGCCTGTACTCCACAACTAGAGAAGCCGCCCAAATGAGAAGCCTACTCACCTCAGCTAGAGAAAAGTCTGAGCAGCAACAAAGACCCAGCACTGCCAATAAATAAATAAAATTTTTAAAAAGGAACCTCCATACTGTTATTCATAATAGCTGTACCAGTTTACATTCCTTTCAACACTGTAGGAGGGTTCTCTTTTCTCCACACCCTCTTCAGCATTTATTATATGTAGACTTTTAAATAATGGTCATTTTCACTGGTATGAGGTGATACACCATTGTAGTTTTGATTTGCATTTGTCTAATAAGTAGTGATGTTGAGCATCTTTTCATGTGCTTTTTGGCCTTCTGTATGTGTTCTTTGGGGAATGTCTTTTAGGTCTTCTGCCCATTTTTTTGATTGGATTGTTTGGGTTTTTGTTATTGAGTTGTATAATATGTGTCTATATTTTGGAAATTAAGCCCTTGTCAGTGACATAAGTTGCAAATATTTTCCCCCACTCTGTAGGTTTTCTTTTGTTTTCTTTATGGTTTCTTTTGATATGCAAAAGCTTATAAGTTTAATTAGGTCCCATTTGTCTATTTTTGCTTTCATTTCTATTGCCTTGAGAGACTGACCTATGAAAACACTGCTATGATTTATGTCAGAGAATATTTTGTCTATGTTCTTTTCTAGGAGGTTTATGGTGTCATATCTTAAAGTTAAATCTGTAAGCCATTTTGAGTTTGTGTATGGTGTGAGGAACCGTTCCAACACTGATTTACATACAGGTATTCTGCTTTCCCTAAGTCACTTGCTGCAGAAATTGTCTTTTCTCTATTATATATGCTTGCCGTCTTTGTCAAAGAGTAACTAACCATAGGTATCTAGGTTTATTTCCAGGCTCTCTATTCTGTTCCATTGATCCATATGTCTGTTTGCCAATACCATGCTATTATGATTACTGTAGTTCTGTGTTACTGTCTGAAGTCTGGTATGGTTATGCCTCCAACTTTGTTCTTTTTCCTCAGGATTGCTTTGGCCATTCTGGGCTTTTTATGGTTCTAAATAAATTTTAGGATTATGTGTTCTAGTTCTGTAAAAAATGTCATGGGTCATTTGATAGGGCTCCCATTAAATCTGTACATCGCTTGGTAGTAAGGCTGGTTTCACAATATTAATTCTTCCAGTCCAAGAACACAGGCTATCTTTCCGTTTCTTTGAATTATCTTCATTTTCCTTTATCAACATTTTATAGTTCTCAGCATGTAAGTCTTTTACCTCCTTGGCCAGGCTTATTGCTAAGTATTTTTTTTTTACATTTTAGCCCATTTTAAAATGTTTTTTTCTCCTTTGGCATCCTGTAGTTTGACTGTAACATATCTAGAGGTAGATGCTATTTTTATTTGGCTTGATGGGTTTAGTTAACCATCAATATGAGAAATTATCTTGCCTGAACTTCCACAAAATCTTAGGCTCTGTCTCTTGTAATAAACCACATATACCCATATCTGGCTGAGCACCGAAGAATTGATGCTTTTGAACTGTGGTGTTGGAGAACACTCTTGAGAGTCCCTTGGACTGCAAAGAGATCCAACCAGTCCATCTTAAAGGAGATCAGTCCTGGGTGTTCTTTGGAAGGAATGATGCTAAAGCTGAAGCTCCAGTACTTTGGCCACCTCATGCGAAGAGCTGACTCATTGGAAAAGACTCTGATGCTGGGAGGGATTGGGAGCAGGAGAAAAAGGGAACGACAGAGGATGAGATGTGTGGATTGCATCACCGACTCAATGGACGTGAGTTTGAGTGAACTCTGGGAGTTGGTGATGGACAGGGAGGCCTAGAGTGCTGCAATTCATGGGGTGGCAGAAAGTCAGACATTCCTGAGAGACTGAACTGAACCCATATCTAGAAATCCAATCAGACAAATGATGGCATTTCTCAATCTCCCATGATTCTTAACATCTTAAGACTTTGTGCTGTATGCCTTATCAATTCCAACTTTCTATTTTTAAATCCAATTAATTCTTTCATCAAGTTTTCAGTATTCTGTTTATACTTCCACAAGAACATTTATTTCAAAAAATTTTGTCAAGATTTTAATTCCTTTATTCTTTTTCAAAACTTTCCCATTTAGTATTATAAACTCCTATTTTTGTTTCATGGATATTATTCTACCCTTTATGTTTTGAAATTTTTTAAACATTAATCAATGGCTCTCTTAATTCAATTTCCTCACAGGTAAAATCTCCTATTATTTTTTGTTTCACTACTTTGGATTGCCCCCACATACTTGGTAATTTGACTGGTGGGTGCATTTTGAGTAAGAATTCATTTTCTACATCCCAGTTATATTTTTTTATATTTTCCACTTTCTAGTCGACCACAACTCATAGTCAAGGCTTTTGGAATTCTAGAAAGTCACAGGTTTAATACCCAAGCAATTATGTGTCACAAATCACAATTGGCATTCAAAGTTTCAGTTATCTTTCTTGATCAACCACAGGTACAACCTTGAAATACTCGTCACTGCCTCTTCAACCTCTCATGATTGGCAATGGACTGATTTTCAGCCCCTTCTGAAGGAACAGAATTCCCAGTTCCCATTATATGTTTTAGTTTCAGTGCCACAAATACATCAAAATATCACCTGTCCATTCAGAGACTGGATTTTGTATTCTATTTCTGGTCCCTGAAAGCTTGTGTCTTTCTTTTTAGAGTAGGGATCTCTGTTTAATATGCTTTAATATTTCCTATTATTGCTCTCTGCCTCCAGTAGACGAAATCTTCTGTACTACCATCTTGTCCACAATTCAACAATCCATCCTTCTTATGCACTATAAGATAGCATCTTATCAGACTCAAGTCCCAGCCTAATTATCTGATTATTGTAAAGAGGGAAGATGCCACTTTTGCAAAACTATATCTTCTATTGCAAGAGCCTCATAATCTACATTGGAAATAACTGAGGGCATCAATTTTTAGTAACATGTGAACCAAAGAGTCCAAAATATCCTCAAGAATACTCTTGAAACTGATGGTTAAAACTTACTTTAACATTTTTATTCTTTATGATTTTTTAAAATATGACCTTTTTTTAAAATTTCAGTTGCACTGGGTCTTTCTTGGGGCATGTGGGCTATTTGTTGCGGTGCGCAGGCTTTCTCTAGTTGCAGCACACAAGGGGCTTCTCTTGTTGCACAGGCTTAGTTGCCCTGCAGCATGTGGGATCTTAGTTCCCCAACGAGGGATCAAATCTGCATCCCCTGTTTTGGAGTGTGGATTCTTAACCACTGGGCCAATAGGAAAGTCCCAGAAAAAAATGTTTTAATATTTTTAAAGGCATAATACAGCTAGTAATAATGTAAGATGGCTTAAAACTCAACATTCAAAAAACTAAGATCATGGCATCTGGTCCCATCACTTCATGGAAAATAGACAGGGAAACAATGGAAACAGTGACAGACTTTATTTTCTTGGGTTTCAAAATCACTGCAGATAGTGATTGCAGTCATGAAATTAAAAGATGTTTGCTCCTTGGAAGAAAAGCTATGACCAACCTAGACAGCATATTAAAAACAGAGATATTACTTTGCCAACAAAGGTCCATCTAGTCAAAGCTATGGTTTTTCCAGTAGTCATGTATGGATGTGAGAGTTGGACTATAAAGAAGGCTGAGTGCCAAAGAACTGATGCTTTTGAACTGTGGTGTTGGAGATGACTCTTGAGAGTCCCTTGGACAGTAAGGAGATCAAGCCAGTCAATCTTAAAGGTAATCAGTCCTGAATATTCATTGGAAGGACTGATGCTGAAGCTGAAACTCCAATACTTTGGCTACTTGATGAAGAACTAACTCATTTGAAAAGACTTTGATGCTGGGAAGGATTGAAGGCAGGTGCAGAAGGAGATCACAGAGGATGAGATGGTTGGATAGCATCACCAACTGGATGGACATGAGTTTGAGCAAAGTCCAAGAGATGGTGAAGGACAGTGAAGCTTGGCGTGCTGGAGTGCATGGAGTCACAAAGAGTCACTCACAACTGAGTGACTGAACAACAACAAAAGTGTAAGACAAATCTTCCAAGGCCAAAAATGATGACATATCTGAAACCCAGGCAGGAAAGTAGATGCTAAAACGAGAAGGTACACAGGGGACACCTATCATTTATGATGACCTAGAGCTTTGGTTTTAATGGCCAATTAATGAGGGAGAGAAAATAAAAGTCAGTGGTTACAAAGCCCTGAAAAAAAAATCCCAGGCTTAAAAAACAAAAAAAAAAAAAAAAAAACCTCCAGTAGGTAATCTAACAAGCAAAAGCAAAAAAAAACAAACTTCATAATACAAAAGAAGATGGGACATAAATGTATCTGTATCAGTCTTGGATCAAGGTAGAATGAAACAGAATAGCAGGTAGGGGAAGCTGACAGTTTATTAATAGTTGAAGATATTCTCTGGTACATGGTTAACCTGGCAAATGTAAAACTAATTTTCTCAGAGAATATACCTTATACTCATGGCTAGGTATAGTCTCAGAGATGACCTTCCAGTGATTCTAAACTCATAATCCAAAATCAAATTATTAATGAAATAAACTACCATAAGTAAGAAAAAAATGAGAAATAATCCAAAACAAAGAAAAGGAAAACCAGTTCCTCAAATGACTGAGATTGATGAATTATCATATATAAAATACGTTAAATAAAACTGATATGTTTTGAGGACACAAAAGAGCAACATAAGTGTAGCTAAGACAAAATACCAAAGATATGGCAACTCTAAAAGGAAACTAAAGAAAATTCAGTTCCGTTCAGTGCAGTCACTCAGTTGTGTCTGACTCTGTGACCCCATGAACTGCTGCATGCCAGGCCTCCCTGTCCATCACCAACTCCCGGAGTCCACCCAAACCCATGTTCATTGAGTCAGTGATGCCATCCAACCATCTCATCCTCTGTCATCCCTGCCTTCAATCCTTCCCAGCATCAGGGTCTTTTCCAATGAGTCAGCTCTTCGCATCAGGTGGCCAAAGTATTGGAGTTTCAGCTTTAGCATCGTTCCTTCCAAACACCCAGGACTGATTTCCTTTAGGATGGACTGGTTGGATTTCCTTGCAGTCCAAGGGACTCTCAAGACCCTTTTCCAAAACCACAGTTCAAATGCATCAACTCTTCGGCACTCAGCTTTCTTTATAGTCCAACTCTCACATCCATACATGACCACTGGAAAAACCATAGCCTTGACTAGACGGACCTTAGTTGGCAAAGTAATATCTCTACTTTTTAATATGCTGTCTAGGTTGGTCATAACTTTCCTTCCAAGGAGCAAGCATCTTTTAATTTCATGGCTGCAATCACCATCTGCAGTGATTTTGGAGCCCAGAAAAATAAAGTCTGACACTGTTTCCACTGTTTCCTCATCTATTTCCCATGAAGTGATGGGACTGGATGCCATGATATTAGTTTTATGAATGCTGAGCTTTAAGCCAACTTTTTCCACTCTCCTCTTTCACTTTCATCAACAGGCTCTTTAGTTCTTCTTCACTTTCTGCCATAAGGGTGGTGTCATCTGCATATCTGAGGTTATGGATATTTCTCCCGGCAATCTTGATTCCAGCTTGTGCTTCCTCCAGCCCAGAGTTTCTCATGATGTACTCTGCATATAAGTTAAATAAGTACGGTGACAGTATACAGCCTTGACGTACTCCTTTTCCTATTTGGAACCAGTCTGTTGTTCCATGTCCAGTTCTAACTGTTGCTGCAGGTCAGATGGTCTGGTATTCCCATCTCTTTTCTAGGGATTAAATATGTAAACATGGAAGTGAGAAATACACTGAATGGGTTAAACAATTTTAGACAGAATTGAAAATGGAAATACTAAACTAGATAAATCATCCATAAAGCTTTTGCACAGTAAAGGAAAGCATACACAAAAGGAAAAGAAAACCCACAGAATAGGAGAAAATATTTTCAAACAAAGTGATTAACAAGGAGTTAATCTCCAAAATACAAATAGCTCATGCAGCTGAATTCCAAAAATAAACAATCCAATCAAAAAATGGGCATAAGACCTAAACAGATATTTCTCCAAAGGAAAAATAACATAGCCAAAAGCAAATGAAAAAATTCTCAATATCACTAATTATTAGATAAATGAAAATCAAAACTACGATGAGATATCACTTCATATGGGTCAGAATGATCATCATTCAAAAGTCTACAAATAATAAAAGCTGGAGAGGGTGTGGAGAAAGGGGAACTCTCCTCTGGTTGGTGAGAATGTAAATTAGTACTGCCACTATGGAAAGCAGTATGAGGGTTCCTTAAAAAAATAGAAACAGAACTACCAAATGATCCAGCAATCCCACTCCTAGGCATATACCTGGAGAAAACTAATTCAAAAACATACATGCCCCCCAGTGTTCACTGCAGCAGTATTTACAAAAGCCAAGACATTGGAAGCGACCTAAATGTTCATTAACTGAGGAACAAAGATGTGGTACACATACACAGTGGGATGAAAGCGAAAAGTGTTAGTCACCCAGTCGTGTCCAACTCTCTGTAGACTTTCAAATGATGGTCATTCTGACCCGTGTGAGGTGATACATCATTGTAGTTTTGATTTGCACTTCTCTAATAAGTATAGTGTGATTTGAGCATCTTTTCATTTACTTTTTGGCCATGTTTATCTTTTCTTTGGCGAAATATCTGTTTAGGTCTTATGCCCATTTTTTTGATTGAGTGGTTTGTTTTTTGGTATTGAGCTTCATGAGCTATTTCTATTTTGGAGATTAATCCCTTGTTAATCACATGTAGCCTGTCAGATCCCTCTGTCCATGGGATTTCCCAGACAAGAATACTGGGGTGAGTAGCCATTCCTTTCTCCAGGGAATCTTCCTGACCCAGGGATTGAATCCAGGTCTCCCACACTGTAGGCAGATTCTTTACAGTCTGAGCCACAAAGGAAGTCAGTAAAGTAACAATGGAATATTACTCGGCCCTTTAAAAATGAAATGTCATTTGCAGCAACATGGATGACCTAGAGATTACCATACTAAGTGAAGTAAATCAGATAAAGACAAATATCATATGATGTCACTTAAATGTGGAATCTAAAAAGAAGATGCAAATGAACTTATTTGCAAAGCAGAAACAGACAGACAAACTTATACTTAGAAAACAAATTTATGGTTACCAAACAGAAAGGGGGAAGAAAGAAATTAGGAGTTTGGGATTAACATATACTCATTACTATGTATAAAATAGATATTCAGCAAGGACCTACTGTATAACACAGGGAGCGCTACTCAATATTCTCCAATAATCTATATGGGAAAAGAATCTGAAAAAGAATGGATATAGGCATATGTACGATTGAAGCATTTTCCTGTACACTGCAAAATAATACAACATTGTAAATCACCTATACCCCAATATAAAATTTTTAAAAGAAAATGGAAACATTGAGATAGAGAAATCATCCATAAAGGTAAGAAAGTAAAAAACATATATAAAAGAAAGACTAAGAGACATTATCAGAGAGGGAGACTGTTGGAGATAGAGGAACACTGAAAGAACAGAACCCCCATTATTCACAGAGATAATGAATGAGAAGTTCTCCAGATGTGATAGAAAAAATTTAGTCACTCATCGTTCATTCAACAAACATGTATTAAGTACTTACTATGTATCAGGCACCTTCCAAACTCCAGGAGTTCAGTCAAGAACAAATAGTTTAAAAATCACTGCATTCATGGAGTACAGTAATTTATACAAGAAATAATGGTACCCTTACATTAAAGTAAAGCAAGATATGAAGTGGCACATAGTTGGATACATTCTGAAGACAGAAAACAGGATTTCTTCATGTAACAGATAAGAGAGATTCTATCATAACCTGAGGGTCTGGGATGGGGGGGTGGAATTGTTACTTTCTGAAATTGGAAAGACGCTAAGGATAGTATCTATAGAAAAAATATGTTTAATTTTGGACATATGTCCTTTGAAGTGCCTGTTACATATTCCGTGGAGATATTTACTAGGAAGTGAGCTATGGTTGTCTAGTTGGTATAGGAGCAGTACAGGATAGAGATACATCAGTGTTTTGGAAGAACTGCCTATGTGCATTTTGAAATCACCAAAATTGTGACTCCTTAAAAATTTAAGGAGTGAGGGAAGAGGAATCCTAGAGTTTGAAACTAAGCCACATTAGAGAGTGGTTATACTCTGATGATGTGCAATTCAGGAAGAATGGAGAAATGATTGGAAAACATCAATGAAGAGCAAGAACATACACTATATCTCCAGCTATGGACACTAGGTGTGTGTGAGGAGAAAAAGCCTCCACTTGTGAAGACTCCAGGGGAAAATGAGATACTCAGAAGAAACAGGTTTCAGTTATAATAGAAAGTTAAAGGGAATATCAGGGAAGTTGAAGATCTTTTTAGTCTTGTGATTGAGTAGGACTTCCAGAGGGGCTTCCCAGGTGGCATAAGGAGTAAAGATTCTGCTGCCAGTGCAGGAGACACAAGAGACATAAGTTCAATCCCTGGGTTGGGAAGATCCCTCGGAGTAGGAAGTGGCAACCCACTCCAGTATTCTTGCCTGGAAAATTCCATGGACAGAGAGACCCGGTGGGCTACAGTCCATGTGGCCACAAAGAGTCAGACACAACTGAGCACAGCATCAGTTCCAGAAGGCAGTTCCAGAAGAAGGATATGAGGTAGTGAGAAAAGGCCATGTCCTGAGTATCTGAAGATTTTTAATCTGAGATATTAGGGATGAACAGCTTCCTATAATTAACAGGAGTAAAAGGCATGCTGAGAAGATTCTTCATGACTTCAGCATGGAAGAAAGGGAAAAGAGGCCTATTTGTGAGAACATACATAGTTGTGGAACACAGTCCAGGGTCCTCATTCAGGAAGCACAACAACCTTCAACACTGATAAATTTTTAAAAATACACATTTAGACAGAGTATTGTAAACCCACAAAATACCAATCCAAAGAGAGTATTTTTAATAGGCAGAAAGAAAAGATGACTACAATAAAAAACAACAATCAGACAACCAACGTCTCGGAAACAGCAATGGGAGGCAGTAAACAGTGGAGTAATAGCAGTATTGCTAGAAAACAAGTGTTTTGACCTGGAATTCTTTGCTTAATAAACCCATTTTTTCAAAAATGATCATAAAAATATATTTTGTCTTACCAAAAACTTATTATGAAAATATACTAATGTAATTAGTACTGTATTATTATGTATTAAATGTCTTGCATCAAAAAATGTATTTAAAGTATTATGTGAAATTACTTCTGGTGAGGCAATTAAATCAATGTAACAAAAGAAATCAAAAACATATCCACACATAAACAAAGAAGTATGTAACCCAGGAAATGATTCACTTCAAAGAAAAGAACATTTTCTGGGGTCCACACTGCACAGTTTATAAGCTCTTAGTTTCCTAACCAGGGATCAGACCCATGTCCCCTGCAATGGAAACATGGAGTCTTTTTTTTAATTGGAGGATAATTACTTTACAATATTGTTATGGCTTTTGCCATACATCAACATAAATTGGCCATAGATATGCGTGTCCCCTCCTTCTTGACTCCCCTCCCACCTCCTTCCCCACCTCTTCCCTCTAGGTTGTCACTGAGCACCAGATTTGAGCTCCCTGTATCATATATCAAACTACCACTGGCTATCTATTTCATGTATTGTAATGTATATGGGAAACAGAGTCTTACTGCTGGACCACCAGGCAAATCTCAGAAAAGAACCTTTCAATAAAAGCACCAGGCTGACATGTTTTACACAATGAGGAAAAAACTGAAATTGAATCACTGTCCTATCCATAGAGAACAATCTTTTCCAAATCTGGATTAAGATAAAGAGTTTAAATTTTGGAAAGTAAAGATTTAAATACTTCGAAGATACAAAAATTATCTTGGAATAGGGAGTATTTCCTAAACAATATAAAAATTTACAAATACATCTGAAACCATATTAAAGTTAAGAAAATCTGTTTATCAAAAGGCACTATAAAGAATGTGAATACAAACAAGCCACAAAATGGGAAAAGATTATATCAACACACATAAATTAAAAAAGAAGCCCTCCTCAAAAAGTCCCCAAACTCAGTAATATCCAAAAAATGGACAAAAGACATAAACACATAGTACACAGATGTTACATGAATCAGAAAAAGTGTAAGTGAGAGCTGCTGAGTCCTGTCCAGTTCTTTGCAACCCCATTGACTGTAGCCCGCCAGGCTCTTCTGTTCATGGAATTCTCCAGGCAAGAATACTAGAGTGGGTAGCCATTGCCCTCTCCAGAGAATTTTCCCAACCCAGGGATCAAACCCAGGTCTCCTGCATTGCAGGCACAGAAGGGGGAAAAATGGAAGCAGTGACAGACTTTTCTCTTCTTGGGCTCTAAAATCACTGCAGATGGTGACTGAAGCCATAAAATTAGCTTGCTTTTTGGAAGAAAATCTATGACAAACCTAGATAGCATATTAAAAAGCAAAGACATCACTTTGCCAGCAAAGGTCTGTATAGTCAAAGCTATGGTATTTTCAGTAGTCATGGACAGATGTGAGAGTTGAACCATATGGAAGACTGAGCGCTGAAAACTCGATGCTTCAAAATTGTTGTGCTAGAGAAGATTCTTAAGAGCTCCTTGGACTGCAAGGAGATCAAACCAGTCCATCCTAAAGAAAATCAACCCTGATTATTCAATGGAAGGACTGATGCTGAAGTTGAAGCTCCAATACTTTGTTCCCCTGATGGAAGAGTTGACTCATTAGAAAAGACCCAGATGCTGGGAAAGATTGAAGGCAAAAGGAGAAGAGGGTGGCAGAGGATGAAATGGTTGGATTGCATCACTGAATCAATGGACATGAGTTTGAGCGACTCTGGGAGAGAGTGAGTGACAGGGAGGATGGGTGTGCTGCAGTCCACAGAGTCGCAAAGAGTCAAACACAACATAGCAACTGAACAATAACACAAAGGGAAAGAATCTGAAAAGGAATACACACAAACACACATATAACTAAGCCACTATGCTATACAACTGAAACACAATATTGTAAATCAACTATAATTCAATTTAAAAAAACATGAGATATACACACACACACACATATATATGGAATATCATTCAGTCATTTAAGAAAAGAAAGAAATTCTTCCATTTGTGACATGAATGGATTTTGAGGACATTATGATAATTGAAATAAGTCAGATAAAGACAAATATTATATGATTGTACTTGTATGCTTAATATAAGAAAAAAATAGTAACCCAGATACACAGAGAAAGTTGGTGATTGCCAGAGGTAGGCAAACAGGGAAGAGTTTTTGGAAAGAGATATCCAAAGGTACAAATTTCTGTTGTGGTTGTTGTTCAGTCACTCAGTCACTTCCGACTCTTTCTGACTCCACGGACTGCAGCACACCAGTCTTCCCGGTCTTTTACCACCTCCCAGAGTTTGCTCAAACTCATGTCCATTGACTAGGTGATGCCATCCAACTATCTCATCCTCTATCATCCCTTTCTCCTCCTGCCTTCAATCCTTCCCAACATCAGGGTCTTTTCCAGTGAGTTGGCTCTTCACATCAGGTGGCCAAAGGATTGCACCTTCAGCCTCAGCATCAGTCCCTCCAATGAATATTCAAGATTCATTTCCTTTAGGATTCACTGGTTTGATCTTCTTGCTGTCCAAGGGACTCTCAAGAGTCTTCTCCAACACACAGTTCAAAAGTATAAGTTCTTCAGCACTCAGCCTTCTTTATGGTCCAACTCTCACACTTGTACATGACTACTGGAAAAACCATAGCTTTGACTATATGGACCTTTGTTGGCAAAGTAACGTCTGCTTTAATATGCTGCTTAGGTTTGTCATAGCTTTTCTTCTAAGGAGCAAGCATCTTTTAATTTCATGGCTTCAGTCACCATCTGTAGTGATTTTGCAGACCAAGAAAAGAAAGTCGGTCACTGTTTCCATTGTTTCCCCATCTATTTGTTATGAAGTGATGGGACCAGATGCCATGATCTTAGTTTTTTAATGTTGAGTTTTAAGCATGAGGAAGCTTCCACAAGCCTCTTTTCTTCATCAGTCACAGGGCAGACAGAATGAAAACCACAATCAGAGAAAACTAACCAAACTGATCACATGGATCATAGCCTTGTCTAACTCAATGAAACTATGAGCCATGCTATGTAAGTCCACCCCAAATGAATGGGTCATGGTGGAGAGTTCTGACAAAACATGGTCCACTGGAGAAGGGAAGGGCAAACCACTTCAGCATTCTTACCTTGAAAACTGCATGAACAGTATGAAAAGGCAAAAAGATGTGACACTGAAAGATGAACTCCCCAGATCGGTAGGTGCCCAATATGCTCCTGGAGAAGTGTGAATAAATAGCTCCAGGAGCAATGAAGAAGCTAAGCCAAAGTGGAAGCAATGCCCAGCTGTGGATGTTTCTGGTGGTGAAAGTAAAGTCCGATGTTGTAAAGAATGATATTGCACAGGAACCTGGAATGTTAGGTCCATGAACCAAGGTAAATCGGAAGTGGTCAAACAGGAGATGGTAAGAGAGAACATCGACATTTTAGGAATCAGGGAACTAAAACTGATGGGAATGGGTGAATTTAACTCAGATGACCACTACATCTACTACTGCGGGCGAGAATCCCTCAGAAGAAATGGGATGGCCCTCATAGTCAACAGAAGAGACAGAATTGCAGTTGGATGCAATCTCAAAAAAGACAGAATGATCTGGTTCGTTTCCAAGGCAAACCATTCAATATCACAGCAATCCAGGTTCTATGCCCCAACCACTAATGCCGAAGAAGCTGAAACAGAATGGTTCTATGAGGACCTACAAGACCTTCAAGAACTAACACCAAAAAAGGTGTCCTTTTCATCATAGGGGACTGGAATGCAAAAGTAGAAAGTCAAGAGACACCTGGCAAGTTTGACCTTGGAGTACAAAATGAAGCAGGGCGAAGGCTAACAGAGTTTTGCCAAGAGAACGCACTGGTCATAGCAAACACCCTCTTCCAACAACACGAGATGACTCTACACAGGGACATCACCATGGACTCTAAACATGGACAATACTGAAATCAGATGGATTAGATTCTTTGCCCAAAGATGGAGAAGCTCTATACAGTCAGCAAAAACAAGACCAGGAGCTAACTGTGGCTCAGATCATGAACTCCTTATTGCCAAATTCAGACTTAAACTGAAGAAAGTAGGGAAAACCACCAGGCCATTTCAGGTATGACCTGAATCAAATCCCTTACGATTATACAGAGGAAGTGATAAATAGATTCAAGGCATTAGATCTGATAGACAGAGTGCCAGAAGTACTATGGATGGAGGTTCATACACTGTACAGGAGGCGGTGATCAAAACCATCCCCAAGAAAAAGAAATGCAGAAAGGCAAAATGGTTGTCTAAGGAGGCCTTACAAATAGCTGAGAAGAGAAGCAAAAGGCAAAGAAGAAAAGGAAGAATATACCCATCTGAATGCAGATTTCCAAAGAATAGCAAGGAAAGATAAGAAAGCCTTCCGAAGTGAACAAATTTCTAGTTATACAATAATTAAGTCCTGGGGATGTGGTGTAAAGCATGATGACTATAGTTAAAAATACTGTAGTATATATTTGAAAGTTGCTAAGAAGTAACTCAAAAGTTCTCAGCACAAGAAAAAAAAAGGTGTAACTCTGTGTAGTGACAGATGTTAATTAGACGTATTGTAATAATCATTTTGCAGTATATACATATATTGAATAATAATGTTGCACACATACACAGAAAAAGATACAAAAATGAATAAAGTATTTATTTTTAGTTTTTTCTTCCAGTTTTATTGATATATAATGACACAGCACTGTACAAATTGAAGGCATACAGCGTAATGGTTTGACTTACATACATCATGAAATGACTGCCACAATAAGTCTGGTGAAATCTAGCATCTTACACAAAATTATAGAAAAAGACAAAACAGTTTGTTGTAGTAAGAATTCTCAAAATTTCCTCTTTTAACAACTTTCGTATATAGCAACATAATTGCATTAACCATGCTGTACATTATATTTCTAGTACTGATTTGTCTTATAACTTAAAGTTTGTTCTTTTGACCACCTTCACCCAAATACCCTTGCCTGCACCCCCTACTTCTGAAGTGAAAAGTGAAAGTGTTAGTTGCTCAGTGGTATAGAACTCTTTGTGGCTCCATGAACTGTCACCCACCAGGCTCCTCTGTCCAAGGGACTTCCCAGGCAAGAATACTGGAGTGAGTAGCCATTCCCTTCTCCAGGAGATCTTCCCCACCCAGTAAAGATCAAACCTGGGTCTCCCGCACTTCGGACAGATTCTTTACTATCTGAGCGTACTTCTCATAACCACAAATCTGATCTCTTTTTCTATGAGTTTGTTTGCTTTGGAAGTGTTACTGACCTATAGGTCAGTATGTTAGTTCCTGGTGCACATCATAGTGACTGGATATTTATATACATTTCAAAAATGATGACCATGATAAATCTACTTACCATCTATTACCATACAGAGATATTACATTATTACTGACTATATTCCTCACACTGTGCATTTCATCCATGCTATATTTATTTAACTGGAAGTTTGTACCTCTTAATTTCCCTTACCTGTTTCACTCATCTCTCCATGCTCCTCCCCTCTAACAACCACTTCTTTGATCTCTGTATGACTCTGTTTTGTTATTTTGCTTGATTTTTTAGATTCTACATATAAGTGAAATCATACAATATTTGTATCTTTCTTTGTCTTAATTCACTTAGTAAAATATCTTCTAGGTCTATCCATGTTGTAGCAAATGACAAGATTTACTTCTTTTTATGGCTGAGTAATATTTCAATGAAGGACAGAAATGGTATGGACCTAACAGAAGCAGAAGATATTAAGAAGAGGTGGCAAGAATACACAGAAGAACTATACAAAAAGATCTTCATGACCCAGATAATCACGATGGTGTGATCACTCACCTAGAGCCAGACATCCTGGAATGTGAAGTCAAGTGGGCCTTAGGAAGCATCACTACAAACAAAGCTAGTAGAGTTGATGGAATTTGAGTTGAACTATTTCAAATCCTAAAAGATGATGCTGTGAAAGTGCTGCACTCAATATGCCAGCAAATTTGAAAAACTCAGCAGTGGCCACAGGACTGGAAAAGGTCAGTTTTCATTCCAATTCCAAAGAAAGGCAATGCCAAAGAATGCTCAACCTACTGCACAATTGCACTCATCTCACACACTAGCAAAGTAATGCTCAAAATTCTTCAGGCCAGGCTTCAACAGTACATGAACCACAAACTTCCAGATGTTCAAGCTGGTTTTAGAAAAGGCAGAGGAACCAGAGATCAAATGCCAACATCCGTTGGACCATGGAAAAGCAAGAGAATTCCAGAAAAAAATCTACTTCTGCTTTATTGACTATGCCAAAGCTTTCAACTGTGTGGAACACAACAAACTGTGGAAAATTCTTAAAGAGATAGGAACACCAGGTCACCTGACCTGCCTCCTGAGAAATCTGTATGCAGGTCAAGAAGCAACAGTTAGAACTAGTCATGGAACAACAGACTGGTTCCAAATAGCGAAAGGAGTACATCAAGGCTGTATACTGTCACCCTGTTTATGTAACTTACATACAGAGTACATCATGAGAAATGCTGGGCTGGATGAAGCACAAGCTGAAATCAAGTTTGCCGGGAGAAATATCAATAACATCAGATATGCAGATGACACCACTGTTTTGGCAGAAAATGAAAAGGAACTAAAGAGCCTCTTGATGAAAGTGACAGAGGAGAGTGAAAAAGCTGGCTTAAAACTCAATATTCAGAAAACGAAGATCATGGCATGTAGTCCCATCACTTCATGGCAAATAGATGGGGAAACAATGGAAACAGTGACAGACTTTATTTTGGGGGCTCCAAAATCACTGCAGATGGTAACTAAAGCCATGAAATTAAAAGACTCTTGCTCCTTGAAAGAAAAGTTATAACCAACCTAGACAGCATATTAAAAAGCAGAGACATTACTTTGTCAACAAATGTCTGTCTAGTCAAAGCTGTGGTTTTTCCAGTAGTCATTGTATGGATGTTAGAGTTGGACTATAAAGAAAGCTGAGCACAGATGCTTTTGAACTGTGGTGTTGGAGAAGACTCTTGAGAGTCCCTTGGACAGCAAGGAGATTCAACCAGTCCATGCTAAAGGAAATCAGTCCTGAATATTCATTGAAAGGACTGATGCTGAAGCTGAAATTCCAGTACTTTGGCCGCCTGATGTGAAAAGCTGACTCATTTGAAAAGACCCTGATGCTGGGAAGGATTGAAGGCAGGAGGAGAAGGAGATGACAGAGGATGAGATGGTTGGATGGCATCACCGACTCAATGGACATGAGTTTGATACACACACATACACACATGCACGCACACACACATACACACAAATCTTCTTTTCCATTCATCTACTGATGGACACTTAGGTTGCTTCCATATCTTGGCTATTGTGAACAATGCTTCAATGAGCATACGGGTGTATATATCTTTTCAAACTAGTGTTTTTATTTACTTTGTGGGAAAAAACAGAAGTGAACTTGCTGGATTGTATGATAGTTTCATTTTTAATTTTTTCAGGAACTACCATACTGTTTGCCATAGTAGCTGCACCAATGTTTATTCCCACCGACAGTGCATGAAGATTCCCTTCACTCCACATTCTTACCATTGATCAACATGTCTGTTTTTATGCCAGCACTGCATTGTTTCAACTACTGTTGCCTTGTAGTGTAGTTTGAGATCAGGGTGTATGATACTTACCTTGTTCTTCTTTTTCAAGACTGTGTTGGCTTTTCAGGGTCTTTTGTATTTCCATACAATTTTTAGAATTATTTGTTCTGGTTCTGTGAAAATTGCCATGGGTAGGATAATAAGGATTGCATTAAGTCTGTAGATTGCCTTCGCTATATGGACATTTTAACAACAACAATTCTTCTAATCCATGACATTATATCTTTCCATTTCTGTCATCTTCACTTTCTTTCTTTGACTGTCTTTTCTTTCAGTGTCTTATAGTCTTCCAAGTACAGATCCTTCACCTCCTTGATTAGATTTACGTTTAAACAGCTTTTGCTGCAACTGTAAATGGGATAACTTTTCTTAATTTATCTTTCTAATAATTTACTGTTAATGTATAGAAATGCAACAGACATCTTTCAAAATTTATTTTATTGAAGTATAGCTTATTCACAATGCTATTAATTTCTGTGTGTAACACAGTTCAGCAAATTCAGTTATATATCTATATATATAGATATATATATAAAAACTGGAAAAAAGTATGGTAGTTCCCAAAAAATTAAAAATGAAATTTTCATACAATCTGGCAATTTCACTTCAGGCTTTTTCCCCAAAGTAAAGATATAGATAGATATAGATATAGATGTATATATATCTACCCATAAGTGTGTATATCTATGTATATGTATATATATAATTGAATCATTGTTTATACACATATAAGTTCAGTTCAGTTCAGTCGCTCAGTCATGTCCGACTCTTTGCAACCCCATGAATCACAGCAGGCCTCCCTGTTCATCACCATCTCCGGAGCTCACTCAGACTCACGTCCATCGAGTCCGTGATGCCATCCAGCCATCTCATCCTCTGTCGTCCCCTTTTCCTCCTGTCCCCCATCCCTCCCAGCATCAGAGTCTTTTCCAATGAGTCAACTCTTCACATGAGGTGGCCAAACTACTGGAGTTTCAGCTTTAGAAGCATTCCCTCCAAAGATATCCCAGGGCTGATCTCCTTTAGAATGGACTGGTTGGATCTCCTTGCAGTCCAAGGGACTCTCAAGAGTCTTCTCCAGTACCACAGTTCAAACGCATCAATTCTTCAGCACTCAGCCTTCTTCACAGTCCAACTCTCACATCTATACATGACCACAGGAAAAACCATAGCCTTGACTAGATAGACCTTAGTCGGCAAAGTAATGTCTCTGCTTTTGAATATACTATCTAGGTTGGTCATAACTTTTCTTCCAAGGAGTAAGTCTCTTTTATTTCATGGCTGCAGTCACCATCTGCAGTGATTTGGGAGCCCCAAAAAAAGAAGTCTGACACTCTTTCCACTGTTTCCCCATCTATTTGCCATGAAGTGATGGGACCAGATGCCATGACCTACGTTTTCTGAATGTTGAGCCAACATTTCTGCCTTCCTCGTTCACTTTCATCAAGAGGCTATTTCGTTCCTCTTCACTTTCTGCCATAAGGGTGGTGTCATCTGTATATCTAAGGTTATTGATATTTCTCCCGGCAATCTTGATTCCAGCTTGTGCTTCTTCCAGTCCAGCGTTTCTCATGATGTACTCTGCATAGAAGTTAAATAAGCAGGATGACAATATACACCCTTGACATACTCCTTTTCCTATTTGGAACCAGTCTGTTGTTCCATGTCCAGTTCTAACTGTTGCTTCCTGACCTGCATACAGATTTCTCAAGAGGCAGGTTAGGTGGTCTGGTATTCCCATCTCTTTCAGAATTTTCCACAGTTTATTGTGATCCACACAGTCAAAGGCTTTGGCATAGTCAATAAAGCAGAAATAGACGTTTTTCTGGAATTCTCTTGCTTTTTCCATGATCCAGCGGATGTTGGCAATTTGATCTCTGGTTCCTCTGCCTTTTCTAAAACCAGCTTGAACGTCAGGAAGTTCACAGTTCACATATTGCTGAGCCTGGCTTGGAGAATTTTGAGCATTACTTTACTAGCATGTGAGATGAGTGCAATTGTGCGGTAGTTTGAGCATTCTTTGGCATTGCCTTTCTTTGGAATTTGAATGAAAACTGACCTTTTCCAGCCCTGTGGGCACTGCTGAGTGTTCCAAATTTGCTGGCATATTGAGTGCAGCACTTTCACAGCATCATCTTTCAGGATTTGAAGCAGCTCCACTGGAATTCTATCACCTCCACTAGCTTTGTTTGTAGTGATGCTTTCTAAGGCCCACTTGACTTCACATTCCAAGATGTCTGGCTCTAGATAAGTGATCACATCATCATGATTATCTGGGTCGTGAAGATCTTTTTTGTACAGTTCTTCGGTGTATTCTTGCCACCTCTTCTTAATATCTTCTGCTTCTCCTAGGTCCAGACCATTTCTGTCCTTTATTGAGCCCATCTTTGCATGAAATGTTCCCTTGGTATCTCTAATTTTCTTGAAGATATCTCTAGTCTTTCCCATTCTGTTGTGTTCCTCTATTTCTTTGCACTGATCACTGAAGAAGGCTTTCTTTATCTCTTCTTGCTATTCTTTGGAACTCTGCATTCAGATGCTTATATCTTTCCTTTTCTCCTTTGCTTTTCGCCTCTCTTCTTTTCACAGCTATTTGTAAGGCCTCCCCAGACAGTCATTTTGCTTTTTGCATTTCTTTTCCATGGGGATAGTCTTGATCCCTATCTCCTGTACAATGTCACGAACCTCATTCCATAGTTCATCAGGAACTCTATCTATCAAGATCTAGTCCCTTAAATCTATTTCTCACTTCCACTGTATAATCTTAAGGGATTTGATTTAGGTCATACCTGAATAGTCTAGCAGTTTTCCCTACTTTCTTCAAGTTAAGTCTGAATTTGGTAATAAGGAGTTTATGATCTGAGCCACAGTCAGCAACTTGTCTTGTTTTGTTGACTGTATAGAGCTTCTTCACCTTTGGCTGCATAGAATATAATCAATCTGATTTCAGTGTTGACCATCTGGTCATGTCCATGTGTAGAGTCTTCTCTTGTGTTGTTGGAAGAGGATGTTTGCTATGATCAGTGCATTTTCTTGGCAAAACTCTATTAGTTTTTGCCCTGCTTCATTCCGCATGCTGAGTCACCATGAAAGCTCATATATATGATTACTTGTATATAAATGTGAATATATATTTATATGTGATATAAACATAATAATGATATATTATTTATTAAATATATAATTTAATATTTAAGGATATATATTTATTTAATGATATATATTTATTTAATATATCATTATCATGTTTATATCACATATAAATATATATTCACTTCTAAATACAAGTAATCATATATATGGGCTTTCATGGTGACTCAGCAGTAAAGAATCCCCTCCAGTGCAGTAGCTTCAGGAGATATGGTTTGATCCCTGAGTGGGGATGATTCCCTGGAGTGGGGCATGGGAACCCAATTTAGTATTCTTGCCTGGAGAATCCCATGGACAGAGTAGCTTGGCAGGCTATAATCCATAGGGTCTCAAAGAGTTGGACATGACTGAAGCAACTTAGCACACACATACAATCAAATATATATTCGTATTTTTATATATTCATATATATGTACATTCTTTACGTGATGGTGTCATTGTTCAGTTGCTCAGTTACATCTGACTCTTTGCAACCCCTTGTGATATAGCACGCCAGGCTTCCCTGTCCTTCATTGTCTCCTAGAGCTTGCTCAAACTCATGTCCATTGAGTCAGTGATGTCATTCAACCATCTCATCCTCTGTTGTCCCCTTCTCCTCCTGCCTTCAATCTTTTTAGCATCAAAGTCTTTTCTAAGGAGTTGGCTCTTTGCATCATGTGGCCAAAGTATTGGAGCTTCAGCTTCAGCATCAGTCCTTCCAATGAATATTCAGGACTGATTTCCTTTAGCATGGACTGGTTTGATCTCTTTGCAGGCCAAGGGACTCTCAAGAGTCTTCTCCAACACCAATTCAAAAGCATCAATTCTTTGGCGCTCAGCCTTCTTTATGGTCCAGCTCTCACATCCATACATGACTACTGGAAAAACCATAGCTTTGACTAGACAGACTTTTGTTGGCAAAGTAATGTCTCTGCTTTTTAATACACTGTCTAGGTTGGTCATAGCTTTTCTTCCAAGGAGCAAGCGTCTTTTAATTTCATGGTTGCAGTCACCATCTGCAGTGATTTTGGATCCCAAAAAATAAAGTCTGTCACTGTTTCCATTGTTTTCCCATCTGTTTGCCATGAAGTGATGCAACCAAATGCCATAATCTTTGTTTTTTGAAGGTTGAGTTTTAAACCAGCTTTTTCACTCTCCTCTTTCACCTTCATCAAGAGGCCCTTAGTTCCTCTTCATTTTCTGCCATAAGGGTGGTGTTATCTGCATATCTGAGGTTGGTAATATTTCTCTCTGCAGTCTTGATTCTGGCTTGGGCTTCATCAAGCCTGGCATTTTGTATGATGTATTCTGCATATAAGTTAAATAAGCAGGGTGACAATATACAACTTTGACAAACTGATGGCTCAGACAGTAAAGCGTCTGTCTACAATGAGGAAGACCTGGGTTCGATCTCTGGGTCAGGAAGATTCCCTAGAGAAGGATACGGCAACCCACTCCAGTACTCTTGCCTAGAAAATCCCATGGATGAAGGAGCTTGGTGCAGGCTACTGTCCATGGGGTCGCAAAGAGTCAGGCACAACTGAGCCTCTTCACTTCTTCGCTTCACTTTCCTAATTTGGAACCAGTCCATTGTTCCATGTTCAGTTCTAACTGCTGCTTCTGTTGTGGGTTATTTGAGGTTTTTCTTGTTCCCTGAGGTAGGTATATCACTATAAACTTCCTTATTATAAGTTTTTGTTTTTGCTGTGTTCCATAGATTCTGGATTTTTGCACTTTCATTTCATTTTTCCATTTGTCTCCAGGTAGTTTTTTGTTTCCTCTTAGAGTTTAATTTCAGTCCAACATTCTTAACCCTTTTGGGTGGAATTTGTTTCTCTCCATGTTAAATTATAATCTAAAGATAGTTCTTTTGAAACATTAGGTCATGATTTAGTTTCCTTACTCTATATAATACTGTCATGTTTTATATATATAATTACATAACTCTATATATAATGTTGTAGTTTGAGGTCACCACATCTATTTGTGCTAGTTGTTGAGAAACAGAACAGACTCTTCAAATTTGTTCTTTTTAAAAAGGATTATTTTCTGACTTGTTTCCTTTGGCCAGAATGAGGGAGCAGTAAAGCCGATGCAACTGAGCAGAGGCAGGGAATGGAGATACTGTAGGACAGGATAACCATGCTATGGAGAAGCTGACAATCAGGGCTATAGTCACACACACTCAATGTTAACAATAAGGAAAGAATATTGTGCTGGATGGACAATCCTGTTGGGACTTTTAGTTCTGACGTCAGTCATAAATACCTTGTCTCCAAAACTTTTACGTACCAAGAACCTATAGTACTTCATTTCCACAAAGAATGCTTTCTGAGCATGACAATTACACACACATAACACTGTTAAAATAGTGTATTTTTAAAAGAACTCAATAATCCATTTTATGGCCTTCTTCAAATTAGTTTAGTTTTTAAAATCTAAGAGCATGTAACAGTTAAAAGGATTTAACTCTTTTAAATAGTTGTGCCTTTTATCTTACCTACTTTTGTTTTTCTTTAAGAATAATTTGCTTCAGGGAGGAAGAAATATAGGTTTTTCTGATGTGGGGAAATGCAAGAGGATGGGAATAGAAATGCAAAGGAAGGTTTCTATCTTAAAAAAAGTTTGGCCCCACCCTCGCCCCCTGCAATGGAAGCGTGAAGTCTTAACCACTGGACTGCCAAGGAAGTCCCTCTATCTAAAAATTTTTAATTGAAAAAGTATTCTAAATTATTTTCTTATGAAGCAAATAGTCTTAGAAAAATGTGGTAAGCTTCACAAAAAGTTCATTGTTTCGTTGAGGGGTATGAGAAGGCATGGACAAGGAAGTGGTAACCCACTCCAGTATTCACACCTGGGAAATCCCATGGACAGAGAAGCCTGGCGGACTACACTCCATGGAGTCACTAAAGAGTCAGACATGACTAGGGAACTACACAACAAACAACCGGAGAAGCAAAATCCATTTTGTAGGAAAAATGAAAAAAAGAAAAAGACGTCTTTAGAGAATTCTAATTCAGTCAAAGAAAAAATAAAGGGTATTTTATGTTATGTGAATTATATTTCAATAAAGCTATTTTAATGTAAATTATATCATCTTACTCTCCAGCTTATAAATAATCATTTCTCAGTTTTTAAATTAAAAATAAAATTACTTACTAAAAACAAAAGAAGGCAGGGAGAAAAGATGAATCCATAAACTCAGATTCTAGTCCAAGCTGCTCAACTGACAGATCAAGGGTCACTCAGGGTCTCTGTGCTCAGATTCCCCTGCTACCATGGGACATTTTATGAGTATATGCTTTTCCAGTAGGCTCATCTGCTGGTGGGTGGATGTGTTCAAAGAATAGAGCCAGGGAATCATTTATCACCCTGTTTCCTGAGACCTGGTTCTAACATGAACTCTATTCTGAGCTGGGGTCCTTTTAAATCCACTTATTAAGCTGAAGCTGTCACAGGCTCAAAGCCCTGCAAGCTAAGCCTATATGGAGACCACTGAAAACGCAGCCAGGACCAATGACTGAACCATCAGCTCCTGTCATGCTCATTAGAAAGGAAGGGCCTTTGGACACTTCTTGGAGTTTGCTCCCTATTCCCATCAAATTGGCAAAGAATCCAGAACATTATTGCTTATCAACCTGTGGTCCACTAATTCCACTCCCATCTTTCCACCATCTTGTCCATCAAAATCAGGTAGGAGAGAGAAGACTCACGTTTTCACTTTTTCCGAGGCCTTGTCAAAGAGCTCACTTTGACTCTGGAACAATACAAGTAACCAGCCATCATGTTTCCTCGAACCGCACGACTCTGTGCAAATCCCTCCCCCATACAGACCTCACTATCCCCCTCTGTCAAATGGGCAGGTATCAGACTAGATTTCCAAGGGTCCTCTTAGTTCTATTCCTTGAGGCTGAAGCTGGGAAACAGCCATGAAAGGCCAGAGTAGAGCCTGAAGAACACATGGGAAAGTGAGCAAACGGGGTAAGAGAAGGGGAAAGAAGAGCAATACCCCCTGACAAATTCCTTCCCAGCCTGACTCTTCCAGGAAGCTCTCCCTGAACCCCACCTGCATGGCCTTCTTTCAGACTGCCCTTTAGCCCTCAGCCCTCCCCAGAGCAAGGCCTGGTCCTGGCTGCATGCATGTGATGAACTGAAGAATCTGTGAACAAAGTGAGCTGCCTCCCCTGCAGTGCCAGCAGGTGCTGGGAAAGCTCCGTGGAATCAAGCTGACATGGTGTGTGAATCAAAGATGTGTGAGTACATAAGCCAGTGAGTTGGTGAAAGAAGGACCACGACTAGGCAGCTGCATCCCCAGAAGGGGGCTTGGGAAGCAGGCTGAGGTCCACAAGCAGTTTGCAGAAATGGAGTTTTGAACAAACAATAAATGCCCCTGATGCCTGAGTCAGGAGCTGAGGTTTGGAGGAAGTCAGGAAGAAGGTGAAAAGTCAAAGAGTGGAGGAATTTATGAAGCTGCTCCTGGACTCCCTAGCTCGGCACCTTGTTAACTCCTGTCTACCCTCCACTGGTCAGCTTACCAGCCTCTGACTGCCAGCACTAACTGCATTCTCCCCTTAAAACTCCCAAACCCCCAGTGTGGCCCCTTGCCCTCCTTCCATCATAACTTTAGCTAAATGACTATTCAGCATCTGATTGATCTCTCCACAGGGTCTACTAGTTCTTATGATGCCCTGTTTATCACTGAATGGACAGCGACAGCCCTGGACCTGGCACCAGAGAGGTACTCAGGAAATATTTGTTGAATGCAAGAAGGAATGAAAGAGACAGGAGCTCCCTATGTTAGGGGCTCTGCCCTCTCACTGCCGAGGGCCTGAGTTTGATACCTGATCAGGGAACTAAGATCCCACAAGCCACACAGACAAAACAAAAACAAGAATAACCAAAAAAGGCAAAGAGAAAAGAATGAGTGCGAGAGATGGAGGAGGGGTACAGGTCTGGAAGACCTCCAGAGACTAGGCAGTCTCCCAGGGTCCCAGTGGGAGTCAGCCTGCTCAGGACAGATGGGTGAGGAGTACTATGCAGGCTGGCATTCTCTGCCACTCTGTCTGTGTAGTTTAGCCCCCAGATCCTTTGAGAAAAGGTGAAACCAGGCTGAGACAGTTGTCTGGAACCATTCCATGTGTCACTGATTCTGTGCCCTGGCTTGAGGGCCACATTGAAGGAAGCTTGGGAAACTGTTTCAACCAGCTTGCCTTGCTGGGATCTGACATCATGCTGCCCTCTGCTGTGGTTTGGTGATTAAGGAGTTTGCCTGTGGCTCACTCTCCATCATACAAGCTCAAATGAGGCACGTTCTTACTCCAGTTCACACATGGAACCAAAACATCCTGGCCCTGATTTTACTTTCCCTCATAAGCCCTTGTGCTTCCCTGACTCAGGGTCCTTCTGAAATCCTAGAAGTTTGTTCCCAAGCGGTGTATTCCATACACAGCCTGCAGTGGGATTACAGTAGAGATAAATAAAAGATTAGTTTCCAAGTTTCGGGACTAAATAAAGGATCAGATTCTTAGTGATTGGGAGATAAAAGGAATTTTGGGGTTTGTTCATGGATGAACCAATTCAGAAGCAGTTTGGGGCAGTGGGTGGAACCTGGAGTTCAGTTTTCCCTGAGGTTTTTCTTCTGTGGGTCTCCTTCAATACCCACCCTGGCCATCTGGTTTCACTTCTGAGACAAGCTGAGCAAGCTGGAGCAGCAGTGAGCCCAGCGAGGAGGCTGAGTAGAGCCTCTGACTGGGCTGGGTGTTGCATGAGGAGTGGAGAAACACAACTGGATGTTATGCTGGATTGGGAGGGTCTCTCCGGTCACAGTGGAGCATCATGTCCAGGTAACATTTGGCTTCTCTGGAAAGCATTTTGCATGACAAGCATAACTCTCCAGAACATCACTAACAACCTATACTATTTCTCAGGCATTGGATATACTTATGCTTATCTGTCTTGCTTGTTTATTTTTATGACCTGACAGATTTGGTACAGCAAGTTAGTGGGAAAAGTAGAATAAGATTCCTGGGAGCAGAGAAAAATGAATATCTGAATGGGGAAGGGGCACCACAAAAATGAAGGGAGAGAAAAAGGGCAACTTGTAGGGAACTGGAATGTAAAAGTAGGAAGTCAGGAAATACCTGGAGTAACAGGCAAATTTGGCCTTGGAGTACAAAATGAAGCAGAGCAAAGGCTATCAGAGTTTTGACAGGAGAACACACTGGTCATAGCAAACATCCTCTTCCAACAACAAAAGAGACGACTCTACACATGGACATCACCAGATGGACAATACCGAAATCAGATTGATTATATTCTTTGCAGTCAAAAGCGGAGAAGCTCTATATAATCAGCAAAAACAAGACCAGGAGCTGACTGTGGCTCAGATCATGAACTCTTTATTGCCAAATTCAGACTTAAATTGAAGTAGGGAAAACCACTAGACTATTCAGGTATGACCTAAATCAAATCCCTCACGATTATACAGTGGAAATAAAAAATAGATTCAAGGGATTAGATCTGATAGAATTCCTGAAGAACTATGAACAGTTTCGTGACATTGTACAGAAGACAGTGATCAAGACCAAATAACAAAGGCAAAATGGTTGTCTGAGGAGGGCTTACAAATAGCTGTGAAAAGAAGAGAAGTGAAAGGTAAAGGAGAAAAGGAAAGATATACCCCCATTTGAATGCAGACTTCCAAAGAATAGCAAGGAGATTTAAGAAAGGTTTCCTCAGTGACTGATGTAAAGAAATAGAGGAAAACAATGAAATGGGAAAGAAATCTCTTCAAGAAAATTAGAGATACCAAGGGAACATTTCATGCAAAGATAGGCACAATAAAGCACAGAAATGGTATGGACCTAACAGAAGCAGAAGATATTAAGAAGAGGTGGCAAGAATACACAGAAGAACTATACAAAAAGATCTTCATGACCCAGATAATCACAATGGTGTGATCACTAATCTAGAGCCAGACATCCTGGAATGTGAAGTCAAGTGGGCCCTAGGAAGCATTACTACAAACAAAGCTAGTGGAGGTGATGGAATTCAAGTTGAGCTATTTCAAACCCTAAAAGATGATGCTGTGGAAGTGCTGCACTCAATATGCCAGCAAATTTGAAAGACTCAGCAGTGGCCACAGGACTGGAACAGGTCAGTTTTCATTCCAATTCCAAAGAAAGGCAATGCCAAAAATGCTCAAACTACTGCACAATTGCACTCATCTCACATACTTGCAAAGTAATGCTCAAAATTCTTCAAGCCAGGCTTCAACAGTACATGAACCACAAACTTCCAGATGTTCAAGCTGGATTTAGAAAAGGCAGAGGAACCAGAGATCAAATTGCCAACATCTGTTGGATCATGGAAAAAGTAAGAGAGTTCCAGAAAAACATCTACTTCTGTTTTATTGACTATGCCAAAGCTTTCAACTGTGTGGATCACAACAAACTGTGGGAAATTCTTAAGGAGATGGGAACGCCAGACCACCTGACCTGCCTCCTGAGAAATTGTATACAGGTCAAGAAGCAACAGTTAGAAATGGACATGGAACAACAGATTGGTCCCAAATAGGGAAAGGAGTACATCAAGGCTGTATACTGTTACCCTGTTTATTTAACTTATATGCAGAATACATATGAGAAATGCTGGGCTGGAAGAAGCACAAGCTGGAATCAAGGCTGCCAGGAGAAATATCAGTAACCTCAGATATGTAGATGACACCACGCTTATGGCAGAAAGTGAAGAAGAACTAAAGAGCCTCTTGATGAAAGTGAAAGAGGAGAGTGAAAAAGTTGGCTTAAAACTTAACATTCAGAAAAGTAAGATCATGGCATCTAGTCCCATCACTTCATGGTAAATAGATGGAGAAACAAGGAAACAGTGACAGACTTTATTTTTTTGAGTTACAAAATCACTGCAGATGGTAACTGAAGCCATGAAATTAAAAGACATTTGCTCCTTGGAAGAAAAGTTATGACCAACCTAGATAGTGTATTAAAAAACAGAGACATGATAAGAAAGCTGTGGTACATATACACAATGGAGTACTACTCAGCCCTTAAAAAGAATAAATTTGACTCAGTTCTAATGAGATGGATGAAATTGGAGCCGATTATACAGAGTGAATTAAGCCAGAAAGAAAAACACCAATACAGTATACTGACACATATATATGGAATTTAGAAGGATAGTAATGAAGACCCTCTATGTGAGACAACAAAAGAGACTCAGAGGTATAGAACGGACTTTTGGACTCTGAGGGAGAGGGAGAGGGTGGGATGATTTGGGAGAACGGCAATGAAACATGTATACTGTCTTGTAAGAATGAAGCGCCAGTCTATGTTCAATACAGGATGCAGGACGCATGGGGCTGGTGCACGGGATGATTCGGGGAGAGGATGTGGGGTGGGAGGTGGGAGGGGCTTTGGCATTGAGAGATCGTGGACACCTGTGGCTGATTCATGTCAATGTATGGCAAAACAAATACAGTAGTGTGGGGTGGGAGGTGGGAGGGGGCTTCGGCATTGGGAGATTGTGCTCACCTATGGCTGATTCGTGTCAATGTATGGCAAAACAAATACAGTATTGTAATTAAAAAAATAAATAAATTTAATTTAAAAAAAAACAGAGACATTACTTTGCCAACAAAAGTCTATCTAGTCAAAGCTATGGTTTATCCAATAGTCATATATGTATGTGAGAGTTGGACAATAAAGAAAGCTGAGCACGGAAGAATTGATGCTTTTGAACTGTGGTGTTGGAGAAGACTCTTGAGAGTCCCTTGGACTGCAAGGAGATCCAACCAGTCTATCCTAAAGGAGATCAGTCCTGGGTGTTCATTGGAGGGCTAATGTTGAAGCTGAAATTCCAATACTTCGGCTACCTGATGCAGAGAGCTAACTCATCTGAAAAGATCCTGATGCTGGGAAAGATTGAGGGCAGGAGAAGGGGATGACAGAGGATGGATGAGATTGTTGGATGGCATCACTGACTCAATGGACATGAGTTTGAATAAGTTCTGGGAGTTGTTGATAGGCACAGAAGCCTGAGAGTTGGACATGACTGAGCGACTGAACTGAACTGAACTGAACTGAAAAAGCACTTGCCCTGTGCCATGCTGTGTCCTAACAATCACTAGCTGTTGTTCAGAACTCTGAGTCCAGGAGACCACAGGAAAAACAAGGACGTATCCACCAAATTTTATTTATAAAGACAAGGGAGTCCAGCATGACCTCCATGTTCCAATGGCTAAAGTTACCAAAATCGCCTCTTTTAAAGCATGAGAGTTCAGTTGGCTGAGAATTTAATGACTGTAGGACAAACAATTCCCCATTGGCTTGAAATAACTAAAGGTTGCTCTGGATGGATTTATGTTAACAGGATACATCTAGAGTGGTAGTGGTAGTAGTTGTCGCTGTTTTTGTTTAGTCGCTAAGTCATGTCCAGCTCTTTGTGACCCATGAACTGTAGCCAGTCAGGCTCCTCTGTTCATGGGATTTCCCAGTCAAGAATACTGGAATGGCTGGCATTTCCTTGTTCAGGGAATCTTCCTGACCCAGGGATCAAACTCACATCCCCTGTGTTGACAGCCTGATTCTTTACAGCCCTATAGTAGCAGCAGTAGCAGTAATAGCCATGGCAGCGGTGGTGTAGTAAAGAAAGAGGAGCATCATTTTGTGAGAATTTATCAGGCACAGCTGTAGGTACATTTCATGTGTTACCTTCTCTAATCCTTATAAGAAGCACATGAAGTTAGTAGATCTGGTTGATTGTGGGAAGAAGGCCCTGGGAGGAAGAAGAAAGGACCATAATTTTTTAACTGGATTTACTTTGAATCTTTAAGAAGAGCTCAAGGACATTCCTGCTGGTCCAGTGCTTAAGAATCCACCTTGCAATGCAGGGGACATGTGTTTGATCCCTGGCTGGGAAGCTAATATGCCACAATGCCATAGAGTAGCTAAGCTTGCGTGCTGCAACTAGAGAGTCCATGCACACGAAAGTCCCACACGACACAATGAAGATCCTGTATGCCACAAGTAAGACCCAACACAATCAAATCAGTAAAGGTTTTTAAAAAGGAGAGCTCGAAAATCCTATCTAATTCATGAATTTGGCCTGAATGATGATGATGACAGGGATGAAGTGCGACTGTGAAGTAAAGTAGGGTGATCCAAAGATGTGTTGTAACCAATCATCTACTTGCAAGCTTCATTATTACATCCCAAAACATCAGGATGAAATATTTTAATTTCTATCTAATACATGAACGTTTGCAAAGATCTCTATGTTTAGCAACATGCAGAGAAAAATTCCAAACATTTGACTGTTCTTTACTTTCCACTCAGTTGTTTTGGGAACCATGTAGTGTCTCTCTCTTTTCTCTTTCTCTCTCTCTCACACACACATACCCACACACCCCACCACTATCTCAACCAGAGTATCCTGCCTGAGCCCCAGCCAACCTGACTCCTGGTTGCCCTTCCTCAAGGATCCTGGCCTGAGGTTTATAGAAGGAGTTGGACAAAGTGACTTAGAAACTGCATCAGGATAACTGGTGATGAGCAGCCGTGGCAACCTAGACTCCCCCAACATTCCCATTATACTTGAGATGAAAGGGGAAATGCTCCTGACCTGGCTGCTTTCTACGTGAGCCTCACAGGTCAGAGCATTGAAACCTAAGAGCATCAACCAGATGAGGACTGGGCCTCTCATTTGTTGTTGTTCAGTCGCTCAGTCATGTTTGACTCTTTGCAACTCCACGGACTGCAGCATGCCAGGCTTCCCTGTCCTTCACCAACTCCCAGAGCTTGCTCAAACTCAAACCCTTTGAGTCGGTGATGCCATCCAACTATCTCATCCTCTGTTGTCTCCTTCTTCTCCTGCCTTCAATCTTTCCTAGCATCAACATCTTTCCTAATGTGCTGGCTCTTTGCATCAGGTGGCCAAAGTATTGGAGCTTCAGCTTCAGCACCAGTCCTTCCAATAAATATTCAGGACTGATTTCCTTTAAGATGGACTGGTTGGATCTCCTCGCAGTCCAAGGGACTCTTAAGAGTCTTCTCTAACACCACAGTTCAAAAGCATCAATTCTTTGGTGTTCAGCTTTCTTTATAGTGCTCAGCTTTCTTTATAGTCTAACTCTCATATCCATACATGATTACTGGAAAAATCATAGCTTTGACTATATGGACCTTTGTCAGAAAAAATAATATCGATTTTTTAATACACTGTCTAGGTTTGTCATAGCTTTCCTTCCAATAAGTAAACGTCTTTCAATTTCATGGCTGCAGTCACCATCTGCAGTGATTTTTCAGACCAAGAAAATCTATTTGTCATCATCTGTTTGTCATGAAGTGATGGGACCAGATGCCATGATCTTCATTTTTTGAATGTCGAGTTTTAAGCCAGCTTTTTCATTCTCCTCTTTCACCTTCATCAAGGGGCCCTTAGTTCCTCTTCATTTTCTGCCATAAGAGTGGTATCATCTGCATATCTGAGGTTATTGATATTTCCCTCAGCAATCTTGATTCCAGCTTGTGCTCCATCCAGCCTGGCATTTTGCATGATGTACTCTACATATAAGTTAAATAAGCAGGGTGATAATATATAGCTTTAACAAACTCCTTTCCCAATTTTGAACCAGTCCATTGTTCCATGTCCGGTTCTAACTGTTGCTTTTTGACCTGCATACAGGTTTCTCAAGAGGCGGGTAAAGTGGTCTGGTATTCTCTTTAAGAATTTCCCATAGTTTGTTGTGATCCACACAAAGGCTTTAGCGTAGTCAATGGAGCAGAAATAGATGTTTTTCTGGCATTCTCTTGCTTTTTCTATGATCCACCAGATGCTGACAATTTGATCTCTGGTTTCTCTGCCTTTTTAAATCCAGCTCGAACATATGGAAGTTCTCAGTTCACGTACTGTTGAAGCCTAGCTTGGAGAATTTTGAACATTACTCTGCTAGTGAGCACAGAAACTTAGGAGGATTAACCATATGAGGATTGGACCTCTCATGGTGGCAGCCAGTGAGGAGACAAGGGACCTGTCCTTCCAGATGACCCCCTCACAAATGCCCCGGCTCTGGGAACTCCAAAGTGGGAACTCAACTCCTAGAGAACAACTGGCAACAAGGTAAGGCCTCTCTATTTACCCTGAACTTCTCAATTCTGGAGCTATATTTCCCAGAGTAGGCACTGGACCACCTGCAGCAGAATTCCCAGGAAAGCTTGTTGAACCTATGGATTCCTAGGCCCCATCTCAGACACCCTGGGTCAGCCCCCTGCACTATGGTCCAGGAATCCGCATGTTGACAGGGCTCCATAATCAGCCTTTTGCTCCATTAAGACTGAAAACCACCTTTTTTTTTTTTTTGCCTGCCCTGGGTCTTCGTTGCTGCACCCAGGCTCTCTGTTGCAGCGCACAGGTTTTCTCTAGTTGCAGCACATGGGGGCTTCTCCAGTTCCGGAGTACAGGCTCTAGAACACACTGTCTCAGTAACTGCCGTGTGCAGGCTCTCCAGTGTGCAGTGCTCAAACTTAGCTGCTCCATGACATGTGAGAAAATAGAGTTCCCCGACCTGGGATGGAACCTACTCCCCCAGCACCGGAAGGCAGATTCTTAACCACCAGACCACCAGGGAAGTCCCTAGGAACCACTTCTTCAGAGATGTATTTCACCAGGTTGTAGTTTCGTCCATTTCTACAGGTTTCATGTTTCACTCTGCTTCAGTTCAACAAAAATTCATGGAGAGCCTGCTCCAGACCAGACGTTGTTCTAGGCACAGAGAGGGCAGCGCTGGCAGGGACCCAGGTCGTGCCTTCATGGAGGCTGCAGTGGTTTCAGTCTCATGACAATGCCAATAGCCCCAGCACGCTAGGACTCTTTTTTTAACAAATGAGAAAACAGCGCTTAGAGTGTAAGCAACTTACACAGACTGCTAAGTGATGTTTCTAGAGCTAGAATCCACTGCCCTCATTTCAGACCCACATTTTTTGCACTGCCCCTCAGAGCATTAAAGGCTTAGCTGGTGGAGTGAGAGCTGCAAAGACCCTTAGCAGACAACCAACTGGAATATCCAAGAGGTTTTAATTGTCATTTCAACTCTAACCAGTTGCCCCTACATGTAAGGGAGGGCTCTGCAACTATCCTAAGATCATGGCATCTAATCATGGAAGAGCCGACTCATTGGAAAAGACCCTGATGCTGGGAAAGATTGAAGAAGGAGAAGGGGGACAACAGAGGACAAGATGGTTGGACGGCATCGCTGACTTGATGGACATGAGTCTGAGTAAGCTCCAGGAGTTGGTGATGGACAGAGAAGCCTGGCGTGCTGCAGTCCATGGGGTCACAGTCAAACACAATTGAGCAACTGAACAATAATAACTGAACTACCAGTACAACCAGGATCAATTAAAAAGCTGCTGCGATTGGTTAATCATGTCTACAGTGGGTATAGAACCAGGGAGAGGCTGCACGGACTACATTGCACACTGGCCCTGTATATGCACAAACCCTCCATTCTTATGCATGTATGTATGTATTTACTTTTGGTTGAGCTGGGTCTTTGTTGCTGTGCACAGGCTTTCTCAAGTTGTGGTGAGGCGGGCTACTCTCTAGTTGCAGGGTGAAGGCTTATCATTGCAGTGGCTTCTCTTGTGCAGCACAGGCTCTAGGCACTCGTGCTTCAGCAGTTGCAGCACGCAGTCTCAGTAGCTGAGGCTCATGGGCTTAGTTGCTCTGAGGCATGTGGAATCTTCCCAGGCCAGGGATCCAAGCCAGGTCCTCTGCATTGGCAGGTGGACTCTCATCCACTGTACCACTGCTGCTGCTGCTAAGTCGCTTCAGTCATGTCCGACTCTGTGTGACCCCATAGACGGCAGCCCATCAGGCTCCCCCGTCCCTGGGATTCTCCAGGCAAGAACACTGGAGTGGGTTGCCATTTCCTTCTCCAATGCATGAAAGTGAAAAGTGAAAGTGAAGTCGCTCAGTAAGTGTCCGACTCTTCGTGACCCCATGGACTACAGCCCACCAGGCTCCTCCATCCATGGGATTTTCCAGGCAAGAGTACTGGAGTGGGGCGCCATTGCCTTCTCCACTGTGGAGAAGTTAGGAAGCCCATTACTCACAGACAGACTCACCTCAGAACAGCTGCCACAAGATGGCAGCCTGAGAAGTGGCCGTAAGTCAGCAGAGCTCTTCCAAGTCAGGCCACACCCTGTCAGACGGGGTCTCCCACGGCTCTGTTCACACTGATCACGGTGAGCAAGGGCCTCTTCAGGGTACTTCCTGAGGTGGTCACTGCTTTCCTGACCTCACTAGGGACTATTAGGACATCAAAGAAGGGTGTTTGGAGTTTTAACCTAAGATAGTGAAGCGTGGTGCTTCTATTTACTAAGAGTAAATAAAAGTGATGTGTTTCTTTCAGATGACTCTTTTGATAAACATATGGTTACCATGGGAGAAAGCAGGATGGGGTGAGGGGTAAACTGGGAGATTGGGATTGACATATACACACTACTACATATGAAATAGATAATTAATAAGGAACTACTGTACAGCAAAGGGAAATCTACTCAATCTGTAACAGCCTATATGGAAAAAGAATCTAAAAAAGAAGGGACATATATGTATGTCTAACTGATTCACTTTTCTGTACACCTGAAACTAACACAACACTGTAAATCAATTATACCCCAATTTAAAATTTTTTAAGAAATAAACAATAAAATGCATTTTTTCAATTAAGGTCCCTGATAATATACTAAGTAAAAGTGTTACTAAAAAGCAGTAGTTTCCATTTTGTTTTTGGAAATCAGACCCAAAGAAGTTGTGAACTTAGAAGGCCTGAGATGCACCCCACCCACACACTCACACACACACAGTGGGTCCCAGTATGTGCTGCATCTCCTCCGATCCCCTGATTCAAGAAGGAGGAGCACCCTCAGCCTCATTCATTGCACAAACTAACACTTATTGTGTTTTATATGCATTATCTCATTGACTCCTCCTCACAAAACCTTATACAAGTAAGATAACATCATTATGGTCCCCATGTTAGAAGTGACAAAGTAGGCTCAGTGATATTAAGTAACTTGCACACGAAGTTCTCAGTCACAAGTGGTAGGACCAGAAGGCAGGCATAGTTCCTCCTACTCCAGTACTTGATTTCTAACACCTCCAAGATAAGACATCTCCTGCTGCTCAAAGAATTCCTCAGTCAGTTCAGTCACTCGGTCATGTACAACTCTTTGTGACTCCATGAACCACAGCATGCCAGGTCTCCCTGTCCATCACCAACTCCCGGAGCTCACTCTAACTCATTTCCATTGAGTTGGTGATGCCATCCAACCATCCCATCCTCTGTCATCCCCTTCTCCTCCCACTTTTAATCTTCCCAGCATCAGGGTCTTTTCAAATGAGTCAGTTCTTCACATCAGGTGGCCAAAGTATTGGAGTTTCAGCTTCAGCATCAGTCCTTCCAATGAATATTCAGGACTGATTTCCTTTATGACGGACTTGTTGATCTCCTTGCTGTCCAAGTGACTCTCAAGTGTCTTCTCCAACACCATGGTTCAAAAGCATCAATTCTTATGCACTCAGCTTTCTTTATAGTCCAACTCTCACATCCATATGTGACCACTGGAAAAACCATAGCTTTGACTAGACAGACCTTTGTTGGCAAAGTAATGTCTCTGCTTTTTAATATGCTGTCTAGGTTGGTCATAACTTTTCTTCCAAGGAGTAAGTGTCTTTTAGTTTCATGGGTGCAGGCACCATCTGCAGTGATTTTGGAGCCCCCAAATAAAGTCTGTCACTGTTTCCCCATCTATTTGCCATGAAGTGATGGGACCAGATGCCATGATCTTAGTTTTCTGAATGTTGAGTTTTAAGCCAACTTTTTCCCTCTCCTCTTTCACTTTCATCAAGAGGCTCTTTAGTTCTTCATTTTCTGCCATAAGGATGGTGTCATCTGCATATCTTAAGCATGCATAAAGCCCTAGACAATGAAGGTAGGAAGTGGAAAAATGCATGGTCTCAGACCTTGCATGCTAAGTCACTTCAGTCGTGTGGGACTTTTTGTGACCTTATGGGCTGGAGCCCACCAGGCTCCTGTGCCCATGGGATTCTCCAAACAATAATCCTGGAGTGGGTTGCTATGCCCTTCTCCAGAGGATCTTCCTGACCCAGGGATCAAACCCAGGTCTCCCACATTGCAGGTGGATTCTTTACATCTGAGCCACCAAGAAAGCCCCTCTCTCCCCCCTCAAGGGCCTTCAGTCTACTGAAGGCAAGAACAACAGTCAAAATTGCCACCATGTGGCTGGGATAGTTTTCTTGGAGAAGAATTTTAGCAGAAGTTCTGAAACAAAAGCTTTCACCAAAACCTCAGGGCCTAGGGCTCCTTCACATGGCCTACTTCCTCCAGAATCCCAGAAATCCTTCATTTTGGCTTGTGCTTAACTGGAATAGGCAACGGGGGAGGGCTGGGCCATGCTCTGATGACCAAGCTGTCATGATGTAACCTTGACTTGACCTTGCTGTCTACCCACAGATGTCCTGGTCTGGAGGGAACACAATCTGTCATTTAGGCAGGAGCCAATACCAAGAATGGGGCTGGAATCATTGTGTTTACCCCTGTGAACTGCTGTCACATAGAAGCACTTTCAAAGGGCAGCTGATAAAATTGCTGTTTTGACCCTCCTTTTAGCTGAAAACCAGACACCGTCAAAATAGCTTTTCTTTTTATTAGCTACATTATTGGAGAAATGGTGAGGGATTGATTTCATAATTGATTCTCCAAATAAAGATAATGTCTGTAAACAGGCAAGAGCTGACCAAGGATGGATACACGTGTGTGTGTGTGTGTGTGTGTGTGTGTGTGTATCTGCCTGTCCTAATGTGTGGCTGTGTCTCATCTCAGAACATGTGGTCTGCTCAGACTCTATTCATCCTCCATAGATAAGACCTCTTTGCCCCCAGACCTCATGGAGTGCAGTCAACCAGGCTGCCTAGAACCATCCCTGATTTCAGTCTGAAAAGTAGCAAGCTCTAATGGAACAGCCTTATATCAACAGTCTCTAGAATGAATTAAAAGCTTAAAATAAAGTTATTCATTTAAGTATTCAACCAATGTTCACTGAGGCCAAGGTGCAGGGAATATAAAAGTCATCAAAAAAGCTAGTTCCTGCCCCTGGATAAGCTAGTAAGGGAGGCAGACATAAAACAAATAATTCTGTAAGCAAATATAAAGTACCATTAAATTACAAATAAAAAGAATAAATTATGAGAGATGACAGTAGCTCGGCTGGAGGGGTGACAGTGGAGATGGACAGGATGGACAGGCCCATAGAAGCTGAGACTAAGAGTGCTGACTGTAAAGACAGTTCTTCCCTGTCCCTGACCTAGAACTGCAATATTCTGTGGTTTACATCCTCCTTGTCAGTCTGTTGTTTATTCAGATTATTTTAAAATCATAGAATCTTAAAGACCCGCAATCCTTAAAGTCATGGAATCTTAGTTTTTTTTTTGGGTTGTTTCTTTTTTTCTTGCGGAATCTTAGTTTCCTGACCAGGGATAGAACCCAGACCCTGGCAGTGAAAGCACCAACTCCTAACCACTGGACTCTCAGGGAATTCCCAAGGGATCTTAACTGTTAAACTGTGGCCCATAGGGCCTTAGGTTTCTCTGGGAGACCCTGAGATGCTTTGGGAATCATGCTCTGGGAATCTGAGACTATAGCCCCCTTTTAGCCAGTGCAGCCCCACTCTCACTTATTGGAACATCACCGATTTTACAGATGAGAAAACTTCCAGTGCCTTGGGGGCTGAAAGCGCCTCTCTTCCTAGAAGGCACATTACTTTTCCAGTTCAGGGCACACTCCATCTTCCTAAGCCACCATTTTTGCAACCGCAGGGCCCTTCCTCTGCCTGGTGGACTGCCATTAGGACCTGGGGGCAAGCCCACCCCACAGGCCATGAGGCCTCCTGTGCCGTTTGTAGTCGCTTCTCGGGTCATCCCTGTCAAGCCTGTGGTGTCAGAAAGCGCAGCCCTGCACTGAGAGCCAGGTCACCCGGAGCTGTAGGGCCGCCCGCCGGAGCCCCGTGTTTATTTTCCTTCCTGGACACACCAGTGACGCGGTGTTTGAAAAGCTCCAATGAGGCTGGAATGAGAGTCCACAGGAGAATGGACAGTCACCTCACAGAGGCCTGCTGGTGATTTGGAATGTCCTTCAGAAGGCTTTTTAATAAACTTTGTTTGTGGTCTGCCTTGATGAGGAACACATTTGCCTGGGATCGGCAGGGATGTTTGGTTTCTAGGCTTCCCTTTCTTGGCCTTAGAAGTTCTTGGTGGCAGTGGCTGCCTGCAGGCCCTGGGGGACTCCCCTGCGGAGGGCTGACCTGCCTCCAGCTCTGTCCCCGTAACTTTAGTCCTGCTACACTCCTGGCCCCTGGTGTCCCTGATAAACTCCAGAGCTCAAAGTGCAGGGTCAGAAAGGTTTGAAAGTTCAACAGGAAAAAAAGGTCCCATTACCTTTTCTAAGAAGCTTCCAGGCTCAGCACTGGAATTTGTTTTTTTTAATCCATCAAATAATGTCTCTTTGCCTCCTGGCTCTCCCTGTTCCCTGCTTTCCCAGCCTACATCAACTGTGAGAATTAGCTTCAGTAGCTTACACACATAACAGTTCCTGGTCAAGAATCCCCACTAGAAAGAGGAAAACATTTACAGGCCTGCTCCTCCAACGGGGTTTATCTCCCAGGCAGGAGCAGGCAACAACCAGCTGCTTTCCCAAACACCCCATGTGTGCTAAGTGCCCTGAGACTCTGTGCTGAACTGTTCTATTTGGCCAAAAGGGATGAGCACTCAGCCCATGTGCTCTGTGGCCTGAGATACATGCACATAGATGAACCTCCTGGAGAAGGGGTACTTCTTATTCCCGTTTGACTCAGGGGTGCACAAAGCAAAAAGTGGTCCAGGGAAGACAGGTTTGCAGTAATCTGAGGTCAGGGGACAGGAAGGAAGCAGCAGGGCCATGATCCTGCTCCATTTATTCAGGGTGACCTCCACACGGCCCAGTGGAACAAATGCCCACGCTGACTGAAACATGTGCCAAAAACAGTAACAGCATGGAGGAGGGGCGACAAGAAAGAGAGCTCAGAAGAAGCACACTACAGGTGACCAACAGCAAAGTCTGTGACGTGCTAGGGGTCAGGGCAGTGCCCAGGATAAGGGTTTCCTGCTGCTCCCTGGAGTCACACAAACTGCCAACAGTGGATTTGAAACCCAGCTCTGCTGTGTGCCCTTGAGCAAGTTGCTTAGCCTCTCGTCTTCAGTTTTCTCCTCTGTGCAATGGGGATGACAGTACTTTCCTTGAGGAGCTGTTTTTGTTCATTTTTTTAATTTGGCTGCTCCGGGTCTCAGTTGCAGTATGTGAGATCATCAGTCTTCACTGTGACATGTGGGATTTGTAGTTGCAGCATGCGAACTCTTAGCTGTGGCATGTGGGATCTGGTTCCCTGACCAGGAATTGATCCCAGGCCCCCTGCATTAGGAGCGCAAAGTTTTAGCCACTGAACCACCAGGGAGGTCCCAAAGAGCTGTTTTTATGGTTAGAAAATAATATATGATGTATATATGTATACAAATGCATAGAAAGAAAACTGAAACGATAAATCCCTAGTTGGGAGACAGGTAAGAGAGTGGGGAGGGAACTGAAGGTGGGAGAGAAGGAGGGGCTTCAGCTTTCTTTCACCAGGCAGATAGAATGGGGGAAGAGAGAGAGAGAAGAAAAACTGTGATTCATTTAATAATACGCTTAGCGCATTACACACAGTAAATCCTTAATAAACAGTAACTCTTGGTACTCACCTTTTTCTCTAGAGTCTTAGATCCTTATGTGGTAAAGGATCTGTCACCATGAAAAGTCTCTTGTAGTAGTCCCTTTGGATTCTGACCTGGGGCAGAGGAAGGAGTGGTGGTCAAAGGGCCCCTGATCCTTTCTTTATTTTGGTTCAAAACCACCAACAGGAGAGGAAGCTGGATGTGTGGACACCCCGTGGGTTACTTTCTTGTTATGAAATCCGAGTGAGAGCAGTTCCCGCCTGGCTAGAAAACGTGCGGCCTCCCTTCCGGCCTCGGCTGGAGCCCCTCTCAGGCTGTGCTCTTGCCAGACCCAGGCAGCCCCCCTCACAATACCATCCTGGAGGGGCAGCCCAGATATGCAGTACAAAAACACCCCCGCAGCAGCCCATTTCATAACATCACGTGTCCAAATAAATGGAGCTGTTGACTCAGGCTAATTCGATGAGGGGCCTTTCCTAAAGAGCAATCTGTGTGAAGCTAAGAAAAACAGGATTCTTGGTGGACTTAGGCTCCTAATCCCCAGCTTCCCCAGCAGAGCCATGGCCTGGAAGAGCTGGGGGGCCTCCCAGAGATGCCCTGTGATGAGCGGGCCAGAAGACTGCATTCTTGTTCTGCTGCCTGCCTCCAGGCTTGCTCATCCCTCCAGGCTAATTCATTCTGCCATGGCAGGAGGATGGGGGCCTCAGGGCTGCAGTGGGGCCAGGGCCCAGGCTGAGGGTTTCCCTGGGGCTGCACACCTGAGCTATGGGCAACTGGGGCTGGTGAAGGCACCCCAGAAGCCCCTCACTGTTACCTCACATGGGCTTACTTTAACCCCAAGAGTTGGGTACCATTCAAGCTGTGATTACCCAGGCTTACTTTCCAAGGGGAAATTAAAGGGAGAGATGGGTTTATGGGGAACCCCCCACACACACACACACACACACACACACACACCCCAACACACAAAAGAAAAAGGAGGAAAACAAGAGGGTATGTGTTATAAGCATGTGCAAAGGGGCTGGCCCCCTGGCCAGGCCCACACTATCTTGCATCCACATCTCTTCTGTGAGTGCCTGTGAGCAGGGACCCTGTTTGAGACCTCTTTCCAAGTCACCTGGGGGTCAGTCAAGATCCAGGGTTTGTTGTGAGGAATAAATCTGGAAACTTGTGCCAAGGGCGCCTTGCCCAGCCTGCAGCAAATGCTTCATCAGTGGTCTAGCTCTGTCCATGAGTCTTAGAGGGCTGGCAAAGAGTGGGTTGGAGCTGTGGCTCTTGCCAGAACATGGGGAGTTTATAAACAGGGTAAACAAGACAGGCATTAGAGAAGGGCTTGGGACCCTCAGCTAAGAACTAGGAGAACTGGAGTTCAGAGCATAGAGCAAGATTACAGAAAGGGCCAGAGAGGGCTTCCTGAAGGAGCTGAAATTCCCAGAAGGGCCATGAAGGGACAGGCAGGATTTGGGCCCATGGAGAGGACAGAGGATGACATTCAAGTGCGGAAACAGCAAACACAAAGGTGGGAAACCAGAAAGGAGTCCAGCAGGAGCAGAATGTCTGCAGGGGAGACGCTGGACCTCAAGTGGCCAAACAAGACCCTCAGTGCAGGGATGGGGGCCCAAACAGGAAGTGTTGCAGGTAAACAGGAAGCTTCACCTTACTGACTGCCCTGTCAGCCAGCCAGGTCCACCCCCTCGCCTCCCTCACCTCCTTGACTCATCCTCCCATCTGCCCTCATACACACTCAATACTCGCCCTCCCCAAGAAGCCTTCTGTAAGGGTTTGGGAGTCAGACTGGGCTTGAGCAAGTCACTCAACTTCAACAGACCTCCTCTTTATACTCACATTTACTTAGCTGTGAAATGGGAAAAGTACCTACTTCTGTGGCTATACTGAGATGAAATTAGATAACATACATAAAGTGCCTCATAAGTGTCTGACACATAGTAAGGAGGTTCTCAGTAAACACTTGTGTTCTGAATGGGTTTCAAGCCATGTAACCTCCAACATTTCCACCCTGTGAAGCCCTCTCTAATCTTTTTTTCTCTCACACTTGTTGGCGTAGGCTCCCCGCTGGAACGCCTTCCCTACTCTCAGCCTAACAGAGTGCCCCACAGAGGCCCAGCTCAGCATCCTCAGGCCTGACATCACATGGTCCTAATTACGTACACCACATTATTGACTGTTCCCTCAGAGGTCAGACCTAGTTGTCCACTCCTTGGAGGCAAAGAACAGTCCACCTTCCTTCCACAGTAACCAGAATAAAGCTGGGTACATGCTGTGTGCTGGGCAGGGACTGCAGCTCAAATATCTTCAAAGATCAGGCAGGTCACACAAATGAGGGATGCAAGCCTGGTGACATACTATAGGGCATGGTGGGGCCTGTGGCAACCTGGCCAGCCTTGCTCTGTGTTGATTGGTTGACGAAGTTGCACAGGGAAGAGGCTCTTTAGAGATAGAAGTCCTGAACCCCTTGGTGGACAGGTGACTATAAGCCAAGTGGCTTCCCTCTCTCTGGACCACAAGGACACTGTCCAGAGAAGCCAATAAACCCTTTCAGGAAGTTCCTAAGCTATGAAAAAGATCAAATGAGTTGGTGTTTCTGAGAATACTTTGAAAGCCTGAAGCCCTGTGGGACCTGAGAGACCATGTGCTGAAGTCTTAACATTTTCCCCAAAGCAGGCCCCATATCTCAGATGATCAGGAACGGGTGTACTGTTAGCAGAGCTTAAAAGGCCCCTGCTGCCCAGCTGGGAGCCGCCTCCTATCTCCCCAAGATCTCTGGTGGCCCTGGCTCCACAAGAGGGTGGTAATTGGGTCCCTCTGGAAAACAGCAGAAGCGGCTTAAGGCAGCTGGAGGCGGCAGAAACCCTATCCCCTCCAGAGCCCTGACATTCTCATCAGCTCCCTTCCCACCCACCAGCCATGGCTGCAGCTTCCTGGGACCACCTGGCTTCCTGCCTGCCTCTGTTCCCATGGCTCCCTGCAGCTCCTCTCCACTGCCCTGGCTGAGGCCAGTGACTGGAGCTGCTCCAGGGCTGTCTTCACTCCAAGGTCTTGGTGGAAGCTGCCAAATGGCACAGTGACCTCCTCAACCCCAGCTCCAGTGTTGCTCACTTTCTGAGGCAGGGGGACACTGAGCCCCAATCTTCAGCCCAGCCTGACCCTAGACACTGAGGCCAGCTGTCACTGGCCACAAGGAGCACAAGCTGCCCATGAACAAGTGCGTTCCTGGCTTTGCATCAGAGATGTACTATGGTATTAGGTTGGTACAACCTTAATTATGGTTTTGAACTGTGAATTTTAAATCATTATAACTAGGCACAAACACATCTTTATTTATCGAAATAGGAGCCATTACAATTAACACATTTTTATGAATAAGAAATAAGTTTGTTTATTCCTGTAGCATAAAAATCTGTGCTTCGGAATTTGAAAAACTCTTGGAAAGCATTCTCTGCCTCCTGCTGGTTATGGAAGTGTTTTCCCTGCAAAAAGTTGTCAAGATGTTTGAAAAAGTGGTGTCGGTTGGCAAGAGGTCAGGCAGATGAGGCAAAACATCCAGCCCAATTCATTCAACTTCTGAAGTGCTGGTTGTGTGATGTGGTCGGGCATTGTTGTAGAGAAGAACGGGGCCCTTTTTGTTGATCAATACTGACTGCAGGCATTGCAGTTTTCGGTACATCTCATCGATCTGCTGAGCATACTTCTCAGATGTAATGGTTTCTCCGGGATTCAGAAAGCTATAATGGATCAGATGGGCGGCAGACCACCAAACAGTGATCGTGACATTTTTCTGGTGCAAGTTTGGCTTTAGGAAACGCTTTGGAGCTTCTTCTTGGTCCAATCACTGAATTGGTCTTTGCCAGTGGTCATATAAAATCACTTTTCATTGCACGTCACAATCCAATTGAGAAATGTTCACTGTTGTTGCATAGAATAGGAGAAGACAACACTTCAAAACAATATTTTTTTCCAGTCAGCTCATGAGGCACCCACTTACCACGCTTTTTCACCTTTCCATTTGCTTCAAATGCCGAATGACCATAGAATGGCCAATGCTGAGTTCTTCAGCAACTTCTTATGCAGTTGTAAGAGGATCAGCTTCGATGATGGCTCTCAATTGTCACTGTTAACTTCCAATGGCTGGCCACTCCGATCATCTTCAATACTCTAATCTCCTTTGCAAAATTTCTTGAACCACTACTGTACTAGTCCTTCATTAGCAATTCCTGGGCCAAATGCATTGTTGACGTTGCTAGTCTTCTCCACTGATTTACAACCCATTTTGAACTCAAGAAAATCGCTCAAATATGCTTTCTGTCTAATACCAATTCCATAATCTAAAATAAATATAAACAAAGAAATAATTAGCCCAAAAAAACCATAAAGCAAGAAATATACTTTAAAGTGATGTATAACATAACCACATTTATTTAGAATACATTCCAATACTGAATGGCAAATTTCAACAATGGAAAAACTGATTATTTTTATCCCAACCCAATAGTTTCCAGGGCTCATGCATGCATGCTAAGTTGCTTCAGTCATGTCCAACTCTTTGCGACCCTATGGACGGTAACCTGCCAGGCTCCTCTGTCCACGGGATTCTCCAAGCAAGAATACTGGAGTGGGTTGCCATACCCTTCTCCTCCAAGGGATCTTCCTGACCCAGGGATTGAACCTGCATCTCTTACGTCTCCTGAATTGGCAGACAGGTTCTTTACCACTAACACTACCTGGGAAGCCCTTCCAGGCCTCAAGCACCAGCTATTTACCCAGCACTTTCCATGTCCTTTCAACAGTTCCAAGAGGCAGTATTATTACACCCATTTTTCAAAAGGGAGAACTTCAGGTTGGAGAGGTTAGGTAACTTGACAAGATACAGATATAGAATTTACCCCCAGTTCTCACTAAAAGCTACTGTGTGTGTGGTGTGTATGGTGTGTGTATACATATATACATACACACACATCATCCCTCACCCATGAACATCCCTCTAGTTACTGCTCTTTCTCTCCCCACTTTTTATCTACTCATCTTAAGAAAATTATCTGGGGAATGCCCTGGTGATCCAGTGGTTAGGACTTGGTGATTTCACTGCCATGGCCCGGGTTCAATCCCTAGTTAGGAACTAAGATCCTGCAAGCCACACAGTGTGACCAAGACAAAGAAAACTGTCTGTGCTCATTCTCTGCACTTCTTCATCGGCCTCAACTAACTTCAATCTGGCTGCTATCCTATTTGCCTCACTCTCGTGTCATAAAATAATATCTGTAAAATGCTCCTAGCAGGAGCAATATAAGGGTAGGGGATTCAGAGGTAAAAACTATTATATATAAAATAAGCTACAAGGATGTATTATATAACACATAGCATATAACCAGTATTTTATATAATAACTGTAAGTGGGGTACATGGTCTTCCCAGGTGGCTCAGTTGGTAAAGAATCCACCTGCTGATGCAGACAGAGAAGGCAATGGCACCCCACTCCAGTACTCTTGCCTGGAAAATCCCATGGATGGAGGAGCCTGGTAGGCTGCCATCCATGAGGTCCCACAGAGTTGGACAGAAGTGACTTAGCAGCAGCAGCAGCAGCTGATGCAGAAGACACCAAGTTCAATCCCTGGGTCAGGAAGATCCCCTAGAGAAGGAAATAGAAACCCACTCCAATATTCTTGCCTGGGAAATCCCATGGACTGAGGAGCCTGGTGGGCTATAGTCTACAGGGTTGCAAAAAGTCAGACATGACTGAGTGAGTAAGCATAGCACGTGACTGGAGTACAAACTTTAAAAATTGTGAATCACTTTATTGTATACCTGTAACTTATATAATAGCGTGTATCGGCTATACTTCAAAAATAATAATAAATAAATACATATAATCATTTTTAAATGTTCATATTAGTTTTATTAGGGCTCACCAGGTGGCTTAGTGGTAAAGGATCCACCTGCCAAGCAGGAACCACAAGTTCGATCCCTGGATAAGGAAGATCCCCTGGAGACAGAAATGGCACCCCACTCCAGTATTCTTGTCTGGAAAATCCCAGACAGAGGAGCCTGGAGGGCTACAGTCCACAGAGTCACAAGAGTCAGACACGACTGAGCGAGGAAACAACAATAAACTCATCAGCTTTATTATGATATCTAAAAACTGTATGCAGCTTGGGTGTCTAACAATAGGAGAATGGATAAAGTAACTGTGTTATAAGTCAAACAATGAAATATTACTCAGCAATAAAAATGAACAAAATACGATACACATACCCACAAAATATGAGTGAATCTCAAGATTCTTTTCCTGAATGAAAGAATAATTACCCAAAAAAATACACCTGGTAAGAATTTCTAGACCAGGCAAAACCAGTCCATGAAGGAAACAACATAAGAGTTGCCTCTGGGTGGGGGCAGGGACTGACTGGGAGTGGACAGGAGGGAACTTTCCTGTGGAGATGATGATACTCTGTATCTTCATATTATACAGGTGGATACATCAGTCAAGACTCATGCGTGGTAGAGTTAATATTAGCTCATTTGTACATGGGGGAAGAACCATAAATAAATATTTAACTCTAGTTAATCATATGTATGGGCTTCCCTGCTAGCTCAGATGGTAAAGAATCCACCTGCAATGTAGGAGACTGGGGTTCAATCCCTGGGTTGGGAAGATTCCCTGGAAAAGGGAATGGCTACCCACTCCTGTATTCCTGCCTGGAGAATTCCACAGACAGAGCAGCCTGGCAGGGTATAGTCATGGGGTTGCAAAGAGTTGGACACGACTGAGCAACTAACATTTTTACTTTCAATAATATGTATGCCAGGTAATTCTCTGGTGGTCCAGAGGCTAGGACTCAGCATTCTCACTGCTAGGGGCCCAGGTTCCATCCTTCCCTGGTTGAGGAAGTAAGGTCCCAGAAGCAACAAAGCACAGCCTATATATATATATATATATGTGTGTGTGTGTGTATGTGATGAACAGGCTTTCCTCGTGGCTCAGACTGTAAAGAACCCACCTGCAATGTGGAAGACCTGGGTTTGATTCCTGGAAGATCCCCTGGAGGAGGCCATGGCAACCCACTCCAGTATTCTGGCCTGTAGAATCCCCATGGACAGAGGAGCCTGGTAGGCTACAATCCATGGGGGTCGCAAAGAGTCAGACATGACTGAGCGACTAAGCACAGCACATGCATGCTGAACTGTTTAGAGATGACGTATATTGATGCCTGCAACTTATTTTGAAACTTATCAAAATACAAAGGGAATAGATGGATGACTAGAAGGATGGGTAAACGGATAGACACATAATAAAGCAAATACAGCAAAACAACAATTGTAAAACTCTGGGTAGATAGTATGTATATGTATTATGTTTGAAGATTTTTATAATGAAGTTGAAGATTTTTATAATGGGGGAAGGAGATTATTACCATTAACTTCCTAAAGGCTGCATTAAATGAAATCAGAAAAACTGGCTTCCAATCTTGACAAAGCTATTTCCTACCTGTCTGATCTATGACAAGACTTAAATTTGCCAAGTCTCAACATGGTAGTGCATAAAAAGAAGTTGATATATAAAGTCTGTGTCACACAGTACTCGTGAGGATGACGTGAGAGAACATATATGAAGATCCTGGAAAGGTTCATCGTGACCTGAAGCTATAAGAGGAAGAAGGAGGAGGAAGAGGGAGTAGAGGGGGAGGGAAAAAGAGAAAAAGGAGAGTCTTCTACTACAAACTCACAGAAACCCTAGATTTTAAAATAACTAATAAAAAATAAAATAACTAATAAAAAGATCCATTTTTTTCAACTTCTTGCTCTCAAGAAAGAAAAATCCCTAGACACCAGAAATAGAGGGAATTGAAAGCCAGAAGAGCAGCACAAGAGAAGACACTGAAGGAGTCCCAGACAAGGGGCAGAGGGCTTGCAGACTGCAAAGTCTCCTTAAAGGCGTGGTGTTGCAGTGTGAACCTTCTTATGGACACAAGAGACAGAGCTTTGGGATCACTCAAGGTAAATCAGGAATGAAAGTCCTACAGAAAGTCAGGACTTGTGAAGAGCTGCACCCTTAGTATAAAGAAGCTTAGAAAAACTTCCCCACCAGCCCAGAGACATAGCAATAAAACTTGTTTCTTCCTGACTGCCCATAAGAAATCAAAACACCATCCTTTCACCACGTGATGGTTTAGAGGTGGACTTCTACCACCCACATTGTATAGCAATCCCAAGTCAAAATATTAACAAATAAATTAAAAATAGATTCCAAGCTGCTGATGTCTCCAGGGTACCTGGCAAAATCAAAATAAAACCTCTTCTTGAGATCATTCCTACAACTCAGGCAGTCAGTACAGGATTCTCACTGATAGAGAACTCACCAATGAAAATGGCAGACAATACAAAGAAAAGCTTACCATGAGCAAGTTTTCAGACACAAAAAAACAGAATAGCATCCCAAGAGCTTCTCATAGATGAACATTCTGAAAGACCATAAAATAAGTATGTTTAAAATAATAAAAGAGAAAAAGAGAAGAAACCAGAAACCATAATGAAATACCACGCAGTTGTTTAAAGAACCAAACAAAATTTGTATAAATGAAAAAACAGCCATCAAAATTAAAATTTATTGGATGAGTAAAATCATATTTTAGATGGAAGTGAAAAGAAAATTACTGACTTAGAAAATAGCTGTGAGGAGGTCACCCATAATATTGTACGAAGAGATAAAGCAATGGAAAGTATAAAAGATAATTATGTGAAAAAGAAAAGAAAATGAAAAAAATCCACAAATTTATGATAGAAAAGAACAAGTAGTGGGAGAAAAGATAATATGAAAAGATATAACAGCCAGAAATTCTCAAAAATAATGAATCTTCACGAAGAAGCAGTGCTCGCTTCGGCAGCTCATATACTAAAATTGGAACGATACAGAGAAGATGAGCATGGCCCCTGCGCAAGGATGACACGCAAATTCGTGAAGCGTTTCATATTTTTAGATAGTAATGATGACCCTGTATGTGAGACAACAAAAGAGACGCAGAGGTATAGAAGGGACTTTTGGCCTCTGAGGGAGAGGAGAGGGGTGGGATGATTTGGGAGAATGGCATTGAAACATGTATACTATCATGTAAGAAACAAAGCACCAGTCTATGTTTGATACAGGATACAGGATGCTTGGGGCTGGTGCACGGGATGATCCAGAGAGATGATATGGGGTGGGAGGTGGGAGGGGGCTTCGGCATTGGGAGATCGTGTACACCTGTGGCTGATTCATGTCAATGTATGGCAAAACCAATACAGTATTGTAACGTAGAATAAAGTAAAAATAAAATTAAAACAATAAAATAAAATCTATATACTCTGAAAAAATAAATACAAAGAAGTTGGCTAAAAAAAAAAAAAATGAAGCAGCAGCACTCCAATCCTCAAACAGAATATACAAAAATAATTCCGTGCCTAGACATACCATATTAAAACTGCAAAACATCAAGATAAAATCTTAAAAACTGCTAGAGAGAATAGACACATTACCCACAAAGGAACAATTATGCTTAACTCAACTTCTCAGCAGACACCACAGATGCCAGAAAGTAACAGAGCATTCCAAGTATCTTCCATGTGTTGAGGAAAAGTAACTGTCACCTTCAGTGGTCTATATCCAGTGATATTAACACTTAAGAGGGAGAATGAAATTTCTTAATTTCACCAGGATTTTCTACTCACAAACTATTGGTAAAAGCACCATGAAACTATATACATCAGGAAGAAGGAAATTAAACTCAAAAGGAAGAAATCGGTGAACAAAGAAAATGCAAACAAGTAAGTGACTCTAAAATAAGTGTCAACTGTAAAAACACACAGGTAATTGTGACAAAGTTTTAGCACATAACAAGTGATTGACTGATGTTTATTGGTTGGTGGTGATTCTTGACCGCATATACCTCTTCTGAGACAGAATGCTACATATGTTTTGGACACAAAACACTCAGAAGCACTTCAGCTTATGGTTGTCATATCCTATTCACTTCTTCATTCCAGGAGTATTTTATCACTTCTGATTTGCATTTTTTTTCCATCTTCTGTTGATGAGGGAGGGAATTCCAGTTTGAGTTCAGTCTAATATTTTGAAACTCCACTCGTTAAATTTTTAATGAATTGAAAACATTATTCCCACCCCTCTGATACTGCACCCAACAAGAACAGTCCTCACTGCCTGCCAAACTTCAGAAGAGTTAGATTCTTACATGGCTACTTGGGGCTCCAAGTACAGGTCTTTCTGTACTTACAACAGAGTTCCCTCTCAATAAACCTATCATAAGTTGAAAATACCATCAGTCGAAAATGCATTTCATATACCTAATCTACTAAATATCATAGCTTAGCCTAGCCTGCCTTAAACACACTCAGAAGACTATAGTTGGGTAAAGCCTGTTTTATAGTAAAGGTTTGAATATCTCATGCAGTTTATCGAACACTATATAGAAACTGAAAAACAGAATGGCTGTATGGGTACAGAATGGTCGTTAGTATATCAGTTAATCTCATGGTCTTGTAGCTGACTGAGAGCTGCAGCTTGCTACCACTGCCCAGTATCACGAGAGTGTTATACCACATTATCACCAGGAAAAGATCAAAATTCAAACTGTGAAGTTCCAGTTTCTACTGAATTTGTATCACTTCCACACCACTGTAAAGGCTAAAAATCAGAATTCAGGGACCATCTGTATAAGTGTTCCAGCAACCAAAACAAAGTCACACAATGTCACTTCCACTGTACCATACTGGTCAAGGTAATCACACGAACACCCAGATTTAAGGGGAGGGGACACAGACCCTACCCCCTTAAAGCGAGGAATGCCACCAAATTTGGAGCTCTTATTTTAAAACTATCACCTGCAATAAGAACACAGCTGAAATTCGGTGCAATTAAAAGTAGGAGGCAAGCTTTACAGGTGGCTTTAGTGGTAAAGAACCCACCTGCCAACACAGGAGACGTAAGAGGCACGGGTTCAATCCCTGGGTTGCCAAGATGAGGAGGGCTTGGCAACCCCTTCCAGTATTCTTGCCTGGAGAATCCCATGGACAGAAGAGCCTGGCAGGCTACAGTCCATAGCGTCACAGAGCTGGACACGAATGAAGCGACTTAGCGTGCACTCACACAAAAGTGAAAGGTAAATAACCAGTAACAACAACGAGATCTGTAAGTTACTGAGCATAACCCATGTTCCAGACACTTCCATATTTCACTTACCTTTATGCTGAACCTGTGATATAGGTAGGATTAATACACCCCATCTTACAGAGGAGGATGTGCACTCATAGGGTCAATGCAAATGCCCAAGGTCTTAGAGCTAAAGAGTAGCCAGATTCAAGTCCAGGACAGCCACAGGGCAAAGCCATCCTTTTACCCACTCTGCTATGCTAATTCTTAAAGTAACTGAGCAGGGATAGCATACTCCAGTCCTGGCTGCCTATGAGGAATTTGAGCTTGGAGCCAGCCATCAGGAGAGGGAGGTGGCACCCCAGAGCAGGGGCTTCCTGTATAAACAGGAGGCGCATGGGAAGCGGCACTGTGGCGCAGGGACAATGGGCAGTGAGCAGGCAGGGCCTCCTGTCTCCGGTGGGCGCTCAGGGCTGCGGGCGGCCGGGCAGGAACAGCTGGGGCCCTGACTCCTGACGCCTGGCCCAGGAGAGGAACTGCCCCTCTCATGGCTTTCCCAGGAGGAAGTTCCCTACTGATTCTCGGGAAGCCCTTCCCATCCCAGGCCTCGGCTGTGCCTAGACCTCCTCTTTCTTCTTCAGGAGCATGTTGTCTTTAGGGCTAATCTGGGATACAGGCCTCCTCTGAAGTCCCCCGTGGGCTGGAGGCTTGGAGGGTGTGGGCAAGCCAGGTCAGGCTCAGATGCCAATCTAGGAGGCAGCCACCTGTGAAACATGTGCTAAGGGAAAGAGCATAGGGCAATTAAAGGGGAAAAAATGGAATATGTAAAGCAAAAAGATCTGACTCCATATCGCAGCTACAGTTCTTACAGCTGTGTGACCTTGGGCAAGACACTTAACCTCTCTGAGCCAGTTTCCTCACTTGTCAACTCTGAAAAGAGTCGTTTGAAGCTTAAATGAGATAATTTGTGTAAAGTAACCAACACATAGTGAGAGTTACATAAACAGTATCTATGAGTATTTAAAGCACACAGAAGCTCCTCCAACCTCTGCCCAACAACCAGTTTACTCTAGCATCTAAACTTTCACCATCAGAGAGACTGTGTCACCACTAAAATCACCTCATAAGAGGCAAGGCACCCCCAAGTCTGGGAAGCCAGAGAAAGTGGGCTTGAGGGAGGGTCCCAAGCAGCCCCTCACCACTGCCTTCCCAAGGCTCCCCTTACACCACACTCTCCTGGTCACCCCCTCTTCTCTGTCAACTCCTGCTTTTTACTAGCTCCTCAGCTCTACCCATCTCTTTTATTTCTCTCTCTCTCTCTCCCACCCTCGTTGTGTGTATTCATCCTGTCCCATCTATAGGCTAGTGACTCCCAAACCTCTCTCATGAGTCCACACCTGCACGTCCAACTGCCTCGCAAACATCTCTAGCTGGATGCCCCTTGGGCAGCTCAAATGCAACTTGTTCCTCACAGATAATCATCTCACCCAAGAAACCAGTGGGCCCTTCTCACCATCTTCTTGCTCCTTCCTTAGCAGGCCTATCACCTCTCCCCTGTGTGCCTGTCACATCCTTCCAGCCTCTAAGCCACAGTCAAAATAGGCTTTCTAACAGACAAACCCTCCCTTTCACTCCCATTTGACAGCCAAATGGCCTCAGGATAAAGTCCAAATCCCTCAGGAAGGCACCCTTGGCCCTCAGTGACGTGTCAATGGGTACAGCCTCATGGTCCACTGCCTGCCACCTCTCCCCCACACTGGGCACTGCCAAACCCAGCCACTGGTGGTTCCCTGAGAACATCATTCCCTCCCTCAGATCTGGGCCTTTACACACATGCTTCTTACTGGAATGCCTTCCCTACATCTTTCCTTAAGACTTAACCCCAGTATCACCTCCTCCAAGAATACTTCCTCCTCCTTCCCCTATCAGAACTTATTACACTACACTGTATTTGCCTGTTTACCTACACAACTCACCACAAAACTGTACTTCCTAAGGGCAAGAACAAGGCCTTCCTCTCGAGATCCCCAGATCTAGCTCAGGACCAGTATGAAGGCAGTGTCTGGATATGTTCATTTGAATGCATGAATGAATGACAAATTCTGCCCAACAATGAATGGTACCTAAAGGCAATCTTTGTGGGACAGCCAGTCTCAAGCAAACCCACATATGTGACAGAAGCCTCCCAGATGACTCATGTAGTTTATTTTTATTTAATTTTTGGCTACGCAGTGTGGCATGCAAGATCTTAGTTTCTGGACCAAGAATGGAACCCATGGCCCTTGCGGTGGAATGGGAGCGTGGAGTCTTAACCACTGGACCACCAGGGAAGTCCCAACTCATGTAGTTTAAAGCTTGAAAACACTTTTGAGCCCCAGCCCCAGAAGTCACGGGAATGATAAACATTCTGTAACGGCACTGTTTTAAAGACTCAAACTGGAGAGAAAAGGGGTGGGTGCGGGGGAATTGTGCGTGTTTGCACACACACGTGAACAACTGCATGTGAATGTGTGGGCACACCTGTGCAGAATGTATGTGGAATGGTGGGCTCACACTCACCATTTGTGATTTGTTCTCCATTCATACACTCTACAGATGAAAGAAGGACCACCCCGTGACATAGAAACAATGCCCCGGAACTTGCGAGCACCCATTTCTCAGAGAAAATTAGAGAGAAGGCAGCCCCGCCCGTTCCGCATGAAGCTCCAGCTTCCCCCGCACAGGGGGTTCCCGCGTCTGGACTTTACCCTGCCTAGAGACCGTCTTAGCTACGCCTTCTTGCGGCCACAGGAAGCTGCAGGGGGTCCCGCCGTCTCGGGCGGATCCTCTCTTCCCTTCCCGGACCGGCCTCCGAGGCAGGGCTTAGCAGAGGCGGACAGTGAGGGGCCAGAGTCTCCAAGGGCTCGAGGAGACAGGGAGATGGCGGGGCGACCGCAGGGCAGGCCCCAGCCGGCCCGGCCGCTCTGGGCGGGCGCGTCTGCGCGGGGAGCCGAGGGCCACGCAGCACGCCCGGCGGAGGCCCCGCGCCCCAGGCTCCGGTGCGCCCCACACGGGCTTCCCGCGCCGCCGCGGGCAAGGATGACACGGTCGGAACGGCCCCGGCCCCCACCGCCGCCGGCCGCCGCTTCCGGCGCTGCAAAGCTGGGAAGCCCCCCAGCGGCGTCGGGCCAGCCGGCTTCCGGCCCGTGGGACGCGCATCGCGGGGTCAGCGTCCAGCACCCTCGGCACGCGGCGTGCCTGGCACACCCGGAAGCTGCGCCTTCCTTCCTCCACCCGAGGGCCTGGCAAGACTGCCCACACAGCCTTTGCCTTCTAGTCCTCGGGACCCGCGCCCATCCAGCATTCCCTCCTCTTCATCCTGGCATCTCACCATCCTTGAACATACATGTTCGGACCCAAACTGTTGGCCTAGAGTCCCTCCCATTCCCAGTTTCTACCTCTCAGAACTATCATGAAATCCTGGATTGAAGACTAGAAACATTTGAAGGCCTCATCTTTCCCCAGACGAAATCTACACCTAAGAGAAAGAAGCGCTAAACTTGGAATATTAGACATTCATTCAACAAACATTTTCTGTACTTCAGGGACATCAGTAACTAAGAATACAAAGATAAGAACGCAGTCACCACCCTCAGGGAGTTCACACTCTAGGAGGAGATAAACAAATTAAGAAATAATTGACAGCAGAGGGTAATAATTGCTGAGATAGAAGGAAGCACCAACAAAGTGCCATAGAAACCCAAACACCCAGCCCAGCCTGCTGATGTAGATTATTGCAGTGGTTCCCAGCCTTTCTGGAACCAGAGACGGATTTTGTGGAAGACAGCTTTGTATGGACCAGGAGTGGTGGGGATGGTTTCAGGACAATTAAAGCACATTACATTTATTGTGCACTGTACTTCTAATCTAACGCCTCCACTGATCTGACAGAAGGTACCAGTTTGCGGCCTGGAGGTTGGGTACCCCTGGATTACTGAGCCAGGGAATACCTCCAAAGAGAAGCCTATGCTTGAGCACAGTTAAAGGACGAAGAGCAAGCAGCTGAGAGGATGAGCAAGTCACTTTTACCAAGACCCACATGCCCAAGGATGCATGCCTCGTTTGGAGTGAGAGGAGGGGTGGACAGGAGCACAGAGCACCCAAGACGTGGACATGCTGAGAAGGTCACACAGCCTGCTGAAGGCAGGGGGCATGTCCAGCTCACCTTCAGAGCCCTCTTTCTGGCATAACATAAACTCTTAAGAAACGTTTGTTGAATTACAACCAACAAGCTGATCTATTGTGGAGTCAGTATGTGTTGTCTTTCTTCCCAATCAGACTGAAGAAAACTCTTCATGCGTAGAAACTAGGTCTTTGCCATGTCCACCATACCACTTGGCACATACCTTGGCACCTGACAGGCACAAAGCTGAAAAGCACCCCTTGATTAAGGCAGTAACATGCTGTTTTCTGGCCCCCAGCACCGGCAGTGGCAGGGGGTGGGGAGGGCAACACAGCCTCTCCTGGGGGCGTGACCTTTACCTGCCAGACCTGCTCAGATTACCCAGCCAGAAATCTCTCCTTTCTTCCTCTTGTCACCTATGGCATTTGCATCTTGGGCTGGGGGGGATGTGTACAGGCTGTGTACCTGTCACCTGGAACTCCCACACACGTGGCTCCTCTCTGCATCCCCACACCTGGAACAGCCACTGCACAGAAAAGGGTCCAACAAGTGTGTGAAGAAGCAAATTAAGTGATTGGGGAGTTTGTGAGTTTGTTCATTCTTTCTTTTCTTCCCTTCTTCTTTGGGGTAGAAGACACTCCTGATATCATTCAAGATGCACAAAAGCAACTATTTCCTAAATGATGACTTACTGTCCCATTGTCATTGTCATTAAATATAAGAAAAATCCATTATTCATCCTGCCTGTCCTTCACAGACACTATCTCAGGGCAACCAAATGGTTGATAAGGAGTTTCTCTTTATGGAAGAGTCCAGTTAATTAATGAAAAAGGAACGACAAGATTAGAATATCACCATTTTGCTAATGAACCCTAATGAATAAAGCCTCTGCTGCTGCTAAGTCGCTTCAGTCGTGACCGACTCTGTGCGACCCCATAGATGGTAGCCCACCAGGCTCCCCCGTTCCTGGGATTCTCCAGGCAAGAACACTGGAGCCTCTAGACAGTGATCATCAATGGCTGTCAAAATCCAAAAGAGGAAAAACTAAACATTAGTGTGTCCTGATTGAACTGTGGACTTCCCTGGCTGTTCAGACAGTAAAGAATCTGCCTGTAATATGGGAAAACTGGGTTCGATCCCTGGGTTGGAAAGATCCCCCGGAGAAGGAAATGGCAACCCATTCCAGTTTTCTTGTCTGGAAAATCTCATGGAGAGGGGAGTCTGGCGGGCTATGAACTATGCAACAGTATCGGTGAAGTATTCTTGCCAAAATATCAAACTTGATCTAACCAAGCCTCTAGATCTCCCTGCACACAGGAAATACAGAGGACAGAGGAGCATGTTAAAGGATAACCACAGGGATGCAATCAGCAAAATCCAGGCTGTGAGAAGCCCTGTCCTAGAGGACGAGTGGTCCACTATTGTAGAGAAATAATGCATGGAGAAAGAAAAGAGACGTGATATCTATGGGCAAAAAGACTTACGAGACGTATTAACCAAATGCAATAGTCCGTCTAGTCAAAGCTATGGTTTTTTTCAGTAGTCATGTATGGATGTGAGAGTTGGACTATAAAGAAAGCTGAGCGTGGAAGAATTGATGCTTTTGAACTGTGGTATTGGAGAAGACTTTTGGGAGTCCCTTGGACTACAAGGAGATCCAACCAGTCCATCCTAAAGGAAATCAGTCCTGAATATTCATTGGAAGGACTGATGCTGAAGCTGAAACTCCAGTACTTTGGCCAGCTGACTTGAAGAACTGACTAACTGGAAAAGACCCTGATGCTGGGAAATATTGAAGGCAGGAGGAGAAGGGGATGAGATGGTTTATGGCATCACCAACTCAATGAACATGAGTTTGAGTAAGTTTTGGGAGTTGGTGATAGACAGGGAAACTTGGCATGCTGCAGTCCATGGGGTCGCAAAGAGTCGGACACAACTGAACTGAACTGAATATATGGATAGGGCTTCCTGATGGCTCAGCAAGTAAAAATCTGCCTGCCAATGCAGGAAATACAGGAGACCCAGGTTTGATCCCTGGGACGTGAAGATTCCCTGGAGGAGGAAAATGGCAACCCACTCCAATATTCTTGCCTGAAAAATCACATGAACAGAGGAGCCTGGTGGCCTATAGTCCAAAATGTCACAGAGTCAAATACAACTGAATGATTAAGCACACACACACACAAAATATGGATATATGGATCTTATTTGGGTCTAGGCTCACACCAACTGTAAAATCCTTTTGAGATATTTAAGAAAATTTGAACATTAACTGTGTATTTGATATACTAAAAAAATCACCCTCAATTGTTAGATATGATGATGGTAGTGAGATATTGACTCTCATATATACAAGTAAAGTAACAGATACGATGTCTCTATTTGGCTTCAAAAGAATGGTGGGGAAAGAGTAAAGAAATGGGTGGGGATATAGAGAAAACCAGATGGAGGTTCACTGTACTATTCTCTCTTCTATTTTATAGACTTGAAATGTGCCACAATAACAGGCTAAAAACAAAGAGATCAGAGACATTGTTATTATTGGTATTACTGCTATTACTACTGTATATTGTCACTCTGCTTATTTAACTTCTATGCAGAGTACATCATGAGAAACGCTGGGCTGGAAGAAGCACAAGCTGGAATCAAGATTGCCAGGAGAAATATCAGTAACCTCAGATATGCAGATGACACCACCCTTATGGCAGAAAGTGAAGAGGAACTAAAAAGCCTCTTGATGAAAGTGAAAGAGGAGAGTGAAAAAGTTGCCTTAAAGCTCAACATTCAGAAAATGAACATCATGGCATCTGGTCCCATCACTTCATGGGAAATAGATGGGGAAACAATGGAAACAGTGCCAGACTTTATTTGGGGGGGACTCCAAAATCACTGCAGATGGTGATTGTAGCCATGAAACTAAAAGACACTTACTCCTTGGAAGGAAAGTTATAATCAACCTAGACAGCATATTCAAAAGCAGAGACATTACTTTGCCAACAAAGGTCCGTCTAGTCAAGGCTATGGTTTTTCCAGTAGTCATGTATGGATGTGAGAGTTGGATTGTGAAGAAAGCTGAGCGCCGAAGAATTGATGCTTTTGAACTGTGGTGTTGGAGAAGACTCTTGAGAGTCTCTTGGACTGCAAGGAGATCCAACCAGTCCATTCTAAAGGAGATCAGTCCTCAGTGTTCTTTGGAAGGAATAATGCTAAAGCTGAAGCTCCAGTACTTTGGCCAGCTCATGGGAAGAGTTGACTCATTGGAAAAGACTCTGATGCTGGGAGGGATTGGGGGCAGAAGGAGAAGGGGACGACAGGATGAGATGGCTGGATGGCATCACCGGCTCGATGGACGTGAGTCTGAGTGAACTCCGGGAGTTGGTGATGGACAGGGAGGCCTGCCATGCTGCAATTCATATGGTCGCAAAGAGTCGGACACAACTGAGCGACTGAACTGGCTGACTGACTACTACTACTATTATTATTACTGGGTTTTTTAGTGCTTCTTCTTTAACAGATCCTGTGCTAAATACTTTTCACACAGTATATTATTTAATCTTCTCAAGAAGACTATACCTGAATACTCTTATTTTTGTTTGCAGATAAGGGAACTGAAGCACAGAGAGGTTGGATAATAGCCCAAAGTCACACAGCAAGTAGATCGTGGAGCCAGGATTTAAGTATAGATCTACTGAGATCCAAGCCCACTCTCTCCCATTCCACCATCTCACTTACCGACACTGGCTTCCCAGGGACCAGGCATCACTCTCTCTGTTTGATAGATGAAGAAGCTGAGGCTCTGTTCAGTAATAACTAGCAAAGTTGAAGACACCTGAATCCTTTGATCCAGCAGTCTCACTTCTTGGTAAACTGTAGCACATGAGCACTGGCAGACATACACATGGACATCCATAGCAGCCTAATTGGTAACCTTAAAGAATAGGAAATTACCCAATGTCCCTCAACAAGAACATGGATAAATAAACTGTGCTGTGTCCATACAATGGAATGGTGCAACCCAGTGAAAATAAATGGAGTTTGTCTTGTATCAACCAGGAACTTTTCTCAAACATAAAGGCGAATGAAAAAGCAAGCAGGCATCTTTCTGCAACAGCAGGATACCATTTAAATAAAACTAGGAAACACAGCAATACTAAGTATCACTTAGAAATGGATATATGTCAAACAAGTATTAAAATAGCTGTGGGAATATTTAGCACCAAATTTACTGTAATCACTTCAGGAGAGACAGGGATCAGAGAGGATTCAGGGTAGTCCTTGACTATATCTTCAAGATTTCTTGAAAAAGTCTGTGGAGAAGCAGGAATCCCATTTGGGAGTGCACACTGCTTCATTCTATAAGAAGGGTAATTTGGCAATATCTATCAAGGTTACAAATATGCATACCCTTGGACACAACTCTGCATATTTAGAAATTTTTGTACAGATATATGCACACACCTACAAAATTAGATATATACAAGATTTCACATTACAGTATTTTTTTTCCTGTAATGAATCATCATAGGCTTTTGGTATTTTGTTTTTAATTTTTATTGGAACATAGTTGCTTTACAATGTTGTGTTAGTATCTATGGTACAGCAAACTGAGTCAGTCATACTTTTATATATGCGTTTGTATGTGTGTGTGCATGCTCAGTTCTGTCCGGCTCTCTGTGGCCCCATGGACTGTAGCCAACCAGGCTAGTCTCTCCGTAGGATTTCCCAGGCAAGAATACTGGAGTAGGGTGCCATTTCCTACTTCAGGGGATCTTCCCAACCGAGTAATCAAACCATGTCTCCTGCATTGGGAGGCAAATTCTTTACCTGCTGAGCCATAGAGGAAGCCCATATTTACATATACCTCCTCTTTCTCAGATTTCCTTTCCATTTACCTCACCATAGAGCATTAAGTAGAGTTCTCTGAGCTATACAGTATGTTCTTATTAGTTACCTACTTTATGCTGTACTGTGCTTAGTCACACAGCCATGTCCAGCTCTTTGTGACCCCATATAGCCTGCCAGATTCCTCTGTCCATGGAGATTCTGCAGGCAAGAGTACTGGAGTGGGTTGCCATGCCTTCCTCTAGGGGATCATTCCAACCCAGGGATCAAACCCAGGTCTCCCACATTGCAGGCAGATTCTTTACCAGCTGAGCTACCAGGGAAGCCCTACCTAGTTTATACACAGTATCAGTAGTGCATATATATTCAATCCCAATCTCCCAATTCATCCCATCTCCCTTTTCCCCCTTGGTATCTATATGTTTGTTCTCTACATCTATGTCTCTATTTCTGCTTTGTAAATAAGATCGTCTATACCAATTATTTCAGATTTCACATACATGTGCTAATATACAGTATGGTGTATAAAAGCAAAGTATTTGAAACAAGCTAATATTATGCAGCTCTAAAAGGGAATGCATTGATATGGAAAGATTTCTAAAGTGCAGAACACTGTGCACTCAATGCTTCCATGTGCAAAAAGTGAGGTAGGACTGGAGAATGCATGTTCAGTTCAGTCGCTCAGTCGTGTCTGACTCTGTGACCCCATGAATCACAGCACACCAGGCTTCCCTGTCCATCACCAACTCCCTGAGTTCACTCAAACTCACGTCCATCGAGTCAGTGATGCCATCCAGCCATCTCATCCTCTATCGTCCCCTTTTCCTCCTGCCCCCAATCCCTCCCAGCATCAGAGTCTTTTACAATGAGTCAACTCTTCGCATGAGGTGGCCAAAGCACTGGAGTTTCAGCTTTAGCATCATTCCTTCCAAAGAACACCCAGGTAGTATGTTGCCTATGTCCCAGAAGGCTACACCCTAAACTAGGTCACTTGCTGCCTGTGAGATGGGTGACAGGGACAGAACTGAGAGACTTTTCATTGTAAGTGTTCTATTTTTTTTTTTAAATTTTGGTATATGTAAAGATATTGCCTATTCAAAGAATGATAAAAATGTTAAAACTCTGAACCTAAGCAAGGTTTCATAATCTCTGAGGCTGATATCAATAAGAATTAGGACAGAAGGGAATTCCCTTGTGGTCCACTAGCCTGCAGTGGGCGTGCATAGGTGACAGTACCACGCACCAGGACCTTCCTTCCATTTACACTACTTCTGGGGCCTACATTGTGTATTTCTAGACCTCATTCCCATCACCCTTTTGAGAGGGGCCCTTCTTGTTCAGACATGCTACCAGTTCCCATTCCTCAGAAGTACTGCTTCCTAGCAAAAGGTTAAGGCTAAGAGGTACCTGCATAGAGCACACTAGAATCCTGGACTGTTCCCACCCAAAGCCCCAAATTCCTGACCACAGTTTCCCCCAACAAAAGCCTCTTGTTCCAACACCACAGCAGCCTGCCAGCAATTACCCCCAATTACAAACCCAGAGCCCAGCAAGGCCTCAATTAGTCTAAAAAGGGGCCTGAGGAGGGGCCAGCCACACAGTGTAGTGCCCACGTATCACCTCCACCCACAGGGCAGCACATTTCTCTCAGTGAAGCCCGGGGCCTTGAGTTACTTGGTAAGCAAGTCCTCGGGATATGATCCTGAGAAGGCATTTGGCTCTTCTCTGAGTGACCATTCCTTGCAGGCCTCAGTCAAGCACTGTGTCCTGAAGTGCAGCCCCTCCCTGCACAGACTGCACACATTCTTCCCACTCCCCACTATCCCAGGCAGGGTGTGACATTTCCAGGTTATCATCCTCATCAACCCCCGGATGAACATCCCTGGATGAACCTGCAGACAGAGGAATGCCCAGGGCTGATGCCTCTATCACCATGGTTAGGGACTTGGTTCAGTGTGTTAGGAGGAGGACCAAATACCCATCTCTTCCCAGGAAAGGATGGCCTCTGAATTATTCTCAGGAGCATCCAGAAACAAACTTGTCCCTGGTCTAATCTTTTCCTGCACATTCCCTGAGAGGAGCACCATCAGATTGCAGAGCCCTGGGCTTGGCAAACTTTGAGGTTTTCATGAATTAGTCCCCATGCCCGTCTTTTTCACAGTGGGTGTGCATGGCTGTGAGAATGTGTGCATATGTGTGTATACATAGATCTCCAGCTTAAGTGTGACTATGTATTCAGGGAGGACCAGAGGTTACAGGAAATAGGTCTCATAAATAATAGCTAGATTTGGTCAGATGGAAGGAAGGACTGCCTGACCTGGCAGCAACAGAGGCACACACTCAGAGCTCCCAAGTCAAACTGCCACTTAGTGACTGGGGGCCTCCAGCAACTTACTTAACTCCTCTGAGCCTCAGTTCCTTCATCTATCAAATGGGAACAGTACCACCATTTCAGTTTGTCACAAAAATGACATGAGAGAGACACAGTTTGGGAAAGATCTCTGGTGTTCTCCTACTTGTTGCAAGTAATAAATCCTTCCTTCTCTAGGAAAAAAAATTTTAAATGAGAAAAATGCATGTCAAGTCCCTGGTTCAAACTAAGTGTTTAATAAAAGACAACTACTTTAACCCTTTATTATGAGGCCAATAATAGCTGGAGATACAAAGAGGTCTTCAGAGAATGCTTTCTAGAAGGAAATGTTTTCTAGAAGGCCCTGTTACAGCATGTCTGTCTGTCTATATAACACTGTAATTTGTTCTTCCACTTTGGAAAACTGGCCATTTCTACTAAAACTAAACAGATGCCCACTCTCCTACATAGCCATTCAAGAGTGACTATGAAATGCCCTTCACAAAAGACATGTAAAAAAACATTGACAGCAGCTTTATTTATGATATCCCAAGACTGGAAACAACACCCTCAATAGGTGAATGGGTAAGCAAATTGTGGAATATTACACAGCAACAAAGAGAATGAATGTCTGATACATGCGACAAGATGAGTGAATAGCAAAAATATTTTATGCAGAAGAAACCAGACCCAAAGAGTACATATTATGTACCCCACTTATGAAGCAGAAAGTTAATTTATGATGGTAGAAATCAGAATACATGTTACCTTTGGGAGTAGGTATTGATGAGGCTGGAATTTCTAAGAAAGGGACTACACGTGAAGAAGTGTGGCTCAGATCTTGAGCTGGCCCTCTGTGGTCCAGCCACTCTTCTTTACCTATAGTCCCTTTCTTAGAAATTCCAGTTATTCCCTCATAACTAGGGAAATGGCATCTCTCAGTTCTCTGTGGAGCACAGCCACGTTCCAATTCCACTATAATGCATTAAACCCATGCTGGTGGGAAACACTGAATGAGAAGTAGAGGACAGAGTTTCTGTCCATCGAGGTTTACAGTTTGGACATGGACAAAAGCAACTTTGGGTTTCCCTGGTAGCTCAGTCAGTAAACAATCTGCCTGCAATGCAGGAGATGGGGATCAGTGGCTGGGGTCAGGAAGATGCCCTGGAGAAGGAAATAGCAATCCACTCCAGTATTCCTGCCTGGAGAATTCCGTGAACAGAGGAGCCTGGTGGGCTACAGTCCATGGGGTCGCAAGAGTTGAACACGACTTAGTGACTAAACCACCACCACCACCACCACAAGCAACTTTAAACAACACATCAGCTCCCTCCACCTAGACTTCTCTCTCTGGGGAGCATTCCAGAGGTCTTTGGAAGAGAGAGGTCCTGTAATGGCCCAGGAACCAGCCCCCTCTGCCTTTTCAACCCTGACCTAGGCTCAACCAGGGAAAAGGTCTACAACTGCTCTGCACTCTGCCTGGTACAGGGAAGGGCATACACTCCTTGGGGCAGAGAGGGGCTGGTGGACTTGAGGCTCAACATCAGTAAGGTAAGGAGGGACCCAGAACTCTGGCCTGCTGCCTCCCAGCTCAGCTATCCACAGGGTAGGGTGGGCAGGGGGGTGGAGATGGGGGAGATTCAGCAAGACACTTAACAACTGAAAACAACTCCCAGCTCTGTTTGCAAGTTCTTCCCCCAGAACGAGTAATGGCTTCTTCTCTCCCTCCCTCCCTCCCTCCCTCCCTCCCTCCCCTCCCTCCCTCCCTCCCTCCCTCTCTCTCTCTCTCTCTCTCTCTCTCTCTCTCTCTCTCTCTCTCTCTCTCTCTCTCTCTCTCTCCCTTACTCTTTCTCGCTCATTCTCCCAAGCACTTATTTGGATAAGTGACTCTGCTAATCCTAACCAGGCAGAATAATACCAGCTGGCCTGGAGCCTGGTGCTGGGTGAACGTGTGCACAAGAGAGAACCACACAACCTCCTCTGCAGCCTGTCGCAGTAAGTTCAGCTACAGAACAGAGATGAAGCCTGTGTGAGGAGCCTGCATGTATTAAAGTGCGTCAGGGGTCTGTTTTGTACCTGAGCGTCTCTAAAGAATTCTAAACAGCGATCTCGCCATGGGAATATACAGGCGGCAACCCAGTCACGTTAAACACAGGCCAAGGACATCAGAGAATCAGCAGGTTTCTGGGAGTGTCAGACTTGCAGACACAGAGCCAAGAGATCAGCCACGGCATAGCTGGGTGTGGGAGTGTGTGAAGAGGCTTAGAGTGCCAGCCTCAGATTGGCAGGTTTTCCACCAAAATGTGCAGGATCCGAGCTAGTATATGTGACAGGTGAGTATGAGAGAGTAGTGAGGACAAGGGAAACTGAACGGGCGCAGGGAGGATACAGGAGCTGACAGAGATGGATAGAGGAACGTGAGCTGGGTAGAGGGCCCTGGAGTCCGCTGGGCGGGAGGGACCTGGGCGGCTCTAACAGCTGCTGAGGCGTAGAGTCGCGCGGGGATGTGTTAACACGGATACTCAGGCTTCCCTTTTCCTGCCGGCGAGGCACAGCAGAGAGCTCCCTCTTGCCCCGCAGTAGCGGGGAGCGGAGGGTATCGGAGAGCCCCGCTGGCTGTGGCGCGGGACCCGCTGAGCGGCGTGGGGCTAGCTCTGCCGCCTCGGGCCTCCGCGCCGCTCGCGCGACTGTGGCAAGATTCCCTGCCGTGGGGAGAGGAGCGCTTCGCCCCATGAGAGCCGAGGGCGCCGCTCGCGCTGGCTGGCTGGGCCTCCACCGCGCGGCACGGGCGCGGGGCCCGCAGCCGTGTTCGGTCAGCGGTCTCTTCACCGCTCCGCCAGGAAGACCGGAGGCGCAGCGGCGGGCCCCTGGGAAAACCGGACAGGAGAGGTTGGTCGCTCCGCCCGGCCCCTGGACGTGGGCGCCGCCCCAGGGTCACCGAGCCGTCGCCCTGCGTCGCCGCGACGCCCTGGGCCCCACACAAGCCCCGGCGCGGTCCGCCCTGCCGGCGGGATCCCGACCTCGCTCGGAAGCGGAGCCCTCCCCAGCCTGGCCAGGAGGGTCAGAAGGGAACGAAGGCGCGCCCCACGGCTTCCTGGAGAGATCAATACCTGCAGACAGGACTCCTCTTCCTGCCACTCAGAAAATCCTTTAGAGCAACCCCTTCCTTTAACCCCAGCCCCTACACACACACACACACACACACACACACACACACACACACGCACGCACGCACACACACACACACGCACGCACGCACTCCTCAAAGGCTGAAAGGGAGCTGAGCTTGGAATTCAGGGAAGTGATGACACACACAGCAATGCTGTCACACCTGGCTGCTGCAGGCCAGCAGCGGAAATGCCTGCAAGGGGGAGAGAGGCAGAGAAAGAGGACACCGGCCTGGGTGGCCAGAAAGAAACGGAGGACAGAGCACCCACCCCCAGGCAGGGACAGACCCAGCTGCTTTTGCCTCTGTCAAAGCCCTGGGGGAGGATGGGCAGTGGGGTCCATCTGCAGCAGCCCTAAGCCCAACTCACACCATTCCTACCAGAGCCTGGCCATAAATGGGGGTAAGGAAGGAAAAAAACACCTTCACTCCAGCTCAGGAAACAACAACAAAAGTTCTGAAGAAGAGCCACTTGCCTCCCATGTTTGCTGGAATCAGTGAAAAAAACAAGACACCTCGGGATCTTTTCAGTGGCGGGTGGAGAATGGTATTTAGTGAGGTGAGTTTAGGAGAGCCCTGCTTCCTCTTACTGGTGCTCAGGCCACACTGCCCTGCTGACCTCTGGAGTCGTCTTCAAGGTGCTGAATTCCAGAGAGCCCATCACCCTGTCCTCTGTTCTTTTAATTGCAGAATGCAGATCAGGAGCCTAAGTGGGAAGAAGCAGCTCGTGAGGGTGGCCTGTGGATGCTGGGGAAAAGGCCCAGAGGCCACCAATGGCTCTTCCCCAGAGACTGGGCAGCTTGGGAGGAAGAGGTAGCAACAGGCGTTGGGCCAGTCAATCCAGACATGCCAACTAGTACACACAAAATTGCATGCCATCCATTCAGTTCACCTTCCTGCACAAAGGACCCTGGCTACAAGAGGGACAGGGAGTTTGGGGCATGAGGACTCAAAACACCGCCATCTCTCTCACACTTTATGTGACTGCAGACTTTTGTTAAGGCCAAGTTAACCATTAAAAGGCACACGAGTATTTTTCCAGCACTGATTTCCCCCAAGATGACCTCCATGCGTGCAACTGGGTCCCAATCAGATTTATGCTGAACGTAGATGAGAACTCACCCCCCAGCACTGGAGAATGATCAGAACAAAGGTCTTGTCCAGAGAGAGATTTGAACAAATGCCTCCCTCACAGCCTGTTGTTTTTCTTCCTAGACTGTGACAGAATGTGTACACTGGCAGGCAGGCGGGAAGGAAGAATTGAGAAAGAAAAGAAAACAGGGGGAGAGGGAAGGAGTGAAGAAATAAAAGAGGAGAGGAGAAAAGAAGATGAAAAAGAAGTTGCAATATTCATGAGTCACATTTACTCTGATACATGATATACAAATGTCATTATGCATCTATAAAGTACAGACGTGTTTTACTCCATAAATATAAATCTCACATCTTATATCTGTGCATACCTGTGTTTCTGCACACGCACATCCGAACAGCTATCTCACGTGTCACAAGGACAGACCCTGCCCATGACTTCTATTTGTGATACGAAGCACAGACGTAAACTGTCCCCCAAAGCCCCACGACAACGTTCGTGCCTGTGTCGGAGTAGAAGCAGAGTGGGGTCTACTTGGTGTTTTAAAGAGTACGTCCAACTCGTAGGATTAAGACGCGGATACTGAGTAGGTATCATAGGTCCAGGAGCAGCGCGAGGAAGAGCGGGAGTTTCAGGCGGAGCCCCTGGGCGCCTTCTCCCAGCGATCCTCTTCTCCGGCTCCGTCCCGGCCCAGACAGGCCAGGCCGAGGTTTCTTCGTTCAGTGACACGCGTTTCTGGGCTGATTTTTCCGAAGCCACCGCTCAGCCCTCTCCACCCCACCCCCGTACGGCCCCCTCGCCGTTCCGCCCCTCCCCCGGGCCCGAGCTAGTTTAGCCCCGAGCCAGTAGCGAAGGGCAGAGCAAAGGAGCCGTTTTCTTTCACCTGGACGCTGCGAGGAGGCTTGGCGCGCCTCTCCGCGCTAGGGGCCCGAGTTCCTTGCGCGCGCGGGCCGAGGGCGGACGGACCTCGCCGGGGCCCTCGGCATCTCCCGGCCCAGTCTGCAGACCGAGCACCGGCAGATTCAAGGGCTTGTGAAAGCGTGAGTGCGGCTGTCCGCCGGGCTCCCTAAGCTCGCTGGGAGGGGGCAAGCCGGTCCGGGCTGTACGGGGCGTTTACAAAAAGTGACTTGGAGATGAACTCTCCCGTGCGCGACTGGCCGCCCCGCTATAGGGGCGAAGGCGCCTGACGCAAGCGGAACTCGGCGGAGCCCATACGAATCAGAACAGAGCGAGGCTCCTGGCGCTCTGGAAACTCAGGAGGCAGCTCCGCCAGAGACGCGGGTCGTGTCTCCGGGAAACCGGAGGGTGGGGGGAGGGGAAGAGCGCAGAAAAGAAAACCCACCGAGGCGGGGACTGGCCTGGGCGGGGAGGGGCGGCGGAGCCGGAGCCCCTCTCTGTTGGGCGGACTCCCCATGGCCAGAGGCTGAGCTCCACTCCCGCCGGCCGCTCCCTTGGGGAAGGGAAAGAAGAGGAGAGAGGAGCGAGAGGCCGCCAGCAAGAGCGCGGGCGGCATCCGCGAGTCTGCAGAAGTTTGAGACTCGGCCGTGAACGGACTTGTGCGCCCGGATTCTTTGCCGCGCCAGCGCCAGCGGAAAAGAGCACGCACTGCCCGGCCGCGGCGAGCCGGCTTTGTCATGATGGCCAGCTACCCCGAGCCCGAGGACGCCTCGGGGGCCCTGCTGGCCCCGGAGACCGGCCGCGCAGCCAAGGAGCCCGAGGCGCCGGCGCCGCCCAGCCCGGGCAAGGGCGGCGGCGGCGGCGGTGCGGGGACAGCCCCGGAGAAGCCGGACCCGGCGCAGAAGCCCCCATACTCTTATGTGGCGCTCATCGCCATGGCGATCCGCGAGAGCGCCGAGAAGAGAGCTCACGCTGTCCGGCATCTACCAGTACATTATAGCCAAGTTCCCGTTCTACGAGAAGAACAAGAAGGGCTGGCAAAATAGCATCCGCCACAACCTCAGCCTCAACGAGTGCTTCATCAAGGTGCCGCGCGAGGGCGGCGGCGAGCGCAAGGGCAACTACTGGACGCTGGACCCGGCCTGCGAGGACATGTTCGAGAAGGGCAACTACCGGCGCCGCCGCCGCATGAAGCGGCCCTTCCGGCCACCGCCCGCGCACTTCCAGCCCGGCAAGGGGCTCTTTGGGGCAGGAGGCGCTGCGGGTGGCTGTGGCGTGGCGGGAGCAGGGGCAGACGGCTACGGCTACCTGGCGCCCCCAAGTACCTGCAGTCCGGCTTCCTCAACAACTCGTGGCCGCTACCGCAGCCGCCTTCGCCCATGCCCTACGCCTCCTGCCAGATGGCGGCGGCCGCGGCGGCGGCTGCGGCGGCCGCGGCGGCCGCGGGCCCGGGCAGCCCCGGCGCGGCCGCGGTGGTCAAGGGGCTGACGGGCCCGGCAGCCTCCTACGGGCCGTACTCGCGCGTGCAAAGCATGGCGCTGCCTCCCGGCGTAGTGAACTCGTACAACGGTCTGGGAGGCCCTCCCGCCGCACCTCCGCCGCCGCCGCACCCCCACTCACACCCGCACGCACACCATCTGCACGCGGCCGCCGCACCCCCCGCCGGCCCCGCCGCACCACGGGGCCGCCGCGCCGCCCCCGGGCCAGCTCAGCCCAGCCAGTCCGGCCACTGCCGCGCCCCCGGCGCCCGCGCCCACCAATGCACCCGGCCTGCAGTTCGCCTGCGCCCGGCAGCCCGAGCTCGCCATGATGCATTGCTCTTACTGGGACCACGACAGCAAGACCGGCGCGCTGCACTCGCGCCTCGATCTCTGAGAGTCCAGCGCTTGAAGGCTGCGAGGATGCAGGGACCCGCGACGCCCGCCTTGGCCGCAGCAGCCGGCCAGACCGCGCGCCCGCTGGGGCCCCTGAGCCAGCGCCCACAGCCCCTCTGCGCCTCCTCGCACTCCTTGGCTCCTCTTGCTCCTCTTTGTCTCCGCTTCTCCCCATGTTCGCCTCCCTCTTTGCCCTTTCGCTCCTCTGGCCTGCAGGCCGCCTCTCCACGCGTTTTCCGCAGGCCTAGCCTTCTCCGGGCACCTCAGCGTCGGGGCTGGACACCCGTCGCCAAAATTCACGGCGGAGAGGAAGTGCCCGGGGCCGAGGTGCAGGCCGTACTTCGGCTGCGCAGACCTCCTGGCCTTTTCTCACAGGTCGGTGCACTCGCACTCGGCCCTCCGCCGGGCTGCCGCGCCATCCTTGGCTAGAAGCGCCGGCATGGGCCGGCAACAAGACCCGCGCCGCCCGAGAAAGGGACAAACGGATGTTTGCTCCGCGTACCCTTTTGGAGCTATTCAGAAGCCCCTTCCTGGGGCCCACTGGGCAGGGCGGGGGTTGGGCTGGATCAGGGAGCCGGGTCTGCCTCGCTCGGCGGCCTGTGCCCGGGTTTACACCGCATCCCGGCTCAGAGACTGCGTTTCCTCCGCTCTCCAACCCGGCGCTTGGGGCCCCTACAGGGACGGGCGGCTGGCTCATGTTTTGCTAAAAAGATCACGAGGGCTATTTTAGATAATATCAAAAAATATTTTTAAAGGAAAAAAAATTCACCGGAAAACCGGCGAAGTATTGTGGCCTTGGAGTTTGCTAAAGCAAAACATGAAAATCTTTTGCAGGAGATTTGAAGAATTCCTGTCGGGCCTTCAGAAAGCTATGTTCAGAGAGGTAGGAGTATATGCCCAGTATCAGATGGTTTCCTTTACAAATTAGAGCATTTCACCCCTCAACCTATCTTTTTAAAAAAGTCGAAAACAAATTTCCCCCTATCTTCTGATGCCAGCCCTGAGCACGGGAAGATCACTGTCTGCCTGGCCGAAGCTGCAGGGTCGACTCATCCCCTCCCTGATTTTTGTTTTTCAAACGTCTTGCTTCTCCCACTTTGGGCAAGAGAAATGTGAAACCCGGCAGCAGTCGGACCAGGCGGGCTTGTGGCTCCGAGCCTGCCGGCCCACAACTCTAGACCTGGTTGTTTGTAGTGTGTCGTTCGGAGGACCAAATTTTTCTAGAAAGAACTAGAGCACTTTTGTTGTTTTGTTGTTTGTTTGTTGTTGTTGTTTTGTCATGTCAATTCTCGAATAAATTTTTTGTTCTTTCTTTTAACACGGACTTACATTATTTACATGGCGCCTAAGTTTGTTCCGCAGCTAGTTAAAACAGGGAGATTTTCAGCAAAAAATGTATCCTTTCTCAGATAAACGAGGGTTGAGAACGGCCAGAGGGGGGGCCTTTGTGGTGGTTGCTGCTGCTTTGTTTTCCCGGAATTGTTTGTTTTGTGTGTCGTCGCTGGCTTGCTGCGGCTGTTTCACGTCATGGGAGAGACTTTATCTGCCGTGGTTCTTTCACAAGGTCCACTGTAGGTAGGATCTGTTCTATTTTTGGATTCGTGCGAGTTTGAACTTTACCTCTTACATAGCCATGCTAGGTGTATGGGTCATGTTTGTATTATATTGTCTTTATGCGATTCAATTTTTCCAGCTATATCTAACAGAAGAATTTATTCCAAATAGATAAAATCTTCACTGTGGTCATGCTCTGTAAGCTGCAAACCTCTGTACAAGTGTAATGAGTGACTGGTTGCCTTATTTTTAATAGTCAAAATTCATTTACCTTGACATATGTGTAAGAGATTTGGGGATATCAGAGAGAGGTGGCTATAGAAATTTAATCTTTTCTCTCTTTTTCTTTACTGAGACTCTTCAACGAATTAAGACTGGCGCTTCTGTGCAGGCACACAGGCAGGCGTTTGACTGGATTCCAGGCTGCTAGAGGGATTATGCATTGGAGAAGGAAATGGCAACCCACTCCAGTGTTCTTGCCTGGAGAATCCCAGGGACAGGGGAGCCTGGTGGGCTGCTGTCTATGGGGTCGCACAGAGTCGGACACAATTGAAGTGACTTAGCAGCAGCAGGGGGATTAGAGATGGTCAGAATTGAGTCCTCTGGTGAGATGACAAGTATTATCCAGCTCTCACCCCCTCTTTGGTTCAGCTTGACCAGGACCCCAGTGCCCAGCCACGTGTCGCTCTCTGCCCCTCACTTAGCCTGTACAGCAGTGACCACAGATCTAGGCCAACCAGTAACCTGGGAGGGGCTGCCAGCATCTTCCTTGGGCATCCTGGGGAGGCTGGAAAGTGGAGGATGAAGCTGTGGGGCTTCTGAAAGGCATCACAATGAGACCAGGACTGGAGTCTGCCAGGGCCAGGAGAACCAGAGCATACTGCAAATACGACTCAGCCAGCTGGGGCAGGCAAGAAGCCCAAGAAGCTGATCAGGCTTGGAGTCTGAGGGTTTCTGGCAACCTGTTGCAGTTTTGTCTGGCTGACTAAGGTGAGTAGCAGAAAAGAAAGTGGACTGCTACATACTTGTCTTTGCTTTCTGTGGTGTGAACAACTATCTCATGGACAGTTGTTTAGTCTATACCTCCTGTAAATGAGTGTATGTACGGTGTAAGTTGTGTCCTGGTTACGGGGAGGGCAGTGTCTATGCCTGTCACTCACCTTCAGAGAAGGCATGTATTTTAAGCATTGTACTAATTGTATCACTAATTCAGGGAATGCTTCCTGGGACCACAGCGTGTGTTGCATTCGAAAGTCACTGGTAACATGTGCAGTTATGATCTGGGTATGTAATCTTGGTTTGCTGAATGAAAACAGTACACACAGAGCCTTTGCTTCAGCTGGTTAAGGCTCTCTGTTCCAAGGCTAACTCCCAGCACCCTGCAACTGCTATTCCAAACAGAGAAAACAGAGGAGGGAAATCTGGGTAGAGGCCCTGGTGAGGTGGGAAAGTCATCCTAGGCCAGCACTGGAGGACAGACCCTCTCTCGGTTCCCCAAGAACTGAAAGGCGAGAGGCACCCACGACTGGGGAAAGAGCAGTAGCCTCTCCCAGTTTGGAGGATGAGATGAAGGAATCTGGGAGGGATTCCTGGTCCACACAGGGATTGGAGGAGTTGAGAGAAAGAAGCCAAATCATACCCCGCTTCCCCATGGATGCCCACAGGAAAACATCTGTCTCTAATTCCAGCCCCAGGAGTTTCTGCAAAACTCTATAGTTTGGTCATTTCCCCCAGTGTTACAAGTTCGGGGCAATGGTTGACTTTCTGCATCTCTCATTTCCTTTCTTTCCTCTCCCTCTTTGAACTTTTGAGTTTCTGTTAGAGAAGATCATCTAAGGAATTCCCTAAGCAAGGACAAAAGTATTTAAGAGAGTTCTTGGTACATAGCAATTATGCCTTAGCATATACAGTCTGGTCTAGATGGCCAGACCACGTGGGTATATGTATATATGTCTGCCAGAGTATATTGTAAATACTACGTAAATAGTTTGATACAAATACGCTGCCAATTTCAGCATGTCCTGGATAATGAGTTGCTACACATGGCATTGAATGAGGAGTACGTGTGTACTTATATGCATGTAAATATCCTCACACTCAGCACTGACAAGATGAGCCCCCCACCTCACATTTACACACAAATTCTTGGTCAACCCCACACCCTAGAACTGCTCAGCCACAGTACTTGGGTTCTGGTGGGGAGCATCCTGCTCTCAGAGGGACCTGGGAGAAATCTTTCCCAGTGCAGTATATGTACCAAAGGACTATAAGGAACCTAGGGGGTTCCCTGAGATGGCCCTGCATCCTACCCTAGAGGCTGTTCTGGACCTGTTTCCTCCTTTCCTAAATAAAACATTCACTGCTGTGCATTCTGGGTTTAGGTGGGCAGGAGGCCCAAGACCTTTCACCTTAGGGTTAGGTGCCCTCCGGTCCTTGTCTGGGCCTCTCACCTTGGGAGGCTGGAGCTACAGATTGGGAAGAGCCCCTGGTGGTCGGTGGAAACCAGGGGCAGACCAGGGCTTCTTGCACCCACAGGGGCAGGAGACGATGGGCCAGGAAATTGGGTCAGACTCAACACTATCTGCCTGTGAATAAGCTCGTCCCTTAATGGAGCTTTGGAGCACTGAAACTGCTGAGCCAGGCTCGTGTCTCCAGGAGCAGGTCAGGGGCCAGGAAGTGGCCTGGTCAGGCTCAGGAGTCCTGCAGTGCCCCCAGTCTGTAAGCCAATGGTGACTATGCCTTCTCTGTCTTGCTGCCTCCACAGGTCAACCCCTACTTCTGGGAGTAGCCTGTGGAACCTGTAGAAGGAGATGGGCCCAGGAGCCCTCACCTCTCCTCTGTGGTGGGGACCAGAGGCCTGGAGTGGTTGGAAATGGTCTTCATGCCCCAAGTCTGTGTTAGGGAGTACCAGAAGTGAAGGATTCTTAAAACCAAGTGGTCTGATTGGCTTTCTGCTTTCTGGAGAGACGGCTCCACTGTGTCACAAGAATGTCTGGGCCCCAGAAACCCCAAATCTTGTTTACGTTTAAGGAATCGGGGGTCCTGAGAAGAAAAGGGGCCAGCCAGAGGTCACCCAGCTGTCTGTGGGACAAACAGCCTCAGAAATTTTAAGGAGAGACCTGAGAGTTTTGAGCCCAGTTCAGCCCTGCTGACTGTGTTGGAGCGCTAAGTGGGTAGAGGAGAAGCCAGCCAGAGGAGAAGGAAGCACAGGGTTGGATCTGAGCCGTGGACTGACTGTACTCTGGAAACTTCTGTTGTGCCAGCTGTTTGCTGCCCAGGCTCCAGCTCCGTGGTAAGCTCTCACAAACCTGTCCTGGGACCAAGACACCCAGGGAGGTGCAGGATGGGGCAATGACAGAGGCTGTTCAGCCTGGAAGGACTGGTGTGGAGGCCACTGACCTTTAATAACTGTGGGATGTTGGTAAAAATAATAATAATAATAATTCTGAATTTCAGTTTTATCATCTGTAAAATAGAATATATGTATACCTTGCAGGGTTATTGAAATAAATGTTCTACTGTCAAAATGCCCAGGTTACAGTAAATGGTCAATATGGCTTTCCTTCCCCTGCTGAAAGAGGAATGTAAGAAAGAAAGAGAATGGATGGAGAAAAGGAAGAAAAGGGGAGGGGAGGAGGGGGAAGGGAGGAAGAAAGGAAAAGCCTTAGGTAGTAACTCTGTGGGGTCTGACCTTCACATGCAGCGGCTATGCCCACCCAAAGGTGCCCCAAGAGCCCGGGCCACCGGTCACCTTCCCGCCGCGGGGCTCTGCCGACTGCTTCCACCCTGACCCAGCCCTGGGGCTGAGCCGCGTGCTGTTACAGGAATACTCGAGTCTTGAGGGCACAGACCGAGAGCCCAGTTCAGGGCTTCCCCAACCGCCCTCTCTTTTCTCCTAAGGCGCTCGTCGATACATGAGGTTTTCTCTGAGAAAGGCCTGCTGACCTGCGAAATGACACTGACTCAGGCGCTTGGGTCCGGACACAGCCGCCACTCTCAAGCTCTGGGGCAGACCCCTCCCGCCCTCAGGCACCTCTCTCTAGAACGCGAGGCTGTTAGAAATTTTCTCATTTTTTTCAGAAAAACAATAGGTAGCTACCTGGCGGGAGCTGGCGAAGATCAGCTTGAGGGAGAGGCTGCCCTCGGTCTTTGCGGAGACACAGGCAACTTGAGGGTAAACGCAGGAAGCGGGTTGGTCGAGCCCCGGCGGGCAGACATGCTGCCCGCAGGTGGCAGCGAGGACCTCATGGTGCCGCCGATCCGCGCACCAGCCCGGGCGCCGGAGCCTCCTGTTTGCGGGCCTGGTGGCGGCGCTGCAAGCGCGGGTAGTCAGGAGAGAATCCGGCTCTACCTAGCAGTTCTAAACCAAATTCGGGGAGAAGGGCTAGGCCCGTCCGACCTCAGGGTGCTACCGACGGCAGAGCCGGCATGGGAAGCCCAGAAGGCCCTGATGGTCCCCGGAGGTGGCTAAAGCGCACCCGGCATTGGCCTCCAGAGTTCCCGCCACGCCGGGAGACCGACTCCGCTTCTCCATGTTAGGAGCACAACCTGACCCCTCCTCCTTAATAATGGCCCTATCAAACCGAATAAAATAAAACCTTTCCCAAATTCTCCACGGAAAGTTTTCTTTAGGCAGACAAAAGGACAGAATCCCGGGAATATTAATGGACAAACAGGGAAGGGGAATGTGTTTCTTGCTTTTTGTTTGTTTCCAGGGAGAAAGAAGGAAATTCGACACATATTTTTAAAAGTCTCCCGCAACAAGCCCTAAAAGTCTGAGTGTGAGCAGAGAGTCAGGAAACCGAGCCCCCGCCCGCAGTGACACCGGGCCTTTGTCTTCTTTCCTGAAGCCCCCATGACTGCTGACCGGGCCAAGATAAAGGCCAGGTCAGAGCCCTGTGGAATCCCGAGGGAGGGGGCCGCGGGGCCGTCCCCTGGCCACTTCCAGCTGGCCAGTCTTGGTGGAATGGGGTTACTCGGCCAGGGGCTGCTCCCCAGCCCCTAGGCCCAACTGAGGCATGGACCTGCGTTTCTCAACTTGCCCTGCGTCTTCAGCCACTAAATTTCCTGGACCCAGCCCCACCAGCATTACATTTTCCTACTTAAGGCCTCCAGGAGAGAGGTGAGGGCCATGACCGCTCCCCACCCAGACGGACTTTTCCTGACTTGATCCTCTGGAGTGGACTTGTGAGCAACTTCTGTTGCATCTCTGGCGCTTACGGTCTCTGGGCTCGGTTGACCAACAGGATCCGAACCCGTGCCCGGCCTTCGCGGCGGAGCCTCTGTGCCACTGTCTCAGGTCTGTGCAGACCTGAGGCTCCTCTAGCTCTTGGCCTCAAATTTTCTGCGTCGTGCTCTCCTGTCGGCGGAGCTGGTCTGCGGTGGTGACGGGAAAGCGTTTGTGACCTTCTGCTGCTGCTCTCTCTGTGATCTGAAATGTGGGTAGCAGCAGCCGAGCGCAAGCCGCGGCGATACTGACTTTGCAAGGCGGCGGCCTCGGGCTTTACAGGGTACTTGCTTGGGGCCGTTTATCCGCAGACACACGCAGGTGAAGGGAGTGCCTCGCAGCTTAGAACTATTCCGAAGAAAGAAGGGGAAGACGAGCCCGGCGACTGCTTGAGCAGATAGCGGGGTCTCCAGCAGCCACGCTGCGCGCCTCCCCACGAACACCAGGTTGTGCCCTGGGGCCCCCGGCCACTGCTGCAGCCGCACGTTTTCCCAAGCTGATGACGAATCTTCGGTTCCCCTCCCTTCATGATGGCTTGTGGAGTAGGGGCCTGGGCCGCCTTTCCAGAGCCGAATGGAAGATCCGGGCCCCACTTTAATCTTCCACAGAGACGCGACCTGGAGAGGAAAAGGAAAGGCGACAGACCAGGGAAGTGAGGTCCCCAGGCTTCTCGTGCTGGAGTGCCCTCCACCTCTTCCTTCTCTTCACCCCTGCTCCCTCCAGCCGCCTCGGGGATCCTGGTCCCTATTGAAACTGGAGCTGGCCAGCGGCTGTCTGATGAGGGATAAAGGAGCTCCGCGGCGCGGAAGCGCTGACCGGATCCGGGCTTTCTCAGCACCAAGGAACAGCACCTGAGATCCTACTTCCCCAGGTGGCACTGACTCCGTTTGAGAGAAATGGTCAGCTGAACGGTGTGCACATTCTGCCTCCAGACACAAACAGTAGCGTCCGCATGCGGAATGTGCATAGACACATCTACACGAGAGAATCCCGTATCTGTGTGCGTATACATGCACACGTGTGTGCATCTGAGCCTAGAGAGACAGACACATCTACACACGTGTTATATACCTGTGCATATATCTGAACACTCATCTTGCCTCTGTCCTGTTCGTGAGCTGTCCAGACGCTGATGGAGCCGGCTGCTGGTGAGTGGCAATTATGCCTCACATTTACACAGGCATTGACAATTTCTAATCGGGATTTTTACAACTCACGCGGAGAATATTGCCCTTCCGAATTTTCGATGGAGAAACAAGCCCAGGCAAGTTAATGGGTGCCGTTTTCACACAGACCCTGAGAGACCCGGGCCAGCCAAAGACCTGGCCAGTTTGTTAAAGGTGGATGTGTTTGCTAGAGGCGCACCAAGGTTGGCCAGTTTAGCTCACTAAGCTACCCCCAGGCCCAGCTGGCCTTGGCCCTTGGCCAGGCTTCCCGGGAAACCCACCGCGCCGGGTGTCTGGTCTCAATTCGTTTGATGATAAGTGCTCTCTGCCGGAGCTCGGTGACCCGGGTGCACAGGGCAGCGGAGCTTAGGGCTCGGAAGAGCGCCGAAGATTCCAAGCTGTGACCGCCCACGCCCAGCTGGGTCCCCAAAGCCTGGCGGGCTTTGGGGACAGGCAAATGCGCGATACTTTCACCCCAGCCGCAAGCCCAGGAGCCCTGAGTTGTGCCAGAGCAGGAACAGTAACGAATTCTGCTGTCTCAAATCTCGAATGGCCCTGCAAACCCCGGAGCCCACCATGCCCAATTTACAGAAGTGATTAGTCGGAGGCAAGAAAGGTACAGTAAGTTGCCCCAGATTCAACAGCAGAGAAGAGGCCGGGGTCGGGACAGAAATCCCCACTTAGCAGAGTCTGGATCCTAAAGCGCGGCTCCTCTGCTTCCAACCCGGATCACCAGGTCCCTCCTTGTGCCAAGTCTCCGGCGCGCGGTTCGGAGTCGCCGGGCTCTTAGCCTCTGACTTCCCTCACCAAGGACGCAAAGACTATTCTAGCTCTCACCCACATCACTAAAAAGGTTCCTACACGCTTGTAACATGTTGCTTATATAGCAATATCCCTGTGTGTGTCGGGCTTTGCTTCTTCTGGGTTATCTGGTTTCCCGGCCCCCAAGCCTTCGCACTCCTGAGACTAGGGTTGTCCGAGGGCTGCAGCTTGACCACATCTCGCCAGGTGCCCTTGAGCCCCGGAGCCCGGCTCCGGCAGGCTGAGGTCGCTGGGCTCCGGGCTCCAAGGCCGCCCGCACCCCGCCGAGCCGGGGCGCTGGAAAGGAGCCTGCGGCGTGGCGAGGTCGCCCGGCGGCCTCACAGCCTCGAGGCTGCCCTCTGCTGGCCTTAAACGACATTATCGCCGCCTCCTCCCTGGGCGGCTCCGGACCTGAGCCGACAAGAGGGGCTCGCGCAAGGCAAGACAACCCCACAGCGCCGAGTGGGTGACACCACTCTCGCCGGATCCCGGGAGTGGCCGACGCGCCTTCAACCACTGCCGGTACCCTCTGATACCTCTCAGCTTCTGGTCCCTGCTGCCCGCTGGCACCGGACACTCCGCGTGCTCCAACCCAGAGCCGCTCAGAAAGGCAAAGCTCTGTGCTGGCAATCTAACTGACCTGGGGTTTCTGCCCAGATCCCGAACTCACCGTCCCTCCGGGAAAGCGGCCTGGGGTTCGGGGCGGGGGCGGGGGTGGTGGTCGCCACAACCTACTGGCGCCCATCAGGCGCTTCACAGCAGGCCATTGGCGGACTCGGAAGAGAACCCCAGACTGTGCTCAGGCTCCTTGATTTTCGGCATCATGGCATTCATTGGCACCCCTGGGTCAAGACCCAGAAAACACTGCCCTCCCACTCCGCTCGACTTCCAACTCCACTATATAGTCGCCCTGGCGCCTGGCTACCTCTATTTCTCTCACTGCACTTGTCTCCTCAACCAAATTAGGGTGCTTCAAAGAACCGGAAGGACCGGTCCCCAGCCTATACCGCGCGGGCTTGCCTGGAGGCTGCCGAGCGGAGACGGAGCAGCCATCCTTACTCTTGAAAATAAGCCCTGGGTAGTGCGGTGGGAAGACTCTTCCGAATGCTGAAATCCAAGGTGGGATAAAAATTATTCAGTAATCATGCCTGTGCCTTTCCCTTCCAGTGCTACATATCAGGACTTTTGCATGTTTTCACTTTTCTCTCATTTATAAAGCTAATCCAGATTAAAGAAAATTGAGAAAAGAGAACAAAAATTACAGTGATCGCAACCACAGTTAATATTTTGATGACTTTCCTCTGATCTTCCATCTATTTTAATAAATCTAATTTACATAATTAATATATTTTATATGGAATTTGCCATTTTGTATAGTACTTCTTTTTATCTTTCACCAAGAGGGTTTCTCCACATCTGATCCTTTGAAAGAGGATTTTCAATGAATGTTTAATAATCCATCAAATAGCCATAATTTTTTAATATAATGGCACTAATCCACTTCGTTTTAGGTCTAGGAAACACACTCTCTTGGTCATTAAATATAGAATCAATAGTTGATAAAAAATATATATATATTGAGTCCTTTGCTAGCCCCAAAAAGAGTGTTGTGGTCCCACTCTCAGGGCACAAATGATCCACCCAGAAATTTGAAATTGCGTTGAGCTGGGAGAGAGCCTTCCACAGCCTGCTGACAGCTATTTCTCTCTGCTGGAGACCAGCAGAGCTGGGGTGCTGTTTGAAATGTTCTGAAAGAAAACAGGGATGAGGAATGTGCCTGAAAAGCTGCCCTGGACTGCTTCTAGGACCAAAGCCCTGAATCCTCAGCTAGCACTCAAGAAGGTAGCTGAGACCTGGGTTTCCGTGTGCAGTATCTTATAACAGGAGTCAAACATGCATTTATCTGCATCCTGGATCTTCCCTTAGAAGCTGTGTGACTTCATAAAAACTGCTTAACCTCTCTGAACCTCATTCAAAAAATTGCAATAATAATGGCTACCACACTCAGATTTTTTAAGTATTCCACTAAATGATTACATCATTTAGCCTGGTACCTGAACCAAGAAATTCTCAATACATAATAGCTACTGCCTCTGCAACTGCTGCTGCTATTGCTTCTGGCATTTACTTTGGTCTCAGGGATCACTGCAGTTGCCCTCTCCCTCAACTCCTGACCCCACTGCTACTGTTAAACACAAGGCTGAATCCTGGCACTAAGCCGGGTCCAGGTTCTCAGGGCTGGAGTTTCTAGCACGCTGGTTGGGCTGCTCAGGACCTACTGACAATCAGGCCTGGGCTTGGGCTGTTTATACTAGAACCGTTAAAACAGGAAAATATGCAAACCCTTCATTCACAGGGATCCGGCTATTGTTGGGTCAGAAATGATATTTTTGTTTCTAAAATAAAAAGTACATTTGCTGCTTTACTCACACATACAAACGCTGTGTGTGTGTGTGTGTTGGTGGGGAGGGAGTTGTGTCTACAGGCAAAGTAAATGATCTAATTCATTTGACCAGTTCAACAAGCCTGAACTTCACTGGGCTCTGTTCTATCCGTACAGGATCTTATCCATCCCTTAAACAAAATGACTTCAAAAGCCATCTCCTAGGCATGATAGGGGGATAATACCTCCAATTAGAAAAGAGGTTAAAAGGGAATTTCATAAATTACATTAATTCAGCCAGCCCATAGATGCAAATACATATCAAAATCTCACAAAGAAAGATTTTTAAACGGCAGATTTCATGATGCTCTTCATACTGGGCATCTTTTGCTTCTCTGAGGCTGGTGCTTGGTGATCTATGTACGTGCATCTCTAAGTCAGTTTCTCCAGGTGATTCTGATGAAGCCCATGGAGCCACATTATGGAACCACCGCTGTTCCCAATTGAATTGAAAGCTGAGGTTTCTCCTAGTGGACGCCGGAAAATACAGATTCCAAAGAATCTTCCATTGGGACCACATGGAGTTACAAAGAGCCTGATTCAAACACCGGATGTGTGTGTGTGTGAGTGTGTGTGTGCGTGGGTGGCGGGTGGTGGGGGTGTGAATACATGTTTGTTTTTGTGGGCTTTCGTTGTACTGTTGCCTGTGCGTGTGCCGGGCCTCTTTGGTCATAAGTAACATAAACCCACTGGAGCTGGCTTAAACCAAACAGAGGGGGTGGGGTGAGATTGTTAAAAAGACACTGAGGTGATGGCAAGAACCCAGGTAGATTTCCTCTACAGACTGACTTTTCTTGTTGCTCTGAATAGGCCTCTCCTCTGCTGTGTTCTAGAGAGGAGCTTAGTCATAGCTCAAATTTCTGAATCCCAATTCTCTTTTCCTTTGAAAGAGAGAGAAACTAGCCTACCAGTGTTGGGTCCTGTCAACTGGAACTGTTGGTGAGGGACGGGGGTAGGGGGTGGGGGCGTCTGATAGTTTTGGATGATTCCTCCCTGAGGGGAGAGAGCAGTCATGATGCTCATTGTAGGCTAAGCAGACACCCCCAAAAGCCTTATTTGTTTCAGCTTGGCCCCTCCAACCACTCACTCAGTAGGTCAGAGCTTCTGCACTCCAAAAATCACCCAGGGAGCCTTAAAAACATTGTGTCCGGGCTCCATATATGGGATGTAAGCAGGGCATCAGGATTTTTCAAAGCAACCCTGGTGATTACAACACACAATAGCGATAACTAAATAGGCAACCCTCCAGTGTTCTTGCCTAGAAAATCCCAGGGATGGGGGAGCCTGGTGGGCTGCCATCTATGGGGTCACGCAGAGTCGGACACGACTGAAGTGACTTAGCAGTAGCAGCAGCAGAGCCAATCTAACCATTTCCTAAATCCACAGTTTCAAAGTACAACTAATTAAGAGGAAAAGTATGAAAACCTAATGGGTTGCTGCTGCTGCTCCTAGGTCGCTTCAGTCATGTCTGACTTTGCACGACCCCACAGATGGCAGCCCACCAGGCTCCCCCCGTCCCTGGGATTCTCCAGGCAAGAACACTGGAGTGGGTTGCCATTTCCTTCTCCAACGCATGAAAGTGAAAAGTGAAAGTAAAGTCACTCAGTCAAGTCCGACTCCTAGCGACCCCATGGACTGCAGCCTACCAGGCTCCACCATCCATGGCATTTGAGGGCAAGAGTACTGGAGTGGGTTGCCATTGCTTATTTTCATCTAAATTGGAGACTGACAACCTAATCCCAATGTTAAATGCCATGATTATTCACATTTGACATTCTCTAAACCTCTGCAAATGTTGTTACATTCCTAAAGAAACTTGCCTTTTCTGGAGATCCTGAGCAACAAAAACCAAAGGATGCCTCCTTGTGTCTTAGGTTGACCCCTGCCCCCCCACCCCGAGGACTACCTACTCTTTCTTTTCCAAGGTCTCCAGCTTGCTGGGGCAGTCCCAAAGCTCCCAGCACCGAAGCACACCGACCTTGCTGGCTCACACCCCACATCTGTGCTTCAGGGTTCCCACCCAGGAGCCGCTGACACAGGAGACTAAAAGGAGAGACCTTGCCTCCTTCGCCAAGCTGAAGGTTGCTGATCAAAACCTTGTCCTAGGGAATTCCCTGGTGGGCCAGCGGGTAAGACTTGGCACTTTCACTGCAGTAGACCTAGGTTCAAATCCCTGGTCCAGAAACTGAAATCCCACAAGATGTGCACAGCAGCCAGAAAAATACCAAACACCTTGTCCTAGTCCATGGAAAACTTGAGGAAGGTCTTCATTTTGTTTTGTTTCCCCTTCTGCTAAGTTTCCCTAAACAGTTAATCAGCTGAACAGCAAATATTTCATAAATTGCTATAATGTACAAAGCAGGGGAGGGGAAGGTGTCACTCCCCAGACATTCTGTTGCTGGCAGAAGAGCAACAGCAACCCCTCTGGGCCTGGCCTTGCATGGATCCAAAGGAGTACATTAAAGGGCCCTTTCCAGCCCCTGCCTCCACCCCAACTAGGACGCAAGCACATCTAGAGGGTGAGGGATAGCAGGAAAGAGAAGGGAGCTGTCATACCTGGTTGTGTGCAAGAATGGGAGTGGGGAATGCTGCTCTTCCCATGCCTGAATCACCCTGAGAACGGTTTGCTGCCCCAAGAACCAGACAGCACAGAGAGTAAGACCAAACTGCTTCTGAAAGCTGGAAAGGCAGTCAACACAAAGGCCAATGACTGATGAAGGATGTACAGAGGGCGAGGCTGAGCACACATACCATGACCATTTTGCAGCTACAGTAACGGCTTTGTTGCTATTATTGTTTAGTCAATGTCACATCCAACTTTTTGCAACCCCATGGACATGTAGCCTTCCTGGCTCCTCTGCCCATGGACTTTCCCAGGCAAGAATACTGGGGTGGATTGCCATTTCCTTCTCCAGGAGATCTTCCCAGCCCAGGGATTGAACCTGTATCTCCTGCATTGGCAGGTGGATTCTTTACCACTGACCTACCTGGAAATAAACCCTAGGGTAATGGTTTTCAAAGTGTGGAACCCAGATCATCAGCATCACCTAGGACCTTATTGAAAAACCCATTGAATTAGCAACTCAGGGGTGGGGGTGGGAAGCAATCCAAGTCCTCCAGGTGACTGTGGTGCACTGGAGTTGGAGAATCAGTGGGGCTGCAGGCACTCTTTCCAGACTTAGTAAGTCTAACTCTTCCAGGTCTCTCAATGGTTTCCATGAAGGCAGGCAGGACCTCAGAGATATCACCCCAGCAAGAATTACTGCTCCTGTCCTCTCCAGTATCCACCTGATCATCCCTCATACTCCACTCCCCTCCCCCACACATACCCCCTACTAGGAACCTTTGGCCCGGTCAGGACAACGCAGAGCGCAGGAGCTTCTCTAGAGGCCCAGAAGCTGGAACAGAAGCATCACCCAGAGAAGCTGCCTAGAATCCTAGAGCTGGCATCAGTTTTTTTCAAAGGCCTTTGGCAGTTGCCCACTTACCCTCACAGGCTGCTGGGAAAGTCCAGACAGGGAGCTTTGGAGCAGGACTTAGTTGGTTCACTTTTGGACAGATGTCCTTTGTGGAACTCAGCCATCTGAATGTCATATTTGTCCGATTGTTCTCAAAGTAGTGTGTCTGGATGAGCAGCACCAGCATTACCTGGGACGTGCAAATTCTCAGACCCCACCCTACCTGAACCCCATCCTATCTGAAATTGTGTGGTAGGGCTGGCAATGTGCTTTTTAACAAGCTCTCTGGAAGATTCTGGGACACCCTAGCCCAAGTTTGAGGACCACTGGACTGAGGGCGATTTCAGCTCAACCGGCAGCCCACCCAGAAGCGGGGTGCTCAAATGACAGGAAGGATTCGGAGCCCTCCGGGCCAGGACCCCCTACCCCCATCCCCGCTGCAGTGCAGCGGGCGAGTAGCCCCCAGGCACCTTCCCTGCGAAGCTTTGCGGGGTCGTCAGGCCCCGCGGCCGCCGGCAGAGGCCTTGCGGGTTGGAATGACGGCCGTGAGACTCCGCTCTGATTTGTTTTGCTCCGTTCCGGGAGGAATAATTTGTTTCGTATTGGAATCAAAGCGCCTCTTGCGGCGCTTCCGTTTTATCTCGGAGGCTCTCGGCCGGGGTGCGGCGGCTGCTTCCCATTAGGGCTGGCATGGTCCCCATTACGCGCTGAGCTCGTCCCGCCGAGGGTACTGACGCTGACCCACCCCTGCGCCGCGACATCCAGAGACCCACCCTCTACCCCGTTACAGATGAAGAGAAGTTGGAGCCAACCCTGGCTGTCCCAAGAGCTGGCCTCCGCTGCTTGGCTGCCCCGCGCCTGCAGCTACATCGTTAGGGCACTCTTGGGCTCAGGCTGTGAGTTTAGTCGCTTAGTCGTGTCCGACTCTTTGCGACCTCGTGGACTGTAGCCTGCCAGGCTCCCCCCGTCCATGCGGATTCTACAAGCCAGAATGCTGGTTGCCATTCCCTTCTCCAGGGGACCTTCCCAGCCCAGGGACTGAACCTAGGTGTCCTGCATTCTGGGCGGATTCTTTACCTTCTGAGCCTCCAGGGCTCAGGACGTGGTCCAAAACTGCAGGCACAGGCCCCTAGCTCTTCACTGGAAGTAAGTTCAAAGGGCTCTCAGATTTCGGACGTGGGCCTACCGAAAGTGTCTCCTCAGAGGGGAAAGCTTCACCGAGATTCCCTAGGTGGAGAGGAAAAGGTTTCCAGTTTGCCTGTTTAACAGCACCTAAGCCTAGGCCCCACACAACGGCTCAGGGAAAACAGATTGACCTGGTTTTCTCCTACTCTGGTATTCATTTTTCCCTGGTGTCTCAGCTGGTAAAGAATCCGCCTGCAATGCCAGAGACCTGGGTTCGATCCCTGGGTTGGGAAGATCCCCCGGAGAAGGGAACAGCTACCCCCTCCAGTGTTTCCACCTGAAGAATTCCACGAACCATCCATGGGGTCTCAGAGTCGGACAGGACTGAGCGACTTTCACTTTACAAACAGTATAGAACCTCACTGATAAGAAGATTAAGAAGGAAAAGCCACAGTCAGTCCCCGTGCCTTAATATCCTCTGTAGACAAGGGGACCCTGAAGCTTACCACCACCTATTTAAGAAGGGATGGGAGCCAAATGAAGCGGTTGTGCCTGCCACATCCTGGTGTCCCCAAGGTGACAAAAAGGTCTGTGCTGGGGACCTGCCAGTGCTTGGGAAAGAGCCAGACACCCCGACAACCACCAAAGTGTAACAAATGGCCATCACAGTCCCGTTCAACTTCACACTTATTTTCTTTGATCTCATTTCTTTTTTTATTGCACAAACAATATTCTAATAATCACGACAACTTTAAAATAGGATGGAAAGCCACTAACAAAGCAATTCTTTTCATTTTTCCATTTTGCTACACATTTCAGAACTATTTAACAAGTGTGTGATATTCAGCCATGTGGATGTGGTATAAATTATTTCACTCTGCCATTTATGATGGGCCCAAGTTTTTCACCATTATAAAAAAAAAACACCAGTTGAAGAATAATAAAATAAAATAATAAAATGTATAGTGTATTTTAATAACATTTATGCCATTAGGCAATGGATTTTTTTACAGGGAATCTGAAAAATTCAGAACGTTATAAAAATCAACTATTAGGAGTTCCCTGGTGGCCTAGTAGCTAGGATTCCAAGCTTTCACTGTCATGACCCGAGTTCAATCCTTGGTCAAGGAACTGAGATCCCAAAAGATGGGCAGCTCGGCCAAAAAAAAAAATCAGTTGCAATTCCAACTCTCCTTTGGTTTATCAAGCTTTTCTCACCACTGAGGCACATGTCCCTGTACTCCTACAACTTCACGCCCTTTCATTTGCAAGGTCTTGCTTTGTATTTAATGACTGTTTGTCTTTTCCATAGTCTTTGATTGTAATGCTACTGAAGCAAAGATTAAACCCTTTTCATCTCAATAATAATCATAAGAGCTAGTTTTTACTGGGTGCCTAGTCTGAGCCAGGAAGTCTGAACCCTAAAGAACTGACGCTTTTGAATTGTGGTGCTGAAGAAAACTCTTGAGAGTCCCTTGGACTGCTAGGAGTTCAAGCCAGTCAATTCTAAAGGGAATCAACCCTGACTATTTACTGGAAGGGCTGATGCTGAAACTGAAGCTCCAAGACTTTGGCCACCTGATATGAGAAGGTGACTCATCGGAAAAGACCCTGATGCTGGGAAAGACTGAAGGCAAAAGGAGAAAGGGGAAGCAGAGGGTGTGATGGTAAGATAGCATCACCAACTCAGTGGACATGATGTTAGCAAACTCTGGAAGATAGTGGAGAACAGAGGAGCTTGGCATGCTGCAATCCACGGGGTCACAAACAGTTGGACATGACTTAGCAACTGAACAACAACAACAGTCTGTGCCAGATATAATACATTATCATACTGAATTCCCACTCCTATATTTTATTTCCTTTTACTCTATGAAGAAAGTGAGGCTGAGCAAGATTAAACAATTTTTGCAGGGTCACTCAGCTTGTAAATAGCAGCCCTGGGAGAGAAACTGACTTCACATTCATGCCCTTTCCATTGTGTGGACTTAAGAGCAGAATTGTATTGGGAGACAGCTTCTAAAATCTTTACTGGTTCAGGATTATAGTAATCTGGTTGCTATTAATAATAACCTGTTGTATCTTTGCATCAATTACAATGTTTTTGGATTTTTTTAAAAAGAACTTTAACGATGAGGTCTTTATTATCTCATGAAAGAGAAGACTCGGAGATTAGTGGCTCCTGGCTATGAGTAGCCACTCAAAGATTTGGGTATGAGTCCTACTCCTTGTCATCTTTCTCCTTTGTAGATTGTAGCTGGTCCAAGCATCATGTTATTTTAAAGTGTCCGTGGGAAAAGGACAGATTCTTAGGAATCTGGACCACTTACCCAGAAACCCCCAGTAGACTCCTTACTCATCTCATGGGCTGGGACTGACTCACATGCTTGTTCCTATTTGCTGACAAAAAGATGAGAGCACTATGACTGGCTCAGCTAACTGTGGTCTGCCCAGGAGTGGGGCCAGGGTCTCAGCAGTATCTGAGTTATCTGCATCACTGAAGAAAATTAGGATTCTCTGAAGAAGGAAGAGAGGGAGAGATGGCTGTTAGAGGGGCAACAAACACAATAATCTGAAAGGGAAATATAGGACTTTCCTGGTGGTACAGTGGATAAGTATCCACCTGCCAGTGCAGGGGATACGGGTTCAATCCCCTAGCTCGGGAAGACCCCACACTCCGTAGAGCAACTAAAGCCCCTGTGCCACAACTACTGAAGCCTGTGGGCCTAGAGCTAGTGCTCAGTAACAAGAGAAGCCATTGCAATGAGAAGCCCGTGGACCACAAAGAGGCGTAACCCCCACCTGTCACAACTAGAGAAAGCCCGCGTGATGCAGTGAAGATCCAGTGCAACCAAATAAAAACCTAATTTTTAAAAAGAAAAATAAAACACTGAAGGAAGACTTCATCTTTCCCATTGTTTAAAAAAGGGAGAAATATACATTAATATAAATTAATGGATGTGAGCTAAAGTGAAACTAATTTGAAAATTTCCTCCCTCCACTTGGAATATTATTATCTGTTTTTAAATTTGTAAGTATTAACAAAGCAGTTAAACATAAACTGTCAAATGACTGTGTTTTAGTTAGACTGTGAAGTGACTGGGGAAAGAAAAGGGGTTCAGCTGTATGGTCTTGAGACTGAACTGCTGTCTGGATCAGAGATTCCTCTGCTCTCTGCTCCTGTCTCTCTCCTCAACTGGCTAGTCTCTCCCAGCATCCCCCCTCACCACCGCTCTGGCTTCCCTTGCAAGTCCCCCATCCCTCTGCCTTATCAATTGCTCCCTTGGGCCACTGGTTCGCCTCCTGGATTTGGTGACCACTCCCACTGCAAATTAACAGCCTCTCTTGAAAATTCCTACTGCCAGTCTCCAAGAGAGTGACTCTTTGGGCTGCTCATCCTGTCAAGACAGCTACCTCAGAGGTTGCTGACCTGGCCAGCAACTGGACTGACCACTGTGGGGTCACGGGCTACCCTAGGTCCATCTTCTGACCAAGGAAGGAAGGAGGGTCACTTGTTACAAAAACTGACTACTGAGATCAGCACCTATGGGGAGGCCTCAGCTGTGGGGAGGCAGGTGTGATGAGATGGGGGTGGGGTGGCAAGGCTGGGCACATTCCATTAGAAGGTCTGACCCTTGGAGTTCATTTTGCTTTTCTGTGGCCAAACCTACACTCCTGGTATGCCAGGAGCTGCATTAGGCATTACTGACAAAATGGAGGCATGGCCCCCAAACCCCTCTCCTCATCTCGCAGGCACGGTCCCAAGATGAAGGAGTTAGGCCTTGTGATTTTGATTTGTTCTTTCCTTTCTTCAGTTGAGTTGGTTGGAAAGAATGTTAAGGTGCTTGAGAGAAGCATGAGAAAGCACAAAGTCTTCTGCAGTTGTGCCCAGAAAATAATCTATAAAATAACCATTGACATTTGTTCAAGGATCTTTACAAATAATGTCCCAGGATGAGCATGTAGGCCACAGCTTGAGGCCATGGGAAGGACTGTTTTCTGAGACCTGTTTGTGAGGGAAATATTTATGGCAAAAGTAGTTTTCTGAGTTTAGGGTTTAGGAATAATTAAGAATAGCTAGAAGCCATAGGACTGGAAAAGGTTAGTTTTCATTCAAATTCCAAAGAAAGGCAATGCCAAAGAATGCTCAAACTGCCACACAATTGCACTCATCTCACATGCTGGTAAAGTAATGCTCAAAATTCTCCAAGCCAGGCTTCAACAGTACATGAATTGAGAACTTGCAGATGTTCAAGCTGGATTAAGAAAAGACAGAGGAACCAGAGATCAAATTGCCAACATCTGTTAGATCATAGAAAGAGCAAGAGAGTTTCAAAAAACATCTATTTCTGCTTTATTGACTATGCCAAAGCCTTTGACTGTGTGGATCACAATAAACTGTGGAAGATTCTGAAAGAGATGGGAATACCAGACCACCTAACCTGCCTCTTGAGAAATCTGTATGCAGGTCAGGAAGCAACAGTTAGAACTAGACATGGAACAACAGACTGGTTCCATATAGGAAAAGGTGTACGTCAAGGCTGTATATTGTCACCCTGCTTATTTAACTTCTACGCAGAGTACATCATGAGAAATGCTGGACTGGAAGAAACACAAGCTGGAATCAAGATTGCCGGGAGAAATATCAGTCACCTCAGATATGCAGATGACACCACCCTTATGGCAGAAGGTGAAGAGGAACTAAAGAGACTCTTGATGAAAGTGAAAGTGGAGAGTGAAAAAGTTGGCTTAAAGCTCAACTTTCAGAAAATGAACATCATGGCATCCGGCCCCATCACTTCATGGGAAATAGATGGAGAAACAGTGGAAACAGTGTCAGACTTTATTTTTTGAGGCTCCCAAATCACTGCAGATGGTGACTGCAGCCATGAAATTAAAAGATGCTTACTCCTTGGAAGAAAAGTCATGACCAACCTAGATAGCATATTCAAAAGCAGAAACATTACTTTGCTTTTGAACTGTGGTGTTGGAGAAGACTCTTGAGGGTCCCTTGAACTGCAAGGATATCCAACCAGTCCATTCTGAAGGAGATCAGCCCTGGGATTTCTTTGGAAGGAATGATGCTAAAGCTGAAACTCCAGTACTTTGGCCACCTCATGCGAAGAGTTGACTCACTGGAAAAGACTCTGATGCTGGGAGGGATCGGGGGCAGGAGGAGAAGGGGACGACAGAGGATGAGATGGCTGGATGGCATCACTGACTCAATGGACGTGAGTCTGAGTGAACTCTGGGAGTTGGTGATCGGCAGGGAGGCCTGGCGTGCTGCGATTCATGGGGTTGCAAAAAGTCAGACAGGACTGAGCGACAGAACTGAGAAGCCTTTTTAGGAGATAATGATCTTAAGATGCTAGAGGCAAACAGGATTTAGAAAGATAAGAAATAAACTGAGGGCTGTGGCATGAGTTACAGTGTAATCACAAGTTAAGTATAGGACACACAAGAGAAAGTAGATTATAGAGAGCAAAGCCAATTCTGAGAGAATCACTGAAGGAGGAACTCTGTAGGACAACAATGACTTCTGGAGACTAAATCTGGGTGGGGGAAACTAAAAATGTCAAACCTCTGACCTAATGCTTTTGTCAAAGTATAAAAGAAAACCTGAAGCTTGAAATAAACATGTAGTTCCGTACTATGAGTCAGAGGCTGCATCATCATCCACTGACACCGCTCACCCCTTCAGGCTGATTCCCTGGCTGCTAGAGCTGAACTCCGGCACTGGTATGTCAGCTCCTTAACCTCATTCTAATCTGAGCACACAGTAGGTGCTCAATAAATGCAAGTTGGCTGGTCTCCTCATCCTAAAGGGCTGTTATGTGCTGTGCTGTGCTTAGTTGTTCAGTCATGTCCAACTCTTTGGCACCCCACGGATTGTAGCCCACCAGGTTCCTCTGCCCATGAGGATTCTCCAGGCAAGAATATTGGAGTGGTTGCCATGCCCTCCTCCAGGGGATCTTCCCAACTCAGGAATCAGACCCAGGTCTCCTACATTGCAGGCAGATTCTTTACCATCTAAGGCACCAGGGAAGCCCAGAGTACTGCAGTGTAACCTATCCCTTCTCCAGGGGATCTTCCTGACCCAGGAATTGAACCAGGGTCTCCTGCATTACAGGCAGATTCTTTACCAGCTAAGCTACCAGGGAAGGGGCTGCTGTTATAGCCACTCTGTATCCAACTTTCATGTGCATGCAAATTACCTGGGATTGTTAAAAATGCATATTTTAATTCAGAACAGCTGGGGTGGGGCCTGAGCACTGCATTTCTTACAGTCTCTTCTTCAGGCTCACAGGAGGCAGCTCCAGTTTATCTAGGGCACAAGGTTGTGGATGACCTCAGGATTTCCTTTCAGCCCAGATATCTATAGTTTTAGGGTTCTGTCAACATGCACCCTCCCCTCCTGCCAGGCTGCCTATGAACTGCCCCCACTGACCAGATACTTTCTCCTGCAGTACCTTCGTTTGGGCACGTCCTCTGCTAGGAATGCCCTCTCATGGTTCCATGAGCTCCACTCTACCTCAGCACTACTGACATTCTGGACCAGGTAATTCTTGGTTGTGAAGGGCTGCCCTATCTGCTGGAGGGTGTTGAGCAGCAGCCATGGTCTGCACCCATTAGATGCCAAGAGTCCCTTTCCTCAGTTGTGACAACCAAAAATGTCTCCGGACACTGCCAAAGTCACCCCCTGGCTGAGAACCACTGACCTAAGACCTTGAATCAGAATCTACCTTTTAACAGGATCCCAAATGATTCACATGTATGTTCACTCTGTCCTCTGAGCTCTCAGAGTCCTCGCTCTCTGTGCCTCTCATCTGAGGGGGTCCTCACCCCTCATCTCTACTAGTATTTAGTGGGAGCTGGGACCCCAGCATGACCCTCAATTGCTTCCAATGCAGGGATGCAAGTGGGCCTGGGCGTAGAACACACCTGAAAGTTTGGTCCTTCCTGGCACTTGTTCTCCTTTCTCCTTCTAAGAGAACTTTGATTTTTCTGGGGGAACCACCTCTCCCTCACTCTCATTCCAGTAGTTCAGATGGAGCCATACACACTCCCACCTCCACTCTCATGGGAGGGGATGTATATTTCACCCCCCCATCTCCCACAGGGATTGCTTCAATGGCAGACAAGTGATTTAAGGCAAGGAGACCCAATTCCAGAAATTTGTAGGCACTGAGGGCAAAGAGAAGCTTTCTTTCCACCAAGACTGATAGCTCTAGAGAAGACATAAGCCTGGGACTTATGCAGACACCCATTTGGGGAAAGTCTGCCTGAGTGAAGCCAACACAATGGAGAGCAGAATAAACAGAGGAGACTGAATTCCGACCACATTATCTGAGTCCCTGGTTCAAGCCACACTTGAAGACTTGCAATGAGTCTTCAGTGACCTAAATCAATACGTTTCCTTTAAAAACCAAGGAGGCAGCTTGAGTTGAGTTTCCATCAATTGTGAACAGCAGACTCATGATGAATATGTGACTAACAGCAGTTCAGTTCAGTTCAGTCACTCAGTCGTGTCCGACTCTTTGAGACCCCATGAACCGCAGTACGCCAGGCCTCCCTGTCCATCACCAACTCCTGGAGTCCACCCAAACCCATATCCATCGAGTCAATGATGCCATCCAGCCATCTCATCCTCTGTCATCCCCTTCTCCTCCTGCCCTCAATCTTTCCCAGCATCAGGATCTTTTCAAATGAAGCTAACTTTCTTAGGAGTTAGGTTATCATGAATGTATGGCAGGGTCCTACAGAACCATAGACTGAGGCAGAAGAGTCCTCCTCAGGAGGGTCCTAAGAGCCCAGGACAACAGGCAGCACTACAGCCATGCCCAGGCCACCAGGTGCAATGCAGAGCGAGCGAGGGGGCAGCCTCCCACCTGGGCTGAGGTCGCTGCCTGGCTGCAAGGAGACCACAACTGGGTGGACCCCTGGATCCTAAAGGTCTGCAGCTTTGAGACGCTGGTTGATGCCCCCTGGACAGGAGAAGAGCCTCCCAGTCACTGCAGACTTGGGCAGCAATGGCAGTGAAGAGTTGCCACCCTGAAGTGGTTTCTCAGGCAGTCAAATTCCACCAGGGGGCGAGGCAGACCTGAGTATTGGGTGAGAGCAACACGTGAGCTCTCTTGAACTGTTGCCTGGCAACCCCAGCAGCAAGAAAACCCGGCAGTTTTACAGCAAGTCAAGGTCTTGAATCCCACAGATGGAGAACGTAGCCATCCAAGTTGGAGTCAGACCTGAGTACCCTTAGCTCCCACACGTAGGAAAGGCTTCATGGCGCTAAGTTTCAGTAAGTTTCCCTGAAGATGCCCCGAGGAGGCAGCAGATGACCTCCTCAGAGGCGATGACCACGGGCTACATCTGTGACCTGGGAACTGAGGTTCCCAGCTTCACCAACATGGCACCGATTAAGCAGAGATGCCAGGCCCAAAAGGACCGTGCAGCCGGGGAGAGCAAGCAATTTGGCGGTAACTTCTGAGAACTGACAACCAAGACCCCAGACATCAGGCAAGATAAGGGATTAGACAGAACTGAAGAGGACCACAGGTTGCGCTGTTTCTTTCACACCTGAATTTGCGGAAGAACATCCAGTTCTCTCTGTGTGGTTTCTGCCTGTTCAGGGCAAGCTGTCAGGAAAAGGAAGGTCCCTGAGCACCTGAGCAGACTTGGGAAGGGGATCCCAGCAGGAGAGACCCCTAGAAGTCCAGCTTTCCCTTATGCCAGGGCCACTGTCCCTAGAAGCCTGGGTATGAGGCCTGAAGCATCCTTTTAGCCAGGATGGGGTAGCCATGATTCAGTCACTTGGGCTTTCTCCTGAGCAAAAGGGCAAGCCCCCAACTTGCAACCACTGAGGAAGCAGAAACCAAACTCCAGTAATAAATGAACAGAGTGGTAGGAAACCTGCTCTGCACATGGACGCATAAGAGGAAATTCTAGATTCAGAGGCTCTGAGATGGAAACCTTCTCACACATCACCAAGCCCAACCCACTTAGGAAGCTAAAAGCCAAAGAAGGCAAGGGACTTGCCTAAGATCACACAGAGAGTTGGTGGCACAGCCAGGAGCCAAAACCAGGCCTCCCAGCCCCAGATCTGGGGCTCCGTGCCCCAGGCTTCAGGACACCCTCTCTCCACACCAGGGAATCTCCATGTTTCAGAAAAAAAGAGACAATGCCATCTAATTGAGTTCTGGCTAAGGCTGGTTTCAGGCAATAAATAGCCAGAATTCAGTTACATGGTAACAACAGCACCTATCATTCACTGAGCACTAGTATTAGTCAGGATACTTCAGCAAAATAGAACCAACAGGAAGAAAGGAGAGGGAGGGAGAGAGATTGATTTTAAGGAATTCAGTTCAGTTCAGTCAGTCGTGTCCGACTCTTTGCGACCCCATGAATTGTAGCATCTGTCCATCACCAACTCCTGAAGTTCACTAAGACTCATGTCCATTGAGTCAGTGATGCCATCCAGCCATCTCATCTTCGGTCATCCCTTTCTCCTCCTGCCCCCAATCCCTCCCAGCATCAGAGTCTTTTCCAATGAGTCAGCTCTTCGCGTGAGGTGGCCACAGTATTGGAGTTTCAGCTTTAGCATCAGTCCTTCCAAAGAACACTCAGGACTGACCTCCTTTAGGATGGACTGGTTGGATCTCCTTGCAGTCCAGGGGACTCTCAAGAGTCTTCTCCAACACCACAGTTCAAAAGCATCAATTCTTCAGTGCTCAGCCTTCTTCACAGTCCAACTCTCACATCCATACATGACCACTGGAAAAACCATAGACTTGACTAGAAGGACCTTTGTTGACAAAGTAATGTCTCTGCTTTTGAATATGCTATCTAGGTTGGTCATAACTTTTCTACCAAGGAGTAAGTGTCTTTTAATTTCATGGCTGCAATCACCCTCTGTAGTGATTTTGGAGCCCAAAAAACTAAAGTCTGATACTGTTTCCACTGTTTCCCCATCTATTTGCCATGAAGTGATGGGGCCGGATGCCATGATCTTTGTTTTCTGAATGTTGAGCTTTAAGCCAACTTTTTCACTCTCCACTTTCACTTTCATCAATAGGCTTTTTAGTTCCTCTTCACCTTCTGCCATAAGGGTGGTGTCATCTGCATATCTGAGGTTATTGATATTTCTCCCAGCAATCTTGATTCCAGCTTGTGCTTCTTCTAGCCCAGCATTTCTCATGATGTACTCTGCATAGAAATTAAATAAGCAGGGTGACAATATACAGCCTTCTGCTGCTGCTGCTGCTAAGTCGCTTCAGTTGTGCCCGACTCTGTGCGACCCCATAGACGGCAGCCCACCAGGCTCCCCCATCCCTGGGATTCTCCAGGCAAGAACACTGGAGTGGGTTGCCATTTCCTTCTCCAATGCATGAGAGTGAAAAGTGAAAGGGAAGTTGCTCAGTTGTGTCCGACTCTTAGTGACCCCATGGACTGTAGCCCACCAGGCTCCTCCATCCATGGGATTTTCCAGGCAAGAGTACTGGAGTCGGGAGATTTCAGTGGCAAATCTGAAATCCTGATATGCACAAAGCATGACAGCAGGCTGGAAATATCAGCAGGAATCCATGTTGCAGTCTTCAGTCCAAAGACAGAATTGCTTCCTCTCAGGAGGACTTCATTCATTCCCCTCCAAGGCCTTCAACTATTTCAAGGCCACTCAGACAATGAGAGGTAATCTGCTTTATGCAACTCTACTGATTTAAATGTTGGCCACATCTAAGAAATAACTTCATATCAACATCTAGACTGGTGTTGAACCAAAAAGTCACCTAGACCATGATACATAAAACCATCACCTAGACCATGACATAAAACCAATCATCACAAGCACTTACTCTGTGCCAGGCACTCAGATATTTCAAAAAACCCTATGAGACAGCCAGCATCATCCCCATCTCACAGAAGAAAAGCCAGGGGATAAGCCCACAGGAAACTGTGGACCATGCCTGGAACCCCAGTCTCCCTTCCTTGTTCACAACTTCCCTCTACCTCATCGTTTCCTCTCACTCAGTTGCTAGAGCACAAAAAGGTGCTTCTAGGCTTCAGGCTCTCAGTCACTGATGCACTTTAGAATCACTGGGGAAAACCACTTTAAAAACCAAAGATAACACACTACTGTATGTAAAGCAGATAATGACAAGGACCTATTGTACAGCACAGGGAACTACATTCAACATCTCATAATAACCTATGGTGGAAAAGAGTCTGAAAAATAACTGATATAGATATCATACATGTATATCACTAAATAATAATTGAATCACTTTGCTGTACAGCCGAAACACTGTAAATCAACTATACTTCAATTTTTTAAAAGAAAGATACATTGTAAATTAACTATACTCCAATAAAAAATTAATTAAGAAAGAGTTTTAGAAATTTCCCTGGTGGTCCAGTGGTTAAGAATCCAGGTTGTAGTGAAGGGGATGCAAGTTCAACCCTTGATCAGGGAACTAAGATCCCACATGGCACACACTGAAAATACTGATCCTGTGCACCACGACTTGAGAGTCTGTGTGTTGCAACAAAAGTTCTCACATGATGCAGTAGAGATCCTGTGTCCTGCATCTAAGATCTAGAGCAGCAAAATCCAATTTTTTAAGAAAAAATTTTTGATTTTTAAATTATTTTTGAAAATTAGAAAAATTTCTTTAAAAAACTAGAAAAAAGAAACTGTGAGGCTGCACTTATATTTCAGATTTCCTCTTCTATTTCCCTGTTATGTGTATTTCTTAATCCCTCTGAGAGCTAATCATTAAAAAAAAAAGTAAAAATAAATAAATAATTTAAAAAATTCAAAACAAAACCAGAAAGAAAAAAAAACTCAATGCTCAGACCCCATTCTGGTTCCACTGGTCAGAAGTGAGCCCAAGAACCAGTATTTTAACTTCTTCCTATTGGTTCTAATGTGCAGCAAGGTTGAGAATCCCTGTTCTAAAAGTTGTCACAGTGAAAGGCATGAGTTCCTCTTGATTTTGGAGTGTAGGTTGCCCAACAGAAAATATACAGCCTAAAAGGAAATCAAGTAGCTATAAAATAGCCTGTGGGGAAAACTAGCAACTATATTTCCTCTCTCAGCATGAAATTAGCCATTTCCCCACTGATTTTGAAGTAGCTTACAATGAGGACTTCCTTAATTATTTAATTGGAAAATACAAAAGTGTGAAATGGACTCTAATTCATTCAGGCAATAGGCATTTGGTGAGCACCTGCTGAGAGCTGGGCACAGCGCCGGGCAGCCAGCAGCCAGATCTAATGCAGCTCCTGTCTTTAGCCAGCAAGCCTTTGAGTGGGGCCATCAGAACAGCAAAGCAGTGTGGGGAAGGCGGTGACAGACAGCTGTCCCAAAGGTCCCAGAGTCCAGAGATGGTGGGTGAACTGCCATAGACCTGGCAGGTGGAACACTGCATTTTATACAGTGGTGTCTGTGTTCTCAGAGACTTACACCCTAGATGGATATCCCTTCTAGATCAGCAAGCCCGCAAGGGCTCAGGTGAAATGAAAAAGGGGCTTGGTGAAATGAGAAAAACTTCATGTTTTGAATTGTCTCAAAACTCTTGGGGCTAAAATATCCTTTCCTTTTTTTTTAATGCTTAAAACCTTTTTATTAAATCATTAATAAGGATATTATAAGATAATCTGAATCTGACTAAAATTTTTTTTCAAGATTTACAGTTCTTGTTCCGTCATATGAGATTATAGAAATCGCATTTTCACCCTCTGACTCCTTACCAAAGAAACCAAAGAAAATAGAGCAATCTAATTTTGTTATTTGTTTGATAAAAAAAAATGATGTTTCCCATGATGGCTCAGATAGCTCCTGGCTCTGGGTAACCAGATCCCTGACTTTGGCGTTAACCATGTCCTTGCCTGTCTGTGTCATGTTACTACCTACGTATGTTTTCCTTAATGTTACACGACTTACTCTTGACCGTGTACACGAGGAGCAAGACCAGCCCTGATTGTTGGAGGAGACAGCATTATCTTGCTCTCTGGAGTGGAGATAGCTGGACATGGCCTGGGTACTAAACGGGCCTCACCTTCCACTGGTTTTCAGGGAAGTTGGGTAGGCACAGTCCTGAGCTAACCTTGGGGGTTAGTTGGGTCATCAGCCAGACTGCATCCTGAACTCCAGGTGCTGAACTCCCTTAGTAGCACAGACTGCAGTCCGTCGGTTTACCGTCTCTGCTTGTCCACTTCCAGTTCTCAGAACACACCCAGCACCGCATTTCTGTGCAATGACTCCAACCTTCCCATCTGCTCTGGGCGGCGGGGCCTCAAGGGGGCCCTGGGACCTTCTTCAGAGCGTGGTAGGGACGAGTCAGATGTCATTAACAACCTGGAGCTGGCTTACTCTAGCATTTTGTCCTCAGGTTACGAAGATAATAAAACCGCACAGCCTCTAGCCCTGGCAGCCTGCTCTGCCCTCATCCTGAGTGACTGAAAGTTGCGACTCTGTCTCCATACGTCTCTGATAGCTTGGGTCTAGAATTCTAGGTCGGCTGTCCCTTTTGTTGAGAATCCGGAGTTACTCATTTTTCCTTTTCTCCTCTGGCACCGTATATTCTCTTTTTTTCCACTGTTCTGAAATTTCACGATGGTTGACCTTTGCAGGTGTCTGTGTCCATCCAGAGGGCAGGGTATGTTGGGTGACTGCCGCTCATGCCTTTTAGTTTTGGAGATGTTTCTTCTCAAGTCCTGTCTTCCGTCTCTCTTATTTTCTTTTTAATACTTTATTCTACTGTATTTGTTTTGCCATACATTGACATGAATCAGCCACAGGTGTACACGATCTCCCAATGCCGAAGCCCCCTCCCACCTCCCACCCCATATCATCTCCCTGGATCATCCCGTGCACCAGCCCCAAGCATCCTGTATCCTGTATTGAACATATCCTTTCTTTTCTAAACTGATCATAGAATTTTGTTTTGACAATATCAGCTTTAAAAAAGCACAACATGAGAGTTGTGTGTTAAGTTTTATTTGGGGCAAAATGAGGACTGCAGCCCAGGAGACAGAACCTCAGATACCTCTGAGAAACTGCTCCAAAGAGGCAATGGAGACACTTTAGTACATATATATGATTTTTGTGACGGGGGAATATATGCAATCAAGCACTTATTTTTCCAAAAGCTTTTTACTAGTCTCATGAGGCTTTTGCTAGTCACGAGGAACAGTCATCACCATGAAGAATTTTAGTGGTTTTCTAGATATGAGGAGATACAAGAATTGGGCTCATAAAATCAGCTCCTGAAAATATCTAACTATCTGAAGACCTGTCTTGCCAGTTTCTCCCTGAGCACAGAGTGCCTTATTTCTGCTCTCCACCCTTCAGGGGGTGTTGAAAATCAGCAGCTGCAGCAGCATATGATTTAATCCTTGTAGAGGCAGATGGCAATTGACAATTGTAGTTGACACTAATGTCTTGATGTACCAAACAACAGGCTTCCCAGGTGGCACTAATGGTAAAGAATTCACCTGCCAATGCAGGAGACACAAGAGACACAAGTTCCACCCCTAGGTCAGGAAGATCCCCTGGAGTAAGGAAATGGCAACCCGCTCCAGTTTTCATGCCTGGGAAATTCCAAGGACAGTCAAATCTATATAGTTTCCCCAATAACTTTGGGGGATATTTCACTGGTTTCCAAAACCTGGGAACAGCCACTCTAGGACAATGACCTGGGGCCACAAATGAGCAGGAATCTCTGGAAATGTCACATTCTGCACCCAGACTTGTCCCCACCCTGTCCACCTACAGGCTCCTGAATGAACTACATGATGCACATAAGCTGTCAGCTCTTTGAAAGAGGATATCTATGTTTTGGAGCATTGTTGTTGTTCAGTCGCTTTGTAACCCCTAGACTGCAGCACACCAGGCTTCCCTGACCTTCACTATCTCCTAGAGTTTGCTCAAACTCATGTCCATTGAGTCAGTGATGCCATCCAACCATCTCATCCTCTGCTGCTCCCTTCTCCTTCTGCCCTCAATCTTTCCCAGCCTCAGGGTCTTTTCCAATGAATCAGCTCTTTATGTCAGGTGACCAAAGTATTAGAGCTTTTGCTTCAGCATCAATCCCACCAATTAATATTCAGGACTGATTTCCTTTAGGACTGACTGGTTGGATCTCCTTGCAATCCAAGGGACTCTCAAGAGTCTCCTCCAACACTACAGCACAGTTCGAAGCATCAGTTCTTCAACACTCAGCCTTCTTTATGGTCCAGCTCTCACATCCACACCTGACTGCTGGAAAAAAAACCATAGCTTTAACTAAACGGAACTTTGTCAGCAAAGTGATGCTTTTTAATACATCGTCTAGGTTGGTCATAGCTTTTCTTCCAAGGAGCAAGCGTCTTTTAATTTCATGGCTGCAGTCACTGTCGGCAGTGATTTTGAAGCCTAAGAAAATAAAGTCCATTGCTGTTTCCATTTTTTTCCCCACCTATTTGCCATGAAGTGATGGGATCAGATGTCATGATCTTAGTTTTTTTAATGTTGAGATTTAAGCCAGCTTTTTTACTCTCCTCTTTCACCTTCATCAAGCTGGTACACTGAGACAACCCAGAGGGATGGTACGAGGAGGTAGGAGAGCAGGGGTTCAGGATGGAGAACACGTGTATACCTGTGGCAGATTCACGCTGATGTATGGCAAAACCAATACAATATTGTAAAATAAATTAAAATAAATAAATTTCTATTTTAAAAATTTTTTTTTAAGAAAAACAAACAAACAAAAAAGAAGCTCTTTAGTTCCTCTTCCCTTTCCACCATTATCTGTTCATTTATCTGAACTGGGTATTTTCAGGTGTTCATTGGGAACAAATAAATACAATTTTGTACTGTGTAAAGTAGAAAATGAGCATAATTTTGCTACTAATGGAACCTGGACTTATGGGACTGGACACCCTTGACTAAACCAGGAGAGGAGGTTACAGAGTTGGCCTTTGCCACCCCACGTATGCAACGCTGTCTCATCGCAGAGGTTGCCCTTTGTATGCAATTCAGATCAACTGAGAAAGGGTCTCACCCATGGCATTAGTGGCTGCTAGCATATCAAAGTAACACTACTTCCCAGTAAGAAACCCGAAGAGATGCCCCTGCCTTTCCTCTAACTGCCACCAGGCTCTTCCAGTGCTACCCCACTCCTCTTTGTGTGTGGCCACTCCTCTAGTTCCACAGCTGCCTCCAGTGTAGTTTCCAGGCCTGGGGGCAGATGGACCAGCCCTACCAACATCTGGAAGGAAATTTAAACCCTGGATTAACAATCTTGGAGTTAACAATCCATGGATGGAGTCTTCACACCATCCATGAAGGCAAAAACTTGAGTACCAGCACCAAAAGGAACCATCCATTCAGCAATTCAGTGCTCAGTTGTGGATGTGTCTTGTGGCAAAAGTAAAGTCCGATGCTGTAAAGAACAATATTGTATAGGAACCTGGAATGTTAGGTCCATGAATGAAGGTTAATTGGATATGGTCAAGCAGGAGATGCCAAGAGTGAGCATCGACATCTTAGGAATCAGTGAACTAAAATGGACAGGTTTGGGTGAATTTAATTCAGATGACCATTATATCTACTACTGTGGGCAAGAATTCCTTACAAGTAGAAATGGAGGAGCAAAAGTCAACCAAAGAGTCCAAAATACAGAACTTAGGTACAATCTCAAAAACGACAGAATGATCTTGCTTCATTTTCAAGGCAAACCATTCAACATCACAGTAATCCAAGTCTACACCTTAACCACAAATGCCAAAGAAGCTGAAGTTAACTAGTTCTAGGAAGACCCACAAGACCTTCTAGAACTAAAACCAAAAAAGATGTCATTTTCATCAAAGGGGACTGGAATGCAAAAGTAGGAAGTCAAGAGACACCTGGAGTAACATGCAAGTTTGGCCTTGGAGTACAAAGTGAAGCAGGGCAAAGGCTAACATAGTTTTGCCAAGAGAATGCACTGGTCATAGCAAACACCCTCTTCCAACAAGACAAGAAACAACTCTACACATGGACACCACCAGATGGTCAATACTGAAATCAGATTGATTATATTCTTTGAAGTGTGTTCTCTTGACAAAACTCTGTTAGCCTTTGCAGCCGAAGATAGAGAAACTCTATACAGTCAGCAAAAACAAGACCTGGAGCTGACTGTGGCTCAGATCGTGAGCTCCTTATTTTAAAATTAGGCCTTAAATTGAAGAAAGTAGGGAAAACCACTAGGCCATTCAGGAATGAGCTAAATCAAATCCCTTACGATTATACAGTGGAGGTGACAAATAGAGCTGTTAGACAGAGTGCCTGAAGAACTATGGACAGAGGTTCACAACATTGTACGAGAGGCAGTGACCAAAATCATTCCAAAGAAGAAGAAATGCAAGGAGGCAAAGTGGTTGTCTGAGGAGGCTTTACAAATAGCTGAGAAAGAAGAGAAGCAAAAGCAAGGAAGAAAGAGAAAGATAAACCCAGCTGAATGCAGAGTTCCAGAGAATAGCAAGGAGAAATAAGAAAGCCTTCTTAAGGGAACAACAAAAAGAAACAGAGGAAAACAACAGAATGGGAAAACTAGATATCTCTTCAAGAAAATTGGTGATATCACAGGAACATTTCATACAAAGATGGGCATGACAAAGACAGAATCAAGGATCTAACAGAAGCAGAAAAGATTGAGAAGAGGTGGCAAGAATACAGAGAGAAACTATACAAAAAAAGGGCCATAATGACCCAGATAACCACAATAGTATAGTCACTCACTCAGAGCCAGACTTCTGGGAGTGTGAAGTCAAGTGGGTCTTAGGAAGCATTACTACGAACAAAGCTAGTGGAGGTGATGGAATTTCAGTTGAGCTTTTTCAAATCGTAAAGAGGATGCTGTTAAAGTTATATACTCAATATGTCAACAAATTTGGAAAACTCAGAAGTGACCACAGGACTGGTCAGGGTTCATTACAATCCCAAAGAAGGAAGATGCCATAGAACAAACTACTGCACAACTGAACTCTTTTCACGTGGTAGCAAGGCAGTGTTCAAAATCCTCCAGGCTAGCTTCAGAAGGACACACGCTGAGAACTTCCAGATGTACAAACTGGGTTTAGAAAAGGCAGAGGAACCAGAGATCAAACTGCCAACCTCCATTGGATCATAGAGAAAGGAAGGGAATTCCAGAAAAACATCTGCTTCATTGACTACGTGAAAGCTTTTGACTGCGGATCACAACAAACCGTTGAAAGTTCTTAACAAGATGGGAATACCAGACCACCTTACCTGTCCCCTGAGAAATCTGTATGCAAGTCAAGAAGAAATAGTTAGGGATCCCCCTGGCAGTCTAGTGGTTAAGACTTTACCTTCCAATACAGGGGGTGCAGGGGGTGCATGTTCGATCCCTGGTTGGGAAGCTAAGATCCCACATGTCTCAAAAAGAAGAAATCATTAGAACTGGATATAGAACAATGGACTGGTTCAAAATTGGGAAAGGAGTATGTCAAGGTTTATATTGTCCCCCTGCTTATTTAACTTACATGCAGAGTACATCACGCGTAATGCCAGGCTGGATGAATCACAAGCTGGAATCATGATTGCCAGGGAAATATTAACAACCTCAGATGAAACCACTCTAATGGAAGAAAGTGAAGAGGAACTAAAGAGCCTCTTGAGGGTGAAAGAGGAGAGTAAAAAAGCTGGCTTTAAACCCAACATTCAAAAACAAAGATCATGGCATCTGATCCCATCACTTTATGGCAAGTAGATGGGAAACAGTGGAAACAGTGACAGATTTTCTTTTCTTGGGCTCCAAAATCACTGCAGACAGTGACTATAGCCAGGACTACAGTGCCTGTAGCTTGCTCCTTAGAAGGAAAGGTATGACAAACCCAGACATACTAAAAGCAGAGACATCACTTTATAACAAAGGTCTGTCTAGTAAAAAAGCTACAGTTTTCCAGTATTCATGTATGGATGTGAGAGTTGGACCATAAAGAAGACTAGGTGCTGAAGAAATGATGCTTTCAAATTGCTAGAGAGACTCTTGAGAGACCCTTGGACTGCAAGGAGATCAATATAGTCAAACCTGAAGGAAATCAGCCCTGAATACTCATTGGAAGAAATGATGCTGAAGCTGAAGCTCCAATACTTTGGCCACCAGACATGAAGAGTGACTTATTGGAAAAGACCCTTTCCCAGAAAGATTGAGGGCAGGAGGAGAAGGGTGTCACAGGATGAGATGGCTTGATGGCATCACTGACTCAACAGACATGAGTTTGAGCAAACTCCAGGAGACAGTGTAGGGCAAGGAAGCCTGGCGTGCTCCAGTCCATGGGGTTGCAGAGTCAGACACGACCTAGCAACAACAACAGCACCTAATACCACCTTAACATGCCTATTCCAAATGATCCAATCACGAAGTGAAATAGACCCAGGGATCCTGTGTTAAGGGCAGAGCCTAGGAAGTGACGCCAACACCGGGATCCCCGTCCTCAAGGAGCCCCTCAAAGCGGTGGTGGCGCCAGTGGTAAAGAACCCGGCTGCCAATGCAAGAGAGGTAAGAGACATCCCTGGCTGGGGAAGATGCCCTGGAGGAGAGCATGGCAACCCACTCCAGTATTCTTGCGTGGGGAATCAAGTCAGAGAAGACTGACGCGACTCAGCACGCACGTACGAGGCGCACAGGGGCTGCGGGACGCGGGCTTCGGCCGCCAGGTGGCGTCCCGACCTCGGCTCGGGCAGGCGCTTCCCGCCCAGTAGGTCGTAGGGCAGGGCTTCCACCAAACCGAGCCCGAAGGGACGCGCCCCGCGCCCGCCGACCCTGGAGCCTGAACGCAAACACGGAGGCCCCGCCTGCCTGGGCTCAAAGCCCAGGACAATGCCGAGGGACTTCGTGTCCCAGGAGGACATCAGCACGGCACGCGTCTCCGCCTTCTGACCTCGCTCCTCGCCTCTGCGAGGTGTGGGAGGAAGGGAACGAAGATAAGACTCAGAGGGGTCCGGAGGAAAAGCAAGGATGTCCCAAAATGAGGGGACCTCGAAACTGAATAAACATGTCCTGCGGATGACGCGGAGGAAGAAGTCGTCAAGATTCTGACCTCCCTCCCAATTCCCTGTCGGCCCCGCCCCTCACTTCGCCCTTCCCCAGTCCTCCTTCCTCTTTCCGCCCGGGCCGAAAACAGAAGTATCTGAAAGTCGGGAAGAAGCGGCCGGAGAGCTCGCCGGGTCTCCGGTGCGCAAACGAAAGGGAGGTCTCTCCGCCGCCCCGCGCGGCTCCTGCTGCGCCCGCAGGGGCCGCCAGGAGGCGCTGTGGGGCGGGCGGGCCGCGTCTCTGAGAGCACTTGCTGCCTCTTCTAGATCCTTAAAAGATTCAGGGGACCTTCAGCCCCGCCCCGAGCATCTCCAGGCTCCTAGGCCCAGTCAGGTTTCCTGTCGGGCCTTGAGGGCAGGTCCTCTGTCGCACTGGCTGCTGCAGCTCCAGCTCCTGGAACAGAGAAGAATAAGCGCCATCTTCACCAAATATTGTCTGAACTTCTGGTAAGGCCAGGAAATGTCCTTGGCACTGATGATAAATAAGTGATCAAAACAAACAAAGCCACTACCTTTGTGAAGCTTATATTCTGTTGTGGAAGAGAGAAGGGAGACCAAGGAGATAAGCAATAAAATAGAAGTGGTAAAAGTAGTAAATAGGTGTCAGAAAGGGATAGATGCTATGGAGAAAAAGCAGAGTAAGAGGATTATGGAACTGTAGGGTGATGTGGGGATTCTTATTTTATACCGGATGGTCACAGAAGGCCTTTCTTATCAGAAGGAAACACTTCATCAGGGACAGAGAGCAGCCACTCTGAGGTAAGAAGAGAAAAATAAGGAAAATAAGGAACACTTCACACTTGTATTAAATGAATTAATATTCAAGGCAGGATTCCCTGGTGGTCCAGTGGTTAAGATTTCCCCTTTCAGTGCAGAGGGTACAGGTTCAATCCCTGATCCAGGAGCTAAGATCTCCCATGCCTTCTGCCAAAAAGCCAAGAGGCAAAACAGAAGCAATATTGTAACAAATTCAATAAAGACTTTAAAAATGATCCACATCAAGGCAAGACCCCACACTGGGCAATGGCACTCCTGATGCCCCACTTCATCCATCCAATCATTTTTTTTTTTTTAATTTGGAAGCACTGGGGATCTTAGTTCCCCAACCAGGTACCAAACCTCTGCATTGCAAGGTGGATTCTTAACCACTGGACTGCCAGGAAGTCCCAACGATTCCTTTGGTCAGCAGCCTCAGTCACCTACCTTCTTTATGGTGGACCTTATGCTGGGTGTGTTGCATGTCTATATACCCAAACCCAGGGTATGAAAATGAAGAAAACATACTCCTTGGAGGAGACCTTCACGCTCACTCTGGTAGGACCAGAGAATGACACAGCCTTCTTGGGAAGTGATTTAACAGCATCTCACTTTTAAATGTGGGCACACTTTGAACCAAATCCTCAGTCTGGGACTCCAAGCCAGGCCTCTCAGCATGGTGGTCAGGACCACTGACTGGAGCTAGACTGACTGGATTTTAACTCCAGCAGCATCTCATATCAGCTTCCCAGGTGGCTCACTGGTAAAGAATCTGCCTGCCAATGCAGGAGACACAGAAGACTCGGGTTCAACCCCTGGATCAGGAAGATCCCCTGGAGAAGGAAATGGCAACCCACTCTGGTATTCTTGCCCAGGGAAATCCCATAGACAGAGAAGCCAGGTGGGATACAGTCCATGGGGTTGCAAAGAGTTGGCCACAACTAAGCTCTACGCACTAATGGCTCTTATCAGCCCTAGGACCCTGAAAAAACTACTCACCTGTGCTTGAGCTTTTTACATCTGTAACACTAAGCTAATAATAATATTAGCTAGCCTTTAGTAGTTTTGAGAAAACACATCACAAAGGGCTTAGAGCAGGACCTGTCTCATTGCAAGTGTTCAATAAATGTTCAGTTCAGTCGCTCAGTGTGTCCGACTCTCTGCGACCCCATGAATCGCAGCATGCCAGGCCTCCCTGTCCAACACCAACTCCCGGAGTTCACTCAGACTCACGTCCATTGAGTCAGTGATGCCATCCAGCCATTTCATCCTCTGTCTTTCCCTTTTTCTCCTGCCTCCAATCCCTCCCAGCATTAGAGTCTTTTCCAATGAGTCAACTCTTCGCATGAGGTGGCCAAAGTACTGGAGTTTCAGCTTTAGCATCATTCCTTCCAAAGAAATCCCAGGGCTGATCTCCTTCAGAATGGACTGGTTGGATCTCCTTGCAGTCCAAGGGACTCTCAAGAGTCTTCTCCAACACCACAGTTCAAAAGCATCTATTCTTCAGCCATTATTATTTGCTTAGGCAACTGTTTGCACACAAGTGCAGGGTTTTGTTTTGTTTTGTTTTTTCAAAAGAGTTTATCGAATTTGTTGCAATGTTGCTTCTGTTCCATGTCTTGGTTTTCTGCCCAAGAGGTATCTTAGCTCCCTGATCAGGAATTGAACACTCACCCCCTGCATTGGGAGATGAAGTCTTAACCGCTGGACCACCAGAGAAGTCCCAAAGTTCAAGGTGACTTGTTCACCACAATCCTCTCTGCAGTGAGCTCCAGATTAGAGCAACCTCCGGAGAAGGCAATGGCACCCCACTGCAGTACTCTTGCCTGGAAAATCCCATGGACGGAGCAGCCTGGTAGGCTGCAGTCCATGGGGTCACTAAGAGTTGGACACAACTGAGCAACTTCCCTTTCACTTTTCACTTTCATGCATTGGAGAAGGAAATGGCAACCCACTCCAGTGTTCTTGCCTGGAGAACCCCAGGGATATTGGGGAGCCTGGTGGGCTGCCATCTATGGAGTCACAGAGTCGGGCACGACTGAAGCGACTTAGCAGCAACAGCAGCAACAGCAGTGAATATCCAACTGTAGGGAGATGACTAAGCAGATTATAGTACATCCATTCTATAGAAGAAAATGTAATTTTAGATTGTGTCAAAGAGAGACATCATATCATATCAAATGTCAAAAAGTGTTGAGTCTTCTGGAATGCTGGGATGTGTATCATGGGAGGACTGGGGAAGACTTGGCTCTGGGGATCTTAGTTCCTCTGATAAGAGCTAATTTGATCTGTTACATGAATAGTCCATCAATATCAATCCAAAATTTTAAGTGCAAATATCTTTTGACCCAGAAATTCTACTTCCAGGAGCTTATCCTGGAAGGTATACTTGCAGTTATACCTATCCTAAAGGTATACTTGCATATTTACACAAAAGCTTATCAACAAGAAGGTTTGTGGCAGCATTATCAAAGACGGAAACAACCTCATTGTCCATCAACAGAGGATTAGTTAAATAAAGATGATGCATCCATCCTGTGAGAGATTGAGCAGCCATTAAAGTTAATGAAGCAGATCTATATGTGCTGAAGTGGAAAAATCCCCAAGATGCACTAATTTAAAAACACAACATGACAACGATGAGATACCACTTCATACCCATTTAAATGGCTGAAATTTTTAAAGCTGACTACACCAAACATTTATAAAACTGTAGTGCAACTAGAACCTACACACTCTGCCAGTGGTTGTATAAAATGACACAACCATTTTAGAAAACAGGTTGTGTTTGTTTGTTTGTCCTTAACTAAAGTTAAACATACATGTAAGCAGAGATCTAGCAAGTTCACTCCTAGGTATTATCCAAGAGAAATAAAAATTTATACATATATTGTACACAAATGTTGATAGCAATTTTATTGGTAATAGCCCCAAACTAGAAACAACTCAAAAGATCATCAGGAGATAAGTAGGTAAATGGACTGTGTTAAAACTACTCAACTATAAAAATGGTATTCTGCCTCCAGAACCTCACTGCTGTGAACTTACAGCTCCGAACCAACAATTAAAAAAGAAGAAGAAGAAGAACTGCTCATAAGCAACTGCATGCAAATGTTTGTCGCTCAGTTGTGTTCAACTTTTGAGACCCCGTGGACTGCAGCCTGCCAGGCTCTTTGATCCGTGGAATTCTCCAGGCAAGAATACTGGAGTGGGTAGCCATTCCCTTCTCCAGGGGATCTTCCTGACCCAGAGATCGAATCCAATAGAATCCTCTTGTATTGCAGGCAGATTTTTTACTGTCTGAGACACCAGGGAAGCCCATGCAAATGAATCTCAAAATCATTATTCTGAGTAAAAGAAGCTAGCACAAAAACAATTCCACTTTTTGAAGTTCTATAACAGGCAAAACTAAGCTAAGGTGATAGAAAGCTGACCAATGAATTGGGGTTGGGGATGTTTAACTGGGCTTCCCTGGTAGGTCAGATGGTAAAGAATCTGCCTGCAATGTGGGAGACCCGGGTTCGATCCCTGCGTCAGGAAGATTCTCTGGAGAAGGGAATGACAACCAACTCTAGTATTCTTGCCTAGAGAATGACAACCCACACCAGTATTCTGCCTGGAGAATCCCGTAGACAAGGGAGACTGGTAGGCTACAATCCATGAGTTCACAGAGTGGGACCTGACTGAGTAACTAAGCAGCAGAGCATGTTTAAATGGAAAATCAACTGAGAACTTTCTGTGGGATTTGGATTATAAGGGTGTACATGTTATCAAAAGTCAGGAAACTCTCAAGATTTGTTCATTTTATTGAATGTAAAATTATTCCTCAGTTTGAGAAAAAGAAAAGAAAGAACAGCCTAGACCTTCACAATGAGAGTCATGAATAATTTGAGGGGACTGGGGCTGCCCTGGGGACCCCTGGAGGCGGTGTTCTCATAGTGCTGAGATCCTGGGGGCAGAACCCATCAAATTCTGCTTTGTTGTTCTCTCCACCCTCAGTGCCCAGAACAGAACTGGGCAGGGCAGGTATTTACTGAGCACCCCGGGAAAAGGGGGAGCATGAGACAGGCTGCAGGTCCTGAGCCTCCCATAAGCAGACAGGACAGGATCTGACAGGGCACCCCTTGGAGTAATGCCAAGGTGAGCTCTGTGAGCCTGCGAGCTGGCTGGTGGTGCAGATCCCAGGGCTCCTGTTCCTTGTCCCTGCTGGTGCTGGGGGCTGGGCTGCAGCAGCTAGTCGTAGATTTGGAGCAAACACAAGAGGTTAAAGGTGGCCTAGTAAAACACACTGATCCATTCTTTCATGGCTAGCCCAGCCCTAGGGTTTCTAGGCTTTCTCACCACAAATATGCTTTGAAGCTTCTTGTCGTTCAGTCTCTAAGTTATGTCTGACTCTTTGCAACCCCATGAACTGCAGGCTTCCCTGTCCTTCACCATCTCCTGGAGTTTGCTCAGACTCATGTCCATTGAGTTGTGGATGTCATCCAACCATCTCATCCTCTGTCGCCCTCTTCTTCTTAACTGGTTCCTATAAGTCTTGGCCTCTAGCTCATAGCCTGGCAGAGGGCCATCTCCGTTCCAAACACTCAGAACTTTCCCCCTCGATATCCTGAAGTCCATGAACTTTAAATGAAGTGAGGCAGATCCCTTGCTGCTGCAGTTTCCAGTCCCAGAGCAGTGATTCCTGAAATGACTGACTTCACCCAGTACACCTGCCCCAGTATGAGAAGCAATCACAACAAAATTCCCATATGATCTTGGAGGAGAAGAAGAAAAGCATTGCTAATGTTGACTAAAAAATAAAGTCACAACCTGAAAGTAGAGTGTTATTTTATTGGGTGGGAATATTTAGGACTCTGAGCCCGGGAGAGGGAATCTCAGTAGCTCTGAGAAAACTGCTCCAAGGAGGCAGAGGGAAGTCAGGCTATATACAAGTCTGTAACAAAGGGAGCAGGCAGTCTGAACATCAAAGATTAGGTATCAAGTTAACATTCTATGTATGGGAAGATGCAAGCCTCTGGGCTCACTGAATTCATTCCTTTCTTAGGCACCTCAGCTATCTGGGGCCAATCCTGTTTCCTTGCTCACCTTGCTTCTTGCATTCCCCTGAACCTCAGCAGTCACCGTAGGGGTTGGCAGCATTTGATGGATCACAGTTTTAGGAGCTCTCATTCACATTTGGAGGCCAGAAATCACTGATGGCTCTGACATTTCTTGTTCACTAATATGACGGGAGTTATTTTCATTTCACTCCAACTATGATTTGAATCCAGAATCCATAAAATAGAAGACTGATAAATTCAACTAAAATTTTAAAAATGTTTAATTCTTGATTGAAAACTTTGATTGTAAACAAATTCAGAAGACAAATAGCAAACTGGGAAAATATTTTTTAATTCATATAACAGAAGAGCTTAGTTTCTATAATATAAAAAGAGATCCTCTAAACTGGTAAAGGAGCAACCCCTGAATTTTAAAATGGCAAAAATTCTGAAAAAAGGTATAGATAAACGACTTTTTTTAAAATTGGGGTATAGATGCTCTATAATGCATTAGTTTCTGCTGTACAACAGAGTAAATCAGGTGTACATATACATATATCCCCTCTTTTTTTACAATTTCCTTTCCATTAGGTCACCACAGACCACTGAGTAGAGTTCCCTGTGTTATACAGTAGGTTCTCATTACATACCTATTTTACATGTGGAGTGGTGATGATTTAGTCACTAAGTCGTATCCAACTCTTTGCAACCCTATGGACTGTGTAGCTCACCAGGCTTCTCTGTCTAAGAGATTTCCCAGGAAAGACTACTAGAATGGGTTACCATTTCCTTCTCTGGGGGATCCACCCAACCCAGGGATTGAACTCCCATCTCCTGCATTGGCAGGCAGATTCTTTACCGCTAAGCCCCCAGGAAGCCCTTTTTATACACAGCAGTGCATATATGCCAATTGCCATCTCCCAATCCATTCCACTCCCCATAAATAACTCAAAGATTAAAATATTCTCAATCTTACATTGAGAGAAATAAAACCACATAAAATTGCCAAGAGTCAACAATTATTTTTACCTAAAGATCACAACAATTTCATACAGCTAATATTAATACAAATTAAAACAAGATAGAGATATGGTTTTATCCTTTCTGTTTGGCAAAGATGAAAAAGATTTGTAAACACCTTATGTTGGTAAAACTCTGAAATAACATGGACTTTGAAGGGCTTCCCTGGTGGTGCAGAGGTTAAAGCGTCTGGCTGCAATATGGGAGACCTGGGTTCGATCCCTGGGTCAGGAAGATCCCCTGGAGAAGGGCATGGCAACCCACTCCAGTATTCTTGCCTGGAGAATCCCATGGACGGAGGAGCTTGGTGGGCTACAGTCCACGGGTTGCAAAGAATCGGACACGACTGAGCAACTTCACTTTCACTTGAAGGCAGAAGGCTAACTTGTACAGTCTCTATGGAAGCAACTATCTCTCAAATGACAAATGTAAATACCCTCTAATGTAGCTATTGCTCCACTAGGAAATTATTCTACACATACCTGAAATGTACAGAATTATTCACCACACTCTGCAATCTCAAATGATTAGAAAACAACTAAATGCCCATCCATTGGTAGACTGGGTAAATAAATTATGGTACATTCACACACACACAAAAAAAAGCATCACTAATATACAAGGAAATGATCCCTAAAATACAGTGATAGATTTTTACAATCGTACACACAAGGTTCAAAACAATGCGTATAGCATGTTGCCATCTTGGTTAACAAATATAAATGTGTGCATTACAGTATCTGGAAAAACTGAAGGCATCTGTTCTGCCTGGAAAGGGGAACTTGGGTGTTTGAAAAATAGAGGTAGTAGGGAAACATTTCACTGGATATTGTTTTGTAGCTTTTGGATTTTGAACCCTGTGAATAATTACCTATTCAGAACACAACAAACATAACAAGCAGCCCTGACAGGGCTCTCAGTGTATTTCTATCAAATACCTCACTCTAACCAAAGTATTAACATAACAAGACTCAGACAGATAGATAATCTCAGCAATGGGGGTCCCTTCTCCCAAAGTCTGCTCTATTCTTGTTTTGTGTATTGTCCCAGGACTTTCTGACTGGCAAAGTTCGGTGGAGCCATTGGGTGACACTAGACTTAAGTTCTTAAACAGGTGCTAGTCTGAGCTTCCTGAGCTCCTGCTGGGCTGGGCCCGCCCTGAGGCATCAGTGAGGCAGGAAGCCAGGGACCCGGGTGGCAGGAGCTTAGAGGCAACCTGAGGAGTCGAAACTACCTGATGGGACACTGAGTTAACAGACAGGGTGAGACTAGGGTGCAGGTTGCCAAGAGGTAACAGACCAGCCAAGCTGGAGAAAGTGGTCTGTGGTGGACCAGGGAGTTCTGGGTCTGGGCCCCAAAGAGGGGAAGCAAGAGTGGTCCTCCCTACTCACCATCACTCCCAGGACCCACCTTTGTGCTTCTCATGCCTGCAACTCTGGGCTCTAGAGGTTCTGACCCCCGAGAGGCTGCCCTCTTGCCAGAGTACATGACTAGGGTCTCACTGAACCACAAGCTACAGTTCCTCCTCCTGCAGGTCCAATGAGAGGAGGAGTCACCATACTGGCACGAGACATCGACCCTGATGAGCAGAAGGAGGCAGAACTGCCTTTATACCATAACAGGCAGGTGGGGTGGGGAGGCGACACAGGAAACCCACATGATTCACGTCAGTGCCCTTTGGTACTCCCTATGAATGGACACATATAGCAACCTCAGCCTGAGATGGTTATGATTATATAAACTGGGAAAAAAATGCGAAAAATCTTCAGCCCCAAAGTTGGTAAACTTTGAGGACTTCAAGCCCAGGAGGCAGCTTCTCAGACAGCTCTGAGGGACTGCTCAGAAGAGGGAGGGGAGGACCCAGGACATATAGGGGTTTTGCAACAGAAACCAGATAATCAGAACATCAAAAGATCACTATTCATTAAAGAAAACCAGACATCAAGTTAATGAATTTAGTGCTTTTATTTGTAAGGGAAGATGCAAGAGTCTGGACTCTGAAATCATTCCTTTGATATGCACCTTATCTATCTAAGGCACGTATCCTGTTTTTCCCATCCTGGTTTCCCTCAGGGTGCAGCTTTAAGGGCTGCTGCAGGGGTTGATAGCTTGCTTGAAGGTTCTGTGTCCACCCTGTGTTCCTTCAGGGCTCACCTTTGGGGGTGGGAGTACGTGTGGCAGCGTAGTGACTGGGGGCTTGATGAACCAACAACCTTTGTTGACTGATACAGCAAGTGGCATTATTTGTCCACAGTTAACAGGAGTCATACAACCAGGTAAGCTACAACCTGCAGAGATGACCAACGAAAGTGAGTGAAAGTTAGAGGAAGTAGCGGAGCAGAGAGAAGATGAGTACCAGTTGTAAACCAGAAATCAGCTCCATGAATGGGGCTGTAGTTGTCAGATAAGCTCCCTCTGTTTCGCCTCAGAAAGGGAGGCCTGAAGTAGGCGTGCAGGAGCTGCCCCCTGGACCTCTGGGAAAGCATATTTGTGCAGTGCAAGGAGGTAGATTGAAGCAGCAAGGAGACAGTGCCTCTCGGGTCTCCACCCTGCAGGAGTAGGTTTGACCATAATGACTTCCCTCAGGCTGCCACAATAAGTGACTGAGCACAACAGGGACCTCCAGGCAGGGCTGTACCCTGGAGACAGGGCTCAAGGACTCCTCAGCAGCAGAGCTAAAATGATTTTCGAAGTGCACTGCACTCTAAGACTTCCTGTCTACCCTTCCCTCCCCTTGCCCTCTCCTCCTCAAGGCCCCAGGCTCTCTCAACCTCCTCTAGCTTCCTCACCATTTCCCTCTCTGGTCTTTTCTTGGCTAATCTCCTGGGATCTAACCTCATCTTAGCCTCTACTTGGAAGACCTGAACTAACACAAATGCTATCACCATTGTGTGTAAAACATTGTTCTGAAAATTCTCTGCAACCAAAGGAAGAAGCCTGTGTCATTGTGCGATAGTCACTAGTGTTTTTCATCAAATAATGTTTTTCATCCTCTTCCCCTACCTCCGGGCACACTGGAAAGATTGCTCCCTTGAACTAAGCTGCTCCAAATCAATAAGGTTCAAGGAATCCTTTTAGAACCCTAACAATTTCCTGACTAATACACTTTGATTCTTTTACCTAATTCAGTGTTTGCCAATAGCCACACTATTGCCACTGTGGATCACTGTTTGCTGTGAGAGACAGAACTTTGCATTACAGGAGGTTTAGCAAGATCACTGGTCTTCACTTACTGGATATCACAGTTGTGATGACCAAAAATGTTGCCAGTCACTGTCAGAGGTCACCTAGGGAACAAACTTACTGTCAATTGAGAGATCAGCCCTGGGATTTCTTTGGAAGGAATGATGCTGAAGCTGAAACTACGAAGAGTTGACTCACTGGAAAAGACTCTGCTGCTGGGAGGGATTGGGGGCAGGAGGAGAAGGGGAAGACTGAGGATGAGATGGCTGGATGGCATCACTGACTCGATGGACGTGGGTCTGAGTGAACTCTGGGAGTTGGTGATGGACAGGGAGGCCTGGCGTGCTGCGATTCATGGGGTCACAAAGACTCGGACACAACTGAGTGACTGAACTGAACTTAACAGACTGAATGTAACTAATAGCAGCAAAGCTTTTCTTCAAAAACGGATAAAATTTAAAATGAAATTATATAAAATGTTCAGTTGAAACTGGTCAGTAGGGACTTCCCTGGTGGTCCGGTGGTTAAAACTCTGACCTGCTGCTGCAAGGGGCACGAGTTTGATCCCTAGTTGGAGTCTTAAGATCCCAGATGCCACACAGCAGTTAAGCCCCCGTGCTACAGCTACAAAGCCCGAGTGCCTAGAGCCTGTGCTCTGTAACAAGAGAAGTCACCACAATGAGAAGCCCTCAGACATTAAAATGAAGAGTAACCCCCACTTGCTACAACTAGAGAAAGCCCACACACAGCAAAGAAGACCCAGTGCGGTCATACATAAAATTAACAAAAAGAAAATCCCAAAACAACTTCTGGAGCTACGAAACAGGTATAAACAGTTCATACTAATATAGATAAATGATTAAATAAATAAACATGGATGGGCCTAGAGATTATCACACTAAGTGAATTAAGTCAAACATAGAAAGACAAATACCGTACGATATTACTTATATGTTGAATCTAAAATATGATGCAAATGAACTTATTTACAAAACAGCAACAGACACACAGACTTAGAAAATAAGTTTATGGTTACCAAAGGGAAAGTTGGGAGTTGGGATAAACTATGAGTTGGGATTAACATATACATACTACCATACATAAAATGGAGCTTCCCTAATGGCTCAGACACTGAAGAATCCATCTGTGATGCAGGAGACCTGGGTTCAGTCCCTGGATTGGGAAGATCCCCTAGAGAAGGGAATGGCTACCCACTCCAGTATTCTCACCTGGAGAATCCCATGGACAGAGAAGCCAGGTGGGCTACAGTCATGGGGTCACAAAGAATTGGACATGACTAAGCAACTAACACTTTCACGTACATAAAATTGACAATCAACAAGGACCTACTATATAGCACAAGGAATTCCACTCAATATTCTGTAATAACCTATATGGGAAAATAACCTGAAAAAGAATGAATATATGTATAACTGAATCACTTTGATGTATGTACACCAGAAACTAGCACAACATTGTATTTATAGTCAATAAAATTGAATTTATATTCAATAAAAATAAAACAAAATAAATAATAAGTAGGAAAAAAGTGATAAATCTATGCAGAATTCCAGATAATTTATATATAATAGATATTCCCCTGTCGTTATGAGTTGAATTGTGTCCCTCAAAAAATTATGTTTAAGTCCTAAAGCCCGGTACTTGTGACTGTGACTTTACTTGGAAACAGTGTTGCAGATGCAACCCAGTTAAGATGAGGTCATTAGGGTGGGCCCCCATCCAACATAACTGGTGTTCTTGTAAGAAGAAAGGGACACAAAGACAGCATGGGTGGGGGAGAGCACTCTGTGCCGAGGGAGGAGACATTGGAGTAATGTGTCTACAAGCCCGGCAGCATCAAGGTTGCCAGCAGCGCCAGACGCAGGGACAGAGGCTTGAAGCAAATTCTCCCTTAGAAGCTTCAGAGAGACCATAGCTTGGCTGACAACTTGCTTTTAAACTTCCAGCCTCCAGAACTCTGGGAGAATAAGTTTCTGTCACTTAAAGCCACCCATTTGTGGTACTTTGTTATACAAATCTAGGAAACTAAGGCATTCCTCAAGGAGCTACAGCATAATCCCCCAGTCCTTAAGTGTGCTTTGGGCATAGTGACTTCCTCCCAAGGAGCACTGGAGGGGGAGTGACTTTCCAACGGAGAAACCTGACAGACACAGCCTCATGATCAAGGTCATGTCAGTAGTGATCACTCAGGTTGGTAGTGTACACAATGTTATGATACAGTGAATATAGGACTCTGTGTTTGTGGTCTTCTCAAAAACCTATAACTCCTGTCTAACCTTGAGAAAAAGACAAATTCCATTAGAGGAACATTGTATGAAGGGAACAAATGCTCCTCAAGACTGTCAAGGTCATCAAAACCAAGAAGAGTCTGAGAAACTCTCACAGCCAACAGGAGCCTTAAGGAGATATGATAACTCAAAGTAATGTGGTGTCCTGAATCAGAAAAAGGACATTAGGTAAGAATTAAGAAAATCCACCATTAACAGAGGAATGGATAAAGATGATGTCGTACAAATATATGGTGGATTATTATTCAGCCATTAAAAGGGAAAAAATAGTGTCATTTTCAAAGACATGGACAGACCTAGAGACAGTCATACAGAGTGAAGTAAGTGACAAAAATATATATAATAGCGCTTATATGTGAAATCTAGCAAAAGGATACAGATGAACTTATTTGCAAAGCAGAAATAGAATTACAGATGTAGAGAACAAACTTATAGTTATCAAGGGGGAAAGGGGATGGGGTGAACTGGGAGACTACAATTGACATATACACACCGCTGCTGCTGCTAAGTCGCTTCAGTCGTGTCCGACTCCATGCGACCCCATAGACGGCAGCCCACCAAGCCCCACCATCCCTGGGATACTCCAGGCAAGAACACTGGAGTGGGTTGCCATTCCCTTCTCCAATGCATGAATGTGAAAAGTGAAAGTGAAGTCGCTTAGTCGTGTCCGACTCTTTGAGACCCCATGGACTGCAGCCCACCAGGCTTCTCTGTCCATGGGATTTCCCAGGCAAGAGTACTGGAGTGAGGTGCCATTGCCTTCTCCACATATACACACTACTATGTATAAAACAGATAACTAATGAGAGCCTATTGTGTAGCACAGGGAACTCTACTCAGTGATCCATGATGACTGGAATGGGAAGGAAATCTAAAAAGAGGGGATATAAGTATACATATAATTGATTCATTTTGCTGTACAGCAAAAACTAATACAACATTGTAAAGCAACTAGACTCCAATAAAAGATTTTTAAGAAAATATGAATAAAGCATAGTTAATTATTAATGATTATTTATCAATATTGGTTCATTAATGGGCACAAATGTAGCATATTAATATAAGATGTTAATAATAGAGGAAACTGGGGGTTTGGGCTATATAGGAACTCTCTATACCATCTCTTCAATTTTTATATAAATCCAAAACTGCTATTAAAAAATGTCTATTTTTTTAAATTTAATGACAAAAAGTCAATGCTGCAAATATGTCAGTATTCTCCAAAATTATAAAAGTTGACAGATTTTAAAAAAAAACAGAGATCAAATTTATTCTGGTGCTTACACCCAAAAGTTTAGCATTGGCTCTTTATGCTAGTGCTGGTGGTTGCTGTAAGAGGCCATTTGCTTCTTATGGAAGTTTTGTGATTTGAGGCACAGGATTGTTCCCTGTGTGACTGCCTCTCTTGATGACTGCAGATGAAAGATAAGGGTCAGAAAACCAGTCTGGCCTTGTGATCTCTTAGGACTATACAAAAATTATAAGCAATCCTAGCTAATACATAGCACTTGGTATATAAGCATTTTGAGGCATCCCTGGTGGCTCAGCAGAAAAGAATCTACCTACAATGCAGGAGACACTGGTTTGATCCCTGGGTAGGGAAGATCCCCTGGATGAGGGAATAGCAAGTCACTCCAGTACTCTTGCCGGGGAAATCTCTTGGACAGAGGAACCTTGCAAGCTACAATTCATGGGGTCAAGAAGAGACCTGAGCCACGGCTCAGACATGACTGAGAGTGTAAACATTTGAATTATAATGCCTTTATCCTCACAACATACTTATAGAATAAATATCATTAATTCTCCACATTATATTATGAAAATTAGGGCACAGAGAACTTTAATAATGAGCCCAAATCATGCAGCAAGTAAATGACTTAATCCAGCTAGCTCCAAACTCCATCTAGATAAGCTAGCATACTGTGGGAAGTCAAACTGCAACAGGGAATTTCATGATAACTTATGAAATCAGGGGAAGAGGGTATCTGGAGGGATTGTGCAACTCATAATAAACTATTCCAAACCTGTTACTTAGTATATTTGCATAGGAAGTACAATACACAGGGATCAAATTAACTATACTTCAGTAAAAATAAAAAGCAAAACATACAAATTAAAAATGCAGGCCCTGAAATTAGTCTTCCAGAGCCTAAACCCCATCTCTGCTTCTTGCTAACTGTGTGATGAAAGAAAGTTACCTTCTGTGGTAGCAAAAATGAGGGCCTGTCCAAAGGTGTCCATGCCCTAATTTCCAGATACTGTGAGTATATTAGGTTATATAGCAAAGGAGAATTAAGGTTGCAAGTGGAGTTAAGGTGACTAATCAACTGGTGTTAAGACAGGGAGGTTTTCTGGGTTATGCAGGTAGGTCCAATGTAATCCCAAGGGTCCTTAACAATGGATGAAGGAGAGACTTCCCGGGTGGTCCAGTGGCTCTCACTCTGCTCCCAATGCAGGGATCCAGGTTCGATCCCTTGTCAGGGAACTAGATCCCACATGCTGCAATTAAGAGTTTGTGTGCCAAAGCTAAAAATCCCCCATACTGCAAGTAAAAAGATCCCACATGCTGTAATGAAGATCAAACAGTCCAGGTGCTGCTATATATATATATATATAATGGACAAGGAAACTGAAGGAGATTCAGTCAAACTCAGAAAAGATGTGATAATAGAAGCAAGCTCAGAGTGCTGCTATATGAGAACTCAACCCATCACTGCTGGCTTTGAAGCTGGAAGGAGACCATAGGCCAAGCAATGCAGACCCTTAGAAGAGAGCCTAGTACATAGTAAGTTGCTCAATAAATGCTAAATATAAACAGTTGAGGGAAGGCACCACAATGGATGCTGAAAATATTGGGTGAAATGTTGTTCAGGAATAGGATGTCAGGACAGTGACCAAGAGTTACTCCACAGTTTACATACTCATTGTGAAAGTGGGAAGTGCCTTTACAGTGGAGACATCTGCAGCCACCATCTGAGCTCAGTCTTCAAACATAGTTATCACGGGAGGTGGGAGCCTGGGCATTGATGTCCCTCTGATTGGATGCAGTATAAAGTATGACATCATGTTTGAAAAACTGCTTACCAAAAAAGTTAACCTGAATGGAACCACACTACAGAGCTGGGTTTCCATTTGCAGAAAACACAGGGAATTGAGGAGGAAGTTAAACAACATGAAGAAACATTGAGACAAATCCTGAATGTGGCGGTATTCTATGCCTGTCCTAGTTTTTTCAAAACTGCTGCGTCATGAATTTTAAAGGGTTATGAAGAGGTGGTTCTCTATTCTACTTGTCATGCAGGAACCCAGGCCTCTCTCATTCATGATGCTGCCATGGTTCCCACGCCTCCTAAAAGGAAGGGAAAGAGAATATGCAGGATCTTGCGGATTGGCTTTTAATCCATGCCTGACAGTGGTATACTTCAGCTTCACCTGGCCCCTACCCAACTGCAAGAGAGTTGGGAGATGAGCCTGGAAGCCTGGGGGAACAAGAAAGGAATATGTTGAGCATCCAGCTAGGCTTGGCACACACCTAGCACCCATTACCCTTGAGTAATGCCAGGCTCAGCGTGGCCTCTGCAAGGCAGCCCTAAGCCATGAATACCCCTAGTTTCATGCAATTCCTCGCTTTGAGACAGACCAGCAACCCAGTGTCCTCCCTTCTCCCCTCATCCCCTGTGTGCATGTTCAGTCACTCAGTCGTGTAAGACTCTTTGCGACCCTTTGGACCGTAGCCTGCCAGGCTCCTCTGTCCATAGGATTTCTCAGACAGGAATACTCTGTGGGTGTGCTCAGTCATGTTCAACTATTGGCAACCCCATGAACTGTAGCCCCCCAATTCCTCTGTCCGTGGGATTCTCTAGGCAAGAATATTGGAGTGGGTTGCCATTTCCTTTTCCAGAGGATCTTCCTGACCCAGGGATGGAACCCATGTCTCCTGCATTGCAGGTGGATTCTTTACTGCTGAGCGAAGCCCCCTCATCCCCTACATCCTCAATCAAAAAGACCAATGTCTCCACCTCTACATATTTCGAAATAGTCTTTACCTCTCTGACTGCATGTGCCAGAGTCTAATGCAACAGCCTCTGGTCTGGCATCCCTTCATGCAAGGATCTTGTTCTTGGGTGGGAGAGGTGGGGGCTATATTCTTATAATAGGCTGCACATGAACCAACAATGGGCAAAATAACTTAATGTGCTATGAAGTCACCAGAGACTGCAATGGTAAAGAATGACTATTTGGGGTGAGGAGGAGGAGCTAATTTATATAGGACTGTCAGAGAAGGCTGCACTGAGGAGGTAACAGCAGATAGAATCATCCAGAAAATCAATATTCCTATTGCTGTGTTCTGTTGCAGAACTCTGCTGTTCCCTCTTCAAGTGGTAGAGTCTATTTTCTCCACTTGAACTTGTACAGGTGTTTCGGTCAGCATAACTAATAACCAAGTACAATGTTAGTGATGCTGTGTGAGTTCTTAGCCTGTCATAAAAAGACTGCACAGCTGCCACCTGGCTTCTTTGGGACCCAACCAAGATCCCTTGCCCTCAACCCTGGTTTAACTAAGAGGTGACTGCTAGTCCCAGTGGGCCAGCCATGGAAGTGAGCCACTTTAGAAGTAGTTCCTCGGTTGATTTGCCCCCGCTGGTGCTGAGAGGAACAAAAATGCATCTTCCTCCTGAAGCCCTGCCTGAATTACAGAGAGATAGTGAATAGATAGCTGCTCTTTTGAAGCCACTGAGTTCAGAGGTATTTCCTTAGGAATCTATAGTGCTGAGCTAAGTTCTAAATACTAAGGAGCCATTCATGAAGCAATCTTCACAAAGCCTTTTAAGCATTGCCAGCAACAATGGCAATAGATGCCATGGCTCTAAGCACACTGAAGGAGCAGGCAAGGCCGCGAGGCCGAGGAGGGCAGCAGTAAGACAGGTGGCTACAGAGGAAGGCTGGAGACTCATGGTGCAGCGCCTCCTGCACCATGCTAGGAAGTTTGAAATGTGTCAAAAGTTCTGTGGGAGCCTCTGGAGGGTATGAGCAGAATAGTGGGAGGGGCTTGTCCCTGAGAGATGGCTCTTGCCGCTCTGGAGAGGGTGATCTGGAGCAAGAAGTTGAGCAGGAAGACTGGTGCAGCTGTTTAACTTGAATGCAAAGGTTGCTAAGTGGGGAGGAGAAGAAAGTAGATTCGGGGCATGTTTTGTAGACAAAGGTCATGGTTTTTGTTTGTTTTGTTTTTAATCAATTTTTTAATGGAAGTATAGTTGATTTACAATGTTACATTAATTACTGCTATCAGCAAAGTGATTTAGTTATATGTATATATATACATTTCTTTTTTATATACTTTTTTCCATTACGGCTTATCATAGGATACTGAAGGTAGTACTCTGTGTTATACAGTTGGACCTGTTGTTTCTGCATTCTATATATAACTGCTTACATCTGCTGGCCCCAGCCTCCCACTCCACCCCTCCTCCAGCCCCCTTCCCCTTGGCAACCACCGGTCTGTTCTTTACATTCCTGATTCTGTTTGTTTCATAGACAGGTTCTTTTGGGCACATTTTCTTTTATTTTCGGCTGTGCTGGGTCTTTGTTGCTGCACGCAGGCTTTCTCCAGTTGCAGTGAGTGAGGGCTCCTCTCTTGTTGCAGAGCACGGGCTCTAGAGCACGCGGGCTTCAGTAGTTGAGTCACATGGGCTTAGCTGCTCCTCAGCATGTGAGATCTTCTCAGATCAGGGATTGAACTCGTGTTCCCTGAATTAGCAGGTGGATTCTTGACCACTAGACCAGCAGGGAGGTCCTGGGCCATATTTTATATCCACATATAAGTGATATCATATGGTGCTTGTCTTTTTCTCTCTGACTTACTTAGTGTGATCATCTCTATTTGCATACACAATAGGCCTTGTTGATAGAGGGGATGAGAGGTGAGGAATAAGGAAGAATGAAGGTAAACTTTTTTTTTTATTTTTTTCTTTTTGGCTGCACCCGCAGTATGTGGGACCTTCGTTCCCTGGCCAGGGACTGAACCTGGGCCCTCTGCAGTGGAAACATAGAGGCTTAACCACCAGGCCATGGGTGAAGTCCCTGAAGGTAAACTTTTAGGCTTTTCTTTCAAGCAGTCAGGTGAATAACAGTGTTACTGGCTGGAAGGGGAAGGCTTGGGGAGGAGCAGGGGGTGGGGTGGGAAACTTCCTTTCCCTCAGGATATCCTATTTCAATGTGGTTGCAGAAAGAATTTCAAGCTGCATAAATAAGCCTCACCAAGCAGTTATTGGCAGGTGAGTACAAAGCTTCTGGGTCTGGTGGAGTTGGAGAGTCTGACAACTACTTGATTTTCCTTAAGAATTCCTTTCTGGGGACTTCGCTGGTAGTCCAGTGACTTAGATGCCATGCTCCTAATGCAGGGGGCCGGGTTTGATCCCTGGTCAGGGAACTAGATCCCACATGTCATAATTAAGATCTCCCATGTCACAACTAAGACCTGATGTAGCCAAATAAATAAATATTAAAAAGAGAAAAAAGAATCCCTTTATGTTTGTTTGCCTACATAGCTTTAAGATCCTCTATGCAGAGTATGATTGTTATAATTACTATGGCAAAGATCCCAGTTGGAAACTAAAACACACCCAAGAGAGGAAATGGAACTCATATATAGAGGACCAAGCCAAACTCTTTCCCTGAAGCATAATCCATTAGCCGTTAGTCTGGAGACGAGTCTCTGAGTGACCAAGAGGACGGGACCACATCTTAGCTGCCTACTGGAAGAATGACTAAGAAGAGTTAAGGGAAAGAAGGATGAACTTCTGGAAGGACTTAAGATAGGCAGAAGACCTAGACTGCTGGAAGCAGCTGCTGGATCTCCTACAGGAAAGGGGAGAAGAAAAGGTCATAGGGCTCCCCAGGAGGAGAGGAAGCAATCCTAGGTGAAGCCATACCAAGATGTCTCCTTTACCTTTCTCTCCAGCCCCAGTTTTGAGATCTTGCTTGATCCACTTGATTCCCTCCCTCTAGAGAATGCATCTCTGAAGCGCAGAAGGAAACTCGCTCCTCGCCTGATCTTCAGTGACTTGTCCAGGCTTCATGGAGATCACCTCACAGACCCCAGGTTGGATGGGTCAGCAGGCAGAAACCAGTATCCAGTCAGGCTCTCTATACATGCAAAGAATAGACAATCACAGCAGCAGGGACAGGGGCACTCAGTGACCTGGATTGTCTTTGCTGGTTCCCACTCAGACTCCCAATTCCACTGACTCCTCTCTCTTGTATTTTTTAAATAAATTTATTCATTTTAATTGGATGCTAATTACTTTACAATATTGTAGTGGTTTTGCCATACATTGCCATGAATCAGTCTCCTGTATTTTTCATACTTGCTTCAACTTTCCTCCCTGTTGTCTCCTCCATGGACCCACAGTACTCGCTGCCCAAATATACTTCTTTCTATTCTCTCTCCAAAATATGGCAAAGGGTCTCAAAAAGTAACTGTGAGCCATCAAACCACCAAAGATAGCTCATATCTAGGAATTGCTTCACTTATTCATTCAACAATTATTTGCTCAGGTCCTACTATGGGTGGTTGTTAGGGAGGTTATTGCAGTAATCCAAGTAAGACATGATGGAGGGTTTCTCTGGTGGCTCAGTGGTAAAGAATCTGCCTACCAAGCAGGAGATATGGGTAGGAGCCCACTCCAGGAAGATCCCAGATGCCTCTTTACAACTAGAGAAGAGCCCTTGCAGCAACCAAGACCCAGCGCAGCCAAAAAAGAAAAAAAGACTTGGACCGGTATGATCATAGTGGAGGTGATGACAAGTAGGTGGACTCTGGATGTATTTTGAAAGATAGAGCCAACAGAATTCCCTGAAGCAGTGGACATAAGGTATGAGAGATGAAAGAAGAGAAAGATGCTTCCAAGTTTTGGGCCTCAGTATCTGCAAGGGTAGTGTTGCCATTTTCTGAGAGGAAAAACAGCAAGACAAGCAAGTTGAAAGTATTAAAACAAGGGCTTGATATTTGGACATATTAAATTTGGGGTGCTTCTTTAGACATTCTAATGAAAGTATTCAATGAGCAGTCTGGGGTTTCTGAGAAAGGTCCAAACTACAGATAAAAATTTCAAAACTTTATCCTACCTTGCTCTGCTCGCTAAAAAAAAAAAAAAAAGTTGGAAACATAGGGAATCTGCAAAATTTCAGGCAATACATATCAGATAGTATAGACCAACCAAGATATCTAGAAAGATTATGGTTGGCATTGTCTGACAGAGTTGGTGAACGACTTCTCTCAGAGATGACCATGTATCTAGACTTCTAAGCTCCCATAAATAGGCACCAGCGTTGTAACTGTCTGCAGTGGTGCCCTGCCCCAGAGAGACTGAAGTAGAATGAACTTTACCCCTAAATGAAAATAGACCAATGGCTTTTCTGGATCTCTTCTCTCCCAAGGTCAATACCACTATTTAAAACCAAACACCCTTTCCTCCTTGAATAAACTTTCTCCTCTCTTCCTGCACCTTGGCCTAGTCCTTCTTCTACTTACAAAATAAAAGCTATCATCCACATTGATGAAGACAAACAGAGGGTAGGACGAAGGGAACAGGGAATAGAGCATGATCATACCTAGCAATTACCAACCTTTTTAATGTGTATTAAAATTTTTTAATTTCCTTTTAATATGTATTAAATTTTTTCACAGCTTTTCAAATTTAGATAGTAAACATTTGCTTCTTTTTTTTAATTTATGAAGTAGAGTTGATTTACACTGTTGGGTTAATTTCTGCTTTTCAGCAAAGTGATTCAGTTATACATATATAAATTCTTTCTCTTATTCTTTTCCATTATGGTTTATCACAGGATATTGGATATAGTTCCCTATGCCACACAGTAGGACCTTGTTGTTCATGCATTCTATATACAATAGTTTGCATCTACTAATCCCAAACTCCAATATATCCTTCTCCCACCCTTCCCCTGACTTGGCAACTTCAAGTCTGTTTATGAAAAAAAAAATGTTTTGTCATGTCCTGTATGCAGATCTTAGTTCCCCCAACTAGGGATCAAACATTCGCCTCCTGCAGCAGAAGCACTGGAAGTGGTGAGTCAGCCACTGGACTTCCAGGGAAGTGTGATAGCTCATTCTTTTAGCACTAAATATTTCATGCACTGATGTACAATGTACCCACTGTATGATGTACCACTGCCTATTTACTGATTTTCCTACTGCCTTCGCTAGTTGATCATTCATCTGGGTAGCTCTCAAGATACATTTAGTATAGTCTCCCTGACTTCAATATTCTGTAGTTTCCCTATGAAAAGTGTAGATGTGGGTTTATTTTTATTCTTGAGATTCATTCTTTTCTAAATCAGAGGACTCATCATCAATTCTGGAAACTTTCTCAAGCATTTTGTCTTTGAATAGTATTTCTTTTTCATTTTCTCTCTTCTTTCCAGCTGAAACCCAGTGGTCTACATGTGAGGCTTTCTCATTACAGAGTCCATGTCTCCTAATATCTGTTCCTCTGTCTTGCATTCGGAATACTTTCAGCAGTTGTGTCTTCTAGTTTATTAATTCCCATTTCAATTACATTTAATTTGCTTTTTGATCTGTTCATTTCGTGTTTTATGTATTTGTTTGGTTTTGTTTTGGCCATGCCACATGGCTTGTGGGATTGCCAGGGACTGAATCTGGGGCCTCGGCAGTGAAATCACAGAGTCCTAACCACTTGACTGCCAGGGAATTCCATATATTTCTTAATTGTAAAGAAAACCCACATAACTGAAAATTTACCATCTTATCCATTCTTAAGAATACATGTCAGTAATGTTAAGCATATTCACATTACTGGTGCAACCAGTCTCCAGAAATTTTTCATTCTGTAAAATTGAAACTCTATACCCATTAAACAACTCATTTTCTCCTTCCCTGGCAGCCACCTTTCAACTTTCTGAAACTATAAATTTGACTAATTTAAATACCTAATATAGGTAGAATCACATATACAGTGTTTGTCTTTTTGTGATTGGTTTATTTCACATAGTATGATGTCCTCAAAGTTCATCCATGTTCTCCTGGGCATATACCTGGAGAAAACCATAATTTGAAATTATACATGCCCTCCAATGTTCATTGCAGCAATATTTACAATAGCCAGGACATGGAAGCAATCTAAATGTCCATCAACAGAGGAACAGATAAAGGTGATATGGTACATGTATACAGTGGGATATTACTGATCCATAAAAAGAACAAAAAAATGCCATTTGGAGCAACGTGAATGGACCTAGAGATACTGAGTGAAGTAAGTCAGACACAGAAAGACAAACATCATATGACATCTTTTATGTGTGGAATATTTAAAAAAGGTACAAATAGCTTATTTACAAAATAAAAGCAGAGCAAAACGAACATTGTTATGGAGGGAGGGGAGGAGGGATAAACTGGGAGATTGGGATTAATATGTACACACCACTATATATAAAATAGGTAATTAATAACCAGCTGTACAGCACAAGGACCTCCACTCAATACTTTGTAATAGCCTGTATGGAAAGAGTCTAAAACTAAAAAGTGGATTAATATATACGTATAACTGATTCACTTTGCTGTACACCTGAAGCTAACACAACATTGTATATCAACTCCAATAAAATTTTATAAAGAAAAAAATTCATCCATGCTGTAGCATGTGACAGGATTTCTTCCTTTTAAAGCTGAATAATCTTCCATTGTACGTATATACCACACTTTGTTTATTCATTCATCCATTGGTGGACCCTTGGGTTACTTCCACATTTTAGCTATTGTGAACAATGCTGCTGTAAACATGGGCATGAAAATATCTCTTTAATACCTTGCTTTCAATTCTTCCAAGTACATACCCAGAAGTAGGTTTGCTGGGTCATATAATTCTAGTTTTAATTTTTTGAGGAACTGTCATACTGTTTTCCACAGAGGATGGAACATTTTACATTCTTAGCAATAATTCACAAAGCCTCCAATTTCTCCACATCCTCATCAGCGCTTGTTATTTGCTGTGTTTGGAGTTGTATGAAGTTTGTCTGAGGAAGAATAAAGCACAATTGTCCTGGATCGATAAACAGGACAATTTTGAGATTCCTCCTTTTTAGGAAAGTCTCCAACTACCTCATTCTGCTTAAGTTTTCACTGGCCAATCTGGGCTCTTGGCTCCTAAAGAGGAGGTTTCCCAGAAGTGTGAGAATAACTAGTGGGAGAGTATTTCCCCACAGCTTCTGGAGATCAGTCTCCAGAGAAACTTGAAAACTTGAAAGCTTTTCTCTGGAGAAAAGTTGGGGGTAGAAGGAATTTCTGAGCAGCTAAGGAATAAGACTTCCCTGGTGGTTCAGACGGTAAAGCGTCTGCCTACAATGCAGGAGACCCGGTTTCGATCCCTAGGTTGGGAAGATCCCTCAGAGAAGGAAATGGCAACCCACTCCAGTATTCTTGCCTGGAAAATCCCATGGATGGAGGAGCCCAGTAGGCTACAGTCTACGGGGCCGCAAAGAGTTGGACACAGCTGAGCAACTTCACTCACTTCACTCAAGGAATATTCAGCCCTGTGGAAGACACAACTACTTCCTCAGGGTTGAATAACTTTCTTTATTCCCTTCCTTTCAAAGGACAAGAATTCCTCTACCCTTGTCAGAAAACTGATACCTGCTGTGTTCATCTGGAGGAGGATCCTAATCAGAGAATATTCAGTCTGTAGAAAATGGAGAAATCCTTTGGTGGAAAGAAAGCCACACATAGAATCTGCAGCTCAGAATTCTGGATTTCAATTCTGGTGCTTTCGTTCAGAGGTTTGTGACGTGAAGTTCCTCCAGGAATCTTGTTTGTGGAATGCGGCTCACTCACCCGCTCTGGATCCAAGGCAGAGACAACAGCTCTCAGAATGCTTTGAATGGCTGTTCTGGTTCAATGATGCCTTGCTCTTTTATCACTCTTATACAGCACTGAAATGTCCACCTGTATGAAAACTGTCTATTATCGTATGGTTCTTTCCACCACAGCAAGCCAGGCTGTGTGTGATCCCCACTCAGGGAAGTATATAGAAATAAAATGACTTGTGCTAAGGAGTGAGCCTACTGGGTGGGAAGGGGTAAAGTTATGCATGGCAGGAGAATTCCTTTTAAAAAGCTAGTTCACATCCTTGTTAGATTTTCTATTTAATGGTAATATTTAAACACAAAGTAAAAATCATTCAAGTCTTATAAATAAATTATTCCAGTTTAAGAGAGCAAAATGTGAAGGAAAAAAAATACCCATCTACCCTCCACCACTCAATAATATATTGCCCATTGTTGTAGGCTGAGTATCCCAAGATATAGACTCTCAAGGAAACTTGTGTGCAAGTTATTGGGAAGTACTCTCAGAAACATCTGGGAGGGAAAGAGAGGAGCAGGATGAAGCCAAGAGAAAACAGGTTGCCAAGTAGTTGCAGGTTGCAACAGAGGTTGCAGCAATCCCTGGGGGAGCTCTGAAGCTAGGATTGCCCTTCATCACTGTGCCACACTGAAGCAAAGGGCACTTGCATTTGTACTACATAGGAGCCAGTCATTGGATGCAATCTGTCCCCAGGAAGGAACTTCCGCTCGGCAAGGTAGCTATGTGCAGCTGAGGGCACTGTCTGGAGAGGCACTCATACAGAGTGCCTCATACAGAGCCCGCAATAGGCAACATTTCTCGCAACTGGGTGAAGTGTGCTGGTCCTAAGAAAGGGCATCCGCAGAACACCACGCAGTATCCAGAACATCCCTACCCTCCTAATCTCTCCCCAGAAACAAAAGCCTTGACGTTGAAACATGTATCCCTCCAGACCTGTGTTTTAGAATTCATATATATTTTCATACACAGGCATATATGTACATAACTTTTCTTTAATTCAAGAGATTCATAAGATGCATTGTTTTATTGCTTTCTTCACTTGTATTAAAGTTCTTTCCATTAAGGTACAAAAAGCTCTTTTTCTTGCTCTTTGTCTCTTTATCTTAGACAACTGCATATTTCATATTGTAGATTTTCAGTTTTATCAAATGCTATTTTGATGTCTATTGGAATGACCATAAAGTCATCCTCAAGCTTTGAGTCTCAAAGGTTGTTCAGGTTGAAAATAAAGAGTACAGAAAAGAATATTTACATTTTTAAAAAATGATCAACAATGAGGAGAGCTGCCTTATCAAATAGCAAATCGCAGCAAAACACTGATGTTGGAGGGGCTTTCTTGGTGGTTAAGAATCTCCCTTGCAACACGAGGGACACTGGTTCAGTCCCTGGTCCTGGAAGATCTCACATGCCATGGAGCAACTAAACCTGTCTGCCACAACTACTGAGCCCACACATTGCAATTTCTGAAGCCCATACGCTTAGAGCCTGTGCTTCTCAACAAAAGAATCCACTGCAATGAGAAGCCTGCACACAGCAACAAAGAGTAGCCCCCACTTGCCATAACTAGACACAACTGGAAAAAGTCTACTTGAAGCAACGAAGACCCACCACAGCCAATAAATAAATAAATCTTAAAAAAAAAAAAACTGGTGTTAGAAAACTGAATATTTAGAAATTATGTTCTACCTCACATTACATGTCAATAAAAATTCCAGACAGATTTAAAAGTGCAATATAAAAACCCAAGAAAGTATTAAAGGGACTTCCCTGCCAGTCTGGTAATTAAGCCTCCATACTTGAGGAGTGCAGGTTTCATCCCTCCTTGAGGAACTGAGATCCCATATGCCTTATGGTCAAAAAACCAAAACTTAAAACAGAAGGAAGGACTTCCCAGGTGGTGCAAGGGACAAGAATTCTGCCAATGGAGAGGATACTGGTTTGACTCGTGGTCTAGGAAGATTCCACATGCCACAGAGCAACTGAGCCCAGGTGCCACAACGTTTTAGTCAGCTCTCTAGAGTGTGGGGATTCCCTAGTAGCTCAGATGGTAAAGAATCCACCTGCAATTCAGAAAAGCCCAGTCTGATAACTGGGTCAAGAAGATCTCCTGGAGAAGGGATAGATTACCCACTCCAATATTCTTGGGTTTCCCTGGTGGCTCAGAAGGTAAAGAATCCGCCTGTCAAGGCTATATATTGTTATCCTGCTTATTTAAGTTACACGCAGAGTACATCACATGAAATGTCAGTCTGGATGAATCACAAGCTGCAATCAGGATTGCCAGGAGAAATATCAACATCTCTGATATGTATATGATAACACTCTAATGGAAGAAAGTGAAGAGAACCAAAGAGCCTCTTGATGAAGGTGAAAGAAAAGAGTGAAAAAGTTGTCTTAAAACTCAACATTCAAAAAACTAAGATCATGGCATCCAGTCCCATCACTTCATGGCAAATAGATGGGGAAATGTGGAAACAGTGGCAGATCTTAAGTTCTTGGGCTCTAAAATCACTGTGGACAATGAATGACTGCAGGCATAAAATTAAAAGATGTTTGCTCCTTGAAAGGAAAGGTATGACAAACCTAGATGACAGAGACATCACTTTGCCAACAAAAGTCCATATAGTCAAAATTATGGGTTTTTCCAGTAGTCATGTGTAGATCTGAGAACTGGACTGTAAAGAAGACCCGAGAATTGATGCTTTCAAGTTGTGGTGCTGGGGAAGACTCTTGAGAGTCCCTTGGACAGCAAGGAGATCACATCAGTCAATCCTAAAGGAAATGAGCCCTGAATATTCACTGGAAGGACTGATGCTGAAGCTGAAGCTCCACTACTTTGGCCACCTGATGTGAAGAGCTGATTAACTGGAAAAGATCCTGATGCTGGGAAAGACTGAGAGCAGGAGGAGAATGAGCAGCAGAGGATGAGACGATTAAACAGCATCACCAACTCAGTGGACAGGAATCTGAACTCCTGGAGATAGTGGAGGACAGAGAAGCCTGACGTGCAGAAGTCCTTGGGGCTGCAGAGTCGGACACAACTTAGAAACGGAATAACAACAGCACAATCTATAGGAGAGATATAAACATCCAATAAAGATATGAAAAGTTACTCAACCCTCTTAGGAATCAGAGACATGTGAATTAAAATAGTGTAAGATGATTTGGGGAGAGGTGGACAGAATTAGCAACAATTTAAACATCCAATAATGTCCATTACTGGCAAAGCTATGGGAAAATGGGTGCTCTGTTTTACTGTTGAGCTGAAAATAAATTGGTAAATCTTTTGGAAGGCAGTTTAGCAAGTTCTATCGAGAATTTAAGTGGATAGATCTTTAGCCCATAAGTTCTTTGTCCCTAAATTGATCCTAAAGCTACATAGATGTACACAGGTTAGTACATGCAATAATATTGAATGCAACAGAATTTGTAATTGAAAAATATTTTTGAAATAAGCTAAACATTAATGAGAATATTTAGTCAAATTACAATATTAATTTATAAAATACTTTACAGCTATTTAAAAGTGATAGACCTAACATTGAGAAGTCTTCAATACTCACTGTTAAGAGAAAAAAACGTTGATCATACATTTAAATATATATGCCTATGAGTGAGTGCCAAGTAGCTTCAGTCATGTCCAACTCTTTGTGACTCCATGGACTTTAGCGCACCAGGGTCCTCTGTCTGTGGAATTCTCCAGGCAAGAATACTGGAGTAGGTTGCCATTACTCCAAGGGATCTTCCCGACCCAGAGAGTGAACCTGCGTCTAGTACAACTCCTGCGTTTTGCAGGCGGGTTCTTTACCATTAGCACTGACTGGGAAAGGCCCATATATACCCATGCTGCTGCTGCTGCTGCTAAGTCGCTTCAGTCGTGTCCGACTCTGTGCGACCCCGTGAGACGGCAGCCCACCAGGCTCCCCCATCCCCGGGATTCTCCAGGCAAGAATACTGGAGTGGGTTGCCATGGCCTTCTCCAATGCATGAAAGTGAAAAGTGAAAGTGAAGTCGCTCAGTCGTGTCCGACTCTTAGCGACCCCTACCAGGCTCCTCCATCCATGGGATTTTCCAGGCAAGAGTATTGGAGTGGGGTGCCATTGCCTTCTCCGATATATACCCATACATGTATACAATTACAATAAAATTTTATCAGTGGTTATAAATTTGGGAGGGGAACTGGTATTGATTGGGTGAAGTCATTCTTTCCTTTTTATATGTGATCTGAACATTTTACAATGATCCTCCAATACTTTCGTGATTTAAAAAACAACTTAAGGGAATTTCCTGGGGGTCTGGTGGTTAGAACTCAGTGCTCTCATTGTCAATCCCTAGTCATGAACTAAAACCCCATAAACAGAGCAGCAAAATAAAAAAACTTTATAAAAGGAAAAGCTAACACCTATTGATAGAAAGGATATAAATAAAAAAGTGAATCACTTTGCTGTACAGCAGAAATTAACATAACCTTGTAAATCAAAGACATTTCAATAAAAATAATTTTTAAAAAGAAAAATTAGCTGTAATCGCATTTTAAAAGATGAATCTGTTAACATGCTAATGTTAAGCTTTTCAGCTCCTTCTCTTTGTAACTAATTTTTAACCCAGGAGACTGAGTGGTATTTAAATTTTGTTTACCATTCTTGCTTTAACTTTCTCTAGAGTTTATCTCTAGTGTGGAATTCTCCCTCTTCCTTTGAAGTCACTATCTTTATTCAGGCTCTGCTAGGACTCTGTCCTGCTGACAGCTTGAAACTCCAGATCCAGCCCCAGGGCACAGGAATGGCCCAGCAGGAGCCGTAGTCTTCAAACTCTTCTGAGGCCCCTGGGAAATAAAGGCATTCCAAGGTGCAGGACTGGTGGCTTGGGGATCAGAATACAGAACTGAGGACACCCTGGATGTGGCTAACTTTGATTACTGAAAAGAACTACTCAAAAGTCAACAACTGGAAAAAAGTATCCCCAGGAGAGACTGGGCACCGCTTCTGCCAGGATCAGGACCCCACACCCACTGAACTTTGCTTCCTCTATTTAGGTTGCAAGGCGATGAGAACCAGGGTAAACGTGTTGACTGCATCACATGCTCTGGCAGTCAGCGATTGCTTAACACTGAGCCTAATTCAGGGGGAAAGTGTTTACTTAGACCACAAGGGCAAATCTATATTTCTGGTTTAAAAAGACCCTTAGAAAATGCCCTGTTAGACTTAACTTCAAGAAGCAGACCAAGCTTGGCCAGTCTTAGCCAGAAGGCTAGTCCTTCAGGGTCCCAGCTGCACCTGCCCAGGATCGCATCAGCTAGGGCTGAGCAAAATCTGTGTCTGTGTGAGCCTGTTCTGGCGTCCAGGGAAGGAGTTATGTTAGCATCTGCACTTTATCTAATTGTGATCCTGTACACTGTGGGATAAGAATCCATAGACAGGCCATCCTTAGTGGTCCACAGGGTAGGACTTTGTGCTCCTATGCAGTGTGCCCAGGTTTCAGCCCTGGTCAGGGAACTAGATGCCCCATGCCAAAACGAAGATCGAAGATCCCTCCTGCCTCAACTAAGACCTGGCATAGCCAAATAAATAAATATTAAAATAGAAAAAAAAAGAGTTTGGAGCTCTTAAAAAGAAATTCATGGATAAATTAATTTATAATCAGAGGAAATTTAGTGTACAAGAGTCATTAAGGAGATAAAAATCAATTACAGATCCAAAGATAAAAGTTATCCAAATTAGGTGTTTCAAATTCACTTAACAGTAATCATTTTGCAATAGTTACATCTATCAAATCATTATGTTGTATACCTTAATGTAATATAATGTCAATTATAGCATAACAAGACTGGGGGAAAAGTAAAAATTAAATCCTCTTTGGGAATTCCCTGATGGTTCACTGGTTAGGACTCAGCACTTTCACTGCTGAGGGTACAGGTCCAATCTTTATTAAGTAACTGAGATCCTGTAAGCTGCCTGGTGTGGCAAAAAAAAAAACAAAAAAACTAATCTTCTGCTATTTCAATCTAGACTCCAGAAGATTTTAGATGTTCCTTTAGGAAACATACTTGCTGATTACAAATGAACACTACTGCAGAAATATTGTCTTTGGAATGGACAAAGTCTTCATGATTAAAGTTTGGACCTGCCATCTCTTTACATCCCCTGCTCTTCTCCCACAGTGAGAAGCTTCATATTAATAAATGTTTTTGGTTGATGGCAAAGCTGTTGACTTTCTGTATTCAAATCTGATTATTCTCTTAGAGGAGAGGGGAAAAGGCACAAATAATTGACTCTGTGAATTTATTTGATTTGGTAGTGTGATAATTCTATGGTAAATTCACCCTGGTATTCCAAGCATAAATTAATTAGCAGGAAGTGGCAAGTGTCTGGAGAAGATACTTTCAATAGGAAATTCCCCTTACTGTTCCCTTGGGGCATGTGACAGAAGCTCTGCCAATCAAATGCTCTCTCAGCAGGGCATTGCTGTTTGAACAAACAGGAGAGAAGGGGTATAACCTTTGGTCTCAGTGAACTAAGAGAGGGGTAGAGCTCTAAAAACCAAAAGCAATTTATTGTCCATATAGTAAACTCAAAAGGGGACACTAGAATTCAATTCCCTCATTAAATTATTCATTTCACAAACATTAACTGAGCATGTGATTGCCACCATGCAGGGGCCTGTGAGGCTCCTGGGCACAAGGCTTTTCTGTGCTCCCTTCTCCAATTTCACTATCTTCCCAAGTGAGACACATGGTTTAGAGGTCATAAGCCTGCTGTCTCCCTCTTTGCCTGGCAAAGCACAGTCTAAGCGTCTGCCTGCAATATGGGAGACCTGGGTTCGATCCCTGAGTCAGGAAGATCCCCTGGAGAAGGGAATGGCAACCCATTCCAGTACTCTTGCCTGGAAAATCCCATGGACGGAGGAGCCTGGTGGGGTGCAGTCCATGGGGTCACTAAGAACTGTGACTTCACTTTCGCTTTTTACTTTCATGCATTGGGGAAGGAAATGGCAACCCATTCCAGTATTCTTGCCTGGAGAATCCCAGGGACGGTGGAGCCTGGTGGGCTGCTGTCTATGGGGTCGCACAGAGTCGGATACGACTGAAGCGACTTAGCAGCAGCAGCAGCATAGTCCCTGAAAACACATTGCTGTAAGGGGAAGAGCCTAGAAGGGAGATTTCCCAGAAGAGAATGGTAGGGCCTCATGAACACACACACAGAACAGAATTCTCCCCTATCAGAGAGGATGAACCTCAAACAGTCAATAGAAAGCTGATGGCTGAGGTGTTTGGAATGAAAAAGTAAACAGCCTCTTGGCTGCAAGTGAAAGAAACCCAGTTCTACTAGCTTAGATAACCACAGAAAGAGCCTCAAGGGCAATGACAGCTAAGATTGGCTCTCTGTCTCCCCTTCCTTTTCTTGTCTGTGCATCTCTCTGTCTGTTAACCATTCTCTTGCAGACAAGTCACTACAAGTGAATGTAATAATAGCTGTTGGCAGTTTTCAGACTACACCTTCCAGCTACCCCACCCAAGAACATTACTCCTTCCCCTAGTGCCAATTCAAACATCCTGGTGCAGAACTGGAGTGAGTGGGGCAGGTGAGGTTGTGGGGGGGTGGGGAGCTAGTTCAGTTCAGTTCATTTCAGTCACTCAGTCGTTTCCAACCCTTTGCGACTCCATGGACTGTAACACGCCGGGCCGCCCTGTCCATCACCAACTCCCAGAGTTTTCTCAAACTCATGTCCATTGAGTCGGTGATGCCATCCAACCATTTCATCCTTTGTTGTCCTCTTCCCTCCAGCCTTCAATCTTTCCCAGAATCAGGGTCTTTTCAAATAGAGGGCTAGGTAGCAGAGGGGAAGAGGAGGTGACCAGTGGCAATGATAGTACAAAAGAAATGGGGACATATGATTCTGCGATGAAAACATTTAGTGTCTTCCGCATGGAGTTATGATTCTAATCTGCCTCATTTCTTTCTGGTTATAAATGCCTCATTGATCCCACAAACTCAGAAAAGATTTGGCTGAAACAAGAGGTAAATGGGCTCAACTGTTATCCCTCATCTACATTAGCAGCATCATTATTTTTATTTATGGGTATATTCTTTTGATTGCTTTTATGGCTATTGGCTTTGATGGACTGTGACATTTGGAAATTTGAGTGTGTTGATCATCTTAATAACTATTTTAGACTTTTCTGTGGATTTTCTTGACTCTTAACTTCTATTTTAGTATTTGGCCCATTAACAAGAATAATTCCAAAGACTTAAATATACATTTCAGAATTAATTAAGCATTTTTAAGTATGTAGATTCAAACCAATATTTACTTGCAAAAGAATTCATTAGACTGTATAGCACAGGGTACTATATCCAGTCTTCTGGGATAAACCATAATGGAAAAGAATATTTTAAGATATATATGTGTGTGTGTAGGCTTCCCTTGTGGCTCAGCTGGTAAAGAATCCACCTGCAATGCAGGAGACTTGGGTTGGGAAGATCCCCTGGAGAAGGGAAAGGCTACCCACTCCAGTATTCTGGCCGAGAGAATTCATGTATATAATGGGATTGGAAAGAGTCAGATACAACTGAGAAACTTTCACTTTCACGTTCATGGGTTCCCAGGTAGCACTAATGGTAAAGAACCCGCCTACTAATACTGGAGGAGACACTGGTTTGATCCCTGGTTCAGGAAGATCCCCTGGAGGAGGGCATGGCAACCCATTCCAGTATTCTTGCCTGGAGAATCCCATGGATAGAGAAGCCTGGTGGACTGCAATCCATAGGGTCACAAAGAGTTAGACACAAGTGAAGTGACTTAGCAGCAGCAGGTATGTGTATAACTGAGTCTATATGGCAGAAATTAGCATGACATTGTAAATCAACCATACTTTAATTTTTTAAAAATATATTAGAGGACTTCCCTGGTAGTTCACTGGTTAAAACTCCACACTTCCTCTGCAGGGGGTATGGGTTCTATCCCTGGTCAGGGAACTAATATCCCACACACTGCACATTGCTGCCAGAAAGAAAAAAAAAAATTAGAGCCCCATATTTGCATTTTCCACCTCATTTAATATAGAAAAAAATGAAAAGAAAATAATAAAAAAATGGGGGAGCAAATTGGAGTGGGGGTGTGGGGCTGGATTCCCTCCCTGCCTTTTCATGCACCCAGTGACCCTAGTTATGTCCTTTAGTCATTTAAAATTCTATTTCATTCTCTCTGAAATGGTTAACATCACCTACATAAGGATTAGAAGCAGAAGTAGAGATAACAGATGCTTAATACAGGGTATGGGAAGCTTAATAAGTGGTGCTTATCAATTTTAACCAAAGCCATTCCCCCTCAACACCCTGAGAGATCTTTATCCCAGGTTGGGAGGACTCAGAATTGCTCCACTACATACTCACCTGCCCAAGGTACAGAGAAAGCCATCAATCATCAGTTTACTGGAATCTTTTCTCTCTGAGCCCAAATTGCTCTGCATGGCTTATAGTCTATTTGATCTTTCTATTGCACTGCTGTGCGTGTCTTGCATTGTTAACTCAGACTATTAGCTCTCACATTGTTCAGTGTTTTACTACCAGTTGCCAAACTGACCTCATTTCCTGCCAAGTTAACCTCATTTCCGTTTTTGATAAGGTTACTAAATGAATAGATTCTAAGAATACTGCAGGCATAGTATTATCTGGGTTCTGCAAGGGGGATGATAAGGTCCTGTGGTGTCTCTGTGGCCAAGATGGCCAAAAAATGAAACAGAGTGTAGATAGCAGGAATCATAAATAGCTAAACAAATACCTCCAACAGCCCTTTGATCAAACCAAGGAGAGGTTGGTTGTGGGAAGTAGATGGATACAGAGGGGTCAACCTGGGAATAAGAACCGATGTGGTCATAAAAATATCCTCCAAGATCTAGAGTAGGAAGCCCACTCCCCCATTCATATACCAAATATTTATTGAGTGCATGAGCAGGGCACTGAGTAAGACCCTGGCGATAGAAGAGAACAAAACAGATCTGACTTCTGCCTTTTGGAACTTACATTCTAGTGGTAGGGAGAAAGACAACAAACACACATATCATCTGGGAGTTTCTAAAACAGATGTGATACCAAGAAAGGAGCATGACTTGGGGCAGGAGAGGGGTGGTCCTTTAGGCAAGATCAAGTGAACTAGAGGATGAGTAGCCAGCTGCGTGAACTTCTGGGGCCACAGCTAGCTAGGCAGAGGGAAGAGCAAATGCAGAGGTCCTAAAAGAGAATATGGGACCTCTCTGGTGGTCCGATAGTTAAAAATCTGCCTGCTAATGCAGGAGACAAGTGTTCGATCCCTGGTCAGGGAAGATCCCACATGGCGAGGGGCAACTAAGCCTGTGGGCCACAGGCACTGAGCCCACAAGCCCTAGAGCCGGTGCACTGAAACTAGAGAGTAGGCCCCACTTGCCTGCTCACAACAGCAAAGACCTAGCTCAGCCACACACAAGAAAGAAAGAAAGAAAGAAAGAGAATGTGCTTGGTGTATTTAGGTCTAGAAAGAAAAGCAAATCTGGGGAGCAGAAATGAAGTGAGAAGTGGAGAGAGGAAAGGAGTGGACCTTCTAGTGAAGAGCTTCCCAGATAATGTGCCCCAGTGGGGGTTCATCGTGTCCCAGCTGTGGCTCCCTCAGCCCCCCACATCGGAAGTAGGGCCTGGAGTAGCCTGATTTGCTCCCTACCACCGCCATCACCCTGGACTGAAAAAGCCTCATCTACTTACCCAGTGTTCCATGTACATGTTATGAATTCCTTTTGACGTCAAAAGCTTAGCTTCTCTGTTGCTGTTCAGTGGGCCAGTTGTGTCTGACTTGGTGACCTCATGGCCTGCAGCATGCCAGGACTCCCTGTCCCTCCCCATCTCCTGGGTTTGCCCAAGTTCATGTTCACTATATTGGTGATACCATCTAGCCATCTCTTCCTCTGATGCCCTCTTCTCCTTCTACCCTCACTATCTTTCCCAGCATCAGGGACTTTTCCAATGAGTTGGCTGTTCGCATCAGGTGACCAAAATACTGGAGCTTCAACTTCAGCATCAGTCCTTCCAATGAATATTCAGGGTTGATTTCCTTTAAGATTTACTGGTTTGGTCCCTAAGGGACTCTCAGGAGTCTTCTCTGACACCACAGTTAGAAGGCATCAATACTTTGGCACTCTGTCTTCTTTAAGGTCCAGCTCTCACAACCATATGTGACCATTTGGAAGACAATAGCCTTGACTAGCTGGACCTTTGTCGCAGAGTGATGCCTCTGCTTTTCAACATACCATCTAGGTTTGTCATAACTTTCCTGCCAAGAAGCAATCGTCTTCTGATTTTGTGGCTACAGTCATTATTCGCAGTGATTTTAGAGCCCAAGAAGAGGAAATCTGTCACCACTTCCACCTTTTTCCTTCTATTTGCCATAAAGTAATGGGGCCAGATGCCATGATCTTAGTTTTCTTAATATTTAGTTTTATGCTGACTTTCCACTCTCTTCCTTCACCCTCATAGAAAGATTCTTCAGTTCCTCTTTGCTTTCTCCCATTAGAGTGGTATCATCCACATATCTGAGGTTGTTGATGTTTCTCCCACCTATCTTGATTCCAACTTATAACTCATCCAGCCTGGCATTTCTCATGATGTGCTCAGCGTATAAGTTACATCTGTGTCAAATCAAATCTTGGAGACAGAGTTTTGGGGAGAGTAGAAAAAGATAGCTTTGTTGCTATGCCAGGCAAAGGGGGGACACAGCAGGCTAATGCCTTCAAAAGCATGCGTCCCAACTTGGGGAAGTGACAAGTTTTATAGTGAAAGAGGGCGTGATCAGCTCGTGGACATTCTTCTGATGGGTTGGTGGTGAGGTAAGTAGGAATCAACATCGTCAGCCTTCAGGTTTAACTGGTCTAGGGTCTACATGCTTTTGGGCAACATACCTTAACTTCTCCCACCTGGAGGCAGTTTCAGTATCCACAATATAGCTCAAAACTATTGTGCTAAAAAATAGCTCAAAGCTTTTGTGCTCAAAAAATAGCACAAAATCCACAAAATAGCTGGGAAAAAAGATGACCATATCGTCTAGGAATTAAGCATGTTAAGCATAGAATAACAAAAACAGTATGGTAAGTGACATGAGGAAAGTTAAAAGAAAAATCATGGTCCTAGAAACGGCATCACTGCTCTTTAAAAAGTCCATGATACAGAGCTTAGATTTAATACCTGATTTAATGTCCCTGCTAGTCAGGGCCTGACAAAATGTGGTCCACTAGAGAAGGGAATGGAAAATCACTTCAGTATTCTTCCTTGAGAACCCTATGAACACAATGAAAAGAAAAAGATATGACACTGGAAGACAAGCCGACCACGTCAGTAGGTGTCCAATATGCTACTGAGGAAGAATGGAGAAACGGCTCCATGAAGAATGAAGGGGCTAGGCTAAAGAGGAAACCTTGCTGAGCTCTGAATGTGTCTGGTGCCCATGCGACAACAGTAGTAAAGAACCCGCCTGCCAATGCAGGAGACTGTGAGAGAGGTCGGTTCAATCCCTAGGTTGGGGAGATACCTGGAGGAGGGGCATGACAAGCCACTCCAGGATTCTTGCCTAGAGAGCCTGGCAGGATGCAGTCCATGGGGTCACAAAGAGCCAGACACCACTGAAGTGACTTAGCACGCATGCTGATGGTGAAAGTAGAGTCCGATGCTGTACAATGTTGCATAGTAACCTGGAATGTTAGGTCCATGAGTCAAAGTAAATTGGATATGGTCAAGCAGCAGATGCCAAGGGTGAACATGGACAGTTTAGGAACCAGTGAACGAAAATGAACAGGAATGGGCAAATTTAATTGAAATGACCAATATATCTACTACTGTGGGCAAACATTCCCTAAAAGAAATGGAGTAGCCCTCATAGTCAACAAAAGTCCAAATGCAGTATTTGTATGCAATCTCAAAAATGACATAATGATCTTGGTTCATTTCCCAAGGCAAACCATTCAACATCACAGTAATGCAAATCTATGCTCCAACCATTAATGCCAAAGAAGCTGAAGGTGAACAGTCCTATGAAGACCTACAAGACCTAGAACTAAAACCAAAAAGATGACATTTTCATCATAGGGTATTGGAATGAAAAAATAGGATGTGAAGAGATACCTGGAGTAACAGGTGAATTTGGCTTTGGACTACAAAATGAAACAGAGCAAAGGCTAACAGTTTTGTCAAGAGAAAACGCTTGTCATAGCAAACAGCCTCTTCCAACAACATGAGAGAACTCTACACATGGACATCACCCAATGGTCAATACTGAAATCAGATTGATTGTATTCTTTGTAGCTGAAGATCGAGAAGCACTAAACATTCAGCAAAAAGAAGACCAGGAGCTGATTGTGGCTCAGATGATGAGTTCCTTATTGCCTAATTCAGCCTTAAATTGAAGAAGGTAGGGAAAATCACTAAACCATTCAGGAAGGGGCTAAACCAAATCCTTTGTGATTATACAGTGGAAGTGACAAATAGATTCAATGGATTAGATCTGTTAGATGGACTGCTTGAAGAACTATGGACAGAGGTTCATGACAATGTATAGGAGGTGGTGACCAAAACCATCCCAAAGGGGAAAAAAAAATGCAAGAAGGCAAAGTGGTTGTCTGAGGAAGCCTTACAAATAGCTGAGAAAAGGCAAACAGAAGAAAATCAAAAGGCAAAGGAGAAAGGGAAAGATATACCCAACTGAATGCAGAGTTCCAGAGAATAGCAAGAAGAGATTAAAAAAAAAAAAAACTTTCTTAAGTAAACAATGCAAAGAAACAGAGGAAAACAATAGAATAAGAAACACTAGAGATCTCTTTAAGCAAACTAGAGATACCAAGGGAATATTTTGTGCAAAGATGGTCATAGTAAAGGACAGAAACAGCAAGGACCTAACAGAAGCAGAGATATTAAGAAGAGGTGGCAAGAATACACAGAAGAACTCTACAAAAAATGCTTAATGACCTGGATAATCACTGTGGTGGGGTCACTCACTTAGAGCCAGATATCCTCAAGTGTGAAGTCAAGTGGATCTTAGGAAGTATTACTAGAAACAAAGCTATTGGAGGTGATGGAATTCCAGCTGAGCTATTTCAAATCCTAAAAGATGATGCTGTGGAAGTGCTGCACTCAATATGCCAGCAAATTTGAAAGACTCTGCAGTGGCCACAGGACTGGAAATGGTCAGTTTTCATTCCAATCCCAAAGAAAAACAATACTAAAGAATGTTCAAATTACCATACAGTTGGACTTATCTCAAATGCTAGCAAGATTATACTCAAAATCCTTCAACCTAGGCTTCAACAGTATGTGAACTAAGAACTTCCAGACATAAAAGCTGGGTTTAGAAAAGGCAGAGAAACCAGAGATCAAATTGCCAACATCCACTGGGCTTCCCTGGTGGCTCTGACGGTAAAGCGTCTGCCTGCAATGTGGGAGACCTGGGTTGGATTCCTGGGTTGGGAAGATCCCCTGGAGAAGGAAATGGCAATCCACTCCAGCACTCTTGCCTGGAAAATCCCATGGACGGTGCAATCCATGGGGTCGATGAGGGTCGGACATGACTGAGCGACTTCACTTCACTTCACTGGATCATAGAGAAAGCAAGGGAATTCCAGAAAAGCATCTACTTTTGCTTCATTGACTACACTAAAGCCTTTGACTGTGTTGATCACAACAAACTGTGGAAAATTCTTAAAGAGATGGAAATACCAGACTACCTTACTTGTCTACTGAGAAACCTGTATGCAGGACAAGAATTAACAGTTATATCCTTATATGGAACAACGGATTGGTTCAAAATTGGGAAAGGAGTACATCAAGGCTATATATTATCACCCTGTTTATTTAATTTTTATGAAGAACACATCATGTGAAATGTCGAGCTGAATGACTCACAAGCTAAAATCAAGATTGTCAGGAGAAATATCAACAACCACAGATAAGCAGATAATATACCACTTTAATGACAGAAAGGGAAGAGGAACGAGAGAGCCTTTTGATGAGGGTGAAAGAAGAGAGTGAAAAGATGGCTTAAAACTCAAATCACTAAGGTCATGGCATCTGGTCTCGTCACTTCATGCAAATAGGAGGGGGAAAAGTAAAAACAGTGACAGATTAGATTTTCTTGGGCTCCAAAATCACTGCAGATGGTGACTGCAGCCATGAAATTAAAAGACGCTTGCTCCTTGGAAGAAAAGCTATGACAAACCTAGACAGCGTATTAAAAAGCAGAGACATCACTTTGCCTACAAAGTTCTGTTTACTCAAAGCTATAGATTTTTCAGTAGTCATGTGAAGATGTGAGAGTTAGACCGTAAACTGTGGTGCTGGAATCTCTTGAGAGTCCCTTGGACAGCAAGGAAATCAAACCAGTTAATCCTAAAGAAAATTAATTCTGAATATTCTTTGGAAGGACTGATGCTGAAGCTGAAGCTCCAGTGCTTTGGCACCTGATGTGAAGAGCAGACTCACTGGATAAAGATCCTGACACTGGGAATGATTGAGAGCAAAAGGAGAAGAAAGAGGTCGACAGAGGATGAGATGGTTATGTAGCATCACTGACTCAGTGGACATGAATTTGAGCAAACTCTAGGTGATAGTGAAGGACAGGGAAGCCTGGCTTGATGCATTTCATTGGATTGCAAAGAGTTGGCTATGTCTAAGCAACTGGACAACAAAAACAAAACTGAAATTTCACCCTCTTCCAGAAATGTAATCTGAACCAACCAGCCTGGAATTTCAGATACAGCACCAGTAAAGCAATCAGTCACATTGGCCCTCTCCCTTTCCACCTCTCTTCCTCCATTCAAGAAGTGCCAGTCTGCATGATAAAACATTTGCCATTCCTTTTCTTCTAAAATAGATGCCCTGGCCTAAAAATAATCCTTTATTTTCTTTTACTAATATCTCTCTTTCCCCAACATGGGGCTTCCAGGTGGTGCTTAGAGATAGAGAATCTGCCTACGAAAGCAGGAGACTTAAGAGCACAGGGTTTGATCCCTGGGTTGGGGAAGTACCCCTGGAGTAGGAAATGGCAACCCACTCCAGTATTCTTGGAGAATCCATCCCATGGACAGAGGAGTCTGGTGGACTACAGTCCATGGGACCTCAAAGAGTCGGACACCACTGACTCGACTTAGCACTTAACTCTTTCCCCACCCTTCTTTCTATAAAAACCTTCCATTTTGTACAAATCTTTGGAGGTTCTTCTAGCTGCTAAATGAGGTTCTACAAAAATCATGAAGCGCCCAATGAAGCCAACTGTAATTCTTCAAATTTAATTGGTTGAATTTTGCTTTTAAACACTAGGCAGATAGAGTAACGAAACAAAATTAAGAGCCCAGAGATTATATATGTGTAAATTTGTGTGTGTGTGTGTGTGTGTGTGTATATATATATATATATATATATATATATATAGTTTATTACAGAGATGGTGTTCTAAAAATGGATTATTCAGGGAGTTCCCTGTAGGTCCAGTGATTACCTCTTGGCACTTCTAAGACAGGAGGGGGCAGGGCAAACCTTAAAAAGAATAACATAAGCTGAGGACATGACATAAACTGACTAGAACAAAGCAAGTCTTGTTGAGGTCCTCTAACAGACCAGAACCTGGTGGTCCGGAGTCAATGATAAGAAAGTAAAGGAGAGACAAAGAGGCTGATTTCCTTGGTTTATGCAGAAAACCAATAAAGTCCCTGACACGGGGCTTGCTTTGTTCACGGAAGCCTCAGGCATCCTCTCAATGGAGTGATGGCGCAGAGCACCTTCTCCAGAGGGTCTTAGAAGCCCGGGAAGGAAAGTGAACCCAAAGGGCCTCTGCTCTCCAAAGAAATAGCCTGAGAGAGAGAGAGAGAGAGAGAGAGAGAGAGAGAAAGCAAGACACGACCAAAGTTCTGATGGAGCAAAGGTGTTACAATCAACGTGGTGTGGGCATATATATACTGTAGTTATTCTCAGCAAAGATAAAGATTAAAATTCCAGACTTACAAAACATAGGCTATCCATGTTAAAGAGAGAGTTGTAAACAATCACTTTTACTACATGGTTCACAAGAAGGAAGAGGGTACTTATCACCATATTGAAAAACTAACAAAGGAAATGCCTGGATCCCTCAGCCCCAGGAGAGGCTTGCCTCTCCTCTTAATTCCTGAATATTCAGGAATTAATAAGAAACAGAGGATTCCTGACAGATCCAAAACAGCACACAGGAAGCCTCCTGTTAAATGCTTCCTGACAAATTCCAAGATGGCAGACTTCCACTAGACCTTGAGCCTCAGCTTATCCTTATTGTAACACATCAACAAGCTAAATGACACACCTGCATGTGTCAAAACAATTCAAAAGCCAATCAAGAAGTTCAAGAAGTAGGCAGTGGTCCAATTCCTGGGCACCTCCCCCAATTAGCTGTAATACTTTCCCCACTCATTAGCCTATGAAATTACCCACTCCTATGAAAACTGACAGGCTTCCCAGGTGCTGAAGTGGTAAAGAATCTGCCTGCCAATGTAGGACACACAAGAGATGTGAGTTTGATCCCAGAGTTAGGAAGATCCTCTGGAGAAGGAAATGGCAATCCACTCCAGTATTTTTGCCTAGAGAATCCCATGGACAGATTCTGGGGGCTACAGTTCATGGGGTTGCCAGTAGTCAAACATGACTGCGCACGTCCACACACATAAAAAAGTCAACCTCTTACCTTGGTGCTGTTCTCAGATTCTGACATGGGCCATACTGTGAAGTGTGTTTTTCTATAAATAAAGCTACCTATCACTTTGTCTCTTACTGAATGCTTTCAGTGATGAGACATCAAGAACCTAACCTTTGGGCTTCCCTGATGGCTCAGTGGTAAAGAATCTCCAGCCAATGCTGGAGACACAGGTTCAAGCCCTGGTCTGGGAAGACCCCACATGCTACAGGGCAACTAAGCCTGTATGCCACAACTACTGAGCCCGTGCTCTAGAGCTCATGCTCTGTAACAAGAAAAGTCATAGCAATGAGATGCCCAAGCACCTCAACTAAAGAGGTGCTTCAACTAGAGAGTAGCTTCTGCTCGAAGTAATGAAGGACCAGCACACCCAAAAATAAATAAATAAATAAAATTATTTAAAAAGAGAGAGAGAGAGAACCTGAGCTTTTTTTTCCCACTTTATTTTTTAATTGAATGATAATTGCTTTACAGAATTTTGTGGTTTTCTGTCATATATCAACAAGAATCAGTCATAGGTATACTGATGTCCCCACCCTCCCAAGCCTCTCTCCCATCTCCCGCCCTATCCCACCCTTCTAGATTGTCACAGAGCCCTTGTTTGAGTTCCCTGAGTCATATAGCAAATTCCCATTGGCTATCTACTTTATATAAGGGCCTGGAATGCAAAAGTAGGAGGTCAGGAGAAACTGGAGTAACAGGCCAAGTTTGGCCTTGGAGTAAAAAAATGAAGCAGGGCAAAGGCTAACAGAGTTTTCCCAAGAATACACACTGGTCAGGGCAAATACCCTTTTCCAACAACATATGAGAGAACTCTACATATGGACATCACCAGATGGTCAATACTGAAATCAGATTCTTTGCAGCTAGAAATGGAGAAGCTCTATATAGTCAGCAAAAACAAGACCGGGAGCTGACTGTAGCTCAGATCATGAACACCTTACTGCAAAATTCAGACTTAAATTGAAGAAAGTAGGGAAAACCACTAGACCATTCAGGTATGACCTAAATAAAGTCCCTTATGATTATACAGTTAAAGTGACAAATAGATTCAAGGGGTTAAATCTGATAGTGTACCTGAAGAACTATGGATGGAGGTTTGTGACATGGTACAGGAGGCAGTGATCAAGACCACCCCAAGAAAAAGAAATGCAAAAAGGCAAAATGGTTGTCTGAGGAGGCCTTACAAATAGCTGAGAAAAGAAAGAGAAGCAAAAGGCAAAGGAGAAAAGGAAAGACATACCTATCTGAATGCAGAGTTCCAAAGAACACCAAGGAGACATAAGAATGCCTTCCTAAGAGATTAATGAAAAAAAAAAGAGAAAAATAACAGAATGGTGAAAAACCAGAGATCTTTTCAAGAAAATTAGAGATACCAAGGAAACATTTCATACAAAAATGGGCTCAATAAAGGACAGAAAGAGCAAGGACCTAACAGAAGCAGATGTTAAGAAGAGGTGGCAAGAATACACAAAAGAACTATACAAAAAGATCTTAATGACCCAAATAACCACAATGGTGTGATCACTCATGTAGAGCCAGACATCCTGGAATGTGAATTCAAGGGGGCCTTAGGAAGCATGGCTACAAACAAAGCGAGTGGACGTGATGGTATTCCAACTGAGCTATTTCAGGCACTGTGATAGTGCTGCACTCAATATGCCAGCAAATATGGAAAACTCATCACAGGACTGGAAAAGGTCAGTTTTCATTCCAATCCTAAAGAAAGGCAATGCCTAAGAATATTCAAACTACCATACAATTGTACTCATCTCACAGTCTAGCAAAGTAATGTTCAAAATTCTCCAAGCCAGGCTTCAACAGTACATGAATTGAGAACTTGCAGATGTTCAAGCTGGATTAAGAAAAGACAGAGGAACCAGAGATCAAATTGCCAACATCTGTTAGATCATAGAAAGAGCAAGAGAGTTTCAAAAAAACATCTACTTCTGCTTTATTGACTAAGCCAAAGCCTTTGACTGTGTGGATCATAACAAACTGTGGAAAATTCTGAAAGAGATGGGAATACCAGACCACCTTAATCTGGCCAAGGTAAGAGAAGTGACTCAAGGATCCACTGAGTCACCGACTGTGTTTCTAGACAGGTTAATGGAGGCATTTAGACGATTCACTCCTTATGACCCCACGTCCGAGGAGCATAGAGCAACTGTAGCAATGGCTTTTATTGACCAGTCAGCCCCAGACATCAGAAAGAAATTACAGAGACTAGATGGGTTACAAGGATGGCCGGATTCGTGGGGCATCTTGCAGCCCCTCAGAGACCCGCCACCAGAACCTGGCGATAGACCCTCAGGTGCTCCCTACCTGCCGGAGAATTATAGTCCCAGTTGGGTCTCGTCAGCAGAAATCCAGCATCTATCTCATTGGGTAGTGCCGTGGGGCGCCCGTCGTCTCTGGGCACGTTTTCTGGGCCTCCAGCAATACCCGCTGTCTCTCCTCGGTTGTGAGGAGAGTCTGTAACAATTGTTGGCAGTCATCCCAAGTGGGCTGGTGTGAGAAACAAGGGATTCTATTAGAGAAGTCAGCGCTTGCGGATTATCAGAAAATGAAGGGTTATGAGTTTTCCAATTATAGAGGTCTGAGGCGGAAAACAGCCAATACTGGAGCGGCCGATTTCCATGGTTATTGGGGGGCTGTACTCCCGGAGGGAAAGATGGTAGAGGATTCTGGGGTAGCCGCTCGGCGGCTTTGCGTCCCCGCCGCTGGGTCGGGCTCAGACGCAGCAGTTGGCTGGGTTGCCGGGCGGGGGCAGTGGGTCCGGCGAGGGGACTAATCCCGGCGGATAGGGCGGGGGAGGGTTCAGGAGCAGGAGATCGGTCTGAGTGTCCGGGTATATCTTTTTGGCAGGAGTTTTGCTTTTTCTTCTTTTTTCTCTGCTGGTTTCAAGGCTAGAATCCCCACAGCGGGTCCCGACGTTGTTCCTGTGGAAAGAACAAAGGGCCAGACCCACGCCGGGGAGGGGGGCGGGACCAAGTCCTCCCACACCATAATATAGGGCATCCGGTCTGGGTGCCCGTGAGGTCCAGGGGTAAAAACTACAGCCTTGACTAGGCTGACCTGCTCTGAGGAGAAGGAACCTTCGGGGTGGCCACCCTGTCTGAAAGCTGGGCCATTCTACTGAGCACAGAGTCTGCCACTTTCCCTTCTTAACCCTTACTGATAGGTTATGTGCCCTGGCCTTAACTTCAGTCCAATGACTTGTTGTCTGTGACAAAGGGGTTGTCACAGTCTGTCCCATCGTCAAGTCGTCTGGGGATGCCACGGGAAAGACAAGTTAGAAGAGAGACAAACAAGACAAAAACGGAAAGAGAGAAACGGCCACCACGTGTCTGACCAAAAACAGAGGAAACTACAGATGGGAGCCCCGCCTGAGGCTCCGCCTGATTCAGACGAAGGGGGATCAAACTGAACCCTCCTTCCAGACTGACGTCTTGGGCGTCCCCAAGGATCGTCACAGATCTGCCTTCCGGGCAGATTTCAGAAAATTCAGAAAACCAGAGTTGGACCGACGTGCGGCGGTACCTCAGTTCCAGTGAAAACAGAGTTAGCACAGCAAAAACACACAGAGAGCTCGAGCGTACCTCTGAATCCGGGAGTCAGGGAGATCTGAGATGCGCGAGGATCCCGGACGAGCCCCCAAATGTTAGACCTCTCGGCCTCTTTCAGGGAACCGTTGCCCAAATAATCTCCAGGACTAGGACTCGATGCAAACCCCAAGAGGATTTATTAGGCTGGCGCGCAGGGGTTCGATCACCACCAGGGGAGAACGAACTCTGAACATCTGTTACAGAGCAGTTTTTAAGCACAAAAACCACAAACGGGTACAGCTAGGGTGGAGCGACCTGATTGGTGTACAGGTCTTGACATTTTCAGGGATAGGTTTATTTGTTATCAGGTCGACATGGCTGGACGAGCTGCATTTTTACTGTTAACCCGTTCTCTGGAAAATAATTTCCTGGAATGGTTTTTGAGATAAACATCCCCCGGAGGCTGCATGCCTTAGAAATGAACCCCTTACACATTCTTGAGATAAAGGTTTGTCTTAAGATTAACAGGAGGGCCTGTTTCCCTAAGGCTCTAGTGAAACTTTAACCTTTATTTTTATCCACCTTTCCTCTCAATACCCTTTTGGTTTTTATATTGTACATGTTATTTTAAAAATAGATTATAATTGAAAGCATGGGATGGAACTTTTATATATATGCTTGTGCAAGTATAGAAAATAGCCATTCTCACCATCTGGTAACAAATGGTGGGGGAGGGGATTTGAGCTGAGGCTTTACTTTTTACTGTGATACTCTGCCATATTGTTTCAATGTGCTACATTAAGCATATACAGTTTTTCTAACTTAAAAAATTAATAATAGTTTCCTCACAGAAAAATGTTGGTACAAAGCTGGAAAGACTATTTGCAGAGTCCAGAGTACTTTGTCAGAGGAGTTCCACCTTGGTAGGGAATTTCAGGCCAGATGAGTCTTTAGACAGCTTTCAACATAACGTATTCCTTAGATCTATGATCTGTAACTCTTAGTAGACTGGCCTTAATTTCTCACCTGGGTTATAAACTCCTTAAGGTCAGAGAGTCTGTTTTGCTTTAAAACAAACAAACATTTCCCTCATCTCTTAATACATAAACTTGCCAAATAATCTCACTTGAATGCTGGGATATCTGTTTTTCACAGCTGACATAGTGGAGATTCAGTGCCCGAGCTGTTAAGGTCACATATTGTTGTTCTAACCTTTGCTATTACGAAGAGAAGTATAATACAATTATCCTGGTAAAGAAGGCTTAGTCAGCACATCTTGCTTTGGGCTCAGTAAAATAAGAATTCATTTGTTCAAAGTCAGTGAACCAAGAAGGGTTGGCCAGCACATTGTCATGATCTCAATTTAGCAACAATGGGACTGTAGGTCTGGAGCCTGGGGCTTTTCCCTAAACACCCATTTGGGTCTCTAATTATCACTGATTCTTCTGGAACCAAAGTAAAAGTTGTAACTTTTTTTTGGGCTGTGCCACTTGGCACTCAGGTTTAGTTCCCAGTTATTACTGTTGGTCAGTCACTAAGTCATGTCCAACTCTTTGTCACTCCATGGACTGTAGCATGCCAGGCTTCCCTCTCCTCCACTATCTCCTGAAGTTTGTTCAAACTCATGTCCATTGAGTCAGTGATGCTATCTAACTTCTGCTGCCCCCTTCTCGTTTTGCCTTCAATCATTACCCAGCATCAGGCTCTTTTCCAATGAGTCAGCTCTTCACATCAGTTGGCCAAAGTATTGGAGCTTCAGCTTCAGCATCAGTCCTTCAATGAATATTCAAGGTTGATTTCCTTTAGGATTGACTGGTTTGATCTCCTTGCTGTCCAAGAGACTCTCAAGAATCTTTTCTAGCACCACAATTTGAAAGCATCAGTTCTTCAGCACTTAGCCTATTTTATGGTCCAACTCTCACATCGGTAGTTCCCAGACTAAGGCTCAAACCCCCACTAACTGCAGTGAAGTGCAGAATTAACCACTGGACTGCCAGGGAATTCCCAAAGAACTTACACTTAATGTGTACTGAATGAATGACTGTAGTAGTGTACAAATACATGCTCAAATGAATAGATGGGTAAATAAATGCATAAATACATGCATTAATTAATGAAACACTTTCTCATGGGGGCAGACAGACATACTATGTATGGGTCATGGACATGGACAGACTGAGGAAGTAGATAGGATGTATCGAGTGACAGGCATTCAGAGCAGTTCTAATGATGGTCCACAACCTGCACCTATTTGACCAGAATGGAGTGTGTCTGCATTACAGCAATGGCCTGCAAGAAGCAAGCGGGGATCCCCAAGGAGGCCGCGTACAAGCTGACGTGTGGGATGCTCTTCTTTACCCACTCCTTTGTTTGCAAGATGTCCCCGCCAGACATGAAGGACAGCTTTCTAGACTTCCAAACTAATCGTTACAAGTTCCACTACTACGAGACACTCATTGGGATCAAGGGTTGTCATGACTATTCTTTGGGTGTGGGGCCCAGCTGAGAGGTGCCTCTCCACACCCGCAGTGTGCTGTACGTTCAGCTGGTGGTGAAGAATCCCCTGTGCCCTCTGGGCCAAACTGTGCCAGGTGAGCGCTTCCTCTTCTGACTGGTCTCCCACATCCATTCTCTGTGCCCTTCTTCTCTGCCTGGTTGGGTGAAGGCAACACTCGACATCACCCCTCAGAAGAATTCCTGTCCATTCCCAGCTCTTTCTAACTTGTTTTGTCTAGGGTCCCCTACTGAAAACCCTGCCCCACCTCAGAGCCCTCTAGCTGTCCAGGAAAACAGCTTTAAGCCCTCCCCTGACCCTCCGGGACAGAAAGGAAGCCTACTGGGGTCCCTATACCTCCAAACCCGGCTCTCTCTCCAGACTTATCCCCTACCTGATGCTGTGTGAAGCAACAAATAAACTTTCATCACCCTAAAAAAAAAAAAAAAAAAAAGGCAGAGGTAGATACAATGAGCACAATGAGCCCCAAACTGGGGCGCTTCCTGTTAGGACCAAAAATGGCCCCACCTCCTGGTCAGTGCCCACGACTATCCCCAAACAGCACAGGGTCACAGCCTAAAGTGGGTGCTTACCATGTATGGATCCCTACAAAGGAAACTTTTACCCTTCCTGAGGGCCAAGGTTCAGCTATTACTTCAAAAAATACCTTCCTAAGCCTCCTGATTTTCAAAGAGATAAAAATTGATGCTGAAAGTTCAGCTTCTCTGTACACCAGTACCAAATCAAATCTCAGAGACAGAGTTTGGGGGGAAGTAGAAAAGAGTAGCTTTATTGCTTTGCCAGGCAAAAGTGGAGATAGCAGCCGAACGCCCTCAAAACCATGTGTCTTAACTTGGGGAAGAAGGTGACACGTTTTATAGTAAAAGAGGGAGTAATCGGCTTGTGGACATTCTTCTGATGGATTTGTGGTGAGGTAAGTAGGAGTCAACATTGTCAGCCTTCAGGTTTAACTGACCTTGGGTCTTCTTGCTTGTGGGCAGCATACCATAACTTTTCCCACCTGGAGGCTGTTTTGGTATCCACAAAATAGCTCAAAGATGTGGGTTTCCGTTGATGGGGAAATGGCACCTTATCCCAAGGCTGCTCCTGACTGTTTCTTTCTCCCTGGTCTCACGTCCCCTCCAGTCCCCAAATGACAACTGCTTGAATCTGCCCACTGAGACTCAGTAAAGGTCCTGGAGGCTGAATGAAGGTTGTTTTCTATAATCAAAAAAATGGGTGACATGAAAAGGCTTTGTGCTCAGGAGCCCCACAGGACCCTGCAGGGTATGAAATATATTTACATAACAGTGCAAACAAGTTAAATGTTTGCTTCATTTGTTCAACCAATATTAACTGTGAAACTCTTAGAAATTCCTGGGAAACAAAAATAAATTACACATTCTTTGCCATCTAGGAACTCTACATTTCATTTTCTGGACAGTTTCCCAATTTTAGCATAAAATGAAATATTTTAGACCTGTGGTTATCTTTTTATTTTATATTCATATGTTTCCCTTCACCAAATGTATGTAAATGTAAATGGGGATGTTAAGGAATTATTTCAGGGCTTCCCTGGGTACTCACATAGGAAAGAACTTCCCTGCAATGTGGGAGACCAGGGTTCGATTCCTGGGTTGGGAAAATCCCCTGGAGAAAGGAATGGCTACCCACTGCAGTATTTTTGCTGGAAAATCCCATGGACAGAGAAACCTGGTGGGCTACAGTCCATGGGGTTACAAAGAGTAGGACACGACTGAGTGACTGACACTTTCTTTAAGGAATTATTTAATTCCAAGGTCTGAACTGACAATAAATTGCCTAATTCTACAGAAAAAAAAAATGGTTTCCATATTTGACTCTTTATGATTCAATATTCTATCTCCAATTTTTTTTTCCTCCACAGCAGGAAACATGTATATGTCCAAGTGCCATCATATCTAAAAAAATTTTTAATCTCTGTTTCATTCTCTCCCTCTCTTTCTCTTCCTCTCATACAAATGTATATACTCACACACATATACACCATACCAACAGCAAATGGCAATTACAGTCCAAACGCTTACAAAGTCCAAAATGTGGTCAAGATAAATAATTATATGAAATGCTACTTTGGGCTTCCCTGGTGGTCCAGTGTTACGAATCCCCATTGCAATGCAGGGGACACTGGTTTGATCCCTGGTCTGGGAGATCCCACATGCCATGGAGCAATTAAGCCATGTGTGCCACAACTACTGAGCCCAGGAACTGCAACTACTGAAGTCCCTGTGGATAGAGCCCAAGCTCCACAACAGGAGAAGCTACCACAAGGAGAAGCTAGTCACAAGGAGAAGCTTGTGTACAACAATGAAGCGTAGCCTCCACTCACAGCAACCAGAGAAAGCCCAAGTGCAGCACAAAGACCTACTACAGCCAAAAAATAAAAAATAAAATCTTTTTAAAAAACGAAAGAAAAGTTAAACTGGAAAAAAAAAAAAAGACACTTTGACGAAAGGTATCCAGAATCACCTATTAAATTGGCAAAGTTTTCTTTTTACTAAGAATGCTCAGTGTTACTGTTGTCCAAGATGGTAATCTGGCAAATTCCTACTGGTGGCAATATAAATTGGGAAAACTCTTGGAAGAGTACTGGGCCATCCATCCTTCTTGAAAGCCTTAACAATATTCCTGCCCTATGTCCTTGTGATCTCACTTCTCATAACAAGGAGGCAATACAAAAAGAAATTATCCTTTATTCTTAGAATATAATCCCAAAACATTTTTATTTTATTTTTTTACTTTACAATACTGCATTGGTTTTGCCATACATTGACATGAATCCACCACAGATGTACATGAGTTCCCCCAAAACATTTTTAGAAAGATTTTAAAATAACAAACCCCATCCCTTCTCCCCATCCTCTGGCTTTAATCTCTTTTCTTGCTTTTCTCCATATTGCATATTATATATTCATGTGTTTGTCTGTGTTTCCTCCCCACTGCTCACAAAGAATCAAAGCAAATGGTGTCCTTAATGCAGTTGAATAATTCCTTACACATAGTAGGTACTCATATATATCCATTTAACTAATAAATTATAATAGTGAAAATTAAAACAAATGCAAAAACTAGAGTAATAATGATTAAGTACATTTTGGCAGTCCTTTGATTGATTATTTTACAGTTATTACAAATGTAATTATAAAATCTATATCCTTCCTATCCCCTCAAACTCTTCAGAGCAGTTCCTCAGAGCTGTCTGAAACACTGTCTCCCAGGCTATAGTCTTCATTTTGCCCCAAATGAAACTTGACTCACAGAACTAAAAAAATAAAAATTGTATAACTAAAATGGATATATTACTTTTTTTTCTTTTTAAAAGTTTTTTATTGGAGTATAGTTGATTTACAATGTTGTGTTAGTTTCAGGTATACAGCAAAGTGATTCTATTATACATATATCTACTCTTTTTTAGATTGTTTTCCTATATAGGCCTTTATAGAGTATTGAGTTCCCTGTGCCATACAGCAGGCCCTTATTAGCTATCTATTTTATATATAGTAATGTGTATATGTCAACCCCAATCTTCCAATTTATCTCTGCCTCCTTACACCCTGGTAACCATAAGTTTGTTTGGACCATCTGTTCAGTCCAGTTCAGTCACTCAGTCATATCCGGCTCTTTGAGATCCCATGAATCGCAGCATGCCAGGCCTCCCCTGTCCATCACCAAATCCAGAGTTCACTCAAACTCATGTCCACCGAGTCGGTGATGCCATCCAGCCATCTCATCCTCTGTCGTCCCCTTTTCCTCCTGCCCCTAATCCCTCCCAGCTTCAGAGTCTTTTCCAATGAGTCAACTCCACATGATGTGGCCAAAGTACTGGAGTTTCAGCTTTAGCATCATTCCTTCCAAAGAACATCAAGGGCTGATCTCCTTTAGAATGGACTGGTTAGATCTCTTTGCAGTCCAAGGGACTCTCAAGAGTCTTCTCCAACACCACAGTCCAAAAGCATCAATTCTTTGGTGCTTGGTTTTCTTCACAGTCCAACTCTTGCATCCATACATGACCACAGGAAAAACCATAGCCTCGACTAGATGGACCTTTGTTGGCAAAGTAATGTCTCTGCTTTTCAATATGCTGTCTAGGTTGGTCATAACTTTTCTTCCAAGGAGTAAGCATCTTTTTAATTTCATGGCTGCTATCACTATCTGCAGTGATTTTGGAGCCCCCAAAATAAAGTCTGACACTGTTTCCACTGTTTCCCCATCTATTTCCCATGAAGTGATGAGACTGGATGCCATGATCTTCGTTTTCTGAATGTTGAGCTTTAAGCCAACTTTTTCACTCTCCTCTTTCACTTTCATCAAGAGGCTTTTTAGTTCCTCTTCACTTTCTGCCATAAGGGTGGTGTCATCTGCATATCTGAGATTATTGATGTTTCTCCTGGTAATCTTGATTCCAGCTGTGTAACTCTTGAAAACAGATATACTGTTAAGGAGGAGATGAAAATGCATAATAGTAGGTAGGTGTGGTAGATTGTTACAGTAATGATCCCAGTGAGCCATACCTGCCTATATCTGGATTTTCATTAAATCCCCTCTCAGACTGACTTTGGGTTTTCCCATATGACTTGTTTTAGATGATGGGACATCAGCAAAGATGATCCAACAGCAGCTTAAAACTGTTTGTACACTGGGTCTTGACCTCTCTGTCTTGTTGCTTGTGGAACCCCGCTACGTAGGTAGCGTGCTGGAAATAAACTACCCAACCCATAGCCAGTGCCAGACACTGAGTGTCTTCTTCATAAAATAAGGTCATATTATGTAGCATCCAGCTCCAGGTGGGCCACCAGAAGACTGCAGTGGCGTGCATGATCCTAGCTGATAATACCAGAAGAAATGCCCAGTTGAGCTCTGCTCAAACTGATGACTCAAAGTATTGTGAGCCAGTGAAAGGGTTGTAGTATTAAGCAGTAAGTTTTGAGGTAGTGTGATCGAATACCTGGTTTGTTGAAATAGGTATGCCTATGTAGGACAAAAGTATCAGCACTGTTTACACAGAAAGAACTCATGGCAATCCTGTGATGAAAGAAACTCAGGTGAGGAAAACTTGAATAGGTGTGACTAACCAGGCAAGACTCTGCCAGTACAAGGATCACTATATTCTAGAGAAAAAAAAAAAAAAAAAACAGCCACAGAAACAAGTACACAAAGCAGTACAAAGGTTCTGTTTAGAGTGGTGAAAAAGTTTTGGAGGGACTTTTGGTGGCCCAGTATCCACCTTGCATTGTAGGGGACATGGATATAAGGCCCCACATGCCCTGTTGCAACCAAATCCTTGGCTACAACTACTGAATTCTTGAATTTTGGAGCCAGCACACCACAACTAGAGAACTAGAGAGTTCACAACTAAAGAGTCTGTGTGCCACAGAGAAATATCTCTCATGCTGCAACTACCACCTAACACAGCCACATTTAAAACAAAGTTTTGGAGTTAGTTAGTAATGACAGTTCTACAGCATTGTGAATGTAATTAATTATTGTATAATTTTTAAAAGGTTAGTTAAAATGGCATATTTAGAGGAGTTCCCTGGCAGTCCAGTGGTTAGGATTCCATGATCCCACTGCAGGGGGCCACTGGTTCAATCCCTGGTCAGTAAACTAAGATCCCACAAAACCCCAGGTTCGGTCAGAAAACCCCACAAAATAGCAAAATAAAAGAAAGTGAACTGAAAGTCATTCAGTTGTGCCCAACTGTTTGCAACCCCATGAAATTCTCCAAACCAAAATACTGGAGTGGGTAGTCTTTCCCTTCTCCAGGGGATCTCCCCAACCCAGGGATCAAACCCAGGTTTCCTGCACTGCAGCACTTTACCACGTGAGCCATTAGAGAAGCCTAAGAATACTGGAGTGGGTAACCTAGCCCTTCTCCAGGGGATCGTCCCAACTGTAACAGGAGGGAAAGGGCCAGGGCACAACTTTTGAAAGAATGACATAGCCCAGTTCAGTTCAGTTCAGTCGCTCAGTCGTGTCCCACTCTTTGTGACCCCATGAATTGCAGCACGCCAGGCCTCCCTGTCCATCACCAACTCCCGGAGTTCACTCAAACTCATGTCCATCGAGTTTGAGTGATGCCACCCAGCCATCTCATCCTCTGTTGTCCCCTTCTCCTCCTGCCCCTAATCTCTCCCAGCATCAGAGTCTTTTCCAATGAGTCAACTCTTCACATGAGGTGGCCAAAATACTGGAGTTTCAGCTTTAGCATCACTCCTTCCAAAGAACACCCAGGGCTGATCTCCTTTAAAATGGACTGGTTAGATCTCCTTGCAGTCCAAGGGACTCTCGAGAGTCTTCTCCATTACCACGGTTCAAAAGTAGCAGTTCTTTGGTGATCAGTTTTCTTCACAGTCCAACTCTCGATCCATACATGACCACTGGAAAAACCATAGCCTTGACTAGATGGACCTTTGTTGGCAAAGTAATGTCTCTGCTTTTGATATACTGTCTAGGTTGATCATAACTTTTCTTCCAAAGAGTAAGCATCTTTTAATTTCATGGCTGTAATCACTATCTGCAACGATTTTGGAGCCCCAAAATATAAAGTCTGACACTGTTTCCACTGTTTCCCCATCTATTTCCCATGAAGTGATGGGACTGGATGCCATGATCTTCGTTTCCTGAATGTTGAGCTTTAAGCCAACTTTTTCACTCTCCACTTTCACTTTCATCAAGAGGCTTTTAGTTCCTCTTCACTTTCTGCCATAACGGTGGTGTCATCTGCATATCTGAAGTTGATATTTCTCCCGGCAATCTTGATTCCAGCTTGTGCTTCATCCAGCCCAGAGTTTCTCATGATGTACTCTGCATAGAAGTTAAATAAGCAGGGTGACAATATACAGCTTTGACATACTCCTTTTCCTATTTGGAACCAGTCTGTTGTTTCGTGTCCAGTTCTAACTGTTCCTTCCTGACCTGCATACAGATTTCTCAAGAGACAGGTCAGATGGTCTGGTATTCCCATGTCTTTCCGAATTCTCCACAGTTTATTGTGATCTACACAGTCAGAGGCTTTGGCATAGTCAATAAAGCAGAAATAGATGTTTTTCTGGAACTCTCTTGCTGTTTCGATGATCCAGCAGATGTTGGCAATTTGATCTCTGGTTCCTCTGCCTTTTCTAAAACCAGCTTGAACATCTGGAAGTTCAGGGTTCATGTACTGTAGCCCAAGAACACAGCATATACCGATTAGACCTAGATCCTCAATCAGCAAGTGAAATGACACACCCAAAGGTGCCATGACAATTTCAAGGCACTGTTAAAAGACCAAGGAGTATGCAGTGGCCCAAATCCTGGAAATCTCTGTCCCTTCCTCAAAACAGTTGGAATAATCCTCCCACTCATTAGCGTATGAAATTATCCAGCCTATAAAAACTAACCAGACCAAATTTCGGGTTGCGCTTGCCCACCGCGACAGTGCACACTCTGTCTGTGGAGTGTGCTTCTCTCTGACTCTGAAGAAATCCATTTACCTATCACTTTGTCTCTCACTGAATTCTTTCTGCAATGAAACATCAAGAACCTGAGCTTCATTAAGTCCTGAAACCAGGTACCAGGGGTTTGACTGGGTTTGAGTCCCAGCCACATGGGTTCAAGTCCCAAGCAGGGTTTTGGCTGGGTCGAGTCCCTGCACATAGGTTCAAGTCCCAATTTGTGGTAAATGGTTTCACAACCCAGGGATTGAACCCAGGTCTCCCATATTGCAGGCGGATTCTTTACCAGCTGAACTACCAGTGAAGCCCAAGAATACTGGAGTGGGTAGCCTATTCCTTCTCCAGTGGATCTTCCCAACCCAGGAATCGAACCAGGTCTCCTGCATTGCAGGTGGATTCTTTACTAGCTGAGTTACCAGGAAAGCTCCTTATTTATTAAAAAAAAACACACAAAACCATATAAGCAAAGTCACCGATCTCAAACTTCCTCCAAAGACGGCAGTCTTTCCCTTACACGCAGTATAATCATCGGTTCCTTAGCCACTGTGAACTGTCTCACAGGCTAAGTGCTGAGCTCTCAGGCTGAGTGATGCAACCGGTCCTGCCATCCTTTCAACAATCCTGAACGCTGTGATGGGGTGGTGAAACTTACCTTCTTGAAAGGAACCACATGCCAGTTGGCCAGATCCCCACGCCATTCCTCAGTCTCCCCTGCGAGGCACCCAGGCACTCTGTGCACTTACAGCCACGCCCTAGACCAAGAATATTCTTTAGTTTCCAGGTTTCCTTGCCTCCTGCAGCAAGTTGTGACAGTCACAGCCATCAGCTGGTACTCACCCCTTTGCCCTCTGTGCTATGCCAACCTTGGCTTTAGATAGCTTTATGAAAGCAACGGGCATCATGTCTGGCTGAAACCTTCTGCAGAGGAAAGAAGGTAATTACCCAGGCACTTCACTCTCATTCTCTTAAAGAAGGAGCTCTTCTGCAGTGTCCAGGGACCCCCTAGTTTCCTGCAAAGGGCCAGGGGTTTGGGTGATAAGAGAGCCCTCTCACAGGAAATGTGTTTGCCCAATGCCTTCCAGTGGCTTTTATCCTAAAGTTGGATCCGTTGGTGCTGACTCATCTTTCCCTTGAGGCACCGATACTCAGTATTAGGCCAAGGCAGCTGCAGAGAAATCCTGGTGGGGCCTGGAGCTTTCTCTCTTCTTCTGGGGATCCTGCCCCGGCCCACACCTGCCTGCCAGTCTTAGCTTTCCTCAGTGTCTGTGTAGCTCAGCTCTGGGCTTTTGACTTTTTGTTTCTGGATGCTAGTGAATATCTGTTACTGATTTCCCCTCTCCTCATCTTTGTGTGCTGTCTTCAGCCCTTCTTTCTGGGACCTGCTTCACCTCTGCTCCAGGGTCTGGGTAATTCCCCTTCTAATTCAATTAGATGACCTGATTCTTTCCCACTTCCTCTTTCCTTCCATTGTTATGCAGGCACGAAGAGCTGGATTAGTTAGCCGGGTGACTCCACAGCTCTCTTCCGGGTTCTGCCTCTGCCCTTGAGGTCTCACTTCCAACAAGCCCCACACCCCCTCCACACTATCTTCCCACTTGCAAAATCTGGAACAAAGGAGCTGGGAGTGTGGGAGAAATGAACAAGGGGGCTTCGGCTGAGGCAGGGGAGAGGAGGAAAAAGTTGCCCTCTTAGGACCCCTGGCTGGATATGAAAATGAAACTGGCAAAGACAGGTTAACAAGAAAACTGCATACAACTTTTAACACATTTTTATTTAATTCATCGAGTGAATGAAGATGTGATCAGAGCAGGAAGCTTTTCCATCTCTTAAGCAAATAATGAATGTGTGAAGAATTGACAAGACTGAGGGTTTGCGCTAGGAGTAGTAAATGTCCAAGAAGTAACTAGGAAGATACGGGTTAGCTTAACACAGTTTGTTTATATAGCTTCTGCCCCAAATTCACTGTTCCTGGCAACAAGAAAGTTCTCCTTCCTCCTGGTTTTGGGAGGGTACTTTCACAAGGGAGTTTTATGACCTGTTTCAGGGAAGAAGGGCAGGGAGGTTAGAATGACCATCCTGCTTCTGCCACTTTTTAGTATTATTTTATTTTTAAAAATTTTATTGTCTTTTTAAATTATTACTTTATTTTTAAACTTTGGCTGCATCAAGAAGTATGAGGGCTCTTAGTTCTCTAATCAGAGATCAAACCTGAGCCCCCTGCAGTGGAAACACAGAGTCTTAACCACTGGACGGTCAGGGAAGTCCCTCTGCTGCTTTTTAAAATTCCTTCCAATTAAGGTATTTAATATGCCAAGGTGTCATATTTTGGAGTGGCATGTCTTGAACCTCATTGGCATCTGGTTACCATTTCCTCAGATGAACGGGAGATTCTGATATTACAAAGTAACACACGCCAAGAGATTATATATAGGAAGAAAACAGTAGTGTTGGGAAGAAATAATTCGGTTCAGGAAAATGAATTGGAAGACAATTTATATAAAACATCCATCTGGGACTATGTTCTTAAGTGATTATCCTTCTGGGGGGACACACCCTTTTGAAAATCCGACGAATGATTCAGAATCCTATCCCTAGGAAAACACATAAACACGGAAACCAAACCTTAGGGGCTCATTGCCTTCTTGGATCCTGGAGGCACAGGATAAGTGTGTAATCAGGCCTTTCCTTCTTTGTAAATCCCATCCAGAGTTCAGCGTAGTTTGGAGAAAGCATTCATTTGTTCATTCATTCAACAAGTAACTCTTTGAGAAACTTCCAACTGTCAGACCCCATGCTGGGCCACATTGTGAGGCAGAAAGAGGTGAATCGGACACAGTGCCTGCTCCTGCGGCGTTCATGGTCTGGCGGGGGAGACCTACAGAGAGCAGACAATGAGGGCACAGTGGTGGAAGAGGCAGCCCAGGGAATGGTGGGAGCAGAGAGGGAGGGGGCAGAACCGCTTCCCACACTCCCCTCTTTCCACAGCAGTCGGTTCCTACACCTCTGACTACAAAGCAAAGCGGGTTTAGAAAGCCCAAGTGTAGCCTGAGGAGTTAACTGAGCTCTTACTCCTCCCCCCCCCCCTCACCCCAGCCAGCATTCACACCTCCACTGCAATGGACCCCTTTTCCTCTCTCCTCACAGACCCCCTGGGTGCTGTCCATTCACAGCCACCCCACCCCCACCTACCCAATCTGGGGATGTTCTCAGCTCCCCAGGCCGATTTTTAAGTAAGTAGCCAGCCCCCCATCACACTTCCTCCTTTCTTTGCTTAAAGCCTATTCATTTTACTAGTTGAGCTGCAGGGAAACGAGGAATAACAAAAATAACCTACTTTAAGGAAGTTACAGATTTGCAAGAAACCTGGGGAGTCCTGGTATGAGCTGGTCTTTATTCATATGACTGAGGGCTGGGCAGGGCTGGGCTGGACCTAGCCCGGCTTCCTCTCAAGTCTTCCCTTAAGTCTCCATTCTTGGAATCCTAGGGAAAAGCCACTTGCTACAACTTTGGGTGTCAACCATCCTACCTGTCTCGGTTGGATGCTAGGCTGCTCTGCTTATTCTGGTTGCTTCCCTATCACACCTCTGGCTACTGTCCCCCAAGCACCCCTTGGAAGGGTGTGGCTGCCCCTCTTCTCTTCCTGCTTTTAGCTCTTGACTCCTGAAGGAGAAGGTCCCCTTCCTCTTCGGTATCTGAAGAGCCTTTGCCGGGGCTTCAGGCCCTCTTGGCCGGAGTAGTTTTCACCACTTGCGGAAGCTCCTCCAACTTGGAGACCTGGAAGTCTTACTGTATTGTGCATTTGTTTCTAGACTATTTGAGTCTATTTTAGAAAATGAACAAGTTTATAGTTTTGTAAAATGAAGGCAAAACCCTATATAGATTTGTGAAGTAAAGATAGTAAGTACAGGGACTTCTCTGGTAGTCCAGTAGTTAAGACTCTGTACTTCCAATGCAGGGGACACAGGTTTGCTACCTAGTGGGGAACAAAGATCCCACATGCTGAGTGGCACAACCTCAAAAACAAAACAAACAAACCTCATGACAAGCCTATACCAATTTTTTTAAAAAGATAGTAAGTACAAGGTGTGTGAGTTTAAACACAGAGAGGAGAGATGGAGGGACCAAGAAATACTTAGTATTATGTGCATGTGTGCTAAATTGTTTCAGTCTGTCTGACTCTCTGCAACCCCCATGGACTGTAGCCTGCCAGGCTCCTCTGACCATGGGATTCTCCAGGCAAGAATACTGGAGTAGGCTGCCATGTCCTCTTCCAGGGGATTTTCTTGATTCAGGGATTGAACCTGCATCTCTTACGTCTCCTGCATTGGCAGGGGGATTCTTAACCACAAATGCCACCCGGAAAGCCCAACTAATATTTTTGAGGTACTAAATATACATGAGGTACTGGAATTCTAAGTATTCATGATACCCTAAATATATAAGGCACTAAATATTCATGCATGAAATCTTAATAAAGAAGATAGCAACCACTGCGGCTCCATCCTCTCCAAAATATATAAATAAAACTCATAACTGCTCAGCTGACTAATTGGTGAACAAAATCCATGGCCAAGGGTATTGCTGTGGGCATTTCTTTGACATTTGTTTATTGATGAGGAAATTTCCATCCATAGACATACCTTTGCTCAAACCTCAAAACTCTGGTCTGTAACTCACCATTAGCAGGGAAGGCTGATGCAACCAAGGGAAAATACACAGGCCCTGTGTTTGCCCAAGATTCAAATTCTCCCAAGATTCAAATTCTCTCATGTTTCTACCTCTTTGCTTCCTATTTTAAATGTGACAACTGACTCTAACTCTTTCCCCTTGCTTTTCCGTATGTATTTTTCCTTGGTTCAATAAAGCATGCAATCCAAGCATTTAATCACATGGCCTCTGAGATAACTGGCCTGATACTGTCCTTACAGGTTCCCATTCAATCATCATGAAGCAGCTACTCTCATACCCCTTGTTTCTCCAAATCCTATGCAGCTGGAAACTCAGCAATTCCACCCCTGCACACAATTTTGCCCTCCTCTTTTATTCTTCTCCTCAAACACTGTCCTCAATGCCATTTCAAGTCCTTCCCGCTGACCCCTACAACAGCCTGAGGAATCTGTAGACTAGGTTGCACATCAACACAAGTCCTGTCTTCCAAAGGCAAGGCTAAGGCCCCCACATCTGGGACTACAAAACTCATTCTCTCAACTCCAGGTGAGCCTTCACTACTCCTGCTTTGGTTTGTTGCTATTGTTCATTTTTTGTTTCTTCTCTGAACGTTAAGGGCTCCTCTTCTGTAAAATCCTTGAAGGCAAGGACTGCTTTCATCTCTGCTATCCTAGCTCCTACTACAGGGCCTAAGACATTTCAGCTACTCTGTGACTATTTAACTAAGCATTTGTTAATTAACCATTTTATCCATTCATCTGGACAGTTCAGTCCCTTGTATCTAATCCATGACCAAGTGCTAGCAACTCAACCAAAATTGTTCTTAAATTTGCTTCTCTTGATCTCTATTGTTGGCACCACATCTTCATTTAAGCCATATTATCTAGATATTTTTTTCTAGCTGGGAATATATTGTAGCTTCCCAGCTTTCTCTAAAACTCCCTAACATTTCTCCACTCAGCTGATAAAATAATGAGAGAGAAAGAAGGAAGGAAGGAAGGAAGGGAGAAAATGACCAATCTCATAAATCTGGAAATCTTGAAACCTGGCATATTCCAGGCAAATTTCCCATTCATGGAAGAAATGTGTCTGTGACCTCACAAACATATTTCTTCTTTTAAAAAGAAATTAATTGGCTTTCTACGCTTTCTTTCACACTTGCAGTCAGTTGCAAATAGCTGAGAGCCAACTAAAACCAGTAATAGGGAAAAATGGAGCTAGTAGCTCAAACAATTATGAAGTATTGCTGGTCCTGGCTTGAGGTCAATCTGAACCCACAGGGATTTTGTGGGTTTTGTTTCTGCTTCTTTGTCTTTTGTTGGCCTCATGGCATGTAGAACCTTTGTTCCTAGACCAGGGATTGAACCCCTGCAGTGGAAGTGTGGTGTCTTAACCACTGGACCACCAGGGAAGTCCTGGACCCAGAGTTTCAACTGATGTTCTTTCTCCTTCGATTCCCCCTGCTCTTAGCACTCTTTTCTTCTGCATTTGGTTTCATTTTTTAACCTACTCCTTCACACAATGGAAGAGAGCTCTGGCTTTACTTATTTTATATCTAGAGTTCCAGAGGAAAAACGACCCTTTCCACATACAAATTATAAAGGTGACATTGGTCCAGTTAAAGCCACCTGCTCTTCCCTGAATGAATCATATTTATGACTGTGGTCAGGGAGGTGCAGAGCTCTGATTGGCTAGGCCCCAACTCATGCCTGTGAGATAAGAGCAAAGCTCCCCCAAAGCAGTCCCACCAGGCCCTTGTAGAGTAAGGGGTCAGGGCTTCTAAAAGAAAAGTGGGGACAGATCCACTAGAGGTCCAGGCTTCTTTCTGCAGACTCTGTATGGGGAGAGATTTCATGTGTGCCTAACTCCTTCTTGCCTCTGTTCGCTGAAATGGGTGCTCTTTCCTCTGCCTTGGATGCTCTCCCCACCTCTTTGCCACCCACATCCTATGTGACTTCTTTTTTTTTTTTTCACTTGAAGTATAGTTGATTTACAATGTTGTGCCAATCTCTGCTGTATAGCAAAGGGATTCAATTATATACATATAGACATTCTTTTTAAAATATTCTTTCTCATAATTGTCTATCACAGGGTATTGAATATAATTCCCTGTGCTATACATTAGGGCCTTTTGTTTGTTTGTTTGTTTGTTTTGTTTTCTGCACTGAAAGGTATGTGGAACTTCTCCAACCAGGGAACAAACTCCCTGCAGTGGAAGCAGGGAGTCTCAACCACTGAACCACCAGGGAAGTCCCAGGACCTTGCTGTTTATGTTCTAAAGGTGACAGTTTGCATCTACCAACTCTAAACTGGAAGGCCATTGCTCCCCCTGCCCCGACCCTTGGCAATCTCAAGTATGTTCTGTATGTCTCTGAGTCCTTTTTGTGGATAGGTTCATTCGCTAGACTATACATGTAAGTGACATCACATGGTGTTTGTCTTTCTCTTTCTGACTTGCTTCACTTAGTATGATAATCTCTAGCTGCATCCCACGTGGTTGACTTCTATTTGGATGTTAGGTCTCAGCTTAAACATCTGAGAAATGCCACCCCTGACCCCACACATTGTTATATATATTGCTGACATTCTCATAGCAATTTTGTCATTCAAAAATAGTTTTTTATTTAATTTCATACTGGTTGAAAGTCTGTCTCCCTCAGTAGGCTGTAAACTCCACCAGGGCAAGGATTCCCTCAGCTTTAGCTCTTAGTTTTGCTCTTGGTTGCATACTTAGCTCCTAGTTTGGTTGCCTATGGTAGGTATTCACTCCTTATTTATCCAGAAAAATAAATAAATAAAAGGAGGTGGTAGGTGCTAAAGATTCAGGTAAATAAGATATGTATCCCTGGATTCAGGGCTTCCCAGATGGCTCAGTGGTAAAGAATCTGCCTGACAATGCAGGAGACACAGGAGACTTGGATTCGATCCATGGGTTGGGAAGAGTCCCTGGAGGAAGAAATGGCAATCTATTCCACTACTCTTGCCTGGGAAATCCTGTGCACAGAGGAGCCTGTCTGGCAGTCCATGGGGTCACAAACAGTGAGATACGTGTTTGACTCTTGGCAACCCCATGAACTGCAGCACACCAGGCCTCCCTGTTCCTCATCATCACTTCTATACTTGCATTAGACCAGTAATTTTCAAACTGCAAGACTCAATGGATAGTAAAATTAACTCAGTGGATTGCAACTACAATTCTTACAACATGAACTAGTATAACATAGAAAATAGAAATGGCCTAGAAAACATCAGACATGATGTTGCATCTCACATGAAGTGTGTTATTCCATCACATTCTTATTTCATTATAAATATTACAAATACACATATAAATACATCCCTCCTTATGTACTTACTGGGTTGCACTACAACGCATCTTTTACTGTAGGTTGGGTCAAAAAGTTTTGGAACCTCTGCATGAAGCTGCTTGGATTAAAGTATGATAAGATACTATCTTTCCAGTTCAGAGCAGTCCAGACCTCCAGATATTAAGTTATGTCATCTTTGGAAAATAACACCTGGGAAGCTCATTCTCATTCAAAAATCCAGAGTGGAAGTAGAGACACAATTTCAGGATGCTCTTGCAGGGTGAACTCTGGGTTTCTGTGCTTTGATTGGCTTGTGTTACATCCTCAAGCCATTTAATCATATGTACAATTAAGTGTGTTTTCTCTATTCTTTCTTTTTCAAATAACAGATGACTTAATGTTTTTCAAAGCTGAATAAAAATAAAAAAAAACTTTTTCCCATTGGCATGTATGGTTGGGCCATAAATTGCATATTCCTAGAATTCACTGAATTAATTAACAACCTGGAGAAATAGAACTCAGGGAGGCTAGAGTGGTGTGAGTATAGTGTAGAAGGAACTGGGGCTATTGTCCTGAACAGACAGGGTTTGAATCCCTGTTTCATGACTTGCTATGTGGATTCAGGTGAAGGGATCTAATACATATTTGCTGAAGACTCATTGAGAGGGAGGCCCTGTGTCAACTGTGGGAAGTATAGAAATAAACACCATGGGCTTCCTAGGTGGCTCAGTGGTAAAGAATCTACTTGCCAATGCAGGAGACACAGGTTTGACCCCTGATCTAGGAAGATCCCACGTACCACAGGGCAACTAAGTCCTTGGGCCACAATTATTGAGTCTGTGCACTATAGCCCGGGAGCCAGAACTACTGAGCCCATGTACCACAATTACTGAAACATGTGTGACCGAGAGCCAGTGCTCCGCAACAAGAAAAGCCACTGCAAGAAGAAGCCTGCACACGGCAACAAAGGATAGCTCCCATTCACCACAACTAGAGAAAGCCTGCATGCATCAACAAAGATCCAGTGCAACCAAAAATGAATAACTCTTAAACAAAGAAAACAAAACACTTATGCTGAAGCTGAAGCTCCAATACTTTGGCCACCTGATGTGAAGAGCTGACTCATTGGAAGACTCTGATGCTGGGAAAGACCGAGGGTAGGAGGAGAAGGGGGCAACAGAGGGTGAGATGGTTGGATGGCATCAGTGACTCAGTGGATGTGAGTTTGAGCAAACTCCAGGAGATACTGAAAGACAGGGAAGCCTGGTGTGCTGCAGTCCACGGGATCACAAAGAGTCAGACATGACAACAATATCATATCCTGTCTCCAAGGAATTTATAATCTGTAGGAAATACAAGTACACTTGAGCCTCAGTTTTCTCATCTGGAAAATGTATATAATAATAAGCTTTCATTTCATCTGTTAGGAACATTAAATGAGTGAATTCAGATACTTAGTTTGGTGCTAATAGTAGAGTGGCACTCGATAAATGTTTTCTATTCAATTTTATAAAATGAAAAAAAAAGACACTCTTCTTCAGTGTTTAAGACTGAAAGTCAAAAGCTGCAAGTCAGATGCAGTTCTGAAAAGCTAGATATGGAAATTTATAACTGAATAAAGGTCTGTGAATATAGATGAGATGTAGATATAGTTGTAGATGAAAGAAAGTCTGTGTAAATTCTGAATTATTTTAGTGTTTTTCCTTTGGGTTATGTGTTTCCTCTGAGGAGTTTTTCAAATTTGGGATTGTATCAGTAAGGTATAGTCTTGCTAGGTTTACTGCAATTACAAACAACTTCTAAATCACAGTGTCGAACATGGCAAAGGTTCATACCCAGTCTGCCTTGTCAGCTTTGCAGGGGAGCCATCCTTCAAGTGTTAGCTCCAAGATCCACAGCACTGATCCTTTCTTGTGGTACCTTTACATCAGCATGTGGAAAGGAGAAGATCTGGAGAAAAACACGCTCTGTGTCTTAAATGCTTCCACTTTGGGCTCCAAAATCACTGCAGGTGGTGATTGCAGCCATGAAATTAAAAGACGCTTACTCCTTGGAAGAAAAGTTATGACCAATCTAGACAGCATATTGAAAAGCACAGACATTACTTTGCCAACAAAGGTCCGTCTAGTCAAGGCTATGGTTTTTCCAGTAGTCATGTATGGATGTGAGAGTTGGACTGTGAAGAAAGCTGAGCACCAAAGAATTGATGCTTTTGAACTGTGGTGTTGGAGAAGACTCTTGAGAGTCCCCCGGACTGCAAGGAGATCCAACCAGTCCATTCTGAAGGAGATCAGCCCTGGGATTTCTTTGGAGGGAATGATGCTAAAGCTGAAACTCCATTACTTTGGCCACCTCATGTGAAGAGTTGACTCATTGGAAAAGACTCTGATGCTGGAAGGGATTGGGGACAGGAGGAGGAGGGGACGACAGAGGATGAGATGGCTGGATGGCATCACCAACTCAATGGATGTGAGTTTGAGTGAACTCTGGGAGTTGGTGATGGACGGGGAGGCATGGCGTGCTGCGATTCATGGGGTTGCAAAGAGTCAGACATGACTGAGCGACTGATCTGAACCGAACTGAACTGAGAGGCAGCAGATGCCACTTCTCATATTTCATTGGCCAAAGCAAGCCTTATGGATACATTCAGCTGTAAGGATTCCATCTAACTTCAGGGGAGTGAAGAAGTATAGTCCGCTCAAGGGCTCTGCAGGAGAAGAGAACTGGAAATGTTAGCAAGTGGTGGTAATCTCTACCAAGGGTCTCATACTGTTACCAAGGCTGTTGCCCCAGAATCATACACTTGTCCCTCTTTCAGATGGGAACCAATTACTCTTATTAAGCTTCAGGGAAAGAAAAAAACAAAACAGCCAAGGCAAGGGTCTTGTGGCAAGAGGGAGCATGGCTATTTGAAAAATCAAAAAGATTGGCAGGAGTGCAGGAAGCATGATATTGTTACCGAATTGGTGGACTAGACCAGTGCCAAGTTCCTAGCCCCTGCTGAGACCCCTTGTCTCAGATAGGGAAGTTCTTTTCCGATCAAATTTGCATATCCAACAAGGAAACCTATGCTGAGAAAGGATAGGTGCTGTGGATCTTGGAGCATCCAGGCTTCCTCCTTCAGAATTTAGAGATGGTAAGGGACTTGTTTTAGGGCTTTGTGTAAGGCTTTTCACCTTTAAGAGCTCAGATTTCTTCCTGTGTAAGATGAATAAGGTATACAATGTAAGTCTCCAGGCTCCAAGCTCTAATAAAATTCTAAGAGCCGCAGAGAGAAAAAAATAACTGTTAAAGCCTAATATGGTGGAAGATTTGACTTGCAATATATCTTGAGCCTCATTATATGCTCACTAGAATGCATTAGCATGCTCAGTGAAATAGCCATCAGGCCTTGACAGTTGACAATCACCATGACAACTACCAGAAAAGTCTCTAGCAGGACTGAAAAGGAGGGTTGCATCAATGCTAGGTCCCAACCACATCCCTGTTCTCCAATAACTCATGAATATTCCTCCCACTCTTCCCAAATCCCTCCCTTTTACTTTGACTCTTTAGTATGTATGATGTCTCCATCAGAACTGGGTTGAGAAGTTGATTTGCCAACTAGAATCCTGCTTCTCCACTCTCCATTGAGAGTAAAGATCCTGCTGTTCTAGTCTCGCCACAGGTTTCCTCATTGGATTGTGAATCTGATTGGAAAAAGAACCTCCCTGAGTCATGGGGTCTTGGCTGGGGCTAGAACCCTGGAGCTCGTCTAATCGACCAATTCAATAACAATATCAGGCTTCCAGCACTCCAGCCCACCTTTTTGATTTTTTAAATAGACATGCTCCCTTCTGCCACAGGACGCTTGCCTTGGCTGTTGTTTTTTTTCTCTCTCCGTAATTGTGACCCTTTGACTTTGCCAGGTCTTAGTTGTGGCATTCAGGATCTTCACTTGGGCATCTGGGCATCTAGTTCCCTGACCAGGGATTGAACCCAGCCCCTGACATTGGGAACATGAAGTCTTAGCCACTGGACCACGAGGCAAGTCCCTGATTATGACACTTTTGACTCCCACTCTTCGCTTAGTCTAATTTTCCTTCAGACTGAAGTAAGTTTGCCTTTCCTTAGGGAAAGTTTTGCTTTTTCTTCTCAGTCAATTCCTCTGGTATTACTTTCAAAGCGTCAGGTGCCCCTACCTACGGCATTTTGCTGTAATGTGCAGTTAATCATGTGACCGTTTCAGTAAAGACTGTTTCTTTCTCTGCTGCAGATGCCATAGGAATCATGTTGTTTTGTCCACTCCCATATCTCCATCATTTATCCAGTGCCTGGGGCTATTGCTAGTGAACAAGAAGTAAATATTCTCAAGAATCAGAGATTTTATTTATTTATTTTCCCCTCCAAAGAGTTGTGTATTATTGGAATTTGACATGACAAATACTTGCTGATTTCATTCTGGAAGTTGAATGAACTGGATGGAACATCCCTGAACCCTCTGAATGTGTAGGTCTTGATTCTTGTACATTTATCCACCTCTTGACCAATCTGGGGGATTGAGGACTCGAGGAGCCATTTCACATTTTGCTTTGGTCCCCACTCTTTCAGGGGGCTTCCTTGGTGGCTCAGAGGTTAAAGTGTCTGCCTGCAATGCAGGAGACCTGGGTTCGATGCCTGGGTTGGGAAGATCCCCTAGAGAAGGAAATGGCAACCCACTCCAGTATTCCTGCCAGGAGGATCCTATGGATGGAGAAGCCTGATGGGCTACAGTCCACGGGGTCGCAAAGAGTCAGACATGACTGAGCGACTTCACTTTCACTTTCTTTCCACCCTTTCAGATTGAGCAATCCAGGTTTCTGTTTTCCAGACCCATCCTGTACCTGCTAGCTTCCCCATTCATTTGCATAAGTATTTCCATACTACTCTAGACCTGTGAGCTGGGCTTGACTGAAGTATCAAAAGTTGCCATCTCTTCTACCTACATTTTGAAATAAAGACTTGATTAAGAAGCAGAAAGTAAAGTCAACTCTTTGGTTTGGGGTTTACTTGAAAAAAAGTCTCTGATGAAGCTCATCTTTTTAGCTAAAGAAATTCCCTTTGAAATTTGGGCTTTGTTGTGCAGATACTAGGCTCTGAGTGCTGTCAAAGGATCTGAATATAGGCTCTCCAATAAAATTTCAGTAATGGATTTATCAGGGTGAAAATGTAACCAGGCCCCTAGCCTGTCTGAGGCATTTCTGCTTCTGACACCTCTTTAATGGGCCAGAAAATTCTGGATTCCAGTTGTTTAAGTCAACAGATTATTTAAAACATTAATTACATTACATCCTTATTTATAAAAACAGGTTAAACTGCAGTTTCAAGTGGCTTGTCCACAACAAAAAACAGGGTAGAGCCTTTGTTGATAAATAACTCACATTCCACAAGGCAGAGTCACACCCAAACCTCTTGGGAATCAGGGCTACAATCTTTGATCTAGTTAACTCTACATACCAGAGCTAATTGGTTTTAGAAGTACCTGATTTTTTTTTTTTTTCAGCATTCAACTTATGTTTCTTTAGTGAATGGCACCATTCCAGACTTGCAAGTAAATAGATGATGAAAGTCGCTCAGTCGTGTCCGACTCTTTGTGACACCCTGGGCTATACAGTCCATAGAATTCTCCAGGCCACAATATTGGAGTGGGCAGCCTTTTCCTTCTTCAGGGGATCTTTCCAACCCAAGGATTGAACCCAGGTCTCCTGCATTGCAGGCAGATTCTTTACCAGCTGAGCCACAAGGGAAGCAAGTTATTAGAATTGAAGACGAATTGCACTTAAAATACAGTGTGATCAGACTTCTCGATTTGTGAGGCTGGTCCCTGAGTCTACTTCCTGTCCTTCTAGTGCCCTCATTGCCTCACAGGCTCCCTTACTAGGGCCCACCCCTTCCTTTCTTGTTTTTTGTCTCTCATTCCTCAGTGATAATCATATCCCTGACTAAATTATATCCCTTTTATATGATTTCTTTATATATATATTTATGTCTAACTATATAATAGGTTATATATGAGCATGATAAAAATTTCAAAGAGCATACAAGACAGTAACCGTAAGAACTAATTCTCCCTTCCACTCTTGTTTCCCAATCTCTAGTTCTCCTTTTCCAAGGCAACCACTGTTAGTTTCTTGTGTCTTTCTGATAATAATCTGTGCATATATAGACACTTGCAGACTTTCCTGTTCTGCATCTTGCCTACTTCATAAAATAGTATTTTAGAGATTGTTCTTGATCACTTCATATAGAAATGCTTCATTATTTTTGCAGTGGTATACTATCACATAAGTCAGTTATGACCTATGTATGTATGAGTGTGCTCACTGGTGTAACTGTTTTATTGAATTTCTGTTCAAAGCCTTATTTAGCTCTTTCTTACTTTGCTTTCTGGAAGCATGTGGGGTCTGGTTCCCCCTGAGTCCTCTCTGTCCCCACTGCCTTTCACTTTCTGTCCCCCTTCCTCCCATTGTTGGTGGCTCTGGTGAGTGTGTGTGTATTTGTTGGGGGAGGCTAGGTCTTTTGAAGTGGTCTTTGAAGGCAGTTGGGGAAGAGGAGGGAAGAGAGAGGCAGCATGCCAGGCACTGTGGGCAGGACAGGATGTTTGTGGCTTTATCGGCTCTCTCTGATATGCGAGACCAGCATCCATGCCTCCTCCTTCAGAATTTGGGGATGATAAATAACTTACAGGGCTTTGTGTAAGTCTTTTCACCTCTAAGGGCTTAGATTTCTCTCTGTGTAAGATGAGTATGGTATACAATGTAATTTCTGAGTTTCCCAAGCTCTAAGCTCTAAAATTCTAAGAAAATTAACTCTCAGATATTCTGCTGGTGGGAGTGTAAAGGGTACATTTCACAGAGAGGGTAATTTGGCAATATCCTTCAAAATTACAAATACCGATACCTATTGATCCAATAATTCTACTTCTAGGAATTTATTCTGTAGTTACATTTGCATATGTACAAAATGATATAGATTCAAGGTTGTTCATTACAGCATTATTTGTACATCAAAAGACTGGAAGTAGTCTAAAAATATCTATCAATAAGAGGCCAGATAAATATAGAGTATATCCTTACAATGGAACAAGAAAATAGAATGCAGATACAATGAAATATTGTATCACAACGAGAATGAGCAAAATACAGTTACATGCAGTAGTGTATGAATATCAAAACAATGCAGAGGAAATGTAGAGCAAAGAAGCCAAATTCAAAAGAAGCACACACTGTGTGAATCTATTTAATTAAAGTTCCAAAACAGGAAATAGGAATCTCTAGTGATAGAAGCTGGGACTGTAGTTAGCCCGGGAAAAGGGCAGTGATTGAAAAGGATCACAAGTGTGTTCTGAGATATTTTGTCGTTTTCTCTATTGATTTGAGAAGTTGTTACACAGGTGTGTTCTTTTTTTTTCAGGTGTGTTCTGTTTGTGAAAACTTTATGATGTGGGCAGTTTGTTTTGTATTTTATATAGCAGTAAAATTGTAAAAGAATACATAAACTCTATAAGCGCTGATATGAAAAGACCTGCTAGATATGCGGAAAAAAAAAACAACAAGCATGAATCAAGTACTTCCATAGGTGTGAAAACATGGAGTATACCTGTACTTGTTTATATATTCATGCAATACTTTCAGAAAGATGTTCAAGAAACTGACAACTTTGGTTGTGTGTGAAGAGAGATTCATAGCCGAAAGAGACTTCTGTGTATTCTGTTGTACATTATAAAATGTATAAACTTCCATTGTATTATAAAATGAAAAGCACTCAAATTCTAAAAAGAAAAATAAATTTTTGTGAGCCTAAGAAATACTCAGAAGTAAGGAAGTACTCATAAGCAAGAAGAAAGAAAATACGGGTGAAACACTTCCCAAAACACCAAAAGATTATATACTGAACATATAACTCAATACTCAGTAGTGGGGAAGTGGGGGTCATGTAGGACATTTGAATCTTCTAAAATCTGGAGAGAACCTTTTCTTTAGATTCACAACTTTAATCATGATTTAAAAACTAGTCACACGTTGCTTTTTTCCTTTAAAGCTTTACTTATAAAAGGAGTAAGATAAAACATACAATGGTTTTAACAGTAAGATATCAAATATCTTTAAAGGAAAAGATAACTCCCTCCCACCTAACCCCTCTTCTTCAGTCCTCTGAACTATCCAGTGGTCACTTAGTTTAAAGTTTTCCACCCCTTTCTCTATGGCCACAGGAATATATCTATAAATGGTCAGCAATATACTAATAGGATCATAGCATTCTTTATCATTCTTCAGTTTGCATTTTCCACTTTAGCAATATATCATGGGCATCCGCATCCCTCTGGGTCAATACAGATAGGTGTAACTCATTTTCAATGCTGTAAAATATTGCATAGAAAGGAGATAGTACAATTGGTACGTGTACTCCACTACCAATGGACAATCACATTGTTCCTAGTTTGTGGTTCTTTTGCACTTCAAGTAACACAATAAGCATCTGTATTAATTTCCTTTGGCAACTTTAACAATTACCACAAACTGGGTGGCTTAAAACAACAGAAATTTATTCTCTCTACTTTCTGGAGTTCCAAAGTCTGAAATCAAGGTGTTAGCTCTGAAGATCTGTTCTGTGGTCTTCTCCTCGCTTACGGAAGCTGCCAGCAATCCTTGGCATGCTTTAGCTTCTATGTGCATTACTCCAATTCTGCCTCATTCTTTACATCCCCTTTATCTCCCTGTCTCTATCTCAAATCTTTCTCTTTCTCTTGAAAGGATGACTGTCATTGAATTTAGGACCCACCCCCAAATGTGGATGATCTCATTTCGAGATCCTTAACTCCTTAATTGGAGAAGGCAGTGGCACTCCACTCCAGTACTCTTGCCTGGAAAATCCCATGGACAGAGAAGCCTGGTAGGCTGCAGTCCATGGAATCCCTAAGAGTCAGACACGACTGAGCGACTTCATTTTCACTTTTCACATTCATGCACTGGAGAAGGAAATGGCAACCTACTCCAGTGTTCTTGCCTGGAGAATCCCAGGGACGGAGGAGCCTGGTGGGCTGCCATCTATGGGGTCGCACAGAGTTGGACACAACTGAAGCGACTTAGCAGCAGCAGCAGCAGCACCTCCTTAATTACATCTGTAAAGATCCTTTCTCCAGAAAGGCTATGTTCCCAGGTTCCTGCGGACAAACCTTTCGGAGGGCCAACATTTAACCTGCCACAGCATCCTTGTAACTAGTGTTTTAATTTTTCAATAGGGTGGAGTTCATGTATTTCTTGGTCCTTGAATAAGTATATGTATTTAAATTTTAATAGATTACTCCTAGAAAGTTTGTGGCAATTTACAGTCCCATCAGAGCTTGTTTCCCCAAATAGTATTGATTGGTCTTGTTAATGTTGGCCAATCTAATGAGTGAAAAATGGATTACTGTTTTAATTTGCTTTACCATGAATATTAGTGAAATAAGCATCTTTTTAATGACTCATTTGGATCTTCTCATCCATTAATTGCCTGCTTATACATGTTGCCTGTATTATAAAAACACTTTCCTGATAGCTCAGTTGGTAAAGAATCTGCCAAAGATGAGGAGATCCTGGTTTGATCCTGGGTTGGGAAGATCCCCTAGAGAAGGGAAAGGCTACCCACTCCAGTATTCTGGACTAGAGAATTCCATGGGCTGTATAGTCCATGGGGTCGCAAAGACAGGACTGAGCAACTTTCACTTCACTTCAAGTGGACTTTTAAAAAGCCAAATTTTCTTTTATTTAAAGTCACTCAGTCGTGTCCAACTCTTTGTGACCCCATGGACTATACAGCCCATGGAATTCTCTAGGCCAGAATACTGGAGTGGGTAGCCTTTCCCTTCTCCAGGGGATCTTCCCAACTAAAGGATCGAACCCAGGTCTCCTGCATTGCAGGCGGATTCTTGACCAGCAGAGCCACAAAAGAAGGCCAAGAACACTGGAATGGGTAGCCTATCCACTTAGAGTGACTCACCTATGTTAGAGATATAGTGTGTTTGCCGTGTTTGGCACAGTTCTACTCCCATCTATTTATTTCTTTTATAAAGAACTTGTCTTAGTGTGATGTCATGCAAAACTTGCAAAGTATTTAGATGTTTTTTTTGGGGGAATGAGTCTGGGCTTCCTGTCTTAACGTTTCCCCTCACTAAAGTTATATTACTATTCTTTAAAAAAAAATTTCTTGTCTGTTTTGTATATTTCTGTCTATCTCTTCTGGAACCTAATTTTGGAATATGGTATGGCTCTAGATTTGACTACTTATGAAGGAATCAAATCAGGATTACTGATCAAATATTCTTTTATCACTGGCTTATATGTTACCTTTGCTTTAATATTAGGTTTACTTGAGATTTCATCCCAGACTACTGGACTGTTTACCTGAGCTATTATTACACAACTTTACAACAGAGTACCTTTACAGTAAGTTAAAATTTTGGTTTTCAGTAAGAGAAATTCAAGTGAGCCATTAAGAAAGAGAACCATGAAATTTCCCAGTTGAGGTCAAAAGATAACAAGAGATAAGGTATGCGAAGAGAGCTGGGTAAACTGTAAGGCTTTGCAGATAAACGTTGGTTGTTATCGCAAAAAATGAGCACACAGAAAAAGAATCTTGGGCTTGAAAGGCTGAACTTTTGCTTTGATGGCCAATGCAGGGATTGAAGGGTCATCGGCTGGGAGGCCGACCTAACATCCCCACCCGTAGAACAGGAGTGATAGAGCCGGAGAAGGAAAAGCAAAGTGCGTACCCAGGAACCTAGCAATCGGTTCAAAGTCGCAGAACTGGGGCCAGCGATTGAGAAGAGAAAGCCGGCAAGTAAACGTAGGAACAGAGGAATCTCTCGGAGGTGGCTGCGAAGGTCGAGGCAGGTGCTGGGTCTCTCCTGAAAGTAGCTTGCTGGCAATTCCCGATCGCAAGTCCTCCCAGAGCCGCAAAGAGTACTGCCACAGAACACCACAGCCACAGGGCGGGCAGCCGTGGAGAAAGAGGAGCGGGTTCCGCCTAACTCTCCTCCCAGCTGGGACCGGCGCGGCCCGGCCCGGCCCGCAGATCGGGGATTGGCCGTAGCGGCCGCGGGGCGGGGCGAGGGCTGCTGGGAGGTGGGGCGGGGAGGCGAGCGCGCGCGCGGGCACGGCGACGGCGCGCGCGTGCTCCGTCGGTCGGTACGGCGGCGGCGGAGCTTGCCATGGCAGTGGGCGGCGGGCTGGTGTAGCGCCGCGCGGGGCAGGCGGTCGGCGATTGAGAGAGACGGGGATGGGGGTGCCGCAGCTGGAAGGTTGCGGCGGCCTGGTCTGCTGAACGCGCACCAGGAGCTGAGAGCGGGCGGCGGCGACGGCGGAGCGCTGAGCAGGTGAGTGCAGCGGCGCGGGACCCGGATGCGGCACGGCTGAGGCGCGGCGCGGTCGCGGCGGGCCTCGGAGGTGCCCCCGCGCGGGCCACGGGCGCGCTCTTGCCCGCCACAGCCTGGGGCGCCGGCGACTGGGGTGCCCGCGCCACGCTTCCTGCTGGCGCCGAGGACACCCGCTCGCCGGCCCGAGGGGGCGCCTGGCTCGCCTGCGGCCTCCCGGGCTCTCCAAGGTGAGCGGCGCTCCCCGGCCTCTGGGCGGCAGAGACGGGGCCGGGCGCCCCGGTACCGGCGGTTTGAGTCGCTTTGATGAGGGGCGTCTGCGGAGAGGCGGCGTCCTCTTTCCCTGCGTCTCTGCGGACACCAGCGAGCTGCCGACTCTCAGATGCCTTTTTGCGCAGTGTATTTTAGGGCTGGGGATCCTGGACTGTTGGGATAGGGTCGTGTTTTCAGATCCCAGAGCCTCTGGTGACCAGTCCTGGGGCCTTGAATCTGAGTATCCGGATTTGTTAGAGGGAATGATTACACGTACTTCACCCGGGTTGTTGTGAAGCTAGCACAGGGTGATATGCGTGACCGAACTGGGAGTGCTGGATCAGTGGGTGGCTATCAGGAGTAACTCTGCTGAAGCATCTTACCTTGTTAACTGTTCCTGATACCTGGTTGCTGGTGTACTTTTGGGGGCACGCTTATTTCTGAAGAGCTTTGATGTTGCAGTAACCTCTACTGAAGCTGCTTAATGTTAGAGCCTGTTATCTCAATAGTGTCTAAGATCATGGAGTCTCTCTCCTTTATTTTTTGCGAAGGCTTTCTTAGAATACCTGGCTCAGGTACTGAATGGGAATTGCTGCTGAAATAAAACTGAGCGAATTTACCATTCTCTTCGGAGGCAAGATGGTGGGATGCATTAAACTTGAAGTGCTTTGCTGTTTAAAATCTTAAGTGCCACTTAAACTCTGTCACTTGTTACAGAGTATAAACAGAAGAATATGGAAACAGACTTCTTTTTCTGCATTGCTACATACACGAAGGGAGTGACAAGTGGTTTTGTAAACATCATTGTGGGCAGTGTTACTGTCTGGTGAAGTCATCATAATTAAATTAGATGAGTACTTATTTTGAAGCACTGAATGGATGTTTGAAAATATGAGTCCTAATAAAATCATCGCCAACGAGTCAGAATTCTCAGCAGTTTATTAATCATTTGGGGATTTTTAGGTTACACTGTTAAGATTTTTATGGTAAAAGAACTCCTTAAGTCATGATAATGTAGAATCGGAGAGGGTGGTCGGGATAAAGATCTTAACTTAGTTTCAGAAGGCAAGTGTGGAACAAAGTTAAAATCTTAAACTTTAGAACTAAAATTGTATTCGCCAAAGCAAAAGTGGTTGAAACCGAAAACTTTGTTGTACAATCTCTGATTCCCATCCTGAGGGTCTTCTGCCTTCAGAGAGTTTTTTAGAGGTGGAGAAAATTGAGTTGGGTTTTGATTTATTTCCATCTTGCCCCTCCTGTCTGTATTTCCTACTTTTCTTAGAGACTGTCCGGAAAGGTTTTTGATTCAGCTTGCTTTGTGACTGTAAACAAAATATATATAAAAAATTAAAATTAACCTTGTAATCTAAATTATGTACTTACTTGTAGTCTAATTGTTCTTCCTAAATTAAGACCTTCCCTGTTTCACTGATGAACCAACAGTAAAAAGCACTACTAGTCACTGCGAAAAAGTCGAAAGTCATATCTTGGTTCTTAGAGCTGATTATTGTTTAGTCGCTAAGTTGACTTTTTGTGACCCTTTGGACTGTAGCCCGCCAGACTCTTCTATCCCTGGGGTTTTCCGGGTAAAAATACTAGAGTAGGTTGCCATTTCTTTCTCCAGGGTATCTTCTCAACCCAGGGACTGAACCGGCGTCTCCTGCATTGGCAGAGGTTGACAGATGAATTCTTTACCACTGAGCCACCAGGGAAGACTGGTTCTGGGTCTCAAATACCTGGGACTTTGGGATGCCACCTGTCTTCTTGGGCCTCAGTTTTTGTTTACAGAATTTGAGAGTCTCTGTGTTGGGAGGGTTGTGGTTCATTAGAGAATCATTATATAAAGGAACCTTCCAGGATACTACATTTTTATGGTTTTCTTTCTCTTCATCTCTTCTGTTGACTTTTTCTTCTCTTACTGAATTCTGAACATCCTAATGCCTCAGGGCATCCAAGCCCATCTCTCTTCTTTTTCCACTTCTCTGTGGGTGATCTCATCCTGTCTGGTGGTTTAAATACTACCACTGTCCACGGGGTCACAAAGAGTTGGACACGACTGAGCGACTTCACCTCACCTCACCTCACTGTGCTGTGGACTCCAGATTTTTATCTCCAGCCCTGACCTTCAGATTTCTTCTACCTGCCTATATATCTTCACTCCATTTGTCTGTCTTAAACTTGATGTGTTCAAAGTGGAGCTCTTGATTTTCATTCTTCAATCTATTCCTTCTCCAGCAGTCTGGATTTCATAAGAGCACCCGTCTGCCCCCTCTTCCATCTACTTAAGTGAAAAATCTGGTGGTCATTCTTTCTTTTCTTCCTTAAATTTTGGCTACCCTGAGTCTTTGTTGTGGCTCAAAGGCTTCTCTAATTGTAGCTCTCTAGTTGCAGCATGATGATTTAGTTGCCCTGAAACATGTGGAATCTTTGTTCCCTGCCCAGGGATTGAACCTGTATCCCCTGAATTGGAAAGCAGAGTCTTAACCACTGGACCACCCTGGTGGTCATCCTTTTGTGTTTTTAAATTAAAAAAAATTTTTTTTTAAAATTGAGTTATGGTCATCCTTAATTCATCACTTTGCCTTACTGCTCCTCCACCACCCAGAGCAAACTCTGTTGATTTTGCCTCCAAGATATATTTATTTTATTTTTATTTATTTTTAAAAAATGAAGCCAACTCTATTTTATTGATTTTTATTAATTTATTTTTGGCTGCACTGGATCTTCATTGCTTTGCTTGGTAGTTCCGGTGAGCGGGGGCTTGTCTTTGTTGTGGTGCTCGGCCTTCTTATTACGGTGGTTTCTCTTGTTGTGGAGCATGGGCTCTAGGTACATGAGCTTCAGCAGTTGTAGCTTGGAATCCTCCCAGACCAGAAATCGAACCCGTGTCCTCTGTATTGGCCGGCAGACTGTTATCCATTGGGCTGCCAGGGAAGTCCATGTTTATTTTTATTGCTACCACTCCAGTTCTTCCTGGTTAGTAGCTTCCTAACTGGTCTCCTTGCCCCTGACCTTGTTCTCCTACAGTCCATTTGCAGACAGCAGTCAGAGTGAACTTTCCTTACTTTCCTACTCCAGTGACTTATTACACTAAAAAGTAAGCCCAAACTCTTTTCCTGCGTTATCAACTAATTTTCTTATTTCCTTGTTCATTTGTTTGTGGTCTTTTCTCTCCAACATATTATATGCTCTCTGATGGAAGGAACTTTTTCTTCCCTGAGGTTTTCTCAGTAAGCAGAACAATATCTGGAAAATTTAACTACTATTGAATGGATGAATGTATGAATGAAATACATTATAAAATCTTCTAATTCGAAGTATAACATGTGTTGAACTCACGATCTTTTTTTTGTTGTTTTTGTTCCAGGTTTGTGCAAATGAGGAAGTAATCACAGGGCCTAGAATTATTCTATTAGGTATCCTTCTCTCAGTCTTCATTAAGATACTGCACCTCCTGAAAAGACTAAGCATTTAGACGTCAAGCCATTGATAGCAAGAACAAACGTGGATTTTGTCCATTGTATACTGGATCATTAGTATTTTTGTGAATAAGAAACCAAGCAAGCTTTTCAGCCTTGTTTTGTTCTTTAGAAGCATTAAATTTTGGTCTTGACTGGGGAGAACTTGTTCTGTAGAATGTGGTACTTTAATCCAGTATTGCATACCAGATTGTATAGGGTAGCAGTTGAAACTTTTAGAGAACAGGCATTTTTGTTTCAGTTGCATTATATATATATTTTTGGAATGTGAGACTCCCCCTACTCTGCCTACGTGCATTTATGTGTTTCCTCTGAACTATTTGATTCAGTTGTATCCTAGCATATCTTGGAGATAAATCTCTATCATTTGTCTTCTGTTAACTGCTCACTTGCAAGCTTTGTCATGTTGTAGAAAGAGGCAAATATTAATAATTTAGGGTTTTCCCCCGCCTGAGACTGAAGCCCTTAAAACGGTCTAGCAGGTTTGTGAAGAAAGAAGGGTATGGAAAAATCAAAGTGTAGAATTCCATTGTCAGAGTAGATAATAGGAAAAAGATATGTTGGATAAGAAAATCCTAGACAAGAGGAATAATATTAAACACTTAGTAGAGAAAAAGAAAAGGAAGATAGAGGAGAGCATTATAGATTTTCAGGCTTGGGTGGGACAAATTCTCTTCTTACTTCTTTTACCTTCTCACCTACATCTCCAAACTTTGACACTTTGGATTATTTTTCCCTCTGCCTGCTCTGCATTCCCTAATTTGTATGGGCTATTTTTCTAAGGAATGTCTATGTATCTTTGGTAGTCTGGGACACTTTTTGTGAGAGGATACTAATTCTTTCTTGAAGAGGCCTTTCTACTGCTCATAATCAAGGTCTGACTCTCTGGATTTTCCAGCCACTTGGTCCAGCTTTACCTTTTGGAGTAACTCTAAACTGGTGTACTTCCTTTTTTAAAAAAATTAATTATATTTTTATTTGGCTGTGCTGGCTCTTAGTTGTGACATGTGGGACCTTTAACTGAAGCATGCAAACTTAGTTGAGGCATGTGGGATCTAATTCCCTGACCAGGGATTGAACCCAGGCCCCCTGCGTTGGGAACACGGAATGTTAGCCACTGGAGCAACAGGGAAGTGCCTGTACTTCCTTTTAAAGTTGTTCTCTCATATATCATGGTAACCTTTATGTTAGCATCTCCAGGTTAAATAATCCTGAGTCACAAGCTTCTAGTTGAGAGAGGAAAAATGAAAGGAATTAGATGTATGGTTGGGTGTGTATAGTGTGTTACCTACCAGTTGCTCTGATACTGCAGATTGCATATGTCTAATTTAGACCTTTCTTTTCTGAGTTACTAGATTTTTTTTTAAGTAAGAGGACATTTTTAAAAGGAGAGTGACATTGAGCTTTAAAAATTTTGCAAAAACATTTTCATGTACAGTCCTATGAGTTTTAACACGTACCTAGATTGTTTTTACTTTCTTTTACTTTAAAAAAATTTTTTTTCTACCTAGATTTCTGTAACTACCACTAACAATGTACAGAATAATTTCAACACCCCAAAGAATTCTCTCATGTTACCCCTTTGCAGTCAACTCCCCTTCATTAAAAAAAAACCAAAAACATTAATTGGCTGTGCTGGGTCTTCGCTGCTGCACTGGCTGTTCTCTAGTTGTAAGTGAGGGCTACTTTCTAGCTGTGGGCTTCTCATTGCTGTGTCTTGTCTTGTTGTGGAGCACAGGCTTGAGGGCATGTAGTTGCAGCATGTGGGCTCAGTGATCTCGGCTCCTGGGCTCTATAGAGCACAGGCTTAACAGTTGTGGCACATGGGCTCAGCTGCACCATGGCATATGAGATCTCCCTTGATTAGGGATTGAATCAGTCTCTCCTGAATCAGCAGGTAGATTCTTTACCTCTGAACCACCAGGGAAGCCCACTGCTTTCCTTTTAACACTTGGACTTAGTGTTCTTTTCCTCTAAACACAATATTTCTCATGGCAAGAAAAGGTTAGAACTTGGAATAAGTGGATAATTGATCAATATAATTGTTGGTATTCTTTTAGAAAAAAGTATTAAACCTTGTAGATGGAGGAATGTTCTATTGTTGTTCAGTCTGTAAGTCATGTGTGACTCTGCGACCTCTTGAACTGTAGCAAGCCAGGCTTCCTTGTCCTTCACTATGTCCCCGAGTTTGCTCAAACTCGTGTCCATTAAGTCTGTAATGCCATCCAACCATCTCATCTTCTGTCGTCCCCTTCTCTTCCTGCATGAGGGTCTTTCTCAGCATTAGGGTCTTTTCCAATTAGCCGGCCCTTTGCATCAGGTGGCCAAAGTATTGGAGCTTCAGCTTTAACATCAATCCTTCCAATGAATATTCAGGGTCAATTTCCTTTAGGATTGACTGGTTTGAACTCCTTGTAGTCCAAGGGACTCTCAAGAGGCTTCTCCAGCACCACAGTTTGAAAGCATCAATTCTTTGGCGCTCATCCTTCTTCTAGTTGTGGGCTCTCACATCCTAGTTGTCCGGCTCTCACATCCTAGTTGTCCAGCTCTCACATCCCTACGTGACTACTGAAAAAAAAGTAGCTTTGACTATGGACGTTTGTCGGTAAAGTGATGTCTCCACTTTTTAATATGCTCTCTAGGTTGGTCAGAACTTTTCTTCAGGAGCAAGCATCTTTTCATTTCTGCAGTGATTTTGGAGCCCAAGAAAATAAAATGTCACTGTTACCACTTTTTCACATCTATTTGTCAGGAAGCTATGGGACCGGATGCCATGATCTTAGTTTTTTGAATGTTTTAAGCCAGTTTTTTCACTCTCTTTCATCTTCATCCAGAGGTTCTTTAGTTTGTCTTCTTTTCTATCCAAGATTGTCTGTACTTCTGGCAATCTTGATCCCAGCTTGTGCTTCACCCAGCCCGGCATTTCGCATGGTGTACTCTGCATATAAATTAAAGAAGCAGAGTGACAACATACAGCCTTGACGTACTCCTTTCCCAAAAGGCTTTAAATTTTAAAAACATTGTAAAACTTCTGGAACCTGTCAAATGAGGCAAATCCTATAATGTCAAGTTACAATAGGGAACATCTAATAAAGAAATTTGGTGGCTAAGTCTGTGATAATATCATAATGGATGACATCACATATCTTTTCATCTCCCTTCGATAAATCCAGAATTCCCACTTACTGCAATTGCAGGGTAGGCTAGGGTAAGCTAAGATTAATTTTGCAAAGGGTTATGTTATGAAGTCTCAGCTTTTCTCCTTTTTCTCTCTCTAGCATTGTCACTTTTTGCTAGCTTATCCATTTTATTCTGCATTTAGTTATTTTAGGTATTCCACTTTTCTAGGATTGGAGGGAAAAGTGTGCTATCTTTATAGCTTTGTGTTTTGCAAAGGTAGCTTTCTTGTTTCCAGCCGAAAATAGTCAGTAATCTAGAAATTCCCTCATTTCCTCAAAAAATTTTACAAATCCTTCCCCTAAGTCCTGGCTCTAGATCTTTCCCATACTTCTTCATCAAGAATGTATAGTTCCTTGTTTTAAGTATTTAACGTAGGTCACCTAAGGTTATTAGCAGTTGCCCCTTTAATTGGGAGTATCTATTGCCAAAACAAAGGCTGTTAATCTGGCAGTCCCCTGTGTTGTGGTATTGTTAGAGCCCACGCCAGCAGTTCACAAGGCCCTGCTGCAAACCCAGGAGGGACTGGGCGTCCTGGGCCCTGTAGCTTATCTTCTGCTGCTCTGGCTACTTGGGAGACCACCAGACAAATGCTCATTTGCCTAGAGTGGAAATGCGATCCTGATTATCCATGCCTTCAGGAGGAGGATTATGTGGATTAAAAGAAATCCATGGATAATCCAGAAGCTTTATTTAAACTGCAGTTTAACCACATTCCTGAATATAGTTTTTCCTTGCATTTCTAATAACTAATTTATAATATTTACCAATTTCATGTTTATCTTCTTGTACCATTTAGAAGTAATGGTAGTTACAGAGTAAAGAAGATATGGGAGGGGACAAAGAAGTTGGATAATCTATAGGCTTTGCCCCACATGACTCCGTGTTGACTGGATGGTTTAACCACAGTGCTTACTAGACCTTGAAGACCAGAATTCCATGAATTCCTCACCTGCTGAGCCACTGGAAGAAATTTGAGGTGATTGTCAACAAGAGGCCAAACTCCATTTTGAGACATTTGTACTTTACTAGCTTAAGTGAATGACCTTTTGTGATTTAAATGAGTACTGGAGATTGTCAGAATTATAAATTTACTGTGATTTAAAGTTCTCTTTAATTTTTATTTAATTACTTAACCTGCTAACCATTTTCATAGGAATTAAACTGAAGATTTGCTATCTGAAATATAAGTGTTTGTAGCCAGGCAGCTATCCTACTGCCTCTGACATGTTACTTACATCTAGTTACACAGTAGTTAATTTCTATTAAATAGTTGAAATATAGTTATTTAAAAGTGGTTTTCCCTGATGCTGGAAAAGATTGAAGGCAGGAGGAGAAGGGGATGATAGAGGTTGAGATAGTTGGATGGCGTCAACTAGATGGACATGAGTTTGAGTAAGCTCCAGGAGTTGGTGATGGACAGGGAAGCCTGGTGTGCTGCAGTTCATGGAGTCACAAAGAGTCAGACACGGCTGAGCCACTGATCTGAAAACTGAACTGATTCTTGAGGTACTGATTTAGTGTGGGTCTTGTATTTAGATCTTATGCTATTAAAATGGATATTTTCCTCTGGCTTTATAAATCATTACAAATTTCTGCCTTTATGAACAAAAATTTATTTAAAACTTATTTCTGTAGTTGTAATATGTTTTCAAAAGTTGTTGTTCAGTCTCTAAGTCATGTCTGAGTCTTTGTGACCCCATGAACTGCAGCACATCAGGCTTCCCTGTCCTTCACTGTCTCTCAGAGTTTGCTCAAACTCATGTCCCTTGAGTCGGTGATGCCATGCCTTCTTCTCTTCTTGCCCTCAGTCTTTCCCAGTATCAGGGTCTTTTCCAGTGAGTCAGCTCTTTACTTCAGGTGGCCAAAGTACTAGAGCTTTAGCTTTAGCGTCAGTCCTTCTAATGAATATTCAGGGTTGATTTCCTTTAGGATTGACTGGTTTGATCTCCTTGCTATGGAGGGGATTCTCAAGAGTCTTTTCCAGCACCACAGTTTGAAAGCATCAGTTCTTCTGTGCTCAGCCTTCTTTATGGTTCCATATTCATTAACTATGTGGATATCATTACTGCAATTGAGATTCATTGTAGTTAATCACTGGAGGCATGTCCTGGGGGAAAACCAACTGGAGTTCTCTTAATGTGCTTGTTTTTTGGTCTGTGAGCCTAAGGAAACATCCACAGAAGAAGGTAGTTGTTGGTTTTGGACAACGTTGTGATCAGTTGTAGTTCTTTAATTTTTGTTCTCTTGATAGCGGTAGAAATTTCGCATTTTCATTGGAAATCATTAGTTGTCTTAAAATGATGTACTTCACCTACCATTCCATTATTAAATTATATTAAAATATCCCCTAACTAACTGACAGGCTTCTGAGTTTAGACTCTTCATTCTACCTACAAGAAAGGAATATTTCTGTGTGTGTTTGTATTACGAGAACTATATATACCATACCAACCAGCAACAATTATTTTATCTTTAATTTGTGAAGAAGTCACTGTTTTCTCATTGAGGTATAGGCAGTTACTTTTTAATCAGTGATTTCTGTAAATCCATGTATTCTGTCTATTTTTACCTGTTTTCTTTTATGTTCTTTTGCCACTCAAAATTGTGACTGTCAATATAGTATATTAGAGAAACTGTGATTTACTGTATAGAATTAAACTATAACCATAGTTAATGTTGTAAAATGTGCACCTTTGTGTCAGATTATGCTAAATGCTCTTTGTGTATTATTCAGTTTATCTTCATAACAAACTTGTAGCGATGGTACTAATGATATCCTTATTTAAGAGATGAGGAAACTGAAGCTTTGGGAAATTAACATGCCAGGTGGCACACAGATTTTAAGTGGGAGACTCCAGTTTCAAATCTGAATCTGTATGACTCTGGAATTTATGTTCTTGTTTATTTTAAAGTTTATTTTTTTATTGAGGAATAGTTGATTTATAATGTTATATGAGTTTCAGGTATACAACATAGTGATGAAAATTTTTTGAAGATTATATAGCATTTATAGTTATTACAAAATATTCCGTGTTGTACAATATACCCTTCTAGATTGTTTATTTTATATGTAGTAGTTTGTACCTCTTAATCCCCTACTCCACCTTGCTCCTCCCCATTTCCCACTCCTTACTGGTAACCATTAGTTTGCTCTCTATATCTGTCAGTCTTTTTTCTTTTTATATTCATTAGTTTGTTTTAATTTTTATATTCCACATGTAAGTATTATACAGTATTTTTCTTTCTCTGACTTATTTCACTTAGCACAATACCCTCTGAATCCGTCCATGTTGTTACCAATGGCAAAACTTCATTCTTATTTTTAATGGCAGAGCAGTCATCCATTGTATGTATACCGTTCTTCTTTATCCATTCATCTGTTGATGGACACTTAGGATGTGTCCATATCTTACCTATTGTAAACAATGTTGCAGTGAAAACTGGGATAGAATTTATGCTTATAACTGATCACCTTAATAGTCTTTTTTTTTTTTTTTTTTTAGGGATCATTTCATTGTATATTTAGCGATGCTTTGTTTTTGTGTGTGTGAATGTACCATAATTTATTTACCCAGTCTACCAATGGATGGGCATTTAGTTGTTTTCTAATCATTTGAGATTGCAGAGTGTGGTGAATAATTGTGTACATCTCAGGTATGTGTAGAATAATTTCCTAGTGGAGCAATAGCTGCGTTAAAGGGTATTTATATTTACATTTGTCATTTGAGAGATAGTTGCTTCCATAGAGACTGTACAAGTTAACCTTCTGCCTTCAAGTGAAAGTGAAGTTGCTCAGTCGTGTCTCTTTGCGACACGTGGACTGTAGCCCACCAAGCTCCTCCATCCATGGGATTCTCCAGGCAAGAATACTGGAGTGGGTTGCCATTTCCTTCTCCAGGGGATCTTCCCGACCCAGGGATCGAACCCAGGTCTCCCACATTGCAGGCAGACGGCAAAGAGCGACTTCACTTTCACTTAATAGTTTTTTTTTTTTTTGTGTTTTTCAGAGGAAGGTTGGAAGAGACTATAAGTTTGAAGTGTTGTTTTTTAGCATGATAATCACCACTTTGATTTGACAGTACCTGTGTATTTGGATACAGGAAGCAGGTTTCTAGTCATTTAACCACTAACTTTCATTCAGTACTCTTTTTTTCCCCCTCCTTTGTCTGCACTGAGTGGCATATAGGATCTTAGTTCCTCAGACCAGGGATTGAACCTTAGCCCCTGCATTGGAAACATGGAATCTTATCCACTGGCCACCCAGAGAGTTCTTCACTCACTACTCTTAAACAAATTTTTATGTGTATAGTCCTTTTTATGGATAAGAGTTAAACGGTAAATTAATTATGTGATATAGTATACTTTTGTTTTGAATGTAAGATAAGCTTTCCTTTTCCCTTGGCTTTACAATGAGTGTGGTTTTGTGGTTTGTCACATATATGTAAGTAATGAATATACTTAATGTATGACCTCATGTAGTTAGAGGTCCTAGTCTTCTTGTAAAACTCTTTACAGAGTTTTAAAATGAGAAAATACAGGGACTTCCCTGTTGGTCCAGCGGCTGGGACTTCGCCTTCCAATGCAGAGGGTGTGGGTTCGATCCCTGATCCAGGAGCTAGGATCCCACATACCTCATGGCCAAAACCCAAAATATTAAATGAAAATAATATTATAAAAAATTCAATAAAGACTTTAAAAATGATCTACATTAAAAAAAAAGATGTGAAGTATTTTTCCTCCTCTTTTAGGTTGTTTGGGTGGTTCATTAAAACATATTACTAAGCTTGATCCTAAATTAATGGGAATAGAGGAAGGTAGACATAAATTTATTTTTAAATAAATGAACCAGTAGACAATTTTTAATCCCTTAACGTAAAAAAAAAATGGTTTGAGAAGAATTAGTACTATTTGGCCTTTTTTTCCCCCCTTCATATTCACACGAGAAAGGAATGTGAACATCAACATTACATTTGCCATTAGCAGTACCTGGACACAGAAGGAGATGCATAGGACAGAATGGAGATTTTCTAACTCTGGACTCCAGGTAACTTGTTTCAGGCAAGTCAGGCAAGTTTCTTGTTGTGATTCCATTACAAGCCATTATGACAGCATAGCCGATCTGCAAACGGGAGATTTGTGGTGATTTTCTTTTATTTCTTAATTTCTTTTTGGCTACACTGAGTTGCTACATGGTTTTTCTCTAGTTGCAGTGAGCAGGGCTACTCTAGCTGTGGACACAGGCTTCTCATTGTGCTGCGTTTTTGTTACTGAGCACAAGGTCTAGGGCTCAATGGCTTCGTTTCCATGCATTGACTTAGTTGCCATGTGGCGTGCAGAATCCTCTGGGACCTGGGATCAAACCCATGTCCTCTTCACTAGCAGACAAACTGTCATCCACTGTGCCACCAGGGAAATCTGTGTGATCTTTTTCTTTACTGCTGAAGAGTTGAGATCTTACTGAATATGCTTCTTCCCATAGACAAGCTCTGTTGGGCTCAAATTGGGGTAGGTGGAGTCATTTTCTCACTTAGAAGTCTGAATTTTTTCTGTTAACAGTTATCTCAGTGACCGACCACCAGGGTTATTTTAGTTATACCTATTTCGCCCTTAACATGATTAACATTTCCCAAACTGTCATTTTATAAAATAGAAAGCAAACATTTAGAACAGGAAAATCCTATCTTATAAATTCCATAATAATTATGTTGTTGGCAAAGTGATATCTCTACAAACCTAGAGAGCATATTAAAAAGCAGAGACATCACTTTGCTGACAAAGGTCCATATAGTCAAAGCTGTGGTTTTTTTCCAGTAGTTACGTATGGATGTGAGAGTTGGACCATGAAGAAGGCCTGAGAATTGATGCTTTCAAACTGGTGCTGGAGAAGACTTCTGAGAGTCTCTTGAACAGCAAGGAGATCAAACCAGTCAATCCTAAAGGAAATCAACCCTGAATATTCATTGGAAGTACTGATGTTGATGCTGAAGCTCCAGTATTTTGGCCACCTGATGCAAAGAGCTAACTCATTGGAAAAGACCCTAATGCTGGGAAAGATTGAGGGCAAGAGAATAGATCTGCAGAGAATAAGATGGTTGAGTTGCATCACTGACTCAGTGGACATGTATTTGAGCAAACTCTCAGAGATTGTTAAGGACAAGTAAGCTTGGGGTTCCATAGTCCATGAGGTCTTAAAGAGTTGGACACGGTTTAGTGACCGAACAAGAAAGGTTTGTCATAGCTTTTCCATCAAGGAGCAAGCGTCTTTAATTTCATGGCTTCAGTCACCATCAGCAGTGATTTTGGAGCCCAAGAAAATAAAATCTGTGAAAATCTGTCACTGTTCCCACTTTTTCCTCTTCTGTTTGCCAGGAAGTGATGGAACTGGATGCTGTAATATTAGTTTTTTAATGCTGAGATTTTTGTTTTTAGTAGTGGTTAGACTTTTTTCTAGGGGACTGGAATGCAAAAGAAGAAAGTCAAGAAACACCTGGGCTAACAGGCAAATTTGGCCTTGGAATACGGAATGAAGCAGGGCCAAGGCTAATAGAGTTTTGCCAAGAGAATGCACTGGTCATAGCAAACACCCTCTTCCAACAACACAAGAGAAGACTCTACACATGGGCATCACCAGATGGTCAACACTGAAATCATATTGATTAAATTCTTTGCAGTGAAAGATGGAGAAGCTCTATAGAGGCAGCAAAAACAAGACCAGGAGCTGACTGTGGCTCAGATCATGAAATCCTTATTACCAAATTCAGACTGAAATTGAAGAAAGTGGAGAAAACCACTAGACCATTCAGGTATGACCTAAATCAAATCCCTTATGACTGAATACTGGAAGTGAGAAATAGATTTAAGGGACTAGATCTGTTATCTCCAGTTTTCTTGAAGAGATCCCCTAGTTGTTCCCATTTTATTGTTTTTCTCTATTTCTTTGCATAGTTCATTTAAGAAGGGCTTCTTGTTTCTCCTTGTTACTCTTTGGAACTCTGCATACAGTTCAGTGTATCTTTCCCTTTCTTCTTTACCTTTTGCTTCTCTTCTTTCCTCAGCTAATTGTAAAGTCTCCTAAAACCACTGTGCTTTCTTGTGTTTCTTTTTGTTTTGGATGGTTTTGGTCACTGCCTCTTGTACAGTGTTATGAACCTCCATCCGTAGTTCTTCGAGTACTCTGTGTACAAGCTCTAATCTCTTAAATCTCTTTTTTTCACTTTCCTTGTCTAATCATAAGGAATTTGATTTAGGTCATACCTGAATGGCCTGGTGGTCTTCCCTAGTTGCTTCAATTGAAATCTGAATTTTACAATAAGAAGGTTATGATCTGAGCTGCAGTCAGCTTCAGGTGTTGTACAGAGCTTGTGTAGAGTCTCCAGCTATCTGTATAGAGCTTCTCCATCTTTGACTGCCAAATATATAATCAGTCTGATTTTAATATTGACCCTGGTGATGTCCACGTGTAAAGTCTTTGTCTCTTGTGTTGTTGGAAAAGGATGTTTGCTGTGAGCATGGTGCTCTCTTAACAAAACTCTGTTAGCCTTTGCCCTGCTTCGTTTTGTACTCCAAGGTCAAATTCACCTGTTATTCTGGGTATCTCTTCACTTCCTATTTCTGCATTCCAATCCCCTGTGATGAAAAGGACATCTCTTTTTGGTGTTAGTTCTAGAATATTTTGTAGGTCTTCCTAGAACTGGTCAATTTCAACTTCTTCAGCACCAGTGGTTTGGGTATAGATTTGGATTACTGTGATGTTAAATGGTTTGCCTTGGAGATGAACCTAGATTATTCTGTCATTTTTGAGATTGTACCCAAGTACTGCATTTCAGACTCTTTTGTTGACTATGAGGTCTACTTCATTTCTTCTAAGGGATTCTTACCCATGGTGGTAGATATAATAGTTATCTGAATTAAAGTAAGTTTACCCATTCTTGTCCATTTTAGTTGACTGATTTCTAAATTAGCAGTATTCACTCTTGCCATCTCGTGCTTGACCATATCCAATTGACCTTGATTCATGGCCCTGAAGTTCCAGATTCCTATTTAATACTGTTCTTTACAACACTGGACATTACTTTCACTATCAGACACATCCATAACTGAGCATCATTTCTGCTTTTGCCAACCAGCTACATTCTTTCTGGAGCTATTCGTAATTGTACTGTGCTCTTCCCCAGTAACATAATAAACATCTGCCAACCTACGAGGGGCTCATTTTCCGGTATCTTAACTTATTGCTTTTTCATTTGGTCCATGGGGTTCTACAGGCAAGAATACTGGAGTGCGTTGCCATCTCCTCCTCCAGTGCATCACATTTTCTCACAACTCTCCACTATGACCCGTCCGTCTTGAGTGGCCCTTCAGGGCATGGCTCATAGCTTTGTTGAGTTACACAAGTCCATTTACCAGGACAAGGCTGTGAGCCATGATTTTATCCTCTGGTTAAATAGAATCACTGAATACAAGTTATGATCTTAACTTAGGCTCAGTTAATTAGTCGTTTTTTGTGTTATCATGTTTATCTACCCTTCTATTGATAGATAGTATGCCTTTTACTTTTTAATTCCTATACGTGCTGGCTTAACACTTTGTTTATCTATTGTATTTTTGGCTGAGCTGGGTCTTTGTTGCTCCAAGCAGACTTTCCCTGGTGGTGGTAAGTGGGGGCTGTTCTTCACTGCGGTGCACAGTCTCATTGCAGTGGCTTTTCTTGTGGAGTGCCTGCTCTCGGTGTGCAGCTTTCTGTAGTTGGGGCACGTGGCCTCAGTTGTTGAGTCATGCAGGCCCCTGAGGGCATGGGCTGCAGTCGCTGTGGTGCATGGACTTAGTTGTTCTGCACCGTGTGGGATCTTGCCACACCACGGATTGTACCCATGTCTCCTGCATTGGCAGGTGGATTCCTTACCACTGAGCCACCAGGAAGCCCCCTGCACTGACCTTTTACCTGGGTGTCTATTTTGGTTAAGTAGACTGATGGTTGCCTGCAAAGATTAGTTCATGCTCTTTGTAGCAAAGCTCTTCTCTACCAAGGATACTTTACAATAACACTGAAAATCAGGAAATAGTAACTCTATGTGGTTGAGATCTTGTTCAGAGGATTATTTTACTTATTTATATACTTATTTGGCTACATCATGCAGCACATCTTTTGAGATCTTAGTTCTCTGACAAGGGGTTGAACCCAGCCCCTTGGCAGTGAAAGCTTAGAGTCTTAACCACTGGGCCACCAGGGATTTCTCCAGAAGATTAATTTTGTAGAGAACTTTATGTATACTTAATTCTCTGTAGTAATAACCATGTTTTGGTTGTATACTGGTACATTATCTACTTAGTTCAGTTCAGTCCAGTTGCTCAGTCATGTCTGACTCTTTGCGACCCCATGGACTGCAAGAAACCAGGCCTCCCTACCCATAATCAACTCCCAGAGTTTACTCAAACTCATGTCAGGTAGGTGAATAAGCTCAGGAATGCTTGGTAGTACTTCATGACTCAGTGAAGAAAGGCCCATTGTTACTAAGGAAGTAAATAGTAATCTCCAAGGAGACTACCGCCTTCTGGTATTTAACATTTATTTATTTAATTTTTAAAAATGAAATATTTTTTCTTGAAGGATAGTTGTACAACATTTTAGGTATACAACATAGTGATTCATAAGTTTTAAAGATTATACTCCATTTAGAGTTATTATTAAGTATTGGTATATTCCCTGTGTTGTACAATACTTTTCTTTTCTAATTTATTTTTTTATTAAAGGGTAATTGCTTACAGAACCCTGTTGTTTTCTGTCAGACCTCAACATGAATCAGCCATAGGTATACTTATATCCCATCCCTTTCTAACCTTCCTCCCGTCTTGCTCCCCATCCCACCCGTCTAGGTTGATACAGAGCCTCTGTTTGAGTTTCCAGAGCTATACAGCAAATTCCCGTTGGCTATCTATTTTACATATGGTAATGTAAGTTTCCATGTTACTCTTTGCATACCTCTCACCCTCCTCCCCTCACCCCATGTCCGTAAGTCTATTCTCTATGTCTGTTTCTCCATTGCTGCCCTGTAAGTAAATTCGTCAGAAACATTTTTCTAGATTCTGTATATGTGTGTTAGAATACGATATTTCTTTTTCTGACTCACTTCACTCTGTATCATAGGTTCATCCACCTCATCAGAACTGACTCACATGTGTTCCTTTTCATGGTTGAAACCTATATGCAGGTCAGGAAGCAACAGTTAGAACTGGACATGGAACAGCAGACTGGTTCCAAATAGGAAAAGGAGTACGTCAAGGCTGCATATTGTCACCCTGCTTACTTAACTTGCATGCAGAGTACATCATGAGAAACGCTGGGCTGGAAGAAGCACAAGCTGGAATCAAGATTGCCAGGAGAAATATCAATAACCTCAGATATGCAGATGACACCACCCTTACGGCAGAAAGTGAAGAGGAGCTAAAAGCCTCTTGATGAAAGTGAAAGAGGAGAGTGAAAAAGTTGGCTTAAAGCTCAACGTTTAGAAAACAAAGATCATGGCATCTGGTCCCATCACTTCATGGGAAATAGATGGGGAAACAGTGGAAGCAGTGTCAGACTTTATTTTTGGGGGCTCCAAAATCACTGCAGATGGTGATTGTAGCCATGAAATTAGAAGACACTTAACTCCTTGGAAGGAAAGTTATGACCAACCTAGATAGCATATTGGAAAGCAGAGACATTACTTTGCCAACAAAGGTCCGTCTAGTCAAGGCTATGGTTTTTCCTGTGGTCATGTATGGATGTGAGAGTTGGACAGTGAAGAAAGCTGAGCGCCGAAGAATTGATGCTTTTGGACTGTGGCGTTGGAGAAGACTGAGAGTTCCCTGGACTGCAAGGAGATCAAACAAGTCCATTCTGAAGGAGATCAGTCCTGGGTGTTCTTTGAAAGGACTGATGCTAAAGCTGAAATTCCAGTACTTTGGCCACCTCGTGTGAAGAGTTGACTCATTGGAAAAGACTCTGATGCTGGGAGGGATTGGGGGCAGGAGAAGAAGGGGACGACAGAGGATGAGATGGCTGGCTGGCATCACTGACTTGATGGATATGAGTTTGGGTAAACTCCAGGAGTTGATGATGGACAGGGAGGCCTGGTGTGCTGCGATTCATGGGGTCACAAACAGTTGGACACGACTGATAGACTGAACTGAACTGAATATTCCATTGTGTGTATGTACCAAAACTTCTTTATCCATTCATCTGTCAATGGGCATCTAAGCTGCTTCCATCTTTTAGCTATTATAAATAGTGCTGCAGTGAACAATGGGATACCTGTGTCTTTTTCAATTTTGGTTTCCTCTGGGTATATACGTAGAAGTGGGATTGCTGGGTCATATGGCGGTTTTGTTCCTAGTTTTTAAAGGACTCTTCATGCTTCTTCAATAGTGGCTTTATCAATTTACATTCCCATCAACAGTCCAAGAACGTTCCCTTTTCTCCACACTCTCTCCAGCATTTATTGTTTGTAGACTTTTTATGATGACCATTCTGACTGGTATGTGGCAGTATACCTCACTGTGGTTTTGATTTGCGTTTCTCTAATAGTAAGTAATGTTGAGCATCTTTTCATGTGTTTGTTAGCCATCTGTATGTTTTCTTTGGAGAAATGTCTGTTGAGGTCTTTTTCCCACTTTTTGGTTGGGTTGTTTGTTTTCCTAGTATTGAGTTGTATGAGCTGCTTGTATATTTTGGAAATTAATCCTTTGTCAGTTGTTTCATTTGCTATTATTTTCTCCCATTCTGAGGGTTGTCTTTCACCTTGCTTAGAGTTTCCTTTGCTGTGCAAAAGCCTTCAGGTCCCACTTGTTTACTTTTGTTTTTATTTACGTTACTGTAGGAGGTGGGTCATAGAGGGATCTTGCTTTGATTTATGTCATCTAATGTGCCTCCTGTGTTTTCCTCTAATAGTTTCTGATCTTACATTCAGGTCTTTAATCCATTTTGAGTTGATCTTTGTGTATGGTGTTAGGAAGTGTTCTAATTTCATTGTTTTGCTTGTAGCTGTCCAGTTTTCCTGGCACCATTTATTGAAGAGGCTGTTTTTGCCCCACTGTATATTCTTGGCTCCTTTGTAAAAAATAAGGTACCCATAAGTGCATGGGTTTATTTCTGGGCTTTCTGTCTTGTTCCATTCATTTATATTTCTGTTTTTGTGCCTATACCATACTGTCTTGATGACTGTAGCTTTGTAGTATAATCTGAAGTCAGGAAACTTGATTTCTCCAGCTCCATTCTTTCTCAAGACTGCTTTGGCTTTTGGGGCCTTTTGTGTTTCCATATGAATTGTGAAATTTTTTGTTCTAGTTCTGTAAAAAATGCCATTGTAATTTGATAGGGATCACATTGAATTTGTAGATTGCATTTGGTAGTCTAATCATTTTCACGATGTTGATTCTTCCTGTCCAGGAACATGGGCTGTCTTTTCATCTGTTTATGTCATCTTTGATTTCTTTCATCAGTGTCTTATAATTTTCTGTGGACAGTTCTTTTGTCTCCTTAAGTAAGTGTATTCCTGTATATTTAATTCTTTTTTTGCAATGGTGAATGGGATCGATTCCTTAATTGCTCTTTCTGATTTTTCATTGTTAGTTTATAGAAATGCAAGTGATTTCTGTGTATTGATTTTATATCCTGCAACTTTGCTAAATTCACTGATTAGCTCTAGTACTTTTCTGATAGTATCTTTAGAGTTTTCTGTGTACAGTATCGTGTCATCAGCAAACACTGAGAACTTTAGTTTTCTGATCTGGATTCCTTCTATTTCTTTTTCTTCTCTGCTTGCTGTAGCTAGGACTTCCAGAAGTTTGTTGAATAATGGTGGTGAAAGTGGACACCCTTGTCTTGTTCCTAATCTTAGGGGAATGCTTTCAGTTTGCCACCATTGAGAATAATGTTTTCTGTAGGCTTATCATATATGGCCTATAGTATGTTGAGGTAGATTCCTTCTATGCCCATTTTTTGAAGAGTTTTAATCATAAATGGATGCTGAATTTTGTCAAAGGCTTTTTCTGCATCTATTGAGATGATCATATGGTTTTGATCTTTCTATGGTGTATCACATTGATTGATTTGCTTATATTAGAGAATTCTTGCATTCCTGGAATAAACCCAACTTGATCATGGTATATGAGCTTTTTGATGTGTTGCTGAATTCTGGTTGCTAAAATTTTTTGAGGATTTTTGCATCTATGTTCATCAGTGATGTTGGCCTGTAGTTTTCTTCTTTTGTGTTGTCTCTGGTTTTGGTATCAGGGTGACAGTGGCCTCGCAGAATGAGTTTGGAAGTGTTCCTTCCTCTGTAATTTTTTGAAAGCATTTTTAGAAGGATAGGCATTAGCTCTTCTCTAAAGATTTGATAGAATTCTCCTATGAAGCCATCTGGTCCTGGGATTTTGATTTTTGGGGAGATTTTTGATCACAGCTTCAGTTTCAGTGCTTGTAATTGGATTGTTCATAACTTCTATTTCTTCCTGGTTCAGTCTTGAAAGATTGAACTTTTCTAAGAATTTGTCCATTTCTTCCAGGTTTTCCATTTTGTTGCCATAGAGTTCATAATAGTCTCTTATAATCCTTTGTATTTCTGCATTGTCTATTGTAACCTCTTTTTCATTTCTAATTTTGTTGATTTGATTCTACAGTATACTCTTGTAGCTTATTTTTACATAGTAGTTTGTACTTCTTAATGCCTTGCCCCTGTTTTGCCCCTTCCCTTCCCTTCTCACTGGTAACCAGTAGTTTTTTCTCTGTATCTGAGTTTGTTTCTTTAAAAATTTAATTTGTTTTTGGCTGCACTAGATCTTCGTTTCTTTGAATAGGCTTTCTCTAGTTGTGGAAAGGAGGCTTATTGTCTGGTTGCAGTGCTTGGGTTTCTCATTATAGTGGCTTCTCTTGTAGAACACAGGCTCTAAAGGGTGGCCTTCAGTCATGTGGTACATTGCTTTAGTTGCCCCAAGTCATGTGAAATCTTCCTGGACCTGGGATGGAACCTGTGTCCCCTGCTGTGGCAGGTGGATTCTTAATCACTTGACCACCAGGGGAGTTCTTGGATATATTTATTTCTAATAGTAGGTGCATGCCTATCATTTAAAATTTAAAAAGAATTCAGTAAAATGTAAGTCTTGTCCCTGTCCTAATTCTCTGTGAGGAGATAATCATTCTCTTAAGTTTTTTTGGTTCTTTAGATAACCCATGTATTTATTTAATTTATTTTTTTTGGCTGTGCTAGTCAGCCTGTGGGGTCTTAGTTCCCCTACTAGGAATTGAACCTGGGCCCTTGGCAGTGAAAGCATATAGTCCTAACCATGGGACCACCTGGGAATTCCCAATCTATGTATTAAGGAATATGTTGTTGTTTAGTAGCTAAGTTGTGCCTGGCTTTTTGTGACCCCATGGACTGTAGCCTGCCAGAATTCTCTGTCCATGGGATTTCCCAGGCAAGAATATTGTAGTTGGCTGCCATTTCTTCTCCAGGGGATCTTACGGCTTCTGCATTGGGAGGTGGATTCTTTACCACTGAACCACCTGGGAAGCCACTATTAATGAATATACACACAGGGTAAAAGCCCACCCTCAGAAATGGTAGCTGGGCGTATGCATTTTTCTTTGTGTCTTATTACTTGGCAAGAATTTGATATTATGTATCTATAGTCACAGAACTGCTTTATGTCACAGAACTGCTTTTCATGGCTTCTTAGTATTCTGTTGTGTCAATGTAACATAATTTTTCTCTATTTGTATATGAATTAACATTTAATTTGTTTCTAATCTTTTACTATAGCTTTGATAGTTTTGATGTGGCCAGATTTGAATTCAAGATTTGCAAGCTGTGTGGAGACTAAGAAAGAGAAAAAGGCCATTCTAGTGTTTGAGACAAGGGAGGAGGATAGCAGGAGAAAATCTGGAGAGGTAGGAGAATGAAGGGAGAGAACAAACAATTGAAGGAGGCAGGATTAAAGGATAGGGGTGAAATAAACAGGATGTTTCCAAGGCAGGTACTAAAACTACTGTCTTGGTGCCAGACTGTCCAAGTTATTAACCATGTAATCTTGGGAAAGTTGCCTGTTCTCTCTGTGCCTTCATTTCCTCATCTGCAAAATGGGGTAATAACACCTCATCGTATGTTGCTGTAGAGCTGTTGGTACAGCATCCATCCACATTGAGAAAGCTTTCTGTTCCCTGACCCACCCCCGCTTTGCTGTTTTTCAGCCTTTATGGCTCAAGTGTACTTCTCCCCCAAACCATCTTGATTGCACCAAGAGCCCCACTTCTGTGTCCTATACCTTTGTCTTAGATGTCATCTCATTCCTTTGAAATTTCCATATCTAATTATTTACTCCTATCTGAGGGTGGAGGACCATCTTTTGTACTGTTTTGTATAGTTTAGTTTTACCCTACAACTACCACTAAAATACTTGTTATAACAGTGTCTAGCATATAGTGTGGAGAAGGAAGTGGCAGCCCACTCCAGTCTTTCCTGGAGAATTCCATAGACAGAGGAGCCAGTCCATAGACAGAGGCTACAGTCCATGGGGTCTCAAAAAGTCAGACACTACTGTGACTATTACTCACCCACTCACTAGCATATAGTAGGCACTTGATAATATTTGTCTTAAACTGAAGAAAGCCATGGGCCTTAGAAACACTGAACCTAGAGAAATGCTAATCTTCCCACCCTTTTCCCAGTCACCCAGTTTTCAATCCTGAAGCAACTAGTGGTTGAAAATGTGTTTTTCCTCGGTTTATATAAACACATATATATGTACATATTTATATATCTCCCCCTCTTTAAAACTAAAACAGTATCATACTCTAAATATTGTTATGCACATTGTGCATATCAAGATGGTTTGGGGGAGAAGTACATCATCCCCAAAAAGAATGATGTTCAATTCTGTGCACACTTCACCCATATAAAATTGTAAGCATTGTTAGGTTTTTACACAAGACTCCTGCTGTAGTATCCGTAGTTGTGATTGGTGAGTCAACTGTCTAATTACAGTGAGATTGCTGCTGCTGCTAAGTCACTTCAGTCGTGTCCGACTCTGTGTGACCCCCATAGACGGCAGCCCACCAGGCTCCCCCATCCCTGGGATTCTCCAGGCAAAAACACTGGAGTGGGCTGCCATTTCTTCTCCAATGCAGGAAAGTGAAAAGTGAAAGTGAAGTCTCTCAGTCGTGTCTGACCCTCAGCGACCCCAGGGACTTCAGCCTTCCGGGCTACTCCGTCCATGGGATTTTCTAGGCAAGAGTACTGGAGTGGGGTGCCATTGCCTTCTCCGACAGTGAGATTATAAGAGCATGTTTTTCTGTCCAACAAAGAAGCTTTGTAAAAAAATTTTAATATCTTGAAAAAAATGAGAGGCATCATTTAATTTTTTTTTAAATTTTGAAAATTGTAGACTCACATGTAGCTATAAGAATAATGCAGAGGAATCCTGGCTACCCTTTACTCATATTTCCCTAGTAGTAACATCTTGCATAACTATAGAAAAAACATCTGAACCAGGAAATTGATACAATCCATCTACCTTATTCAAAAGCCACCAGTTTTTCGTATAATATTTGTACTTATTTCTGTACATTTTCATCACATGTATAGATTTGTGTGATCACTACAGTCAAGATAACAACAGTTACATCACAATCTTGCATGCTACCTCTTTCCCTCCCATCCTTTTAACCTCTGACAACTACTCTCTGTTCTCCTTCTCAATGATTTTTGTCACTTTAAGAATTTTGCTTTTTTTTTTTTAAATGGGTGACTTTAATTTTAATAAGGGATTACTTTCACTGCATTAAATTCTCAAAGCCTTTAAGGTGAGAACCATGTTTATATTGTGTGCTCAGTCATTCAGTGGTGTCTAACTTTGCCACCCCATGAACTGTAGCCCATCAGGCGCGTCTGACTGTGCCATTTTCCAGGCAAGAATACTGGAGTGGGTTGCCATCTCCCACTCCAGGGATGCTGCTTCTTAAAGTGACTTCTGTGGACTTCTGTGGTGGTCCAGTGATTAAGAATCTACCTGCCAGTGTAGGGGACAGGGATTTGAACCCTGGTTGGAGAAGATTCCACATGCCTTGGGGCAACCAAGCCCCTGTGTCACAACTACTGATTCCAAGTTCTGTAGTCCATGCTCTGCAAACAAGAGAAGCCACTGTGGTGAAAAGCCTGAGCACTACAACTAGAGAGTAAACCTCTGTTTGCCACAACTAGAGAAAGCCTGAGTGCAGCCAAAATTTAAAAATAAGTAAATAAATGGTAAAAAAAGAATGCTGTATAGGGAAGTCCCTGGCATCCAGTGGTTAGGACATAGCACTGTCACTGCTGGGAGCCCAATTTAGATTCCTAGTCAGGGAACTAAGATCCCACTGGCTGTGTGACATGCCCCTCCCCAGCAAACACACAAAAGAATGCTGTGTAAATTCTCTAGTTTGTAACCCTTGAGACTGGCTTTTTCATTCAGCATAATTCCTTGAAGATCCATCCAAGGTATTGCACATATCAGTAGACATTCTCTTGCATAGCTGTAGTATAGTTATCAGAGTTAGGAATTTAACATTGATAAAATATTATCTATAATCCATATTCCACTTACACCAGTTGTATTAAGTATATTTTTTTCCCTAGTGGCTCAGACAGTAAAGAATCTGCCTGCAATGAGTGAGACCTGGGTTTGGTCCCTGGGTTGGGAAGATCCCCTGGAGAAGGGAAATGACTGACTACCTACTCCCAGTATTCTTGCCTAGAGAGTTCCATGGACAGCGGAGCCTGGCAAGCTACTGTCCATGTGGTTGCAAAGATCGGACACGACTGACCGACTGACACTTTCACTTCTTTCGCTTTATATTGTCTCTTCCGTTGCCAAACCCAGTCACATTATGATTGTCAGGTCTCAGTAGTTCCCTCAAATATGGAACTTTTTTTTTTCCTCCTTTAATAACTGATATATTTGAAAAGTATAGGTCACTTTATATTGTAGAATGTTGCTCATTTGGGTTGATTGTTCATCATGATTAGATCCATATTATGGATTATGGGTTTTTGGCAGGAGCACCATGTTTGATTACTTGATTAAAGTGATGTTGGCCTGATTTCTCCATTTAAAGTTGTTAATTTTTGCTTTGGTTGTTAATAAATATTTTTGTGGGAGTCTAAGTAATGATCGTTATCAAACTGTCACCAATTTTAGCATCCCTTGAGGGTTTTTTTCCCGTGAATTATTATCAAGATTGCAAAATGGTGATAAACTTTTAAAGGTCAGCGAAGAGGCACAGCTGACTTATACGTCAGCATCCACTTAACAAGTAGAAAGAACAATTCTTATATATATGTTAATAATATAAAGGCAAGCCTAAAAAGGCAAGGGTTAAATTGTATTGAAAAGGATAATAAATTTAGGCCCTCTCCAAAAGTATAATTTATAAGAGAAAAATGTTACAGTAAGAAGTAATTCTTGAGAAGTTAAGATTTGATGGTGAATTACAAAATTATAAAAGCTTGTTTGAACAGGTGAAGGTAGAGGTGGTTTAAAAAATTTTTTAGGACAGTGTTAGATTTCCAAAAATTTACAAAGATTGCCCAGAGTTCCTGTATACTCTGCATCCAGTTTCTCTTATTAACATTACCATGGTACATTTGTTACATTGATAAACCAGTGTTGATAAATTGTTATTAACTGAAGTCCATGTTTTATTCAGATTTCTTTGGACTTTAATGTATTTTTTCTGTTTTTGAATTCCACCCAAAATACCACATTGCATTTAGTTGCTGTATTTCCTGTAAGGTCCTTTTGCTTTCCTTGTGACTCAGATGGTAAAGCGTCTGCCTGCAATGCGGGAGACCTGGGTTTGATCCCTGGGTCGTGAAGATCGGAAATGGCAACCCGCTCCAGTGCTCTTGCCTGGAAAATCCCAAGGACAGAGGAGCCTGGTAGGTTATATTCCATGGGGGTTGCAAAGAGTCGTACACAACTGAGTGACTTCACTTTCCTTTTCCTTTCCTTTTGTTTTAGCTGACAGTTTCTCAGATGTTCTTTGTATTTGAAAACGTTGATAGTTCTGAGGAATAAGGATCAGGTATTTTTGCCATGGTATCCTTCAATTGGATTTCTCTGATTTTTTATGATTAGACTAGTGTTAGCAAATTTTGGGAAGAAGAATACAGAGATAAAGTGCCATTTTCATCACATACTGTCAACATGCATTGTTTGGGTTGTTTTTTGTTTTGTTTTGATTGGGCCCTAAGTGGCTTTATTAGAGGTTACAGAGGACTTAAGAGTTGTCACTGGGGCTCTTCTTGCCAAAGGTGAGCACAACTTTGACAAAGCATGGGTTGTACTAAGTACATGTCTTGGTCTGGCCCCATCTTCTTCTTTTTCTCTTCTTTATCCACTTTGGGAGTCTGACCTATTACTTTCCTAGCACAGTGTAGGGAACCATGGACTTTACCTCCAGGCATGTGGCCAACTACTTCCAGAGTGCTCAGAGCCTCTACCCCACTCTGGCCCAGGGTAACCTCATCCTCTAGCCGTGTGCCTGCCAGGAGCAGGACTTGATCTTCTGGAGGGAGCAATGCCCTCCAGCGAGGCTGCATGAGCCTTGATCTGGGTGACTGTCTCCTGGCTGGTTACCTTGAGAGTGTGTAGCTCCTGGCTGTGAGCATGTTGGTGACTAGATGGTGGACAGTGCTGCCACTACCCCGAAGATGGAGTCAAGAAAGGAAGGGGAGAGGGCACACACGTCCTCTCTACCTGCTGTGTGCTGTCGCTCAACATGACTTGATGATGTTGCTGGTGATCACCTGGCTGAGAAGGTGCTTATCAGTTTTCTCCCTTGTAAAGTTGTTTTCTTCCTCTTTTCATGTTATACTCTTTGAAAGAGTATACGCTTTGAATGAAAGAGTATACTCTTTGAATGAAAGAACTGGGTGTGGCCTACTCTTAAGGAGAGGGGAGCCGTGTTCCATCTCTTTGAGGAGTGGGGTGATTGTACATAAATTCTTCCTCATGGTATATATGTCTCCTTCCCCACCCCCATTTATTTATTTGGTCATTTATATTATTATGGATTTGTGGATATTTATTTTATACTTTAGGTTATAATCCAGTACTACTTGCTTTATTGTGTTGTTCAAAATGTTCCAGCTTGGCTACTGGGAATTTCTTGGTTGACTCCTGTTTCCTTTTGACATTGTTGTTGTTTTAGCACTTTCTTGCCTCAGGGCTTATCTTGTTTATTTTCTGCTACACTCCTAGGATCAGTCATTTCTCCAGGGGACCTTGGTTCCTTTTATTGGAGGCTGGTATTTAGAAACTAAGATGTGCCTATTAAGTGTACTTATTATTACTGGTTATCACTTCCTTTAGGCCTTCTTGACTGACAGAGCAAGGAAATATGCAAGTATATGAAACCTGTGAATAAATAATTTCTAAATAGATTTTTTTTTATTTTGTTCTTGATTTTTAAAAATTTTGGTTGTGCAGGATCTTAGTTTCCCAACCAGGGATCAAACCCTTGCCTCCTGCATTGGATGTGTGGAGTCTTAACCACTGCACCACCAGGGAAGTCCTGCACTTTATATTTATTTCTTTATTAAAAAATTTTTTTTAAAAAGTGTTTCTATTTTTAACTATCTCAACCCATTATTATACTAAACATGAGTTTTTACGGATGTTTCCAACTCTAAATCATTCTAGCTTCTTGTTGCTTAGCTGCCCCACTGTGGTGGTTAGAAATCTGGCTTTTGATTTTCTTAGCAGTCTTTCAGTGTCATATCTTTTTGCCTTTTCATACTGTTATGGATTCTCATGGCAAGAATACCAAAGTGGTTTGCCATTTCCTTCTCCAGTGGACTATGTTTCATCAGAACTCCACTGTGACCTGTCCGTCTTGGGTCGCCTTCCATGGCATGGCACATTGTTTCATTGAGTTAGACAAGGTGGTGATCCATGTGATCAGTTTGGTTAGTTTTCTGTGATTGTGGTTTCATTCTATCTGTCCTCTGATAGATAGAGGCTTCTGGAAGCTTCCTGATGGGAGGGACTGGCTGTGAGGGAGTCTGGGTCTTGCTTTGATGGGCAGGGTTCAGTAATTTTTAAGCCAGTTTTCTGTTGATGGGTGGGGCTGTGTTCCCTCCCTGTAGGGTAGTGGTGACAATGGCTGCCTCCTTCAAAGGGACTTACGCCACACGCCGCCATACCTTCCAGGTCTACTGTAGCCAGAGCCTCTGTCCCCATGGCGGGTCACAGCTGACCCATGCATCTGCAGGAGACACTCAGACACTCAAAGGCAGATCTGCCTCAGTCTCTTGTGGGGTCCTGGTGCAGACAAGGTTTTGTTTGAACCCTCCGAGTGTCTGGTGGGTTCTAAACATGATTTCACCCCTCCTACCGTCTTGTTGGGGCTTCTCCTTTGCCCTTGGAGCATCTTTTTTGATGGGATCCAGTGTTTTCCTCTAGATGGTTGTTCAGTGATTAGTTGCAATTTTGGAGTTCTTGCAGAAGATGAGCGCACATCCTTCTACTCGCCATTCAGTACTTAAATTAAATCCCTTATGATTAGACAGTGTTAAGGACAAACAGGTTCAAGGGATTAGATTTGATAGAGTGCCTGAAGAACTATGTAACATTGTACAGGAGGTGGTGATCAAAACCATCCCCAATAAAAATAAATGCAAAAAGGCAAAATGGTTGTCTGAGGAGGCCTTGCAAATAGCTAGGAAAAGAAGAGAAGCAAAAGGCAAAGGAAAATATATCCATAAGAAAAGGAGAAATATATCCATCTGAATGCAAAGTTCCAAAAAATAGCAAGGAGAGATAAGAAAGCCTTTTTAAGTGTTCAATGCAAAAAAATAGAGGAAAGCAATAGAAAGGGAAAGACTAGAGATCTCTTCAAGAAAATTAGAGAAACATTTCATGCAAAAATGGGCACAATAAAGGACAGAAATGGTGTGGACCTAACAGAAGCAGAAGATTCGAGGAAGAGGTAGCAGGAATACAGAGAAGAACTTAGAAAAAGATCTTAATGACCCAGATAACCACGATGGTGTGATCACTCTCCTAGAGCCAGGCATCCTGGAGTGTGAACTCAAGGGGGCCTTAGGAAGCATGACTATGAACAAAGCTAGTGGAGGTGTCGGAATTCCAGCTGAGCTATTTCAAGTCCTAAAAGATGACGCCATTAAAGTGCTGCACTCAGCATGCCAGCAGTATACAGTGTAATGTATGTAATTGTGTTTTAAAAAACTCTAAAATTCTGAGGAGAGCAAAGTCAGTGTGAGCTGGACTAGTAAGGGAAGGCATCCTGGAAGTCAGACTTGAATTAAGTCTTGAAGGATTTGGTGATTAAATTTTCTTAATTGAGGGATGGGACAAAATCTAGATTGTTAGGCAGAAAGGGAGCTACTGCCTCCTTTCTGACAAGTGGAGATAATCTTATCTGATAAGGGAAGGAGGAAAAGGATTTAAGGAATGCCACCCACCTTCTGCCTCCCAACCCCTGCCAGTGTACCTCTACTTAATGTAATATGTCAACTCAGTCATTCCTGGGAGCTTCATTCTGCTGACCACATAACATAAGGTATCATGTGATTGACTTAATGAATGTAATAGTGATGTTTCTTCTGAATGTTGAATGTTTTTTTCCACGTCTGAAAACTTACTGAAGACTTTATAAACAAACCATTGATGTGCTTATTATTGTGTGTTTGTTAACATACCTGTCTCTTAGTCTATATAGAAACTATTGCCCTGCCTATGTTAAGGAAATTCTGGTTCTGTTTATAAGGGGAAGAATCCTTTTGAAATGGAAAGTTGACTTCCTATTGCTGATTTTAATACTTAACTGAGTTTTCTAAAGGCTGATGCTCAAAGTATGCTGGGAAAGAAACTGCAAAACGTAAGAATTCTTAAGGAATTATATATCATGCATTCAATGACCAGACTTTAGCTGATTTTATAGAGATGTTCTTAAAAGTTGGTGACAGTAATAAACATTGTTGTATCCACTTAAAGACCATATAAGGTGCTTTGAATAGTTGACATAAAAAACAAAAATGAGAATATAGTAAAATTTTAGAGAACATTATGGATAATTTTAGTGAACATCTCTACCCTGTAGAAGAAAAGCCTGTTTTGTTTTGTTTTGTTTTTTAATCACAACCAATGGCTTTCAGGATCCTGGTTCCCAGACCAGGGATTGAACCCTGGCCCTGGGAGTGAATATGCTGAGTCCTAACCACTGGACTGCCGGGGAATTCCCAGAAAAGCCTATTTTTTTAAAGTATATGCCATTAATATAGTTCTGTGAACCTTGTTCTAAGGATATGCCAAAGGGAATGTCTTTGTGTGGAGGCCATACTTACAGGTTATGATGCCAATGACAAATATGTTGTGATTTTAACTACTAAAAGTTTAAGTAATCTGCATTTATAAAACATAATAGGAACTGGAAAATTATTTTAATGGCTGTTTCTAAAATATTCACAGCACTTTTTCTTTTGAAGAGGTCAAATAATTTGTCAGGTTATTTCTGTTATTTCTTTATCCAGAAAATGTGATAACAGTGTTAACCCATTTGTTGTTAAGTGATCTAACAGTAATTGAATGCTTTGCTAATATGATGTGGAATACTAATGAGCTGACCTTGGTTAAAATTCAGACCTTGGGAATGCCAGATTATTCTTCAGAGAGTTTCGGGATTTCCTACTTACACAGGTTAGAGATTTCATGAAAACTGTGTCAGAAAACCTCTGCATTTTAGAGCTTTATTTAGTTGAGTAATAGGGACTTAGAGAAGGAGGCTACCAGCTCTAGAGTGTGCAGGTTGCAATGGATTCCCTAGGGCACATAGGGAAGCTCTTCACTGAATTTACCCTTCATGTCTGAGAATTGTTCCAAGAGCTTTTAAAATTATCTTGGTTAGCCTGACATCTACCTAAACCATTTCCTGGCTTTACTGCAAAAGAATTTCTCTCTGGCACAGGTACTTCTTCACATATCAGGTATTGGAAGCTATTTTACTGTAGATGTAGTTTTAAATCTAAGGAGGTTAGAAAGATTGTGTTTTTGATTTTGTGTTGTTTGCTAAATTGCCAATTTCAGTTCAGTTCAGTTCACTTCAGTCTATCAGTCGTGTCCGACTGTTTGCGACCCCATGAATTGCAGCACACCAAGCCTCCTTGTGCATCACCATCTCCTGGAGTTTACCCAAACTCATGTCCATTGAGTCAGTGATGCTATCCAGCTATCTCATCTTCTGTTGTCCCCTTCTTCTCCTGACTCCAATCCCTCCCAGCATCATGGTCTTTTCCAGTGAGTCAACTCTTCGCATGAGGTGGCCAAAGTATTGGAGTTTCACCTTCAACAACAGTCCTTCCAATGAACACGAGGACTGATCTCCTTTAGGATGGACTGGTTGGATCTCCTTGCAGTCCAAGGGACTCCCAAGAGTCTTCTCCAACACCACAGTTCAAAAGCATCAATTAATTCTTTGGCGCTCAGCTTTCTTCACAGTCCAACTCTCACGTCCATACATGACCACTGGAAAAACCATAGCCTTGACTAGACGGACCTTTGTTGGCAAAGTAATATCTCTGCTTTTTGATATGCTGTCTAGGTTGGTCATAACTTTCCTTCCAAGGAGTAAGCGTCTTTTAATTTCATGGCTACAATCACCATCTGCAGTGATTTTGGAGCCCCCAAAATAAAGTCTGACACTGTTTCCACTGTTTCCCCATCTATTTCTCATGAAGTGATGGGACCAGATGCCATGATCTTCATTTTCTGAATGTTGAGCTTTAAGCCAACTTTTCACTCTCTTCTTTCACTTTCCTCAAGAGGCTTTTAGTTCCTCTTCACTTTCTGCCATAAGGGTGGTGTCATCTGCATATCTGAGGTTATTGATATTTCTCCCCCGCAACCTTGATTCCAGCTTGTGCTTCTTCCAGCCCAGCGTTTCTCATGATGTACTCTGCATATAAGTTAAATAAATGACAATATGCAGCCTTGACGTACTCCTTTTCCTGTTTGGAACCAGTCTGTTGTTCCATGTCCAGTTCTAACTGTTGCTTCCTGACCTGCATATAGGTTTCCAAGAGGCAGGTCAGGTGGTCTGGTATTCCCATCTCTTTTAGAATTTTCCACAGTTTATTGTGATCCACACAGTCAAAGGCTTTGGCATAGTCAGTAAAGCATAAATAGATGTTTTTCTGGAACTCTCTTGCTTTTTCCATGATCCAGCGAGTGTTGGCAATTTGATCTCTGGTTCCTCTGCCTTTTCTAAAACCAGCTTGAACATCAGGGAGTTCGCAGTTCATGTATTGCTGAAGGCTGGCTTGGAGAATTTTGAGCATTACTTTACTAGCATGTGAGATGAGTGCAATCGTTTAGTAATTTGAAAATTCTTTGGCATTGCCCTTCTTTGGGATTGGAATGAAAACTGACCTTTTCCAGTCCTGTGGCCACTGCTGAGTTTTCCGAATTTGCTGGCATATTGAGTACAGCACTTTCACAGCATCATTTTTCAGGATTTGAAATAGCTCAACTAGAATTCCATCACCTCCACTAGCTTTGTTCATAGTGATGCTTTCTAAGGCCCACTCGACTTCACATTCTAGGATGTCTGGCTCTAGGTGAGTGATCACACCATTGTGATCATCTGGGTCGTGGAGATCTTTTTTGTACAGTTCTGCTGTGTATTCTTGCCACCTCTTCCTAATATCTTCTGCTTCTGTTAGGTCCCTACCATTTCTGTCCTTTATTGAGCCCATCTCTGCATGAAATGTTCCCTTGGTATCATTGTTCTTGAAGAGATCTCTAGTCTTTCCCATTCTGTTGTTACCCTGTATTTCCTTGCATTGATTGCTGAGGAAGGCTTTCTTATCTCTCCTTGCTGTTCTTTGGAACTCTGCATTCAGATGCTTATATCTTTTCTCCTTTGCTTTTCACTTCTCTTCTTTTGACAGCTATTTGTAAGGCCTCCCCAGACAGCCATTTTGCTTTTTCTGCATTTCTTTTCCATGGGGATGGTCTTTATACCTGTCTCCTGTGTGATATCACGAATCTCCATCCATAGTTCCTCAGGCACTGAGGGATCTAGTCCCTTAAATCGATTTCTCACTTCCACTGTATAGTCATAAGGGATTTGATTTAAGTCATACCTGAATGGTCTATTGGTTTTCTCCACTTTCTTCAATTTTAGCCTGAATTTGGCAATAAGGAGTTCATGATCTGAGCCACAGTCAGCTTATAGAGCTTCTCCATCTTTGACTGCAAAGAATACAGTCAATCTGATTTCCGAGTTGACCATCTGGTGATGTCCATGTGTAGAGTCTTCTCTTGTTTTGTTGGAAGAGGGTGTTTGTTATGACCAGTGTGTTCTCTTGGCAGAACTCTACTAGCCTTTGCTGTGCTTCATTCTGTACTCCAAGGCCAAATTTGCCCGTTACTCCAGGTGTTTCTTGACTTCCTACTTTTCTGTTCCAGTCCCCTATAATGAAAAGGACATCTTTTTTGGGAGTTAGTTTTAGAAGGTCTTGTAGGTCTTCATAGAACTGTTCAGCTTCTTCAGCATTACTGGTCGGGACATACAGTTGGATTACTGTGATACTGAATGGTTTGCCTTGGAAACAAAAGAGATCATTGTGTTGTTTTTGAGACTGCATCCAAGTACTGCATTTCAGACTCTCTTTTCGACTATGATGGCTACTCCATTTCTTCTAAGGTACTCCTGCCCATAATAGTAGATATAGTGGTCATCTGAGTTAAATTTACCCATATCAGTTCATTTTAGTTCGCTGATTCCTAGAATGTTGACGTTCACTCTTGCCATCTCTTATTTGACCACGTCCAATTTGCCTTGATTCATGGACCTGACAATCCAGGTTCCTATGCAATATTGCTCTTTACAGCATCAGACCTTGCTTCTATCACTAGTCCTATCCACAACTGGGTGGTGTTTTTGCTTTGGCTTCATCCCTTCATTCTTTCTGGAGTTATTTCTCCACTAATCTCCAGTAGCATATTGGGCACCTGTGGAGTTCATCTTTCAGTGTCCAATCCTTTGCCTTTTCATACTGTTCATGGGAGTTCTCAAGACAAGAATACTGAAGTGATTTGCCATTCCCTTCTCCAGTGGACCACATTCTGTCAGACCTCTCCACTGTGACCCATCTGTCTTGGGTGGCCCCAAATGGCATGGCTTAGTTTCATTGAGTTAGACAAGGCTGTGGTCCGTGTGATCAGATTGGCCTGTTGTCTGTGATTGTGGTTCCCATCCGTCTGCCCTCTGATGCTCTGTCTCAGTGCCTGCCGTCTTACTGGGTTTTTCTTACCCTGGATGTGGGGTATTTCTTCACGGCTGCTCCAGCAAAGCAGAATAGCCCATAAATGCTGATAATGGCTTAGACTGAGGCTGGGTCAGGGACAGTGTGAGTGTTGGTTGAATTTGGTATGTTTTGAGCTCAAAACCCGTTTTTTTTTCTTGTCCTTTCATCTGAGATGTTTGACGGGGGAGCAGACAGGAGGATATTAGTAGTTTACATCGTAAAAATATTGGAAACAATCTGTTGTTGTTTAGTCGCTAAGTCATGTCCAACTCTTCTGTGACCGTGTGGACTGAAGCCTGCCAGGCTCCCCTCAGGCTCCCCTGCCCATGGAATTCTCCAGGCAAGAATACTGGAGTGGTTTGCCATTCCTACACCAGGAGATCTTCCCGACCCATAGATTGAACCCGTATCTACTGCATTGGCAGGCAGATTCTTTACCATTGACCACCAAACAGCAGTATATCCACAGAAGGTTTATACCATTGGCATATCCAGATGTTGAAAAAAGAATGAGGAATATGCCCATGAACTGATATAATGTGATTTACAGGATCTATTGCTAAAGGAAAAAAAGCCAAAAGCCAAGTACAGAGGAATGACTACTTTTATGTTAAGTTGGTTAACTAAGATGTGTTTAAAAGGCATCTTTTAAGTTTGCATTTCTCCTTGTTTCCCAGTTTTACCAGTGCTTGATAAAATTTGAAATCCCATCTTGAGTTGTGAACACTTGTCACACAGTTCTTTGGTGTATGTGAGTAGTGAATTGTTCTGTTCTCTGTTCCTTTTCCTTGGATCACATGCAATAGCCCATGTGGGAATGCTTGTATAAGTTAGTGTTTGAGACTCTGGGAGAAATGCTTGGTTCCTATAACCCTCTCTACCTTCTTGCAAAATGTTGTATGTACTTATTTTTTGTTATCATTGTATATTATAATTTCTTTAAAACAAGAGAAGAACAAAAGGTTGTGAAAATTTAGCACTGTAACATCAGCTATTTTTTACTTCATTATTTTTTTTGCCACTCTGCAGAGCATGTGGGATATTAATAATTATTATTATTATTTTTATTATTTTGGCCATGGGGCACACAGGATCATAGTTCCCTGACTAGGAATCAAATGAATACACTCTCCCCTGCCCCCTAGTAGTAGAAACTCAGATTATTAACCACTGGACTGCTGGGGAAGTCTCTTAATTATTGTTTAATAGACATACTTAATTTTTACATGGTTTTATGTAACACTTCTGAAGTGAGTGACATGTTTTCTACATATTTTCGTCAGCTTTATATCTATAGAAGCCTTATATCTAAGATACTGATAATATTTCAGTAAGAAAAAGTGTTATTAGAGTTGCTGTTTTCCTCAAAACAGGGATTGGATGAAGTAAAATGCCTTAGGAGTGAAGCAGAATATTAAGTGGGAGTTTAGCCACATGTGCAGTTTCTTTAATTCTCTAAGTGAACATTTTTTATTACCTGATGTACTCAGAGTTATTTTACAGGTATGTGGATTGTAAATTTGAATGTTACTCTCTACTTGTCCTGCAAGGGATATAAGCAAACTAATTATTTATAATGCACTGTGATAAATGAGATTCAAGCCACAGCAGGATCTCATGGGAGTGAGCCTTGGGGCCTCAAAACGGCTCTAGAGAGAATGTCGCTGACCTGGGGCGGGTGCATAGGATCTGGCCTGTTGGACAGGGTGATGGAATGGGTGTCGTCTGCACTGGCACCGGAGGTTTATACTCCAAACTCTCATACTTAATCTTGTTGTTACCAGAGTTTAGTCAAATAATGTCTTGTATTTTAGGTAAATGAGAGATGCATGGTATAATTCACTATGGAGGACAGTTCAAAATAGGGGTTATCTCATTGTTTTAGTTTAAGTAGGAGATATTTTTGGTGTCCCTTAGTTCTTATCTCATCATAGCAAAGATTTGGAACAACAGAACGCTTACAGCTCAAACAGGCAGGATTTTATTAAGCAGGCAGTTTTTGTAAGGACAGACTAGTTACAGCTCTGTTACAGCTCAAGCAGGGTGCAGGCAGTGAACCCTAGGAGTGCCCCAGTCCCTCTTGGCTTTCCTTTCTATACAGTCTCCTCCCGCCGGAGCCTGATTGGTTCAGCCCTATGCAAAATAGGCTTGTACTTGCCAACACAATGGGCATACACTCAAGGCCAATCAGGGAAGGGGGCATCACTCTGGTCCTCACCCTCCTCTTTCCTGGGCTTTTTTTTTTTGTAAATCTTTTGTGTGCCCTCTCAGTGGTTCTTCTAGCCATGCCCATCTTGGACTCCTTTTTATATTCCAGCTACCTAACATTGGTGTGTTTGTGTGTGTGTGTTTTCAGTCATGTTTGACTCTGAAACCCCAGGAACTGTAGCCCACTAGGCTTCTCTCTCCATGGAATTTTCCAAGCAAGAATACTGGAGTGGGTTGCCATTTCTGACTCCAGTGGATCTTCCTGACTCGGAGATTGAACCTGAGTCTCTTGAGTTGACTGCATAGGCAGGTGGATTCTTTACCACTCTACCACCTGGAAAATAAAACTAAATGCTCCCTTTTGTGTGTCCCCTTATTTATTAGACCATGATTTAGTTGTTAGGGTGAATTAGTGGTGAGTAGAAACAACTAGCCCTTGGACCTACAAGTGGGAGTGTGGGAACCTTTTGGTGAGTCTTTTGTTCAGAAGAGTCTTGAGGTTTTATGTAACTAGAGGAGAGGAGGTTGACCCGACTCTGAGAGAAGCAAAATGGAATTTTGGGAGAAAATGTATTTTCTTAAGGAGGCTAGTGTTAGATAGAGATGATCACAAGTCAGGTGGATGTGTTCACACTACAAGACTTCAGTGAGATGGATACTGCTGTTGCCTCAGTTACAGAGACTGTAAAAGAATAGTTTCTGTCATCATATGTGTATGCTGGTTGTATTTGGACTCTAATTTGGTTTATTAATTTACTAATCTATGTATAGACTGTCCCCCCAGGTGAAGAACTGCCTGCCAATGCAGGAGATACACGAGACTCAGTTTCTGTCCCTGAGTCAAGAAGATGCCCTGGAGAAGGAAATAACAACCCACTCCAGTATTCTTGCCTGGAAATTTGCATGGATAGAGGAGCCTGGTGCGCTGTGGTCCATGGGGTCACAGAGTTGGACATAGCTTACTGACCACACCACCACCACCAATGTATATGTATTGGTTTTCCCATGGTCTTAAAAAACATTTCCAATATAGAAACTATCCGCCCCTAGCCCTCAGCCACCCTGTTCCTATTTATGACATTCCTCTAAAACTCCTTCTTTCCAGGAAACTGTTTATTAGCCTTTGATGTAGTTTTCTAGAGTTTATATTGGAGAAGGAAATGGCAACCCATTCCAGTGTTCTTGCCTGGAGAATCCCAGGGATGGCGGAGCCCAGTGGGCTGCCGTCTGTGGGGTTGCACAGAGTCGGACATGACTGAAGCGACTTAGTATCAGCAGCAGCAGTAGCAGCATGTATATAAATAAAGGCAATAAAAATACAGACATTTTTTCCTGTCTTTATCCAAAAAGGTGACCAACTCCAAAAATCCGGTATTATACCTGTTGATCTGCAGGTTGGTCTTCTTACCCTTTCCTTTGTACATTGTGGATTTACTTAACAATCGACCCTTCCCTTTGTACGTTGTTTTTTACTTAACAATGGAGATCTTTACAGGAGATCTTCGTATAGTTTTGTTTCATTTTCCAGTATATAGTTTTTGTTTTGTATGATTTCCCTTTGATTATTTAACCAGTTCTCTGTTGACTTGTTTCTGTTTTTTCAGTATTGTAACAGTGTAGCAATGAAGTACCTTGTACATCTGGCATTTTGCCTGTATGCAAGTAAATAATTATGGAATAAATCCAGATGTGGTATTACTAATATAAAGCCATATACCTTTGTAATTTTTATAGATATTGCTAGGTTGCCCTTACGTTTGCACCCTGACTCTCCCACCAGTGAAAAGGGATAATCTGTGTTTCTCTCCTCCTTCCCCAGCTTTATTGAGATTTAATTGACGTATAACATGTTTGAATTCAAGGTGTGTGGTGTGATAATTTGATACAGGTATATATTGCAGAAGATTTACCACAATAAGGTCCTTTAAAATATCTGTCATATAATTTACATACTTACTGTTCTGTTCTTAAGGTTGGTGATGTGTATTTCCTTACAGCCTTGCCAACAATGTACCATGGCAAAGAAGTTGAAAATTGGGTCTAAGTATAGTCTCAATTTGCATTTTTCTAATGAGTGAGGTTAAGAGTCTGTCCATAGTTTCAAGACTCTTCCCCTTCCCCTCTGCTTTTTCTGTGAACTTAACTATTTTAGGGGTTTTGAAGCAGAAGTTGTTATCCTTATTTATACATTATTTTTCCTAATTCAAGTTTAACAGGAACAGCAGTGTATAAATCTTAAGGATAGAGTAAGGTTTGATTTTTATAAGCCTCTGACACTCAATCTGGATTTTTTTTTGGTGATTTTTTTACTAGAAGATGTCAACAAAAGTTTCAGACAACAGCCAAGACAGTTTTTTTCTCTTCCGATGGTCTTTACATGATTTGTGCACTGAAATGTTAAAGGGTTATAGTTGTCTCACTGGGCCATCAGGAAGAAGAACCAGGTGCATGTGAGGCAATCCTGCTGCCTGTTAGTGACTAAAGATGCATTTCTATGTCAGAGGTGTTCAAATGCAGAAAACACTTCATCTTAAAAATGACGAAATATGTTAGATAATGCCAGATTGTTTTCCTTAGAGTTCATACTAATTTACACTGTCAACAGGAAGGTAAAATGTTTTGGTTGTTTCACATTCTCAAATAGTTGATACTATCAGATCTTTGTGTCAGTCTAACATATAATATAGTCGTTCACTGTTTTTTTCCTCCTTTTAATTTTTTTTTCAGTGAAGTCTAACTCATACAGTAAATGGCAAAAAGTCATCAATGTATAATATCATGATTTAATCTCAAAGTAAATAGATCCATGTAACCACCACCAAGAAGTAGAACACTGCCAAGAGCCCACCTGTGTGCCACCTCCCACCCCACTCACTTCTGCTTGTTTCTTTCCCAAAGAAATCACTATTCTGAAAGTTAACACCCTAGAGTCAGTTTTGCCCATTTTTTGAATGTTATGTATATGAATCATGCAGTAGGGGTACCTTTGTCTCTGATGTCTTTTATTTAACAGTATGCTGGTGACACCCGAAACTAATACTGTAAACAAACAAACCAATATGTCAGTGCCACCAGGGGAGGAAAAAACGGAAATACTTTACATTTGAGAATAGCATTATTTTCAAAAGGAACCACTTTTTTTCATGATCGAGGCCATAAGGATGGGGAGGGCAGTGGTCGGAAACCAGGAGCCCAAATTAGGATTCTCAATACTGCCTTGCCCCAGCTGGATGACTTTGAGATCACATAAACTCAGTGACTATAATGATCCCTGCTGCAGTTATATGAGAGGCTTTCTGTGAGGGTTCTCTGAAATAATACATGTGAAAATGCTCAGCATTGAAACAATGGTGATGTTGTTACTTTAATTCCCATTGTGATGGTATTAAAAGGTGAGGGCCTTTAGAAGATAAGTTAGAGCTCTCATTATGGCATTAAAAGTGTGTGTTAGTCTGTCAGTCAGATCCGACTCTCTATGGATCCCATGGACTGTAGCCTGCGAGGCTCCTCTGTCCATGGAATTCTCCAGGCAAGAATACTGGTGTGGGTTGCCATTTCCTTCTCCAGGGGATCTTCCCGATCCAGGGAATGAACTTGGGTCTCCCGTGTTGCAGGCAGATTCATGACCATCTGAGCTACCGGGAAGCTCTATTATGGCATTAGTGGCCTTATAAAAGAGAGTTGAGAGAGCTTGCTGCCTCTCTCTTCTGTTGTGCACCATGTGAAGATACAATGAGAAGATGGTGATCTGTAAACCATGAAGAGGTCCCTCAGCAAGAACCTGACCATGATGGCAGCCTAATTTCAGATTTCCAGCGTTTGGAACTGATTTTTTTGTTTAAGTTGATCTCCCCCTTCAAAAAAAGAGAAAACTCCAATATATTCATAACATTTATCCTTGTTAAGTGTCATTGTGAGTTCCATGTGGCTTAGTAAAATGAACAAAAATATGTTCTCATTCTTACAGTGTGTAAGAGTGATTCCCATTATTTGTGTATGTTTGAATCACTTATGATTTTTGTTTTATTGAGGAGTTTACAAATCATTTTTATTGCTGAAATATCTTTTTGTAATTCAGATACTCATATCTGAAGAGATTTAAAACATATATATCTGTGGTCTTTGAATCCTTTTTCTGAATTATTTATATTTGTAATATGTAATAGATTCCTGTGGTTCAACGATTAAAAAGTATAAAAAATGTAAAGTCTCCCACTTCTACAACCATCCAGTTCATGTCTACTCGAATTGCCTAACATCTGACTTTGCCTAGGAAACTAATATTACTAGTTTCTGTATAATCTTCCAATGTGTTAATTGCTCAGTCATGACACTCAGTCATGTCTGACTCTTTGCAGCTCCATGGACTTTAGGCTGCCAGGCTCATCCTCTGTACTGGAGTGGGTTGTCATTCCCTTCTCCAGGGGATCTTCCTTATCCAGGGATTGAACCCAGGTCTTCTGCACTGCAGGCAAATTCTTAACCATCTATCTGAGCCACCAGGGAAGCCCAAAGAGAATATGAATATAGATTACATCTTTATCCCTCTGCCCAAAACACATTACAACAACTATCTGTACTTTTTTTTTTTTTGCTTAGCATGTTGCATATTTTTAATATATCAGACCATATTTAATTATCTCTAAGGTACTTAATTCATTTTCATTGCAATATAGTATTATGCTAACATATCATTTATCCATTCTATTTTACGTTTATACTTTTTGGCTAGCCTAAAATAATGCTGCAGTGAGCATTCTAGTAAATATCTTTTGGTGAAATGTATACACATTTCTTTTGGATTTATATCTAGGGTAGAATTTCTATATCATAAGCAACGTAGACTTCCATTGCTGTACATTTTCAACAAGCCTGGGTATTATTAGTTTCTTTAATTTTTACCCATTCTGATGAGTACACACATGGTATTTTATTGTGGTTTTAATTTTTATTTTCCAGAGTATTCATAAGATTGCCAATTTCCTCCTTTATATTTACTGAGTGTATTGGTCTTTTCAGAAACTGCATTTTAAAAAGCCAAAATATATAATTTCCACCTGTAAAAAGAAAGACTAACAAACTCATATACTGCTGCTAAGTCACTTCAGTCTTGTCCAACTCTGTGCGACCCCATAGACGGCAGCCCACCAGGCTCCCCCGTCCCTGGGATTCTCCAGGCAAGAACACTGGAGTGGGTTTCCATTTCCTTCTCCAATGCATGAAAGTGAAAAGTGAAAGTGAAGTCACTGAGTCATGTCCCATTCTTAGCGACCCCATAGACTGCAGCCTACCAGGCTACTCCGTCCATGGGATTTTCCAGGCAAGAGTACTGGAGTGGGGTGCCATTGCCTTCTCCAACTCATATACTAATAGTCTTGATCTGATTATTTCTTAGATAATCAAGAAGTATTCGATTTTATGGGTATCAAAGAAACTTTTTTGGGAGGAGAGCTGGACTGCTCAGCATGTGCTCCCACTTGCTCTCTCACTCACTAGAATTGATTCCGTGCCTTTTGCAGAGTCCTAAGTTCTTGCTTGGAGAATCCCAGGGGCGGAGGAGCCTGGTGGGCTGCCGTCTGTGGGGTCGCACAGAGTCAGACATGACTGAAGTGACTTAGCAGCAGCAGCAACCACTGGACCACCAGGGAATTCCCTCAAAGAATGTTCTGAGTTCGAATTGCATTTTATAAAAATAAGTGTTAGAATAGAGATTACATTCCTTTGATGTAGGGGTAGGACTTTTTGGTAGTATGTGAGGAATACTCTTGGTGCAGTAGGGAAAGGAGAGAGATTAGCACCCCCACCATGAAGTGATTTTTATAATTTAATTTTTATTTATATCATTTTTATGGACTTGCCTGGTGATCTTGTGGTTAAGAATCCCCTTGCTAATGTGGGGGACACAGGTTTGATCACAGGTCCAGATTATCCATGTCAAAGCCCAACTACGCAACTAAGCCACAGCTACTGAAGCCTGAGTGCCTAGAGCTTCTGCTCCTCAGCAGAGAAGCCAGTGCAACGAGGAGCCTGTGCATTGCAGCAAAGAGTAGTCCCAGCTCTCCACAACGAGAGAAAGCCTGCACACAGCAATGAAGATCCAGCACAGCCAAAAGTAAAGAAAATTTTAAGAATTGTTATTTTAAAAGTATCGACATTGTTTATTGGATTATTTTATTGAGGTAGTCATTCTAAAATATTAGTTTACATTAGTTTGGAGGTATATGTACAACATAATGATTCAAACATTTTATCATTTATACTCCATTTATACTTCTTGTAAAATATTGACTAAACTCCCTGTGCTGTACACTATATCCTTGTAGCTTATTTATTTTATATATAATAGCAACAGCTCAGTTTATTTCTCTCCCTGAGTTCTTGTGTCATCATAACAAAGATTTTGCATGACAGACTAATTATAATTACTATAGCTCAAGCAAGCAGGATTTCTCCCCTCTTGTCTTGTAGCAAGAGTTTGAAACAACAGACTGGTTACAGCTCAGGCAGACAGAACTTTTATTAAAGAGACAGTGGATAGTGAACACCGGAGACTTGGGAGCAGGCAACCCTAAAGGAGAAGCAGCAGTCCCTCTTGGCTTTCTTTTTGTACTTCCTCTTGGTTCTGCAAAATAGGGCTTGTACCCGCCACCAATCAGGAAAGGGAATGCAAATTGAGTGTACGTTCAAGGCCAGTCAGGGAAGGGGGTATGTCTGGGACTCAGCAAAATTGGGCTGTTACATGTTCACCTAGGTAGACGTGGGCTGTTTTGATTGACAGTTGCACAACAAGCTCTAGTGTGTGTGTCTTTCTGATAATTCAGTCTGTTATAATCAGTTGTATGTATGTATAGAATATTTATGAACCCATAATGGGCTCCTGGCCGCCTAAGGGTTACTTGAGGACACAGCTTTGCTTCAGTGACTCTTGTGTTGGGGTTGGAGAAGCCCCTATGGCTAGTTTGTATCCACATTGTGCCTAGGGTGCATGGGCAGGACCTGGAAGATCTCTGTGGTTATTTTTTGTAGCATATCCCTGAGCTCTCCTGGGCGTGTCTTGGGTGGAGTTTAGAAATCAACTTGCATTCCTGGGCGTGTCTTGGGCAAGAAATCAGCTTGCATCCTTTTCAAATAGGCTACCCATCTGTTGCTCATGCCTAACCTCCTGTGTGTGTGTGTGTGTGTGTGTGTGTGTGTGTGAGAGAGAGAGAGAGAGATGTGTCCAACTCTTTGCGCATGCGTGTGTGTGTGTGTGTGTGTGTGTGTGTGTTACTCAATTGTGTCTGGTTCTTTGGAACCCTGTGGACTGTAGATCTCCATGCTCCTCTGTCCATGGAATTCTCCAGGCAAGAATATGGGGGAGTGAGTTGCCATTATCTTCTCCTGGGGATCTTACCCCTTCTGGGGATCTTCCATTTAAAGTAGTTTGTATTAATCTCCTACTGCAGTCACACACCCCTCCTCCTCCCCCACAATCGTTAGTTTGTATCTGTGAGTTTGTTTCTTTTTTATGTTAGAATTTAGATTTTTTTTTCTTTTAAATTTTGACTGTGCTGGGTGTTCATTGGGTCTTACAGTCTTCTCTAGTTGTGGTGCTTTGTGTTGGGGTTTTGGTATCATCTTGTGCCATTCTCAGTGCTTGGATGAGTTTTTGAAATCCCCCCCACCCCCACCCCTATAAAATTTAATGGATATTTGTCCAGAAGTTCTCTTAGTAAGTTCTGTTTTCTTTTGACAATAAAGTTTTGAGTGGATCTTCATTTGTTAGGTTATTAATAACATTGTTTTAATCTAAAGGATACTAGGAACTTTAAGAATAAATTGTATTTAATTCTGTGTTTGAATAAGTCCGAGTAATTGACTGTGGAACAAGAGTAAGCATTATACTTACATTCATTTATACCCTGTATTAAATTAGTTATTACTTTTGCTTTCCTTTTCTCTTTTCCCTTTTAAATGGACTTTTTGTTTTTTTGGTTTGTTTTAAAGAGCAGTTTTAGTTTTACAGTAAAATTGAATGGGAAGTGAATAGTTCCCATATATGCAACCTCTACCCCCACCTCCACCCCCCCACCCCTGCCCACCACATGGCCTCCCTCACTGTCAACATCCTGAACCAGCATGTTGGTAATTTTTGAGTTGACTAATTCCCTAACTTTTGGGAAAGTAAGCAGTTTGATATATGTTGACATTGCTCTAAAATTATAACATTCCTTTCATTTTAGAAAGCATATTATTGACCCTATTTCAAAAGCAAAGAAACCAAAACTGGAATTAAATTATTTGCTTCCTAGCCAAATTTTGTTTTGAAGTTTCCAAAAGAAGATTTTCAACTTTAATAGCAACAGTTATGTTCTCCTTTGATTCCTCCCAACATTCAGAAAACAAAGATCATGGCATCTGGTCCCATCACTTCATGGCAAATAGATGGGGAAACAGTGGAAACAGTGTCAGATTTTATTTTGGGGGCTCCAAAATCACTGCAGCCATGAAATTAAAAGATGCTTACTCCTTGGAAAGAAAGTTATGACCAACCTAGATAGCATATTCAAAAGCAGAGACATTACTTTGCCAACAAAGGTCTGTCTAGTCAAGGGTATGGTTTTTCCAGTGGTCATGTATGGATGTGAGAGTTGGACTGTGAAGAAAGCTAAGCACTGAAGAACTGATGCTTTTGAACTGTGGTGCAGAGAAGACTCTTGTGAGTCCCTTGGACTGCCAGGAGATCCAACCAGTCCATTCTAAAGGGGATCTGCCCTGGGTGTTCTTTGGAAGGAATGATGCCAAAACTGAAACTCCAGTACTTTGGCCAACTCATGCGACTCACTGGAAAAGACTCTGCTGCTGGGAGGGATTGGGGCAGGAGGAGAAGGGGACGACAGAGGATGGGATGGCTGAATGGCATCACTGACTCAATGGATGTGAGTTTGAGTGAACTCTGGGAGCTGGTGATGGACAGGGAGGCCTGGCGTGCTGCGATTCATGTGGTCGTAAAGAGTCAAACACAACTGAGCGACTGAACTGAACTTATTGAAACTTGAAGATTTTTCAGACTTTTATCCTTTCTTTTAAATGTAAAATGTTCAAACTGGTTGTTTGAAATTCTTATTGTGGTTTCTGATTTGGGGACTTCCCTGCTGATCCAGTGGCTAAGACTCTGCACTCCCAGTGCAGGGGACCTGGGTTCGATTCCTGGTCAGGAAACTAGATGCCACATGCCACAACTAAAGATTCTACATGCTCCAGCAAAGATCAAAGATCCGGAGTAATGCAACTAAGACCAACGCAGCCAAATAAAGAAATAATTAAAAAAAAAAAATTCTGGCTTGTAGTACTACTGAGAAATATAGATAGATGGTTCCAGACCTACCATGGGGTACAAGTTCCAATTTAGTTTGAGTGGGCTAGTCCAGAAATGAGTTAATGATTAGGATGCTGCTGTCATAAAGGTAAAATGCTAGTTGTGGTGCATGGGCTTCTCATCACAGTGGCTTCTCTTGTTTCAGAGTGGAGGCTCTAGAACGTGGGCTCAGTAGTTGTGGTACATGGCTTTAGTTGCCCCTCAGCATCTTGAAACTTCCTCAATCAGAGAGCCAACCCGTGTCCCCTGCATTGGAAGGGGATTCTTAACCACTGGACCAACAGGGAAGTACCCCTATGTCTATTTTAATGCTAAGCTGTCAAGAGGCTTGAAGTTCTTAATTTTTCTAGAATTTATTTTATTTATTTGGCTGTGTTGGGTCTTAGTTGTGGCACATGGGACCTTATTATGCCGTGGGGGAATCTTCTGTTGTAGCTCATAAACTCTCTAGTTGTGGTGTAGGGACTCATTAGTTGTGGCTCTCTGGCTTAGTCGCTTCCAGGGCACATGTGATTTTAGTTCCCTTCCTAGGGAATAAACCTGTGTCTCCTGCATTCCACAGTAGATTTTTAACCACTGGACCACCAAGAAAGTCCCTGAAATTCTTAATTTTTGAATTAGTGGCTTTGCTTTTTATATGGTAACGGGGACTACAAATCATGTAACCAATCCTGTTCCTGAAAAACAAGGAGTATCATTTAATAAGAAAGAGACAACCCAATAAAAATGTCAAAGACTCTAAACAAAGGGATGCAGAAAGGAACATGAATCATGAATAAATTTGTGAAGAGAAAGAGTCCAAAATGCAGTAAGTACTTGGATGCAGTCTCAAAAGTGACAGAATGATCTCTGTCGTTTCCAAGGCAAACCATTCAATATCATGGTAATCCAAGTCTATACCCAGACCAATAATGCTGAAGAAGCTGTAGTTGAAAGGTTCTATGAAGACCTACCAAACCTTTTAGAGATGTCCTTTTCATTTTATGGAACTGGAATACAAAAGTAGGAAGTCAAGAAACACCTGAAGTAACAGGCAAATTTGGCCTTGGAGTACAGAATGAAGCAGGGCAAAAGCTAATAGAGTTCTGCCAAGAGAACACCCTGGTCATAGCAAACACCCTCTTCCAACAACACAAGAGAACACTCTACACATGGACATCACCAGATGTTCGATACATAAAATCAGATTGATTATATTCTTTGCAGCGAAAGATGGAGAAGCTCTATACAGTCAGCAAAACCAGGAGCTGTCTGTGGCTCAGATCATGAAATCCTTATTGCCAATTTCAGACTGAAATTGCAGAAAGTGGAGAAAACCACTAGCCCATTCAGGTATGACCTAAATCAAATCCCTTAAGGCTACACTGGAAGTGAGAAATCGATTTAAGGGACTAGATCTGATAGACAGAGTGCCTGAGGAACTATGGATGGAGGTTTGTGACATGATACAGGATATAGGAATCAAGACCATCCCCAAGAAAAAGAAATGCAAAAAGCAAAATGGCTGTCTGGGGAGGCCTTACAAATAGCTGTGAAAAGGAGAGAAGTGAAAAGCAAAGGAGAAAAGGAAAGATATAAGCATCTGAATGCAGAGGTCGAATGAATAGCAAGAAGAGATAAGAAAGTTTTCCTCGATCAATGCAAAGACACAGAGGAAAAGAACAGAATAGGAAAGACTAGAGATCTTTTCGAGAAAAGAGATACCAAGGGAACATTTCATGCAGAGATGGGCTCAATAAAGGACAGAAATGGTAGAGACCTAACAGAAGCAGAAGATATTAGGAAGAGGTGGCAAGAATACACAGAACTGTACAAAAAGATCTTCATGACCCAGTAAATCATGATGCTGCGATCACTCACCTAGAGCCAGACATCCTGGAATGTGAAGTCAAGTGGGCATCACTATGAACAAAGCTAGCGGAGGTGATGGAATTCCAGTTGAGCTATTTCAAATCCTGAAAGATGATGCTATGAAAGTGCTGCACTCAATATGCCAGCAAATTTGGAAACTCAGCAGTGGCCACAGGACTGGAAAAGGTCAGTTTTCATTCCAATGCTGAAGAATGCGGAAACTACTGCACAGTTGTACTCATCTCATACACTAGTAAAGTCATGCTCAAAATTCTCCAAGCCAGGGTTCAACAGTACGTGGACCGTGAACTTTCAGATGTTCAAGCTGGATTTAGAAAAGGCAGAGGAACCAGAGATCAAATTGCCAACATCCGCTGGATAATGGAAAAAGCAAGAGAGTTCCAGAACAACATCTATTTCTGCTTTATTGACTATGCCAAAGCCTTTGACTGTGTGGATTACAATAAACTGTGGAAAATTCTGAAAGAGATAGGAATACCAGACCACCTGACCTGCCTTTTGAGCAACTTATATACAGGTCAGGAAGCAACAGTTAGAACTGGACATGGAACAACAGATTGGTTCCAAATAGGAAAAGGAGTACATCAAGGCTGTGTATTGTCACCCTGCTTATTTAATTTATATGTAGAGTACATCTTGAGAAACATGGGGCTGGAAGAAGCACAAGCTGGAATCAAGATTGCCAGGAAAAAATATCAATAACCTCAGATATGCAGATGACACCATCCTTATGGCAGAGAGTGAAGAAGAACTAAAGAGCCTCTTGATGAAAGCAAAGAGGAGAGTGAAAAAGTTGGCTTAAAGCTCAACATTCAGAAAACTAAGATCATGGCATCTGGCTCCATCACTTCATGGCAGATAGATGGGGAAACAGTGGAAACAGTGACTGACTTTATTTTTCTGGGATTCAACATCACTGCAGATGGTGATTGCAGCCATGAAATTAAAAGATGCTTACTCCTTGGAAGAAAAGTTATGACCGACCTAGATAGCATATTCAAAAGCAGAGACATTACATTGTCAACAAAGGTCCGTCTATTCAAGGCTGTGGTTTTTCCAGTGGTCATGCATGGATGTGAGAGTTGGACTATGAAGAAAGCTGAGCACCAAAGAACTGATGTTTTTGAACTGTGGTGCTGAAGAATACTCTTGAGAGTCCCTTGGACTGCAAGGAGATCCCACCAGTCCTTCCTAAAGGAGATCAGTCCTGCGTGTTTGTTGGAAGGACTCATGTTGAAGGTGAAACTCCAATACTTTGGCTACTTGATGCGAAGAGTTGACTCATGCTAGGAAAGATTGAGGGCAGGAGGAGAAGGGGACGACAGAGGATGAGATGATTGGATGGCATCACCGACCCGATGGACATGGGTTTGGGAGAACTCTGGGAGCTGGTGATGGACAGGGAGGCCTGGCGTGCTATGGTTCATGGTGTGGGAAAGAGCTGGACGTGACTGAGTGACTGAACTGACTGACTGCTATAAATTATAAAATTTAACCTTACCTAGTATTGGAGAAAATGTGTTCATATGCTGCTGGTGAATTGGTAAAGTGATCCAATTGAAGGTACTTGGACAGTTTTGATAGATTTGAGAATTTGGATGCCCTGTGACCCACCAGTTTCCCACTTTGCATATCTGAAAGACATTCTTGTAAAAGTATACCTGGCTACTTGAATAGTAATGTTGATAAAAGCAAAAAAGTAAGGCATACAAATGTTTGTCTGTTTGTCAAGAGAGTAGATAAATAGCTTGTGGCATATTTATATTATGGAATACCATATAAGGTAGTGAAAATGTAACATGGATAAAACATAGAAAAATATTATGTGAAAAAATTCATATCCCCAAATAATTCATTCAGCATACCAGTTTATAAAGCTGAAGAAAATGATGATGGGTGGGGGAGGACACATACCTAAACAAAATATTATTTAAGGATATATACATATGTGACAGTGTTATATTTTAAAAATGATGGGATAGTACATAATAGGAGGACAGAAGCACTTAGATTATGTTATTGGTGTTCTTATGTGATGTGGTGATTTACAATTTACAGTGTGTATTTTATGCTTGCTTACATTCATCTTTCCATATATTTTGTGTGTGTCAAATATTACATTAAAGAAGTAAGGGGAAAGCTAATCATGGTTAGCGACTTATGACGTAGATGGAGGAGTGGCTTGGAAAATAGAAAGATAGCTAGCATATTACAGAAAAGAGGTTTCAAGGAAGAGGAGGTGATCTACATAAGAGATCAGATAGTTGAATAGGATATGAAGTTAATTCTCTTTCAGCTCTAACATTTTATAATTTAAATATTGTGGTGTATGTATTTTCTGTGTTTTTCCGATATTCAAAATTACAGTTATAAGCAAATGTTATATAAGTGATATAATTAATTTTAATTTAGTCCATTTAGGTGTTAATATCTTTTATCTTTATCCTTTTTTCTGTAGTGTATTTTCTAATCTGAAAAAGTCTTCCATGAAAACTTCACTTTCAAAAAAAAACAAGTAATGCCGTCTATTTTTCTAAAACACTGAAATGGGGGCTCTCATTTTAAGGTAAGTATCAATTTCACATCTTCATCACATTATTTTTTCAGTAGTTAAATATAGAAGGAAGATCTGAATATTGGTTACATTTTAAATCTTTTAGTTCTAGGGTGGACATAGGAAGGAAATCGTAAGCTTTGTTTTAAGAGAGATACTTAAGATTATGTTTACCACATATTTTAACACAACTTCACGAAGGAAAGAGAAGGGGTCAGTGGTCTTTAAGATTTTTAGAGAGGTTAATTAAAAACTGAGAGCTTTTTGGATTTAGCAGTTAAGAGGTCATCGCTGGCTGCTTAGAGGCCATTTTCTGTCTATGTTTGTTAATGAAAGTAAGTTTGCAGTAAAGAGTGAAGAGAAGTTGAAAAAGTGAACATTGTACCTCTTAAGTGATTTATTAAACCAATATATGGTATGTACTTAGTATGTAGCAATTATTTCTCTAAGCACTGTAGTTACCGTGTTTAAGTATTAACATATATGTATGTATGTATGTATTTATGTATGTTTGTATCTTGGTTCAAGCTTCTTATAGATAATTTAATGCCCAAGTATTTCTCCCCAGCTTTATTTAGATATAATTGACATACAACATTGTGTCTTTGCTGAACTAATTTTTATGCCTATTTTTACTGTTTTGTGTGATAAATTACATGGTCCACCCTAGTTATACTGTTAACAGGGACAGATATTCCCTGCCTGGGTATAACTTGTTTGCTATACGGGCTGGTAGTCTAGCAGGCAAGTTAGGTGTTTAACAGCACTGGTCACTGTGATAAGTGCTACAGAAGTGAAATAATGACTACCTGAGTGGCGGGTGGGAGTGGAAGTTGGTGGTTTGTGAGTTCACAGAGCAGGATAGATTTAAAGGCAGGTTTGGCAGGGCATATGGAAGAGAGAAATCATGTATATGAATGTAGGATTTTGAGTGGCTAGAAGTGTGATAGTAGCATAGGAAAAGTAAGGAAACCACAAAGAAAGACTGGTTATTAGGGGGCAAGCAGATGGGACTGTAACATGAATTCTGTTAGACCTATTTTGATTTTGAAAGTACAGGTAGAATTTCAGAGTTTCTCCCTAAATGTGGAAATAAGAGACTAAAATTTAGAAAAACGATAATTTAGGGCCCAAAGATATAAACTTTGGAGTAATTCACATGGAGTTTAAGCTGTGGAAGTAGGTAACATTTCTAGTATCCTAGCATAGAGGAAAAGGTAAAGCACAGAACTTTTATAAATGCCTATTGTGAATATTGGTGTTATAAAGAATCAATAAAGCAAAAATAAGAAAAATATGAAGAAGGATGAGATGATTAGAAAGAATTTTAATACCCTAGAAGGGCATTAAGTATAACTAAATTCAATAACCTCTCTAAGGTATAAACATAATATAATAACTAATAATTATTAGGTTAATTATATAATAAAGTAACATAGTAATTAGTATGAGATTCTTGATCTGTGAAAACAGATTGAATAGACCAAGGTGAATTATAAGAGGTTAAGCAAATGGCTTTACAAAATACAAAGAAGCATGAAGAATAAAACAGAATGCTTTTCAAGAAGTTTGTGCAGGAAATAAGACAGCAGTCACTGGGAAAGTTAGCCAAATGGAAGATATTTTAGCATTTTGTGTGTGTGTGTGTGCGCGCACGCTCAGTCATGTCCCACTCTCTGACCCCATGGACTGTAGCCCACCAGGCTCCTCTGTCCATGGAATTTTCCAGGCAGGAATACTGGAGTGAGTTGCTATTTCCTACTCCAGGAGATTAATTTACTACAAAAAACCAGATTTTTTAATACTTCAGGAAAGAAGGAAGTGTATAAAAAGGTGAATTGGATACATGGAGGGCTTGTAATTCCTGATGGATAAATTTATTTGGATTTATTTTATTTTTAAAATATTTATTTATTTGGCTATGTTGAGTCCTAGTTGTGGCACACAAGGCCTTTCGTTGTGGCGCACAGACATTCTCTGCTTGGGGAGCGTGGGGCCCAGAGCATGGCGGTTTCCGTAGATGCGGCACACGGCCCTCAAGTTGTGATATGGGCTTGGAGTGTATAGACTCAGTAGTTGTGGCTCACAGGTTCAGCTGCTCCGTGGCATGTGGAATTAACCACTGGACCACCAGGAAAGTCCCTGTTTAAAGTGTAAAATGTGCATAACAAAATCGACCATTTGCTATTATTATTTTCATTTTTTAAGGTAAGTTAACATTTGCTATATATGAATTAGGTATGCTCCTTCGTGTGTACAAAGCATCTGAATGCTCAGTTTCATCTGTACAGTCATTGCTTGCTTTTCTTTACTCACAGCAGATACACGGACTGGAGAAATATTGAAAGAATTAATTGTTTCAGTTCATATTGTCAGAGGTCTCTTCTCTTGCTGTTGCTTCTGTCTATAAATTGAGAAATGAAATACCCAAGAGTACTCCCTTTTTAAAAACTTTAATAAAAAGGAGATTTCCAAAGCACATCGTGATTGACTAACAGATGGTGTCCAGAGTACAGAAGCAACGAAAAGGTTTTTTTTTCCCGGGAATTTCCTGGCAGTCCAGTGGTTAGGACTCTGAGCTTTCGTTGCTATGGGCCCAGATTGAATACCTGGTCCAGGAACTAAGATCCTGTAAGCTGCAAGGTGATGCCAAAAACTAAAGTAAGATAAAATAACACAAAATTTCCCTCTAGATTGAAGGAAGAGTCTGGTTGCTTTGCTCATTGACACTGAATACTAAGAAAAAAACACAGCTGTAGGACCCCAGATTGTCTCTAAATCCTGTGCTTCTTAGCTCCTAAAGCTAATGAAGTATACAAATATATTGAAGTGAAGTCGCTCAGTCGTATTGGACTCTTTGCGACCCCATGAACTGTAGCCTACTGGGCTCCTCTGTCCATGGGATTTTCCAGGCAAGAGTACTGGAGTGGGTTGCCATTTCCTTCTCTAGGGGAACTTCCTGACCCAGGGATCGAACCCGGGCCTCCCACATAGTAGGCAGACACTTTACTGTCTGAGCCACAAGAGAAGCCCATTCACGTTTTACCTTTTATACTGTTCATGGGGTTCTCAAGGCAGGAATGTTGTAGTGGTTTGACATTCCCTTCTCCAGTGGGCCACATTTTCAGATAAATGAGCTTAAATAATGTTAAGCCATCCACAACTCTATGTGACTTTATTATTCTTACTTTATCATCATATTTCATTCTATTGACAACGTCCCTCTAAAATGGAAGTTATCCACATTTTATAGATGAAGGAATCCTTAAATTTGGGGTATGTGCAAATGTGGGCATTTGGAAAGAGCTCAGCATGTTCTTCCTAAACGTTGGCCATTTTAACTGTTTTTTAAGTGTACAATTTCCTGACATAAATATATTCATAGTGTTGTGCACCCATCAGCACTGGCCATCTCCACAACTTACTGCATCACCCCTAAACCCAGATAGCCCTCATTCTGTGAAGTTGTCTGTCTCTGAGAATTTGCCTATTCTGTTTAGGGCTTGTAAGTGCAGCCATACCGTGTTTGTCCTTTCATGGTTGGTTTATTTCACTTAGCATAGGTGTCCTCAAGGTTCGTCAATGTTTATAGCATGTATCACAATGTCTCTTTTAAGGCTGACTAAATATTCCATTGTACGTATGAATATGTACCACATTTTGTTTATCCACCCATCTATTGAGTCAAATTTGTCTTGTTTCCACCTTTGGTTATTGTTAATAATACTGCTATAAACATGGGTGTACAAATATCTATGTGACTGCTTTCATTTCATTCTTTTGGGTTCAGTTCAGTTCAGTCACTCAGTCGTGTCTGACTCTTTGCGACCCCATGAATCGCAGCACGCCAGGCCTCCCTGTCCATCACCAACTCCCGGAGTTCACTCAGATTCATGTCCATCGAGTCTGTGATGCCATCCAGCCATCTCATCCTCTGTTGTCCCCTTTTCTTCCTGCCCCCAATTCGTCCCAGCATCAGAGTCTTTTCCAAAGAGTCAACTCTTCCAATGAGGTGGCCAGAGTAGTGGAGTTTCAGCTTCAGCATCATTCCCTTCAAAGAAATCCCAGGGCTGATCTCCTTCAGAATGGACTGGTTGGGTTATATATCAAGAAAAGTAGAAGTGCTAGATCATATGGTGAAGTGAAGTGAAAGTCACTCAGCCATGTTCGACTCTTTGTGACCCCATGGACTATACAGTCCATGGAATTCTCCAGGCCAGAATACTAAGAGTGGGTAGTCTTCGCCTTCTCCAGGGGATTTTCCCAACCCAGGGATCGAACTCAGGTCTCCTGCATTGCAGGCAAATTCTTTACCAGGTGAGCCACAAGGGAAGCCCTGGATCATATGGTCATTCTATTTAAATATTTTAGGAACTACCATACTCTTTCACAGTATTTGCACCATTTTTCATTCCGACCAGTAATATCACAAGGGTTTACAGTCTTCACATCTTTGCCTGAATTTGGTTTATAGTGTGTTTTTGATTTTAAGCAGTGCAATATTTTAAGTATATTTCCTTAAAAGAAGGTTATCATAGATTGTTTTCTAGTAGTCTTAGAAGAAACACAAATCTTCATGCTCTGTTGCCAAGTCAGAATTGGTAAAGAAGGTTGTCACCTGCTGCTGTTGCTGCTGATGCTGTGTCGCTTCAGTCGTGTTCGACTCTGTGCGACCCCATAGATAGCAGCCCACCAGGCTCCCCTGTCCCTGGGATTCTCCAGGCAAGAACACCTAGTTATTAATTTTAGTGAGAGATCCTCACAAAAATGAAAATTATGGGGCTTTGAAAAGAATGCATTGCCAAAAACTTAGTTGTTCTGTGTAATCTGACTGTGCTGTTTACTGTACTAAGGACCTTCACTTGGCTTAAGAGAAAGGTATGTGTTTTAATTTCTGAGCAGGAATAACTATGATTTCCAAGGATTGGACAGGATGATTAAATGGGTTAGAATACTTCCCCTCCCCCAACAGATGTACTTGGAAATTGGAAATTTTATAAGGAGGTGGAGAGATTTTCATTGTGTTGTTGACTGACACACTGTCTGTTTAATAGTTGGGAGAGACATTGCTTGTTCAGATGGATAGTAGACCATTCAAAGCTATTAAGCAAAAAAAAGTACTGATGGGATTATAGTTTCTGCAGTTTTTGAAATTTTGTACTTCGTTTGCAGTTGTCATTAATATTTGGAAATATTGAAATAGATCATACTCATTGGCTTCAATATTGTTATAATTTTGCTTTTTCTGGGTAAATCTTATGTTTTAACTGGATCATATGATAATAATAAACTTGAAAAAGTTTATTTTAGAAGCTTCTTATCATGTTATATGAACATTATGAGTAAACTGAGTGGTTTAAACTTGTCTTTTAGTTTTTACTGGTTCCTCTTCTCCCAGTTTGTTGCTTAAGGATTCTTTTTGTTTATGCATTAGAAAAGTGTTCATAAAGATTGTATTGTTTGTGTCTACTGTTTCTGGTTCTTTGATAGCATGGTTTTTGCTTTAACTCAGAAAATAACTGTGGTTAGATTGTCATATAGTCTGCCACAGACAGTAAGGATATTGTGATAGAAATTCTGCTGTCTGTGCAGCATGACCTTTCAAAACTGTTTTCTTTGCTGCAAGCATCTCCCTTAGCCTTTTGACTGCCACATGACAGAGGAAGTAGTATATATAAGGCGATATAAATGACTGCCTTGTTGATCTCGTTTATGTTGGGGATGAACTAGTTTTATGCATTATACATAGAGTACATTTTAAGTGTTCAGTACAGTTCAGTCGCTCAGTCGTGTCCGACTCTTTGCGACCCCATGAATCGCAGCACGCCAGGCCTCCCTGTTCATCACCATCTCTCTGAGTTCACTCAGACTCACATCCATCGTGAGGATGCCATCCAGCCATCTCACCCTCGGTCGTCCCCTTCTCCTCCTGTCCCCAATCCCTCCCAGCATCAGAGTCTTTTCCAGTGAGTCAACTCTTTGCATGAGGTGGCCAAAGTACTGAAGTTTCAGCTTTTTATTAGAGTATAGTTGATTTGCAATACAGTTCTGTGTTAGTTTCAGATGTACAATAAAATGAATCAGTTATACATATATCCACTCTTGTTTTTTTTTTTTTTTAAACTTTCTTTTCCCATATGTGCCATCACAGACTATTGAGTAGATCGGTTCTATTAGTTACCTATTTTATGTAAAATATTTAATATACATATACAGGTAACTAATGAAGTAGCGTGTATATGTCAATCTTAGTGTCCCAATTTATCCCTCCCCCTTAAGTGTAATTTTTAAAAGAAAATAATACTAAATTATAATAGTAAAAATTGAAATGGGAAATCATTTATGTTACTTTGAAGAAGGGTCTAACTTTTTTTCAGTTTTAAGAATTACTAATTAATGGAGATTATTATATACAGTCGATGACTACGGATCTACTATTTTTTGTGGCAGAGATTTTAAAGCTACTTTGAAATTGTCTTTCTCTTGTTCTTGATTCTTTTTTAGAACTGTGAAAGGGTCTAGGGAACCTGAGAAAGCACCAACTTGATTTTAAACTTTAATCTTAGTTTCCACTAGTAGCTTAGCTCTGTAATGTAAGTATTTATTTATTCATCACTTAGGAAATAGTTACTGAGGTCCTGCATGAGAAATGGTGGTGCGCAGAGAACTGCAAAGATGACAGAATGTGTCTCTGTAATTCAGGAACTCACTATTTAGATTTTAGCAAAGGATACAGGAGTATAGCTGAGCAGGATCACAAGTTCTTGCTGCAGATGCTAATGTCACTTCCCTCCTGGAATCTAGAGATAAAGACAAAGGTGATGAGGAGTAGTAGTTAGGGCCATGAGGATAGTTAGGATTCTTAGGTTGGAATAATGCTGGAAAAGAAGCAAATGCTGGTGATAGAAAAAAATCTAGAGCTTGGGTTTGATTATCATTAACCCTGAGGTCATTGGCACAGTAAAATGTGGGATGGGTTCCCATCAAATGGATTCTTCAGGCTAGGTGCTGCTGAGGAGCTTTACATCTGTTATTCCTATTAATCCATTTTAAAAGAGTGTGAAATTTAGCATCTATGCAGAAGAGCACATGAGAACCTAAATTTATAATTTAAAGAATGATGAAAAGTGAACACCTCTGCATAACAGCCAGAGTAATCATAGGTGCTTTCTTCTATCAATCTCCCTTCCTCTCCTCAAGCTATTCTTTACTGAGTTTTTGTTATTTTCTTTATAACCTTACTATCTCTGTCCATCTCTATCTCTGAATGATATAAGGCTTTGAGTAAATGGAATCATATTGCATATATTCTTTTTTATTTCTCTTAATATTATTTATATGATTCATTTATGGTAGTGTGTATAGCTTTAGTAATTTCCTATATTTTAAAATATATAATTTATTGAACCATTCTGTTCTTTGAAATTTAGTTGTTTGGGTTGCTCTAGGTGTTTATTGCTGCGCGTGGGCTTTCTCTAGCTGCAGTGAGTGGGGGCAACTCTTCACTGCAGTGTGAAGGCTTCTCATTGCAGGAGCTTCTCTAGTTGAGGACCACAGGCTATAGGTGTGCAGGCTTTAGTAGTTGTGGCCCACAGGCTCTGGAGCACATGTTCAGTAGTTGTGGCAAACAGGCTTGCTTACTATGCAGCCTGTGGAATCTTCCTGGTGCAGGGACCAAACCTGTGTCCCCCGCATTGGCACGGGGACTCTCATCCACTGTGCCACCAGGGAAGTCCTGATCCATTCTATTAATGCACATTTAGTTTGTATCTAGTTTTTGGATATTATTAAAAGTTTCACATTCCACACCTATGTACATGTGAAAACTTGAATCAGGGATTTCCTGGCATGGATGCCTAGTAAAGGAATTTTTGATGCCAAAATTTTTGGAAGAGGTTGAATCAGTTTACTGTCCCTCCAGATCTATGAAATGGTATCTCATTGTGGTTTTAATTCACTTTCCTTGGTGACTAATAATATTTATGGTATATACTCCCGATATGCTAATGGGAGTTTTGGCTTCTGTGAAAATTTCTATTTAATTATTTTGCCCATTTTTCTATTCGATTTGTGTTCTTTGTATATTCATTTTCTCACTGTGATGTATAAAAATTGTTTATTTGATCAATTTTTATTCACTTGTTTAACATTCATCATTGAGTCTCCTGTTGTTTTTTGCATAAAGCATAGAACTTTAATGTGGCCTACCGGAATGTGGATTTGGCCAGCCTCTCCACTACCATTCTGCCTCTGTTTTCCACCTCTCTCTGTTCCAAATGGTAGTCTTGAATTCCTCAGATAGTTAAGGTTTCTAAGGCCTTTGCATATGTTTTTTTTTTTCATTTTGCTTAGCCAGTTTCCTCTCTTCAAGACTGTTCAAATAACCTTTTCTCTTGGAAAGTACTCTTGCCTCTACCTGCCTCAAATTGACATACTTTTTGTCTCTATACTTAAGAAAAATATCGTAGTTTTAATCAGATGATTAGTCAAGAGGCGAAAGAAAGCTGTCAACATGTCCATTTCTACCAGGGGATTAAAAAGGATATGTGCAGAGTCATAAACAAGGATGAAAGCTAAATGGTGAATGATTTTCGAACATCATAATGGTAGCCTCATCGGTGACCCACACTCCTCTTCATAGTTCTGTTTTCTATTTGAATGGAGAAGGTTGATGCAAAAAACAGTGGTAGAGTACACAGCATAGGACTGAATGTAACTTGGAGCACATACAAATTTTTTTTTCAATAAATTGAAACAATTGATGTACAATATTATGTTAGTTTCAGGTGGACTGCATTATGCATACATTATGAATAGGGCTTTCCTGGTGGCTTAGATGGTAAGGAATCTACCTGCTATACAGGAGAACTAGGTTTGACCTTTGTATTGGGAAAGATCCCTTGGAGAAGGGAATGGCTACCCATTCCAGTATTCTTGGTTGGAGAATCACATGAACAGAGGAGTCTGGCAGGCTACAGTTGATAGGGTTGCACAGAGTTGGACATGCCTAAAGCGACTTAGCACACACACATACATTGTGAGATGATCACCACAATTGGTCTAGTACCCATGTATCCCTATACAAAGCTATTACAACTTATTATTGACCCTGTTACTTATGCTTTATATTAGATACTTGTGGCTTTTAAAAACAAAATTATATAACTGGAACTTTGCTTTCCTTTACTAGGCATCCATGCCAGGAAACCCCTTATCCAAGTTGTCACATGTACATGGGTGTGCAATGTGCAATTTTTCATAATATCCAAAAACTAGATACAAACTAAATGTGCATTAATAGAATGGATCAGGACTTCCCTGGTGGCACAGTGGATGAGACTCCCCTGCCAATGCAGGTCACACAGGTTTGCACTTTTTACTTTCCTTCATTTGTTTTGCTCACTCCTCAACTATTAGGTTTCTATATATGAATCTGTTTTCATTTTGTTTATTTAATTTTTACCCTCCACATGTGAATGAGATGATGCATTTTTCTTTTTCTATCTGACTTATTTTATTTAGCATAATACCCTCTAGATCTGCATTGTAAAAAATGGCAAAATTGTCTTCCCCCTTTATGGCTAAGTAATATTCCACTATAGATACAGATATTACATCTTTATCCAGTTGTCTATTGATGGACGGTTAGGTTGCTTCCATATCTTGACTGTTTTAAGTAATGCTGCAGTGGACATTGGAGTGCATATATCTTTTTAAATTAGAGTTTTGGTTTGTTTCAGGCAAATGCCTGGAAGTGAAATTACTGGCAGTTCTATTTTTAACTTTTTGAAGAACCTCCATACTGTGTTTCAATAATGGCTGCTCCCGTATACAGTTCCACCAACAGTGCAGAAGGGTTTCCATTATTCCACGTCCTTGCCAACACTTGTTACTTGGTTTTTTGACAGCAGCCATTCTGACAGATGGAGCTGGTATCTCATTATTGTTTTGGTTTACATTTCTATAATGGTTAGTGATGCTGAGCATCTTTTCAGTGTATCTGTTGGCCATCAGTATGTCTTTGGAAAAATGTCTGTTCAGATTCTCTGCCCATTTTGTATTTGGACTGTTTTTTGATGTTGAGTTGTATGAGTTTATGCTTTGGGTGTTAACCCCGTAATGGATATTGTTTTCAGATATTTTTTCCAATTCAGTGGGCTGCCTTTTCATTGTTGATAGTTTCCTTTGCGGTGCAGAACCTTTTAGTTTGATGTAATCCCACTTGTTTTGTTCCCTTTGTTTGAGGAGACATATCCCCAATATATTGCTAAGGTCAATGTCAAAGAGTGTGCATCCTGTGTTTTCTTGTACGAGTTTTATGGTTTCAGACATTTAAGTCTTTAATCAACATTATGAATTAATTTTTGTATTCTATATGAGAAAGTATTTCAGTTTGATTCTTTTTCATGTAGCTGTCCAGTTTTTTGGTCACCATTTATCGAAGAGGCGGTCTTTTCTTCATTGTTTGTTCTTACCTCCACCTCCTTTGTCATAGATTAGTTGACATGTAAGTGTGAGTTCATTTCTGAGTTCTCTGTTAGGTTCCTTTGATCTGTGTGTCTGTTTATGTGCTGGTACCATACTGTTTTGTTTTGTGTTTTGGCCATGCTGCATGGCTCGTGGGATCTTAGTTCCCTGACCAGGGGTTGAATCTGGAGCCTTGGCAGTAAAAGCACGGAGTCCTAACCGCTTTTTTCAAAATATGTATTTATTTGGCTGCACTGGGTCTTAGTTGCGGCATCCAAGATCTTTAGTTGCAGCATGAAGGGGTTATGAAACTATACACAGAAACATTTTGTCATTCATTTTCGGATAGTTTATGAGGAAAATTGGTAGACAGGGAAGTTTTATTTATTTTTGTTTGTTTTAATTAAGAACTTCTTTTGGTAATTTATTTGTTTTTGGCTTTGCTGGCTCTTTGTTGCTGTGTGGGCTTTTCTCTAGCTGTGATGAGCAGGGGCATCTCTAGTTGCAGTGTGCGGGCTTCTTAATTTGGTGGCTTTCCTTGTTGGAGAGCACAGGCTTTAGTAGTTGGGGCTCTGGGGCTCTAGAGCACAGGCTTAGTTCCTCTGCGGCATGTGGCATCTTCCCAGACCAGCGATCAAACCCATATCTCTTGCTCTGGCAGGTGGATTCTTGACCACTGAGCCACCAAGGAAGCCCAAGGAAAAGTTTTAAAACAGACAAATTCTTGCATAGACCAAACTTAGACCAGTGTGCAGAAGGGTAATCCTGAAATGGACTGGGAGAAGTGCTAGCTTTTAGGATTCTCATTTAATTTTTACATCCTACAATTTAACGTTCAAAATGACAGCAGACGGAAATAACTAAAAGGTTCAGAGCCTGTAATAGTGCTTTTTCTACAGCTGTAAGCTATTTAAAATTCTTCTCGTGTTACTGTTTGCCATTCAGATGGGTTTCTGGCACTGAATCAGTTCCTAGATGTGAGGACTGTTGGGTAGTTACTCACCAGCCTCCCTACTCACTTGTACAATCTGGTTCATGACTCACCCTCACAGCACTGATACGTGGGTACCGTTTGCTATACAGTAATTTTTGATTGTTTGATGTCACTTGTTATAAACAAGTACTGTACTTGATTAGGGTCTCTCAAATCAAGATTTGTTGTCATGTAAAAAGAAAAGAAAACCCACCCCAGTTAATCTGTTAGTTCCATTGCTACTAGACTGAAAAACAGAAGCAGTAGTTGTCTAGACTATGAAACTTTTCTAAAGTATGTATCCCATAATAGGTACAAAGTATATCCACTAAGCCAGGATTATAATATTTGCTTCACTTTCCAGCTTGTACTATTACGTAAAATGAGTAAAATGTAGAGAAAGGCTTACCACAGAGTTGTGCTGAGAGATGAGGGAGGTGGTTGCTGTTTGGATGGAATACCTAAGGAGTCTCTGGGATGCTGGCAGTGTTCTAATTCTTGATAGAGATGGTGGTTTTTTAATAGTAATTTGTGAAGTACTTTTCTGTTTATGTATTATTTTAAGCAGAAAAATATTTTGAAATAGAAAATACTTGTGCATCATGTTGGAGAATTCCATCAGCTGTATTTTTAATGGTTGGAGAAGATCCCCATATATTAGGAATTGGTAGTGAGTCTTTGATTAATTTGATATATTTAGAAAAATAATCACATGTACTCTAAATCATGGTGATGGTCTGCCAGTGACTGAAGCAAGTTTAGCAGTTAGTTCTTGTGCCCCTAATACTATTCACTGGAAGTAGAAGAGAAGGGACAAGGTGAAGGGAGAACACTGTGGGGATGAAATACTTCTTGGTAATAAATATCCAATTAAAATAATTTATTATTTTTTCTTATTGGTGAGTATGATTGAACATTTAGATTAAAAGCCAGGAGAGCAGACTGAAAATTAGGAACACTGGAAAAAATAAATAGCATTATTTAATAAAAAATGGAACTATTTCGGGACTTCCCCTGCTTCGCCATTTGGGGGAATGCAGGTTCGATCCTTGTTCCAGGAACTGGGATCTTGTGTGAGCCCGGGAGCTCTCCACAGCTGAAGAATCTGTGCATCACCAGTAAAGATCCCTAGTGCTGTGACTAAGACCCAACACAGCCAAAATAAATTGAAAAGTATTTAAAACAAAACAAAAAATTAAATGTTTGAATGAAAAATGTTTAAATAATTTTAAATTGAGTATCTTAAGAAGCTAACCGCTTGCAATATTTTGGAATAATGTGGTTTTTATTTTTTAAATTTTTGTAAGAAGATTAACATTCTTTAGACCTTGTAGTGTGCTGAACTAAAATTTTCATTAGCCCAGTGAGTGTGAAGAAATATACCAATAATGTACTGTTCCCACTCCCCGTGGGAGTACCATTGTTATGGATTAGGTATCTAAATTTCTGTTGATACTTTTATCTGACAGTAATGACTTTTACAAAGTTGTTGGGAATGTGGGAGTTATTTAAAATTTTCTACTGCTTTTAAATAAACAGTGCTGATTTATATGGCTTGTTTCAAACCTTATCAAATGTTCAGAGATTATCAGTGGAATGAGCAAATAAAAATTAGGGTGAAAGTATGAATTGTGGAGCTACCCTGTGGTCTGATGATCCCCTGGCATTTTGAGATGCTTTGCATTGCTCTATGTGTGTTTGCTTGGTCTTTGCAACCCATGGACTGTAGCCGGCCAGGCTCCTCTGTCCATGGAGTTTTCCAGGCAAGAATACTGGAGTGGGTTGCCATTTCCTTCTGCAGGGGATCTTCCCGACCCAGGGATCTAACCTGTGTCTCTGGCATCTCCTACACTGGCGGGTAAATTTTATACCACTATGCTATACCCTGTGTCCTAAAGCGTAGACTACTGCTGAGATTCTGCTGCTCTATGTGATCTTCAAGATTGTACTTCTCAGACTATGCCTCTGGGATTAGCTTTGACTATTTCTGATTTTGGAGAGGCCCAAATTCTTACCACATAAAGGTCCTTAATAGAGAAAGATACCATAGCAGTTAGAAATGAAGAACTCTTGACACTCCAAAATGGGCAGTGAATGACAACAGTTGGTTTAATTTATTTAAAAAAGAATATGTTTTATTTGAATGCTAAATACATTATGTTAGTACACAGAGTATGCTGAGAATACAATTAAAAAAATTTTTTTTTGGCTGTGTTGGGTCTTAGTTGCGGCACATAGGCTCAACTCAATAGTTGCATTGCACAGGCTGATCTCTAGTTGAGGCGCACAAACTCAGTAGCTCTGGACCACGTGGGATCTTAGTTCTCAGACCAGGGATTGAACCCACGTCTCCTCCTTTTAAGACAGATTCTTAATTACTGGACCACTGAGGAATTCCCAAGAATGGAATTTTTTAAAGAAAAATTAACTGATTCAATTAAAAGACAAATATAATTCCTAATAATTTCTAATATAACATGAATGATAAGTAGATATGTCAGTATTTTGTGAAGTTCGCTTAGGGCATTACATTATCTGATAAACTGTTGTTCAGCCGTTCTTTGTGACCCCATACACTGCAGCATGCCGGATTTCCCTGTGCACCACCGTCTCCTGGAGTTTGCTCAAACTCATATTCAGTGAGTTGATGATGCCATCCAACCATTTCATCCTCTGGGTCTTAGTTGTGGCATGCAAGATCTTTATCTTCATTGTTACCTGTGGCATCTAGTTCCAGGACAGGGATTGAATCCTGGTCCATTGGATTGGCAGTGCGAAGTCTTCGCCTCTGGACTACCATGGAAGTCCTAAATCCTTTCTTGAAAATACCTTTCTAGTTTGTTTTGCAATATATATAAAGAATCTTAAAGACGTTTATAATAAAGATTCTAAACCCTGTCAGAGCCAACCCCCCATTTATTAAAAAAAAAAAATGTATTTGGCTGCATCAGGTCTTGACTGCATCATGTGAGATCTTTCATTGATGTCCATAGGCTTAGTAGTTGTGGCACTCGGCCTTCTAGTCACGGCAGGTGGGCTTAGTTGCTCTGCGGCATGTGGGATCTTAGTTCCTCAACAGGGGATCAAACCCATGTCCCCTGCATTGCAAGCTGAATTCCTAACCACTGGACCATCAGGGAAGTCACTGTGGTATGTTTCATAATACTTATTTTGCTGTATTAAATAAATTTATAGGTAATACTGCTTGCATACATTAAGAAAAATGTGATTTAGTTAAAAGGTCATTTGTGATAAAAAATATTGTGCTATTTATGTGCTAAAAACAGTGTGCTATTTACGTGCTAAAGATACTCAGGTACAATTGTAGTAGACCACATGTAGTTTCTCATGATTGAGCAACTAACAGTTGTATGCAGCCCAACAAGCTGTAGCCCACCATGCTCCTTTGTCCATGGGATTTCCCGGCAAGTATACTGGAGTGGGTATTGGAAAAGGAAATGGCAACTCACTCCAGTATTCTTGCCTAGAGAATCCCAGGGATGGGGGAGCCTGGTGGGCTGCCGTCTATGGGGTCGCACAGAGTCGGACACGACTGAAGTGACTTAGCAGCAGCAGCAGCAGCAGCATACTGGAGTGGGTAGCGATTCCTTTCTCCAGGGATCTTCCCGAATCAAGGATTAAACCCTGGTCTGCTGCACTGCAGGCAGACTCTTTACTGTCTGAGCCACCAGGGAGGCCCATGTAGTGGACCATGCTGCTGCTGCTGCTGCTAAGTTGCTTCAGTCGTGTCTGACTCTGTGCGACCCCCTGGACTGCAGCCTACCAGGCTCCTCTGTCCCTGGGATTCTCCAGGCAAGAATACTGGAGAGGGTTGCCATTTCCTTTTCCAATGCATGCATGCATGCTAAGTCGCTTCAATCGTGTCTGACTCTGTGAGATCCTATGGACAGCAGCCCACTAGGCTCCTCTGACCACAGGATTCTCTAGGCATGAATACTGGAGTAGGTTGCTATTTCCTTCTCCAGTAGTAGACCATGCACAGGTGCTAAGTCAGTTTAGTCGTGTCCAACTCTTTGTGACCCTGTGGGCTGTAGCCTGAAAGTCAGATGATTATATGGGTAGATTGATCACTTTTGAATATATTGACAACAAGTAAGGACTGACATTGAGATTTTGTGTTGGTAAATTAAATTCCATGAATAGTGCATGTAGCTGCTACTTTTGAATCTGTATCATGGACCACAAAATAACAGACCGAAAGGAAAACCATTACTCTGGTTGCATGGCTTTTCATTTGTAAAACAGAGCCAAATGTCCTGCTCCCTCAGGAACTGTAACAGACACTTCAGGGGTTTGGGGCTTCATGAAGCACAGTTTCCACTGATGTACACACAAGGTAGAAATTACTTTGTCATGTTGTATGCCACTTGAAAATCTGCAGTTTAGAGATACTGATGAACACAGACATTAGAAGAGATAGCCTAGCTCTATTGGAGACAGCAGTGGCAACCCACTCCAGTACTCTTGCCTGGAAAATCCCATGGACGGAGGAGCCTGGTGGGTTGCCGTCTATGGGGTCACGAAGAGTCGGACACGACTGAACAACTTCACTTTCACTTTTCACTTTCATGCATTGGAGAAGGAAATGGCAGCCCACTCCAGTGTTCTTGCCTGGAGAATCCCAGGGACGGGGGGTGCCTGGTGGGCTGCCCTCTATGGGGTCGCATAGAGTCGGACACGACTGAAGTGACTTAGCAGCTGCAGCTCTGACCTGAGTTCTTCCTTTGGACTACTCTAAGTGTCCTGAATAGTAAAACTTTTTTAAAGTATATAATCTGTATGTTCTTATTGATGAAATATTGAAAATAGCAAATATTTATTTATAGTTACTTTTGAACCAAATTTATATATTTCCTTCCAGCCCTAATTTGTTTCTTTCATTTTTGTCTTCTAGTTTTGTTGAGATATAATTGCCATACAGCACTGTATAAGTTTAAGGTGTAAAACATAATGATTTGAGTTACATACATCATGAAATGATTACCACAGTAGGGTTAATGAATATCTATCATCTCATATTGTTACAACCTTAAAGAAATCGAAAAAAAAAAAATTTTTTTTTCCTTATGATGAAAACAGTAGTATTAGTTATTTGTATCATGTTATGCATTACATTTCTAGTACGTATTCATCTTGTAACTGGGATTTTGGTACCATTTTACAACCTTCATCTTATACCCCCTGTCTCTCTCTTCCCCTCCCAGACTGGTTTTCCAGCCTAAATTTCCATGCATTAGGTTGTACTCATGATTTTTTCCTTTTTGCAGTGAACAGAATTCTAATTGTATTTACTGTACTGCTTTATGTTTTACTCTGTATATCATCCATAAACATTTCTAATATACACATTTGACAAACTAGTGTAAATAGCTGCTTAATATGCCATCAGATGGGGTTATATCATTGTTTTCCTATACCTTCATGATTGGACCATTGTTTTATTTGCAAGTTTGTCATTTGTGTATTTTGCTTTGTGTATGACAATTTTTCTAAATTAAGGTTTTTTAAAAAAATTGAGGTTTTTAAACATAATTAATGAGTTAGTAGGTTTAAAAAATTTTCAAGACTCAATGCATATTTGCAGATATTTTCTAATAGCTCTTTAGAGTGCCATCTTTTCTTTTTCTTCCCCAACCAAATGGAATTCAGGAGCTTGGTTCCCGACAAGGGTGGAACTTGCATCCTCAGCAGTGGAAGCTCTGATTCTTAGCTGCTGGACCACCAGGGAAGCCCACCAGCTTCTTTTTTAGATGATAAGTTTTAATATTTTATTTCAATACAAATGATAAGATTATATTGAACTAACTGCTAAATGATTTAACAATTATTCTTTAGTAATTTTTAGGAATTACTTTAGAAAGATCTTTTACATGAAATGATAGTGATTCAGAGAAAATAACCGTCTTTAACAAATGGAGTGCTATACTGTTCAGTTTTTCAGTGTTCAGTATAATGGATACTTTATTGTAAATCAGTCAGTAAATAAGGCTGATAGACATGGGGGACAGAAACCCAGATAAATCAAAATCCTGTCACTTGTTTGTGATTAGAACCTGCAGGTTTAGATAGTAAATGTGGTGTTCATGATAAGTGTACTGCCCCTTCCAGTTTTTTTTTAATGATCATTAACTTGTCTTCTAGCTATATTCTGTAATAGTAGAGAAATAAATATTGAGTAAATGCTATTCCATTTAATATTTGTGTTAAAATTCCCTTTCAGTTTCTACCAAATTTTTTCCCCATAATTTTCTAAGAAGTTTTTGTCTGAACTTCTTGTTCATTTGTATGAGACCAATGTTGGTTTCTGCTTATCACTTTATTGAAAGAAGTAAAATACAGTAGTTTTGCTGGCACATTGCTAGGGAAACTGAGAATGTTTAAACCCCTTCCTCTCTTTCTGCCAGTGAACAATTGACAGGATATGGGTTTGTAATTATAGTCTAAGGGCTTAGTTGAGCTAATTGTCACTGCTGAAGTTCCTTTGCCCTGTGATAGCTTCCTTGAAAAGTTGTTTTCATAAGTAGTTTCATGCTTGTCTTCAGCCTTTGATCATTTGCTTAATGCTCAAACTAAAGAGCCATCCTGACTGAGGTAGGGTCTTGTGCTTGCTGTGTCAGGGTAAGCCTGTGCTAGAGTAACCCTGTGAAGGGTTGTTGTGCTAGGGCAACCCTGTGAAAAACATTTCCTTTAAGGAAGGAGAGGGAAAAAGGGTAAAGGTAAAGAAAAAAAAATCATTATAAAGTATGCAAATTGCTTGTAAAAAAAAATCTGACTTTGGTCTTGGCTGTGTCTCTGTTTTCACCTAGATAATTTACATAATTTTTCTGGGCCTTAGTTTCCTAATTTTTAAAATAAGAAGAGCCTGCTACTCCTAAGGTACTGCCCAACCTGAAACCATGAGTTACTTCTCAGGTTGGACACTCGAGTGTGATGCTCCTTATAAGATAAGGGTACGTTAGGGGAATAGGAACTGGAACATATTTATTTTTATACAATTATGTATCAGTAATTTAATTTTCTTCAGAATATCTTTATAAAAGATTTATCTGATACCAGTTGGTTTGTTACCTTATTTGTTTTAGATCAGATAAAGAACATACTATTTTTAATTTCAGCACATCACATTTTGAGAATATACCCCCTATCTCAGTACTTAGCTTAAAAGTGTTGTGAAAGAAGCTCCTAAGTGCTGCAAGTTGCCCAGTGATTTTAGGTAGACTACCCCATCAGTATGTTTACTAAGGGTCTTGAAAACTGAGAGCCCCTTACACTTACCTTACATTACTCTCATCAGATGAGGGGCTAAAGTCTTATTGACATAAGAGCTTCTTTTGCCCTTAAAGAATTAGCTGAAAAGAAAATGGCCAAGTATAAGAAACACTATTAATTGACACGTACAACTGTATGAGAAATTTTGTTCATTACTGTTCATTCAGTTCAGTTGAATCGCTCAGTCGTGTCTGACTCTGTGACTCCATGTACTGCAGCACGCCAGGCTTCTTTGTCCATCACAACTCCCGGAGTTTACCCAGACTCATGTCCATTGAGTCAGTGATGCCATCCAACCATCTCATCCTCTGTCATCCCCTTTTCCTCCTGCCTTCAATCTTTCCCAGCATCAGAGGTTTTTAAAATGAGTCAGCTCTTCGCATCAGGTGGCCAAAGTATTGGAGTTTCAGCTTCACCATCAGTCCTTCCAATGAACACCCAGGACTGATCTCCTTTAGAATGGACTGGTTGGATCTCCTTGCAGTCCAAGGGACCCTCAAGAGTCTTCTCCAGTTCCACAGTTCAAAAGCATCAATTCTTCGGTGTTCAGCTTTCTTTACTAGTTCAACTCTCACATCCATACATGACTACTGGAGAAACCATAGCCTTAACTAGACGGACCTTTGTTGGCAAAGTAATGTCTCTGCTTTTGAATATGTTGTCTAGTATGGTCATAACTTTCCTTCCAAGGAATAAGTGTCTTTTAATTTCATGGCTGCAGTCCCCATCTGCAGTGATTTTGGAGCCCAGAAAAATAAAGTCAGCCATTGTTTACACTGTTCCCCATCTATTTGCATGAAGTGATGGGTCCAGATGCCATGATCTTTGTTTTCTGAATGTTGAGCTTTAAGCCAACTTTATCACTCTCCTCTTTCACTTTCATCAAGAGGCTCTTTAGTTCTTCTTCACTTTCTGCCATAAGGGTGGTGTCATCTGCATATCTGAGGTTATTGATCTTTCTCCCGGCAATTTTGATTCCAGCTTGTACTTCTTCCAGCCCAGCGTTTCTCATGATGTACTCTGCATATAAGTTAAATAAGCTGGGTAGCAATATACATCCTTGACGCACACCTTTTCCTGTTTGGAACCAGTCTGTTGTTCCATGTCTACTTCTCACTGTTGCTTCCTGACCTGCATACAGGTTTCTCAAGAGGCAGGTCAGGTGATCTGGTATTCCCATCTCTTTCAGAATTTTCTGTAGTGTATTGTGATCCATACTGTCAAAGGCTTTGGCGTACTCAATAAAGTAGAAATAGATGGTTTTCTAGAACTCTATTGCTTTTTCCGACGATCCAACGGATGTTGGCAATTTGACCCCTGGTTCCTCTGGCTTTTTTAAAACCAGCTTGAACATCTGGAAGTTCACTGTTCACGTATTGTTGAAGGTAGCTTCGAGAAATTTGAGCATTACTTTACTAGCGTGTAAGATGAGTGCAGTTGTGCGGTAGTTTGAGCATTCTTTGGCATTCCCTTTCTTTGGGATTGAAATGAAAACTGACCTTTTCCAGTCCTGTGGCCAGTGCTGAGTTTTCCAAATTTGCTGGCATATTGAGTGCAGCACTTCACAGCATCATCTTTCAGGATTTGAAATAGCTCAGCTGGGATTCTATCATCTCCACTAGCTTTGTTTGTAGTGATGCTTCCTAAAGCCCAGTTGACTTCACATTCCGGGATGTCTGGCTCTAGGTGAGTGATCGCAGCATTGTGATTTACTGGGTCGTGAATGCAGAGTACATCATGAGAAACGCTGGGCTGGAAGAAGCAGAAGCTGGAATCAAGATTGCCGGGAGAAATATCAATAACCTCAGATATGCAGGTGATACCACCCTTAATGGCAGAAAGTGAAGAGGAACTAAAAAGCCTCTTGATGAAAGTGAAAGTGGAGAGTGAAAAGTTGTCTTAAAGCTCAACATTCAGAAAACGAAGATCATGGCATGCGGTCCCATCACTTCATGGGAAATAGATGGGGAACCAGTGGAAACAGTGTCAGACTTTATTTTTGGGGTCTCCGGAATCACTGCAGATGGTCATTGCAGCCATGAAATTAAAAGATGCTTACTCCTTGGAAGGAAAGTTATGACCAACCTAGACAGCATATTCAAAAGCAGAGACATTACTTTGCCGACCAAAGTCCGTTTAGTCAAGGCTATGGTTTTTCCTGTGGTCATGTGTGGATGTGAGAGTTGGACTGTGAAGAAGGCTGTGCGCCGAAGAATTGATGCTTTTGAACTGTGGTGTTGGAGAAGACTCTTGAGAGTCCCTTGGACTGCAAGGAGATTTAACCAGTCCATTCTGAAGGAGATCATCCCTAGGATTTCTTTGGAAGGAGTGATGCTAAAGCTGAAAATCCAGTACTTTGGCCACCTCATGGGAAGAGTTGACTCATTCGAAAAGACCCTGATGCTGGGAGGGATTGGGGGCAAGAGGAGAAGGGGACAACTGAGGATGAGATGGCTGGGTGGCATCACTGAGTCGATGGACGTGAATCTGAGTGAACTCCGAGAGTTGGTGATGGACAGGGAGGCCTGGCGTGCTGTGATTCATGGGGTCGCAAAGAGTCAGACACATCTGAGTGACTGACTGAACTGAAGATCTTTTTGTATAGTTGTTTTTACAGACTAGATAAATTGTGGAGATCCCATTAATCCTTTGGTAAATAGTAGGAATTATTCTGGAGCCGTGATTCTCAAACTGGGCTGTGTGAAATGCCTCCTATAAGATGCTTCTGAAATTTGTGGATGGTGATTTTGTTATTTCTGTTATTACAGTGATTGGGGAAAGTACTACTATTTCGTAATGGTTAAAAGTCTTATTATTATCTGATCCTCAATCTCAAATCTATTTACATAAAGAAGTAATACAAAGTATTTTTTCATGATTTTAGTACATTAATTTTGGATGATAGAGATTTTTAAAATCTTTGGCACCAGTGGCTTTTGTGGCATTTAATCAGTCTGCATTTGTATTTGTCAAATCCATGGTGATTACATGTAGAGATGCAAAGCTCTGACTACTCTACTGTGCACATAATGGTTATGTCCAGTTTTTTACATAGTGAAATACACATTTTTATTTTGTTTTATTTCTTTTTATTATAATTAGAGGATCTTATGGGTTTATTTTGTAATCAAGTATATATGTGTGTAAATCATATTAATAATTTCATTTCAGGTTTTTAAAGTATTTGTAAATTACTTAAAAAGTACTGAACATGAGGATTGAAAACCATTCTCTTAGGTAGTATTTAGCTTGAAGTACTTTGAAAACCTTGAGAACTGGTTTAATAAAAGTACTTTTATTAAAGTGACACACAAGTACAGTGTTAGGCTGTAATTACATACTGTAGGTTTATCTGGAATATTTACAAAGTGTGACAAGCATTCTAGCTCAGTTATTAGTAAATGATTAATATGAAAATATCAAGGTAGAAATTTATATACCTGGATGTAACTTTTCATTAGGGTTCACCTTTATTATCTGCAGAGGTTTGATTCCAGGAGCCTTACAAATAGCAAAATCTGCCCTCATACTATATTCAGTATTGTATGATAAACCATAAAGATAGAGCGTATGTAAAAGAATGTGTGTGTGTGTGTGTGTGTGTGTGTGTATTCTTATATGTATAACTGAATCATTTTGTTGAATGTAGAATTTTGCACAACACTATAAATCAACTATACTTCAATAAGATATATTTTTTAGAATAAGTAATCGAAGATAGGGGAATTGATTTTGGAGACTGGTGTGATGTTGCTTTAGTAAGCAAGAACCATGGTGAACTGTAAAGCTAAAGGGTTAAACTTTATAATTCATTTTGAGATGGCAGGAAAAAATATTTCATTATTGCAATTTATAATATTTTGCCAGTTTTCAAGTATTTAAGGCATTATGATTGTTAAATATAGCATATTCTGAAGTAAAATTCTGCTTTCTTTTCCTCTATATTAAAAACAGTGGTTGTCAGTTGACACCAGGTTGGGAATTCCCCAATCTAAATTTAATAGAAGATGCCATTTTATGAAATAAGCAGTTCTATAGTCACACATTAGTTGAAAATACATCATTTTTGGTAATGGCTGTAACATTATTAGAAGTGCGGCACAGAGGGAATACAGTACTTGGTAAGACCTATTTCATGTTTCTCTTCACATGACAGGCATTCATGGACTGGAGACAAGGTGGTATTAAGCAACTGGAATTCTGTATGTTGGTACTTCCCAGGTGGTCTGGTGGTTGAGAATCTACCTTGTAATGCACGGCACCCAGGTTTGATTCCTGATTGGGGAACTAAGATCTCATATGTGATAGAGCAAATAAGGCCACAGGCCACAACTTATTGAGTCCATGTGCTCCAAAGCCAGTGCTCCACAACAAGAGAAGCCTGTGTGCCTCAACAAAGAGCTATGTAGTGTATGAAAGACCCAGGAAATACCTGCCCAGTCCCACTCCCACCATCCTCTGCCCAGCCCTGGTGAAAAAGTGATATCTATTTCGAAGCTGTTTATGGTATTCATTATACTAGGCACTGAAAGACCACACTGATGGCCACATAGCTCCTTTTTTCCTGTCAAGCATGATACAGATTGCATTTTTAACGGGACTTCCCTGGCAGTTCACTGAGTAAGATTCAGTGCTTCCACTGCAGGGGAACAGGTTCCATCCCTGCTCAGGGAACTAAGTTTCTGCACCAAAACATAAATAAATAAAAAAATCACATTTTAAATGATAAAATATAATTGGTCTACGAGTGATTTCCATAGAATTTGAATTCATTAATTCATTCAGCCAGGAATAAGTGTTTATTGAACTGGAGATAGCAAGAGACTGGGAAACTATCCTGTAACAATGAATTTCAGTGTCCTTTCCTGACACAGATATGCCCTGGTACTCAGGTGCACAGAGGAGTATTAGGGACAGATTCCAAGAGCCTAGAAGTGTGAGAGTTGGTCAGGATGACATGCTAGGGAGAGGAATGATAGATTTAAGGTAGAAGGGAGGAAAGAGTACGAGACATGGTGATAAGTGTCGGTAGTTCTGCCCGGCAGGATTAAGGATAGTATGTGTGGGAGTGTTGAATGACAGATCTAGAAAGAAGAGAAGGCAGGGGCCCATGAATTCATTCCTATAATTCATTTTAGATATGACTACTTCCTCAAGAAATTCTTAAATCTACCATGGTGATTTTCCCTTTAATAATTGAGAAGCTTAGAATTTTGAATATGGGGAGTTGATGCTGTTGGGTAGTGAGGTGTGGTTTCTTTGAAAAGATTGCTACTCTAGGCTCCAGAGGCTCAGGAATCCTCATCATTTCTAGTTGCTGGTAAGGGTGAGGTTTCAAAGTTTTTGTTTTTATAGTTTTGTGCTCCTATATTACTATTGATATTCCTCAGGTGATTTGGTTTCAGTTGTGAGACTCTTGCCAAAAATCTATGCTAAAGCAACCAGGGGACTATACAGGTTTATCTTGATTATAATTCTGATTTTTCATAAACCCATCTCAATTTTAAATGCTAACTTGAGTTTGTCCTTTCAGTTTTTGTTGACAACTCCTGACTCTCGTATGTATCCTGGCTCTTGGTGTTCAGGAGATAGCTTTTTCCTGTTTGTCTTTGCATGGTGTTATTTGAATATAAGCAAAGCATGGTCTTTAAAGTTTGATGTAGAATGTTTTCATTATGCAGATGTTTCTTGAATATCTAATACTTGCAAAGTTGAGAAGCTCCTCAACCGAAAGCAGTTTCTAAGGCTGTTCTGCAGTGATTTGCGTAAAGCATTTCCAGGATCAGTGTCTGTTAATGGCATCTTGTAGTAACTTTGGTGGTTTTGTTCTTGTCTGTGACAGTTATCAGTTTAAAATTACTAAATATAGTGATTTCACTATATACTGTGGTGAGAGACAGTCTTTTAAAAAGCTTGGCACAAGATGTCAAGGAGCTTACAGTCAGGTAATGTGGTTTAATATGGTGAAATGGCTCACACTTTCTGGTGCTTTAGCAGTTATTATGGTATATTATAGTATCATAGCTCAGTCGGTGAAGACTCTGCGTGCAATGCAGGAGACCCAGGTTCATTTCCTGAGTTAGGAAGATCCCCTGGAGAAGGAAAGGACAACCCACTAAGTATTCTTCCCTGGAGAATCCGTTGGACAGAGGAGCCTGGCAGGCCTGGAGAATCCCATAGACAGAGGAGCCTGGCAGGCTGCAGCCCTTGGGGTGGCAAGAGTTGGATACAACTTAGCGATCAAACCATTACCAGCAGTTATTATGTAGAGTGTAGAGTTGGGCTCATCCTCTAGAGTTGGACCCAAGTTTAGACTCACTGGAAAAGACGTTAATACTGGGAAAGATTGAGGGCAAGAGAAGACGGTGACAGAGGATGAGATGGTTGGGTGGAATCACTGAATCAATGGACGTGAACTTGAGCAACTCTGGGAGACAGTGAAGGACAGGGACGCCTGGCATGCTCCAATTCACTGGGTTGCAAATAGTTGACTGAACAACAAATAGTGACTGAACAACAACAAATGTCTCAGACTCCTTTTCTGGTGCTTTAGCAGTTATTATGTAGAGTGTAGAGTTGGGCTCCCTCTCCAGAGTTAGACCCAAGTTGATATTCCAAGACTGCTACTTTTTATCGATGAATGAGATCTCAGATTATCTAAGTCTTAGGTACTTCTTTAAGGAGTAGTAGTATTACCACAGGGTACTAGTCAGGATAAGATATATAATGCATGTAAAGATTTTAGTAGAATCCTGATACATAGGAGGTACTTACCTTTAGTGTTATAAATTCCATTATCTCTTGAGCTTTTAAAAAAATTACTGTAGGAGTAGCAACAATAATATTTGGTCTTAAGTTCATTAAATAATTACAAATGGCTACTATGTGTAATCTCTTTTGGAGAAACAAAGTAGTTGAATATATATAACTCACAGCTCAAAAGAACTTTTGGTTTTTTTATTCAAAACAAACCTTGGGCCTATTGTGGTTGGGCATTCTTCACTCAGTTTTCATAACCATGATATAATGTAGTTACTGTTGTTTTCATCATTTCACAGGCAAGGGAACTTAAGTAGGAAGAAGATAATGTGATTTGCCCAAGACATCTTCATTATTGAGTGATGGAGCCAGGTTTATAACTCAGGTGTTAGACTCTGAAAACACAATCTTTAATTATTGTCTGTTCTGTCTCCAGAAATAAGGCTGGCATGTCTGAAAGATTCAAAGCCTTTATTACAGGGGCAGTGTGCTGGATCTAGGCTATGATGTGTAAGAGTTAAGAAGGAGGGATCAGTAATGGCTAGGATGTTGAGGGTAGGGAGAAAGCTGTCCTTGCAGTGTGTCAGGCACTCCATTTTAGCTCCTTCATTGTCACAGTGTTCCTAGGAGAAATATTTTAGTATGAATTTTTTTTTTAAGTTATTGAAGCCTCAAGAAGTTTAAGTGACTTATAAAATATCACATAACTGATAAATGGTATAGGTGGAATTTAACAAAACCTTTTTGTTATGAAAAATAGCAAACATATACAAAATCAGAGAAGTAATACAGTGTATTCCTCATGTCCCAACGTCAGTCAGTACCAATGTTGTGCCTCTCATTTTATCTATTTCTCACTTTTAAAAACGGCTTTATTGAGGTATGGCCTTCCCTGGTGGCTCAGATGATAAAGAATCTGCCTGCACAAGTCAGGAGACCTGGGTTCAGTCCCTGGATCAAGAAGATCCTTTAGAGAAGGAACTTTAAACCCACTCCAGTATTCTTGCCTGGGGAATTCGATGGACAGAGGAGCCTGGTGAATTACAGTCCATGAGAACACAAAGTTGGACATGGGACTCACACTTACCGAAGGATAATTGACTTAAACTACACATATTGACATATGTACATATCCCTGAAACCATCATCTGACAAGATCATGAGCATATCCATTATTCCCAAGAGTGTCCTTGTGTCCCTTGGTAATCCTCCTCTTTACCTCTTCCAGCTACCTCATGCAAATAGTTGACTCATTGGAAAAGACCCTGATGCTGGGAGGGATTTGGGGGCAGGAGGAGAAGGGGACAACAGAGGATGAGATGGCTGGATGGCATCAGTGACTTGATAAACATGAGTTTGGGTAAACTCTGGGAGTTGATGATGGACAGGAAGGCCTGGCCTGCTGCGATTCATGGGGTTGCAATGAATCGGACACGACTGAACCATTGAACTGAACTGAACTGATACCTGCATATCATTAGGTGTATAGTTAGAAGTGGGATGACTGGATCATATGGTAAATATATGTTAAGAAACTGCCAAACTATTTCCAAAGTAGCTCTGTTGTTTAACATTCCCTCAGCAGTGTATGAAGTTCCAGCTCCTCTCCCTGTCTGCCCTTGGCATGGTTGGTGTTTTTAATTTTAGCCCCTGTAAGAGGTGTGTATCGTATTGTAATTTTAGTTTATATGACTGTTATTAAGCCTTTTTGCCATCAGTCTATCGCCTTTGATAGTTTCTGTTCAAATCTTTTGCCAATTCAAGTAAACTGAGTTTTTCTCTTGTGATTGTATATTGAGAGATCTTTATGTATTCTGGATACCAGATCTTTCTATGGTTTGCAAGCACTGTCTCCCTTCTGTGGCTCATCTTTTTATATTATAAACAGTGTCATCCTTAAGGGCAGAAGGTTTTAGTTTTGGTGATGTTCATTTTATCAATTTTTTGTTTTGTGAATTGTGCCAATGGTGTCATATTTAAGAACTGTTGGCCTAATCCAACAGCACAATATTTTCTCTATGTTTTCTTCTAGAGGTTTTACAGTTTCAGGTTTTACATTTAGACCTACAATCCATTATTAGTGGTATGAGGTATGAATTGAACTTCATTTTCTTAGCTTATGGATGTCTAGGTATTCCAAACTAGAATAACTACTTGAAGCACCATTTGTTCAAGTGACTACCCTTTTTCTCATGAAATTACCTTTACGTCTTTGTTGAAATCAGCTGCCCTTTCACGTTTTAAAAAATGGAACAATCTAAAGCACATGCCAAGGATAATTTCATTTTATCCCGATGTATATTTATTATTCATCTGACTGATAAAGATTGATTTTTAGAAACATAACAAGCATTCTATTATTATACCTCACACAATGAAGGTTCCTTAAAATCAGCTAATATTTAATTCATATTTTAATTTCCCAGATTGTTTCAAAGCAGCCTTTAGAGTTGACCAGTAAAGGGCCTTTCTCTATTATTATTGTCTCACAGTTGTATATATTTGATGTGTTTCAATCCATGGATGTCATTATTGTTTTTGATGACCCAAATGCTTTAAATTGGATCTTGTCTCTTTTGACACAAGATGTGTCAAAATAATAATCATTTGAATAAATCATTGAATAAATCATTTGAATAAATAATCTCATTTGAATAAATGAGATTTGAGCCATTTTTTTTTCCTTTTTAACTTTATTGCCCATGTTCTTAGGATTATTGTTGTGCTTTCCTGAAAGAAATGCTTAAAACAGATGAGACTTAAATGGCCCACTTGGAGGGTGCGTTTGTTGGAAAACTGGTTTGGTAAGGGGAGTCTCAACATATCTGTGAACACAAGTCTAGCAGCAGGAGGCACAACTCGTGGCATAAGAGCCTGGACTGTGGAATTGTTGGAGAAGCAAAGGAAAACAGATCAGAGTCATAGGGCAAAAGGCCTTGACAGCTGCTTTGTGGAATTTGATTTTTTTAATACTTTGATGATGGGTCATGGATTGAAGTCTATGAGATTTTGTTTCTCACATCGATTGATAGAAAATTATTTTTGAAAGAAAGCTCTGTTGATTCTCACTTTTCATGGAGTTTGCCAAGAAAAACTTGGCTGAAGAATCCAATATCAATCCTGTAGGATTCTCTGGAGAGAATCCTGTTGAGTGGTCATTAACTGAATTTGTCAGGACCCTGTACTTCTTAAACCTTTCATCTTTTACATGTCATATAGTTATGTTGAATTTGAGTCAGTATGGTGTATATACATAATTCATGTAGTGATATCCAAAAGTATTTTAAGTAATGTGGCTTAGTCTTGCTTAATTTAATTGGCCTCCTGTTATACTGTTGGCTGTATTGAAATCCAAGGACTAATTATAGGTTGGTGGGCTTTGTCACGTTTAGGTATACAATCTGGCTTATTAACTCACTGAGCTTTACCTACTGATTTCTAGAGCCCCGTGGTTATGAATGTGCTTCTACTTCATGATGCCTCCTGCTATGGCAGACGTCCTTGACATCTGGGCAGTGGACTCACAGATAGCGTCTGATGGCTCCATACCCGTGGATTTTCTTTTGCCCACTGGGATTTATATCCAGTTGGAGGTGCCTCGAGAAGCTACCATTTCCTGTATTAAGCAGGTATGTTACTAGTTGAGCTTTCTATAAACCTAGCTTACTTACTTTATCACTTGGAGGATATATTCCTCCATTTTAGAATGGTATTAATATAAATCATATGGCGAATTTACGAGAAGTTTATAAGTTACTATATTTTAAAGATGTCAATCCATATTATGTCTTGGGTCTTTTTTGGTTTATATGTGTATAGACACACAGACAAACACGGACACACAAACACAGATACACACAGACACACACACACGGCTTCCCTGATAGTTCAGTTCAGTCGCTCAGTCGTGTCTGACTCTTTGCGACCCCATGAATCGCAACACACCAGGCGTCCCTGTTCATCACCAACTCCCAGAGTTCACTCAGATTCATTTCCATCGAGTCAGTGATGCCACCCAGCCATCTCATCCTCAGTTGTCCCCTTCTCCTCTTGCCCCCAATCCCTCCCAGCATCAGGGTCTTTTCGAATGAGTCAACTCTTCCCATGAGGTGGCCAAAGTACTGGATTTTCAGCTTTAGCATCATTCCTTCCAAAGAAATCCCAGGGCTGATCTCCTTCAGAATGGATTGGTTGGATCTCCTTGCAGTCCGAGGGACTCTAAAGAGTCTTCTCCAACATCACAGTTCAAAAGCATCAATTCTTTGGCGCTCTGCCTTCTTCACAGACCACAGGAAACACCATAGCCTTGACTAGACGGACCTTAGTCGGCAAAGTAATGTCTCTGCTTTTGAATATACTATCTAGGATGGTCATAACTTTTCTTCCAAAGAGTAAGCTTCTTTTAATTTCATGGCTACAGTCACCATCTGCAGTGATTTTGAAGCCCCCCAAATTAAGTCTGACACTGTTTCCACTGTTTCCCCATCTATTTCTCATGAAGTGATGGGACTGGATGCCATCATCTTCATTTTCTGAATGTTGAACTTTAAGCCAACATCTTCATTCTCCACTTTCACTTTCATCAAGAGACTTTTTAAGTTCTTCACTTTCTGCCATAACGGTGGTGTCATCTGCATATCTGAGATTATTGATATTTCTCCCAGCAACCTTGATTCCAGCTTGTGTTTCTTACAGTCCAGCATTGCTCATGATGTACCCTGCATAGAAGTTAAATAAGCAGGGTGACAATATACAGCCTTGACGTACTCCTTTTCCTATTTGGAATCAGTCTGTTGTTCCATGTCCAGTTCTAACTGTTGCTTCCCGGCCTGCATACAGATTTCTCAAGAGGCAGGTCAGGTGGTCTGGTATTCCCATCTCTTTCAGAAGTTTCCACAGTTTATTGTGATCCACACAGTCAAAGGCTTTGGCATAGTCAATAAAGCAGAAGTAGATGTTTTTCTGGAACTCTCTTGCTTTTTCCACGATCCACCGGATGTTGGCAATTTGATCTCTGGTCCCTCTGCCTTTTCTAAAACCAGCTTGAACGTCAGGAAGTTCACAGTTCACATATTGCTGAAGCCTGGCTTGGAGAATTTTGAGCATTACTTTATTAGCATGTGAGATGAGTGTAATTGTGCGGTAGTTTGCGCATTCTTTGGCATTGCCTTTCTTTGGGATTGGAATGAAAACTGACCTTTTCCAGTCCTGTGGCCACTGCTGAGTTTTCCAAATTTGCTGGCATATTGAGTGCAGCACTTTCACAGCATCATTCAGGATCTGAAACAGCTCAACTGGAATTTCATCACCTCCACTAGCTTTGTTCGTATTGATTCTTTCTAAGGCCCACTTGACTTCACATTCCAAGATGTCTGGCTCTAAGTGAGTGATCACACCATTATGATTATCTGGGTCGTGAAGATCTTTTTTCGTACAGTTCTTCTGTGTATTCTTGCCACCACTTCTTAATATCTTCTGCTTCTGTTAGGTCCAGACCATTTCTGTCCTTTATTGAGCCCATCTTTGCATGAAATGTTCCCTTGGTATCTCTAGTTTTCTTGAAGAGATCTCTAGTCTTTCCAGTTCTGTTGTTTTCCTCTATTTCTGTGCATTGATCGCTGAAGAAGGCTTTCTTATCTCTTCTTGGTATTCTTTGGAACTCTGCATTCAGATGCTTATATCTTTCCTTTTCTCCTTTGCTTTTCACCTCTCTTCTTTTCACAGCTATTTGTAAGGCCCTCCCAGATAGCCATTTTGCTTTTTGCATTCCTTTTCTATGGGGATGGTCTTGATTCCTGTCTCCTGTACAATGTCACAAACCTCATCAGGCACTCTATCAGATTTAGGCCCTTAAGTCTATTTTTCACTTCCACTGTATAATCATAAGGGATTTGATTTAGATCATACCTGTATGGTCTAGCGGTTTCCCCTACTTTCTTCAAATTAAGTCTGAATTTGGCATTAAGGAGTTCATGATCTGAGCCACAGTCAGCTCCTGGTCTTGTTTTTGTTGATTGTATAGAGCTTCTCCATCTTTGGCTGCAAAGAATAGAATCAGTCTGATTTTGGTGTTGACCATCTGGTGATGTCCATGTGTAGAGTCTTCTCTTGTGTTGTTGGAAGAGGATGTTTGCTATGACCAGTGCATTTTCTTGGCAAAACTCTATTAGTCTTTGCCCTGCTTCATTCTCACCCCAAGGCCAAATTTGCCTGTGACTCCAGGTGTTTCTTGACTTCCTACTTTAGCATTCCAGTCCCCTATAATGAAAAGGACATCTTTTTGGGGTGTTAGTTCTAATAGGTCTTGTAAGTCTTCATAAAACCGTTCAACTTCAGCTTGTTCAGCATTACTGGTTGGGGCATAGATTTGGATAACTATGATATTGAATGATTTGCCTTGAAGATGAACAGAGATCATTCTGTTGTTTTTGAGATTGCATCCAAGTACTGTATTTCGGACTCTTTTGTTGACCATGATGGCTACTCCATTTCTTCTGAGGGATTCCTGCCCACAGTAGTAGATATAATGGTCATCTGAGTTAAATTCACCCATTCCAGTCCATTTTAGTTTGCTGATTCCTTGAATGTCGATGTTCACTCTTGCCATCTCTTGTTTGACCACTTCCAATTTGCCTTGATTCATGGACCTGACATTCCTTATCGCTCAGTTGGTTTCAAATGCAATGGTTTGATACCTGGGTCGGGAACATCCACTGGAGAAGGGATAGGCTACCCACTCCAGTATTCTTGGGCTTTCTTTGTGGCTTAATGGGTAAAGAATCCACCTGCAATGCAGTAGGGTTCAATTCCTAGGTTGGGAAGATCACTTGGAGAAGGGAAAGGCTTCACACTCCAGTATTCTGGCCTAGAGAATTCCATGTACTGTATAGTCCATGGGGTCGCAAAGAGTCAGACACGGCAGAGCCACTTTCAGTTTCATGTGTGTGTGTGTGTTTCTGTATGTGTATGTGTGTGCATATATATATATAAACGTATTCATTCTCACTCCTACTCACTTTTTTTTTTCCCCCTCTGAGGAAAAAAAAATTATGAATTGCAATACAGGGCTAATTGAGTTGAAAAGTATAGTTTGTCAGGGGTGATTCAAAAACAAAGTGAAGTCACTCAGTCGTGTCCGACTCTTTGTGACCCCGTGGACTGTAGCCTACCAGGCTCCTCTCTCCATGGGATTCTCCAGGCAAGAGTACTGGAGTGGGTTGCCATTTCCTTCTCTAGGTCCTACTCACTTTTAATTTAAAAAAATCCATGTATGATACCTGAATTAAGACATACTAGCTTATGTCAGCTAGTTTGAAAGATTTGTTCAGGTTATCAAAAGGAATTTGACATTGTCAGAGAAAGTTTTAAGGTAATGTCTTTGTACTTATTGTCTTTGAATTTGTCACTTTTTTTTTTTAAATAAATATGAGTTTTGATTCGTTGTTTCTTTTCTCCTTTTCATTCCCTTTCTGTTCCCCTTCTTCTGTCCCATCCCCACTAGTTTTCATGGTCACTCTGGAGGAATAAAAGATTTTCTGCTGTTTACTAGATTCTGCCTCCCCACCCCCATAATGAATGGTATGTCCTCGTGTGAAAGCAAGTTCTTTCATATAACAAGGCTTGCTCGTTTGTTGGCTGAGTTTTTGAAGTGAATTGATGAGTGCTGTTTGATTTGTAAAGACTGACTTATAAGTGAAATTATTTTTCTGACTTTCTCTTTAATGAGTTTCAAATAGCTGAACCCCATATGGAAGCCCAGTATAGGATTGTGATCTTTTTAAGAAAAAAATATTTATGACAAAGTACTAGAGTTGGAACAGCCTCTCAACAGTTTTCCAAGCTTCTTCACTGGAGAGCCATAAAAATTCTAGAACTGCATGATTCATGAAGTGAAAAAAAAATTAAAAATTGTTTTAGGCACCTTACAGGTGCAGAGAGTACATTTATTTTTCTAGTCTCCAGGGACAGTTATGGATGACTGTGGCTATAGCTGAAGCTTAATTAACCATTGAAACTCATTTTAAAAAATTAAAAAAATGTATTGTTGTAAAATGAAATTAAAATTCATCAAAGTCATTTTTAGGCACATAATTTTTGGTATTAAGTATATTCACGGTGTTGTCCAATCCATTACCACTGTCCATTTCTAACATTTTCATCATCCTAACACAGACTGTATACTTACTAAATAATAAACTTCTGCTCCCCTAATCACTGGTAATCTTCATTCTAGTGTTTATTCTTGCTACTTCATGTAAGTGGAATCACACAACAGTCAGCCTTGTGTCTTGCTTTTTCACTTAGCCATAGTATTTTTAATTTCATTCATGTTGTAATAGTATCCAAATTTCTTTCCTTTTAAGACAATATTAGTGTATTGTATGGATATACCACATTTTGTTTATTCCTTCATCATTTTTTGGACATTTTGGTGATATTCAACTTTTAGCTATTGAGAATAATGCTGTTCTGAACATTGATCTTTAAGTTTCAGTATGAATCCTTGTTCTCCATATGATGGATCATAGGTAATTCTGTTTTAACTTTTAAGAAACTGCCAACCTTTTTTTATAGTGGCTGTACCATTTTACATTCCCATCAGCAATGCACAAGGGTTCCAGTTTCTCAGAATTCTGGCCAAAACTTGTTATTTTCCTTTTTAAAAATAATAAGCATTCTTCTGGTTGTGAAGTGGTACCTCAGTTTAATTTTTATTTGTATTTCCCTAATGGCTAATAATCTCACATTCTCTTCATGTTCTTGTGGACTTTTTAGAATTTTTTGTTCAAGACCATTGCCCATTTTCTAATTCAGTTGTTTTTTTGTTATTGAGTCATAAGCTTTCTTTATGTATTCTGGATGGTGATTTCTTGTGAAATATATATTTTGAAAATATTTTCTTCTATTCTGTGGGTTGCCTTTTACTCTCAAAATAGTGTCCTTTGATACAGAAAAGTTTTAAATTTTGATGAAATCCGATTTACCTATTTTTTCTTTCTTTCCTTTTTGCCTAGCATTGATTTTTTTCTGTTTTATGTAACTGAATCTGACGTTTGGCCATGATTTTCACTTTTCAGCTGTTGGCTTTTGTCCTGGTTGCAATTAAAATATGTCATTTACCTTGTATTTGTATAGTGACCTTCTTTTCAGTTCAGTTCAGTTCAGTTCAGTCACTCAGTCGTGTCCGACTCTTGCGACCCCATGAATCACAGCACGCCAGGCTTCCCTATCCACCAACTCCCAGAGTTCACTCAGACTCACGTCCATTGAGTCAGTGATGCCATCCGGCCATCTCATCCTCGGTCATCCCCTTCTCCTGCCCGCAATCCCTCCCAGCATCAGAGACTTTTCCAGTGAGTCAACTCTTCCCATGAGGTGGCCAAAGTACTGGATTTTCAGCTTTAGCATCATTCCTTCCAAAGAAATCCCAGGGCTGATCTCCTTCAGAATGGACTGGTTGGATCTCCTTTCAGTCCAAGGGACTCTCAAGAGTCTTCTCCAACACCATAGTTCAAAAGCACCAATTCTTCGGCGTTAAGCCTTCTTCACAGTCCAACTCTCACATCCGTACATGACCACAGAAAAACTATTGTACCTAGGTTGGTCATAACTTTTCTTCCAAGGACTAAGCGTCTTAATTTCATGGCTGCAGTCACCATCTGCAGTGATTTTGGAGCCCCCAAAATAAAGTCTGCCACTGTTTCCACTGTTTACCCATCTATTTCCGGGTGCCATGATCTTCGTTTTCTGAATGTTGAGCTTTAAGCCAACTTTTTCACTCTCCTCTTTCACTTTCATCAAGAGGCTTTTAGCTCTTCACTTTCTGCCATAAGGGTGGTGTCATCTGCATATCTGAGGGTATTGACATGTCTCCCGGCAATCTTGATTCCAGCTTGTGTTTCTTCCAGTCCATAGGATCTTATTTAGGAGAATTCAAGGGAGATGAGGAGAGATTGATTGTGCTCATCCTGACAGGGTAATCCTAGTTAATGGAGATAATGTTGGTCAACAGAAAATAATTCAGGACAGAAAAATGTAAATTTTATGTGAAGGTGATAGATGATACATACTTCAAATGTTCTTTTTATTAGAAGTTATTTATGTTTAAAAGAATGCTGAACATGAAAGTCTTCATTGATTCTTGTTCTTCATAGATATTTTCGTTTAATACTTTCGTTTCTATAAATGTATTTTAAAAATTATACCATTATGTTATTCTACAAGAGGAGGTTAATACTATTCGTATTCTCTTCCAGTTTGCTGTTTTAAAAGAAACCAACCGTGATATACCTTGTATACTTCATGCATTACCGTGTTTGTCTATCTTATTTTATAGTTCTGTAATATTCTGTAATTCATTTAACCAAACCCGTATTGCTAAACATTTGTCTTGTTCTCCATTTTTGAGTTTTCCAACAAGTGCTACAGTGAGCATCCTTGTAGATAAGTCTTTGTACATTTGAGCAAGTATTTACATGTTATAAAATGTCTCATTGTTTTTTTCTGCAGATGTTATGGAAACAAGTTACCAATTACCCAATGTTTAACCTCCTTATGGAAATCGACTCCTATATGTTTGCATGTGTGAATCAAACTGCTGTATATGAGGAGCTCGAAGATGAAACAAGAAGACTCTGTGATGTCAGACCTTTTCTTCCAGTTCTCAAATTAGTGACAAGAAGTTGTGACCCAGGGGAAAAATTAGACTCAAAAATTGGAGTCCTTATAGGAAGAGGTAATTTAATCAATTCTTAGTATGAATTTAACGATTGTTGCCAGATATATCTATAAACATGTAGTAAGTACGCTCTATAACATTGCTTTTCAAGGAGTGGTCTATGGTATCTGTCACCAGTTTTAGATAAATTAAAAGCAGAAATCAAAAATAAATCTTTAGAAACTTCTCTAACCATGTGATATTGCCACAAAAAGGGCTTATAAATTTTTTATCTTTTTCTTTTCTAGTGACTTTTTTAAAAATTTATTTTATTGAAATATAGTTGGTTTATGATGTTGCATTAGTTTATGCTGTACAAAGAATGATTCAGTTTTCAATTCAGTTCAGTCACTCAGTCGTGTCCAACTCTTTGCAACCCCATGAATCGCAGCACGCCAGGCCTCCCTGTTCATCACCATCTCTCTGAGTTTACCCAGACTCACGTCCATCGAGTCCGTGATGCCATTCAGCCATCTCATCCTCGGTTGTCCCCTTCTCCTCCTGCCCCCAACCCCTCCCAGCATCAGAGTCTTTTCCAGTGAGTCAACTCTTCTCATGAGGTGGCCAAAGTACTGGAGTTTCAGCTTCAGCATCATTCCTTCCAAAGACATCCCAGGGTTGATCTCCTTCAGAATGGAGTGGTTGGATCTCCTTTCAGTCCAAGGGACTCTCAAGAGTTTTCTCCAACACAACAGTTCAAAAGCATCAATTCTTCGGTGCTCAGCCTTCTTCACAGTCCAACTCTCACATCCATACATGACCACAGGAAAAACCATAGCCTTGACTAGACAGACCTTTGTTGGCAAAGTAATGTCTCTACTTTTAAATATACTATCTAGGTTGGTCATAACTTTTCTTCTAAGGAGTAAGCGTCTTTTAATTTCATGGCTGCAGTCACCATCTGCAGTGATTTTGGAGCCCAAAAGAATAAAGTCTGGCACTGTTTCCACTGTTTCCCCATCTATTTCCCATGAAGTGATGGGACCGGATGCCATGATCTTCGTTTTCTGAACGTTGAGCTGTAAGACAACTTTTTCACTCTCTTCTTTCACTTTCATCAAGAGGTTTTTAGTTCCTCTTCACTTTCTGCCATAAGGGTGGTGTCATTACATATCTGAGGTTATTGATATTTCTCCCGGCAATCTTGATTCCAGCTTATGTTTGTAACAGTCCAGCATTTCTCATGATGTACTCTGCATAGAAGTTAAATAAGCAGGGTGACAATATACAGCCTTGACAAACTCCTTTTCCTATTTGGAACCAGTCTGCTGTTCCATGTCCAGTTCTAACTGTGGCTTCATGACCTGCTTTCAGGTTTCTCAAGAGGCAGGTCAGGTGGTCTGGTATTCCCATCTCTTTCAGAATTTTCCACAGTTTATTGTGATCCACACAGTCAAAGGCTTTGGCATAGTCAATAAAGCAGAAATAGATGTTTTTCTGGAACTCTCTTGCCTTTTCCATGATCCAGCGGATGTTGGCAATTTGATCTCTGGTTCCTCTGCCTTTTCTAAAACCCGCTTGAACATCAGGGAGTTCACGGTTCACGTATTGCTGAAGCCTGTTTTCATAGGACATTTTATATAGTTCCCTGTGCTACACAGTAAGTAGGCTTTGTTGTGTAGTCATTCCATATATAATAGTTTGCATTTGCTAGCCCCAGCCTTCCAGTTCTTCTGTCCTCCACCCCCATCCTCCTTGCCAACCGTAAGTGTCTTCTCTATGCATCTGTTTCTTTTTTGTATATAAGTTCATTTGTGTCATATCTTGGGTTCCACATATAAATGTTAACATGATATTGTCTTTTTCTTTCTACTTCACTTAGTATGATAGCCTTTAGGTCCATCCATGTTCTTGCAAATGGCATTATTCTTTTTTATGGCTGAGTATTCCACTGTGTTTATATACCTCATTTTCTTTATCCATTTATTGTTGATGGGCATTTAGGCTGTTTCTTTGTGAATAGTGCTGCTCTGAATACATAGGGAACCATCTGTAGTTTTGAATTACAGCTTTGGGTACATGCCCAGGTGTGGGATTGCTGCATCATGTGGCAACTCTGTTTTTATTGTTCTGAGGAACTTCTATTATTTTCTAAGTGGCTACACCAATTTACATTGCCACCAACAGTGTAGGAGGGGTCCATTTTCTCGACATCTTCTCCAGCATTTATTATTTGTAGACTTCCTAATGAAGGCCATTCTGACTGATGTGAGGTGATACCTCATTGTACTTTTCATTTGTGTTTCTTTAATAATTAGAGATATTGAGCATCTTTTCATGTGCCTTTTGGCCATCTATATGTCCTTTTTGACTTCTTTTTATTTTATAAAAGTACTGATTTTTGTCAGATTTGAAATCAGAAAGTTGTTCCTTTGCCTCAGTTTGTTTGAGAAGCCGTTTTGTAAGAGATCCATCCTCAGTTTCCTGTGAACTACCCCTGAAGTATGAACATAACTTGTACATAACTCACTTTGATAATTGAAACTTTAAGGAGATTGATAAGTTTTCATAAATTTTACTTCATAAGTAAAATTATCATCTAAGTAGAAGCTATTTTTATAGCAAGTCAAGTCCATATTCTTTGCATATTAATTCCAGGGAAAATTGTGAATAACACAGTGTGGAGCACTCACTCTTGCTCTAGTAATCTTACATGTTTACTGGACCAGTGATGTTCTGCCCTAGACAAGATATTAACTTGAATTACATACTACAAGGGATTACTGAGGTAATTTTGTTGGATAATCCAATTTGTAACTGAGGTAATCCAATTTGTTGCCGGCCAGGCCTCCCTGTCCTTCACCAACTCCCAGAGTTCACCCAGACTCAGTGTGCACTGAGTCAGTGATGCCATCCAGCCATCTGATCCTGTGTTGTCCCCTTCTCTTCCTGCCCCCAGTCCCTCCCAGCATCAGAGTCCTTTTCAGTGAGTCAACTCTTTCCTTGAGGTAGCCAAAGTATTGGAGTTTCAGCTTCAGCATCAGTCCTTCCAGTGAACACCCAGGACTGGTCTCCTTTAGGATGGGCTGGTTGGATCTTCTTGCAGTCCAAGGGACTCACAAGAGTCTTCTCCAACACCACAGTTCAAAAGCATTAATTCTTTGGTGCTCAGCATTCTTCACAGTCCAACTTTCAGATCCATACATGACCACAGGAAAAACCATAGCCTTGAGTAGACGGACCTTTGTTGGCAAAGTAATGTCTCTGCTTTTGAATATGCTATCTAGGTTGATCATAACTTTTCTTCCAAGGAGTGTCTTTTAATTTCATGGCTGCAATCACCATGTGCAGTGACTTTGGAGCCCCCCAAATAGAGTCTGACACCGTTTCCACTGTTTCCCCATCTATTTCCCATGAAATGATGGGACCAGATGCCATGATCTTAGTCCAGATTCAGGATACTATAGTACAATTCTCTGTAAGATTCTTTTCTTTGATCTTACCCTATAGTTAAAATTCTGATGATTACATTGGGGGACTAAGTTCTCTGAGTGCTTAGAACGGAAGCTTATTGATTTATATGTGACACTCTGTTATTTAAAAACATTTGCTTATTTCAGATGATAACTAGTTTGCTTTGGCTGTAACTTTTTCCCCATTAAGTAGCTTTGTTATTGTATACCTTACAGATCTTTTAAAAATATATTAATATCTTCAGTAAAGAGCATTCCTATTTTCTAGAGCTTCAAAGGTTTTTTAAAAAGTGTAGTCTCCATTAGTAGAAGTTTTTCCTTTGTTTGAGTTGAAGACTATATATAAAGGTTGAAAGAATAAAAAATCACTTATCGTCTTATCCAGAATAAGAATATCCCCTGATAATATTTTGATACAGTTATTTTAAGGGTTTTATAGTTGTTTATGAAATACTAATTTTTAGACAAGCTGAAATATTTGATAATTCAAAAGGTTCACGTCACAGATAGAGTTAACATTTATCAGTTAACGTATAGGTGTCTTTTTGAGACTGACCATCTTTTCAAAACTTAGATTATTGTGTTGTCTTTGGATTTTGATCTCCAAAGAATATGGATTCATGAGCCACCATTATGTTGATCTGTGCTTGTCAGATTTGTCATATAAAAATACAGGAGATTCATGTTATACTCTGATTGCTAAAAAGTCGTTCAGTATTTAAAATTCAAGTCGAATGGACATACTTTTTTTTTTTTTAATTTGACAATTCTAAGTTTAGCACAAGTATCTAATATATGTTAGAATTGAATTTTTTTTTCTTTAAACAATGCACCGTATTCTATCTGGTATAAAGCTTATTGTACAAAGGTTTTATTCAGTATGCTCTGCAACTTGAATGACTAAGAAAATGTCAGGAGTGGTTTATTGCAATTAATTTAATAGTTTATAAGCTTTAACAATTCATAAGTTTTATATACTTTAGATCCTCAATAGTTAAGGATAGCTAGCATTATGATTGTATGCACAAATTCAATCACTGACGTTCATTTGGGAAGTTGAGTAAGTCTGTTTTGATGTTTTAGAGTGAATTTCCACATTAAATACTCAATAAGTCAAGTTTGCAGTTGCTGATTTGTATGTGATGACTACAGCCGGGACTTGGTGAGGTCATGCCTCCTGGGAAAACAATAAACAATTATTTCAGTTTAACTTGAGGAAGGAGAGTTTGCTGCCTCCTCCTCCTGAAAGCAAAGAATAGACCCTTTACAGACATAACTGCCCTGATGGGTCTAAAAATACCTTTTCCTGAAAAATGATATGACTAATTTTATTTTCTCTGTATTCTAAATAATTATTTACAGCATTGATGCTGGGGCTCTGATTATTCTTTGTAGTAAAGGTACTTGTCACTCTTTCCTTAATTTCTTCAAACACCCAGCGGTAAAGCTTGATCAGAATTTTGTCAGCATTCTGATAAAAGTATTTGAACACTTCCTTTTTCCCCTTAATATTCCTTAAAATGATGGAAATACATAGTCCAAGTATTTTAAAGGTATCTGTAGTATGTAGAAATTGTTCATTCAATAGTTTTTAATATAAAAATTTCTATTAGATTGTAAACTATACAGTACACTTAAATTTTAAGCTTTGCTATCAAATTTTCATACACAAGACATATAGGGAATTAACTAGGTTTAAAATTACTCAGCCTAACTTTTTTATTTTTGAAAAACATTCTATTTTTAAGAAATCTTTGTAGGAGTCCCAAATTCAGGCTTCTGCAGTTTCTTCTTTTTCAAAAAGTTTATTAGAGCATAGTTAATTTACAATGTTGTGTTAGTTTCGGCTGTATAGTAAAGTGCCTCAAGTATACATACACATATTGCCTCTCTATTTTAGATTACTTTCCCATATAGGCCATTACACATTACTGAGTAGTGTTTCCTGTGTTATATAGCAGGTGCTAGTTACTTATATATTTTATATGTTGCAGTGTGTATATGTCAATCTTAACCTCTCAGTTCCTACCCCCTGCCCATCCCCCGGTGATCATTACCTTAAGCTTCTTTCTGCATCTCTAATTTCATTCCTTTATATATAGCTGTCCGGTTTTCCCACTTATTAAAGAGTCTATCTTTTCTCCATGGAATATTCTCATCTCCTTTGTCACACATCAGGTGACCATTCATCAGTTTCTTAAAATATCAATTCTCAGAGATTGGGATTTAGTGAGTCTGAAATAAATGAAGGAAATGTGTACTTTTCAGTTGACTCTCATAGTTTTATGAAAAGAGTCCTGTATTTGTAATATATTGAATAAAATGACCAAAATGATAGCAATTGCAATTTCAGCAGTTTATTTTGAGTGGTTTTAGTTGAGAACCATAGCAGTGAACTTAGGTGATGTGGTCTTTGCTGCCCTGAGTCAAGGAGGGTCACTTCTCTCAACTAGGTAAGACAGGAAGATGCTCTTAAACTGAGATTTCAGTGTTCATTAGGAGTTTACCAGGTGAGTGGGGTTGGAAGAAGGAAAAGCAAATGAGAATGGCATATGTGAAAGATAGTCTATTCAAGGAATAAAAGAAATTGACTATGATTTGTTGATGTGGACAGCTAGGAGAAGCAGGAAGTTGAAAAAGGGAACCAGCTTCAGAGTATGCAGGCCTATCCAATTCATATAAAAGTAGAGACTCATAAGAGCACTTGGGAAGCTATTGAAAGGATTTAAATAGGGGCATAACAACATAGCATTTTGAGTTTAGAAAAATTATTCACGTTGGGGAATGGAAATGGATTGTGAGAAGATTTAACAAAAATCAAGTGATCTACCCTTTATCTACTAAAAAAAATAGTCACGTCAAGTCGACTTTATAAATGTCTCTACCTACTTCTTATAGGTCCTGTAGCCATTAACTTAATTATGGTTCCTTCATAAGTGATTTAGAGTAATTTGTTTTATTCCAGATCTGAAGTATCCATGAAATTACATTTTACCCTCAGGATTTTACCTTTGTTGTATTATGGAACTTAAAACATTTTTTATATTTAATATCACGAATCATTACTAATATTTTAAAAATGATAACTTTTAATGTCAGTAGACAATCCTGATAAGTCTGCTATCAAGGTAATACTCATTGACATATGTATATTCAAATGATACATATATTTGTTTAATATGATATTGGTTGTGTCTTGTGGAATCAAAAGTAACAACTTGCTTTACTGTGCTTCCCTCTCCAACACTATAAAACGTTATTACTATTATCTCAAGTTTCTTTCCAAGGCAAAAATGTATACATATTCTATATCCTTTCTTTTGAATTTGTCTAAAAGGAATCTTGTGAGACCCATTCTGTCCCTGGTTTGTAAATTTAATATATCAGTGACCTTTCCCCCTAATAACAGAAGGGGGAAAGGTCATTTTATCATTTTATCACTTGTACCATTGTGGTATGCTATATGGGTATACCTTAACTTTTTAAACAACATCTTAAAGATTATCTTTAGGTTATTTCCAATTTCTTATTTATAATAAAGCAACAGTGAACATTTTTGTACTTCTATCATGTTATTTGTACAATTACTTCCATTAGTTCAGTTCAGTCGCTCAGTTGTGTCTGACTCTTGGCTGCAGCACGCCAGGCTTCCCTGTCCATCACCATGTCCCAGAGCTTGCTCAAACTCATGTCCATCAAGTTGGTGATGCCATCCAACCATCTCATCCTCTATCACCCCCTTCTCCTCCCACCTTCGATCTTTCCTAGCATCAGGGTCTTTTCAAGTGAGTCAGTTCTTCACATTTGGTGGCCAGAGTATTGGAGTTTCAGCTTCAATGTCAGTCTTCCAATGAATATTTAGGACTGATTTCCTTTAGGATGGACTGGTTGGATCTCCTTGCAGCCCAAGTGACTCTCAAGAGTCTTCTCCAACACCACAGTTCAAAAGCATCAATTCTTTGATGCTTCAGTTCAGTTCAGTTGCTCAGTCATGTCCAACTCTTTGCGACTCCATGAATCGCAGCACGCCAGGCCTCCCTGTCCATCACCAACTCCCGGAGTTCACTCAGACTCACGTCCATCGAGTCAGTGATTTCACCCAGCCATCTCATCCTCGGTTGTCCCCTTCTCCTTCTGCCCCCAATCCCTCCCAGCATCAGAGTCTTTTCCAGTGAGTCAACTCTTTGCATGAGGTGGCCAAAGTGCTGGAGTTTCAGCTTTAGCATCATTCCTTCCAAAGAAATCCCAGGGTTGATCTCCTTCAGAATGGACTGGTTGGATCTCCTTGCAGTCCAAGGGACTCTCAAGAGTCTTCTCCAACACCACAGTTCAAAAGCATCAATTTTTTGGCACTCTGCCTTCTTCACAGTCCAGCTCTCACATCCATACATGACAACACGAAAAACCATAGCCTTGACTTAACTTTCTTTAAAGTCCAACTCTCACATCCGTACATGACTATGGAAAAATTATTTCCATAGGTGTATGGAAAATAACCAGTCAAATTTGAGAACATAATAGTTAATCACAGCTTGCCAAAATAAAGAAACTTTGTGTTTGGCAGTAACTCAGAGTCAGGCAGGGGAGTCATTAAGTTTCATTCTGGAGAAAGTGGTTGACTTCCTTGTTTGCCTGATTAGAAGTTGTTGGCAGGGGGAAGCTGGAGGTAGGCCCAGAAGGAGCTGGGCATCTTCCGTGATTGGTTTTGGGAGCATATTTGTCTTGCACTGTTTTGTCCTAAGTCTCCTGTTGGAATTCCAGGTCAAAATGTGTGTTTGTATGTGTAATTTTTAATAAATTATTAAGTATGGTCATTTCTCTTCTACCCCTTATAGCTCAAGGTTTTATCAAAGTGTTTACCAGTCTGATAGGTAAAAATTAATGTACACATAAAAATGTGTACATGTTCAATTTATCTTAAATTTCTAAAAATATTTATTAGAATAAATAGCAGCTTATGAAAAAGCTGTTACATGTCACTTCATGGCAGAAGTAACTCATAATTAAGTACAACAAAGAATAATTTTATATTTATGAGATTTTTGACTAATTGATACACTGTAACCATTGTTGAAAAATTACAGTAAACTAAAAGTTATAAAATTTAAGTTTACTGAGTTTTCAGTAATAGCTTGACTTTTAGGCTTATTTGTAAGATTTTCAGATTCTTAGCCTTTGTTAGATATTTTAAATGTATTTTGATTTTTAAAGAAAACATGCAGCTCTTTCAGGTGTAGTTTTAAAATGGTAGTGTGAGTTTCAGTGATTATCTTTTTTTAATTGGTAACCAACTATATTTCTTTAAGTGGTTTCAAGTTTGTACTCTTTTGAAATCTTAATTGTATGTTCATCTTCTATACCTGAAATTCATTATTTTATCTTGAGTATTCTTTTTATGTTTCATAATATTTTCCTGCCTAGTTTTTTTTTTTTATTTCATAAAAATCAAGCATCCAAATTAGCTTTCCTTAAGTATATTTTGTATTCTCTTTATTGTTAGATACTCAAAATGACACCTTTAAAATTTTTGTTTAGGTCTGCACGAATTTGATGCCTTGAAGGATCCTGAAGTGAACGAATTCCGAATAAAAATGCGCAGATTCAGTGAGGAAAAGATTCAGTCACTTGTTGGATTATCTTGGATGGATTGGCTAAAGCATACCTATCCACCTGAGCTTGAACCATCCATCCCTGAAAATTTAGAAGATAAACTTTATGGAGGAAAGCTCATTGTGGCTGTTCATTTTGAAAATTGTCAGGTAGTATTATATTAAGAAATACTTTATAATAAACTTGTGAATTTTCCCAGAATGTAGCACCAATCTTAGAGGAGGCTGTTGTTCACCTAGTAAAACACTGACAAAGATCACTTTAGACTTCAGATGGAAATATATTTTAGGATCAGGTGTGACAATTTAAATTGACATATTCTTTGCACACATACAGTTTTTTGAAGCATTTTTGTATATCATTGTCCAAAAACTGCAGTGTTTTTGAATGGTTTTTATATTTTTAACGTTATCTAAAACTCAAACAGTTTTAAAGGGATGTTAAAAAGAAAGAAAAGGAAGAATATGCAATAGAGACTCATTTTTGTCAGTAAAGTCTAGTTCTTTAGAGAAAAAGTTTGCCAAACCTGATTGTAAATAATGTAGATATAATGTAGATATAATTTATTTTCTCATGTTGTTTTTCTCTTGTTTATAAAATGAAAGATTTCATCAAAAGAGCTCTTTTTCTATTTTCTTAATTTTGCATTCTATGAATATGTGCTGATATGGAATTGGGCATTATAACAGATTATATACAGTTAATCTGTATCTGAATGTTTATAGAATTTCACAAGCTAAATTCTGCTTCTCCTTTTTTTCAAGTATACTCATTTTATCATTTAGGCTCTGGCCTTATAATTAGGGTATGAGAGCAGGGATATTTTGTTTTGTCCTTCAGTTACTATGATAAAAATGACAAAAGTTTTATCAGTAACCATTGTATATTGAGGGCTTTCCAGGTGACTCAGTGGTAAAGAATCGTGCATTGTTGAAAGAGCTGAAATTGGAATTTCACTGTTAGAAGGTGATTAGAATTCAGCTTGAAAATACTGACTGTGGGCAATTCCTGAAATTTAGGTCAGTCTGAATTTCATCACATATGGGTCAAATCTCTACTAGTTATATAAATTCTAATTTGATCGTTATTATGTATACGTGTGTTAGTCACTCAGTGGTGTCTGACTGTGATGCCTTGAACTAACTGTAGCCTTCCAGGGTCCTCTGTCTGTGGAATTCTCCAGGCAAGATTACTGAAGTGGGTAGTCACTGCATTCTCCAGGGGATCTTAATCTCCTACATTGCAGGCAGATTCTTTACTGTCTGAGGTACCAGGGAAGCCCCGTGATCATCATTGTAACGGATTATATATGAAAAGAAGTGTTCTAAAGTCAGAAAAAAATATTGGCATTTTGAAATTTTAACTGGATTCCAAGCAGTCATAGAACTTAACGGTAAAAGGAGTTTAGAGATCATCTTGGCAGGCTCTTTATAGAATATAATAATTCTTTCACCATTCTTTATAGCCTGTGTCCCTAACCCAATATATCCATTAGCTATGGGGAGTGGTCTGCTTACTAAAATATTGATAGCTATTTTCATTAGGAGCAAGAACACATTTAAATATTGTATTAAAAAATTTTTTTAAATTCATAGTGGCTTTCTGTGATTTCTGGTATTCTGGTCATACTTTCTTATTTGAATATGTATCCATTCAGTCTCCCTTTATTCTACATGCAGTGTGTTCAGCTAATTGAAAAATATCTATATCTCTCCTTAGTCTCCTTTTCTTCTGGCTACCTATTTCCCAGAGGCTAAACCAAAAGAGTTTTGGATCATATAGAAGAGTAAATGTTAAAGTTATCAAATCAATTTGGCAGGTCACATAGAGTTTATAGCTTTTTATTTAGGCTGTTATTCCTTTTAAAATGCCCTATTCTGTGATTTATTACCAACACTGTTTCATAATTGAATAAACATTCATGTTATACCATCAAAAAATAGGAATGGCAAAATTTCAGAGTAAAGTATGTTTGGTAATCATCACGCATGTATTCCCCCCTGCCCAGTTCTGTAGAATCCTTATTTGGCCATTTCAGCATCACTGCTGATGACCAGCATTGAGAACCAGCATGTGGGGACACTATAGTAAACATGAGATGAATTGTAACAAAGTATTCATTTAGGTTAAAAATGATTTTCCCAGATTGGTAGGAGTGAAGAAAATGTACTGAAACATTAAATGTAAAGGATGTATATGTGTAAGCGTTGTGTCTCATTGGATACAATGTGGTATAAATAATACTACTAATAAGTACAAATGTAAAGAGTGATAGTTTCACTGTAAATATAAAATTGCTTTTTTTTTCTACCCTCCTTTTTAGGATGTGTTTAGTTTTCAGGTATCTCCTAATATGAATCCTATCAAAATAAATGAATTGGCAATCCAGAAACGTCTAACTATTCATGGGAAAGAAGATGAAGTTAGCCCTTATGACTATGTGTTGCAAGTCAGTGGGAGAGTAGAATATGTGTTTGGTGATCACTCACTAATTCAGTTCCAGGTATGTGTTTTAACTGTCAATTTACCATTTATGAATTCTTTGAGTAGATGTCTTATGCAGAGCATCCAAGTGCCTCAGATTATCTTTGGAGTATAGTAGAGTTTAAGGTACATGTAGTGAGACATCCCTCCCTAACCATAAGGTACGCTGTTTAAAGAGGAGAATCCTGATTTTGCCTTCACGGAAATTGAAGATATTTTTGTTGAAATTACATTTGGAGACTGAAAATAGTTGTTGCATAAAGAATAATGGACTAAGTGACAAGTTAGAGGTAAATAGTAATTGAATTTTAGAAAAGTATTTGATTACTCTTATTTGTGATTTTTGGTGCTTGTATGAAGCAAGAGGGATAATGGCCTGCTAATTATGAAGTGATGTCTCTTTTGAGAAGGAGCTCTGATTAATTAGCCAGGTATCAGGGATTTTATATCTCCCTTCTCTTTTTTCAGATATTTAGTGTAGCCTTCAGTTCTTGGTTTAGTAGGTAGAAAATCTTCTGGCAGTTATAAACTTCATGCAAAGCTTTGGGATCTGTGGCATTCTGACAGTTTGAACTCTAACCCTGAGAGGAAGAAGAAGAAAATGCTTGGTGGTAACATAAAAGTATTGACTTCTTCCCTTCATGTTCTACCATCTTTTAAGTAGCCTTCTGCTTCTTTAATACTTTTTAAAAAAACCTTAGCAAGGGGAAAGTATATTGTTTTGCTGAAACTGGAATTTGTTATTACAAAGAAAACTAAAAGCATGTGTGCGTTTTGTTATGGGTTTTTTTTGTGTACAAGGTTGTGTGAGAAAGAAAATGTAGAATGTAGGCGAAGGACTTTGAAAAAAATGGAATGATGCATCTTTCATAGTGAAAAGTTTTTTAATGAATATATTTATCATAGTATCATGTTAACTCCCACTTGTAGGCCATTCTTGAAAATTTTTTTTAATATCAGAAATGTATCTTCAGAGGTTCTGAATTGAATGCAGTATACTGTATACTTTATACTATCTAAAGTGAATCATACTTTATATCTGTATAGGAAATTTATTCTGGTGAGGAATACATTGTATTTTTATTCATTTTGGTAGAATCATTGGTATTGTAAATAATCACCCTTTTCTTTATATGCCTCTGAAGAGTTATTTTGGTTTTATGGAAATGAAACAGAGCATCACACTTGGATAGCCAGTAGGTTTTTGATGTAAAGACATTAATGATTGCCTTGAGGCCTGTGCTGATAAGGTACCATGTCTACCTCAGGGATCCATGAAAAGCTGGCCACTTCAGGACTTTAATAAAATGGCTACTCATGTATTGCATATTCGCCTTTTTCACTTAACTGGCCAGAGCTCGCACTGTAGCATCACAGTCTATGATCAAGTTCTGCCCCTGGAAAAGTATGCCAGTTGGTCATCCTGTCAAGTATGGAGTGCAGAAAAGAGGAAAAAAAAAACCAAAACAACATATATACTGTGACACATATTTCTCTAAGGTTTAGCAAACAAAAAAATTCAGTCAGGTGGATTTAAATCCAGGTCTTAGAGATACTAGATGTATAACTTAGCCTTTGGGTTTTTAGTTCTTTACTCTATTAAAGGGGGAAAATCTGTCTTCCAGAGTTAAGAAGATTAGCTCTGACATAGAAGAAGTATCTAGTTTTTAGATACTTAGGTGTTCACTTAATGATAGCTATTTTATGTTTTGATTTTAATTTCTCATATCTTTGACATTAAATTATTAATATAGACATTTAGCATTATTCTAATGTTGTTCAGCTTAATGGTATTTTTCTCTTGATTTAAGTTTTGTTTAAAAATCCTTGTCTTACTCTCCCTTGCCACTGTAGTATATCCGGAACTGTGTGATGAACAGAACATTGCCCCATTTTATACTTGTGGAATGTTGCAAGATCAAGAAGCTGTATGAACAGGAAATGGTTGCCATAGAGGCTGCCATAAATCGAAATTCATCTAACCTTCCTCTTCCTTTACCACCAAAGAAAACTCGAATTATTTCTGTAAGTTCACATATGAACTTTTGGTGACTCTAAAAGCCATGTGATTTTTTTTGTTGTTGTTGCTGTTGTTAGGTTGTATACTTAAGCCTCCCATACATATTCTTTGCTCAGTTCTCCTATGGAAACTAATTCATGTTTTGCTAAAGATCCATCACCATTTATTAATAGTAATTTTTTAAGCTACTATTATTTTTCCATACCCAAGCTACATATGATTCACTTATGTTTTTCATTATCTTTAGGTGCTAAAGAAAAATGCCCTCAAATTGAGTATATTTTGAGATTAGAGCTAAATGTGAGACTTCAGAGAGCAAGTTGAGGCATTACAACAGAAAAGTTAGGTGTGCAGAGACAGTTGATTTTCTGGTATATCTCATTTGTATCAGCTTATAATAGTGTTTTGGTGTAATTTGTCTGTTTTCTTCTTATTGAACTTTTAGACTTTAAATGTAACAAAGACAATTCTTCTAGCATATAATATTTTTATAAAGCAGACCTTTAAATTTGTGTTAATTGGAGTACTTAACAGTTTTTAAATAGTTATTCCATATTAGGAAAAACCATTCCTTGATAATTGATATATTACCTGCATATTAATTTATATAGTCAATTTTTATCCAAAGCTTTTAATACCATTTGTTTATGATGTCTAGTGTATTTTGTAGCAGTATTGTTTTCCCTTGAGAACTAAGGGCTAGTGGTTGTGATGCTTAAGTTAATATATGTGGTTTTCAGTTATTAGTTCAGAGTTGTATTTTCATTATTTTACCGGTGCACATGTGAACTGATAAGGCAGTTTCATTGTTAGCCTCAAATATTCATTTCTTAATTAAATATTAAGAAATGAGTAATTAAATGAATTCTTAATTAAAATTAAACATTAATACCCTGTATTTTTTTCATTTTTTACCAGCATGTTTGGGAAAATAACAATCCTTTCCAAATTGTCTTGGTTAAAGGAAATAAACTTAACACTGAAGAAACTGTAAAAGTGAGTACTTCTTTAGATTTGAATTTGTCTTCTGCTCTCTTACTTGAATTCACTAATATGCTCAGTTAAGGACAGATTGAAGACTACATGTTATCCATTTTGATCAGTTACAGGATATAGAATATGGCAGTTTATTATAGAAAAATTATAAATCTTTGTTTTAAAATATTCTTTGCATGTTTGGAGATGTACTGGATAGATTGACATTTGCCCAGTGTATCTTATGGAAAAGAAATTGGTTTAGATCAAGGATTCAGCAAGTGAAATTTAAGCCAAAACTGTAGGTCACATGTTTCTGTGCAGGCTTATTCTTCTCTTTCAGCTTTGGTCAGAGCTTCCCTCAGCCTCTTTTAGGCGCCACCTCCCCGCCTTTTTTTTTTCCCCTTTTAAACTTGCTGAACAGACAGAAAATGTAATACCATTCCTGAAATAAAATAGATGACTACATTGTAGACCACAACTTGTTAACACATGGGGATTTATTGCACCACCCCTACAATTAAGTAAAGACTTAACAAGGCATTTTGCTTCAAAGTGTAAAGCATGCATTTTCCTCTATTTTGCTTGGCAGGAAATGAAGTGAATAGTTTTGAAATCCAAGAAAGAGATTCAGTTAGTTTGAGATGTTTGCTGGCATGAGGATATATTCAGGAGTACCTTGCCAAAGATTACCAGTGCCTTGTTTTTCTAACTGGACATTAAAGATTCTTTGGGTAGCTGTCATTAAAATAAGGGTGTTTTCTCTTATATTCTTAGCTAGATTTTAATTTTTAAGACAAACTAGCCTTGTTTTCTATTTTAATGGTCATTTAATTTTCCCCTTGAATTTAAATTTTCTTTCTTAATCTTTTCCAGTTGTAAAAGTATAACATGATTCTTGGCAGCAGTTAAAAAAAGTCCAAATATGATTTAAGAAAGAAGTTGCTGATTTCTCCTCCTCATCTCTTTACCATCACATGGGATTCAAGGTCAATAAGCCTTGAGTGACCTCCATGTTTATACAAATATATATCAATTTATGGTTGTGTTTATTTTATGGATTGGTTGTTTTGTTAAAGAAAAGGGATGATGATATATATATTAATCTATAATTTGATTTGATCATTTTATATCTTGGATGATTCTCTGGATTATTAAATATTCAGTAGAGTTCCTTGGATATTACTTTTCTAAGGGCAGAAGTCATATATTGGCAAATATACCCTCAATATACCTACCTATACATATGGAATGTTTTTTTTTTTCAAACATATCTGTATTATTTTGCTCAGTGGTTTGTATGAATCCATGTATAGTTTGCCTTCTAAAAATGGGAATTACTACTTATTCTTCCCATTTGTTAGGTTATTGTTGTTTATTAGCTATTTAATTCTTTTCTAGCTATTGTTTCCCTGAAGCCTTTCATCCTTACTCAGTTTCTTCCTAAAGAAGACCAAAGAAGCATTTACTATATGCCTTTATTTTTCTTGAGAATTATGCTTTATTTTTGTCTTTGACAGATTACTTATGAGTAACATTTTATTTCTATAGGTTTTACCAACTTCCATCAGGTGTTCTAAGCTGGATTGATCTTATTCTTTGTGGTCATATATTTTTAGGACCAGTGGGGTTAACATAGTATCTAAAGTGCCGTCTCCCTCCCCACTCCATCTGCTTCTCTGGTTCTCCCTCCTTTACCGTTTTCTCTTTTCAGAGAGGTTACATAGATGAGTTGAAGTAAGTTAATGCGATTATGGCATCACTTTCTTGTATGTACATCTCTCTCTCTTTTTTAAATTGCTGTTCAGATTAGGAGTTTCAGTATAATGTTGAAGAGAAATGTGGAGGGAAAAAAAAGATTAGGGGGTAGATGAGGAGCAGGGAACTTTACTTCTTTCTTTCCAAACTTTTCTTGATGTACTGACTAGGACCTTTGGTGTGATACTGAGTAAAAATGATGAGAGCAAACATATCAGTCAGGTTTCTACCAAGAAAAATAATAATAGGGTGTTTGTGTATGTGTATGTATATATATATATATGCATATACACAGATTTATTTATTTTTAATTTTTATCTGTGCTTGGTCTTTGTTGCTGCATGGGCTTTCTCTAGTTGCTTCAAGTAGGGGCTGTTCTCTAGTTATGCTTCTCAGGCTTTTTTGCTGCAGTGCACAGATTCTAGGGCCTGGGGCTTCTGTAATAGTGGCACATGTGGAATCTTCCTGGGCCAGGGATAGAACCCATGTCCCCTGAATTTGCAGGCAGATTCTTAACCACTGAACCACCAAGAAAGTCCACCACACATAGATTTATTTAAGGAATCAGCTCATATGATTATGGAGGTGAAGTTTGTTTGCAAACCGGAAAACCAGAAGACCTGATGGTTTAGTTCCAGTCTGAGTCTGTTTGTATTTAGTTGCTCAGTTGTGTCTGACTCTATAGCCCGCCAGACTCTTCTGTCAGTGGGATTTCCCAAGCCACAGTACTGGAGCACGTTGCCATTTCCTACGCGAGTGGATCTTCCAGGCCAAGGGATTGAACTGGCATATCTTGCCTCCCCCATTGGCAGGTTGGTTCTTTACCACTAGTGCCACCTGGAATGCCTGAGAAACAGGAGGCACCTATGGTGTAGTTCCTGTGGAAGTTCTAGATGCTCAGGACCAAGGAAGAGCTGGTTAGTCAGGCAAGAATTCTGTTACTCTCAGGAGGGCCAGTCTTTTTGTTCTGTTCATTTCTTCCACTGAGTGGATTAGAGCCACCTACTCCAAGGAAGGTAATCTGCTTTAGTCAATCTACCATTTAAATGTTAATCTTATCAAAAAGAAAACACTGTCACAGAAATAACCAGAATATCTGGACACCCCAAGATCCAGTCAATGGATAAATGAAATTAACCATCACATAGATGTTTCTGTTTTGTTCTTTATTGTAAAGAAAAGCATTTAGTCTTTCAGCTCTAAGTATAATATTACCTGTAGGTTTTTCACACATACCCTTTATTCAAGAATTTTTCTTCTCTTTTTACTTAGCTGAGAGTTTTTATACTAAAAGGGATAGAAAAAGTTTCGCTTTGCCCAGTGCTTTTTCTGTATTTCAGTTCAGTCGCTCAGTCGTGTCTGACTATTTGCGACCCCATGAATCACAGCACGCCAGGCCTCCCTGTCCATCATGAACTCCCAGAGTTCACTGAAACTCACGTCCATTGAGTTGGTGATGCAATCCACCCATCTCATCCTCTGTCGTCCCCTTCTCCTCCTGCCCCCAATCCTTCCCAGCATCAAAGTCTTTTCCAGTGAGTCAGCTCTTTGCATGAGGTGGCCAAAGTGCTGGAGTTTCAGCTTTAGCATCATTCCTTCCAAAGAAATCCCAGGGCTGATCTCCTTCAGAATGGACTGGTTGGATCTCCTTGTAGTCCAAGGGACTCGCAAGAGTCTTCTCCAACACCATAGTTCAAAAGCATCAATTCTTTGGTGCTCAGCTTTCTTCACAGTCCAGCTCTCACATCCATACATGACTATTGGAAAAAACCATAGCCTTGACTAGACGGACCTTTGTTGGCAAAGTAATGTCTCTGCTTTTTAATATGCTGTCTAGGTTGGTCATTTCACAAATGGTTTGAGGTAAGCATGCCACCCCCAAACCCATACACACACAGTCTCATATATATACAAAGAATATATAAAATATGACTTCTTAAAAAATAATTGAGATGTTTAATAGTTTAAAAAACCAGGAGTAAGATTTGCAGTAGATATTTATATAGTAAGATCTTGTATAACTACTTGATGTATACTACAGGATTTGCTCTCTGCTTGCAGTATAAACAGCATCCAAAGCAAGGCAAACATGCTCCGTTATAATACCCAGAATCTTTTAATGTAAAAACAGTCTTGTTAGCCGTGTGGTTGTAGTTCATCCTTTAATTTTAATGGAGAGAGATTTAGCAGTTTCTTATGAAGGAGACACAGTGGGTGATGCACACCAAAACTCCTGCCAGCATCATTGTGGTAGGTAAAATAATGTTACACATATGTATTCTTTATAATGTCTTTCATTAGATAGACTTACAGTGTTGACAGTGCAATTCAGAAAAGTCATTCTGTATATTTCAGTCTGTACTATATTTGGCCATGTGAGTATTTAATTGAATAGTAATATTTGGACTTTCCAAAGTCAAAGACTTTATGGAAGTTTCATATGTGTGTTTTTACTCAAAAATGGGTTTTGTATAAATTCTTTTTTGGCCATGCTGTGCAACATGTTGGATCTTAGTTCCCCAACTAGGAATTGAACTCTTGCTCCCTGCAGTAGAGGTAGAGAATCCTAATCACTGGACCATCAGAAAAGTCCCAGGCTCTGTGTTTTAGCACTCATGCTACTTTTACCACTCACTTTTAAATTGGAGATAATCATGTCATGTTGTTTTATAAAACAGTGCTAATGACTAAATAAAATTTCCTGGGACATGTTGCACATGTCCTGCATCATTCTGAACCCGAGTCTTTCACAAATGAAAGATAGTGGTGTGTAGGATAATCGTAAATATGGATAGAATATCTTCAAGTTGACCTTTATAACGACTGATTCATAAATTATTTCTAAGTAGGGATTTTGGAGACATTTTATCCACTCTTTCTTTCCTAGCTGTTCAGAAGCCTAAGACAAGGCCCTTAGTAAATGAATTGACTGGATTTCCCTGGTGGCTCAGACAGTAAAGCATCTGTCTACAATGCAGGAGACCTGGATTTCATCCCTGGGTCGGGAAGATCCACTGGAGAAGGAAATGGCAATCTACTCCAGTACTATTGCCTGGAAAATCCCATGGACAGAGGAGCCTGGTAGGCTACAGTCCATTGGGTCACAAAGAGTCGCACACGACTGAGAGACTTCATACTTCACACAAGCATATAGTAGTAGTTTTTATACTTATGGTCTTGGTTTCTTTAGATCCATTTACACCATTGAGACATTTTTAGCTAGTCTGCTTAGTACGTGAAAATAGGTTTTAACTAACAGTTTTGTGAATTACGTGCTGATTAATTATCATGTAGTGGTTCTGTGGACTAATAGACTTTCCTAGAATTTGTCTGCTGCTTCTGCCAGTATGCGTTTCTCCATTCTTCAAAACAAAGATGTTTTACTGGTGCAGTATTCATGACTCTGTGTTTTTGTCTCCATTGTTACAGGTTCATGTCCGGGCCGGCCTTTTTCATGGTACCGAACTCCTGTGTAAAACTGTCGTAAGCTCAGAGATATCAGGGAAGAATGATCATATTTGGAATGAACCACTGGAATTTGATATCAACACTTGTGACCTGCCACGAATGACTCGATTATGTTTTGCTGTTTATGCAGTTTTGGATAAAGTGAAAACTAAGAAATCAACTAAAACCATGAATCCCTCTAAGTATCAGACCATCAGGAAATCTGGAAAAGTGGTAGTTATATACTAATTTCTGAAAAAGTTTAATAATGGAATAATAATAACATAATGGAATAATTTTAAAATTTAAAATAATGGATTAATATAAATGAAATTATATCATATAACTTTGGTCCCTAAGAAATGATTTTTAAAAAGACAATAAGTCTCTCTTATGTTGTTTTCATTACTTTTGGCAAATTTAGTACATATCATAAATAAAAGTGTTCTATTATAAATTCTATTATAAATTTTTAGAAAATATAGTTAAGAATGAAAGGAGTTAAAAGATTACAGGTTAACTGAAACTTCAGGTGTCAGAGTATTCAAGAATTTAACATTTTGTGTATTTTAGAAAGATCGTAGATTACTCTACACCCTGTGTAGGGTCTGGGACAACTCAGTAATCAAACACATCCGTTTCTAGAAGTGAAATATATGAATATTCACACAAAATGAGACAAATGAAGGCTGTCAGTTAGCATCATGTCATTTCTGTTCATGTTTTATTGTCAAATCAGTTATAAATGAACCTTTGGTTTTCAAGACTTTGAAATTGTAGATAAAGGATGGTGAACCTGATCTCATCTTCGATTTCACATTTTCAAGTCTTTTTTGTTTTCTTCTTACTTTATGGAAAGGGTTTTTTTCTTTTTGAGGATGGATATATGAATTTTATACATTAAAAAATGTGGTTACTATATTTATCTACAAGAATTGGCATCCTTTTATTCTTAACATGAGAATGTAAGCATTTCCTCTAGTTATTATCATGTAGTTTTTAAAAATGAATATTATTTTTTAAAAGTCAGATAAGAGTTATTTCCTTAGTGCTTTTTTGTTTTCCTTCACTGATACATACTGTGCTACACCGTATGTGCTTAGTTGTGTACGACGTTTGCGACCCCGTAGACTGTGGCCCACCAGGCTCCTCTGTCCACGGGATTCTCCGGGCAAGAGTACTGCAGTGGTTTGCCATTTCCTGGGACTAGGTTAATTAGTCTAATTGTCTACATAAAAGTTCTGTTAGCTTGGTGTTTCCTTTTAAGAAATGTAAATAAATTCTACAATACCTAGAGACATTTCCTTTTGCTAAATTAAGATTTATGTAGACTGAAAGCTCCTAGGACATATAATCTGACATTATATCAGACATATTTTCTTGAATTATTAAAAATTCCTCATCATTTGCAACGGATGCACAATAAATGTTCTATTGTTTGCATACTCTATTGTGAGAGACATTAATTAGCTTTTAGAATTTTCTTAAACCATTATAAAGATGTTGAACATCTTTCCATGTACATTTTGTTTTTTTATTGGATGATTTGGCCGGAAATCATCTAGAACTCTAGACAATATTGACACAAAAGGCACGTGCCTGTCATACCTTAAAGTTCATTCTTAGCATATTTATGCAATGGTATTTTTTCAACAGCATTATCCTGTAGCCTGGGTAAATACGATGGTTTTTGACTTTAAAGGACAGTTGAGATCTGGAGATATAATACTACACAGCTGGTCTTCATTTCCTGGTAAGATTTACATTGTAATCCTTAGTGTTAAATAGTAGTTTTTGGCATGTGGGGACTAGTTAACATGTTTTTATGGCTCACTCTTTTTCAGTCCAGTAAAGAAACCATCTTTTCATATTTTAATTGTTTATTCTAAAACAGATTTTCCCAAAGATTGTATTAATATATTTACAAGTGATTTGTATCTTAATATGTTTACTTTGATGAGTATTTTCTCACATTAACTTTTATTTTTTATAGTTTCTGAGAAATTCTTCTCAAGAGTAATGTCTTTTTTAACAACCTCTGTTGTTGCTAGTTGTTCTAAACTTCTACACTAGAAGAAACATTAACTAACATTGGAAGGATAGTAAAAACACTTATTTAGTTAACTTTAGCCTGAAACTTGAGCTCGGAGAAGAGCATCTTCCATACACCTGTATTTCATATATAGTACTCCTGTGAGATGGCTTAAATAGTACTCCTAAAATTATGTATCAGTGGAGGAAAAAATACTAAGGAAATAATTCTTATCTGACTTTTAGACAATAATGTGCATTTTGAAAAACTACATGATAATAACTAGAAGAAATGCTTACATTCTCATGTTAAGAAATGAGATAGCTTTTTATGGATGAAAAGGGGAAAGTCACTGATAAGTCAGTCAGTCTTACGTAATTGGTTCAAACCTAGGATTTGTGCAAAAGATTACTTGACTCTTTCCATTGTTCTTATAGCTTTCCCAAATGTTGGAAATTTTATTTTGTGTTAAAATACTGACTTTCCCCCTGTCTTCATCACTGGTTAATTTATTTCATAAAATTGTGAACTTTCTTGCTTTAAAAATTTATTTTGTGGGTGACAAACATTTTTAAATGTTGTATCTTAATTGTTACCTGAGAAACAGTTTTTGCATAACCAGTTATCCACAGACATATTTATAAACTGCTTTCATCCTAGTATTTTATTTGTGTATGTTCTTTTATTCCTACCCTTTTGTGCATACACCTCCATTAATTTTCACTAACCAGATTATTCCCTAAATATAGGCGATTGGTATGCATTTACACCTTTCTTAAGAGGATCTGTAGTTTCAGAGTAAAAATTATTCCGTTCAGCCGTATACTTTTATGAAAATTTTAATTTAGACTCACACCGTTCTCCAAAATCAGTAAGTAACTTGACTGACATTTTTGGAAAAATCGACAATTTTTGCAACTAATTTGTCATCCCATGGACCTGAATTTATCTCTAACAAAATGTTAGAGATATTTGTTCTGCTTGTTGTGTTTCTAGAATTCACATTTATCCTAGTAGGTACAAGCTAGAAAGACGGGAACTATAAATACTCTAATCTAGAGTTCTTAGCTTCTGATTAGAAGGTTTATAATCACATTAATTCTTTATGTATATAGCAGGAAATACAAACACCAATTTCTAGTTTTCTCCCTATTTTCAAGCAAAATAGTATATTTTGTGCAGTGTTCTCTTCTCCATATGTTTGGGGCTGATAATACTGAAATGCTACACTGGACTTTAGATAGGATGCAATTGATAGGACAAAATAACACTACTATGTAGATAACTCAAACAGAGGATATTATTAATTTGCTGAGGAGTCAGCTTTAGAAGTGTGGAAATTATGAGAATTCCTTCAATCTAGGTCAAAATGGAATCTGTGAGATTTGAGAGTATTAAACTTGATAAGCAAAGGACTGATTAAAGAGCTGAAACTTTTAAATATTTTGTAAAGATTTTCTAGCTTTGAGAGATAATTCTGGGTTTGCATACTACCTGGGCATCAGGTCTGGACAGAATGTAGTTTTATCTTTTATTTCCTTACTAAAGTACAAAAGAATGTGCGAAGAATCTGTTATGAGAGAAATAGTTTGGAGACGGGACTTTAGTTTGTACTGCTAACTCTGTTTCCTCAGAGTTTAATGTCTCTTCAACAGTTTACTTCTCTGTGAAGTGAGAAAGCTATATGATCTCCAGAGTTTAAGATAATGTTGACTTTTTGATTACCATGCATTATCTGTGAAAGGACAATACTTAGAGTGAGAGAGAAGATGAAGGAGTGTTTGGAAGAAGAACCACTTGGATGGAATGTTTCAGAAACTACCAAAGAAGGTGTTTATATCACCAGCTTTGAGATCACAGAGAAATATTACCAACATTAGGTTTGTCAAAAGGAATGTCATTGATGACACTCAAAATACCAGTTTGGGTGCTGTGATGACTATGAAAATTAGAACATATGTGACTAAGAGATTAATGTTGTTGAAATAATAAAAATTCCTATGGACCACCTAATTTTGAGCAAGTGAGAGTAGTTCCAACTTTTTTATTTGTAGATTGAGAATACAAATTTGAAGAAAGATGTGAGGTAGCTATTAATTTTTATTAATTTTTTTCATTTGAAAGATGTTATCTAAACTCACATTCAAATTTTGTGCCAAGAGTAAAGAAGATTAGAGGCTTAGTGATATTGTTTATCACACTTCCGTAGGTGACACAGTCATTTGCCCCCACCCGCGCCCCTCCAAATATTTATTTATTTGACTGTGCTGGGTCTTAGTTGTGGCAGGTAGGATCTTTAGTTGCAGCGTGCGGGATCTAGTTCCCTGACCAGGGATCAGACTGCGGCCCTCTGCACTGGGAGTGGGAAGTCTTAGCCACTGGACCACCAGAGTGGTCCTGGTGACACACGTTTAAGGTAATTTTCATGATAGAAATCCATTAAGGTTTTGTTTTAGTTTAGTTTTAAAAACATTTTCCTAAGAATCAAAATTATTTGCATGTTTTAGATGAACTTGAAGAAATGTTGAATCCAATGGGAACTGTTCAAACAAATCCATATACAGAAAATGCAACAGCTTTGCACATAAAATTCCCAGAGAATAAAAACAACCTTATTACTATCCTCCCTTCGATAAGGTAAGCTAATTATTTAAAGGGGCACTATGTATGAAATAATTTAGTTATTAGTTCTCAGCTCTGTATCTTTATCACTTAAGCTAGATATGTCTGTTTCTCTTTGAAGAGGGTATATACATTTACAACTTGGTTCAGTGGAAAGACCACTGAGCCAGAAGACAGCTCTGTTTAGTACTGGCTTTATCAGTGAGCAAGTGAGACACAGCATCTTCTGGAGTTCAGATTCCTTATGTGTAAAATGAGGAAATCATAATTGTTCTCTGAGGTTCTTTCCAATTTAAAAGGGCTACAAATGCATTCATTTATAGCTCTAAACGTGTGAAATATTCAGTGAAACGTGCCAGTATGTCAGTTCAGTTTAAAGATAATCACTAGTGTGATTAGAGTTGGTATGCAAAGAACAGATTATTTATGTTGAATATGGTATTAGTAGGACTTATTTTTGTAAAAGCTATAGCAAGGGCTTCTGTTTCTAAACATAACTTTTCAGTGTATAAGCTGCATGTCTTTGGGATATGGAGAGTGGTGGAGGTTGAAAATTAGGCTATCATCATTTATATGCTAACAGTTAAGCTGTCATATGTTTTATCTTCAGGTTTGGCATCTTTGTTTCAGGTATGATTGATGCTGATTTTTGTGAGGAAATCTTTGAGCAAATTCTGAGATAATAAATAAGAAGTTTATTGTATTTACTTAAGTCATTTGAGTCCAAGCTGCCTTTAAACTTTTATGCTATAGTACAATTTCAGTTAATATATTGTACACTTAATTGTATTTTAACTTTCTGTACCAGCAAATATTTTTTCCTTTACTTTCATTTTAATTGAATGGTATCCACATAGATGTAATTTTTCATTTTCTTCTAGAATCTTTTTCTGTTCAGTAATAATAGAACCAAATTAAAATTTGTGATTATTGTAGTAGAAATCTCAAATATGTCAAGAACCATATACTTTAGTGTACACAGGGTAGAAGGTATGTTTTGATGCATCCATTACATTTATTCTTTGGCTATACTACTTGTGATGCAGTTAATAGTCCAAACTCAGACTTTTTTGTCTTCAGTTATTGTATGTGTTCAGCAGTCACTTATAGCTTCTTTTGGATCAAAAGAAATGCTTTTGAAGTGGTTTTACAAATGTACACCTTGTGCAATTTTAAGTATTTTTATTTTTTTAATACTTTATTCTACGTTACAATACTGTATTTGTTTTGCCATACATTGACATGAATCAGCCTCAGGTGTACACGATCTCCCAATGTCGAAGCCCCCTCCCACCTCCCACCCCATATCATCTCCCTGGATCATCCTGTGCACCAGGCCCAAGCATCCTGTATCCTGTATTTAACATAGACTGGCGCTTCGTTTCTTATATGATAGTATACCTATTTCAATGCCATTCTTCCAAATCATCCCACCCTCTCCCTATCCCTCAGAGTCCAAGAGTCCATTCTATACCTCTGTGTCTCTTTGTTGTCTCACATACAGGGTCATCATTACTATCTTTCTAAATTCCATATATATGTGTCAGTAATTTTAAGTATTTTTAATCTAATATTTTAACAGAAGTCCCGTTTTTGAAATGTTCCATTTCATCATTGTTGTCAACAGAATCGTCTACACCTGGTCATTAAACTTTACTTTTGCCTTTTGATCCCTTAGAGAGTCTGTCTTTGAAGATATATGTAGGATGGAAAGTTTAGTCTTTAAATGTGTATAATATGTTTATATTTTTTAGTTTTGTTTTAATTGTACAATTGCATATATGATCATTTAAAAACATAATGCAGATATAAAAAGTGAAAATTTCATGTTTTTATTTAATATTTTCTGCTTTACCCACTTGTATGCATTTTAGTTTTCAAATTAGTTTTATGATTATTGCTTAATAACTATGATATAATTTTATCACATAACAACCTTATGAAATAGGATGGAAATTACCAGTACACTTTATACATATGGATAAAATTAAATTATTTGCAGAGAATTAGTGAACTTAGTAACTGGATATGGGTCTTCAGGTTTTTTACCTGCTGAGCCTTTCCAGTAGAGCAATGGGTTCCCCATCTTTTCAAGAATCAGAGCTTCTTTTGAACTTACTAAATTCAGAAAATATTTTTATGTTTTCTCTTGACATTACTTCTTCTTTGTTATCTGCTAATTCAGTAGAAAATGTGAGAAATGGTAAAAACTTATTCTGTGTTTGGTAAATATTAAATTGTTTAGTTGCTAAATCATGGCCAACTCTTTGAGACACCTTGGACTGAAGCCCACCGGAGTCCTGCATTCATTGAAATCTCCAGGCAAGAATACTGGAGTGGGTTGCTATTTTCCAACTATTACATACTTTTTCATTTTCTTAACCAGAAAATATTTACCTATATTAAAAATTTGTTCACATATACTAGTCACTGCTTATTTTATCTATAAAGAATCCTAGTATAGTCTGGGGAGTCAGTAGTCCTTTATAGTAAAGAGGTTGTCAAGTGTTTGAAGATAATACCACTTTGCATTTAAAATTCTCACGTTATAAACCATAGGAATGTCATATCATATATAGCTCCTATACATGTTGATGTATAAGTCTATGTATAAGTCTAGACATTTACACTTATAATTTTACAAATACAAGAGCCAAATTTTAATTTTTTCCTTTTTTAAACAGATTATTGAAAAAGCAGCTGAGATTGCAAGCAGTGATAGTGCTAATGTATCAGTAAGTATCAAGGTTTTAAAATAGCTTTATGTTACAAAGTTGTGCTTATTATTAGTCACTTTCATGTCATTTATGGTAATGAACTTATGGAAGACCATACTCATGCAAGAATAGTCTGAGTGTGCGTGAGTATGTACATGCTAATATTTTATTAAATGGCATATGTTTCAGGTTGGTCTGTGTTTATAGTAAGCACTTTTCTGGTTCAAGCACAGGTTCAGCAGGTGGTCTGTGAGGGATGCTCTGACACTTCATAACTTCACGATACCATCTTTTGAATGTTATTCAGTTGAATGAGGAGGTTATATTTTCCTAACTTCTCTGACATAATAGAGCAGATATATTTAAGGCAGGTTTTGCACTGCTGGGGACCCAAGTTTTTGCATCTTGGTGATCTTTCATGTTGATATTTAGTTTTTATTTCATTTAATATTGGTGCTTCAACTTTCTACATTACTACCTTCCGGCCCTCAGGGACAGGAAAAGTTAGACTAGAGTCCATACCCAATGATAAGTGAGACTGAGAAACGTAGTCCTTGGCCAGCAGTCATGTACTTGGCTAAGAGTAAGAGATTATAGTTAATAAAGGTAGAAGGGGACAGTGCATAATGACAGACAAATACTAGTCTCTGCTACACAGACCATTCTCAATGTTTCTGCCCAAGGACTTCAAAATAAATTATTTTGTTAATTTTGTTTACAATATGTGTAATATTTCTACCATCTATATTTTTAAATAATAATTTTTTTCTGCTTTAACCTTAAGACTGTTCTGAGTTTTAATCTGATATTTTCTTTTCATGTCATCAGTTTATAATTTTCAAGTGACTGTAGTGATGCTGATCTATATAGAATGGTCATTAGTTAGAAGCCAGGAGACAAATGGAGATAATGTATATGCTTTTATTATTTGTACAGAATGAATGCAATATTTAATGTTGTAGTTAGAGAAATATCTGGCCCAGGCTGTCTTCTTCATTTCTTTTTCTTCTTTTTTTTTTCTTTAATTAAAAATTTTTTTAATTTGTTTTTTAAATTTTGGTTGCCCTGGGTCTTCCTTGCTGTGCACCGCCTTTCTCTAGTTGCAATGAGCAGAGTCTACTCTGTAGTTGCAGTGCATAGATTTCTCACTGTTGCAGAACAGGAGCTATAGGGTGTATGGGTTTCAATAGTTCTACTTGTGGGCTCTATAGCCTGGACTAAGTTGCTCCGTGCCATGTTGAATCTACCTAGACCAGGGATTGGAACCCGTATCACCTATATGGGCAGGCATATTGTTAACCACTGGACTACCAAGGAAGCCCTTTTAAATTGAGGTACAATTGCTTTACAGTGTTTCAGGTGTACAGCAGAGTGATCAGTTTATATATATGTTTCAGATTCTTTTTCATTATCGACTATTACAAGATACTGAATATATTTCCTTTGCTATACAATAGATCTTTATTATCTGTTTTACATATAGTTGTGTGTATCTGTTAATTCCAAACTCCCAATTTATTCCCCTTAACTTTCTTCTTTTGGTAACTGTAAAGTTTTTTTTTTGGTGTTTGTATCTATATCTGTTTTGTAGATAAAACTTCTCTTAGTGTGATAATCTAAGTGAATTATACTTCAGTTAGGTTCATTCCTTTTGCTGTAAGTAGCAATGTTTCGTTTTGCTTTTAAATTTTATTTTATTGAAGTATAGTTGATTCATAATTTTGTGGTAATTTCTACTATATAGCAGTGATTCAGTTATGCATATATGTACATATTCTTTTCCATTATGTTTTATCACAGGATATTGAATATAGTTCCGTGCTATACAGTAGGAAATACTTCATTCCTTTATGACTAATATTCCATTGTAAGATGTGTATATATTTGTGTATACATACCACATCTTCTTTATCCATTCATCAGTCAGTGAACATTTACATTGCTTCCATGTCTTGGCTATTGTAAATAGTGCTGCTGTGAATATTGGTGTGCAGGGATCTTTTTAAGTTAGAGTTTTCATCTTGTCTGGATATATGTCCAGGAGTGGAATAGTTGGATCATATAGTCTTTTAAGGAACCTCCATATTGTCTTTTATAGTGATTGCAGCAGTTTACATTCCCACCAACAGTATAGTAGGGTTCTTTTTCCCCTTACACCCTTTCCAGCATTTATGAATTGTAGGCTTTTTGATGATTACCATTTTGACTGGTGTGAAGTAATACCTCATTTTTGTCTTGATTTGTATTTCTCTAATAATTAGAAGTGTTGAGAATCTTTTCTTGTGCCTATTGGCTATCTGTATGTCTTCTTTGGAGAAACAGCTATTAATATTAAGATGTTTTGCACATTAAAAATTTTTTTGTTTGTATTTTTTTTTAATTGAGCTGTATAAGCTGTTTGTATATTTTGGAAATTAATCTCTTGTTGGTTGCATTGTTTGATAATATTTTCTCCCATTCTGTAAATTGTCTTTTCATTTTGTTTATGATTTCTGTTACTGTGCATAAGCTGTTAAGTTTAACTGGCTCCCATTTGTTTACTTTTGCTTTTGTTTCCATTACTGTAGGAGACATAAAAACATGTTGCTGCAATTTATGTCAAAGAGTATTTTGCTTATGTTTCCCTCTAGTTTTATAGTACCATTTTGAGTTTATTTTTGTATGTAGAGTTAGAGAATGTTGTGATTTCATTCTTTTACATGTAGCTGTCCATGTTTTCTCAAGGCTACTTATTGAAGAGACTGTCTTTTCTCTATTGTATATTCTTGCCTCCTTTCTTGTAGATTAGTTGACAATAAGTGTATGCATATATTCCTGGGCTTTCTGTTCATTTCCATTGATCTGTGTGTCTTTTTTTTGTGCCAGTAGCATGCTGTTTGATTACTGTAGCTTTGTAGTATAGTCTGAAGTCAGGGAGTATTATTGCTCCAGCTTTGTTCTTCTTTCTTAAGATTGTTTTGGATATTTCCAGGCTGTCTTCTGCTTTTTATAGAGTTCTCAAAAATGTCCATAGCCCTGCATTGCAATTAACTCCTACTACAAATACTTTCAGAGTACAGTTGACCCTTGAAGAACACAGTTACTGCATAGGTCCTTTTACACACAGATTTCTCATTAAATACATACTACATTACCACGTGATCTGCAAGTTGGTTGAATTTGTGGTTACAGAACCTCAGATACAGAGTATCAACTGTAAAATTATACATGGTTTTTGACTGCCGACAGTCTACATCCCTAATTCTCATTTTGTTTAAGGGTCAACTGTAGTTCTCTTTAATGAAATAAAATAATTTTATCACAAGTATACACTTAATCAGCTTGTCTGGAAGTTATGGAAGCATACAATTGCAGTCTAAGACATGTATATGTATATACTTATAAACGTATATATATATACACCTGTCTTCATTCTCATGCCTGTTTTTAGTTACCCTTTATTAGTCTTAGTATTGCTCTTTGAATATCAGAAGCCTAAATTAATTTGTGTTGTTTCTCCTATGATCTACTGCTATCTTACATAAATAAGAGGTTCTTTGCTTAATAAGGATGCAGTATTCTTGACCAGGTTTGCTGTATTTTTTTGTTTTTAGTTGGCGCATAGTTGTTGTTCAGTCACTCAGTCACGTTGACTCTTGGTGACCCCATGGACTGTAGCACGTCAGGCTTCCCTGTCCTTCACCATCTCTTGGATTTTGCTCAAAACTCCTGTCCATCGAGTCAGTGATGCTCTCCAACCATCTCATCTTCTGTCTTCCCTTCTCCCTCCTACCTTCAGTTGTTCCCAGCGTTAGGGTCTTTTCCAGTGAGTCAGCTCTTTGCATCAGGTGGCCAAAGTAGTGGAACTTCAGCTTCAGCATCAGTCCTTCCAATGAATATTCAGGGTCAATTTCCTTTAGGATTGGCTGATTTGATCGCCTTGCTGTCCAAGAGACGTTCGGAAGTCTTCTCCAGCACCACAGTTCAAATGGATCAGTTCTTTAGCGCTCAGCCCTTTTTGTTGTCTAGCTCTCACATCTATAACATGACTACTAGAAAAACCAGAGCTTTGACTGTATGGACCATTGTAGGCAAAGTAATGTCTCTGCTTTTTAATACACTGTCTAGGTTTGTCATAGTACAATGAATAAACTATATGGAACCAAAAATGTAAGTTTTTTTACTAACTGCTATTACCTTTCTCTCCTAGAGATAAGTGTATAAACAGTTTAGCTTTGTGTGTACATAACTGTATATTTTTTAAAAATTCGAGATTTTTTTACTTTCTTTCTTTTCATGCAGTGCATTTTATGAATCTTGTAATTTTGTAGGAAGAATTCCACTTCTCTCTTTATGAAAGCCTTGTTAATATTTCATGACATTAATTACTGATATCATTAGTAATTAAATATTTGTACCTCCACTGATGTATTTTTGCTTATTTCCACTTATTCTCTACTAAAGCTTTGTTGCAGTGAATGTTTTTATGTCTTTATACATGTTTGTGTTTTGTAGGAAAAATTCCTATAAATAAAATCATAGATTGAAAGGCTTGTTCCCTTTAGTAAGAATTCTAAATTCAAGTTGCATACTCTAAAAGAGTTAAAACACACTGTGGGAGAGTTTCTATCCTTTTGCATTTCTGCCAACCCTTTTAATTTATTGATTCAGTGAACATAAACTGATGTCACATTATTTTAACTTACAGTTTCTTATGATTAGTCAAGTTGAGTGTGTTTCTTTATCTTTTAAAAGATTTTTATCTTTTAAAAGATTTCTGTTTATTCCTTTTTCATGGCTATTCTGTCACATTAATTCTCTCTTAGGAATAAAACAATCTTATCTTTAAAGTGGTCTTGCTTCTTCTTTTGGCATCTGTCTTTTCTTCTTATTTTTGCTTTTCTCAATGTTCGGTGATTCTTAGTTTAGCTCTTTTGTACTTGTGGCTCCCTGCTTGTTTGCTTATTCACTGTAACCTGCATTCAGTGCCTGTAGGATTTGGGATAGCCTGTGCTGAAAATGAGTTTCTTGTATGTGAAGATTTCCTCCCTTCTGAGATCAAGTGTTTCCCATGTACTCAGTACCCTGCTCCTCACCTCAGTTTTGGGCTGATCCCATTGCTGTTTCAGCTCAGCACAAACAGAGCAAGGGGCATGCGTGACCACAGCAGCTGCTCCACCTGCAGATCCATTACTGCTGACTTCCCTAATGATTTCCCTGGCCACCTCTCGTTCCTTGAATCCTCTGATTCTAAGCTGGAATGCATCCTGGAACTGTGTTTCTCACTACTGCTTGAATCTTTGCAGATCTGATCCCTGATCCTATCTGCTTTCTCTCAGTAAAGGATTCCTATGTTAGGCACTTTCTCTTATATCCCAGAACTGTTACTGGTGAGTATTTTTAAATACTTAAAATACTTCATCTTTTGAATGAAAGGAATAGAGAGAACTATGGTCTCATTCCACTGTTTTAATCCTCTCTTCGTGTATATATCAAGAGCATGTTACATTCTTTAATAAGATCATGGTCAGTTCACTTGTTGAATTTTGTGTGTGTGTGTGTGTATTCAGTCACTCCGTCATGTCTGACTCTTAGTGACCCCATGTATTGCAGCCTGCCAGGTCCTCTGCTCATGGAATTTTCCAGGCAAGAGCACTGGATAGGGTGCCATTTTCTCTTCCAGGGGATCTTCCCATCCAGGGATCGAACCTACTTCTCTTGCATTGGCAAGCAGATTCTTTACCACTAGCGCCACTAATACCCAGTTTCTGTACTACATTTTGTTTATCCACTTGTTTGCTTCCACATTTTAACTATTGTGAATAACACTGCTATGAACATGAGTGTGCAAATATATTTTTGAGGTGTTGCTGTCAGTTGTTTTGGCCATGTACCCATAAGTAGAATTATTAGATCATATGGTAATTCTGTTTTTTAACTTTTGAGGAACTACCATTGTTTTCTAAAATAACTGTTCCATATTACATTCCCAACTGCAAAATCCAACTGCAGAAGGATTCTAGTTTATTCATATCCTTCTCAACAGCACTTCTGTTCTTTTGAAAGTGTTAAGCCTAATAGTTATTGGCATTTTTAAAAATATGTAGCTGCCAAAGATTGTGGGATATCTGAAGAATAGAAAAAAATGGGATCTTTGTGAATTATGATTCTTGAATTGGCAGCTTTTCATCTTCCCAGTCAGTAGTTTTCAACCTGTGGCTTTTTTTTTTTTGCCTCAAGTAGGGCACTTAGTATGTCTAAAAGTTTTCTTATTTGTCTCAACTCACTGGAGGTTGTTTCTGACAGGTAGTGAATGAAGTTCAGGTGCTACTTAACTTCCAACAACGCACAGGACCATCCTCCTATGAGAGAGCATGGGGGTTAGAAACCCTGCACTAATCTAAAACATGTGTGTTAAAAATTTTTATTTTCTTATTGCTGAATCTCAGGCACAAAATCTTAACGACTGGCTTTTGTGAATGCAGATAGTGACTCAGCCTTTAGTTCAGAGGTTCTGGGGATCTACCTAGAATGTTTTCTTAATAGAATGATTTGGAATCTTTAATGCCCTCCATTTGATGGAAGAAAAGAGCAAACATTAAAAAAAAATGTCAGACTTTCTGAAAACCTGAGAGAAGAGTATGAAGAATTCCCATGCAGTTTTCTCCAACTTCCCCAACTGTTAACACTTTGCCATATTTGTTCTATCATTCCATGTGTGTGTGTATGCATTTCTTTCAGAATCATTTGAGATGAAGTGGCATATATTATGCCATTTATCCTTTAATTCTTCAGTGTATATTTCTTAAAAATGGGGACATTCTCATAGTTAACCAGAATCAATTCATGAAAATCAGAAAAATAATGTTGATACAGTTCTATTGTCTGTTCACCACATTCCATTCGTATTTAGCCAATTGTCTCAGGAGTGTTCTTTAGGCATAGGATTCACCCAGGATTACTTGTTGTATTTCTTTGACATGTGTCTTTAGTTTCCTTCATTCTAGAACAGTTCCTCAGTCTTTCCTTATCTTTAATGATTGATTTTTTTTTAAGGATACAGATCAGTTACTTTGTAGGATGTTACTCAGTTTGAATTTGCCTAATGTTTTGTCATGATTGGATTCTAGCTATGCATTTTTAGCGTGAATACATTGAAGTGGTGGGGGCTTCCCTGATAACTCAGTGCTGCCAATGCAGGAGACGAACAAGAGGACAGTTTGATCCCTGGGTTGCGAAGATCCTCTGGAGGAGGAAATGGCAACCTGATACAGTATTCTTGTCGGGATAATCCCATGGACAGAGGAGCCTGGTGGGCTACAGTCCATGGGGTTGCAAAGAGTCGGACACAACTGAGCACTTTTAAGTGATGATGTGTCCTTACTGCATTTTACTCACAGGCAAACAATGTCAATTTGTCATTTTGTCTTTTTTTTTTTTGGTTGTTGTTGTTCCATTACTGATGATATTCGTTGTTATTACTTGGTTAGGATAGTATCCACTAGGTTCTTCTACTACGGAGTTAATAAGTAAGTAGTTTGTGTCCTAAAACATACTGTTTCACAGCTAACTTTCACCCACTTGTTTTAGTATTTACTAATACAGATTGTCTGAACCAGTATTAATTACAGTGGTTTCCAAAGTGTGATTTTCAAATTTATTTTCCTTTTGGGTTTGTTAGTTGACTTATACTGTAGGGTAGATGTTTTTCTCACACCCCCACCCCCTATTTATTTACTTAAAAAAATTATAGTAGTTTGAATTTGTGATTGCTTTTTATTTAATGACATAGTTAATTTTGATGTACAGATTTGACCCAGATTTTGCCTGTGGCAACTCAAGTTCTATCTTGTGTCTGTTTGACTTGTTGACATAATTCTTTGACCATCTGCTTCTTTCTGGTACAAGAAAGTGTTCCAGGCTCATCTGGTGATTTCTTTACCTGCACTTTGGTTTCTCTGACAGAATGTGGTCCACTGGAGAAGGTAATGGCAAACCACTTCAGTATTCTTGCCTTGAGAACCCCATGAACAGTATGAAAAGTTAAAATGATAGGATACTGAAAGAGGAACTCCCCAGGTCGGTAGGTGCCCACTATGCTACTGGAGATCAGTGGAGAAATAACTCCACAAAGAATGAAGGGATGGAGCCAAAGCAAAAACAATACCCAGTTATGGATGCGACTGGTGATAGAAGCAAGATCTGATGTTATAAAGAGCAATATTGCATAGAAACATGGAGTGTTAGGTCCATGAATCAAGGCAAATTGGAAGTGGTCACACAGGAGATGGCAAGAGTGAACGTTGATATTCTAGGAATCAGCGGACTAAAATGGACTGGAATGGGTGAATTTAACTCAGATAACCATTATATCTACTACTGTGGGCAGGAATCCCTTAGGAGAAATGGAGTAGCCATCATGGTCAACAAAAGAGTCCGAAATGCAGTACTTGGATGCAATCTCAAAAACGACAGAATGATGTCTGTTTGTTTCCAAGGCAAACCATTCAGTATCAAAGTAATCCAAGTCTATGCCCCAATCAGTAACGCTGAAGAAGCTGAAATTGAATGGTTCTATGAAGACCTACAAGACCTTTTAGAACTAACACCCAAAAAAGATGTCCTTTTCATTATAGGGGACTGGAATGCTAAAGTAGGAAGTCAAGAAACACCTGGAGTCACAGGCAAATTTGGCCTTGGAATACGGAATGAAGCAGGGCCAAGGCTAATAGAGTTTTGCCAAGAGGACTCACTGGTAATAGAAAACACCCTCTTCCAACAACACAAGAGAAGACTCTACACATGGACATCACCAGATGGTCAACACTGAAATCATGTTGATTATATTCTTTGCAGCCAAAGATGGAGAAGCTCTATATAGTCAGCAAAAACAAGACGGGGAGCTGACTATGGCTCAGAAGAACAGTACAAGAAAGGTCTTCATGACCAAGATAAACATGAGCCAGACATCTTGGAATGTGAAGTCAAGTGGGCCTTAGAAAGAATCACTATGAACAAAGCTAGTGGAGGTGATGGAATTCCAGTTGAGCTGTTTCAAATCCTGAAAGATGATGCTGTGAAAGTGCTGCACTCAATATGCCAGCAAATTTGGAAAACTAAGCAGTGGCTGCAGGACTGGAAAAGGTCAGTTTTCATTCCAATCCCAAAGAAAGGCAATGCCAAAGAATGCTCAAACTACCGCACAATTGTACTCATCTCACGCGTTAGTAAAGTAATGCTCGAAATTCTCCAAGCCAGCCTTCAGCAGTACGTGAACCGTGAACTTCCAGATGTTCAAGCTGGTTTTAGAAAAGGCAGAGGAGACAGAGATCAAATTGCCAACATCCACTGGATCATGGAAAAAGCAAGAGAGTTCCAGAATAACATCTATTTCTGCTTTATTGACTATGCCAAAGCCTTTGACTGTGTGGATCACAATAAACTGTGGAAAATTCTGAAAGAGATGGGAATACCAGACCACCTGACCTGCCTCTTGGGAAACCTATATGCAGTTAGAACTGGACATGGAACAACAGACTGGTTCCAAATAGGAAAAGGAGTTCGTCAAGGCTGTATATTGTCACCCTGCTTATTTAGCGTCTATGCAGAGTACATCATGAGAAATGCTGGGCTGGAGGAAGCACAAGCTGGAATCAAGATTGCTGGGAGAAATATAAAAACCTCAGATATGCAGATGACACCACCCTTATGGCAGAAAGTGAAGAGGAACTAAATGCAATCACTTGATGCAGTCTCTGATGAAAGTGAAAGAGGAGTGTGAAAAAAGTTGGCTTAAAGCTCAATAATATTTCAGAAAAGGAAGATCATAGCATCTGGTTCCATCACTTCCTGGGAAATAGATGGGGAATCAGTGGAAACAGTGTCAGATTTTATTTTTCGGGGCTCCAAAATCACTGGAGATGGTGATTGCAACCATGAAATTAAAAGATACTTCCTCCTTGGAAGGAAAAGTTATGACCAACCTAGATAGCATATTCAAAAGCAGAGACATTACTTTGCTAACAAAGGTCCGTCTAATCAAGGCTATGGTTTTTCCTGTGGTCGTGTATGGATGTGAGAGTTGGACTGTGAAGAAAGCTGAGTGTTGAAGAATTGATGCTTTTGAACTGTTGTGTTGGAGAAGACTCTTGAGAGTCCCTTGGACTGCAAGGACATCCTACTAGTCCATTCTGAAGGAGATCAGGCCTGGGATTTCTTTGGAAGGAATGATGCTAAAGGTGAAACTCCAGTACTTTGGCCACCTCATGAGAAGAGTTGACTCATTGGGAAAGAGTCTGATGCTGAGAGGGATTGGGGGCAGGAGAAGAAGGGGACGACAGAGGATGAGATGGGTGGATTGCATCACCAACTCGATGGACGTGAGTTTCAGTGAACTCCAGGAATTGATGATGGACAGGGAGGCCTGGCGTGCTACAATTCATGGGGTCACAAAGAGTCAGACACAACTGAACGACCGAACTGAACTGATGTGAACTGAACTTTGGTTTCAGTCATTCATCCTGGGAGTACTGATTCCTTTTGTTTGTCAAAAGTATTTAGATTCCAAATTCTGGGCACTCGGTATTCCCATTGTCCTTGGCATGCATTTGCATTAGCTCTTTCATGAAACACTGCTAGGTGGTATGTGTTCGTTCGGCTGCATATTTAAGCATCCCTGGTGACTCAGTGGTGAAGAACTCACCTGCCAATATAGAAGATGCAAGTTTCATTCCTGGGTCAGGAAGATCCCTGGAGAACTAAATGACAATCCACTCCAGTATTCTTGCCTGGGAAATCCCGTGGAGAAAGGAGCCTGATGGGCTACACTCCTTGGGGTTGCCAAAGAATCAGACGTGACTTAGTGACTAAGTCACAATGGAAAGCACCGAGACATGTTTCTTTGCTTTATCTATCTACTGAAAAACCACGAGTTCTTATCACTGTCTCTTATTTGGATTCACTACCACAGGATTTCTTTTAGTCTGTGCCTTAATATATTTTAATTTACCTTTTCTGACAGTGAGTAATCTGGATTCTTATCAACCTTAACATATTTATTTGCTCAGTCCTCTGTTTGTTATTAATCTCCCAATCATTTAACTGTCTTCTCACTCTCTGTCCCACCACCCATGACTGCATGGGCTATCTCATCCTCAGCTGTGTGTTTGTTAGGTCTCCAGTCTGGCCAATGCATGGTTAATTCTGTCCTTTGGTAGCATATTGCTAACACATTTTGAGTTTCTAGCCTCTCTGAATGTGACAGATGAGTTTTCCAGACCCCCTGACCCCTACCTCCAGTGAGCAAGGGGAATGAGCCATAGTCTTTTTCATATGCTCACGGTACGATACATATGATGTGTTTTATTTTGGTCAATAATTCATAATATGTATATGAGTTGAAAAATATAAAAACAAAGTAGAAGTTATGGGTGTTAATTTTCATTTTTTTCCATCATTACTGAAATTCAAGCATTTTAACATAGTGTAAGTTCTTCAGTTGCACTGAAATATAATTTTTCATTGCTGATTGTTTTGTAAAAGAATGTAATGTTCTTAGTTTTTTTTTTTGTTTCCTGCAACATTTCTGGTAGTTGTTTGTTTTACTCTTGGACTTATTCAGTACTGTGCTTTCCATAGCTCAGTAAACAATCACAGTGCAATTAGAGAGCTAACTCAGTGCTCTTCCCTCTTCCTTTACTACTGTGTCTTCAGGATATTTACTTGTAGCAGGTCTGTAAAGTCTTATTTTGATCCATGAGATTATAGTAGGTCTGCTAGCTTTTTTCACTGTTTAACTCAACAGCAGTCTGCCTTTCTCTCGCATGAACAATTTATATTCTTTGTTGTTTGCAGTATCAGCTTTCACTTTTATATGTAAGTGTAGGAGTTTCATTTTCAAATTCTGATTACTTATCATGATCATTTTTTAAAGAAACTCAGTCACGTTTATGAAATAAAGCATACTTTTTCTAGATTGAGGCTCTGAATATAAACCCACTGTAATTCATACATGGGAGGAGAGAGAGATTTGTGTGTGTATGGATACATGTGTATAAAAAGAGTTTATTTTTGCTAAGAGAAGTTTTATTCTCAAAACAGATTTACGAGGACTGTACAGAGATTTTCCATATATCCCTGCCCCTGCACATATCACATATATAGGCCTCCTCTTTATCAGCATCACTTACCAGTATGGTACATTATTACTAGGGAAGAATCTACGTTAATATATCATAATCACTCAACGGCCATAATTTGCCTTAGATTTCCTTTCTGCTGTTGTGTATTCTGTGGGTTTGGACAAATGTATAATGACATATAGGACTTCAAAGTTAGCACAGTCATAAACAAAACACCTGTCAATGCAAGAAACTCAGGAGACATGGGTTGCATCCCTGAGACAGGAAGATTCCCTGGAGGAGGACATGGCAACCCACTCCAGTATTCTTGCCTAGAAAATTCCTTGGACAGAGCCTGGTGGCTACAATCTATGTAGCTGCAGAGCTGAACAGACTGAGCATGCATGCACACATGCATAATGACATATCTATCCCTGGCAACCATTGATCTTTTTAATGTCTCCATAGTTTTGCTTTTTCCAGAATGTTGTAGTTGGAACCATTTCACATATAGCCTTTTCAGATTGTCTTCTTTCTATTAGTCATATGCATTTAAGGTTTCTCTGTTGTCTTTTGTGAATTGATAGCTCAGTTCTTTCACTGCTAAATAGTTTTCCTTTCTGTGATATTCCAGTTTATTCACTTACTGAAAAACATCTTGGTTGTTTCCAAGTTTTGCCAACTTTAAATAAAGCTGCTATAAACATCCATGTGCAGGTTTTTGTGTGGACATAAGCTTTTGACTCCTTTTGGTAAATATAAATAACCAAGGAACGTGATACTGGATTGCTAAGAGTGTTTAGTTTGTAGGACAGTTTGTTACCAAACTGTCTTCCTAAGTGATTGTAGTATTTTGCATTCCCATCAACATTGAATGAGAGTAGCTGCACATCCTTAGCAGCTTTTGATATGTTCAGTGTTTTGGATTTTGGCCATTCTAATAGGTATGTAGTCATATTTCATTTTTGCTTTAATTTTCATTTCCCTACTGACATGTGATATTAAACATCTTTTCATATATCAGTTCAGTTCAGTTGCTTAGTTGTGTCTGACTCTTCGTGACCCCATAGACTGCAGCACACCGGGCTTCATGGTCCTCCACCAACTCTCGGAGCTTGCTGAAACTCATATCTATTGAGTTGGTGATGCCATCCAACCATCTTATCCTCTGTTGTTCCCTTCTCCTCCTGCCTTTAATCTTTCCCAGCGTCAGAGTCTTTTCCAATGAGTCCGTTCTTTGCATCAGGTGGCCAAAGTATTGGAGTTTCAACTTCAGCATCAGTCCTTCCAATAAATATTCAGGACTGATTGCCTTATATGTATGTATATATTTTACCATCTGTATTTATTATTTGGTGAGGTATCTGTTCAGGTCTTTGATCTGTATTTTTGTCTATTGTTTGTTTTCTTGCTGTTGGGTTTTAAGAATTCTGTATATATTTTGGATACCAGTCCTTTATTATAAGATATGTGCACATATTTTCTCCCAGTCTGTGGATTGTGTTTTCATTCCATTGACAGCTTCTTTTGCAAAACAGATAATTTAAAATTTCATGGATGTTTAGCTTATCAGTTCTTTCAGTGGTGGATCATGCATCTGGTGATATATGTTAAAAGTTATCACCGAACCCAATGTCATTTAGATGTTCTCCTGTTTTCTTCTAGGAGTTTTATAGTTTTGTATTTCATATTTATTTTTACCTAAGTCATGTTGACCATAAGGATCATGTTGACCTTAACCTTGTTCTTTCTTCTTTGATAATGTGTTGACTCTTCTGAGTCTTTTGCCTTTCCATATAAACTTTAGAATCAGTTTTTTGATAGCCACATAATAACTTACTGAGATTTTAATTGGGTTTGAATTGAATCTGTTGATATTAAGTTGAGGAAAACTGGCAGTATTTTTGAGTCGTCTTATCCATGAACATGGAATATAGCTCCATTTATTTAATCTTTGATTACTTTCATCAGAGTTCTATAGTTTTCCATATATAGATCTTATATTTATTTTGTTAGCTTTATGCCTGTTTCCTTATTTTGGGGTAGTAATGTGAATGGTATTGTGTTGTGTATTGCTAATACTTAAGAGGATGATTTACTTTAATATATTAACCTTGTATCCCACACTTGGTGTAATTGCTTATTGATTCCAATGATGTTTTCGTTGACTGTTTCAGATTTTCTCTATGGGCAATTATGTTATCCTAATTCTTTTTAACATATGCATATGCTATTTTGAATCTCACTACCTTAGAAAGTTAGTGGTTTGATTTATTCAATTTAATGTTATTATGAAATCCCAGCTAAACTAATTTCAAGTACCAAATAGTATAGTAATAGAATATATTAATAACTCCTTACACAATTTTATCAGGTAGTTCTGGAGATTTTTTGAGGGGGTGGAGTAACGGAGGTACATTTTTGCCTAAATGGTATAGTTTTTCTTTATATTTGGGAAATTTTGTATCTGTTTATTTCATGTTAGTCTTAATTCACAGTCTGGATTGAATAAGCAGTATGGTCCATTTTCCTTATTTTAATATATTCTTATAAGGATTGGGAAAGAAAATGGGATAACTAATTTTTTGTTTGTTTGATTTTAGCCAAGATTCAATTCTGAATCTAAATGGTTTAGTGCTTCAGAGCTGAGAAGGCACCTATTACTTTTTTCTAAAAAACTTCATATGTTTGGGTCTATCTTTGATTTTGTTTTTTTCTTTATAGCAATTAAAAATATCAAAAAATGAGAAACTCAGTTGAAATATGACTTCTTTTTAATCCAAATTGCAATTCTGCCACCTAGTGTTTGTACATGGACTTTAAAAGAGGATTCTTTTAAATTCTTTCTTTTAAAAACTAAGAATAATTTTTCCTTCATCTTTAGTTTACAAATTTAATACTCAGCTTAATAAAACTTTTAAAGGAAGCTCCAAGTTTTTAATGAATTAGATTGTTAGTATCTCACATTTTACAGTTCATTAATTATTTTAAAAATTCATGGTATAATTAACCCTTGAACATCACGGGTTTGAGCTGTGCAGATCAAGTGAATTTTTAAAAATATACACATTCTACAGCACCACATGATTTGTGGTTTGGTTAAATGCACGGATTTAGGGATTTTCTACTGCTTGGGAGTTGGTGCTCCTAACCCCTGTGTTCAAGGTTTACCAGTTATGTTTATACGATTTAGTTTTGTAACGAGTAATTTTGCTCTCTTAGAGTCGGGGTGGAAAGAAGTTTCTTGCTGTACTGAAGGAAATCTTGGACAGGGATCCATTGTCTCAACTGTGTGAGAATGAAATGGATCTTATTTGGACTTTGCGACAAGACTGCAGAGAGAATTTCCCACATGCATTGCCGAAATTGCTGCTGTCAATCAAGTGGAATAAACTTGAGGATGTTGCTCAGGTAACAAGAGATCATTTTTGTAACTCCATTTGGTCGTTATATTACTTTATTGATTTCATGTAAATTGTCTTTTCCTACAAAGGTATGTTTCCATAGGTTGGATAATTTTCTGCAGGAAAAATTTTCAAGTTTTAAACTCTCAGACCATCTGATCTAAATGGTAGACCAGAAAGTTTTAAGATTTCAAAATCCCAAATTCTGAGTAGGTTTTCTGTGTCCTTTACTGAGGATAATTAAAACTTAGGTCTTGGAATAATCATCCATAATTTCTGCCAGCATATGGTAGATCCTGGGTAACTTTTATCAGCTTTATCAGTGAACTCCTAGGTTTTCATTTTAAGACCCTTTGCAGTGAATGTCTAAAATGCATATGTATTGTTTGAAAGTAACCTCTATTTTTAGAAGTTAACATTCTAGATCATAAATTAAATGATCTAAAACATCACTTTTACTATTTATTTAAAGTTGAGCAGTGTTGATGAACGTTTAGGCAATATAGAGGAAAAGGAAAAAAATTTTGGATCTAGAAGAAGCCACCAAATTTTAGCTACTTGATTTTATTTTCAAGAACCTATGAAAAAACAGTGGCATTATGAAATTCATTTGGTTATCAATGTTCTCCAGAAAGATTCTTGAAATGTTTTTTTAATCAGAATGAATACATTGGGTATATTAAGAGAACCACATTTATTCACCTTACTTACTTAAATTCAGTTGGTCTTTAAAATTTTTCTTGTTTTGTGAAATCTATATTGAGTTAAATTTAGTTTAGAAATACATATTCCTTTTAATCTTGTATTTTTAAAATCTTTGCTTTATTGTTTTATTTCTCAAATTAAGTTTAGAAAGGATTTCTTTTGAGTTTATTCCTAGTGTCTAACAGGTTTTTTTTTTTTTTTTTGAATCATGTTACAAAATTATATGATGTGCCTTATTTGAACTGTTTATACAGTTAGGTCATGACCATTACTTACTTTGAAAAGGAGCTATTTTTGTCAGTATATCTTTTTTTTAAAGCTAGAGTTTAATTGTTCTGATATAGTTGTCATCTAGCCAGTTATTTCTTTAAATTCAAGGTTAGTTTTCTGTGAACCCCATAATGGCTGAATGTAAGATATAAGAATTTTTACTTGGCACATTTGCCTACTTCTCATGAATAGCATTCATTTCTAAGTGGCTATCCAAGAAATGTACCATTTTATTATTTTGTATAGAATTAGAATAGAAAAAAGTTCTTACTATACTCTTTAAGATATCTGAAAAAGAGGTTTTGTATTTTATCTGTCAAAGAACAGAGTAAGAGAGTTTAAGCTTAGTATTTTTTTATTTGAAACCCTGGACACAGATTTTTATACTGAGGAGTTTAGTATACTTGTCTCATTTCCATGAGTAAATCTGAAATCTGTTGTTTTCAGATACAAGTTAATTTCCTCCATTGTGTAGAAAAAGACAGCAGTGTAACTTTTTTTTTTTAAGATTTATTTATTTATTTATATCTATTTATTTGGCCGCACTGGGTCTTAGCTGAGGCACATGGGATCTTCGATCTTTGTTGTGGCATGTGGATCTAGTTCCCCTACCAGGGACCGAACCCAGGCCCCCTGCACTGGGAGCACAGAATCTTAGCCACTGGACCACCAGGGAAGTCCCGTCAGCAGTGTAACTTAATACTCTAATAGAAAAACCTAGACGTGTATAAGCAAGTACAGGAAGACATGAATTTCATGATCCTAAGCCATCCAGAAAAACATCTATTTCTGCTTTATTGACTATGCCAAATCCTTTGACTGTGTGGATCACAATAAACTGTGGAAAATTCTGAAAGAGATGGGAATACCAGACCACCTGACCTGCCTCTTGAGAAATCTGTATGCCGGGAAGCAACAGTTAGAACTGGACATGGAACAACAGACAGACTGGTTCCAAATAGGAAAAGGAGTACGTCAAGGCTGTATATTGTCACCCTGCTTATTTAACTTATATGCAGAGTACATCATGAGAAACTCCGGGCTGGAAGAAACACAATCTGGATTCAAGATAGCCGGAGAAATATCAATAACCTCAGATATGCAGATGACACCACCCTTATGGCAGAAAGTGAAGAGGAACTAAAAAGCTTCTTGATGAAAGTAAAAGAGGAGAGTGAAAAAGTTGGCTTAAAGCTCAGCATTCAGAAAATGAAGATCATGGCATCCGGTCCCATCACTCCATGGGAAATAGATGGAGAAACAGTGGAAACAGTGTTAGACTTTATTTTGGGGGCTCCCAAATCACTGCAGATGGTGACTGCAGCCATGAATTTAAAAGACGCTTACTCCTTAGAAGAAAAGTTCTGACCAACCTAGAGAGCATATTCAAAAGCAGAGAGATTACGTTGCTGAAAGGTTCGTCTAGTCAAGGTTTTCCCAGTGGTCATGTATGGACGTGAGAGTTGGACTGTGAAGAAGGCTGAGTGCCGAAGAATTGATGCCTTTGAACTGTGGTTTTGGAGAAGACTCTTGAGAGTCCCTTGGACTGCAAGGAGATCCAACCAGTCCATTCTGAAGGAGATCAGCCCTGGGATTTCTTTGGAAGGAATGGTGCTAAAGCTGAAGCTCCAGTACTTTCGCCACCTCATGAGAAGAGTTGACTCATTGGAAAAGACTTTGATGCTGGAAGGATTGGGGGCAGGAGAAGGGGACAACAGAGGATGAGCTGGCTCGATGGGATCACTGACTCGATAGACGTGAGTCTGAGTGAACTCCGGGGAACTGATGATGGACAGGGAGGCCTGGTGTGCTGCGATTCATGGGGTCACAGAGAGTCGGACACAACTGAGCGACTGAACTGAAGCCACCCTTTCAGTAGTCTAGAAAGAAGAGCAACAGAAGAATAAATAGGTTGTTTTGGCTTCTCCCCAGTCCTGTACCATTGCCAGTTACACTGAACTGGTAGAAGAGAATATAAACCATATTTTCAATAAATTGACTACTAGACTTCCCTAGTTGTCAAGTGGTTAAGAATCCGCCTGATGATGTAGGGTACATGGGTTTTATCCCCAGGCTGGGAAGATTCTTGATGCCATGGGTCAGCTGAGCCCATTCACAGCTACTGAGCCTGTGCTCTCTAGAGCCTGCGAGCCATTAAGTACTGAAACTCACGGTGCCCTAGAGCCCGTGCCCTACAACTAGAGAGTAGCCCCCACTCGCCGAAACTAGAGAAAGCACTTGTGCAGCAACTAAGACCCAGGGCAGTCAAAAATAAATAAATGAGTAAATAAAAATTTTTTTAAATTGACTGCCTAAGAGAAGTGGAGAGTTAGAACCTGGTGCAAATTTGTACTGTGATTCTGAAAGTATAAGCCATGGGTGAAAATTCTATAAAAGATTAGCGTCCCATTAATCCACAGGAAAGTATTCTTTGAGCATACTGAAGAAGGGATTTCGATAGCCATATAAATAGTGAAATTAAATCAATCCTCTCTGCAGGAGATGAGCAATTAATTACATGTTAATTTCACTATAGTGAAAAATAGTTAAAATAGTGAAATTTATTTCACTATTGGGCTAAGTTAGATTTGTCTTCCCTATTTGCTTCCATAGTTTACATCAAACTGTAATTTAATGTTTATATTTCAATTTAAAAATTATAAATAACATACTAAAAGATTATTACTTTTCAGTAGTAGGGCTATTTTTAACCCATAACATAGTTGAACCTCTGGTATTGTATGATGTTATCTATCCCAGTATTGTTTTTGTGGTGCAGTGTATTCCATGTGTTAACTGGGGATGCTAGGATTTCTTTTAAACTATTGTTTCAGTTCCTTAGGAAATGGTCTTCCTTATCTATATAAGGACTGCTGGTCCATTAGAGTTTGGAGGAATTGTGTGATAAAACCTGGGATGTGGTAGGCATTTCATATCTTTAAACCAGTATTCCTCAATCTTTTTCATAATTACATTCCTGAGGAGCATTCTTACATAATTTTCCCCTAACGGCCCTATCCCCGTGGGATTTTGATACCACAAGTAAGTGTATGTATGTCTGCCTGTGTACCATATGCATATAAGTTCTGTATACATTAAAATAGCAAGTATAAGAGGTAATCTTTTCCTTTAGTAGTTTAAGAATAATTGAATCAAGATTTAAGGTAAAAGTTAAAATGTAAAAAGTAACATTTCACTGTATTTGTTGAATAACTTTGATATAATTTATTATGTAAATTGCAAAGTATCACATTTCATATCCATGTTAGTAATTTATATAAATGCATATTAATATAGTAATGTAATCAACCTCTAAAAATTACTCAAAAGGGTTATTTTTTCTGCTAATGTAAAGCGATTTAAAGTTAATTTTTATAAATTATCATTAGAGAACTTAAATTTGTTTCATATGAGAAAATACCTTAACTACTACTCATTTAGATTTTGGCTTTTTTTGGGCACTTGAGAAATTAATAAGAAGTTTTATAACTTTCATAGTTAAAATAATAAATGTGAATTAGTTTTATGAAATTGTGAAAGCCCAAGTTTCTCACAAATGCTCAAATGACAAATGACAAGGCAGGCAGCAGGTTTCACAGGCCACCTCCTGCAACACGACTTTGAGGTTGAACATGCAATTGAGAGAAGCCTTCAGCCATTGCTATCTATTTGCCATATTCTTGTTTCTCTGGTCTTGCATATATTTTGTGCTTTTTCCTTGGTCTTGATGTCAGTGCTGTTTAAAAACCCCAAAAAACCCAGTGACATAAATCAGAAATTAAGGAATAAGACTCTGTCAGATAGGGTTGACTTTGGAGAGCCACAACTCATAATTATCAAAAAGCGTTTCACTCTCCTCCATAACGACTTTTCCTCCCACTTCCCTTCTGCAATAAGAATGTAAGCTATAAAGATATCAGAATCATGAAGAGGAAGGACTCTTTCCAATATCAACCCTTTATAAAAGGAAATCAACTCTGATGAGTCTCACTCATTCTCATGGGAGGCAGATGAAATCCTTTGGAGAAATTTGGGTTTTCTGGAACTTAGGTTTCCATGTCCATCTGAACCCAGCCTTCACCGGTAACCCCATGTCATCCCCCATGGATTGCTTTTTTATCCTATGTCTCGTAAATTTCTAAGTGGCATCTGTAAATGGGAAACTGGCTGTATTTAATAAACTAAGTACTATTTATTTCCTGTGGGTAACTTAATATGCTTTAAAGGATTTAAATGTATTCTAGTCAATAAGGTTTTATAGAGTGATAGATATAAACTCTCTTAAACTCTCTCAAGATAATTTTATGTTGATTTATTAATGTACTTTTTCAGCTTCTATTTGTACTTTGAATTTTACCTTTAAATATTTCTTTAAAAAATTTTTATTTTTAATTGGAGTATACTTGCCTGACAGTGTTCTGTTGATTTCTGTTGTACAACAAGGTGAATCAGCTATAAGCATAAATATACCCCTCCCTCTTTAGCCTCCCTCAAAGGCCTTCAAGTATTTCTTAGTCATTTCTCTCTCCTCCCCTTCCTCTCACCTTTCCTCTCCTCTCGCCCCTGCCTTTATTTCCTTTTAAAAAATTTTTAATGGTTAATGATTATAGAATTAATATATTCAGTGTATCATTCTACTTCCAGCTAAGTACATAATTGCTTTTTGCCTGCTTACCTATAGAATATCTCAGCAGAGACCATCTTTTATTAACCTATATTAGCAATAATGGATTTTTGAGGCCTTAGTAATTGCATGTATACTTCACCTTTCTTTTGACCCATCTCTGTTCCTGTGTACCGAGAAAAAACAGATAAGTGGTTCAGAAGTTATAGGAGAGAAAACTAATCTTTTTCCTTTCAATTTTTAAACAGCTTCAAGCACTGCTTCAGATTTGGCCTAAACTGCCTCCCGGGAGGCCCTTGAGCTTCTAGATTTCAACTATCCAGATCAGTATGTGCGAGAATATGCTGTGGGCTGCCTGCAACAGATGAGGTATCTCCTGCAGGAGGCTTTTTGGGGTCAAGGAATAACTTGTCGGTGAAAAGAGAAATTGAGATCTGCTTGGATGTTCTGTAAGAAAGGAAAAGGCTAGGAATGATTCAGTTCAAAGCATTTGTTCCCTTCCTCCCTGTTATTCTCTCATACTCTCAAGTCTCTCCTATCCAACACACACATATACACGTGATACAGATGTTTGGCCACACCACATGGCATACAGTATCTCAGATCCCTGACCAAAGATTAAACCCACAGCCCTGCAGTGGAAACACAGTATCTTAACCACTGAACCATCAGGGAAGTCCCCTCTCTATAACAAACAAAAAACAATCAAAACTGCTTCTGGTTGTCCCCAAGATCACTCTCAGTTCCATGACTCCTGGCTAAGATTTATTCTAGCAAAAGAATACAGAGCAGAATTGGCAAAGGAAAAAATCATGGGGCAGAATCCAGAGGAAAAGATGCTTCAAAGAGTTCTTTCCAAAAGGAGTCACACTGGCTACACTTAATTCCCCCAGCAACAGTTTGTGACAGCAATGCCTGAATACTGTCTACCAGAAAGCTTGTTAGAGACTTAGTTGTAGTTTGTTTGTTCGTTAGTTTGATTTTTATTAAGACCTAGTCACTTAAGTACCTCTGTTTAGCATATTCCCAAATCCTAGACTCCTACAATGAAGATGGGTGTTAGGCATAAGCCATACTGTTTGGAAAAACAGTTTAGGCAGTGACCCAGTCTTATCTGTTAGGGTGGTGAGAAGCCTTCCCTGTCTACATTCCCAGATGTCAGCCAGGGGCTAACCTTGTACGCTTACTTTTTCAAAGGATAGCAATCTGGCTTGCTATTCTACTAACTCTTTTCCATCCACTACCCAGAACTAAGATATATTAATTTCTTAATTTGTATTTTTAAAGTTGTTACTTTTAAGTTTGTATTTTTAAGCAGTTCACATTACAGTTAGAGTTTTCATAGTTTGCTTATTGAGTCCTGATTACTTTCACTTCCCAGAGACAACTGTTAACAGAAACTTGGTGTATATTCTTCTATGCATCATTTTTCTCTTTTATCAGTTTTATATATCTATACAGTATAGGTATGAAATAATATTGTACATTTAAAAATTATGTAACTGTGTCTTGTCATCTATATATTGTTTTATATCGTTTTGTTTCCTTTATCAAACATTGTCTTTCTGAGGACAGTCTTCTCCTGTTAAGTGTAAATGTAATTTATTCCTTCCACTAGTGTGTAATATTCTGTCGTAGAGATTTATTCTATTTCTCCATTTCTCTATTGAAGAATATTTTAGATTTTCTCAAAATTTCCCATTATTAACAATGCAGTGAACATGTTTGTATAGTCCCTTTAGGGTAATACATGTGTGAGAATCTGAGGGATTTGTTTAATAAAATATCATTATGGAGACAATCTCAGACAATGAGCATTTAAAATTTTTTCCATTTTCCTTCTAGCCTCAAAAGTAGGGGTTATACTGTGTGGGTTTTTTTTTCTTCTTCTTCTTCTTTTGGCTGTGATGCACAGCATGTGGGACCTTAGTTCTCAGACCAGGGGTCAGACCTGCACCACCTGCATTGGCTGTCCAGAATCTTAACCATTGGACCACCAGGGAAGTCTCTGTATGATTATTTAAAAAGCAAAACTTCTTAGAAAATTAAGGATACAGTGATTTTTTTTCTTTTTTAAATCATTTATGTTTTAAATTGTGTGATATTCAAAGCAAATTATACAAAATATTTTTTCAGGTATGTCTCTGAGACTTTTTTAAGTATTAGGAAAGAGGAAGCCTCTTCTATACTTCTATCATTTACACTATTTATAGATTTTATAATGGGCATGGATTTTACAGTAAGTTTAAAATTGTTGTATAGATAGTTTTTCAAAATGAGGCTCCCTATTGTTCCTCAGCTTCCATAAGTTTGCATTGGATACCTGATGGGGAGGGGCTACCTGGCCACCTCCTTGGAATGAGCCAATTGTTTTTTTCAAATGTATTGAACCCTAGGCAGAGATTGCTGTGATCTCATGTTCCATATAGGTAATTCTAATGCGACTTCCTCTGTTAAATTATCTGCTTATGAGGTTTTTTTTTCAGATGAATAATGTCCTAGATTTAGGTTCCACATTTGATTTAGACTACATTCTTAACCGTTTACTGTCCAAGATTAGTCACCAAGTAGAGGACTTGTATCTTAACCTGACTATAGGAATTGCCTCTAATGAGACTGTTTACATGTGAATGGTTTGCAGATAGATACAAAAGAGAGAGCCACAATCTTAATTAATTCAGCTCATTTAATTATAGTGTTTTGTTAATTCCTTGAGTCCTTCCAACTTATAAATGCACTCTTTATTCTTCAAAGTATTTGAAGATTTTAATTGTTCATTCATTATCTGGGAGGAAAAATTACTTAACCTTTTGATAGGAAAGGAAAACTAAGTTGCTGAAGTACTGATGGAATTTTATTTTAAAAACTGGTTGATTGAGTATGTAAACTTCTTCAGCATGAATAGAAAACTATTTTTATTATAACTCTGGGGTCATTGTAAATAGAGTCATCAGTTGTATCATCCTCATTAAAACTTACTGAAAGTGCCCCATATAGCTGTTCTTTGCTCCTTTTCATACGCTCTTTTGCCCACCAGAAATCCTCAGCTTATTTTGTGTTGTTGTAGTCATGAAGCTGAATATAGGCATGCAACAAGCTTGACCCACAAGAACGATTGTTTCAAGTTAGTATTTGAAGTTTGATAAGTAAGAAGGGGTATTTTTCCAGCTCTGATTGTTAAGTGACTTACTCTGTGTTTTGTTTCTTTCAGTGATGAAGAACTCTCTCAATATCTTTTACAGTTGGTGCAAGTTTTAAAATATGAGCCTTTTCTTGATTGTGCCTTGTCTAGATTCCTACTAGAAAGAGCACTTGCTAATCGGAGGATAGGGCAGTTTTTATTTTGGCATCTCAGGTAAGTCTTTTATATTTCAAATTGAGTCCACGATATGCTTTTGTGAGTATTAACATAATATAGGACATTTAGCAGATCAGTCCAGCTGCTTTGTTTCTGAGTCATCCATAACATTTATGCTTTCCTGGTGTCTTCTCCTATTTCTCAATACCCAGATTCTCAATTTTCATGATTTGGCAGTGTAACTCAGATAAATGTCCCTCTGTGCCACCTTGATTTTTAACTGTAATTAATAACTTTTCATCATAGTAATTTTTACTACTGCTGATGGTTATAGGTCATAAGTATTGCAATTTTCCAGTAAAGTATACTTATTGTGTTAACATATTTGGATTAAGAAGTAGAATTACTTATGCCTCCAAAGGTTGTAGATAGTTGTATCATCATTGCTACTATTGCGTAAGTAAAGATTTTGGGGATTCCCTGGTGGCTCAGAGGTAAAGAATCCACCTGCCAACGAAAGAGACACAGGTTCAGTCCCTGATAGAAGAAGATCCGACAGGCCGTGGAGCAGCTAAACCTGTGCACTACAGTTACTGAGCCTGTGCTGTAGGGCCTGGGAGTAGCAGCTACTGAAGTGCACGTGCCCTAGAGCTCGGGCTCTGAAACAAAAGAAGCCACCGCGATGAGAAGCCAATGCACCACAACTGGGGAAAAGCCCACCAGCAACAGAGACCCAAGGCAGCCACAAAATAAATAAAATTATGAATACACACACACACACACACACACACACAAACAATTTTAGGTTTTCCTATAACAGCAACTGTATTTTTAGCTTCTTTATTGACAAGGTCATTTTCAGAAATATATCAGTCTTTAGTAAACCAAGTTTATATGGGAGTAAAATTGAGAAAGAGAACTGAAGATCTTTTGTTTCCTAGGAAAATTGTCAGTTCTTTGTTTCTGACTCGACTCAGACATTTGTGATTCTTTTCTACCTGGACTTCATATTTTTGAAGCTAATCAGTAACAGAGAAAGATAACTTTTCTCCTCTTTGGCTTAGCTTCTTAAAGAAAATAAGCTGTATAGTATTTTGATGTAAATTTAGGGGTTATAGTTCTGAATCTTGATTTCTTTATTATTAACTTTTTAACTTATCTTCTTTCTCATCTAGTTCAATTTTCTTATTTTTAAATCTTCAAAGGAATAACAGAATAAGATATTCCTTCCTTTTTCAAGTGTGTTTACCATTCTTTAAATGAGAAAAAAATCAAATAGAAGTCAATTGAGGGATTTGTTAGTTGTGTGATATGAATCAGATCTATTTCATCTTAATTGTCTTTAAATTGGTAATATTATCATTTCACTGCAAAAAACAAAATGTAGAAACTTCAGATTTTACGGAATAAAACATTAACTAATGTTAATATCACATTTCTATTTGAACTACAGTGTTTAAAGAATTAAAAGTTTAGCATCCAACCAGTGACTGTATACATGATATGATGTTCCTTTCTTTGATAAGCATCATTAGTTAATTTCATAAAAAAGTATTTTCATCTGGGGACCTGAAGTGTTTGATAAATCTTCTTTACTGTTACCTTTTGCAGATCTGAAGTACACATTCCTGCTGTTTCAGTACAATTTGGTGTTATCCTTGAAGCATACTGCCGGGAAGCGTAGGTCACATGAAAGCGCTTTCTAAGCAGGTATCAGCTTGCTTTAATCTTCATGTTCACTTTGCCACATGATATTTGATAAATTGTGTCATATGCTGTTTCTCCCATCACATTGTTTCATAAGAGATTTCCATAACTAAATTCAGTTAATACATTTTATAATAAAAAATAAGCTTAGAAATGAAGTTTCAGCAAATTTAGCAGAATGTTACTGAATGCTATTTGAAAAATTAGGATTCTTCATAGAATTAATACCATGACTTAAATTTTAGTAGCAAATACCAGTTAATACATGGACTCGAAAGGTCAGTTTTCATTCCAATCCCAAAGAAAGGCAATGCCAAAGAATGCTCAAACTGCTGCACAATTGCACTCATCTCTCATGCTAGTAAAGTAATGCTCAAAATTCTCCAAGCCAGGCTTCAGCAATACGTGAACCATGAACTCCCTGATGTTCAAGCTGGTTTTAGAAAAGGCAGAGGAACCAGAGATCAAATTGCCAGCATCCGCTGGATCATGGAAAAAGCAAGAGAGTTCCAGAAAAACATCTATTTCTGCTTTATTGACTATGCCAAAGCCTTTGACTCATGGGGTCGCAAAGAGTCGGACACGACTGAGCGACTGAACTGACTGAACAATGATTGAGGGGCTTCACTTAGACTTTTCACTTTCATGCATTGGAGAAGGAAATAGCAACCCACTCCAGCCGTTCTTGCCTGGAGAATCTGAGCATAGGGGGAACCCAGTGGGCTGCCATCTATGGGGTTGCACAGAGTCAGACACAACTGAAGCAATGCAGCAGCAGCGGGTTTGATGGTAACAGTTCAGTTCAGTTGCTCAATCGTGTCTGACTCTTTGTGACCCCATGAATCATAGCACGCAAGGCCTCCCTGGCCCTCACCATCTCCCGGACTTCACTCAGACTCAAGTTCATCGAGTCCGTGATGCCATCCAGCCATCTCTCTCATCCTCTTTCGTCCCCTTCTCCTCCCGCCCCTAATCCTTCCCAGCATCACAGTCTTTTCCAACTCTTTGCATAAGGTGGCCAAAGTACTGGAGTTTCAGCTTTAGCATCATTCCTTCCAGAGAAATCCCAGGGCTGATCTCCTTCAGAATGGACTGGTTGGATCTCCTTGCAGTCCAAGGGACTTGGAAGAGTCTTCTCCAACACTACAGTTCAAAAGCATCAATTCTTTAGCACTCAGCATTCTTCACAGTCCAACTCTCACATCCATACATGACCACAGGAAAAACCATAGCCCTGACTAGACAGACCTTTGTTGGCAAAGTAATGTCTCTGCCTTTGAATATACTGTCTAGGTTGGTCATAACTTTTCTTCCATGGAGTAAGCGTCTTTTAATTTCATGGCTGAAGTCACCATCTGCAGTGATTTTGGAGCCCAAAATATACAGTCTGACACTGTTTCCACTGTTTCCCCATCTATTTCCCATGAAGTGATGGGACCGGATGCCATGATCTTCATTTTCTGAATGTTGAGCTTTAAGCCAACTTTTTCACTCTCCTCTTTCACCTTCATCAAGAGGCTTTTTAGTTCCTCTTCACTTTCTGTCCTAAGGGTGGTGTCATCTGCATATCTGAGGTGATTGATATTTCTCCCAGCAATCTTGATTCCAGCTTGTGTTTCTTCCAGTCCAGCATTTCTCATGATGTACTCTGCACAGACGTTAAATGAGCAGGGTGACAATATACAGCCTTGTCGTACTCCTGTTCCTGTTTGGAACCAGTCTATTGTTCCATGTCCAGTTCTAACTGTTGCTTCCTGACCTGCACACAGATCTCTCAAAAGGCAGGTCAGGTGGTCTGGTATTCCCATCTCTTTCAGAATTTTCCACAGTTTATTGTGATCCACACAGTCAAAGGCTTTGGCATAGTCAATAAAGCAGAAATAAATGTTTTTCTGGAACTCTCTTGCTTTTTCCATGATCCAGTGGATGTTGGGAATTTGATCTCTGTCTCCTCTGCCTTTTCTAAAACCATCTTGAACATCAGGGAGTTCACAGTTCACGTATTGCTGAAGGCTGGCTTGGAGAATTTTGAGCATTACTTTACTAGCATGTGAGATGAGTGCAATTGTGCGGTAGTTTGAGCATTCTCTGGCATTGCCTTTCTTTGGGATTGGAATGAAAACTGACCTTTTCCACTCCTGCGGCCACTGCTGAGTGTTCCAAATTTGCTGGCAGCACTTTCACAGCATCATCTTTCAGGATTTGAAACAGCTCAACTGGAATTCCATCACCTCCACTAGCTTTGTTCGTAGCGATGCTTTCTAAGGCCCACTTGACTTCACATTCCAAGATGTCTGGCTCTAGATTAGTGATCACGTCGTCATGATTATCTGGGTCATGAAGATCTTTTTGTACAGTTCTTCTGTGTATTCTTGCCACCTCTTCTTAATATCTTCTGCTTCTGTTAGGTCCAGACCATTTCTGTCCTTTATCGAGCCCATCTTTGCATGAAATGTTCCCTTGGTATCTCTAATTTTCTTGAAGAGATCTCTAGTCTTTCCCATTCTATTGTTTTCCTCTATTTCTTTGCATTGATTGCTGAAGAAGGCTTTCTTATCTCTTCTTGCTATTCTTTGGAACTCTGCATTCAGATGCTTATATCTTTCCTTTTCTCCTTTGCTTTTCACCTCTCTTCTTTTCACAGCTATTTGTAAGGCCTCCCCAGACAGCCATTTTGCTTTTTGCATTTCTTTTCCATGGGGATGGTCTTGATCCCTGTCTCCTGTACAGTGTCATGAACCTCTGTCCACAGTTCATCAGGCACTCTATCTATCAGATCTAGGCCCTTAATCTATTTCTCACTTCCACTGTATAATCATAAAGGATTTGATTTAGGTCATAGCTGAACAACTGTTGTGAAATCTTTAGACCCTGTTTTTTCATACCATTGAGATACTCTTTCTAATAAGAATAATATATATGACTCATATGCTCTGTCATTTGTTTTAGATTGAGATATTTTGACACCTGAATTCGTAGGTGTTCTAACTTCTAGAATTCAATATACTCAAGCTGCTTTTTCAAACTGTGTATACATGGCTGAAACTGTGATATTTCAGGAATGAAATCTCTCTCTCATATTCCGTCATTTTCTTCCTAGGTCTTCATTTTCTAATCATTGCAGATAATGAGGTATTAGTCATTTTTATAGATCAGATATTAAATGTTTATTATATGCCAGGAATCATAATAAGTGTTTTAAGTATGCTATTTTACTCTCCTAATAATGTACCACAGTAGTTACTTATACTGCCTGGATTTGACAAGGTGATAAACAAGGTTCCAAGAGGTTAAGTATGTTGGCTAAAAGCTCACAATTTTTAAGCAAAAGAATAAGTTTCAGACTTAGTTCTGTCCAATTATAAAACTAAATCTTTTTTTTTATTATACTGGGAGTTTTCACACTTTTAGCAACACTCCTCTTTTTAAATCAAAATAAAATAGACAGCAATTTCATTGTTTCATTATAAATGTATCTTTGAAGCTTATAAGCCAATAAACAGATGCTGTTTTACTGAACACAGAATTCCATCAAGGGTTATTGTTGACAGTTGTCTCAGTATCCAGTTATTTGTGTATTTTTGTTTTGGAGATAGTCTTGACTCATACAGCTAAGTAGTTGCAAATAGCAATGGTTTTTCAAGAGCTTTCTTCCAAATGAGATGCATAACCATGGCCCAGCCTTGATTGTTGGTGGCTTTTTGGTGCCCTAAAGGATGAAATGAGAGCATTTCTGCCATCAAGGAAAGCAACCCTGTATTAGCTTCTTCATGCTGAAATTCTTCATTGACAAATGGCAGTGACTTGCTCTTGTTCTTTAGCAGCAATTTTTCCTGAATTGAATGTTTTCTAACCTACCACTAGAAGGTTTTTAAAAAATGACTTAATATATACTTATTCAGAACTTGCTATATGCCAGGGTTTGTGTTAGGTATTGGTGATGTGAAGCCACGTTAGCTATGTGGCTGCCATCAAGGATTTTATGTTCCATAGAATAGGTAGGAAGCATCACTATGAACAAAACTAATGCATGTGATGGAATTCCAGCTGAGCTATTTCAAATCATAAAAGATGATGCTGTGAAAGTGCTACACTGAATATGCCAGCAAATTTGGAAATTTGGTCACAGCTCTCGAATTGTATATAATTACACACATGGCCATTTCACCTTCAAAGTAAAATGAACATCCAGGTACACTTTTCAAAGTTCTGCACACTGGGAGTATTTCCCTTCACTGCTGTCCTTTAGATATATTCCTGAAAGTGGCTGTCCTACCACAGTTGTATGCTGCATGCTGCATACATGTATTGTAATGCAGTCATCTGTAAACCATGATTAAGTCTTCTCTTTCTGTATCTATTCATAAAGAACTCCACATGAAGCCATGTTGTAGGTTTGGAGAAAGAAGATAGTGTAACAGGAGTGGGAAATCATGGATATGTGGGCTACTCCTTCATGTAACTTGAGCCTTCAGGGCCAGATGGGGCACATCCTTATATATAACCACTTTCACTTGATCATGAAGTGCCACAGTGCTCACTCATCTTTATGTGTACTGGGTTAGATAAAACCTGGTTCATGACAGGCAGCTCAGGTTACATGATTACATTCACTCTCTACTAAAATTCAGAAGCAAACTCGAAGAGCTGTTTCTCAGAGAGAAGCTCTCAGCAGGGGATGGTAGATTTTTTGTTTCTCTGCCAAATCCTAAGGACTTGTGCTATGATTCAGCTCTAGGAGTCTGCCAAAGGCAGTTCAAGCTCCATTAGGTCTGTTGGATCATGTGGCCACAACGTGTGTGGCAGTTTGGGCCTGCTGCAGAGCCTTCTCTTGTTCTGGACTTCATTCACAACCAGTACACAGGCCAAGGTGCAAGAGGAATATGTTGTCTCCAAAATCCAAAGAGGCTTATTAGGTTGTGCCTTATTTTGCTTGTAAAGAGGGTCCTGAGCACCAAATTATTTTTTACCTTAGAAGGGACATCTTGACATGCTACATACTCCTTGAGCTCTAGAAATTTCACTGAGTTTGAAGACCTCAAATTTTTGCTGGATTTATTTTCCACTTTCTGAAATACAAATTAAGTCCAGAGAAGTTGCTGCATGTTTACTCACTGGGTTCAGTCAGCATAATATTATCACTGTAATGGAACAGCATGGTATCTTATTGAAGGGAAAGTCAATCAGGATTCCTTCAAATGAACTATGACATAGAGCTGGAGAATTAATATACTCTTTTTTTTTTTTAATTTTTATTTGGTGATACTAGGTCTCAGTTGTAAGCACATGGGACCTAGTTCCCTGAGTGAGGATCAAACCTGGGCCCCTTGCATTAGGAGTGCAGAGCCTTTATCTACTGTGCCACCAGGGAAGCCCCTTAATATACTCTTGAGTTAGGACAGTGGAAGTGTATTACTGGCATTGTTAACTTAAGCAGATTGCTTATGGTGGTCCTTATTTACATGTATGGAAAATAAAGCATTTGTCTAATCAGTAGTTGTGTACCAGATACCAGGAGATAAGTTACGTTATTTATGCAGTGAAACTGCCTCTGGTATATACCACCTGGTTAAGGCTGTGACAATCCCCTGTAATTCTCTTAAGAGTCATCTATCTTTTGCATAGGCCAAGTAGGCAGGATGAATGAGGATGTGATGGGAATCACCATCTTGCATCTTTCAAGTCCTTGATGATAACACTATAATCTGTACAGTTATTCCAGGAATGTATTTACTATTTCCTTAGGTAGAAACAGGCTTCCCTTGTAGCTCAGTCGGTAAAGAATCTGCCTGCAGTGCAGGAGACCCAGGTTTTATCTCTGGAAAGATCCCCTGGAGAAGGAAATGGCAAGCCACTCCAGTATCATTGCCTGGAAAATGTCATGGACACAGGAGCCTGGTGGACTGCAGTCTGTGGGTTTGCAAAGAGTCGGGCATGACTAAGTGACTAACACTAGGTAGAAACAGTTGTAGTAACTTTCACCCAGCCTTTCTGACCATAGTAGCCCTCACTCCAGAAATCAGGAAACCAACATAGGAATTCTTCCAGCTTCTGAGTATTATCTGTTTCAGTTATACATTCCGGAACTACAGAAATAACCACAAGATGTATTTGGAACCAACTGTGCCCATTGCAAGGAAGATCTATGCTAAAACTCTCTTGTTAACTTGACCTCCATAAGCCCCCTTGGTTTGGTGAAAGTCAGTGACGTTTTGAGTCACTTCGCATTAGTGCCATCTTAGATACGGTGTCCAAAAATCCCTGAAAAGCCTGATTATTTCCTTTCTCCCAGTGTGGAGTTACTATGGCAAAAGACTACAATCTCTTTGGGGAAGCCAGGGTAAAGTCAGTTTCGGTCTGGTTGATACTGTAGAGTTCGCAGGCATCATTTGATGTTGATGAAAGTATCAGGGCATTTATCAACTTCTCAGTTTTTCTACATATATGAGTACATGTTAGAAAAATGAGTCCTGAAGGTTTACTACTTAGGTGTTTATTAATACTGATAAGTTTAGATCATAAGCTGTATGTGATTGTAATTATTACAGTATGTAAGCTGTAAGTATTAGCAGGGTAGTTTCATCTTAGTTCACTTCAGTTGCTCAGTCGTGTCCGACTCTTTGCGACCCCATGAACCACAGTATGCCAAGCCTCCCTGTCCATCACCAGCTCCCAGAGTTTACTCAAACGCATGTCCATTGAGTTGGTGATGCCATCCAACCATTTCATCCTCTGTTGTCCCCTTCTCCTCCTGCCCTCAATCTTTCCCAGCATCAGGGTCTTTTCAAATGAGTCAGCTCTTCGCATCAGGTGGCCAAAGTATTGGAGTTTCATCTTCAGCATCAGTCCTTCCAATGAATACTCAAGACTGATTTGCTTTAGGATGGACAGGTTGAATCTCCTTGTAGTCCAAGTGTTATCTAGCTGATGTAAACTGAAAGTAGTATATTAAACTCATGTAACTGACATTTTATGTAGTATTAAATATGCTCTCCCAGACTATGTTTTTTGATAACTACGTTGTGTTTCCTTGCGGCAAAGACTCCTCTCCATTTTTACCTTTTCTGAATTCTCTCATTTGAACGCCATTTGTTTCCCAGCTCCTAACCTTGTATATAGGGTTTCCCTGCTGGCTCAGAGGTATAGAATACACGTCTCAGTACAGGAGATATGGGTTCAATCCCTGGGTATAGAAGATCCCCTGGAGAAGGAAATGGCAACTTATTCTAGTATTGTTGCCTGGGATATCCCATGGACAGAGGAGTCTGGCATGATAGACTCCATGGGGTTATTAAAGAGTTGAACACGACTTAGTGACTAAACAACAATAATTCCCTTTCAAAATCCCTGCAGTAATTTTCATTGCATGAATAATAATTGAATTTTAAGACACCACCACCCCCACACCTTAATAAAATCCCTACTTCTTTGGACTCATTCATATGATCAAACTACACTGGGCATTTTCTTGTTTCTCTGGGAACCCCAATTTGCCTTTTATAACACCAAAAATATGGCATATGTCAGATCACATTATTCTTACTCTTTCTTAACTAATGAACAGTCAGGGGAAGATTGTACCCTTTACATGGTGGTTCTTGTTATCACTGTAATCTTACTGTATGACAAGGTGTTGAAACTCTTAAAAAGTATTTGGTTAATGGCCATGTGGGTATTCAGAACACTGTTCCAGGAAATGGATATCAGCATAATTATGGATAGGCCCTGAACATTTGCAACTGTACAAATTTGGAAGAAATTCAAATTTGAAATACTACAAAAACTTCTTATTTGCATAGTCCACTTTTCAGCTAGTTCCCTTCCCACAAGTGTTTGTACAGCTCCTGAAATTGTTGAGAAATGGGCTGTCTGTGGTTTTGACAGATAGCTGACTTGGCAAGCTTCAGCAATCTTGATTTTATCTTCCAACTACATAGAACCTTTCCAGTTTCCTGTGAGGAAGCCCTCAACCTTTCTGTAGAAACTGCATGCTGAATTCACATCCCTATAGAGTCTTAGTGGTTTCTTTGTATAGAAGCAAAATTCAGAAATGAGAACATGGTGTAAAATAAATCTGTTCATGGAAATGCAAACCATAGAGTTCATGTTTGTTGCATATATATTCTATGTGCTTGTTATATGCAGTTTACATGTTGTTGTATGTATTTAACATTTATTGTTTCCAGTTTTAATGACATAATAATAAAATGAAATATTCCTTTCTATGTTTTATGGCTGGCCAAGGCTAGGTCTTAAAGAATTTGACTAATATGACCTGGACAGTCCTTAAGTTAGTAAAAATAAGATTGACTTTTAAACTCACGATTTTGATTCAGTTGGCCCTTGTTGATTCCTCTTGTACTACTTGCGTAAGTTTTTTTTTTATTTGCATAAGTCTTGATAGAGGCTTCTCTAGTACCTCAGCTGTCAAAGAATTCACGTGCAATGTAAGAGACTTGACACAGTTCAATTCCTGGGTCAGGAAGATCCACTGGATAGGCTACCCACTCCAGTATTGTTGGGCTTCCCTTGTGGCTCAGCTGGTAAAGAATCAGCCTGCAATGCGGGAGACCTGGGTTCAATCCCTGGGTTGTAAAGATCTCTTGGAGAAGGGAAAGGCTACCTACTCCAGTATTCTGGCCTGGAGAATTCCAGGACTGTATAGTCCATCATGTCGCAAAAAGTGTTGGACTCGTCTGAGCAACTGTCACTTTCAAGTTTTGATAGCTAGAGTTTAACTCATTATAAAAACCAGTAATTTAGACTTGAACAACAGCTATTGTTGTCTGTATTCATATTTATTTTATTGAACAGTCATTTACGTTATACCCATAGTGGAAAGAGAATATACTGAGAAAATGTTAAACAAGAGTGTTAAACAAAATGTTAAACAAAGATAGTAATGTCAATCCCGGGTTACTTGAAAATGAAGATTTTCCTTTCGTACTATAGATTTGCCCAGTTAGAGTGTGGTTCTGACTTATTGTGTTTCAAATTCTATTTGAACTCAATTAGTTCAGACTTCTGAGGAGTTTCATACTTATCTTCTTACCTGCAATCTAGGTCTCTTTACTTTTCTCTAGTTTATAAGATTTTATTTAAGAAAAGGATTTTTGAACATTTGAAAAATACTTTAAGTAACAAGTGTTCACAATTAATTTATTTCCTTGTATGTAATATATTTGTCATAAAGCAAGTACTGTTTTTACTTTAGCTGATTACGCTGCCTGTATGTTGTGGCGAGGAGAGTTAATAGGGAATGGTTATTGATTAATAGTACCTTGTGATACTCTTTTAACAAAAATGAATTTTGGTGGTGTGGAAACTTATTTTTCAGGTTGAAGCACTCAATAAACTAAAAACTTTAAATAGTTTAATCAAACTAAATGCAATGAAGCTAAATAGAGCCAAAGGGAAAGAAGCAATGCATACTTGTTTAAAACAGAATGCTTACCGAGAAGCGCTTTCTGACCTGCAGTCACCTCTGAACCCATGTGTTATCCTCTCAGAACTCTAGTAAGTGACCTTCTGTACTGTGCTTGGTGAACTTCCCTTTAAATAACATTGTAGGAGGGATTTCCCAGTGACTGCCTTAGGGGAGCAGTGAAGACAGCTATTGGTAATTGGAATAAAATTAAAGAAGGAAAATCTTAAAGTTCTCAGAAGTTATTCTTATGTTAGTAGGATGTTTGCCTTCTATCTAAATTTACCAGTGAAGTTAGTGGAAGTTAATTTCCTTTCAGTTGTATGTAATTAAATTTGTTTTCTGTATTACTGGTTTCTTAGTTGAAAGTCTTAGTAAGCAAAATGTTGGCAGCCATCATAGATTATTTACTAATTAAACTTTCCTTCAAAATGAAATTTTTCAAGGAACTTAGAAAATGATTTATTTTTACATTTCCTGTAAAAGAAACAATGGGAAAGTAATTATTATGTTCAGTATATCAGGATTCAAAGTTGATCCCTCTTAGGAAATCACAAATGAACTCACAGTCCAGTGTTATATTCTGATTGTTATTGTCCATGTATGATAACAAAAGTTAAAGAAGAATAAGGAAAGAAAAAGAGGAGTTTTAAATATAGCAGTGAGAAGGGCGAGAAGGGCAAATCTGGATTTTCAGTTCAGCTCATTTGTAATCACTGCATGCCTACCAAGGCGAGTGTCACAGCTGCTTTTCTGCCAAGAAGAAATGTTATAGTTTTGACTTCCATAGACCTGAATGGAACAGGTGAGGGGTTTTCCCAGGCCTACTATATCATAGCAACATTACAGTCTTGCCATATGTTTTAACTGAAGTGGGCTAATTTTTCCCTTTCTTCCTTTCAGTGTTGAGAAGTGTAAATACATGGATTCCAAAATGAAGCCTTTGTGGCTTGTGTACAACAACAAGGTGTTTGGTGAGGATTCAGTTGGAGTGATTTTTAAAAATGGTGATGGTGTGTATTGAATTCTTTACAGTGCCAAATTCCTTAGTATTTTTCATTTGTCGTCTGTTTGCTTTCTTTGAAAGGTGATGTGAATATGTAGAACAAGCAGATGGCAGCCAGTAGGTAGCTATTAATGGTCATTAAGTTGAATTTGACCTATCATAAACTCCCTTTATTTCTCCTTTGGGAAAGTGATTTTATAGCTTACTTACATACATTGTTCCTTTTTCCTACAAAATATAATTCTGTGTATTCCTTTGGTTAAAAGCTTATAAAGTATAAGAGAAAATATTTTCAATACGTTCATAATATTGTTTCAATGATAGCAATTTTGATAGTGCTGCCATAGTTGTATATTTTAATTAAAACATTTTACCCATATTTTATAAAAGAAATGCCTCTGAAGTAATCACACCAACCAGAAGGTAGTCATGATTGCTACCATTCATTAGTTTTGTGATTGCAGGCAAATCACGTAAAATTCATTGAGCTTCAGGTTCTCCCTGTCCATGAAGATTATATCATCTCTGTGTTGGGTCTGTTAAATGGAATTAAGTGAATCTAAGTGTATGTGCTTACAACTATTTTTAAAAGAAATTTAAAACTCTGGGGAAAAAAAAATTAACAGAAGAGTTATTTTTCAGTGTTTATTTTCCAGCCAGTTAATTCTGGCAAAATTAGTTAATGTTATTAAGCATAAAGTAAAAAGCACTTATATATAAGGACTTTTCCTGCTTAGATTTACGGCAGGATATGTTGACACTCCAAATGCTGCGCTTGATGGATTTACTCTGGAAAGAAGCTGGTCTGGACCTTAGGTAAGATTTCTAGTGAATTTCTTTTTATCTCATGTTGTATTCCTTCCACGAAAGAGTTTTAAAAACTTCCTGTTGATTTCTTCCTGATATTATTATTGGTTGTTGTTCATAATCATATCCATATAATACTTTATAGTTTACAACAATCTCTCAATACATTATCTTACTGAAACCTCATCAAGTGTAAAACTACACTTGTGACAGCAAGAGTAACATCTCAATCTGCGGTTTTGGAGGTGGTCTCAGGAAAGATGCACTGGTGGTCGCAAGAGTAATAAGCCAGAGAAGGGCCTGTGCCTCTTCTTTTACAGCCTAGTAACCCTGATTCTTTTAACCTTCCTGAAAGTGAAGTCTTTAGGTGGACTTTCAGGGTTTTTGCTTGCTACCATTGTGAGGAGTAGACAGTGAACAGAACAGGTTTATGGTGACAAAGAAAAAGGACACATAATGGATTTTTAAAGATTAATTACTATAAATCTTAATTGGAAACACTGTTGATATATTTAATTATATAAAAATAAAAGGTTCAAATGTCAGCAAACCAAATTCAAGACTCACCCCATTATTTGATTCATAATGAACAGGACAAAGGGATAAAAATTGTAAATATTAAAAAGAGTACATAGAAATAAATATATAGGGAGAAGATGTGAAAAGGCCATTCAGGTTATAAAATAAATAAGCTAATAATTATACAAATACCATTTGTTCTAAGGTAGAAGTTCAAATCGGAGAAGGCAATGGCACCCCACTCGAGTAATCTTGCCTGGAAAATCCCATGGACAGAGGAGCCTGGTAGGCTGCAGTCCATGGGGTCGCTAGGAGTCGGACACGACTGAGTGACTTCACTTTGTCTTTTCACTTTCATGCACTGGAGAAGGAAATGGCAACTCACTCCAGTATTCTTGCCTGGAGAATCTCAGGGACGGGGAAGCCTGGTGGGCTGCCATCTATGGGGTCACACAGAGTCGGACACGACTGAAGCGACTTAGCAGCAGCAGCAGCAGATGTTCAAATTAAAAGAACAATTAGATACCATTGATTTCTTACCAAAAATTTTGTTACATGAAATGCAGTCTGGAGCACTGTTGCAGTAACAGAAACACAAATATTGTCATATACCATTATAAATTAATATAAATCTCTCTGTATCATTTATTTATATTCTATATCAAATATTTCCATAATTTAATTTAAAATTAAGAATGTGAAAGGAGATATATATACAAAGGTACTCATTCTTGCTTTATTTATAGTTAAAAAAAAAATTGAGCTACCCTTTTCAACATTTGTTCAATAGTATAATGGTTTAAAAAATGATGTGCTTTAACATATGATGAAATATCTCAGGTATTTAAAAGTATTGTTTATAGAGAATTTCTATCAATTTGGAGGTGCAAACAAGTAAGATGCAAAAACTATTTTAATAGAATGATTTCAACCATTTAAAAAACTTCCTGAAAAATGACACACATTTTAAAATGTTTACAGAAACTAAAATGGTATAATAGACATTACTTATGGGTGGTAGGATTAAAGGTGATACAATCCCCTCTGCTCTTGGTACACCTGGTTCTCTAGTTTTCTACAGTGTATTCCTTTTAAGGAGAGAAAAGCATTAAACATATTTCCTGATATAGAACCATACAGTTAAAAAAATTTTCCATGCTAGTTATTAATAACTTCATCTTTTACTTGTTTTTCTAAACTGTGAAATATTCTAAACATGAAATATAGATGATAACTGATGATATTTTTGTGCTCTTAAACCCAGATTTGTGTACATATTTAATAGTTTAATGACAGATGTCATGTTTTCATATTTACTTTTTAAAAGGCAAATTAAATATGCAGATCAAATTGATGCATTCTTATGATCTTCTCCTTTCTCACAACTCAGGATTTACCATTATTCTAAACTGTAACACATGTATGTTTGTGCTTAAACTATATATTATATATCTATTGAATGTTTTGAACTTCTAATAAATAACTATCATATCACATGTAATTTTTTGCAGTTTACTTTTATTACATGTTTCGAGGTTTATCAAGATGAATATGTGAAGTTTCTAATTTGTTATTTTCACTTCTTTATTAATGTTTTGAATAAATACACAAATTTATCCATTCCCTTATTAGCGGCTATTTGTGTTTGTTTGTTTGTTTGTACACTTCTCTTTACTTACATTTGGAAGAGTTCTTTAGTTTATATAGCCAGAAGTGGAATTGCTGGGTTATAAAGCTTGTATACTTTCAACCTTACACTGTTGCCCAAGTGGCTTCCAGAATGTTTATACCGGTGTTATGTTTCTCCCCAGAAATATCTCCTTGCCAATCAGATTTGTTAGTTTTTTGCAAATCTAGTGGCTATAACATGGTATCTCATAGAGTTTTAATTGGCATTTCTTTGGTTGAATAATTTTTCAGTGTTTATAATTAGTGTGTTTTCTCTCTGCTGTGAATTACCTAGGTTCCTTTAAGGTTTATGCTTTTTGTATTATTTTTTAAAAATGCTTTGCTGTACAATTATCTTACAGATGCTGTATTTTTTTTCTGAATCTTAAACTTCTTTTTCTATCTCTATAAAAGTTTAGTCCTAGTATTGACTATTTTGGGATTTAGGTTTTTTTGACTACTCTTCTTGAGTCCCTTTGAGGCTAAAAATTGTCTATTTCTTCATTGTTTTTTAATTTATTACCATACTATTTATAATATCTTGCAATTTTACAACTTCTGCTATGTTTAATTTTTTTCTCCGTTTACATTTCTAAAATTATTTTGTATGCAGTATTTTTTCCATTAGTCTTCTCTAGTCTTAGAGGATTGCATCTTAGTATTTTAAAGAATGGGCTTCTAATTTTTCTGTTTTCATCACTGATTTCGTCTTTATAGTTTCCTTCCTTTTACTTGTGTTAATTCTGTTTCTGATTTTTTGAAACAGAACATTGTATGTGTATGTTTGTTAGTCACTCAGTCATGTCCAACTGTTTGTGACCCCATGGACTGCATCCCACCAGGCTTCTCTGTCCATGAAATTCTCCAGGCAAGAATACTGGAGTGGATTGCCATTCCCTTCTCCAGAGGATGTTCATGACCCAGGGATCGAACCCTGGCCTCCTGCATCACAAGCAGATTCTTTACTATTTGTGCTATAGAGACATTAATTTCTGGTTTTTAAAACCATACATATATTTCTTCTAGCTGCCTTAACTGCTTCCCATAAATTTTTTTCCTTAAGTTTTAAAATGTACTAGTTTGTCCTTTTTATAATATATCACACTATATAGAATTTACTTCTAAATGTTTTATTATTTCCATTTTTATTTCTTAAAGTCCAGAACTAGTTTAAATTATTTTTACTCCCAAATTACATTGAACTTTTTTGTTGTTGGTGTCTCTCAGTTCAGTTCAGTTGCTCAGTCGTGTCCGACTCTTTGTGACCCCATGAATCGCAGCACACCAGGCCTCCCTGTTCATCACCATCTCCCGGAGTTCACTCAGACTCATGTCCATTGAGTCAGTGATGCCATCCAGCCATCTCATCCTCGGTCATCCCCTTCTCCTCCTGCCCCCAATCCCTCCCAGCATCAGAGTCTTTTCCAGTGAGTCAACTCTTCGCATGAGGTGGCCAAAGTACTGGAGTTTCAGCTTTAGCATCATTCCTTCCAAAGAAATCCCAGGGTTGGATCTCCTTCAGAATGGACTGGTTGAATCTCCTTGCAGTCCAAGGGACTCTCAAGAGTCTTCTCCAACACCACAGTTCAAAAGCATCAATTCTTTGGTGCTCTGCCTTCTTCACAGTCCAACTCTCACATCCATACATGACCAGAGGAAAAGCCATAGCCTTGACTAGCCGGGACCTTCGTCGGCAAAGTAATGTCTCCGCTTTTGAATATACTATCTAGGTTGGTCATAACTTTTCTTCCAAGGACTAAGCGTCTTTCTAATCACTGCAGTCATCATCTGCAGTGATTTTTGAGCCCCCAAAAATAAAGTCTGACACTGTTTCCACTGTTTCCCCATCTATTTCCCATGAAGTGATGGGACCGGATGCCATGATCTTCGTTTTCTGAATGTTGAGCTTTAAGCCAACTTTTTCGCTTTCCTCTTTCACTTCCATCAAGAGGCTTTTAGCTCCTCTTCACTTTCTGCCGTAAGGGTGGTGTCATCTGCATATCTGAGGTTATTGATATTTCTACCGGCAGTCTTGATTCCAGCTTGTGTTTCTTCCAGCCCAACGTTTCTCATGATGTACTCTGCATAGAAGTTAAATAAGCAGGGTGACAATATACAGCCTTGACATACTCCTTTTCCTATTAGGAACCAGTCTGTTGTTCCATGTCCAGTTCTAACTGTTGCTTCCTGACCTGCACACAGATTTCTCGAGAGGCAGGTTAGGTGGTCTGGTATTCCCATCTCTTTCAGAATTTTCCACAGTTTATTGTGATCCACACAGTCAAAGGCTTTGGCATAGTCAATAAAGCAGAAGTAGATGTTTTTCTGGAACTCTCTTGCTTTTTCCATGATCCACCGGATGTTGGCAATTTGATCTCTGATTCCTCTGCCTTTTCTAAAACCAGCTTGAACATCAGAGAGTTCACGGTTCACATATTGCTGAAGCCTGGCTTGGAGAATTTTTAGCATTATTTTACTAGCGTGTGCGATGAGTGCAATTGTGCACTAGTTTGAGCATTCTTTGGCATTGCCTTTCTTTGGGATTGGAATGAAAACTGACCTTTTCCAGTCCTGTGGCCACTGCTGAGTTTTCCAAATTTGCTGGCATATTGAGTGCAGCACTTTCACAGCATCATCTTTCAGGATTTGAAACAGCTCAACTGGAATTCCATCACCTCCACTAGCTTTGTTCGTAGCGATGCTTTCTAAGGCCCACTTGACTTCACATTCCAAGATGTCTGGCTCTAGATTAGTGATCACATCATCATGATTATCTGGGTCGTGGAAGATCTTTTTGTACAGTTCTTCCATGTATTCTTGCCACCTCTTCTTAATATCTTATGCTTCTGTTAGATCCAGACCTAAGATGTCTTAATTTTATTGTACCTGACTACTGTCAGATTTTGTGTTGTGTGTAAGATCAATGTCATATTTATTAAGATTTTTTATGTATTACCATATGCCCAGTTTTTCTATCACATTGAGTGTTATGTTTATTGATTGAAAATATTTCAGATGCTGTAGTTAGTAACTATAAGGTCATAAACTGGTCTGTTATATCAAATTTGTTGATTATGTCCAGATCTCTCTGCTCGTTAAAGTCTTGTTTGTCACTTCAGAGTTATGTTAAAACCTCCCATTATAATTGGTATTTGTCAGTTTCTACCTTGTAATTTTGTTAATCTTCTAATTGTGATTTTAATTTGCATTTTCCACATGAGTCTGAACTCTGGGAGTTGATGATGGACAGGGAGGCCTGGCGTGCTGCAATTCATGGGGTCGCAAATAGTCGGACACGACTGAGTGACTGAACTGAACTGAACTGAATCCACTTTTACATATATTATTGTATGGTACGTGGTAGGAGCCCACTTTCGTTTTTTTTAGTGTGTTGGTATCCAGTTGTCGCAGCACCATTGTTGAAAAGATTGTTCTTTCTTCATTGAATTGTATTGTGCTTGTGTGAAACATGAATTGACTATAAATGTGAGGGAATTTTCCTAGAGTCTAAATTCTGTTTCATTGACCTATATATCTTATTTCTGTGCATCGTCTTGACTAATTTGTAGTAAATTTTGAAATTGGGAATTGTCTGCCTCTATTCCCTTGTAGGAGTTCTGTGGTTTCAAGTCTTACATTTAGATCTTTAATCCATTTTTAGTTTATTTTTGTATATGATGTTAGAAGATATTGTTTACATTCTTTATTTGTAGCCATCCAGTTTTTCCAGTGACGCTTTATTGACGGGACTGTCCTTTCTCAGTTGTATAGTTTTGTTTCCCTTGTCATAGACTTGTTGATCCATTGAATGAGTTTACTTTTGGACTCTCTGTTCTGTACCATTGATTTATGTGTCTGTTTATGTGCTGGTTACATGCTGTTTTGATTATTGTAGCACATTCTGAAATCTAGGTATGTGATAAGATTTAGGATTATTCAGGTTCTTTGAAAAATGTCATGGTATTTGGTTCATTTAAATAATTTCTGTTTATTTAAATATAGTCTCTGATGATTCATAATTTTTCCCCCTAACTTTTTAAATTTATTTTTGACTGTGCTAAGTTTTAGTTGCTGCATGTGGGCTTTCTCAGTTGTGGCGAGTGTGAGCCACTCTCCAGTTGTGATGCATGGGCTTCTCCTTGTAGTGGTTCCTTGCTGTGGAGCATGGGCTCCAGTGTACACGGCCTTCAGTAGGGCCCTAAAGCCAAGGTACATGGGCTTAGTTGGCCAGCAGCATGTGGAATCTTCCCAGACCAGGGATTGAACCCATGTCCTTTGCATTGGCAGGTGGATTCTTAACCACTGGACCCTAATAAAATCCAATTCATCATTCTTATACTTCTTTTTTTGTTCTTTAGACATGGCTCCTTTTATTTCTTTGAACATACTTAATATAGGGTTTTAATCTTGTGAACGTTGAAAATCAGGTTCTCTCCCTTGTTCAGGACTTTTTTGTTATTGCTGTTTATTTCATGACTTCTCAACTAATTTTGTAAAGTTTGTGTTCTTTGTCATGCATGGTCACTGCTTTCTCTGCTTGGTTGGTTTATTGGTCAGCTAATGATTAACCACAGATTTCCTTAAATGCTTGGAATTCTTAAGTCTTCCAATCTTTACTGAGGTTTTTTTGTGCATGTTGGGACATATCTTGAGGAGTCAGCCACGTAATTTAGAGCTGTGACCCCTAATTTGTGTAAGCCTCAAAGTTAGTTAGAAGTGAGTGCTAGGGCCTTCTGGATTCTTTTTCATCCCTTTGTACAGCCCCCAGAAATGCATACAACCGTGCAGCTTCTAGATTCCTTTGGATGTGTTGAGTCTTTCATATCCTTTATGAACATCTCATTCCACAGTTTTTCCTTTAAGTCTTTTGTGAAAGTTTTTCTTTATTGTTTGACCCAACTATTATTTACCCTTAAGATAGCCTCAGTGTTAAACACCTTATTCCTTGTTATTTTTGAGAATCACCCTTAGCTAAAAGGCAGTTCACAGTAGGCAAGGTCTCAGTCAGGTCAAAGAAACACAGAATTGTTAGTGTGATCTTCTTAGAAACTGCAGAAGAGTTCAAAGAATGACAGTTACGTAGAACTGAGGCTTTGAAGGTGCTCCAACCCCTTTTTGTCCCCTCTAGAGGCTACCAGATTGCTGTAACCACAGTGATTATGGGACATTTGTTGCCATGTCTCCTAAAGAACTGGAAAGTAGATGGGATTAGAATAAGTAATAGTAAAACACAACTGAGATTCAGCCAAAGAATGCTCCCCAGATCAGTGCAAACCATTTTTATATTTCTGTATTACTGAAATAGTTGATTATTGATAATTTTTTTGCCAGTGTTGTTCTTATAGAGGAGGGGATTTTCAAAGGTCCTTAACTTCCTGGTTTTGCTTAAATTACTTGGTTATAGAATTTGAAAATACAGATTGACAGCTACTTTTCTTAGAAATATAGATGTTAATCCATAGTATCCTGACCTCTGTTGTAATTTTCTAAAGTCTTCTGTCAGTCTAAACAGTCTTTTTTTTTTTAATTCCCATTGCAGGAAAAAAAGTTTTCTTTGCCCTTGTTTGTATAGTTTTACTATAATTTGTCTGTTTCGATTTCTTTTGATTTATTTTTACTTGCCTGTTTTCTTTGTATCTTTTTTTTAATGGAAAATCACATCTTTTGTTTCTGCAGAATGCATCCACATTTTTTAGGATTGCAGTTTTCTTCATTTTCTCTTGAAAGTTTAGTAGATGTATTTTGATTTTTTCCTGTTTTTTCCTACATTTCTTCTTAATATCTTTGCTATTTCTCTCCTTTTTATCTTTTTTGTTGTTTCTTTTATTCTGTCTTCCACTTCATTAATTATCTGTTCAGTATTGTCTAATCTCTTGTGTATCAGTATAGTGTGTTTGTTTTGGTAATTGTGTTTTTAGCTGTTGTATTTGATTTGATTTTTGTATACCTCTTTTCCCGTTAATACTGTACTTTTCTCTTTTATACTTCCTATACCTTTTCATGTCTTTATCATCTTAGCATCTCTTTCATACTGTTCTCTCTTAGGCTATCACCTTTTCATTTACAGGCTTAATCTCATTCATTTCCTTGTGTAGTTACTAATATTTAGTTTTGAACTCATTATTGGTGAATATTTTGTTTTCTATGATTGTCCTTTGCCCCCTGGGGCGCGAAAGTTCCTCCCCAAATGAGTTTCGGTTTAGTTTGTGCTTTTCTCAAAGTCTTTATGCATGAGCAACCAGTTTTTACTTTAACTCTTTGCCTTCAGGCTGTCATATTTCAGATTATATTTGAGTCTCATAAGCATATGGAAAGGCTTGAGTTTTTTGCAGTTTCATGAATCTCTCCTTTTTATTGCCCATCCCAGGCCCAGGTTAGATCTAAGGTAAACTCTCATGGTATATCCTGTTATAAATAAGCAGACAGACATTTTCTAGTTCTCTTCATACATTTGATAGCCTTTTTATAGCCCCAGCTTTGTGTATGATTTCAAGTCCAGATCCTGCCTCTCGTGGGCTCAATGCCATGTCTCTTTTCTCATGCACATTAAAATGTCAGCCAAGTCAGTAACTTCCTGAACCACTACTATGAATAATCTATGTATCTGGAATATAGAAGTCTCCTTTTCTTTCTTATTAATTGTAACTTTTAAAAGCTTTTTTACTTTATTATTTTTATGTGTTTTAGTATCTACCACAACTTTGTCCACAAGGTTGCTAGGAACAGTGACACTTGTGCTTGACTTTATCGATGCAAGATTAGGAGTATTTCTTTATTTCTTTTTAACTTTAATTTATTAAAAACTTAAAATATTTATTTATTGAACAAGGTATTAGTTTCTTTACATGTGCAATGTCATGTAATTTACAAGAAAATGAGAAAATTACTTTTCAGCAGAAGAGAAAATTAAAGTTTAAGGGATTTTAAATAGTTTGCCAAAAATTATAGAAATAGTAAGTGGTAGAGCTAGATCCAAATTGCGGTCTGTCAGACTCTAAATTTGATTTCAATTGTTTTTTTATTTGGCAGTTAGAAAAAATTATGGTAAGACTTACCTAGTAACTCTTTATAAAAGTATTCTAGTGGTCCAAGTATGTAATTGTCCATTGGTTGGTTGGTTTGTTTTTAAGAGTTTTCTGTTCTTTGCATTTTTCCATTGTATTCTTTGAATTTTTCCATTGTAAGCTTTTCCAGTACTGTTGAGGTAGAGTGAACAATTTCTCATAGGTTTTGTTCCATAAATAGGACTTGTATGTGTGATTGGAATCAGAAGTAAGATCATAGTACATCTAAAAAGGAGCCTTATGGCAGAAAGTGAAGAAGAACTAAAAAGCCTCTTGATGAAAGTGAAAGAGGAAAGCAAAAAAGTTGGCTTAAAGCTCAACATTCAGAAAACGAAGATCATGGCATCCGGTCCCATCACTTCATGGGAAATAGATGGGGAAACAATGGAAACCGTGTCAGACTTTATTTCTTTGGGCTCCAGAATCACTGCAGATGGTGACTGTAGTGATTAGAAGACGCTTAGTCCTTGGAAGAAAAGTTATGACCAACCTAGATAGTATATTCAAAAGCGGAGACATTACTTTGCCGACTAAGGTCCGTCTAGTCAAGGCTATCATTTTTCCTCTGGTCATGTATGGATGTGAGAGTTGGACTGTGAAGAAGGCAGAGCACCAAAGAATTGATGCTTTTGAACTGTGGTGTTGGAGAAGACTCTTGAGAGTCCCTTGGACTGCAAGGAGATCCAACCAGTCCATTCTGAAGGAGATCAACCCTGGGATTTCTTTGGAAGGAATGATGCTAAAGCTGAAACTCCAGTACTTTGGCCACCTCATGAGAAGAGTTGACTCATTGGAAAAGACTGATGCTGAGAAGGATTGGGAGCAGGAGGAGAAGGGGACGACAGGAGATGAGATGGCTGGATGGCATCACAGACTCGACGGACGTGGGTCTGAGTGAACTCCGGGAGTTGGTGATGGACAGGGAGGCCTGGCGTGCTGCGATTCATGGGGTCCAAAGAGTCGGACATGACTGAGCCACTTAACTGAACTGAAAAAGGACCTTTGAGTACTGTCATTTTAAAAGATTTTTGCTTTTCAATTAGCAGAAATTGCTAATACATATGTGTCAAAATAGAACAGGTAGTTTTGAATAGGTAGCAAACTTTTAGTCAGTCTCTTGGTCATAAGAAATATTATGTAGATAAGAGAGTAATGGGTGAATGTAAGAAATTATTCCTGAGGAACACAAACTCAGAGGGATCTGACCTACTTTTTTTCTTTTTCCTTTTTTTTTATGGCCGCATTTAAGCTGTAGGTACAAAATGATTTAATTACCTACAGTACGTAAAATATTTACTATCTGGTTCAGTTCAGTAAAAGTTTATTAATTGTTCTTATAAAGTAAGCCTCAATGACACTGATTTTACTTGATTTGTCCATAAAAATGGGGAAAACTTTTTAACCTTTGGCTGGTAACTTGTCACTTCTTTCTTTGGTCAGCACATAAAGCTCCACAGTGGGTTACTGTACTAAAGTAGAGCAGATTCTAGCCATATGATGAGTCTTTTTAATTACAGAAGACGGACCTAAAGACTATCCTTAGTTTAATCAGACTAATTGAAAGCCCACCTAAGTTCTTTTCTCCTAGTTTTTGCTTTGGCCATTCTATTTAGCTGTAAAAGACAGTTAGCCTCAAATGAAGTTCATTGTGACCTCAGGCAAAGGGAGGCAGCCACAAGTGGGAGTGCTGGAAATAAACCTGGTATCTGTCTCAGGGGAAACAGCATGTGTCTCACAAGAAAAAGGAACTTGTCTGTTCAGTGAGATCTTTGCTGACTTTTTGTACTCTGACCCCATGTTTTTAAAAATATGCAGGATTTAAATTCTTTTGAGTTCATTTTCAAACCAATAGCTGTTTTTTTCACCAAACCTTTTTTTTTAACTGTTTCTATAAATATACATGCCCCAGTGTTGGTGTTGTGTTTCGTTTTCTTTTGGCCAGCTATTCAGTTTAAACTGGTTCATGTAGCGCACACTATTTTTAAAAAATAATTTTATTTATTATTAATTTTGGCTCTGCTGAGTCTTCATGCTGTGCTAGCTTTTCTTTTTTTTTCTTCTTCCGGCTTTTCTTTAGTTGCGATAAAAGGTGGCTACTCTCTCGTTGTGGCAGAATGGGCTTCTCATTCCAGTGCATGGTCGCTAGGGTGCACAGAATTCAGTAGTTACAGCACATGGGTTCAGTAGTTTTGGCTCCCAGGCTCTAGAGCAAGGGGTCAATAGTTGTGGCCCATGGGCATAGTTCCTCCATGGTATGTGGGATCATTCTTGATGAGTGATAGAACCCAAGTATCCTGCATTGGCAGGCAGATTCTTTACTACTGAGCCTCTAGTGAAGTTACATTTAAGTTCATTGTCAAATCTTCAGATACCTTTACACATTACTATTTTGATCAGAATATTTTAGCTCCTGCAAAAGTGCTACATTGGCATGAATTAAAGTACATATTTTTCATTTTCCTCTGTGTCTCAAAATACTCTTGATAGCTTCTCTGCCAAATTAGAACTTTTGTAAGCCATCAGTATTCTAACGCTGACCTCCGGTCATCAAATAGGTACTGAATTTTGGAGAGTTGTCTTCATTGTGACTTTATATCTGAGTTGCACTAATGGGGGTTTACTTCCCTTTAAGAGAGCTACACAGCAGTTCTAATGACACTGGTATCGGTAGTTAGAAGGATGAAGAAAAAAGATGGATAATGCAAGCCTTAGGTAAAAGAATTATACTTGCCTCCTTTTGAGGCAATGAGCTAAAGTACCACCAAGACTTGGGTCAGTGTGTCAGAGTCAAGGCCAGAGAAAACTTTCTACATACCCATTCAGAGTAGGGTGATGGGGCTGCCATCCCTGCTGCTTTAGAATTTATCTCATTTTACAATTCTTGCTTTATGGAAAGATAACAAATTGTGCCTTGAGCCAGAGAGTCTGAGAAAGGAAGATAAACTTTACTAAGTGTTGTCAGGGCCTTAATGAGAAGGGCCCCCCTGTAAGGTGGTCAGGGCTCCAAGATTTTGTCCCCAGCTTGACTTCTGTCAAACTGTCTTTATGACAAGGATGTTTTTTCCTACCCATTGTGAGCATTTTATCCTCAAGACACTAAATGCTTTCATCAGTGTCTGCTTTTGAAGGGGAAGTTGTTGGACTTTTGCCCAGTTTGGCTACAAGTAGGTAGGAAGAGACGTTGGAAAGTGAGCCAAACTGCACTTTACTGGACCGTGTTTACCTCACATATGCTGTGTCACGATAAGGATGGATCACTGTCATGCTCCATAGCTGCCTATTCTAGTGAAGGGTAAACTTTAAAAAAGAGAAATCGATCAATAATGCAGATGTGAAGGCAGGCTATTTGTATATCATCAGGCTGTCAGCATGTAGTTTCACAATTGTGCTCCCAACCATATTTTGTTAGAACTAGGAAATAGCTTAAAGAGCCACAAAATTGAATTGCTGGTTAGAAGGAAATTAAAAACTTTTAAATGAAATTCTCTTTTATCTGATTATTGCTCACACTAACACACTCATTCATTCCCCCAACACACACACATGTTTTTTTCTCTTTGGTAAAGTTCTTACATGACAGATAAAGCTCCACCTGGTCTTTCCAACACTGACCATTTCCTTTCCTCATCTGGCCTTTATTCTCTACCTTGTAGTTGCCTCTGTCCCTCGTGTCCTTCCTCCTCACAGAGCTCTTTCTTAGTCTTTGATATGTTCTAGTGGCACTTCTCATTCATCCAACAGTCACATGCACATTACACATTTCTGATTTATCTGATCAGTGAGAAAAGGGACTTTTTTTTTTTGCTCACTTTTTGTATCACCAGCAGTAATAAAATGATTGACATATAGCTGCACTTGTATGTATTGAATCAGTGAATTCTATACTTTGCATTTTCTATAGACACCAGCCTTATGTTTGAGATTTACAAGGTATCTTATTCCATTTTTGTATTTGTCCTATTGATAATACAGTTTTTAGAAAACCAAAGAAAATGTTGACAACCAAAATGTGAGGATAATACTACTATATAATGAATTCACATAAATCTTTATGAAAAATGTTTAAAACTGTAATAAATAGAACAAATATCTAGTTAACTAATTCACAAAAGAAACTCTACTTGAAATGTCTAAAAGAGACCTGAGAAAATGTTTATTTTTATTAGGGATCATATAAATGCAAATTTAAGCAAAATGTTACATAATCAATTTAGCTAAAATTGTTTTGTACAGGAAGCAGCCTGAGAGACCTTTTATATAGTCAGTCACTCTGTAGACTGTATCAGGTTAAAAGATAGCTTTAGAGCCACCCAGACCTAGTTTTAAGTCTTGGATCTTCTACTTAAATGGATGACTTTTTGCAAATTAAGTTTACCGTTTGCTTGTAAAATTGATAAGTATGGAACTCATCTTACTTATAGGAATTTTGTTGTTAACTTTGTTTAATTCTTTCAGAAATACTAAGTGACTGCTTTGTACACACTCTCAGATGCTGAATATACACAGTGAATAAATTATCCCTGTTTTATAAAATTTACATCATAATGGTAGATATAGATAATAAACAAACACATAAACAAATGTACAGGATTTTGGAGTGTTGAGGGCTATCGAGGAGAATAAATTAGGGAAGAGACAGTAGGTAGTTTATTGTCATGTAAGATGATTTGGGAGTTATTTACTGAGACGGTGCCATTTCAGGAAAGATTTCAAAGTGGTAAGGGAATAAGCCATGTAGATGTCTTGGGGAAGAATGTTCCAGGCAGAGAAAATAACAGATAAAGGAATGAAAGAGTGTTGTACCTGATATGTATGAGGAGTAGCAAGGGAGGCAGTGCAGTAACAACAAGTGAGCAAGGGAAAGATACTAAGAGAGGGGAAGCAGGACTAGATTGAAGGTCTTGGGAGTTCCAACAAGCACGCTGGCTTACACTCAGGTGGGAAGAAGTTGCTGAAAATTGGAGTCAGGGGAATGACATGAATGGCTGTTTGTTTTTTAAAATCTTTTGGCCAGAAAGTGCAGCATGTGGGATCTTGGTTCCCCGACCAGGGATCAAACCAACACTCTCTGCATTGGTAGCATGGAGTCTTAACCACTGGACTGCCGGATGTATGGATGTATTTTAAATGGAGGCACAGTGGTAAAGGATTTCTCCTGCCAATGCAGGGAGTTGCAAGAGACATGAGTTCAATCCCTGGGTCAAGAAGATCCCCTGTGGAAGGAAACAGCAACCCATTCCAGTATTCTTGCCTTAATAGAGGAGACTGTGGGCTACAGTCCATGGGGTTGCAAAGTGCTGGACATGACTGAGCATACAGCACATATTGCTGTTGCATTTAGAACAGACTATATTGTGGAAGCAGGGAGACTAGTTAGGAAATGTGAGTAATTGAATAGGGGTGGTGGTGACCTGAACTAGGGTGGTAGGTTAAGGAAGGGTGGAGACAAAGAACTTCTTAGACTGTATGCATTTTCAAGATAGGTAAATATTGTTAATGGGAGGAAGAATCATAAATTACATTAAGTTTGTGGCTTGAACAGTGGAAGGATGGGTTGCTGTTAACCAAGGTAATGTGTAAAGTGCTTAGCCTGCAGTGTGGCACCTAGATGCTCTGTAAAGGGTGATTCTCTTCTCCAAAATTTAGGGTAAAAATGAAAGACTTTTCATTTCTCTAATATGCTTCTGTCTACCTGCATAAATGAGTAGAATATTGCACCAGGATAATCAGGTAATAAATGATACATTTAGCTGGCACTTTGGAATTGTATAAAGTACTCTATTTGTTGGCCAAGATATTTATACTCTAACTGAAAGTGGAACTAATATTTTTTTATATGACTGATACAATAGTGACAAGGGTATCAATAGTAATAAAACTTTTTTTAAATTCAAAGAAAAAAATAACTCTGTCAATCTCTCAATTTATGGATGCATAGACTTGTGACTCTCTATATCTCTTTTCTTCTTTTCAGGATGCTACCTTACGGCTGCTTAGCAACAGGAGACCGTTCTGGCCTCATTGAAGTTGTGAGCACCTCTGAAACAATTGCTGACATTCAGCTGAACAGTAGCAATGTTGCTGCAGCAGCAGCCTTCAACAAAGATGCCCTTCTGAACTGGCTTAAAGAATACAATTCTGGGTTCGTGTACTTTTGTTTGTCATTCTTCTGAACAAACTGTCAAACAAATAACTATTCTCTCAGTCTCATCAGTGTCCTAGAGGAAATATTGATATTATCTATTGCTTTATTTCTGGTTAGATCAAAATGACAAATAGGCCCTCCTAGAGTCTAACAGAAGATTAGCATTGAATTCTCCTTCATCTAGATCAAATTTCAGAGCCAAACAGTTGTTTGACAAACCTAAGAGTTTAAGTATTTAACAAGTAACATGTAACTTTTAAGTGCATGAACTTCTGAAATTATGGGAATGTATGAACCTAAGTAAATTTTCAGTAGATTTTTACAGTAGAAGTAAATGAGTTTGTCAAGTGGTCTCTCCAGTCTAAACAATACAGTGCTAGGAATTGTGTTGTGCTGTGTGTGCTTATTCATTCAGTGGTGTCCAATTCTTTGCAACCCCAGAGAACCGCCAGGCTCCTCTGTTCATGAGATTCTCCGGGATCGAACCCAGGACGCTTGCATTGCAGGCAGATGCTTTTACCACCCGAGTTACCAGGGAAGCCCAGGAATTCTGTTATTGTGTGGACAAGCCCTAATACATAGGAAATTAAAGAATTTTCAGTGAGAAGAAAATACTAAAACTATTACTGGATTAAGACTTTGAAGTCAGACTTAAATGTTTATCATTGGCAAAATCCAAAACCTTGTATATGAGAATCAGTTTTCAGATTCTGATTTAGGGCCTCGTCCCTAAAGGGTCTATATTAGTTGCTTCTGATTTAAATCAGTGACTTAAATGATTGGAACCTCAATACTTAACCCTTAAATATGGATTTTAGTCTTTGATCAAAACTACAAAAGTGTTCCAAAGCCCAGTATCACCCAGCAAAGTGGTGGTCTTCTCTCATTACTATTCATATGAAACTACCCCCATCCCCACTGAAACATGAGCCCCAGGACACAGCAGTTTGAACAGCTGATTTCTGGTTATCTGGTATCTGAGCCAGTCTGCTGACTCCTCTCTGCCCTGCTCCTCTGAAAGAATACAGAAATGTGGATTGGCTCCATCCCATACCTTTGGAGACTAAAATCTTTTCTTCTGTTTTTTTTTTTTTTTCTCATTCAGGGATGACCTGGACCGAGCCATTGAGGAGTTTACCCTATCCTGTGCCGGCTACTGTGTAGCTTCTTATGTCCTTGGGATTGGTGACAGACATAGTGATAACATCATGGTCAAAAACTGGCCAGGTAAGCAGCTTGCCATAGTTGCCGAGGACCTCAGTGACGCTGTTATATGCAGCACAGTCTCTTAATGACACTCAGACTCTTTATGATTCTCTGAGTCATGTCTTTGGCTTTTCTTTTATTTCCCACCCCTTGTTTTATATACCATCTGCTTTATATATTCGTTTGCTTGCTTAAAGTTAGGTGATAAACATTTATTTAAATGCTTAAAAATTATTGAGGTTATTTATAATTGACCTATTCCTTCAATATAAGCAATTGTATTTGGGGGACACATGTACCTGCAAATAGAAAAAGCAGGTATTATATAGGGTGTAAAGAAAGAAAAGATTAAGAAAAGAAAAAGTTAAGACAAATCCCTCTTGATTATTTCTTTTAGAATATCAAATATAATCATCTGTGGGAGTAAGGAGAAATAGAGTGTGAGTGATATCATTTTGGGGTAGCTTAGGAACTACACCAGGTTATTTATTATAAAGAAACTCTTAGTTTTGAAATAAAAGATTTCTAAATCTTCAGAGTGACTTTTATTTGTAACTCTTTTATTTTAAGCAAAGACAGATAAAATAATTTGAGATATTTTTCAGTTTAGCAGTAATTCCCTGACACTAGAGGAATTCCAGAAGAAAATCTCTGGGTCACTATGTGAACTCTGACTCTGAGAGGGACCCAGAGTTTTATATCTCCTTAGAGTTCTTAATAGTTCTGGTTTTGGCTTTCAGAGATGAACCTTATGTCCACACTTGAAAGAATCCCCTCAGACTACTGGTTAATCAGATTGAAACACAAGTTTTTCTCCATTTTTTCTTCACTCCCTTCTAAGACGATAATGAAGAATAAGAATATGTAGGGTCACAAATCAAACCTCAGTAAATTTCAGAAAATTGAAATCGTATCAAGCATCTTCTCCAACCACAACGCTATGAGACTAGATATCAATTATAAGAATAAGACTGGACGAAACACAAAGACATGGAGATTAAACAGCAGATTTCTAAATTAACAACAGGTTACTGAAGAAATCAAAAGGGAAATAAGAAAATTTCTAGAAACAAATGACAAGGAAACCACGACAACTCAAAGCAGCAAAAGCAGTTTTAAGAGGGAAGTTTATAACAATACAATCCTACCTCAAGAAACAAGGAAAACATTGAAGAGAGAAACCTAACTTTACACCTAAACAACTGGGTAGAGAAGAAGAAAAAAACCCCAAAATTAGTAGAAGGAAAGGAGTCGTAAAGATCCGAGCAGAAATAAATGAAATAGAAATGAAAGAAATAATAGGAAAGATTAATAAAACTAAAAGCTGGTTCTTTGAGAAGATAAATAATATTGACAAACCCTTAGCCAGACTCATCAATAAAAAAGAGAGAAAAATCAACAAAATTAGAAATGAAAAGGAGAGGTTACCACAGACAATGCAGAAATACAAAGGATTATAAGAGACTATTATGAACAAGTATATGGCAATAGAATACAGAACCTGGAGGAAATGGACAGGTTCTTGAAAGTTCAATTTTGAAGTTTCAATTTTTACTAAACCAGGAAGAAATAGAAATTATGAACAACCCAGTTACAAGCACTGAAATTGAAGCTGTCATCAAAAATCTCCCAAAACGCAAAAGCCCAGGACACGATGGCTTCATAGCAGAATTTGATCGAACATTTAGAGAAGAGCTAATGCCTGTGCTTCTAAAACTCTTTCAAAAAATTGCAGAGGAAGGAGCACTTCCAAACTCATTCTAGGAGGACACCATCACTCTGATACCAAAAGCAGACAAAGACCAAAAAAAAAAGAAAGAAAACTATGGGCCAATATCACTGTTGAACACAGATGCAAAAATCCTCAACAAAATTTTAGAAAACAGAATTCAGCAACACATCAAAATGCTCATACACCATGATCAAGATGGGTTTACTCCAGGAATGTAACGGTTCTTCAGCGTATGCAAATAAATCAATATGATACACCATGTTAACAAATTGAAAGATAAAAACCATATGATCATCTCAGTAGATGCAGAAAAAGCCTTTGACAAAATTCAACATCCATTTGTGATTAAAACTCTTTAAGAAATGGGCATAGAAGGCCATAGTAAAGGCCACATATGATAAGCGTACAGCAAACGTTATTCTTAGTGTTGAAAACTGAAGGCATTCCCCTATGATCAGGAATAAGACAGGAGTGTCCACTTTCACCACTGTTATTCAACATAGTTCTGGAAGTCCTAGCTACAGCAATCAGAGAAGAGAAAGCAATAGAAGGAATCTAGATTGAAAAAGAAGATGTAAAGCTCTCACTTTTACAGATGACATGATACTGTACATAGAACCCTAAAGATAGTATAAGAAAATTCCTAGAGCTAATCAGTGAATTTAGCAAAATTGCAGGATATGAAGTCAAAACAAAGCAATCACTTGCATTTCTATATATTAACAATGAAAAATCTGAAAGAAAAATTAAGGATTCAATCCCATTCACCATTACAGCAAAAAGAAATATGTAGAAATAAACTTAGCTAAGGAGACGAAAGAACTGTATACAGAAATGACAATTAATTTCCAAAATATATGAGCAGTTGAAACAACTCATTACCAGAAAAACAACCCCACCGAAAAGTGGGAAAAGACCTAAACAGACATTTCTCCAAATAAGGCATACAGATGGCTAACAAACACATGAAAAGATGTTCAGCATCGCTCATTATTAGAGAAATGCAAATCAAAACTACGATGAGATATCTCCTAACACCAGGCAGAATGGCCCTCATCCAGAAATCTACAAACAATAAATGCTGGAGAGGCTGTGGAGAAAAGGGAACACTCTTGCACTGTTGGTGGGAATGTAAATTGATACAACTCCTATGGAAGTTGGTATGGAGATTCCTTACAAGTACTAGGAATAAAACCACCATATGACCTAGCAATCCCACTCCTAGGCATATACACTGAGGAAACCAAAATTGAAAGAGACACATGTATGCCATTGTTCACTGCAACACTATTTACAATAGCTAGGACATGGAAACAACCTAGATGTCCATCTCAGATGAGTGGATAAAGTTGTGCTTTATATACACAATGGTACGTTACTCAGCCATAAAAGGAATGCATTTGAGTCAGTTCTAATGAGGTAGATGAACCTAGAACCTATTATTGAGGGTGAAGTGAGTCAGAAAGAGAAAGATAAATACATATATACAGAATTTAGAAAAATGGTACTGAAGAATTTATTTACAGGGCAGCAGTGCAGAAACAGACACAGAGAATAGACTTCTGGATATGGGGAGGGGAAGAGAGGGTGAGATGTATGGAAAGAGTAACATGGAAACTTTTACATTACCATATGTAAAATAGATTGCCAATCGGAATTTGCTGTTTGGCTCAGGAAAGGGCTCTGTATAAACCTAGAGGGGTGAGATGGGGAGGGAGTTTCAATATGGAGAGGATATATGTATACCTATGGCTGACTCATGTTGAAGATTGACAGAAAACAGCACAATTTTATAAAACAGTTATCCTTAAATAAAAAATAAATTAACTCAAAAATATGTAAATCCAAGATGTCAAAGATATACGGGAAAAGGCCACAGTGGGTGAAAGATGTCAGCAGATTTGAGGATGAGCAAAAGCAAAATGGAGAAATAGCAGTGACTTAGCATAGCTGAGGAAATGGCTACTTGTAGGTGGGTGTGTCAAAGGAATTAGAGGCAGTGGGTGCTGCTAAAGAGGGGGAGAGGAGAAGAAGCTAAAAACAGGATTGACTGGTGGTGTATATATGGAGCAATTAGGTACTCATGTCTCCCTCCTGACTAAGAAGGGCTAGACAGTTCTCTAAGGAAACCAGTTCTTCTGACTCAAGGACACACCAGGTTCTACAGAAGCTTAAGAGTAAGTTGCCATATTAAAAATGGGGATGAAGTGATTATGTTGTCATGATAAACAGTATGACTCCCAGCCACTTCTGCTTGCTTTGCTCCAGGAACATAGCAACCAGGTGTATATATATTCCTACTGTCCCGAGGTGGTTCATCTCAAGAGAATCTGGTCTGTTCCAGTGAAGCTCACAGATCCTGACTATTGAGGTCTCTCCCCAGTCATTCTGTAAGGAAGCCCACTGATCAAGAATCCTACCACATCCTTAGATTTTTCATTCATCTTGTTAGTGACTCATTCTTAAATGGTCAGCCAAAGATTATTAGACATCTGTAGAAAGCCTCCACCATGAAACAGATGGAGATAGAGACCAAAAGGAAGCAAAATGGGGGAAAAAAAACTCTGGGAAAACAGAGTAACTACAGTAAACAGAGGATGATTTAAAAGTGAAAAAACAAAAGACACTGTATCTATGAAGTAATATTCTATTTTTAAAGTCAGACAGTGGACTTTTTAGAAGTTAAGAACAAATAAAATTAGAATAATATAGATTAAAGATCAACTAAGATTTCTTGAACTCTTTTACTTGTAGAAAGCATAGTTCTTTAAATTCTTTACATGTTAATTCCTTCAATCATCATTATGACAGCTTTATAGATTAGTATTATCCTCATTTACAGGTGAGAACAATGATAAAACAGAGAATGACTACCAGGATTTAAATCCTGGCAGTTCGGCCCTGATTCTATTTTTGAGGCACCATGGTATATATTGTCCTTTAACGTCCCCAAAAGGAACAAAATGCCTAATATGTAGAATAAAGATTGAGAAATGACAGAGTCATTCCAGGGAGGTTTACCGTCTATCCTAAAGTTACTGAAGGAAGTAGCTCATAAGAGGAAGGGAAGGAACTTACCCAGAAAATAAAACAAAGTTGGTTCCCAAAGCTGATGTTCATGAATATTCAGCCAAAAGGCCACAAAAGTTCCTTTATAGTGGATGGAAAGACCCTTACTAAGGCCATCCACCATGATACTGCAGTGCATCAGGCATAAAGTGAAGATCTTAAAACCTTCCCAGAGACACAGCAGGCCACATACTAGGATTCATGAGTCAGAAAGATTTGACTTCTCAATAGCAACATTGGAAACTAAAGGACAGTGGAAATTAGCCTTCATAATTTTGAGTGAAAATGATTTCTAACCTAGAATTCTATACCAGACTTTCAGTATAAAAGTAGAAAAATGGTTCCAAAGCTGTATCACCTCTGCGCCTTTTTTTCAAGAGGATGTCAGAACAAAGGTCTAAACCAGTAATTCTCAACTGGGGGTGCTTTTGCCTCCGGGAAACATTGGTCAGTGCCTGAAGACATTTCTGGTCGTGACTGGAAATGGGGGTGTTCTTCAGGCATCTCTGGGTAGAGGCTAGAGATGCTGCCAGATATCTTATAGTGTGTATGATAGAACCTCACAACCAAAAATTACAGGGCCCAGATGTCAGTGGTGCCAATATTGAGAAAGCCTGGTGTATACCAAAAGAGACAGTGATGTGGGACTTGGGAATCAGGGACTCCAAACAGGAGAAGAGTGAAGGGTGAGCACAGGGTGACGGTTCTGTGGCAGGCCGGGGGATCAGCGAAGCACAGACAGGAACTGACAGACTACCTGGCCATAGGGATGACTGTTTTGAAATGATGTTTAGAATTTTAAGATTTTGTGAAAAATTAATGGCCGGCTCATAGAACATTAAGAAAACAACAACAACAAAAGTTTTGTCAAGGGAAAAGATGAGCAGAAAAGGAAATGTATAGCTTCCCTGGTGGCTCAGTGGTAAAGAATCTGCCTGCCAGTGGAGGAGACACGGGCTTGACCTGATCCGGGGAAGATGACACATGCTGTGGAGCAGCGAAGCCCATGAGCCACAACTGTTGAGCCCGTACTCAGAGCTCAGAAGCTGCAACTGCTGAGCCCACATGCTGTAACCACTGAAGCCGGCATGCCCCAGAGCCCGTTCTCTGCAATAGGAGAATCCACTGCAGTGAGAAAGAGGCCCACCACTGCAACTGGAGAAAAGCCTGTGCATCAGAGACCCAGCACAGCCAAAAACAAATGAATAAAATTGTAAAAAAAAAAAAAAAAAAAGAAATGTAATGATAGTATATACCATTATACCATTACCACATGACTGAACTTTGAAATATATTTACACGGTTTGAACAATATAAACACTAGATAGATAATGGAGCACAGAGGAGCCTGGTGTGCAACAGTCCATGGGGTCGAAAAGAGTCAGACACGACTTAGCAATGAAACAACAACATTGATTTAACCATAAATTATGACATAGTTGTGCTGCATTGCGAGGCATTACATCATCACAAGACAACTAAATCTTTACCTTTCACAGGAATCCAAAATTAGGACATAAAAAATGAGTAGAAACATATTAATACTATTTAGGAAAATGGAGGCACATATCAGGGAAAACATGTGAAAGTGTGGGAGGAAGTTACCTCTAAGTAGCACTTAAGGTAGGGAGGGAACTGGTAGGGCAGGGATGTATACTCTTTTGGTTTGGCTCTGTATGTAAAACTATTTGATTTTTTCAAATCAGACATGTTTATGATTTGCATTTATTTTTCTTCTTAAATATTCATCTTTCCCACTGAGTATATGCAGTTTAATATCAGGGTGATTGTTACATATAAAAGACCTATGAATATCAGAAGCACTTTTCCCAAATGATCCAAGAGTCTATGAAAAGTGAGAAGGGGTCTTGTGACTTTAGATGTAGTACTTCAGGGTCTAAGACTGCTGAGACCTTGCCTTTTATTCAGAACCCACCAGAAAAAAAAAAGGGGGGTGGAAATTAAATCCCATTTGTTTTCCAGCTCTTCCACATTGACTTTGGACATATTCTTGGAAATTTCAAGTCTAAATTTGGCATTAAAAGGGAGCGAGTGCCTTTTATTCTTACTTATGATTTCATTCATGTGATTCAACAAGGAAAAACAGGAAACACAGAAAAATTTGGCCGGTGAGTATTGTCCTCATGTCAGAGTAAACACATCTACTGTTTTCTCATATGACCAGTTAGGCTAGCGTTTCTTAGCTGGGAGATATTTAATTGGGGAGATAGTCAGTCTGCTAAACAGGAGGTTTCAGGGAATTTGCCTGTGAAATCCATGTTCTGATTCAGAGAATGAAAAATAATGCTAGGAATTTGAGATAAATTACTGTTTTATTCCAATAGAATGCTGCCTTTTACCTGCATTGGAAAATTCTCTGAAACTGTTAAGACATTTGATAGACATTTGAAATGCTGAAAGGGACTGGCATTTTGCTGTCATTCAGTGTGAAGTATGTAAGAGAGTCAGGGTTCACAGAAAGACTTTGTAATCTCGGATCTGTTCTTTGCTGTTTGATGTTTCCAAACACATTACTTATCATCTCATCTTTGTTTCTTTATTTTCAATGGTGACAAAAATAATTAAGCTTCAGGGGTATTTTGATAATGAGAGATATGTTATATGATGTGACCAACTCATACAATAGGCTTAACAAATGATTTCTAGTATTATTTCCAGATCTGTATTTCTAGTATTATTTCCAGATGGGCTTCTGTAGAATATATTTGGGGGACATTAAAGAAATTAAGTATCTGGAGTCAGCCCACAAATCTAGAATCTAGAAATGTGGTTAGGATTCCTTATGGAGTATAATTACCACTTTTTTACAATTAATTTTTTATGTCTCACAGAATAAAAAGTGTAGATTAAGTGTGGCATTGTGTTTTATACATTTCTGTTTAGTTTTGTTGCTGGAAAAGATATATGTGGTTTTAAAGAGCTTGTTTTATGTAAATTTTAGTCCTGAGACAATTTTCAAAGAAGTAAAAATTCTGGCTTGTATGGAAAGTTTCGCTATATGTCTCATTTTCATTTATGAAATATGCTGTTTTCATTCTGATATCATACTCCTGTGATTTGCTTGCATCAACCTAAGGTTCCGCCAGTGTTGTGAGGATGCCTATCTGATTTTGCGCCGGCATGGGAATCTCTTCATCACGCTCTTTGCACTGATGTTGACTGCAGGGCTTCCTGAGCTCACCTCAGTTAAGGATATACAGTATCTTAAGGTATAAACCTCTTTCCTTTGTAATTTGGGCCTTGTAAACAAAGAGCTCAGCTGTGTCTACCTCTTTTATCCAGACGTTCAATGGAAATGGAATAAACCATTTACCCTTGAGTGGTGGCAGCAAGAAGCTAAATAGTTGTCTTGCAGTAATTGTAAATTCATTTCATCTACAAAAACCCTTTGGCAGAGGTCATATTATCACCATACCTTGGTGTTCATTCTCTCTCCTGTTAATGGTATTTGAATAAGAACATGGAGTACACTGTATGGCCGAGCTGGACTTTGAGGTTTGCACCTCACTACGGAGAATATATAAAATCACATTTTTCTTTTTCATTGCCAGGACTCTCTTGCCTTAGGGAAGAGTGAAGAAGAAGCACTCAAGCAATTCAAGCAAAAATTTGATGAGGCACTCAGGGAAAGCTGGACTACTAAAGTCAATTGGATGGCCCACACAGTTCGGAAAGACTACAGATCTTAACAATCAGCCTTTGCTCCTAATGTGTTTGTTGGTTTCCTTTAGTTTTCATTTTGCACTTGCACTAAATTGAACATGACCCTGCCAGAGATGTTATAAAGGGAATGAAATCCTGGAACCTGAGAGTTAAATTAAGAATGGGGCATCCCACAGTAACCTAATCTGAATAATCCCTGACAACACCCTCTGCTTTTTGAGTGCTTCCAAGATTCATCATGAAAACTCAACATTATGGATAATCATTTCCTGCTGACTTTGCACGCCAAGGAATGCTACTAGAGATTATTTTTTGTCTTTTTTTTTTTTTAAGTATTTGGTACTTTTCTGGAAAGATGTAAATACTTCTTTTTCATATTGTGACCAAGTGTTATCACTCAGCCAACTTATCCATACCTGGGGACTAGTAGCTGTTCTTACTTTCCAAATGAAGCTTAAAAGAAAGCTTTCTTTCCTCCCTTTTTAAATTGTGTAAACTAAAAATTATAATATAATTTGAAATTATGATTGTTTTTCAAGAGAAATCTTTTAAACCTGTGGAAACATTAATTCTTTTGTTGATATTTATCTACCATGATAGCATCATCCCAGCCAGAATTGCTGAAAATCTGCTTGATGAGGCAAATATAATTTATGCTGCATATATATTTATAAAATTTCTAGTGGGGTTCTATATAAAAGATATTATTTTGATTTTCTTCAGCCTGTGTTTTAAAGTTTTACAAAAGCAGAGCTTTTTCCTAAGTTACTTTTTGGTTAATATGTGATCCAGTTCTTCCAGCTGCTTCTATAATGAGGCACATATTAATACAGGTTTTACATGGTATCTATGAAAGAGTTCACTTCATAGAGCATAATACTTGAGCAAATGTATCCAAGACAGAAAGAAAATGAACAGGAAACTATTTATGGAATAAACTCCAGACCTAAAATTCAGTGTTTTCATAAAATGCCAACTGTTCTTACTGTATTTATTAAAACTTGTAATAATGTGATTTTTCAAGAATATTAGTTCAAATTGAAATGTTTCATGCCACATGGAACTCTTTAATTTATTTGTTGAGGTACCATATATTTAGGGTGCTAGATTGCAGATAATGTTAATATGTGCAATAGGAACTACTGGTTTGAATGTGTAAATGGAGGCTCTTTCTGAGTACTGGCAACATCCAGCAAAACTACTGCTTATTCTCCAAAGACTCTTGGGAGCTCTCAGTCCTCAATGACGTGGAAAAGAGAACTGAATGTTTACCCTGAGACTGAGTTTTCTATAGGAATTTTATTAAAAATTGTTTAATTTGTTGTCTTCCTTAATGTTCTCAGTCAAATAAATGGGTGAGCTGGTTTTGGTTGCTCTTGGGATGTGTGGACCTCTTCTTTATGGGCAGCACAGGCCTTTAAACTTTGGTGCTGGGACCATCAGAAATGGCCAAGTCAGCAGACAAAGAAAGCAGCCTCAGGAGTAAGCTGAGGATCGTGGTCTCTTCGGTGACTTCTCTCCTTGTTTCCCAGCCCATCAGGCAGTATGGGAGGCCTCTTGGACTTCGGGAGCCTGCGACATGAGGGTGTCCTCACTGAGTTCCCATGCCTTTGGGAAGGTTCCTGAGGTCTGGAAAAATGTTCTTTCAGTTAAACTTGGTACCCAAGGCCAGGCTAGTCACTCTATAGCTCTCTTCCATTAGGCAGATGCTCAGAGCACAGTTTCTCAGAAATAACTCAGCTGATGGTGGGGTGGAGCTCTGAACTGTCTGACCATTCAGTTCAGTTCTCGATGAACAGGGACTGTTTTAGACTCGATGAGAGTGCCAGGAATAGGACCAAAGAAGGACAGGTTTGTTTAGGGAGTCTCTGTCCTATAGCAATCCACCGTTACACACACTAGGATACGCGTCAGGGGTTTAGAAAGTGGTGAGCATTGCCATGTAGAATTGGGAACCACTGTTTGCAAAGACATCTCAGCCCATGGGTTCCTTGGTAAACATATGCTTAATCAGTGAATGTCTTCATGAGTAAGGGAAATGAACCTGCCCAGACAGTGCTGGACCTGAGGCTCTTGACTGTCCTGCCTGCTGCCATAGGCCCCCATAGATAGCAATGGTAGCACTCTGTAGCTGCTGAGCACTCCAAGCAGGTACTCTGTACACACTTGCTGACTTGCATGTCTGATTCTCAGGGGCTTCTCCTGAGTCAGAAAGATGAACAATAGCCAGTGTCCATTGTGGGCTAGGGGTCTGGGTTGGAGGAACAGTTTCCTGCCTGGCGGCTGATTAGTCATTGCCTTGGCTCCCTGTCTGGTTCCTTCCCAAAACAAGGTCTTGGAAACCCTATACATTTCCATACTTGAGGGCAGCGTCTGTGTCTACCCACGTTTGGGATGACAAAGGATGACTTTGTTATTTCCTGAGTATTCTCCTCATGTCTATAGTCAGACCCTGAGCTACAGAGGCTACTATTTGCAGTCCTGCTCTGCCTCTCTGACCTTGTAATAAGGTGTTTATTTTCTTTCTCAGGGTCTGAGCTTCCTGTTTGTAGTATGGGATTGGTAATAACTGCTGTACTCAACTCTGTGGAACAGGCTAGTTTAAGACTGAATGGAAACATGTGCTGAGTCCCAACTCAGGCAATTTCATTTATTTTTCTGCTTTCCCTCCTGAAGGCCACTGAAGGGAGGAATCGCATGGAAAGCTCCAGAGCTCTGTGCCCATCTCCAGTCTTCAGTGTCTTCTCAGTTCTGCCTTGTCCGGCCTATAGCCCTGACCGTTAGCGCCAGATCTTAGCCTGAAATGCAGGGATCACTTGTCTTAGAGGTGAAAGATTGGTGCACAAGGTGAAGAACAGAGAGGTACTGTGCCACGTGACCCTGACTGTTGGGGGCAAGCAGCTCTTAGGAGGAGGGAGCAGGGGCTGCAGTTTCCTGGAGAAGTGGGCCTCTGAGCTGGGTTCTTCAGGGACAGGTAGGAGCTAGGTGAAGGGGTAGTGGGAAGATGATCGTAGGCAGGGAGGTACAGCGTATATAAAGCATGATTCATGGGCATTAACCGGATCAACAATTGGTTATTTCTACCTGCACACCAGAATATTGCATCTCTTTCCAGGTAGGATCATGTCATCCTGGAGCCTCCTTCTCTTTCAGTATCAGTAGTGGTTTTATTCCCTTTTCCAATGAAGAAGAAACTGACATCACTTTCTGGGTTATTCCTACATGAAAATATATAACTAATGGATTTTTGGAACTCCTGATTCCCCTTCACTTTTAACAAAACCCAGGTTTAATACTTACACTTCTGGCCTTTCAGATGTTCTCCACCTGCTCTTCTACCATTTTTATTGTGGAAAAGGCACATACTGTAAAGAACATAAAACAATAATACATATAAATAATATTAGCATATAGAGCAAACATCCAGGTTACCACCACACAGATCAAGAAACAACATTGACAAAAATCTCAGAAAGCATTCAAGTTCCCCTTCCTGGTAAAGGCTGTGTCAAGGTAATCACCATATCTTCTTTTATGGCAATCATCAGGATTCTTTCCATCAGCATTGTATTTTTAAGATTCAGCCATTTAATTGCATGCATCTCCATCCTTAATCATCACTGTATAGTATTCCATGTTATGGATACCCAATAATTTATATACCCTTTCTACTCGGGCACATACAGGTTGTTTCTAGTTTGAGGCTATTACAAATGATGCTGCTGTGATTATTAGAATTCATCTTCTATTTCACATGTGTATGTATTTCTTTGGATGTATATACTTAAGGTTAAAATTGATGGGTCACCGAATTATATACATCTTTATTTTTACCAAGTAATGCTAAAATGAGTGGTTATAACGATTTATTTTCCCCTTGTACTTAATTCTTATTGCTCCCTGTTCTCTGCAACACCCACTTAACCAACGTTTAAAGAGTTTTAGCCATTTGTGTTTATAGTAAGCAAATATGCATTTCCCTGACTAGTAATGAGATTAAATTGCTCTTTCATACCTGTTTTTAGCCATTTGCATTTTCTCCTTTGTGAAATGCCTGCTTGTGAAAGTCACTCAGTCATGTCTGACTCTGTGACTACAGTTCATGGGATTCTCCAGGCCAGAATACAGGAGTGGGTAGCCTTTCTCTCCTCCAGGGAATCTTACCAACCCAGGGATCGAACCCAGGTCTTCTACATTGTTGGTGGATTCTTTACCATCTCAGCCACAAGGGAATAACTCATTTTATCTATTTACTTAGTTACTTGTCATTTTGGATTTTTGTTTTGAGGAAGAATATTTTTAATATTGCTTTTCAATTTTTGTTATGTGAAATTCTGTATATATTTTGTATACAAGCCTTATGTTTCTTCTAATAACATAAAATCTTAATTGCAATGTCCAATTTATCATTATTTTCCTTTCTGGTTAATATCCTTTGTAGTATTTAAGAAATCTTTCCCTATCTCAAGGTCATGAAGATATTCATCTGGATTATCCTCTGAAAGCTTACTTTTTTTCCTAATCTGTTTTGATCTGTAATCTACTTGGCACTGCTTTTTACATATAGTGTGGTATTTTTCCTAATACCTTTCATTTGGAAATATAATCCTCTTTCCCCACTGTTCTATATCCCCGTTGGTCATAAACTGTCTGTCTACATATGCATGAGTCTGCGTCTGAACTCTAGAAGATATCCAGTAGATTTCATTTTCCTAATTTTATTTTATTTTATCATTAAACTCATGCATGGTATTTAATGTGTACTGGGCATACATCTAAACTATATATATATATATAATATTTATTATATAGTTTATATAGTATATATATATGTATAGTTTATTTAATCTTTTTAACTGTCATGTGATAGTTCTTTCCTATTTTACAAGTGACAGAATGCACAGTCACTAAGTAGGAGGCAGTATTCAAATTCAGGGAGTCTGTCTAAGTGTCCATGCCCTTTACTCACAGTTATCTGTGATGCCTCAATATACATTTCAGAATCTACTTGTTGAGATGCCCCAAATATGAAAATTTTAAATGGAGTTGCACTAACTTAGGTTGAGGTAAATTGACATCTTCAGATGTTGACTCTTACAATCCATGACAATGGAGTATCTATCCACAGTGATTTGACTAGAGATAATATCATCACCTTGGAACTGAGCAGAATGCAAATTCTTGACCCCCCCTACCCCAAAACTTAATCAGAAATTTGAGAGTTGGAATCCAGCAACCTGTGTTTTAGTAGTTTTAACTAAAGTTTCAGAGCAATCAATAGATATTGATGTTTTTATTTAGCAGACATTAACATTCTTATTAACCATTTATAGAAATCATTTTGATTTTGTATATATCCTGTGCAGATGAGTAGTAGCTTTATTTCTTCTTTTCCATTCCCTTCAGCATTTTATTTCTTTTTCTTGCCCTTCTGCACTGATTAGGAGTTCCAACAAAAGATGAATAGAAGCAGTATTTAACCTTTTGCTGATCTCAAAGGGAAAATCTGCAATAGGTATGGCATTTACTTTGGAATCTGGATCTTTAATTAGGTTAAGGAAAACATGCTTCAGTTTCCACAGGACTTGTTTCAAAAATCATGAAGAATGCTGAATATTATCGTTATTTTTCTATATTTTACAAAAATGATCAAATAATTGTTCTCATTTGGTGAGTTATATCACTGTGTGCCAGCTGGTTGCTCAGTTGTGTCCAACTCTTTGAAACCCTAAGAACTGTCACCTGCCGTGTTCTTCTGTCCACGAGATTTCCGCGGACACGAATAATGGAGTGAGTTGCCATTTCCTCCTACAGAGGATTTTCCCAACAGAAATCAAACCCACATCTCCTACTTTTTACGACTGAGTCACTTGAGAAACACTGAGTTCTATTGATTGATGTTCATATATTTAACAAATACTTACATTTCTGGAATGTGCCCAAATTGATTGTGATGTATAATTAAAAATATATATATATTCCTAGATTTTATTTGCTAATAATTCATTTGAGATTTCTGTATCTATTTTTTATCAGTTGGATTGGCCTATAAATTTTTTTTAGGTCTGTTTCAGCTTTTGTCATTAACTTTTTGATGACCTTACAACATAGGTAAGGTTTGCATTATTTCTTAAATGGTTAATAGAGCCTTGGTAATGACCTTATGTCTGATGTTTCTTTGAGATACGGATTTAGTTTAATAGCTAGAAGAATATTTAGATTATAAAAATATGTTTTGAAGAGTTGTGATTTTCTAGGCATGTGTCCATTTCACCTACCGTTTCAAACTTATAAAATAATCCATATGTTAAGAGTTTATTAATGTTGCAGGATTGATAGTGATATCCTCTTTTCATTCTTGGTTTTGGTTAGTGCCTTCTCTGTTTTCTCAGTTACTTTCATTAGAAGTTTTTCAACTGTCTTAAAAAAATCAGTTTTTGGCTTTTTTGATCCTCTGTTGTACATTTGTTTTCTACTCTCCTTTTATCCTTATTATTTCCTTCTTTGTAGTTTATTTAGGTTTATTTTGCTATTATTCCTCTCCTGCATCTTTATAAGAACGTTGCTTAGCTGATCAGTTTTAGTTTTATGATAACAATCTTTATCTGCATCCTATAAATTTTGCTACAAAGACTTTTCATCACAATTCAATAGAAAATATTTCCAAAATTATCATTTTAGTGTCTTTGTGACCTGCGGGTTACTTTGAAGTATATTTATTTCCAAATACACATGGGTTTTATTATTATCATTTTGTTACTGATATCTAGATTGGATGGCATTCATACAACATGAGTTTAAATTATTTTGAAATTGTGGAAGTTACTTTTTATGACACAATATTGTCATTATGACATGTCAAATTTCATAAATGTTCAGTGTGCACATAAAAAATCCCTATTTTAGTTATTAGATCAACTGCTTTACATACGTTCATTAGAACTATCCTGCTATTAAGTTTATTGTTTAGATTTATTTATGTTTACTGAATTTTTGCTTAGCATTTATAAAAGTGGTAAGTTAAAATATCCTACTATAATTTTGAATTTGCCTATACTGGTTATGTCAATTTTTATTTTATAGTTTGAAACAATATTGTTAAATACATCCAAATTTAGAGATGATTTATTGTTGTTGTTCGGTTGCTTGGTCATATGTTACTCTTTGTTACCCCGTGGACTACAGTATGCCAGGTTTCCCTGTCCTTCACCATCTTCCAGAACTTGCTCAAACTCATGTCTATCGAGTCAGTGATGCCATCAACCATCTGATCCTCTGTTGCCCCATTCCTCTTCTACCTTCTATCTTTCCAAGCATCAGGGTCTTTTCCAGTGAGTCAACTCTTTGCATCAGATGGCCAAAGTTTTGGAGCATCAACTTCAACATCAGTCCTGCCAATGAATATTCGGGACTGATTTCCTTTAGGATGGACTGGTAGGATCTCTTTGCAATCCAAGGGGATGTAAGTTGTAGGTATCACTTTGAATCATTAGTGTATAAAACCTATCAGGCTAGCTAAATATTTTAAGTAGGATTTATCCCAGGAAAGAGATGTTTCTGGTTTAGAAAGAAACATCAGTTAAGGTGATCACATTAATGGATGAAAGGGAAAAAAAATAACTTGTGTAGCTCAATAGATATGAGAAAGTATATAGACTTATCCAGGTCTAATGTTTACTGGTACTTGTATCATCTTTCCAGACAACACAAGAACTTAGAACTCTTTAAATCTGTTTAAGTTTCTACCAACCTATATGCTGCTGTTATTGAATTTTAATCATATATCAGTCTTAAATCCCACAAGAAAGTATGATTTTATACAGCCATTGTTCATTAAATATGCAGTTAACCCTTGAGCAACATGGAGGCTGTGGGGGCCAATAACCCACACAATCAGAAATCTGAATGTAACTGTAGTCACCCCTCCCTGTATGCAGTTCTATATCCACAGAGTCAGTTAACTATGGATCATTTAGTATACTTTAGTCTGAGGGCAGAATGGCTCAACTGGTAAAGAATCTGCCTGCAATGCAAGAGACCTGGGTTCAGTCTCTGGGTCAGGAAGAAGGGAATGGCAACCCACTCCAGTATTCTTGCCTGGAGAATTCCATGGACAGAGGAGCCTGGCAGGCTATAGTCCACGGGCTCGTCAAGAACTGGACATGATTGAGTGACTAACACTTTCACTTTCCCTATATATGGTTCTATATCCACAGATTCAGTCAACTATGGATCATTAGTATACTTTAGTATGTATGTATTGGGGAAAAAAAAGTTTGTTGTAAGTGACCTGTGTAAGTCCAATTCATTTTGTTCAAGGGTCAACTGTATATTTTTACTATTATCTTTGGTTTTTATCTTTTTCCCCCTGCATTTTCAAGTTTTCGTCTGGGATGATTATTCTCTTAGACCAAAGAATACCCTTTCATAATTCTTAAAAGTTTTTCTACCCCTTTTTTTTCCTGCTGCACTGGGTCTTCATTGCTTTGCATGGGCTTTCTCTAGTTGTGGTGAGTAGGCACTACTCTTCCTTGTGGTGTGAGGGCTTCTCATTGTGGTGGCTTCTCTTTTTGAGGAGCACAGGCTCTAGGCACTTGGGCTTCAGTAGTTGCAGCAAGTGGGTTCAGTAGTTGTGACTCGTAGGCTTTAGGGTGTGGGCTCAGTAGCTGTGGCACACAGGTCTGGTTGCTCTGTGACATGTGAGATCTTCCTGGACCAGGGATCAAACCCATGTGCCCTGCATTGGCAGGAGGATTCTTATTCACTGCACTACCGGGGAAATCCTAAGTTGTTCTCCACTTGATTAATTTGTTCAGCTTTTATTTGCCTGATTAGTAAATGGTACTTTTGCTGGATACAGAAATTTAGCTTGGTAGTTACTTATTTCAGCACTTTGGAGGAATTTTTCCAGTGTTCTCTTATTTCTATCATTTCTGTTAAGAAATTAACTATATTTTAATATGCATTTGTTTCCAATAGACACTTTTGAAAATTTTTATGTTTTTCTTTGGTTTTTAGCAGTTTTCCTATAATATACCGAAGGCTGGTTTTCTTCCTACTTGGTATCTGTAGATCTTCCTCAGTCTATTGCTACTTTTTTCATTTGGAAAATTCTCTTCAAGTCTACTTTTTCATAATTCTCTGTCTTTTTAGAACTCTGTTTACACGTATTTGACCTTTAACTGTATAGTCTATATTTTAATTACTCTTCTCTATAATCTCTTTGTATTTTTCTCCTAGATATTTTCTTCTCACTTATTTCCCAATTTATTATTTTTCTGATTTTAAGTTATTAATTTCATAATTATACTTTTCAGTTCTATAGTTTCTATATGGTTCTTTTCAAATTTTCCTCTGCCTTTTAATATTTTTTTGGTCTCTGTGAAATTTTCAGAGTTGTCTTTCTATTACCTTCAACATTTTAAACATAATCATTTTGAGCTTTATATCTAAAGAATTCTTAATCTATAAATCATATGGGTCTCTTTCTATTGTTGGCTATTTCTGTTGATGCCCATTCATATATTTTGACCAGTTTTTCAGTTGTTAGCAAGAGACTTGTCACCATTACCTTTTCCACTTTTATTCCATCCTCTCCTAATTATTTGTCCATTTTCATATGGCTTCTGCCTCATTTCATTGAGGCTTATTTTATTAATTGTGTCACCAAAGTGTGAGGGAGTACACTTTCTTCCACATTTCAGTCATTGCTCTTTGAAATCTTTTCCTGTTTTCATTTTTAAAAAATACTCCTAATCATAAATTAATTTCAGCATTAAAAAATATATTTATTTCCTATTTGGATTTCCTTTTCTGTAAATAGGCTATTAATATCCTTTATCCATTTTATAGTTAGCCAGACTTTTCTTATCAGTTTTTAAGAGCTTTTTACATATATCTTGATCTTGTCATCCCCATTACAAGTTTCTTCCCATTTCAGAAGAAATGGACTAGCCATCATGGTCAACAAAAGAGTCTGAAATGCAGTACTTGGATGCAATCTCAAAAACGACAGATTGATCTCTGTTCATTTCCAAGGAAACCATTCAATATCACAATTATCCAAGTCTATGCCCCAATCAGTAACACTGAAGAAGCTGAAGTTGAACGGTTCTATGAAGACCTACAAGACCTTTTAGAACAAACACCCAAAAAGATGTCCTTTTCATTATAGGGGACTGGAATGCAAAAGTAGGAAGTCAAGAAACACCTGGTGTCACAGGCAAATTTGGCCTTGGAATGCAGAATGAAGCAGGGCAAAGACTAATAGAGTTTTGCCAAGAAAATGAACTGGTCATAGCAAACACCCTCTTCCAACAACACAAGAGAAGACTCTACACATGGACATCACCAGATGGTCAACACTGAAATCAGACTGACTATATTCTATGCAGCCAAAGATGGAGAAGCTCTATACAGTCAACAAACAAAAACAAGACCAGGAGCTGACTGTGGTCCAGATCATGAACTCCTTATTACCAAATTCAGACTTAAATTGAAGAAAGTAGGGAAAACCGCTAGACCATTCAGGTATGACCTAAATCAAATCCTTTATGATTATACAGTGGAAGTGAGAAATAGATTTAAGGGCCTCTGATAGATAGAGTGCCTGATGAACTATGGACTGAGGTTCATGACACTGTATGGGAGACAGGGATCAAGACCATCCCCATGGAAAAGAAATGCAAAAAGGAAAATGGCTGTCAGGGGAGGCCTTACAAATAGCTGTGAAAAGAAGAGAGTTAAAGCAAAGGAGAAAAGGAAAGATATAAGCATCTGAATGCAGAGTTCCAAAGAATAGCGAGGAGAGATAAGAAAGCCTTCAGCAATCAATGCAAAGAAAAAGAGAAAAAGAACAGAATGGGAAAGACTAGAGATCTCTTCAAGAAAATTAGAGATACCAAGGGAACATTTCATGCAAAGATGGGCTCAATAAAGGACACAAATGGTCTGGACCTAACAGAAGCAGAAGATATTAAAAAGAGGTGGCAAGAATACACGGAAGAACTGTACAAAAATCTTCATGATCCAGATAATCATGATGATGTGATTACTAATCTAGAGCCAGACATCTTGGAATGTGAAGTCAAGTGGGCCTTAGAAAGCATCACTACGAACAAAGCTAGTGGAAGTGATGGAATTCCAGTAGAGGTATTTCAAATCCTGAAAGATGATACTGTGAAAGTGCTGTACTCAATATACCAGAAAATTTGGAAAACTCAGCAGTGGCCACAGGACTGGAAAAGGTCAGTTTTCATTCCAATTCCAAAGAAAGGCAATGCCAAAGAATGCTCAAGCTACCGTACAATTGCACTCATCTCACATGCTAGTAAAGTAATGCTAAAAATTCTGCAAGCCAGGCTTCAGCAATACGTGAACCGTGAACTCCCTGATGTTCAAGCTGGTTTTAGAAAAGGCAGAGGAACCAGAGATCAAATTGCCAACATCCGCTGGATCATGGCAAAAGCAAGAGAGTTCCAGAAAAACATCTACTTCTGCTTTATTGACTATGCCAAAGCCTTTGACTGTGTGGATCACAATAAACTGTGGAAATTTCTGTAAGAGATGGGAATACCACGGCACTCGAGCTGCCTCTTGAGAAACCTATATGCAGGTCAGGAAGCAACAGTTAGAACTGGACGTGGAACAACAGACTAGTTCCAAATAGGAAAAGGAGTATGTCAAGGCTGTATATTGTCACCCTGCTTATTTAACTTATATGCAGAGTACATCATGAGAAACGCTGGACTGGAAGAAACACAAGCTGGAATCAAGAATGCCGGTAGAAATATCAATAACCTCAGATATGCAGATGACACCACCCTTATGGCAGAAAGTGAAGAGGAACTAAAAGCCTCTTGATGAAAGTGAAAGAGGAGAGTGAAAAAGTTGGCTTAAAGCTCAACATTCAGAAAACGAAGATCATGGCATCCGGTCCCATCACTCCATGGGAAATAGATGGGAAACAGTGGAAACAGTGTCAGACTTTATTTTGGGGGGCTCCAAAATCACTGCAGATGGTGACTGCAGCCATGAAATTAGAAGACGCTTACTCCTTGGAAGAAAAGTTATTACCAACCTAGATAGTATATTCAAAAGCAGAGACATTACTTTGCTGACTAAAGTCTGTCTAGTCAAGGCTATGGTTTTTCCTGTGGTCACATATGGATGTGAGAGTTGTACTGTGAAGAAGGCAGAGCGCCAACGAATTGATGCTTTTGAACTGTGGTTTTGGAGAAGACTCTTGAGAGTCCCTTGGACTGCAAGGAGATCCAACCAGTCCATTCTGAAGGAGATCAACCCTGGGATTTCTTTGGAAGGAATGATGCTAAAGCTGAAGCTCCAGTACTTTGGCCACCTCCTGAGAAGAGCTGACTTATTGGAAAAAACTCTGATGCTGGTTGGGATTGGTGACAGGAGGAGAAGGGGACGACAGAGGATGAGATGGCTGGATGGCATCACGGACTCGATGGACGTGGTTCTGGGTGAACTCCCGGAGATGGTGATGGACAGGGAGGCCTGGCATGCTGCGATTCATGGGGTCACAAAGAGTTGGACACGACTGAGTGACTGAACTGAACTGAACTATGGTATCCTTTATTATACAACATTTAGATTTCTAGATAATCAAAGTTTGTCTTTTGCTTAATAGCTTTAGAATTTCCTCCCTCATTGAAGATCTCCCTTGCCTAAATGCTATAGCCCTTCAGAATTTAATCTTCCTTTTTCATTTCCCTACAACCTTGCTAGTTGATGTTACTCATTTCCATTGCATTAAATCTCTTCTGTATGCTAACAATGCTCATTATGTGTCTCCATTCCAGATCTTTTCTCTGAGCTGGCTACAGTAATACAAATCTAACTGCCCTTCATCTTTGAGGGGTGTGCTAGATCCTAGGGGATACAGCAGTACATGTTCCCTGCCTTCAGAGCTCGTTAGAGGATATAAATAGTATGTGAAGCGGAAAGGATGACTGGGAGACTTGTTGATCTATTGCACATTTTGTACTGCTATCAGGGAAAGACTACAGTCACGGGATTACGCATCAAGAGAAAACAGGCAAAAGAAATGAAAAAGGTAATTATTGAGAAAGGACACTTGAATGGTCAATAAACATGTAAGACACCCAATTATTGATCAGAGAAAATTAAAATGGCGTACCATTTTTCAAAAAGATTGGCATAATTCTGAGATCCTGATCAAATTCTGAGGATCTGAAATTCTGTTTTTCTTTTTCTTTTTAAATGGAGTATAGTTGCTTTACATTGCTGGGTCAGTTTCTGCTGTATAGCCAGCCAAGTGAATCAGCCATACATAGATCACTGTTTTTGGATTTCTTTCCCATTTAGCTTAGCATAGGGCATTGAATAGAGTTCCATGCATTATACATTTGGGTCTCATTAGTTATCTATTTTATAAGTAGTAGTGTATATATGCGGAGAAGGCAATGGCATCCCACTCCAGTACTCTTGCCTAGAAAATCCCATGGACGGGGGGAGCCTGGTGGGCGGCAGTCCATGGGGTCACTAAGAGTCGGACACGACTGAGCGACTTCACTTTCACTTTTCACTTTCATGCATTGGAGAACGAAATGGCAACCCACTCCAGTGTTCTTGCCTGGAGAATCCCAGGGACAGGGGAGCCTGGTAGGCTGCCGTCTATGGGGTCGCACAGGGTCAAACACGACTGAAGCGACTTAGCAGCAGCAGCAGCAGCAGTGTATATATGTCAGTCCCAATCTCCCAATTCATGAGATTCTTATTTCTGGCAAGCTCCTAGGTCATGTCATTGCCGCTGATCCAGGGACACAGTTTAAATAGCTAAGCCCAAGAGAAACTCAAGCACACCCTCAAGGGACATATACAGATTCACAAAGATGTTTGTCAGTGCTCTGATGGTATAGTGATCATTTGAAAACTACTGAGGCAAGTGGATGGCATATTCATATGGCTGAATGCAAGGGTTAAAAGGAACTGTCCATGTACCACCTCAGATCTGTCTTAAAATCAGTACTGAATGGGAAAAAAGCAAGTTGCAGGAAGAATCTATAGAATCTAACATTTTAAAATTTAAGAGTAATACTGAATATTTTTATGGCTGTACACCTATACAGATAAAGAATACAGACTTGCATGGGAATACTAATCAAGTTCATGATAGTGATTACTTGGGCAAGGGAGAAGTATAGGTATAGCAAGGGCATGTGGCTCTTCAGTTGTATTTTAATGCTTTAATTACTAAACTAGATGATAGATGCACCTGCAAAATAACACAAGGGTTTATAGTTCTGTTTTTGTACATCTATACTATCTCATTAAACGAAACAAAACAAACAACTTTATTTGTTGGGATTGAGAAATTGAGGCTCAAGAACTTAAAATCGAAGATATAAACTCATAAATAATTTGTATTCTGATTGCATGTTGAAATTAAATTTTGTATACCAGTTAAATAAAATATAGTATTAAAACAAAAGGAGAACTTGACCTTTTGTGCTGAAGTTCAAACACAGGCTGTACCCCTTCCTCATTAACATGCTGCTCTAAATTTACAAAACTAACCAAAAAATGCGAGTTCACCAAGTCAGAGGCAAACTATATTCACAAGGTTCGATCTTCAAAAGACTCAATCAGAGTTTAAAACAAAGTGACTAAAAATAACTGGTTTACTTATGGACATGGCACAGAACATTTTTTGTACCAGATAAAATATGGCCATTAAAAGACTCCCTTTATTCAAGGGAACTGAAAACCACCACACCCGAACACCTGAAAGCAAATGCAAAATGAGTTTAATAAGCCTCAGAATCGTCCCTCTTAGTTCATCTCCTGGTCTTTCAGTGGCATGAGAAAAGCCAGTGTGGGGTGGCATGGGAAAAGCAGGAAGATGGTTTTTGTAAAGCTGGTGTGCTGATCTGCCAGTCATAAGGCTTCAAATAAATGTCACGGGAGGCAACGCGTGAACCAGGCAGGCCACCTTCCCTCACTGTTCTCACAGTTTCTCTGCCTTATGTTAGAGCATAAATGGTTGTACCTCTGTTCCACCACACATCTCTTAGAAATAAGTGAGTGGCAGGGAAAGAGTAGTAAAACTAATGGGGTTTAGCATTCAAAAAACCTGGGCTTAAACCCTGACTGTGCTAGTAAAAAACAGCTCACTAAACATGAGAAAATGTCTCTAGGCCAGTGCTGTTCACTTGAACTTGGTGTGATGATTGAAATGTTCTGTTTGTCCAAAATGGTAGCTGCTAGCTTTGTGTGACTGCTGAGGACCTGAAATGTGGTCAGTGTGATAGAGGAATTGAGTTTTTGATTATATTTCAATTATTTAACTTGAATAGTTTCATAACTAACGGCTACTGTAGTGGACAGAACAAGTCTAGAAAATGGAGTATTCTCCCTCTCATGGAGTGTCCCCATGTGATAATAGACATGAAATACCCTAATAAAAGGCTCTACTATGAAATGTCCTGCCTTGAAAGTACTTCAGAGATGAGTAGACGTGTGAGTCTGCCTGGGTGGGCCTGCTTCTTTCACAAAATGCTAACACTGGTGCTACCTCCACACAGGTTTTCAACTCTTTTTTTTTTTTTTTTTCCCCCCAACTCTGACTTTTTAAACACTGCCTGACGATGCAACTGATGCTGTCTGCTGTAAAGAGCTTTGCTTTTTTTTTTTTGGCCTCCTGGTGTTGAAACAAAAACAATTACATTTTCAGAAACCTAAAAGACCCTGAAGCTGGGAAGATTGAGGGCAGGAGAAGAAGGGGATGACAGAGGACGAGATGACTGGATGGCATCACCGACTCGATAGACATGGGTTTGGGTGGACTCCGGGAGTTGGTGATGGATAGGGAGGCCTGGCGTGCTGCGGTTTATGGGGTCGCAAAGACTCAGACACAACTGAGCAACTGAACTGAACTGAACGGATTCTTAATTAAATTTTATGTGACTCTATTTGACATTTCCTTAAGTTTCTGGAAATTTCTCATTTTCTCTAATTAATATCATTGAACAACAACTGCTTTAAACTAGACAATCTATCTGCACAGGTTCAGTTCAGTTCAGTTGCTCAGTAGTGTCCGACTCTCTCTGACCCCATGAATCGCAGCACACCAGGCCTCCCTGTCCATCACCAACTCCTGGAGTTTACTCAGAACCACGTCCATTGAGTCCGTGATGCCATCCAACCATCTCATCCTCAGTCGTCCCCTTCTCCTCCTTCCCCCAATCCCTCCCAGCATCAGTCTTTTCCAATGAGTCAACTCTTCCCATGAGGTGGCCAAAGTACTTTAGTAATTTCAGCTTTAGCATCATTCCTTCCAAAGTAATCCCAGGGTTGATCTCCTTCAGAATGGACTGGTTGGATCTCCTTGCAGTCCAAGGGACTCTCAAGAGTCTTCTTCAGCACCACAGTTCAAAAGCATCAATTCTTTGGCACTCAGCCTTCTTCACAGTCCAACTCTCACATCCATACATGACCATAGGAAAAACCATAGCCTTGACTAGACGGACCTTAGTTGGCAAAGTAATGTCTCTGCTTTTGAATATACTATCTAGGTTGGTCATAACTTTTCTTCCAAGGAGTAAGCATCTTCTAATTTCATGGCTGCAGTCACCATCTGCAGTGATTTTGGAGCCCAAAAATATAAAGTCTGACACTGTTTCCCCATCTATTTCCCATGAAGTGATGGGACCAGATGCCATGATCTTTGTTTTCTGAATGTTGAGCTTTAAGACAACTTTTTCACTCTCCTCTTTCATCAAGAAGCTTTTTAGTTCCTCTTCATTTTCTGCCATAAGGGTGGTGTCATCTGCGTATCTGAGGTTATTGATATTTCCCCTGGAAATCTTGATTCCAACTTGTGTTTCCTCCAGTCCAGTGTTTCTCATGATGTACTCTGCATAGAAGTTAAATAAGCAGGGTGACAATATACAGCCTTGATGGACTCCTTTTCCTATTTGGAACCAGTCTGTTGTTCCATGTCCAGTTCTAACTGATGCTTCCTGACCTGCATACAGATTTCTCAAGAGGCAGGTCAGGTGGCCTGGTATTCCCATCTCTTTCAGAAATTTCCACAGTTTATTGTGATCCACACAGTCAAAGGCTTTGGCATAGTCAATAAAGCAGATGTTTTTCTGGAACTCTCTTGCTTTTGCCATGATCTAGCAGATGCTGGTAATTTGATCTCTGGTTCCTCTGCCTTTTCTAAAACCAGCTTGAACATCAGGGAGTTCACAGTTCACATATTGCTGAAGCCTGGCTTGGAGAATTTTGAGCATTACTTTACTAGCATGTGAGATGAGTGCAATTGTGTGGTAGTTTGAGCATTTTTTGGCATTGCCTTTCTTTGGAATTGGAATGAAAACTGACCTTTTCCAGTCCTGTGGCCACTGCTGAGTTTTCCAAATTTGCTGGCATATTGAGTGCAGCACTTTCACAGCATCATCTTTCAGGATTTGAAATACCTCTACTGGAATTCCATCACCTCCAGTAGCTTTGTTCGTAGTGATGCTTTCTAAGGCCCACTTGACTTCACATTCCAAGATGTCTGGCTCTAGATGAGGATCACACCATCATGATTATCTGGGTCGTGAAGATCTTTTTTGTACAGTTCTTCTGTGTATTTTTGCCACCTTTTTTTAATATCTTCTGCTTCTGTTAGGTCCAGACCATTTGTGTCCTTTATTGAGCCCATCTTTGCATGAAATGTTCCCTTGGTATCTCTAATTTTCTTGAAGAGATCTCTAGTCTTTCCCATTCTGTTCTTTTCCTCTATTTCTTTGCATTGATTGCTGAGGAAGGCTTTCTTACGTCTTCTTGCTATTCTTTGGAACTCTGCATTCAGATGCTTATATCTTTCCTTTTCTCCTTCGCTTTTCACCTCTCTTCTTTTCACAGCTATTTGTAAGGCCTCCCAGACAGCCATTTTGCATTTTTGCATTTCTTTTCCATGGGGATGGTCTTAATCCCTGTCTCCTGTACAATGTCACGAACCTCAGTCCATAGTTCATCAGGTACTCTGTCAGATCTAGGCCCCTAAATCTATTTCTCACTTCCACTGTATAATCACAAGGGATTTGATTTAGGTCATACCTTAATGGTCTGGTGGTTTTCCCTACTTCAGTTTGAGTGTGAATTTGGCATTAAGGAGTTCATGATCTGAGCCACAGTCAGCTCCTGGTCTTGTTTTTGTTGACTGTATAGTTTCACCATCTTTGGCTGCAAAGAATATAATCAGTCTGATTTTGGTGTTGACAATCTGGTGATGTCCATGTGTAGTCTTCTCTTGTGTTGTTGGAAGAGGGTGTTTGCTATGACTAGTGCTACAAAGAGGATTTCCCTGGTGGTTCAGTGGTTAAGAATCTACTTGCCAAGGCAGGGGACATGGATTTGATCCCTGGTCCGGGAAGATCCCACATGCCATGGAGCAACAAAGCCCGAACAGCACAACTACTGAGCCTGATCTCAGAGGGAGAGCAGTGAATGGTCCTGAGGAGAGATCTTATTTCCCTGCCCAGAATTAAACCCCAGGAGCCTGAAAGAAGACCAAGAGTCTACCCATTAGACCACCAGGGACTCAGGGCGAGAAGCAAAGTGATCCTGGTTTTGCCCCTACTTGAATGCAAGAGTGTTTCAATGAGGCAAAAACTGTAAAAACAGGTACAAAGTTTATTATTAGAGTCACAGCACAATGTATGGGAGAGCACACAGGAAACCAGTTTGTTTAGCCAACGCAGAAGCACGGCAGAGATACACACCCAAGAGAAAGGATATGGGCAGCCTCTCTAATGGGGAGTACAGTGCATCGGACACTAGGCAGAGACACACCCAGAGGGGAGTGTGGGCGTCCTGAGTGAGGAAGAGTGCAGTATGCCAGACACTAGGTAGAGACACACCTGGAGTGAAATATGGGCGTCCTGAGTGAGGAGGAGCAGCACAGTACTGAGGTGATGTCATTCGCTTACTAGGACAGTCCTGCTGGGTCTTTGCTTACTCATGGCCAGCTGTTTCTCTTTTCACACCTGCGTGGTCCATAGATCCTCCCAAGATGTATGCACAACTTTTTGCTGAGATGGATCCCACCGTAGAAGCCTATGGCTGCACATCTACACTGACTATGGAGTGGGGTCCCCTCACTTTCGACTCCCAAGAAGACTTCCTGCACATGTGGAGACAGAGAAGTCTTCCTTGACCTCAGGAGTTGGGTACCTTATCTCTTTGCTTTAGCAGAACTCAGCTTCTACCACTTGCTTTATCCTTGGAGTATCTGGGTGAGAACAAAGGCTCAGTTTTACTCCACTTGACAAACACCACGTGTCTGGCCCAGAGCCCCACTGTCTCCTGCCTCAAACCCTTGCTCTAGAGTCTGTGCTCCACGAGAGAAGCCACTGCAAAGAGAAGCCTGTGCACCGCAAAGAAGAGTAGCCCCTCCTCATCACAACTAGAGAAAGCCCACACACAGCAATGAAGACACAGTGTGGCCAAAAATATAAACAACAAAAAAAGTTTAAAGTGAATGTACTGGTCAGAAATACATTAAAAAATATATATACAAAGACATCCATTTCAAGAAAGACAAATCAAGCAGCACCGATGTTACTTTATAGTGTTTAATCTAGTAATAGTTGCTCCTATGAAACATTAGTGATTTTTGGTCCATATCTTATTTTCCATTTGACTCCAAAACATTTTACATTATTTACAAAATAAATTGCAATTTTCATGATACATATTTTTTTCCTGATGCTTAAAACACTAGTTTCAAGTAACTAAAAAACAGGATTACTAGATGTACTGAAAAGTACATGCTAAACATATTTAGTTACCACAGTAATTTAAAAGTCCTGATCTTTACTTCTTAAGATTAAAATTCATTAACATGAAGTCATTCAACAGTCTCCGGGATTTCTCTGTTATCCACAATGAGACTATGAATAATCCCTTCTTTCCGCTTGCCGCTACTGACAGCCTTTATGTAACAGTCATGATTCCCAATATTGAAGTGAGTTTCAGTCCCATCATCTACAAACTCACCCTAGGCAAACAAAAGAAGGAGGAATTAGTGTTCCAGAAACATTTATCTTTGTCCAGAGCATTAACATCCCTGAGAAACAGAGGCATGATGAAGTACATGTTAGCTCAATGGTACGCTTTGCAAAATTAAAATTAGAAGCTTATTTTTAGGTGTTTTAAGGTCTCAGACATAAATTGAAACTCTTTTATTTGTACCCACTATAGTCTTTAAGAATCTTGTTTCAGAGGAAAAAAAAAGGTATATCTCGTGGCTATGTGTCTATAACATATACTATGCAGATAATATATACTATTTTCAAAAGTAAAAATGATAGGAAATTTGTGATTCCTTCTATACAAAGAATGGTTTACATGCACTGTTTTATGGCATCCTCACAATAACCTGATTGGAGTATAATTATTATCCACATTTTGTACATGAGGAAACAGGCACACAGTCATTAAATAACTTGCTGAAGACCCTAGTCAGTCAGGGCCAGAGTGTTTTTCGCCACTCTAAAAATCAGATTCCTCAGGCTATAGGTGGCTTACAATAAATACATAATGTAAACAACATAAAATCTAACACTAGTGTAAGAAGAGGTAGCAATAATACACAGAAGAACTATACAAAAGATCTTCATGACGCAGATAACCATGATGGTGTGATCACTCACCTAGAGCCAGACATCCTGGAATGCGAAGTCAAATGGGCCTTACGAAGAATCACTACAAACAAAGCTAGTGGAGGTTATAGAATTCCACTTGAGCTATTTCAAATCCTACAAGATGATGCTGTGAAAATAATGCACTCAATATGCCAGCAAATTTAGAAAACTCAGCAGTGGCCACAGTACTGGAAAAAGTCAGTTTTCATTCTAATCTCAAAGAAAGGCAATGCCAAAGAATGCTCAAAACTACCACACAAATTTCTCTCATCTTGCACACTAGCAAAGTAAGGCTCAAAATTTTCCAAGTCAGGCTTCAACAGTGTGTGAACCATGAACTTCCCGATGTTCAAGCTGGATTTAGAAAAACCAGAGGAACCAGAGATCAAATTGCCAAAATCCACTGGATCATTGAAAAAGCAAGAGAGTTCTAGAAAAACATATGCTTTACTGACTACGCCAAAGCCTTTCACTGTGTGGATCACAACCAACTGTGGAAAATTCTGAAAGAGATGGGAATACCAGACCACCTGACCTGCCTCCTGAGAAATCTGTATGCAGGCCAGGAAGCAACAGTTAGAACTGGACATGGCACAACACACTGGTTCCAAATAGGGAAAGCAGTACGTCAAGGCTGTATATTGTCACCCTGTTTATTTAACACATATGCAGGGTACGTCATGTGAAATGCTGGGCTAGATGAAGCACAAGCTGGAATCAAGATTGCTGGGAGAGGTATCAATAACCTCAGATATACAGATGACACCACACTTATGACAGAAAGTGAAGAACTAAAGAGCCTCTTGATGAAAGTGAAAGAAGAGTATGAAAAAGTTGGCTTAAAACTCAACATTCAGAAAAGTAAGATCATGGCATTCGGTTCCATCATTTCATGGGAAACAGATGGAGAAACAATGGAAACAGTGACAGACTTTATTTTCTTGGGTTCCAAAATAATCACTGCAGATGGTTACTGAAGCCATGAAATTAAAAGACACTTGCTCCTTGGAAGAAAAGCTATGACCAACCTAGACAACATATTAAAAAGCTGAGCCACTACTTTGCCAACAAAGGTCCATCTAGTCAAAGCTATTGTTTTTCCAGTAGTCACGTATGGATGTGAGAGTTGGACTAGAAACAAAGCTGAGTGCTGAAGAATTGATGCCTTTGAACTGTGGTGTTGGAAGAGACTCTTGAGAGTCCCTTGGACTGCAAGGAGATCAAAGCAGTCAATCCTAAAGGAAATCAGTCCTGAATATTCATTGGAAGGACTGGTGCTGAAGCTGAAACTCCAATACTTTGGCCACTTGATGCAAAGAACTGAGTCACTGGAAAAGACCTTGATGTTGAGAAAGATGAAAGCAGGAAAAGGGTAAGACAGAAGATGAGATAGTTGGATGGCATCAACAACTCGATGGACATGAGTCTGAGTAAGCTCTGGGAGTTGGTGATGGACAGGGAAGCCTGGCGTGCTGTAGTGCATGGAGTCACAAAAAGTTGGACACAACAGAGCAACTGAACTGAACTGAGTCTAGACTTGCTGTATGTGGTACAACAGCCCCTGGCCACAGGTGGCAATCGAGCATGGAATGTGGTAAGTCTGAAATGAGATACTCTATTAACGGGAAAATATACACTGGATTTGGAAGACATAGTATGACACAAAGAATGGTTAAAAAAAGTCATTGGAAACTTTATACATTTATTACATTTTAAATAATCATATTTTCGATAGTTACCTAAATCTTTATTAAGATGACCTTCACTGTAAGACTTTCGAAATGTAGTTATTAGAAAAGTTATATATGAAGCTCATATCTGTGGCTCATACGATATTTCTGTTGAACAGCACTGATTTAGAGTAAAAAGATAGGGGCCAAGTAGCACAGAAAAGTAAGGACGAGCATGAGGCTTAGAGGATAAAAATGAATTATGCCAAGAAGCAAAAGAAGCACTATCAGACGTACAACTTGGCTCTGAGCTTCCTGGCAGCCAAAGCAGACAGAGCCAGGCCCCATTGCTAGCATTATCTAACCAAGAAAGCACAGGAGGCATCAGAGAGGGAAGCTTTTTCTTCTTCTCTGGGAAGAATCTGGCCAACACGGATGTGGACTGACCACCACAAGGACTGGGGGTGGGGTGCTGATCCTGGAGTCCAGTGTATTCTTTTAGCCCTTTTCACATTGAGCTTTGAAAAAAAGCCTTTACGGCATACTTCTGTCAAAATCAATTTAGAGAAGAGAGCAAGGCTTGAGTGACACAATCCTTTTAAGTTGCTTCTTAGCAATTTGACAGATACATAATCTGGTCATGATGCTTTAAGATGAAAAGGAAATGGAAAAAGCTGCAGCTCACAGGCAGCGACAGCAGGTGTGCATAGTGCTGGGGACGGCTGCCCGACACCGAGCTGCCAAAACTACCTTCCCAACTAGGCTGCAGTTACAAGGACACAACTGGGTGAGAGAGAGGTATCGTCCAAACACTGGCTTTTTGTCAGGAACAAAGACATTGTGGATGGGTATCATTTCAACTTCTTGCTTATTTACAACCACATTCTTGAAACAATGCTACTTTTGCACGGGAGAAGTCCTGGAGGGTTGGAGGGAATGTGACCCCAAACTGCTGACTCTCCATCTAGAAATTTCCATGGTAGGACTTAAAGAACAGAAAGGACCACCAGATATGGCATCGGGCCCACAGCAGGTACCCAATCCATGTTAATGGTAACTGAATCTGGTCCCAAACAGGCCCTAAAATACTGAAAAGCTCACTAAGCCTCTGCATAAAAGTCTCAATGGGCAGATGGAACCCAGAGGGTGGCTCAAACGCTGACATTCAATTTTGGGTGAACCCTGGTTGCATTTCCCTTCAAGAATTAATATCAGGATTAAGAAACAGAAACACATTAATCTTTGTAACTTTTGATTTCTGGCTTGTGCACTTCCTTAGAAGCAGTTGCAAGGCCCAGCAGATTCTAGCTTGTCTACTGAATAAATTCATTCCAGGCCTTCCCTCCAAGGATATCTCCTCACCCTCCCAGACCTACAACAGATAAAGAAGGTAACAGCAGCAACCACAATGGGTAGCTAGCTGCACTATGCTGTCAAAGAGAGCCTCTCATGTTCTTCATCATGTCTAGCTCTGGTGTCACAACTGAAGTCAGCATGAAAGGAGACATCCAGGATGGGACGCCCTACTTGCTAGCTGATCCCATAACATGTGGATATTTCCCTCGAGTGATTCCAACTCCTAGGCCCACACTCCCTGTGTCCAGGACTGTCTCCTCTGCTTCACTTCCTCCTTGTGCTGTGCACACAACGATTATATCCTACCTACTTGAAATTCACTTCTATACTCATCCAACCACAGCCGTAACAGTGCAAGGCAGCAAAGTCCCACACACTAGGGTTTTCTCAGCTACAACGAGTGGGGCAGCCTCTCAGCACTGCTAGTCTACAAACGCCACTTGTCTTCTGGGGTTTGTGACAGTGCCCTTTCCTGTTTGCCTTTGTATCATCTGACACCGTGTGCTTCGTTTCTTTTTCACAACCTTTGCTTTTAGAAAGTACCATCTGTTTTGAGTGTTTGGTGTAAAGCTTTCCTATTCAGAGTGTGACCACAAGCCAGCAACTTGGGCATCACCTGAGAACATGTTAGAACATGCATTTTAACAAGATCTGAGATGATTATGTGCATGCAAATTTGAGAAACAGTAGTATAAAGCACCACTTTGACCACGATAAACACAGGAGGATGCAACCTTTGGGGAGGAATTGTTTTCAAAGTGGGATAGATCTTTTAGGATAGACAATGGTCCAGGAGAGGACAAGCCGGGTCCGAGGCTGGTGCCAATCACAAGATGAATTGTTTCCAAACTCTCACTACCCCAGGCTTCAGATTCTGCAGTCAGGATTACTTCATCTCTTTTTTGTTTTTAACCAAAAGGAGCTTCATTAATTATAAAAATCTGCACAGTTAGGAAACACAGCAACGTTTCACTGGTCACTCATGGCCATGGTGACAGTAATCAAATGATCAACTTACCGCAGTCTCCATTTTTTACCATTGCACCACACATCCAGAGTGTCCTTCTCTGTAAAGGTAACCGATTACAACAAATTATAACCTGCGATTTAAAGTTAACTTTTTATCATTTTAAGAAAAGTCTGATACACTGGATTTTGAAAACTCCATTAACTTTTCATGGCTTTGTAATTCTTCCAAATTTGAAGAAATTGTGTTTTGTTCACAGACAAAATGAAACCACTCTTTTAAGACAAAATCATGATATAATATATACTGACGAAGATTTGTTACAGAAAATCTATAAAGGAGGATGCACACAAATGAATCTAACAAGAGACCTTTCCATATGAGAATGTTCTTTTTTAATATCATCTGAAGTGTCTTAATTAAATTTCTAAGGTCTGGTATTGAATCAAAGAAGGGTTTACATACTCCCATGATTACAATATGTTTCCATTTAGGATACCAATATATTTTAGCAAATTAAAGAGTGCTTTGGGCTTTTTAAAAACCTGCATATTTCAAATAATATAATATTTGACCTTATCCCTTTAATTTTTCATTTTTACTTTTTGGACGGTAGCCAATATTGCCTTCCTTTTTCAAGTTCTTTCCCCTTATAGATTATTACAAAATACTGAATAGAGTTCCTTGATCTATATAATAGGTTCTTGTTTGTTATGTATTTTATATATGCAGTGTGCATCTGTTAGTCCCAAACTCCTAATTTATCCTTCCCCATATTTTCTTTAACATCAAGAGACTGGTTGATTCTCCCTGCCTCTCATAGTGACCCACCTGGACGAAGGCACAAAGAGACCACAAAACAGGCTGCGTAGTGATCATATAGACAGACAGCAATTTAGCCTTAAATTTCATACTGCTGCTGCTGCTAAGTTTCTTTAGTTCTGTCCGACTCTGTATGACCCCATAGACGGCAGCCCTCCAGGCTCCACCATCCCTGGGATTCTCCAGGCAAGAATTCTGGAGTGGGTTGTCATTTCCTTCTCCAATGCATGAAAGTGAAAAGTGAAAGTGAAGTCACTCAGTCGTGTCCAACTCTTAACGACCCCATGGACTGTAGCCTACCAGGCTCCTCCATCCATGGGATTTTCCAGGCAAGAGTACTGGAGTGGGGTGCCATTGCCCTCTCCGTAAATTTCATACTGAAGAGTACAATAGAATCATCATAAAAAATATGGTATTTGATGGGCTGTGCTGAGTACAGTGCCGACACAATAGAGCAAAATGTTGCCATGATACACTTGGGCACTAGCTAAGTGGCCACAGTTCACTCCAGGGAAAGGGAAAGTGAAAGTCACTCAGCCCTGTCCAACTCTTTGTGACCCCATGGACTATACCATGGAATTCTCTAGGCCAGAATATTGGAGTGAGTAGCCTTTCCCCTTCTCCAGGGGATCTTCCCAACCCAGGGACTGAACCCAGGTCTCTTGCATTGCCAGCAGATTCTTTACCAGCTGAGCCACAAGGGAAGCCCAAGAATGCTGGAGTGGGTGGCCTATCCCTTCTCCAGTGGATCTTCCTGACCCAGGAATCAAACCAGGGTCTCCTGCATTGCAGGTGGGTTCTTTACCAACTGAACTATATGTATGCCATGTGCACAGACAGACATATGTGCATTTGGGGGAGGATTCCCAGAACCACTTGTGAATGTCAGGGTCCCCAGGAGTGTCAGGAGAGAAGACTACAGTCATCAAGCAGCCAGAAGACAAGCTTTAGATGTTATAACAAAGACTAGAGAGAAGCAGGACCTGTGTGTTTATATGGAGTCTGGGGGTCAAAGGCTGCCTGGGGGTCAAGAATGAGGTGCCATCTGACAAGCCATCTACTCCAGGAACAGAGTTTTTTCTCCCTGCACCTCAAGATAGAAGCCTCACTTGGAGAGTGGAGAAAGGACTTTGAGCTGGGCTAGAGGCACGGAGCGAGAGGCAGAGGGCCCGGGGAATAGGATATGGGAGTGGCCACCCAATGGCAGCCTAGCATAGTATATAACCGCTGTATGTTCTGACAATGTAGATACAGTACTGTTAGAAAATGATATGAAAAAAGTTGTTTTAAATTGTGGGCAAGCGTACTTGCCAAATTGCTTCAGTCGTGTCTAACTCTTAGTGACCCTGTGGACTGTAGCCCGCCACGCTCCTCTGTCCATGGGATTCTCCAGGCAAGAATACTGGAGTGGGATGTCATGCCCTTCTCCAGGAGATCTTACCAACCCAGGGATCAAACCTGTGTCTCCAGTGGCTCTGCATTGCAGGCAGATTCTTTACCACTGAGCCACCAAGGAAGACAAATTTTGGGCAGTATTAATGGTGGTAGAGTATTTCTGTTGTTAACTGACATCAGTATGTACAATTATGGCACAAAGGAAATAAGTAATTATATTCTATTTGCATCTTCCTCTGTGTCCCTGAGAAGAAGGATTCTCAGTGTGGAAGAATGAACATAAAGATACTAGAGGAGATTAAATAAAAAACCTTGGTATCCTGGAAGTTGAATTACAAGCATCAGTATAAACTCATAAGCTATTTTATTTTTTTATAAACTCTCTCCTCCCCTGTTCCTCCTGATATCTATCTACCCGGTGGTTCAGACAGTAAAGGGTCTGTCTACAATGCAGAAGACCTGGGTTCAATCCCTGGGTCAGGAAGATTCCCTGGAGAAGGAAACGGTAACCCACTTCAGTACTCTTGCCTAGAAAATCCCATGGATGGAGGAGCTTGGTGCAGGCTACTGTCCATGGGGTCGCAAAGAATCGGGCACGACTGAGCCACTTCACTTCATGCATGTACACAGTTCCCTTGACTTGGGAGCCAATCTAAAGAGCACCACATTGGCCAAAAATGGGACAATTTGAGCATCAGTAAGGATAATAATTGCAGTGTACTGAAACACCACAATTTGTTTGAATCCACAAGTTATTTGGGACCCAATGATTTGGAAAAAAAAAAAAAAGCTAAATGATCACCTTTAGAAAAAAAAAGGAGTCAATTTAATATCTTGAAAACTGGTAGTTAAGGGAAAACAAGCTGTGATCCTACATTTCTTATACAAAATGTACCTCTGTGTAACTAAACAGTAGACAACAGGAAGTTTCTCACTGTATGAACACTCCAGCTAATGAACAAGAAATGATGGTATCAGAATATATCCATCTGCCAATGAATTAATGAATTCGTCTGCCAATGAATTAATGGATACAGACACTTAGGTATTAGTGGTGCCAATATCAAAAAAATTAGACAAAGCAAAACCATGTGCCTCTTGCCTTAAAAATAAAAAAAAAACAAACCTTAAATTTGATCAATTTCTCAAATACCAACTTGCAGGAAATACTTATAGAAGAATATCACAGGAATGGAATCCAAAAATTCAGACCATATCCTATCCTCTTCAAGAAAAATCTGACGAAATTTCTTTAATAAATAAACCATACAGGAGGGCTTTTTTTTTGGTTTCTTTTTTCCAACCATATGCATTTATTACTTGATAAGTATTTTTCATTTTTAAAAAATTTTTCTAGCATTCAGTAAACTATACTCTCTTAAAAGACATGGACAAAGTCTCTTCATTTACGTATCCTCAAGACCTGGTACATAAGCTGCCATTTATGAGGTTCTCAGTATTATCTAAATCAATCAATAAATCAATGAGATGATCTACATAATCTTGGATTCCCTGGTAACTCTTAACTTAGCGATAGGAGGCTAGTTCATACGATAAAGAATCCACTGCAGTGCTGGAGACCTGCATTCAATCCTGGATTGGGAAGAACCCCTAGAGAAGGGAATGGCAACCCATTCCAGGATTCTTGCTTAGAGAATTCCATGGACAGAGAAGCCTGGTAGGTTTGCAAAAGAGTTGGACACCACTGAGTGACTAACACTTTCACCTTCAACGATATGAGAAGCAGAAAATACTAGGAGTAACCAGTAATGAACAAAGGTAGAAAATACTTGTCTTTCAAGTTTTGTAGGCCCAATAAAATCATGAACACAGATGGCAATCCATAACAGTAGAATTTAGCTTAAGGATCAATGGCTTACTTTTTATTTTTTAATCTACTTTACCTGGATTTTGATTATTTTGATCTGTTGTAGTCCTAAACCTAGAGAAAAATTCCCTTCTTTCTGATAAACCTTAAATTTCCATCTGCCTTTAGACATTCTTTTGAAGAGAAACATCAAATGATGACAAATTAAATGTCTACATCAATATTTCTCTTTTTAAACCCAAATTTGTAATTTTCAAATCTACCACTATAAAATCTGCCTCTCATATTTTCCATATAAATTGGTCAAATCAACAAATTCTTCATTCCCAGAGGACACATGAGAAACACACCTGCACATAACACTCTCCTATTCAAAGCGCCCATAAAAGGTCTGGAGAGCCAGAGGAACTAAAGTAAACAGCTGTCATAAAAAGCCAATAAATTCTGCAGAAATGGCTTTCACTTACCTAACACAACTCTAAACTCCTCACTATCCAAATGTAATACCCAAGTATTGGTGGTTTTTGATCTGTTCTCCATATACTTCTTGAGACTTTTCCCATTAATTTCCAGAGTATATTCATAAGCAAAACCACTGACAGCATCAATATTGATGGCTGCTTTTGTCTTTGCAGCTCCAACGCAGAAGGTTTCTTTGCCCACCAATTTGAACATCCATTCTTTTCTTATCACTTCCTAAGTAATAAAATATGAAAGTTAAAAACATAGAAATGGGAGAAATTTTAATGTTTAACTTTGGAAATAATATAATTAAAGGGAATAAATGGCAATGCTATTTAGATGTGATTTTATTACTTCATGATACAAAGATTTTAGAAAATAAATGCATTTTAAAGTTAAATATTAGATGCTATAGTCTATGAATTCCACAACTATTATTAGCCTGCTTTGTATGGCAAAATGATACAAGCCAATATGTATATAACCACTGTAAGGGAAAAGCATTGAATTCACATAGGATGAATATACATTAGCAAAATCAAGCTTCTCTGTACATTGTATTTCACAAAGTAACATTTTTTCCTACCTTCCCATCTACATACACGACTCGTTTGCCTGATGTGGTCCCATGTTCAAATTCAATTTTATGGATTCCATCACTTAAAGCAACTTCCCAAACAGCTACAAGATCTGTCATTTTTTCCAGGCTGTAAGGAGGGATAAGGGAATAAAATTAAGTAATTATAATAGGCAAAAACAGTAACAGAATAACCAATTAATTCTTAAAAAGCCCTAAAATTACAAAATATTAAAGTGATATAAGCTAAGAAAGCCTATTTAGAATCCATGTATCTATTTTCACCCTGTTATGCATTCTTTTAAGATCAAATTACTGCCTATGGGTATACAGTCAGATAATTCCAAAGTCACCTTATTAGTAATAGGATTAAGAATCAATCAGTTTATCCAGGACAGCATTCTAAGCTTGGCCACAGAAAGGTCAGTGGAAAGTTTCTACTCCTCCCTCCTGCCATTTAAAAAGCACAGTATTTATTTGTTCTATCTTTTCAGATCCTATCACTCTAAAGCAAGAATTCTTAAAACCTTTTATATTTGAACCAATAACTAGGGATTCATTTTAACAAAAAAGGTTCTAATTTAAAAATACTAAGACAGAGAAAAAAAGTCATGGAAGAAATGTTCTGTAATAGATACAAAAATGTTATGCAAGACAGTAATCTTGTCATTATTACAGGAAATCTTATTAAAAATATAAAGGATTCTGTTTTGTGACATTTCTGGCACAACTTAAACATGTATTTTATATTAATGTCTTCATATAAAATATATATTATATATAATGCATATATAACATATAAGTAATATTTTTATACTGATACAGATTTTTAGCTTTGAGGGAAGTAACTATAGCAATAATGTTCATAGCTAACAGTTATTCAGTACTTACTGTGTGCCAATCACTGTTCTAAGAGCTTTACACACATCAACTCAAAGAATCCTCACCATGAGGTAGGTACTATTATTCCTCTGTTTACAGATGAGGAAACTGAGGTTCAGAGAGGCTAAAGGCTTGTCTAAGATCACAATGACAGTAAGTGGCAGGTGGGATGTAATTTTAGGAGTCTGGTCCCAGAGTCTATTCTCTTAACCACATCCTCCTCTTCATTCACTCCAGGCTCCTTTGTAGGCTCTAAACCAGAAACAGTAAATAGGTTTTATATCATTTTGGAAGTGACTGCCAAGAATTTTGTGCTGAGAGGGATTTGCACACCTCACATCCAGGTTTTATGGGAAAGGATGCCATGTTAGTGGTGACCACCTTCATGCCAGGTGTTCACCGCCCTTGCTGAAAATCAAAGAGAAGCAAAACTATGCATTCTGTAGTATTACAAAATGTGTTCTCCAAAAAAGTAGCCTGGATACTCTCCTGAATGATTAAAGTCTATCTTTAAAGGTTCATAATCCAGTTTTATTACAAGACATTTACCTTTCGTCATCCTCAAAGATAGGACTGTCATCTCCAGATGCCATGGTTGGCAAAACAGTCTTTAATCGAATTAGGAGCTAGGAAAGAAAAAAGCAGAAGTGCAGCAAAGAAAGACTGAGAGCAACAAAGATGACACGTGCAAAGAGTTTTTCTAACTTTGCAATCCATTTCTTAAAATGCATGCAGTTTCTGATGAAACAGCTTTTACATACAATTGCAATTTCTAATTGTCAGGGAAATAAATTAAATCATGCAAATTAGTCAGTCATATTTTTCCCTGTTGTGGATTTATAATTTCCTAAAACTAAGAGAATAAACTCTAGTTTATTTCAAGTATCATACCACGTCAGAGTTGCAAGAGACATAGAGGTCCTCTGGGTCCCCTGCTTCTCAAATTGAGAAGTCCCAAGGGTATGAGGTAGTAGGTCAGGGAATACAGAAAACACCAGGATAAACAAAATGCATTCTCTGGAGGCATCCATGTTACATGGTAGTAACAAATTTAAAATTCAATCTTCATATTAAAATTTAGAAAGCTGTATTATGGTACAATACATAATTTTAAAAAATTATTTAAGATAACTTCAAAGAAACGTTAAGTTGCAGGAAGGAGCCAGGGATGTACTAGTTTGCTTTCTAAGAGCAAACTTAATTGCTCTTAGAAATTTGCCCACTTACTCAAACCACTTAATTTACTAGTGCCAATAATGAATTCACAAAAGTTATATGGTTTGCTCAGGTCACCAGAAGAGTCTGAGCCAAATCCAGAGTCCAGAACACCTGGGTAATTATCTGGGCTATAATGCTAAAAATCACAAACACATATAATACTCACATGTATAGGAAACCATCCACATTTGAAGATTTAGGATTAACAATTGTACCCCTGTCAAGCCTACTGAATAATAAATTCAACTCTTTTTGCTTCCAAGACCTACTCTAGTCTAGTCTCTTCCATATAGATGTCCAAGGGTGCTCTCCTTGTAAAAATGGGAGATTGCCAATCTTTTTTGTCTGGCAATAACCAAATGTGACAAATCACCTTTTAAAAGATATTAAAGAAGACCTTAGCACCCATAAAGGCAACCCAACAGGCAAAGAAAAGCTAAACATTTTAGAATAAAAACTAAAGAATCAGAATACACTGTACCTAAAATAAATCCCTTTTTAAAATTAGCATCTTATATATTTGTGGATTTTTCTAGTCTTAAAAACACCTCTTAGGATATCTCCTATGAAAGTGGGGGTATTCTGCAACTATCAAAGCAAAAGAACACAGAGCAATAGAGTAAGCTAAATAGCATAATATAACATAGGGTACATGTATTTTGTAAATCAGAGTAAAGTTTAGGATATCATTTAGATTTTGCTCTACAACTTTTAGAGACTCTAGAATGTTCAATAATTCAACAAACTTGAAAGAACTGCCCAGTTTTTCACTTTAAGGAATTTCAAATATTACCACACTACGATAAGACTTAGTACCCTCTTAATTATATTTCATATAAAGCAAAAAGACAACACAAATTAGAAGAGAGGTTAGAAATCAAGGTCACATAAAATATACTTCTCTCTACTATTAACATTCATTCATACATTCAACATTTATTTAGGGAGTGTCAGTTGAAGGTGTTGAAAATGTTTTGGAAATAGTGGTGATGGATGTACATCATAAATGAACTTTATGTTCATTTAAGTCACTGAACTGGACATTTTTAAATGGCAATTTTTATGTCATATATTGATCACAACTGTTAAAAATTAATACTGTAATACACAAAAAAACCATTGAATTGTATCCTTTAGATGGGTGAATTGTATAGTATATGAATTGTATCTCAGCAAAACTATTAAAAAAAAATAAACAATCCGAGTAGTGGATGCCAGTAGTGGTTCTTGGAATATGATTTCGCTTATAACCAAGAGATGATCACAGCTGTCCATGTCCCAGGTTTCTACCTTACTCATTTGAATAATAAATTTACCTGTCACACAAATCTCTAAGCTACTGTCATATTCTAAATTCATCTGCCATGCTAGCAATCATCAGTCAATCATATGCCAGGCACTAAGCTCAGAATGAGAGACTCTGGAGAGACAAAAGATGATTACAGCACAGCCATGGGACTGTCGGAAAGGGAAGCAGTAAAGAACAGAACAGGGGCGACCCAGGTGGCTCAGAGGAAAAGAATCTGTCTGCCAACACAGGAGATGGGGGGTATGGAGAGGGGGGATGGCGGGGGCTGCTGTTCAATAAATCCCCAGGTCAGGAAGATCACCTGGAGAAGGAAATGGCAACCCACTCCAGTATTCTTGCCTGGAAAATCCTTGGACAGAGAAGCCTGGCAGGCTAAGTCTCAAAACTGAGTCAGACACGACTTTGGGACTAAACATCAACAAAGAACCAGAAAAGGCCCCAGAGAAAGGATCCTAGCCCTGCCAAATGGGTGGAAGACCAGGAAGCCCACTCTTTAAAACTTGACAGAAAGGAATTCATCCATTGTCATTTTAAACTTATACATACACTAAATTATCAAGACCATGAGATCAAACTGGAAAATGATCATTACAAAGAAAAATTCCCTCTATTTCAGCACGCAGGTTTTAAAATGTAAGTAAAAGGATGGAAAAACAAATTCCAATTATTTTCACTGATAAGAACAATGTCACTTACTTGAAAGCTCACATGTCTTCACGGCAAGTTTCTTGAGGCTCTAGTGACACATCCCTTAGCATAATCATTTAAAATCCCTGTCCTAGCAACTCACCATCCGTGTTTCAGAGTAGGACTTTAAAACGTTTCCACGATTTATCTAATCCCAGCTTGAATTTTGCTTTAACTCAGGTTTAATCATACTGGGGACTGTAATGGTTTATCCAAGCTAAATCTAAGTCGGTTTTAAAAATTACTAAGGTATTCAGTTTCTTTTCAGCAAAGCTCTAGGTAAGGCCAGCTATTGAACAGACTTAACAAAGAGGTGTTGACGGTGTCCGCAGGATCAGCACTGGGACCTCCAGCAAAGTCTGTCAGTTAGCTCTCTGAGCCAGGTGTTCCCAAATGTGAAGCACAAAAACGCGAATAACTTTTCCAAGGAGCATTTTGCAATGAGTACCACAAGCTTCTCTACACAATCAAAAAACCAGACGAAACAGTGTTCAACGAATCGTTTTTTGTAATAGGTAAGAACTGAAAACCACCTGTTTGTTCACCATCGTGAAGATAATCCGTGGAGTGAATCACAGTCTTGTCACTCAGCAAGCTTGGAGCCCTGGTCAGGCGCGGAAAACCTGGCACAAAAGCACCCGCTCGCGGCCAATAAAAGGGATGGAGACAAACATCAGCCGCGCGCAGACGCGTGGGATGTATTGGTAAGACAAAGAAGCCAGGCTGCAGCACTTTGTGATCCGGGTTCTGCAAAAGTACAGCCGGCTCATTTTTGCAGGGAAAAGGGACTGGAGGGAAAGACACCTTAATGTGAACCCGGTGCTCCCCGGGAGCGAAGGTTCGGCTCCTGCGCTTCGCTGTGACGTCTGCTCCACTTTTCCGACTGCGACAAATAACGAATTTATAGTCGGGCAGAGGCCGGAGCCGCGGGTTCCAGGGCCTGGCCGGGCAGGAGCAAACCGCCGCCCGGCCGGGTCTCTGGGAGACGCCCGGAGCCCCCTCCCCACCTCCCGCGCGGGCCTAGGCCTCACCGCCGGGGCGCGCCGCCGCCGGGACACCGCCCACTGCCCAGCACGCCCGCCGCCGCCGCCGCCGCAGCCCGGAGACGGCGGCCGCTCGCACCGCGGCGGGGGCGCCCGGCGCTGCGCGCAGGGCCTTCCGGCCGGCCGCGCCGCCCCACCTGGGCAGCGAGGCTCACCTGGGCGCCGTGGGCCTCTGGGGCTCTGAGCCCAGAGACCGGTGGGTTCCGCCGACTGGACCTCCTAGGCCCTTTGCGAGAACCAGACGCAGCCTCCGCGGAAACGAGGCTCCGAGCGCGCCGACTCGGTCGCGCTTCAGGTCCCCGAGGTGCCCAGCGCCGACCGCCGCCCGCCCCTCCCCCGCGCGGCGACCCAACCCCGCCCGCGGACCGCGCGGAAGGCTTTATGCTCTCACCCCTTCCAGATTCCTCCGTAAGAACCAGCTGACAGAGGGCGCTGGCTGGACGCTGGAGCGAGCCGAGAGGGCAAAACCAGACCTTGCCTGCTCTGAAGCCACCGGGCAGGTAAAAAACGATCATAGTATTGTCGCCTTGAAATTGTAAAGCTTTTGATTACTCCTAGAAAGATCAAAACTCGTTAGGATGGGCATGAAACCCCATGTATGATGTTGCCCCAGTCTCCCCTGGCTTTGTTTAGATAGATCCTCGAATGATGTGAAGTTCTTCAGCCCAGGGCCTCTGCAGATGCTCTTCCCTTTGCCTGGACGCTCCTCCCTGCCTCTGCCTCTTAGTTAACTTCCATTGCGATTGAGATTGTTTGTCAAATGTCATTTCCTAAGAAAAACTATCCTAAGACTTGCAACACCTGGAATTCTCAGTTCTTTTCAAGTTGTGCAAATATTCGCGTAATCTTTGTTGAATGTACAGCCTAATAGGGTTTCCTCGGTGCTTCAGCCGTAAAGAATCCGCCAGCAATGAGGGAGACCTGGGTTGGGAAGATCCCCTGGAGGAAGCATAACCTACTCCAGTATTCTTTCCTGGAGAATGCCATGCACAGAGGAGCATTGCACGGTACAGCCCATGGGGTCGCAAAGAGTCGGACACGGCTAAAGTGACTGAGCATGGCTCCTCGCAGCTTAATAGTAGGCTGAGGTCCATGAAGTCAAGGACCACGGCCGCTTGGTTCTCACTGTAGCAGCTCCCACGTCTGCATAGTGCAGGCGCCTACTATGCTCTGATAAGTGTTGTTGAATGAAGAATAGACCTGAGTAATGTTTCAGGTGGGATACAGCAATCACTGCAGAGGAGAAAATGGTTGAGTGGGCCGTCTGAAAAGAGCAGTGAGTGGTCCCTGTGAAAAATGGGTTCAGCCGCAGAACAAACATGTGAAAGGGTTCTCTCGGGGCTCTGAAGATTGGAGGGCAAAGGGACATACATGCAGGTCCCAGTGTAGTTTCTTCCCTCAGCCTGGTGTTAATGTAAAGAAGGATTGTTTCACCTCTGTGGTTGGTAATGAGGATGCTGAGCAAGTATGTGAGAGAACAGCAGTTGAGAAGCAATAAAGAAGAATCTATTGATTAGGTTAACTACTCTTCGAAGTAATGGACTGAATTCCTAGGGAAATTATGTTACAGGGATTCTGCTTACAGAGCGCTGATTTCTTGTTTGCTACCCTGTATTGAAAGCTCCCTGGAGACAGACTTTTCATATTTTCATTTTCTTCTGCACTGGTGTCTTCAATAGAGACTTTTCAATAAATGATGATTGAAAGAATGAACCAGGAAATGGGGGAGAAGGTAAAAGGCCCCAGAGTGGAAATTTCCAGAAATAGATGAAGATGCATCCCTAATTCCTTTTTCTTGTCCTTAGATCTTCTGAGAAACACTTGTGAATTGTTGGAAACTCTGGTTGGGCAGCAGCTGAAAAATATTGTTTAGTGAAGGATCATATTTTCTTGTAAAACTTTGGGAATCAGAATATCTTTTACAAGACCAATAAGGTATAATTTATTGAATACTTGCTTTGTGACTTGTGTATTATTGCCTGTAGTTCTCACAACAGTCCAGTAGTTATTTCCATTTTACAGAGACTCAAAGCCCTACAGAAGTTGCAGGGCCAGCACATAAAGCCAGCCTGTAGAATTTTAAAAGGTCATGTTATCAGAGTCTGCCGTTAGAAAAGTGTTGTGCATGAATATAGATCCTGTCTTGGGGGTCTGGGAAGCCCCTAGCTTAAGGGCTCCAGAGTGCAGAGGGGTCCAGCCCACTCATCAAGTGCACTCAAGTCTGTCCCCTGAATAGGTGAGGCAGTCTCATTTCGCCGCTGTCTTATTCTGCGCCAATGTTTCCTTCTTGGGTATAGTTTCTGGGGCATCTGGAATTAAGGAACATACCAGTTTAGGATGTATTTTCTACCTACTTATTCCCTGGGCCCAGCACACTGGAGGTAGGCATGGCCACTTGTTATCAAAGAGGATTGTTACGAAAAGAAAGTGTGAACAAAACACTGTGAAAGGTGTTGCCCTGAGTGTGAAACATACTCACCTGGTGGTCCTGCTCTTGACTTTATTTCCACTCGCAGATTGTTTTCTTGTTTCCCGAGAAGTGCCTGGATGTTTATTGCTCTAGCCCCTCAAACTACTTCTCACCAGCCCACCCCAGACGTCAGTGATTTATTTTAAGAGAGCGCCTAAAACCACTTTCATTCACAGTAGTCCATGTTTTCATTGGGCCTCCTTTGGAAAAGGGAATTGTTAATGAATTAATGGGTTTTCTGAAATTACTTCTTAAATGGCAAGAATGGACATCAAAATTAAAGGGAAAAGTTACATCACCTGATACCTACAGGTTTAAAACTTCCCACGTGCCCCTTTCAGTATTGGTCCAGTGTGTCTATTGGCTCTGTGTGAATGGGAGCTGCACAGAGACGTTCAAATGAGCCCAGAGCCCAGGATTCTGACTCAGCGGACTGTGTGTCACCATGAGTCCAGTAACCAGTCTCCTGCTCCAGCCAGGCTGCCACTGCTTGGGCCTCTCTCCTTCAGCACAAAGAACCTCTGGCTCTCCGACACAAAACACGGAAAGTGGAGAAGGATCAGACCAAGATGAATTTATAAACTCCACACCAGAAACATTTGACAGTTTTAGGAGAAAATAGATTTGGTCTGAGTCATCTAGAGAGTGGGGTTTGTAGATTCACCCTTACTTAAACCAAAGAACCAAAGGAAGGCACCTTTAAAGTGTCTAAGGAGCATTCTGAGGCTTGTGTTTCAAGTGGTTAAGACAAAAGTCTGCATCTAGTGTACTTTGAGAATTTTCCAGTAGTCATCCATGGATGTAACAGTTGGACTGTGAAGAAGGCTGAATGCCAAAGAATTGATTCTTTTGAACTGTGGTGTTGGAGAAGACTCTTGAGAGTCCCTTGGACTGCAAGGAGATTCATCCAGACCATCCTAAAGGAGATCAGCCCTGGGTGTTCTTTGGAAGAATGATGTTAAAGTTGAAACTCCAGTACTTTGGCCACCTCATGTGAAGAGTTGACTCATTGGAAAAGGCTCTGATGCTGGGAGGGATTGGGGGCAGGAGGAGAAGGGGATGACAGAGGATGAGATGGCTGGATGGCATAATGGACTCGATGGACGTGAGTTTAGGTGAACTCCAGGAGATGGTGATGGACAGGGAGGTCTGGTGTGCTGCGATTCATGGGATAGCAAAGAGTTGGACACAACTGAGCGACTGAAGCAAACCGACAGAAATACGCTTATATTCCCACCACCGGAATTGACCATGCTTACATATTGGCTCAATAAAAAATCCCCAAAAAACTGTGCAACTCAGATTGGATCTTGAACCTATGGCTTTTTAATTTAGATCACACACTGGGTCTCAGGATGTAATGAAGCTAAGTTTCTCGATGCAAAGAATAAAGTGAGAGGCAAAATGATAGATAAGAAGTGAATTTATTTGGACAGAAACACTCCACAGACAGTGTGGGCCATCTCAGAAGATGAGAATCTCCAAAATATGGTGGAATTAGTTTTTATTATATGGGTAATTTCATAGGCTAGTGAGTGGGAGGATTATTTCAACTATTTTAGGGAAGGAGTGAAGATTTCCAGGAATTGGGCACTGCCTACTTTTTGGCATTTTATGATTAGCTTGGAACTCACGGTGCTGTTGAGTGTGTCATTTAACTGATGAATAGAATCAGTGTATAGTGAGGCTTAAGGTCTATTGGAAGTCGAATCTTCTACCATCTTGGAGCTAGTTGGTCCTAGCCAGTTTTTATCATGTCCTATAGCTATGTCATTTTTTAAATGTTGTACCTTTCCCCCCTTCCCTCCTGTTTCACTAGTAGAAGGAAATACTGAAAATAAATTGGTATTTGACTTTCAACCCTAACACCTTTACTTTCTTCTCCTCCCCAAAGGCCAACATTTTCATGAATTGGCTATGTTTGCTTCCAGCTCCACCTTCTATAATTATATATAGAAATCATATTTATTGTTGTTCAGGTGCTGAATCATGTTCAGCTCTTTGCAGCCCCATAGACTGTAGCATGACAGCTCCTCTTGAATCCATTTACCTCAGATGAGGATTTGAATCTACATGTGGGGACTCAATCCCAGCCAAAATGTAGTTTGGAAACTGAACCCATGAAGCCAGGACTTGAAACCATCCAAAGCCCAGTTTGGGACTCTAGCCCATGACGCCAGGACCCAAATCCAGCCAAAACCAAGTCTGGGACCCTAATCCACGTGACTGGGACTCAAGCAGCACCAAAACCCAGCTTAGGACTTGAACTCATAATCTTTTAATTAGAATCACTCACCTGGTGCCTGGACTTCCTAAGGCTCAAGTTTTTTATGTCTCAGTGCAATAATTCAGTGAGAGGCAACGTAATTGGCAAGAAGTAGATTTATTAATATAGGATGCTTATAAGAGATGCAAGTGGACAGGCAAAGAGCTCTGCCCTAAGGATTGAGTGAGCTACGATTTTATAATGAAAAAAGGAGGGGAGGGGAAAAGACCATCTTCTTCAAGTAGACATAGATGCAGATGTAAGGCATACATTGTGAGCGCCTCCACTAGCTCCTCCTTAATAGGTAGAGACTTGTCTGATGCTATGAGGTCAAACTAGGATTATCAGATTACTAGAAGGGTGGTGACATTTTTCTTCCATCTGATGGCCTGGGGCATATCTTGTGGTTTTGTTTATGGTTTTATAGTTCAGTTCAGTTGCTCAGTCCTGCTGACTCTTTGAGACACCATGGACTGCAGCACTCCCGGCCTCCCTGTCCATCACTAACTCCCAGAGTTCACTCAAACTCATGTCCTTTTAGTTGGTGATGCCATCCAACCATCTCATTCTCTGTCATCCCCTTCTCCTGCCCTCGATCTTTTGCACCACTAGGATCCTTTCAATGAGTCACTTCTTCACATCAGGGGGCCAAAGTTTTGGAGTTTCAGCTTCAGCATCAGTCCTTCCAATGACAGGACTGATTTCCTTTGGGATTGACTGGTTGGATCTCCTTGCAGTCCAAAGGACTCACAATAGTCTTCTCCAACACCACAGTTCAAAAGCATCAATTCTTCGGCACTTAGCCTTCTTCACAGTCCAACTCTCACATCCACACATAACCACAGGAAAAACCATAGCCTTGACTAGACGGACCTTAGTCGGGAGAGTAACGTCTCTGCCTTTGAATATGATATCTAGGATGGTCATAACTTTTCTTCCAAGGAGTAAGCATCTTTTAATTTCATGGCTACAGTCACCATCTGCAGTGATTCTGGAGCCTCCCAAAATAAAGTCTGCCACTGTTTCCACTGTTTCCCCATCTATTTGCCATGAAGTGATGGGACCAGATGCCATGATCTTAGTTTTCTAAATGTTGAACTTTAAGCCAACCTTTTCACTCTCTTCTTTCACTTTCATCAAGAGGCTCTTTAGTTCTTCTTCACTTTCTTCAGAAGGGTGGTGTCATCTGCATATCTGAGGTTTTTGATATTTCTCCTGGCAGTCTTGATTCCAGCTTGTGCTTCATTCAGCCCAGGGTTTCTCATGATGTACTCTGCATAGAAGTTAAATAAGCAGGGTGACAATATACAGCCTTGACGTACTCCTTTCCCTATTTGGAACCATTCTGTTGTTCCATGTCCAGTTCTAACCGTTGCTTCCTGACCTGCAAAGACATTTCTCAAGAGACAGGTCTGGTGTTCTGGTATTCCCATCTCTTTAAGAATTTTCCACAGTTTGTTGTGATCCACACAGTCAAAAGCTTCAGCATAGTCAATAAAGTAAAAGTAGATGTTTTTATGGAACTCTCTTGCTTTTTCAATGAACCAACAGGTGTTGGCAATTTGATTCTCTGGTTCCTCTGCCATTTCTAAATCTAGCTTGAACATCTGAAAGCTCATGGTTCACTACTGTTGAAGCCTGGCTTAGAGAATTTTGAGCATTACTTTACTAGCATGTGAGATGAGTGCAAGTGTGTGGTAGTTTGAGCATTCTTTGGCGTTGCCTTTCTTTGGGATTGGAATGAAAACTGACCTTTTCCAGTCCTATGGCCACTGCTGAGTTTTCCAAATTTGCTGACATATTGAGTGCAGCACTTTCACAACATCATCTTTCAGGATTTGAAATAGCTCAACTGGAATTCCATCATCTCCACTAGCTTTGTTCGTAGTGATGCTTCCTAAAGCCCACTTGACTTCATATTCCAGGATGTCTGGCTCTAGGTGAGCGATCACACCGTTGTGATTATCTGGGTCATGAAGACTATTTTTGTATAGTTCTTCTGTGGACTCTTGCCACCTCTTCTTAATATCTTCTGCTTCTCTTAGGTCCATGCCATTTCTGTCCTTTATTATGCCCATCTTTGCATGAAGTGTTCCCTGGTTTCTCTAATTTTCTTGAAGAGCTCGCTAGTCTTTCCCATTTCATTGTTTTTCTTTATTTGCATTGATCACTGGGGAAGGCTTTCTAATCTCTCCTTGCTGTTCTTTGGAACTCTACATTCAAATGGTATATGTTTCCTTTTCTCCTTTACTTTTCACTTCTCTTCCTTACACAGCTATTTGTAAGGCCTCCTCTGACAGCCATTTTGCTTTTTCGCATTTCTGTTTCTTGAGGATGATCTTGATCCCTGTTTCCTGTAGAATGTCATGAACGTACATTCATAGTTCTTCAGGCACTCTGTCAACCAGATCTAATTCCTTGAATCTATTTGTCACTTCCACTGTATAATCATAAGGGATTTAATTTAGATTATAACTGAATGGTCTAGTGGTTTCCCTACTTTCTTAAAGTCTGAATCTGGCAATAAGGAATTCCTGGTCTGAGCCACAGTAAACTACCGGTTTTGTTTTTGCTGACTGTATGGAGCATCTCCATCCATCTTTGGCTACAAAGAATATGAGCCTGATTTTGTTATTTACCATCTGGTGATGTCCATGTGTGGAGTTTGTCTTGTATTCTTGGAAGAGGGTGTCACTGTGACCAGTGTGTTCTCTTGGCAAAACTCTGTTAGCCTTTGCCCTGCTTCATTCTGTACTCCAAGGCCAATTTTGCCTGTTACTCCAGGTGTTTCTTGACTTCCTACTTTAGCATTCCAGTCCGCTATAATGAAAAGGACATCTTTTTTAGGTGTTAGTTCTAGATGGCCTCATAGAACCGTTCAACTTCAGCTTCTTCAGCATTATTGGTTGCGGCATAGACTTGCATTACTGTGACATTGAATGGTTTGCCTTGAAAATGAACAGAGATCATTCTGTCATTTTTGAGACTGCATCCAAGTACTGCTTTTCGGGCTCTTTTGTTGACTATGATGGCTATTCCATTTCTTCTAAGAGATTCTTGCCCACAGTAGTTGATTAATGGTCATCTGAGTTAAATTCACCCATTCCAGTTCATTTTAGTTCGCTAATTCCTAAAATGTTGATGTTCATTCTTGCCATCTCCTGTTTGACCACTTCCTCTTTGCTTTGATTCATGGACCTAACATTCCAGGTTCCTATGCAATATTCTTTACAGCATTGGGCTTTGCTTCTATCACAGTCACATCCACAAGTGGGTGTTGATTTGGCTTTGGCTTTGTCTCTTCATTCTTTCTGGGCTTTTCTCTTCACTGATCTCTAGTAGCATATTGGGGACCTACCAAACTGTGGCGTTCATCTTTCAGTGTCCTATCTTTTTACCTTTCATATTGTTCATGGAGTTCTCAAGGCAAGAATACTGAAGTGGTTTTATAGTTAAGTGAGTCAAATTGCCAACATCTATTGGATCATATAAAAAGAAAGGGAATTTAAGAAAAACATCTGCTTCATTAACTTCTCTAAACCATTGACTGTGTGGATCACAGCAAACTGTGGAAAATTCTTAGAAGCAATGGGAATAGCAGACCACCTTACCTGCCTCCTGAGAAACCTGTATGCCAGTCAAGAAGCAACGGTTAGAACTGGACATGGAACAAAAGACTGGTTCAAAAGCAGTAAAGGGGTACTACAAGGCTGTATATTGTCACCTGATTATTTAACTTATGTGTAGACTTCAGTTAAGTTCAGTTCAGGTGCTCAGTCATGTCCGACTCTTTGCGACCCCATGAATCGCAGCATGCCAGGCCTCCCTGTTCATCACCATCTCCCAGAGTTCACTCAGACTCACGTCCATTGAGTCTGTGATGCCATCCAGCCATCTCATCCTCAGTCGTCCCCTTCTCCTCCTGCCCCCAGTCGCTCCTAGCATCAGAGTCTTTTCCAATGAGTCAACTCTTCTCATGAGGTGGCCAAAGTACTGGAGTTTCAGCTTTAGCATCAGTCCTTCCAAAGAAATCCCAGGGTTGATCTCCTTCAGAATGGACTGGTTGGATCTCCCTTGCAGTCCAAGGGACTCTCAAGAGTCTTCTCCAACACCACAGTTCAAAAGCATCAATTCTTCAGCACTCAGCCTTCTTCACAGTCCAACTCTCACATCCATACATGACCACAGGAAAAACCACAGCCTTGACTAGACGGACTGTAGTCAGCAAAGTAATGTCTCTGCATTTGAATATGCTATCTAGGTTGGTCATAACTTTTCTTCCAAGGAGTAAGTGTCTTAATTTCATGGCTGCAGTCACCATCTGCAGTGATTTTGGAACCCCCAAAAATAAAGTCTGACACTGTTTCTACTGTTTCTCCATCTATTTCCCATGAAGTGATCAACCGGATGCCATGATAGGGCTGGATGAATCACAAGCTGGAATCTTGATTGCCAGGAGAAATAACAACAACCTCAGATATTCAGATGATACCACCCTAGTAGCAGAAAGCAAAGAGAAACTAAAGAGCCTCTTGATAAGTGTGAAAGAGGAGAGTGAAAAAGCTGGCTTGAAACTCAACCTTCATAAGACTAAGATCATGGCATCCAGTCCAATCACTTCATGGCAAATATATGGGGGAAAAGGGGAAACAGTAGCTAATTTTATTTACTTGTGTTCCAAAATCACTGGGGAAGGTGACTGCAGCCATGAAATTAAAAGACGCCTGATCCTTGGATGGAAAGCTATGACAAACCTTAGACAATGTATTAAAAAGCAGGGCCGTCACTTTGCTTACAAAGGTCCATATAGTCAAAGGTATGGTTTTTCCAGTAGTCATGGATGGATGTGAGAATTGGACTATAAACAAGGCTGAGCACCGAAGAATTAATGCTTCAAATTGTGGTGCTGGAGAAGAGTCTTGAGAGTACCTCGGATTGCAAGGAGATCAAACCGATCAATCTTAAAGGAAATGAATCATGCATATTCATTGGAGGGACTGTTGCTAAAGCTGAAGGTCCAGTATTTTGGCCATCTGATGCAAAGAGCTGACTCATTGGAGAAGACCCTGATGCTAGGAGGAATTGAGGGCAAGAGAAGGGGGTGACAGAGGATGAGATGGTTGGATGTCAACACCAATTCAATGGACATGAGTTTGAGCCAACTCAGGGAGATAGTGAAGGACAGGGAAGCAGGAAGGACTGCCCGCTGCATTCCATGGGGTGGCAAAGGGTCAGACACAACTTCGTGACTAAACAATGAACAAGCCTGCTCTGTTGAAGTGTTCCAGTTGCTTTCTTGAGTGATCATTAACTTACAGTGGCCTCCCAAAGTTTACTAGGTTGCCTGCTCTATCTGTAGTCCCGTACTGGAACTTCTACAAGTAACTGTATAACTGTCCTATTTTATTTGTACCACTCTGTCCTCCACTATCTCCCAGAGTTTGGTCAAATTCATGAACGGTGATGTTATCTAACCATCTCATCCTCTCCTGCCCGCTTCTCCCTTTGTGCTCAGTCTTTCCCAGCATCAGGGTCTTTTCCAAGAAACTGGCTCTTCATATCAGGTGACTAAAGTATTGAAGCTTCAGCATCAGACTTTCCAATCAATATTCAGTGTTCATTTCCTTTAGGATTGACTTGTTTGATCTCCTTGCAGTCCAAAGAACTCTCAAGAGTCTCCTCCAGCACCACAATTCGAAAGCATTGATTCTTTGTCACTCAGCTTTCTTTATGGCCCAACTGTCACGTTGTACATGACTACTGGAAAAACCATAGCTCTGACTATAGGGACGTTTCTTGGCAAAGTGATGTCTTTGCTTTTTATTATGCAGTCTGGGCTTGGCATAGCTTGCCTTCCAAGGAGCACGCGTCTTTTCATTTCATGATTACAGTCACTGTCCACAGTGTATATAATGGAAAGTATACATGAGTAAATACTCTTGTCCATGATATAGTTCTGCTTTTAAAAATTATATACATGGTACCATAAGTGCCAACTGGGAATTTGTGTGAGAGTAAGACGGGATTATAGGAAGCTCATACTTTGGCATGCATATTGTTGCCAGAGCTGCTCTATGTCTTTGTTCAACCCTCCAGCCCTTGCCTTTAGCAGGAGTTAACCTAAATCTTTAAGTTAAGAGGTCCAAGGATAAGAAAGGAATCTATAAATGAAAAAACTAGATGGGGACTTCCTTGGTGTCCAGTGATTCAACCTTTACTTCCAATGCAGGGGGAACCAGTTCAATCCCTGCCTGTGGACCTAAGATCCCACATGCCTTGTGACCAAAAAACCAAAATAAAAAAAGCAGTACTGTAACAAATTCAATAAAAGTTTTAAAAATGGTCCACATTAAAAAAAAAAAAAAAAAACTTTAAAAAAGCCACATGGAACCAGCTGGGACCAAGATGGTGACGAATCTGACCTACAACAGACCCTGAGTCTCATACATTGATTTAACTACATGTAGTTAGCATATTAAATGACACACCTATCAGCTGCCATGACCGGACATTAAGGACCAAAAAACATAAAAACGGGGTGGCACCCTACTCCCTTGGAAAAAGCTCTTCCCCTTCCCTGGTAGACCAATGCATAGGCCTCCCCATCAGTAACCTCACCCCTCCTCCCTCTGTCTTTATTCTTTAAACCTCTCTTACCAGGTAGGCAAGAAGTTCATCTGTGAACTTAGTTCCCACTTCTCTATTCTTTGGCTACTGAATAAAGCTTGTGCTATGTCCATCTCAGCTTTGGTTTTGTTATTCATTCAGAATCAAAGGGAAAAATAACACTCTCTGGCTGAGGCAGAGAGCACAGGCGCTGAGTGGGGTCCATACAACTTAATTTGATAACAATATCACCATCATCATTACAGTTATTCAGTATTTATTGACAGTGTGTTATATGGCAGGTCACCATCTGAGGGGATATAGCAATGAGAAACACTGATGGCTTTTCCTCACTTGTGAAATTTACGTTCTAGAGGAGAAGGCAGTCACAAAAATGAGGAAACGGACTGAGGGATTTCCTCCAAGATGTCTCCCAAAGACCCTTATTCCTTAATGTTCACATCCTCGTATTGCGCTCACCCACGTTTCAGCAAGTTTGGTTTGTGCAATCAGTAGCATAAAGCAGAAGTGACGCTATGTCACATCCAAGATCGGGTTATGAAAAAGACATCAACTTCTGTCTTAGGTGCTCACGTATTCTCTTCATCACTTCCTCGGTGGGAAGCCGTCAGGTATGTGGACACTCAGGCAGCCTGTGGAGAGGCCCACTTAACAAGGATCGAACTGAGGCCAGCCGACAACCACACAAGTGAGCTTGGAAACAGATCCTTTAGTCCACCTGAATCTTGAGATAACTGTAGTCCTGGCCAATGTGTTGACTGCACCTTCATCTCATGAAAGATTCGGTCCAGACCTTCCAGGTAAGCTATTCCTTTATCTCTGACCCACAGAACCTTTGAGATAAATGTTTGCTTTAAGCTGCTGTGAATAGGGGTAATTTGTTATGCATCAATAGGTAACTAATAAACAGACAGATGGAATAATTGCAAGTTGGAATAAACACATACACCAGTCTCGTGGTAGAGTAGATGCCCGTCATGAGAAGTGGCATGGTCAACTGGTTAATGAAGTGGTTAATAGAGCCTGAATGCTGGTTTCGGATCCTGGATCTGCCATATACTATAATAGTAGTGTGACTGTAGCAAGTCATTTTTCTAAACTTCTGTTTTTGAATATGGTCATTTGTAAACACAATAACAGTACTTACATTAAAGTTGTGAAGAGTCAATAGGCTGAAAAATAAGTATGCTAGCCCAGAGCCTGAAACGTTTTAAGGGCTCAATTCATGCAACTATTGCCCTGGTGGCTCAGAGGATAAAGCGTCTGCCTGCAATGCAGGAGAACCGGGTTCAGTCTCTGGGTTGGGAAGATCCCTTGGAGAAGGAAATGGCAACCCACTCCAGTATTCTTGCCTGGAGAATCCTATGGGCAGAGGATCCTGGCAGGCTACAGTCCATGGGGTCGCAAAGAGTTGGACATGACTGCGTGACTTACGTATGTATGTATGTATGGATTCTTGAACATTTGTTATTAATATATTTGCCTGAGCTGTTTGCTGATTGTCTTTCATACTGGAAAATGGCTACTGAAGGAGAATGCTGCTGAATGAATCTGACTCATATTTAACAAGATAATTCAGCACTGTATTGAGCACCTACTATGTGCCAGGGACAATGCTAGGTTCTGCAAAAAGTTTAGTAAGGTATGATCCATGTCCCCAGGAGTTCAAGTTCTCGTGGGGAAGTGCAGACCAATCGTATTAGTGTAATAAAGGAGTCTAAGTCTGAAAAACTTGTAAGTCAAAAGAATCTTCAAGAACTCATCACCAAATGCCACTCATATGTGGTATACTCTTTGTTGTGGGGAGCCACCTGATACTTCTATACCCAGGAGAGAATTTGAGAGTCAGTTTAGAAGTTTAGAAAATAGATCTAATTGCTAATACAGGCTGTAAATTCTACTGGGAAGTCAAAGCACAAAGGAAAGCGGTAAGATGAAATGAAGACAGGCTTTGGATCTCAGCTTAAATGTCACTTCTTCAGAAGGGTCTCCGGCACATAACCCTATTCTCTTCCTGCATAGCACCTATTATAATAGCATGCTTATTTGTATTTGTTCCATGTTTCTCTTCCCAACTATACTGTAAGCTCCACGTGGAAGGAACTGCACCTGGTTTACTCACCACCATATACATAACAGTATCAAGTTGAATCTGGGATACATAACAGTTGCATAATAAGTTTCTGTAAATGAACAAATGTTAAATGAGTATTCGAGCCATTTGAATCCTGGTGGGTAGATGAGGCCCATAGAAGACTCTTGAGACCAGCGCAGCAGGACACTGAGCTAAAGAGTGAACTTGTGTGCAGAGTCCTTCCTTTGCTAGCAAACAGAAGAGCTAGAAAGGCCTTCAGGCTCATAGGAAGGAATTCCTTTGGAGCACATGTAGAGCTTCCTTCTCTCTACTTGCTACATACAAAGTCCAGGAGCAAAGAGAAAGAGGTTGTATTGTAGTAATTAGAAAATAATCAGTCTTTTTGTGCTTTGAAAATTGTGAAGGATACTGGTGATCGTCCATCTAGTGTCCATTTTCCTCTCAATCCTTATAGGACTCCAGTTTTACCCAGTAGCCATGCTTCCACCTTACAACCCATGTGACTCAAGGAGCATCCACCCCAGTGCTAATTCCAATTATGCTAACTCCTTCTCCCTTCTGGAACTCAGGCTTAAATCATCTGTAAGTTTGCCAGGCAGTTCCTGATTGGAGGTAGAGTATGTGCCTAAGTGACCTAATTGGCTCAAGAAATCAGAAGTATAGATTTCAGATGGAAAAGGAAGCACGTGGTCCTGATTGCTCCTGGTAGACGTCTAGACCAGCACTTTAATTTGAATTTGAAACTCACTATGTTTACAGCAGAACAGAGGGAAAACTCTTCCTTGATAATTTGATAAACTTGATAGCCTTCACTTTCCAATAACTTGTCCTTGATAGCTTGTTGAACCACTGAATCAGCCTACTCCAAAGTTTATGTTGCCTCTGGATGACTGTTATGAGATAACAGTTTTCTTATTGCTTAAGAAGACAGTTTCATTCAGTGTTCTGTTTATAGCTCAAATAATCCTAATAGACCAATGATATTTGGCCTCCTACCTATAACTAAGCAGTGACACTCAGAAAAGTGGGTAAGTTCCCATATTACCCTGGAAAAGTCAAGAAGTGAGATTCTTTGTGTTCCAAGTGTTGAAGATGAAAATCTGCCAACCATTGCTAGTGTAAGTAGCTGAGTATGGAATGGGCAGGGGTGGTGGTGAGGTGAGGACATGTTTCCATGGGCAGACAGACATAGAGATCAAACTCACAGTGGCTCCAGCTGCCTGGAAGAAGGCTCAGTATGGACCTGAAAGTTGAACCCTAAAAGGTGTGACCCTGAGACCTCCTTGTGAGAGACGCTGTGACTGATGCCCTCCATGGGAGATCCCTGTTGGCCATTGTGGGACCTGTTATGCTACAGACCTGCATCCTTTGACCAATTGGAAGGTACAGGTGTCAACAGTGACATCGTGTGGCTACAGGGTGCAATGACAGCGACTGCCAGACCTCCCCTTCAGGTGTATGGCAGCTGGATTTTACCTTGGAAATTTCTGGGTCGCTTAACCTGCCGTGATTTTTTGAAAAAGGTGGACAAGGCCCCTATTTGTAGATTCTGAATTTATTAAAGTGATCATTAGAGAATTTAGATAATTTCCTTTCATGGGAAAAAAAAAGCAGTATTTGTACCCTGTGGAGTTTTTTTTTTTATTTGTTTTAGTTTTTACCTCTATATCAGGATGCAAGAAAGTTAGGCTTGAAAATCCCCAAACAAACGCCTTTCCACTTTATACTTCTTTTGAAAACTCACCTATGGTTTCCCATCACTCTAGGACAAAGTCCGAGCTCCTTAGTGCATCTGCTAAGGCCTTCTTCCTCTGACTCTCCAGTGACAAAACACACTCCTCAGCTTCCACAGGAAGCCTATTATATTGGCCAATGCTTTGGAAGTTAGATTTTTAGGGAGAGTGGATATGAGCTGCACCAAAGGAACCCAGATTTAATTACAGAAAAAAAGAGTAAGGTTTACTGAGCACTTGTGAACTAGGCATTGTAATAACTTGTTTTGTTGGCATTATTAGCTTAATTTGCACATGAATTTTTCCCTAAATACCCATAGGAACAGAGTAAAGGGCCAAAGTATGCGATTAAATAGTTAATCCCATTAGGGGATTGAAGGTAAAGGAAAAGTACCAGAGACTCCTGTAAGTCAATGACCGCTCAAGAAAGCAGGCTTGCTTAGCAACAAAGCCAGGTAACAGAAGCATGAGACATGTCCCCAAAGAATAAAATGATGGTGGCGTGACATGCATCCTGCTGACACACTCCTCTGCACACACTAAAAACAAAAATATAAGGGAAAATGGCACTATACTGAGAGCTGAGATGATTTACCATATTTTAGAATATATTACTGCTTTTTCTTCTCATTTCTATTGAGCCATGACAGTTCCAGTTCGACCATGTGGGGTCAAAATAACTCGAAGCCTGATATGGAGGAGGAACTGATGATGAAAGCCTGATGTCTACTCATGAATGAGAAAAAGGGTGACATTCTCCCCCTCCCCACTTTTCCTTTGATTATAAAACTGTAGCCCTGTTAAGCGCTCTGAGCAGCACTCCCTTGCCCATCTTGCTTGTAATAAATCGCTTCTTGTCTATCACTTTGCCTCTGGCTGACTGCTTTCTGCACTAAGACATAAAGAACCTTTGACCCCCTCCCCCTCGCACTCCACCCTCCTCTGCCCTTGAACACCTTTCTGTGGTTTCAATGTCTTTCCCATCTGTTTTGTTGGGGAACTCACCATTCTTCTTATGCATCTCTCTAGGTTTGTAGTCATAGTGCCTCACCTTGGCTTGGCTGCACACTGGCATCACCTGGGGAGTTTTAGCAAACCACTGACCCATGGGTCTGATTCTGATATACTTGGCCAGGGGTCTGAGCATCCGTTTCAGATTTCCCCAGGTGATTCTAGTGGGCAGCCAGGATTGAGATCCACTGGAGGAGGAAAAGTTCAGTGATCCAGGTAACCCTGCCTTTCTTTCCCGTCTGTGCCCTGCATACCTTTCTCTAATCAAGCCCAACATACTGCACCGTTAATTGCAGGGTGTATACCTATCTCGCTAACTACACTTTAAACATCTCCAGTCAACCATTTTTGCATTTTGGGAGCTCTATGTCTGGCCTGACACTTCGTCGAGATTTGGAAAATGCTTAACAGGAGGATAAAATGTCACCAACACACTTATTTGCGTCCTCCAACTGCCAGGCACTACAGCGCTTAGCCGGGATCCAGGGAGTGAGGGAGATGGAAGTGCGCAGGCGCAGAGCCGTTCCCCTGCCCCCGCACGCTGCCGTCTAAACTAAGAGTGAGCCCCGCCCCCAGCCGCGGAGCCAACCACAGGCCGCCAGGCAGCACCCGCCTCCCCGGGTCAGAGCAAATCGCTGTGGTGTTCCAGCCAGTGCAGAGGCGGGTTCCTCGATGAGCTGCTGATCGATTGGCCGTCCTCCCACCGTGGGGGTAACGGTCGCAGAGGCGGGGCTGGAGGCGGCTGAGCCGGCCGGATTGAGCGCGCTGCGGGAGGTAGGCGGCGGCAGAGGAAGGTGGGCAGCGTTCTAGGTTTACGGAGGGGTCGGCCGGAGCCCCCACCTGAGGAACCCCTACCTGAGGACCCCCGAGAACTGACCTCACCTGCGCCCTGAGAGTGGTCAGACGAGCCGCCTCGGGACTGGTTGGCGCCAGTTAAAATCCCAGTGTAAAGGCCGAGGGGAGGAGGGCAGCCTGATAAACCTGGTTGGAGTCTGGCTTCACCCTTTGTGGTCTTTGACTCCGCCTCAGCACTTCAGTTTCTTTATTTGTGGAACACAGCTGATAAGTCTTGCCTTACATGGTGATTGAGAAGGTTAAATGAGGCAATGAGTGTGAAGCTTGGAGTGATTTTCGGCGCGCCCTGGATTCTGGATAAATAGGTAGTGACTCCATCCCCAAGAGTCCACCAGGACCGACCCGCTCCACTTTTCAGGGTCAAGGTGTCTGAGGAGGTCACTTGGCTAGTGAGGGCTAGAAATAAATAGAAGGTGGGGGATACGGAAGGTGTAGGTAGATGATTATCTCTTTCTCCGTTTTATTAGGCCCATTTCAGAGTGCGGGGCTCTTTATGCAGAGTCTAATTTGATTTTTATTAAGACCAATGAGTTGGAAATAATTGCAAGGCTAAGAGACTTGTAACACGTAGGCCAAACAGAAGTGTTTTTGTGCCACTTTATTTTCTGATCATAAGGTTAAACACTGGGCACGCATTATCCATGTTGGTTTCAATTCTCTGTATGAGGTTTTTGTTTTTTACTTTTGGTATTGCCAAGCAGACTTGAGGCTTGCCCACCCCACCTTGGGGAGGAGGTGGCTGACAAGGGATTGCCCCAGCTTCTGCTTGGAGGAGTGTTCTGACCCGTTATGTAACCTCTCCTGGGGCAGAATGATTTAGTCTAGAGGAGATCCAGCCTTAGTTTTGTTTACTTATTTATAGTAAATTCAGTTCTTCTTAGGAACGTTAAATAGATACTTTGAAAGCATTTCATGTTCCATTTATTGCAGTAAAGTGAAATATGTACTTTTGAGAAAGCTATTTACAGATTTTGATGTGACTTGAGAAAGAACAGCTACTGCCTATGCTTTATTTCCAGTCTTCCCCCAAAAGTAGTGAAAAATAAATACATTTTGATGTATGGTGCATGTTATAGGGGCTTCAGACTTACAAAGGGCAAGTTACCAAAGGAGTAGACCTGGACAGTGCAAGGAGATAGAACTTTGTTTTGCTTCTCTGCATGAGTCTTTCTCAGTTCACTACAGTTGTGTCCGACTCTTTGCGACCCCATGAATCACAGGATGCCAGACCTCCCTGTCCATCACCAACTCCCGGAGTTCACTCAGACTCACGTTCATCGAGTTAGTGATGCCACTCAGCCATCTCATCCTCAGTCGTCCCCTTCTCCTCCTGCCCCCAATCCCTCCCAGCATCAGGGTCTTTTCCAACAAGTCAACTCTCTTCTCATGAGGTGGCCAAAGTACTGGAGTTTCAGCTTTAGCATCATTCCTTCCGAAGAAATCCCAGGGCTGATCTTCAGAATGCACTGGTTGGATCACCTTGCAGTCCAAGGGATTCTCAAGAGTCTCTCCAACACCACAGTTCAAAAGCATCAATTCCTTGGCGCTCAGCTTTCTTCACAGTCAAACTCACATCCATACATGACCACTGTAAAAACCATACCCTGCACTAGACGGACCTTAGTCGGCAAAGTAATGTCTCTGCTTTTGAATATGCTATCTAGGTTGGTCGTAACTTTTCTTCCAAGGAGTAAGCGTCTTCTAATTTCATGGCTGCAGTCACCATCTGCAGTGATTTTGGAGCCCCCAAAATAAAGTCTGACACTGTTTCCCCATCTCTTTCCCATGAAGTGTTGGGACCAGATGCCATGATCTTTGTTTTCTGAATGTTGAACTTTAAGCCAACTTTTTCATTCTCCTTTTTCACTTTCATCAAGAGGCTTTTAGTTCCTCTTCACTTTCTGCCATAAGGATGGTGTCATCTGCATATCTGAGGTTATTGATATTTCTACCAGCAATCTTGATTCCAGCGTGTGTTTTTTCCAGTCCAGTGTTTCTCATGATGTACCCTGCATAGAAGTTAAATAAGCAGGGTAACAATATACAGCCTTGATGGACTCCTTTTCCTATTTGGAACCAGTCTGTTCCATGTCCATTTCTGACTGCTGCATCCTGACCTGCATACAGGTTTCTCAACAGGCAGGTCAGGTGGTCTGGTATTCCCATCTCTTTGAGAAGTTTCCACAGTTTATTGTGATCCACACAGTCAAAGGCTTTGGCATAGTCAATAAAGCAGAAGTAGATGTTTTTCTTTTCTGGAACTCTCTTGCTTTTTCCATGACCCACCAGATGTTGGCAATTTGATCTCTGGTTCCTCTGCCTTTTCTAATACCAGCTTGAACATCAGAGAGTTCATGGTTCACGTATTGCTGAAGCCTGGCTTGGAGAATTTTGAGCATTACTTTACTAGCATGTGAGATGAGTGCAACTGTGCGGTAGTGTGAGCATTCTTTGGCATTACCTTTCTTTGAGATTGGAATGAAAACTGACCTCTTCCAGTCCTGTGGCCACTGCTGAGTTTTCCAAATTTGCTGGCATATTGAGTGCAGCACTTTCACAGCATCATCTTTCAGGATTTGAAATAGCTCTACTGGAATTCCATCACCTCCACTAGCTTTGTTTGTAGTGATGCTTTCTAAGGCCCACTTGACTTCACACTCCAGGACGTCTGGCTCTAGGTGAGTGATCACACCATCATGATTATCCGGGTCGTGAAGATATTTTTTGTACAGTTCTTCTGTGTATTCTGTCTGCTGCGGCCGCAGGGGGCCTAGAGGAGCTATCCCACTTTGAAGGAACAGCAGTGGTGAGGAGATACCCCTCATCCAAGGTAAGGAGCAGTGGTTGTGAGTTGCTGGAGCAGCCGTGAAGAGATACCCTATATCCAAGGTAATAACAACCCAAGTAAGATGGTGGGTGTTTCAAGAGGGCATCAGAGGGCAGACATACTGAAACCATACTCACAGAAAACTAGTTAATCTAATCACACTAGGACCACAGCCTTATCTAACTCAATGAAACTAAGCCATGCCCGCGGGGCAACCCAAGACGGGTGGGTCATGGTGGAGAGGTCTGACAATGTGGTCCACTGGAGAAGGGAATGGCAAACCACTTCAGTTTTCTTGCCTTGAGAACCCCATGAACAGTATGAAAAGGCAAAATGATAGGATACTGAAAGAGGAACTCAGGTCAGTAGGTGCCCAATATGCTACTAGAGATCAGTGGAGAAATAACTCCAGAAATAATGAAGGGATGGAGCCAAAGCAAAAACAATACCCAGCTGTGGATGTGACTGGTGATAGAAGCAAGGTCTGATTCTGTAAAGAGCAATATTGCATAGGAACCTGGACTGTCAGGCAAATCAAGGCAAATTGGAAATGGTCACACAGGAGATGGCAAGAGTGAACATCAACATTCTAGGAATCAGCAAACTAAAATAGACTGGAATGGGTGAATTTAACTCAGATGACCATTATATCTACTACTGCAGGCAAGAATCCCTCAGAAGAAATGGAGTAGCCATCATGGTCAACAAAAGAGGCCAAAATGCACTACTTGAATGCAATCTTAAAAACAACAGAATGATCTCTGTCCGTTTTCAAGGCAAACCATTCAATATCATGGTAATCTGAGTCTATGCCCCAACCAGTAACTGAAGAAGCTGAAGCTGAACGGTTCTATGAAGACCTACAAGACCTTTTAGAACTAACACCCAAAAAAGATGTCCTTTTCATTATAGGAGACTGGAATGCTAAAGTAGGAAGTCAGGAAACACCTGGAGTAACAGACAAATTCAGCCTTGGAATGCAGAATGAAGCAGGGCAAAGACTAATAGAGTTTTGCTAAGAAAATGCACTGGTCATAGTAAACACCCTCTTCCAACAACACAAGAGAAGACTCTACACATGGACATCACTAGATGGTCAACACCGAAATCAGATTGATTCTTTTCTTTGCAGCCAAAGATGGAGAAGCTCTATATAGTCAAAAAACAAGACCAGGAGCTGACTGTGGTCCAGATCATGAACTCCTTATTACCAAATTCAGACTGAAATTGAAGAAAGTAGGGAAAACCACTAGACCATTCAGGTATGACCTAAATCAAATCCCTTGTGATTATACAGTGGAAGTGAAAAATAGATTTAAGGGCCTAGATCTGATAGATAGAGTGCCGGATGAACTATGGACTGAGGTTCATGACATTGTACAGGAGACAGGGATCAAGACCATCCCCATGGAAAAGAAACGCAAAAAAGCAAAATGGCTGTCTGGGGAGGCCTTACAAATAGCTGTGAAAAGAAGAGAAGTGAAAAGCAAAGGAGAAAAGGAAAGATAAGCATCTGAATGCAGAGTTCCAAAGAATAGCAAGAAGACATAAGAAAGCCCTCCTCAGCAATCAATGCAAAGAAATAGAGGAAAATAACAGAATGGGAAAGACTAGAGATCTCTTCAAGAAAATTAGAGATACCAAGAGAACATTTCATGCAAAGATGAGCTCAATAAAGGACAGAAATGGTCTGGACCTAACAGAAGCAGAAGATATTAAGACGAGGTGGCAAGAATGTGTCTTTCTAGCCATGTATAAATGAACTCCTACCCTGCAACTGCTATTCCTAGTCTTAACTTTAGGTGTGATATGACACTGATTAAAGCAAGCTGCAGCTTCTTCTTTGGGTTTGGGGAAGCATTGGGTCTCTTCTTCTGATGCAAAGTTCCAGACCTATGTCTTGTTACAGTTTGTAGTGGGGAGAAGACTGCTGCAAACCATTGGCACATTAATTTCATAGCATGGGCCCCTGAAAAGGAGGGCTGGGTCACAGGTGAAACTGTGATAATTCTCCCTGCCTTTGCTTTTGGTATTCAGTGGTTTTTGTCTTCTGAGAGTACTCCTGACAATAGGAATTATTGTGCCTTTGAAGCCAGAATCAGAATTGATGCTAGACACTGATAGAGTTGGATACCCAGTTGAGTGTTTTAGCACAGCTGGGAAAGGAACGATCTTTTTGTACAGTTCTGTGTATTCTTGCCACCTCTTCTTAATATCTTCTGCTTCTGTTAGGTCCATACCATTTCTGTCCTTTATCGAGCCCATCTTTGCATGAAATGGTCCCTTGGTATCTCTAATTTTCTTGCAGAGATCTCTAGTCTTTCCCATCCTACTGTTTTCCTCTATTTCTTTGCACTGATCACTGAGGAAGGCTTTCTTATCTCTCCTTGCTATTCTTTGGAAGTCTGCATTCAGATGCTTATATCTTTCTTCTTCTCTTGCTTTTTGCTTCTCTTCTTTTCACAGCTATTTGTAAGGCTTCCCCAGACAGCCATTTTGCCTTTTTTGCATTTCTTTTCCATGGGGATGGTCTTTATCCCTGTCTCCTGTACAATGTCACGAAGCCCCAAACCACTGTAAGTGTCTGTTACAGTTCCTGAAGGAGCAGTGTTCAGTGACATTTGACTTTGTTTACAAATGAAAAGGCATGCAACCAGAGTAACAATTTTTCCTTTTGGTCTGTTATTTTGTGATCCATGATACAGATTCAAAAGTAGAAGCTACATGTACTATTCATGGAATTTAAGTTACCAACACAATAGCTCAGTGTCAGCCTTTACTTGTTGTCAATATATTCACAAGTGATCGAACTATCCACATAAGCATCTGACTATCAGGCTATAGCCCATAGGGTCACAAAGAGTTGGACATGACTGAAGTGACTTAGCACTTGTGCATGGTCTACTATATGGGCTTCCCTGGTGGCTCAGACAGTAAAGAGTCTGCCTGCAGTGCAGGAGACCAGGGTTCAATCCTTGGTTCAGTAAGATCCCTGGAGAAAGGAATCACTACCCACTCCAGTTGCTCATGACTGAGCAACTAACACTGTGGTCTACTACAATTGTACCTGAGTGTTTTTAGCATGTAAATAGCACACTGTTTTTTAGCACATAAATAGCACAATATTTTTTTTTATCACAAAGGACCTTTATTTTAGTTAAATCAAAAATTTTTAATGTATGTAAGCAGATATTACCTATAAATTTCTTTTTAATATAGCAAAATTAGTATTATAAAACATACCACAGTGATTTCCGTGATGGTCCAATGGTTAAGAATTCACCTTGCAATTCAGGGGACACGGGTTTGATCCCTTGTTGAGGAACTAAGATCCCACATGCCGCAGAGCAACTAAGCCCACCTGCCATGACTAGAAGGCCCAAGTGCCACAACTACTAAGCCCATGGACTTCAATGAAAGATCTCACATGATGCAATCAAGACCTGATGCAGCCAAATACATTTTTTAAAAATAAACATGCTACCAAAAGGGGGGTTGGGTCTGACAGGGTTTAGAATCTTTATTATAAACTTCTTTAAGATTCTTTTTATATATTGCAAAACAAACTAGAAAGGTACTTTCAAGAAAGGATTTGGGACTTCCATGGTAGTCCAGAGGCAAAGACTTCGCACTGCCAATACAGTGGACCAGGGTTCAATCCTTTGTCCGAGAGCTAGATGCCACACGTAACAATGAACATCAAAGATCTTGTGTGCCACAACTAAGACCCAGAGCATAAAATGGTTGGATGGCATCACCAACTCTGAACATGAGTTTGAGCAAACTTCAGGAGATGGTGGTGCACAGGGAATCTGGCATGCTCCAGTCTATGGGGGTCGCAAAGAACTGCCAAACAACAACAGTTTATCAGATAATGTAATGCCCTAAGCGAACTTCACAAAATACTGACATATTTACTTATCATTCATGTTACATTAAAAATTATTAGGAATTATACCTGTCCATTTTAATTGAATTGCTGAGGTTAATTTTTCTTTAAAAATTCCATTCTTGGGACTTCCTTGGTGGTCCAGTAATTAAGAATCTGTCTTACAAAGGAGGAGATGTGGGTTCAATGCCTGGTCTGAGAACTAAGATCCTATGTTGTGTAGAGCTACTGCCTCAACTAGAGATAAGCCTGTGCAATGCAACAGAGAGCCTATGTGCCGCAACTAAGACCCAACACAGTCAAAAATAAACAATTTAAAAAAATTTCTAATCTCAGCATACTCTGTGTACTAACATAATGTATTCAGCATTCAAATAAAAGATATTCTGTTCTTAAACCAACTGTTGTCAACCACTGCCCATTTTGGAGTGTCAGTGTTCTTCATTTCTAACCGGTATGGTATCTTTCTCTATTAAGGATATTTATATGGTAAGAATTTGGGCCTCTCCAAAATCAGAAATAGTCAAAGCTAATCCCAGAGGCATAAGGTCTGAGAATTACAATCTTGAAGATCATACAGAGCAGCAGAATCTCAGCAGTAGTCTATGCTTTAGGACACAGGGCTTCCCAAGTCATGCTAGTGGTATAAAATTCACCTGCCATTGTAGGAGATGCAAGAGACACAGGTTAGATCCTTGGGTCGGGAAGATCCCCCTGGAGAAGGAAAGGGCAACCCACTCCAGTATTCTTGCCTGGAAAACTCCAAGGACAGAGGAGCCTGGCAGGCTACAGTCCATGGGTTGCAAAGACCAAGCACACACATAGAGCAGAGCAATGCAAAGCATCTCAAAATGCCAGGGAATCATCAGACCACAGGGCAGCTCCACAATTCATACTTTCAGCTTACTTTTTTCTTGCTCCTTCCACTGATAATTTCTGAATGTTTGAATAAGATTTGAAACAAGCCATATAAATTAGCACTGTTTATTTAAAAAGCAGTAGAAAATTTTAAATAACTCCCACATTCCCAACAACTTTGTAAAAGTCATTACTGTCAGATAAAAGTATCAACAGAAATTTAGATCCCTAATCCATAACAATGGTACTCCCATGGGGAGTGGGAACAGTACATTATTGGTATTATTTCTTCACACTCAATGGGCTAATGAAAATTTTAGTTCAGCACACTACCAGGTCTAAAGAATGTTAATCTTAGAAAAATTAAAAAAATAAAAACCACATCATTCCATTATTCCAAAATATTGCAAATGGTTAGCTTCTTAAGATACTCAATTTTAAATTATTTAAACATTTTTCATTCAAATATTTAATTTTTTGTTTTGTCTTAAATACTTTTAAATTTATTTTGGCTGTGTTGGGTCTTAGTTACAGCACTGGGGATCTTTACTGGTAGTCCACAGGTTCTTCAGCTGTGGAGAGCTCGAGGACTCATGCAAGATCCCAGTTCCTGGAACAAGGATCAAACCTGCATTCCCCCAAATGGCCAGGCAGGGAAGTCCCAAAATATTTCCATTTTTTATTGAATAATGCTATTTATTTTTTCCAGTGTTCCTAATTTTCAGTCTGCTCTCCTGGCTTTTAATCTAAATGTTCAATCATACTCACCAATAAGAAAAAAATAATAAATTACTTTAATTGGATATTTATTACCAAGAAGATGTATTTTATCCCCACAGTGTTCTCCCTTCACCATGTCCCTTCTCTTCTACTTCCAATGAATAGTATTAGGGGCACAAGAACTAACTGCTAAACTTGCTTCAGTCACTGGCAGATCATCACCATGATTTAGGGTACATGTGATTATTATTCTAAATATATCAAATTCAGCTCAGTTCAGTCGCGTCCAACTCTTTGTGACCCCATGAATCACAGCACACCAGGCCTCCCTGTTCATCACCATCTCCCAGAGTTCACTCAGACTCACATCCATCGAGTCAGAGGCCATCCAGCCATCTCATCCTCAGTCGTCCCCTTCTCCTCCTGCCCCCAATCCTTCCCAGCATCAGAGTCTTTTCCAATGAGTCAACTTTTTGCATGAGGTAGCCAAAGTACTGGACTTTCAGCTTTAGCATCAGTCCTTCCAAAGAAATCCCAGGGTTGATCTCCTTCAGAATGGACTGGTTGGATCTCCTTGCAGTCCAAGGGACTCTCAAGAGTCTTCTCCAACACCACAGTTCAAAAGCATCAATTCTTTGGCACTCAGCCTTCTTCACAGTCCAACTCTCACATCCATACATAACCACAGGAAAAGCCATAGCCTTGACTAGACGGACCTTAGTTGGCAAAGTAATGTCTCTGCTTCTGAATATACTGTCTAGGTTGGTCATAACTTTTCTTCCAAGGAGTAAGCGTCTTCTAATTTCATGGCTGCAGTCACCATCTGCAGTGATTTTGGGAGCCCCGAAAAATAAAATCTGACACTGTGTCCACTGTTTCCCCATCTATTTCCCATGAAGTGATGGGACTGGATGCCATGATCTTCATTTTCTGAATGTTGAGCTTTAAGCCAACTGTTTTGCTCTCCTCTTTCACTTTCATCAAGAGGCTTTTTAGTTCCTCTTCACTTTCTGCCATAAGGGTGGTGTCATCTGCATATCTGAGGTTATTATTAATATATCAAATATATCAGACAAAGACTCACTACCAATACCTAATATATGGGGATCTTCTCCAGCCATTAAAGATACAGCTGATGGAATTCTCCAACACGATGTACAAGTACTTTGTATTAAAAAAATATATATATATATATATATATATATATTTTTTTTTTTTTGCTTAAAGAGGAGAGTGAAACAATTGGCTTAAAGCCCAACATTCAGAAAACTAAGATCATGGCATCCGGTCCCATCACTTCATGGCAGATGGTGGGGAAACAGTGGAAATAGTGGCTGACTTTATTTTTCTGGGCTCCAAAATCACTGCAGATGGTGATTGCACCCATGAAATTAAAAGATGCTTACTCCTTGGAAGGAATGTTATGATCAACCTGCTGCTGCTGCTAAGTCGCTTCAGTCGTATCTGTCTCTTTGCAACCCCAGAGATGGCAGCCCACCAGGCTCTGCCGTCCCTGGGATTCTCCAGGCAAGAACACTGGACTGGGTTACCATTTCTTTCTCCAATGCATGAAAGTGAAAAGTGAAAGTGAAGTCGCTCAGTTGCATTTGACTCTGTGTGACCCCAGAGACAGCAGCCTTCCAGGCTCCTCTGTCCATGGGATTTTCCAGGGGAGAGTAATGGAGTGGGTTGCCATTGCCTTCTGACCAACCTAGACAGCATATTAAAAAGCAGAGACATTACTTTGCCAAAGGTCTGTCTAGTCAAGGCTATGGTTTTCCCATTGGTCGTGTATGGATGTGATAGTTGGACTGTAAATAAAGCTGAGCACTGAAGAATTGATGCTTTTGAACTGTGGTGCTGGAGAAGACTCTTGATAGTCCCTTGGACTGCAAGGAAATCCAACAAGTCCATGCTAAAGGAGATCAGTCCTGGGTGTTCATTGGAAGGACTGATGTTGAGGGTGAAACGCCAATACTTTGGCCACCTCATGAGAAGAGTTGACTCACTGGAAAAGACCCTGATGCTGGGAAAGATTGAGGGCATAACAGAGGAGAAGGGGACAACAGAGGGTGAGATGGTTGGATGGCATCACCAACTCAATGGACATGGGTTTGGGTGGATTCCGGGAGTTGGTGATGGACAGGGAGGCCTGGCGTGCTGTGGTTCATGGGGTCGCAAAGAGTCGGACACGACTGAGTGACTGAACTGAATACAGAAACAGAAAAGTACTTTACAAATTACTATTAAAAACCACACCATCTATATCAAGAATTAGAACACTGCCAGCATCTCAGAGACTCCTTAGATATTCCATCTAAATAGCAACCGCCTCCCTCATCTCTCAGCACAACTCTGTGGTAAGCTTTTCTTTGCATTTTATTCATTTTACATAATAGTACAAACTGCAAAGTGAAGCAAATATTATAATCCTGGCTTAGTGGATACACTGTTGTACCTATTATGGGATACATCCTTTGGAAGAAAGTTTCATAGTCTGGACAACTAACTACTGCTTCTGTTTTTCAGTCCAGTAGCAATGGAACCAACAGATAAAAGTAGGGTCGGTTTTATTTTTTCTTTTTAAATGACAACAAATCTTTTGATTTGAGAAATCCTAATCAATATGGTACTTGTTTATAACAAGTGACATCAAACAATCAAAAATTACTGTATAGCAAAGAGTACCCACATATAAGTGCTGTGAGGGTGAGTCATGAACCAGATTGTATAAGTGTGTAGGGAGGCTGGTGAGTAACTACCCAACAGCCCTTGCATCTAGGAACTGATTCAGTGCCATAAAGCCATCTGAATGGCAAACAGTAACACGAGAAGAATTTTAGATAGCTTACAGCTGTGGAAAAAGCACTATTACAGGCTCTGAACCTTTTAGTTATTTCTATCTGCTGTCATTTTGAATGTTAAGTTGTAGGATGTAAAAATTAAAAGAGAATCCTAAAAGCTTTCATTTTTCCCAAACCAGGATCACCCTTCTGCACACTGGTCTAAGTTTGGTCTATGCAAGAATTTGTCTGTTTTAAAACTTTTCCTTGGGCTTCCTTGGTGGCTCAGTGGTCAAGAATCCACCTGCCAGAGCAAGAGATATGGGTTTGATTGCTGGTCTGGGAAGATGCCACATGCCGCAGAGGAACTAAGCCTGTGCTCTAGAGCCCCGGAGCCCCAACTACTGAAGCCTGTGCTCTCCAACAAGGGAAGCCACCAAATTAAGAAGCCTGCACACTGCAACTAGAGATGCCCCTGCTCATCACAGCTAGAGAAAAGCCCACACAGCAACAAAGAGCCAGCAAAGCCAAAAACAAATAAATTACCAAAAGAAGTCCTTAATTAAAACAAACAAAACTTCCCTGTCTACCAATTTTCCTCATGAACTATCCAACAATGAGTGACAAAATACTTCTGTGTATAGTTTTTGTAGCCCCTTCACTACAGACACTAAACAGGGAATACAGAACAATAACAAAAGAAAAACGAGATATCTGTCTTTGGTGCCAACTTTTCTTTCACTGCCTATCATCTCCTAAGAATACATGAGGAGAGGCAGGCAGATCTGTCATCTCAGTGCTAGGCCTTGATCAAGAAGCAAAAATGACTGGAATTTAAGGTAATAAATATTTACTAAGTACTCATCCTGTTTAAGATGTCTTATCATACACCTGACTGGGAGAGGAGAGGATCACAAATAATAAAACTGAGCAGTTTGCAACCCTGTATGTACAGAGCACTGAGGTCGGCTGAGAAAGACAAGCAGAAACAGGTGGAGGTATGCATTTCATTCAGACGGTGCTCCTTCTTAGACTGCTGGGAAAATTAGAAAAAGACAGATAGTGAAGGCTTATATGACTGCTTGCAGTGTTTTCCACCAGCTCACACAGAACTTCAACCACAAGAGATGAGGATGGAATACTGAAAGGGGAAATTTGGAGTACCTGCAATAAACTTCACAGTGTGGTACAGAAAGTAGTATTAAGTGGGGATCAGGAGACCCACCTAAAATGTTGAAGTAGCAACACAGTAACCCTTTTGCCTCACTGCCCCAACCTACAACCTGGGTAAAATAGAATAAGTACTAGGAGTTTCATGGCCTGGAGGATAATAATTCATCACAGGTCACTATTTCTGTATTCCAAAGAAATCTGATATCTTCATCTATTCATGCTTCAAACTCAGATTTTGGATACTCGCCTATATTTGCACTTCGCGGATACCTCATTTAGTAAAGAATTGGCCTGCAATGCAGGAGACCCCGGTTTGATTCCTGGCATGGGAAAATCTGCTGGAGAAGGGATAGGCTACCCACTCCAGTATTCTTGGACTTCCCTTGTGGCTCATCAGGTAAAGAAGCTGCCTGCTATGCGGGAGACCTGGGTTTGATCCCTGGGTTGGGAAGATTCCCTGGAGAAGCATAAGTATTCTGGCCTGGAGAGTTCCATGGACTCACAACACAACTGAGCGACTTTCACTTTCACATTTGAATTTCTCCTGTATTAACAAGACTTTGTGTTTAGTCACTCAGTCAGGTCCGACTCTGTGACCTCATGGACTGTAGCCTGTCAGAATTCTCTGTCCATAGGATTCTCCAGGCAAGAATACTGGAATGGGATGCCATTTTCTTCTCCATTAACAAGACTACATTGCAGTTAATCTAGTAAATCACATTTTGTTTCAAAAACATCAGTCAGCATTATTTCTAAATTGTCATTATTTATATATTTTTTTTATGATGAGAACTTTTAAGATATACTTTCTGGTAGCTCAGATGGTAAAGAATCAGTCTGCCATGTAGGAGACCCGAGTTCAATCCCTGGTTCGGTAAAATCCCCTGGAGTAGGAAATGGCAACCCATTCCAGTACTCTTGCCTGAAAAAGTCCATGGACAAGAGGAGATTGACGCTACAGTCCATGGGGTCGCAGAGTTGGACGTGACTGAGCAACTGAACACATAATCACTATGCTGTATATTACATTCCCACAACTTACATATTCTATAACTAGAAGTTTGTACCCCTTCACCCATTTTGCCCACCCTCCATTACCCCCCTGCCTCTGGCAACCAACAGTCTGTTCTCTGTATCTATGAGTTTGGAGATTATTGTTTTGTTTGTCTTAGATTTCACACGTAAGTGGGATCAAAAGGCACTTGTCTTACTTGTCTCTCTCTGAATTATTTCACAGAATATGCCTTCAAGGGCCATCCAGGTTGTCACAGAAAGGCAAGAATTTCTTTATGGCTAAATAATTTTCTGTGTGTGTGTGTGTACACAAATCACAATTTCTTTATTTATCCATTCATGGACACTTAGGCTGTTTCCATGTGCTGGCTTTTGTAAATAATGCTACAACAGATATGGGGATGCATGTATATTTTAGTGTCTGCTTCCTTCAGATTAATATCCAGAAGCAGAAATGCTGAATCATAGGATAGATCTATTTTTAATTTTTTGAGGAACTTCCAATTATTTTCATAAATTTACAATTTATTACAATTATGTAAACTGGCTAAAACAATTTACATTCCCATCAACAGTGCAAAAGGGTTCTCTTTCCTCCACATAAAACATTCATTATTTCCTGCATTTAGGGTTTTCTCCCATTTGATAGGTTGCCTTTTCTTTTTGTTAATGGTTTTCTTTGTTGTGCAGAAGTTTTTTGTTTTTAAATTTTATTATTATTTGTTTTTTCACCATGGTGCTTGTGAGATCTCAGTTGCCTGAGTAGGGATTGATTTGACTATTTGAGTTTTTGTATTTCCACAGGAATTCTGAGGTTTTATTTCTACAAAAAGCTTCATTTGAATTTGATTATTTGGCTGCATCAGGTCTTAGTTTTAACATTCAGGATCTTTCACTTCAGTACACAGACTCTCTATAGTTGTGGTGTGCGGGCTCAGTGGTTGCGGCTCTCTACTTGTGGCACACAAGTCAGCAGGTGTGGCGCACAGCCTTAGGTGGTCTCCAGCATGTGGAATCTTAGCTTCCCAACCAAGGATCAAACCTGCTTCCCCTGCATTGCAAGGCAGATTCTACCACTGGACCACTAGAGAAGTCCTTGTCATTTGAACTTTGATAGGGGTTATACTGAATCTGTAGATTGCTTTCAACAGAACGAATATTTTAACAATATTAATTCTTCCAAATCATAAATCTGTCCATTTACTTGTGTCTTCTTCACTTTCATCAATGTCTTACAGTTTTCGGTCTTTGATCTCCTTGGTTAAATTTATTTCTAGGTATTTTATTCTTTTTCATGCAATTGTAAATGGCATTGCTTCTTTCTGTTGATTCACTGTTATCATACAGAAACATAACTGGTTTTGTATTTTGGTTTTTGTAACTGCCAATTTTACTAACTTTATCAGTTCTAACAGATTTATGGTGATATCACACTGTATTAGTATATATAATATTATGTCATCTGCAAATAGAGACAGTTACTTCTTTTCCAGTTTGAATTTTTCTTTGTTTGTTTTCTCCTTGCCTAATTACTCTGCCTCCCTGGAGGAGGAAATGGCAACCCACTCCAGTATTCTTGCCAGGAAAATCCCATGAACAGAGGAGTCAGGCAGGCTGCAGTCCATGGAGTCACAAAGAGCTGGACATACCTGAGTGAAAGACCAATTACTATGACTCAATCAGTCGGTTCAGTTCAGTCAGTTCAGTCACTCAGTCGTGTCTGACTCTTTGCGACCCCATGAATAGCAGCACGCCAGGCCTCCCTGTCCATCACCAACTCCTGGAGTTCACTCAGGCTCACATCCATCAAGTTGGTGATACCATCCAGCCATCTCATCCTGTCGTCCCCTTCTCCTCCTGCCCCCAATCCCTCCCAGCATCAGAGTCTTTTCCAATGAGTCAACTCTTCCGATGAGGTGGCCAAAGTACTGGACTTTCAGTTTTAGCATCATTCCTTCCAAAGAAAACACAGAGCTGATCTCCTTCAGAATGGACTGGTTAGATCTCATGACCACAGGAAAACCCATAGCCTTGACTAGACGGACCTTTGTCAGCAAAGTAATGTCTCTCCTTTTGAATATGCTATCTAGGTTGGTCATAACTTTCCTTCCAAGGAGTAAGAGTCTTTTAATTTCATGGCTGCAGTCACCATCTGCAGTGATTTTGGAGCCCCCAAAATAAAGTCTGACACTGTTTCCCCATCTATTTCCCATGAAGTGATAGGACCAGATGCCATGATCTTTGTTTTCTGAATGTTGAGCTTTAAGCCAACTTTTTCACTCTCTCACTTTCATCAAGAGGCTTTTTAGTTCCTCTTCACTTTCTGCCATAAGGATGGTGTTATCTGCATATCTGAGGTTATTGATATTTCTCCCGGCAATCTTGATTCCAGCTTGTGCTTCTTCCAGCCCAGCATTTCTCATGATGTACTCTGCATATAAGTTAAATAAGCAGGGTGACAATATACAGCCTTGACGTACTCCTTTTCCTATTTGGAACCAGTCTGTTGTTCCATGTCCAGTTCTAACTGTTGCTTCCTGACCTGCATACAGATTTCTCAAAAGGCAAGTCAGGTGGTCTGGTATTCCCATCTCTTTCAGAAGTTTTCACAGTTTATTGTAATTCACACAGTCAAAGACTTTGGCATAGTCAATAAAGCAGAAATAGATGTTTTTCTGGAACTCTCTTGCTTTTGCCGTGATCCAGCAGATGTTGGCAATTTGATCTCTGGTTCCTCTGCCTTTTCTAAAACCAGCTTGAACATCTGGAAGTTCATGGTTCATGTACTGGTGAAGCCTGGCTTGGAGAATTTTGAGCAGTACTTTACTAGCGTGTGTGATGAGTGCAGTTGTGTGGTAGTCTGAACATTCTTTGGCATTGCCTCTCTTTGGGATTGAAATGAAAACTGCTGAGTTTTCCAAATTTGCTGGCATACTGAGTGCAACACTTTCATAGCATCATCTTTCAGTATTTGAAATAGCTCAACTGGAATTCCATCACCTCCACTAGCTTTGTTCATAGTGATGCTTTCTAAGGCCCACATTCTAGGATGTCTGACTCTAGGTGAGTGATCATACCATCATGATTATCTTGATTGTGAAGATCTTTTTGTACAGTTCTTCTGTATATTCTTGCCACCTCTTCTTAATATCTTCCATCCATACAATTTCTGTCCTTTATTGAGCCCCTCTTTGCATGAAATGTTCCCTTGGTATCTCTAATTTTCTTGAAGAGCTCTCTATTCTTTCCCATTCTGTTGTTTTCCTCTATTTCTTTGCATTGATCACTGAGGAAGACTTTCTTATGTCTTCTTGCCATTCTTTGGAACTCTGCATTCACATAGGTATATCTTTCCTTTTCTCCTTTGATTTTTGCTTCTCTTCTTTTCACAGCTATTTATAAGGCCTCCCCAGACAGCCATTTTGCTTTTTTTGCATTTCTTTTCCATGGGTATGTTCTTGATCCCTGTCTCCTGTATAGTGTCAGGAACCTCTGTCCATAGTTCATTTGGCACTCTATCTATCAGATCTAGTCCCTTAAATCTATTTCTCACTTCGACTGTATAATCATAAGGGATTTGATTTAGGTCATACCTGAATGGTCTAGTTACCCAACTTTGATATCAAACATCAGTTACAAAAACTATCATGAAAATTTTCTTGACATCATAACTACTTAAAAATCAAGTCCAAATTTGTGAACAAACTGAGACAAGCTCAGTCAGCTTCCTTAATTAGATGTTAATATGTAAAATTCCTATGTCTTCCAAAGAACATGTAGAATATTTAAACAAGTTCTTAATTTAGTATTTCAAAACCAACTAATATATTTGTCTACAACTTGGCATGAACACATAACCTCAGAATTATTTCATCTCCCATAAGCTTCCATTCATTAAGACCATGATGGGTTTTTATCCAGAACTGGAATACACAGCTTTGAGCAGCCTGGCTGTGATAATAAGGAACCAACAGCGATGAAAAGCAGCTTTATCACCTCATGGTCCTTGAAATTTGCATTAGAAGAAGGTGAATGGAGACACTTCAAAGTGGAAGTGAAAGTGGAAATCTTTCCTTGTGTCTTTTAATGTGAATCACTAAGGAAGATGGATATGTGTATTATAAATCTTCTGAGTGTAGATCCTTTATTTTACACATTAAGAACTAAGACCTCCAGATATAACTTTTCAAAAGCCACTGTGGCAAAGACTTCTTATCTCCTTCCATGGTTACAGGATTATGGCTGTGCACTTTATATACATTATATTACAATCTCCTGTGCAGTAAAGAATGATCATATACTAAGTTCTCTCCAGTGGAATGTTAATTGGAAATGACCTGTGTCACTTCAAGTGAGGGCTTTAAAGAAAGTTCATATGCCACTAATACCTTCTTTTTCCTCTTCCACTAGGCACAAAAGATCAAAGAGTCATGAAATGAAAGAAACCACCTGGAAAAGAAACACCAGTCAAATAGGACTTTGCACTCCTCCATGAGTAATAAATAAACATCTTATTGTGTTTAAGATATTATTCATTTTCAGTCAGTTACACCAATTCAGACTTCACTGATTTAGTCAAACATGTAATTTAGGTAGCTGCAAGGCCATGATTAAAACCCACATATGAACACAAAAGACCCTAAAGGGCCAAAGCAATCCTGAGGAAGAATAAAGCTGAAGCTGTCATGCCCCCTGAAATCAAACTGCATATACTAGAAAGCAACAGTAATTAAAACAGCACGGTTGGGCTGGGGCGGGGGGCAGGAAGCAGAGACTTCTTGATGGTTTTCAATGCAGGGTGCCTAAGTTCAATCCCGAGTTGGGGAAACAGATACCACATGCAGCAACTAAGAGTTCACATGCTGCAACTAAAGATCTTGGATGCTACAACTAAGACCCAGTGCAGCCAAATAAATACATATTTTGAAAAAAGCGGTTAGGACTCCGTGTTTTTACTGCCAAGGATCCAGATTCAACCCCTGGTCAGGGAACTAAGATCCCATGAGCCATGCAGCATGGCCAAAACACAAAACAAAACAGTATGGTACCAGCACAAAAACAGACAGATCAAAGGAACCTAACAGAAAACTCAGAAATGAACTCACACTTACATGTCAACTAATCTACGACAAAGGAGGTGGAGGTAAGAACAAACAATGAAGAAAAGACAGCCTCTTCAATAAATGGTGACCAACAAACTGGACAGCTACATGAAAAAGAATCAAACAATTACTTTCTCATATAGAATACAAAAATTAATTCATAATGTTGATTAAAGACAAATGTCTGAAACCATAAAACTCTTACAAGAAAACACAGGATGCACACTCTTTGACATTGACCTTAGCAATATTTTGGGGGTATGTCTCCTCAAACAAAGGGAACAAAACCAAAAATAAACAAGTGGGATTACATCAAACTAAAAAGGGTATGCACCACAAAGGAAACTATCAACAAAATGAAAGGCAGCCCACCGAGTCGGAAAAAATATCTGAAAACAATATCCATTAAGGGGTTAACACCCAAAGCATAAACTCATACAACTCAACATCAAAAAACAAACAACCCAATTACAAAATGGGCAGAGAACCTGAATAGACATTTTTCCAAAGACATACTGATGGCCAACAGATAACATTGAAAAGATGCTCAACATAACTAACCATCATAGAAATGTAAACCAAAACAATGAGATACCACCTCCACCTGTCAGAATGGCTGCTGTCAAAAAACCAAGTAACAAGTGTTGGCAAAGATGTGGAGAAAAGGAAACCTTCTTATCCAATTGTCACATGTACATGGGTGTGGAATGTGAAACTTTTCATAATATCCAAAAACTAGACACAAACCAAATGTGCATTAATAGAATGGAGCAGGACTTCCCTGGTGGCACAGTGGATGAGAGTCCCCGTGCCAGAAGATGTGCCAGGGACACAGGTTTGGTCCCTGCACCAAGAAGATTCCACAGGCTGCGTAGTAACCAAGCCTGTTTGCCACAACTACTGAACATGTGCTCCAGAGCCCGTGGGCCACAACTACTAAAGCCTGCACACCTACAGCCTGTGGTCCTCAACTAGAGAAGCTCCTGCAATGAGAAGCCTTCACACTGCAGTGAAGAGTTGCCCCCACTCACTGCAGCTAGAGAAAGCCCACGCGCAGCAATAAACACCTAGAGCAACCCAAACAACTAAAATTTCAAAGAATGGTTCAATAAACTATATATTTTAAAATATAGGAAATTACTAAAGCTATACACACTACCATAAATGAATCGTATAAATAATTTTAAGAGAAATAAAAAGAATATATACAATATGATCCCATGTACTCAAAGGCTTATATCTTTCAGAGAGAGAGATGAACAGAGATAGTAAAAGCAAGAAAATAACAAAAACTCAGTAAAGAATAGCTTGGGGAGAGGAAGGGAGATTGATAGACGAAAGCATCTATGATTACTCTGGCTTTTATGCAGAGGTGTTCACTTTTCATCATTCTTTAAATTATAAATTTAGGTTCTCATGTACTCTTCTGCATAGATGCTAAATTTCACACTCTTTTAAAATGGATTAACAGCAATAACAGATGTAAAGCTCCTCGGCAGCACCTAGCCTGAAAAATCCATTTGATGGGAACCCATTTCCCATTTTACCGTGCCTATGACCTCAGGGTTAATGATAATCAAACCCAAGCTCTAGATTTTTTCTATCACCAGCACTTGCTTCTTTTCCAGCATTATTCCTACCTAAGAATACTAACTATCCTCATGGCCCTAACTACTACTCCTCATCACCTTTGTCTTTATCTCTAGATTCCAGGAGGGAAGTGACATTAGCATCTGCAGCAAGGAGTCGTGATCCTGCTCAGCTCTATTCCTGTCTCCTTTGCTGAAATCTAAATAGTGAGTTCCTGAATGACAGGGGCAGGTTCTGTCATCTTTGTGGTTCTCTGTGCAACATGTCTGATACAGGACCTCAGTAACTATTTTCTAAATGATGAATAAATAAATACATTACAGAGCTAAGCTACTAGTGGAAAATAAGGTTAAAGTTTAAAATCAAGTTGGTGCTTTCTTAGGTTCCCTAGACCCTTTCACAGTTCTAAAAAAGAATCTTCATGAACAAGAGAAAGACAATTCCAAAGTTGGTTTAAAATCTTTGCCACAAAAATAGTAGATCTGTAGTCATCAACTGTATATAATAATCTCCATTAATTAATAATTCTTAAAGCTCTGAAAAAAGTTAGACCTTTCTTCAAAGTAACATAAATGATTTCCCATTTCAATTTTTACTATTATAATTTACTATTATTTTCTTTTAAAAGTTACACTTAAGGGGAGGGATAAATTGGGACATTAAGCTTGACATATACACACTACTTCATTAGTTACCTGTATACCTGTATAAAATATTTTATATAAAATAGGTAACTAATAAGAACCTATCTACTCAGTAGTTTATATGGCCCATATGGGAAAAGATTCTTAAAAAAATAAAAGACAAGAGTGGATATATGTATAACTGATTCGTTTTGTTGTACACCTGAAACTAACACAGCACTGTATTGCAAATCAACTATACTCTAATAAAAGTTTTTTTAAACTTATACTTAAAATGTATTGCAAATCAATTATACTCTAATAAAATTTTTTAAACTTACACTTAAAATGTACACTTAAAATCTATGTATAATGCATAAAATTAGTTCATCCCCAACATAAACGAAATCAACAAGGCAGTCATTTATATCACCTTATATATACTACTTCCTCTGTCATGTGGCAGTCAAAAGGCTAAGGGAGATGCTTGCAGCAAAGAAAACAGTTTTAAAAGGTCATGCTACGCTGACAACAGAATTTCTATCACAATATCCTTACTGTCTGTAGCAGACTATATGACAATCTAACCACAGTTATTTTCTGAGTTAAAGCAAAAAGCATGTTATCAAAGAACCAGAAACACTAGACACAAACAACACAACCTTTATGAACACTTATCTAATGCATAAACAAAAAGAATCCTGAGGCAACGAACTGGGAGAAGAGGAACTAGTAAAAACTAGAAGACAAGTTTAAGCTACTCAGTTTATTCATAATGTTCATATAACATGATAAGAAGCTTCTAAAATAAACTTTTTCAAGTTTATTACTTTCAGGTTTATAATTACCATATGATCCAGTTAAAACATAAGATTTACCTAGGAAAAGCAAAATTATAACAATATTGAAGCCAATGAATATGATCTATTTCAATATTTCTAAATCTTAATGACAACTGCAAATGAAGTACAAAGTTTCAAAAACCTCTCTGCAGAAACTATAATCTCATCAGCACTTTTTTTTTCTTAATAACTTTGATTGGTCTTCTATCCATCTGAACAAGGAATGTCTTTCCCAACTATTAAACAGACAGTGTGTCAGTCAACAACATAATGAAAATCTCTCCACCTCCTTATAAAATTTCCAGTATATCTGTTGGGGGAGGGGAAGTGTTCTAACTCATTTAATCATCCTGTCTAATTCTTGGAAATTATAGTTATTCCTGCTCAGAAATTAAAACACATAGCTTTCTCTTAAGCCAAGTGAAGGTCCATAGTACAGTAAACATCACAGTCAGATTACACAAAATAAGTTTTTGGTAATGCATTCTTTTCAAAGCCCCATAGTTTTCATTTTTGTGAAGATATCTCACTAAAATTATAACTGGGTGACAACTTTCTTTACTAGTTCTGACCTTTACAACAGAGCATGAAGATTTGTGTTCCTTCTAAGACTCAGTCAGTTCAGTTCAGTCACTCAGTCTTGTCCGACTTTTTGCGACCCCATAAATTGCAGCATGCCAGGCCTCCCTGTCCATCACCAATTCCTGGAGTTCGCCCAAACTATTGTCTATCGAGTCGGTGATGCCATCCAGCCATCTCATCCTCTGTTGTCCCCTTCTCATCCTTCCCCAAATCCCTCCCAGCATCAGAGTGTTTTCCAATGAGTCAACTCTTCCCATGAGGTGGCCAAAGTACTGGACTTTCAGCTTTAGCATCAGTCCTTCCAAAGAACAACCAGGACTGATCTCCTTCAGAATGGACTGGTTGGATCTCCTTGCAGTCCAAGGGACTCTCAAGAGTCTTCTCCAACACCACAGTTCAAAAGCATCAATTCTTTGGTGCTCAGCTTTCTTCACAGTCCAACTTTCATATCGATATATGACCACTGGAAAAACCATAGCCTTGACTAATTGGAACTTTGTTGGCAAACAAATGTCTCTGCTTTTTAATACACTGTCTAGGTTGGTCATAACTTTCCTTCCAAGGAGTAAGCATTTTTTAATTTCATGGTTGCAATCAACATCTACAGTGATTTTGGAGCCCCCCAAAATAAAGTCTGACACTGTTTCCACTGTTTCTCCATCTATTTCCCATGAAGTGATGGGACCAGATGCTATGATGTTTGTTTTCTGAATGCTGAGCTTTAAGCCAACTTTTTCACTCTCCACTTTCACTTTCATCAAGAGGCTTTTAGTTCCTCTTCACTTTCTGCCATAAGGGTGGTGTCATCTGCATATCTGAGGTTGTTGATTTTTCTCCTGGCAATCTTGATTCCAGCTTGTGCTTCCTCCAGCCAAGTGTTTCTCATGATGTACTCTGCATAGAAGTTAAATAAGTAGGGTGACAATATACAGCCTTGACATACTCCTTTTCCTACTTGGAACCAGTCTGTTGTCTCATGTCCAGTTCTAACTGTTGCTTCCTGACCTGCATATAGGTTTCTCAAGAGGCAGCTTGGGTGGTCTGGTATTCCCATCTCTTTCAGAATTTTCCACAGTTTATTGTGATCCACACAGTCAAAGGCTTTGGCATAGTCAATAAAGCAGAAGTAGATGTTTTTCTGGAACTCTCTTGCTTTTTCCATGATCCACCGGATGTTGGCAATTTGATCTCTGGTTCCTCTGCCTTTCCTAAATCCAGCTTGAACATCTGGAAGTTCACGGTTCACCTATTGCTGAAGCCTGGCTTGGAGAATTTTGAGCATTACTTTACTAGCGTATGAGATGAGTGCAATTGTGCAGTAGTTTGCGCATTCTTTGGCATTGTCTTTCTTTGGGATTGGAATGCAACTGACCTTTTCCAGTCCTGTGGCCACTGCTGAGTTTTCCAAATTTGCTGGCATATTGAGTGCAGCACTTTCACAGCATCATCTTTCAGGATTTGAGATAGCTCAGCTGGAATCCATCACCTCCACTAGCTTTGTTCATAGTGATGCTTTCTAAGGCCCACTTGAGTTCACATTCAGGATGTCTGGCTCTAGGTGAGTGGCTCTGGCTCTAGGTGAATCACAGCATGGTGATTATCTTGGTCATGACAATCTTTTTTGTACAGTTCTTCTGTGTATTCTTACCACTTCTACTTAATATCTTCTGCTTCTCTTAGGTCCATACCATTTCTGTTCTTTATCGAGCCCATCTTTGCATGAAATGGTCCCTTAGTATCTCTAATTTTCTTCAAGAGATCTTTAGTCTTTCCCATTCTGTTATTTTCCTCTATTTCTTTGCATTGATCGCTGAGGAAGCCTTTCTTATCTCTTCTTCCTATTCTTTGGAAGTCTGCAAAGTCTCAGACAGCCATTTTGCTTTTTTGCATTTCTTTTTCTTGGGGATAGTCTTGATCCCTGTCTCCTGTACAATGTCACGAACCTCTGTCCATAGTTCATCAGGCACTCTATCAGATCTAGTCTCATAAATCTATTTCTTACTTCCACTGTATAATCATAAGGAATTTGATTTAGGTCATACCTGAATGGTCTAGTGGTTTTCCCTACTTTCTTCAATTTTAGCCTGAATTTGGCAATAAGGAGTTCATGATCTGAGCTACAGTCAGTTCCTGGGTCTTGTTTTTGCTGACTGTATAGAGCTTCTCCATCTTTGGCTGCAAAGAATATAATCAATCTGATTTCGGTGTTGACCATCTGGTGATGTCCATGTATAGAGTCTTCTCTTGTGTTGTTCGAAGAGGGTGTTTGTTATGACCAGTGCATTCTCTTGGCACAACTTTATTAGCCTTTGCCCTGCTTCATTCTGTATTCCAAGGCCAAATTTTCCTGTTACTCCAGGTGTCTCTTGACTCCCTACTTTTGCATTCCAGCCCCCTATAATGAGAAGGAAATCTTTTTGGGTGTTAGTTCTAAAAGGTCTTGTAGGTCTTCAGAGAACCATTCAAGTTCGGCTTCTTCAGCATTACTGGTTGGGGCATAGACTTGGATTACTGTGACACTGAATGGTTTGCCTTGTGGCAGAAGCGCACCGGCTGAGACAGACCGCGGGGCAGAAGCGAGCTGGCTGTGACGTACTGCGTGGAAGCATGGTGGAGAGTAGCTACCCGACATCTGAGGTCAGGGGCGGTGGCCGAGAGGAGTTACCCCAGGTCCGAGGTCACTGGCGGCGCCGAGACTGGCAGGCTGCGACGGCACACAAACAGCCGGGAGGAGCTACCCCACGCCTTCCAAGACTACTAGAAAACATTCTATGATAAACCTTCTTTTAAGGAAATATACTTAGAATGTTCCACTGCTCAAAACCAAAAGCACACTATAAACCAAATTAAGGCAAAGATGTGAAGAAACTGTAAACCCTTGTGATTTTACTGGTGGGAATGAAAAATGGTGCAAACACTGAAAGAGTATGGTAGTTCTAAAATATTTAAATAGAATGACCATATGATTCAGGGCTTCCCTTGTGGCTCAGTTGGTAAAGAATTTGCCTGCAATGCAGGAGACCTGGGTTCAATCTCTGGATTGGGAAAATCCCCTGGAGAAGGGAAAGGCTACCCACTCCCAGTGTTCTGGCCTGGAGAATTCCATGAACTGTATAGTTCATGGGGTCGCAACTTTCACCTCACTTCACTTCACCATATGATCCAGCAATTCTACTTTTCTTGGTATATAACCCAAAAGAATGAAGTGCAAATAATCACATAGATATTTGTATACCTATGTTTATAGCAGTATTATTAACAATAGCCAAAGGGGGAAACAAGTCAAATTTGACTCAATAGATGGGTGGATAAACAAAATGTGGTACATATTCATACATACAATGGAATATTTAGTCAGCCTTAAAAGAGACATTGTGATACATGCTAAACATAGATGAACCTTGAGGACACCTATACTAACTGAAATAAACCAACCATGAAAGGACAAACATGGTATGGCTGCATTTACAAGCCCTAAACAGAATAGGCAAATTCTCAGAGACAGACAACTTCACAGAATAAGGGCTATCTGGGTTTAGGGGTGATGCAATAAATTGTGGAGATGGACAGTGCTGATGGGTGCACAACAGTATGAATATATTTATGTCAGGAAATTGTACACTTAAAAAACAGTTAAAATGGCCAACGTTTAGGAAGAACATGTTGAGCTCTTTCCAAATGCCCACATTTGCACATACCCCAAATTTAAGGATTCCTTCATCTATAAAATGTGGATAACTTCCATTTTAGAGGGAAGTTGTTGATAGGATGAAATATGATGATAAAGTAAGACAATAAAGTCACATAGAGTTGTGGATGGCTTAATATTTAAGCTCATTCGTCTGAAAATGTGGCCCACTGGAGAAGGGAATGGCAAACCACTACAACATTCTTGCCTTGAGAACCCCATGAACAGTATAAAAAGGCAAAAAGGGGAAGGCTAATGTGTTTTTATACTTCACTAGCTTTAGGAGCTAAGAAGCACAGGATTTAGAGACAATCTGGGGTTCTACACCTGTGTTTTTTTCTTAGTATTCAGTGTCAATGAGCAAAGCAACCAGACCTCTTCCTTCAATTTAGAAGGAAGTTTTGTTTGTGTTATTTTATCTTACTTTATTATTTTTTTTATTTTTTGGCATCACCTTGCAGTTTGTAGGATCTTAGTTCCCAGACCAGGTATTCGGTATTTCATAGCAATGAAATCTCAGAATCCTAACCACTGGACTGCCAGGGAATTCCCAGGATAAGGTCTTTCACTGAAAGACCTTTTGTTGCCTCTGTACTCTGACACCATCTCTTAAGTCAATGACAATGTGGTTTAGAAATTTCCTATTTATTAAAGTTTTTAAAAAGGGAGTACTCTTGGGTATTTCATTTCTCAATTTATAGACAGAAGCAACAGCAAGAGAAGGGACCCTTGACAATATGAAATGAAACAATTCTTTCAATATTTCTCAGCACCTATATCTGCTGTGAGTAAAGAAAAGCGAGCAATGACTGTACAGATGAAACTGAGCATTCAGATGCTTTGTACACACGAAGAAGCATACCTAATTCATATATAGCAAATGTTAACTTACCATAAAAAAGAAAATAATAATAGCAAATGTCAATTTTGTTATGCACATTTTACAATTTAAAAGGGACTTCCCTGGTGGTCCAGTGGTTAAGAATCTGTCTTGCAAAGCAAGGGACACAGGTTCAATTCTTGTTCAGGGAACTAAGATTCCACATGCCACGGAGCAGCTGAACCTGTGAGCCACAACTACTGAGTCTATACACTCCAGAGCCCATATCACAACTTGAGGGCTGTGTGCCGCATCTACTGAAACCCCCATGCTCTGGGACCCACGCTCCCCAAGTAGAGAATGTCTGTGCGCCACAACGAAAGGCCTTGTGTGCCACAACTAGGACTCAACATAGCCAAATAAATAAATATTTTAAAAATAAAATAAATCCAAATAAATTTATCCATCAGGAATTACAAGCCCTCCATGTATCCAATTCCCCTTTTTATACACTTCCTACTTTTCCTGTGGTATTAAAAAATCTGTTTTATTGTATTAAATTCATCTCCTGGAGTAGGAGATGGCAACCTGCTCCAGTGTTCCTGCCTGGAAAATTCCATGGACAGAGGAGCCTGGTGGGCTACAGTCCATGGGGTCAGAGAGTGGGACATGACTGAGCGTGCGCGCACACACACACACAAAAATGCTAAAATATCTTCCATTTGGCTAACTTTCCCAGTGACTGCTGTCTTATTTCCTGCACAAACTTCTTGAAAAACATTCTGTTTTATTCTTCATGCTTCTTTGTATTTTGTAAAACCATTTGCTTAACCTCTTATAATTCATCTTGGTCTATTCAATCTGTTTTCACAGATCAAGAATCTCATACTAATTACTATGTTACTATATTATATAATTAACCTAATAATTATTAGTTATTAGGTTATGTTTATACATTAGAGAGGTTATTGACTTTAATTACACTTAATGCCCTTCTAGGGTATTAAAATCCATAATCTTTCTAATCATCTCATCCTTCTTCATATTTTTCTTATTTTTGCTTTATTGATTCTTTATAACACCAATATTCACAATAGGCATTTATAAAAGTTCTGTGCTTTACCTTTTCCTCTATGCTAGGATACTAGAAATGTTACTTACTTCCACAGCTTAAACTCCATGTGAATTACTCCAAAGTTTATATCTTTGGGCCCTAAATTATCGTTTTTCTAAATTTTAGTCTCTTATTTCCACATTTAGGGAGAAACTCTGAAAGTTCTACATGTACTTTCAAAATCAAAATAGGTCTAACAGAATTCATGTTACAGTCCCATCTGCTTGCCCCCTAATAACCAGTCTTTCTTTGTGGTTTCCTTACTTTTCCTATGCTACTATCACACTTCTAGCCACTCAAAATCCTACATTCATATACATGATTTCTCTCTTCCATACCTGCCAAACCTGCCTTTAAATCTATCCTGCTCCGTGAACTCATAAACCACCAACTTCCACTCCCACCCGCCACTCAGGTAGTCATTATTTCACTTTTGTAGCACTTATCACAGTGACCAGTGCTGTTAAACACCTAACTTGCCTGCTAGACTACCAGCCCGTATAGCAAACAAGTTATACCCAGGCAGGGAATATCTGTCCCTGTTAACAGTATAACTAGGGTGGACCATGTAATTTATCACACAAAACAGTAAAAAAAAGACATAAAAATAGTTTGGCAAATACACAATGTTGTATGTCAATTATATCTAAATAAAGCTGGGGGAAAATATTTGGGCATTAAATTATCTATAAGAAGTTTGAACGAAGATATATATATATATATATATATATATATATATGTATGTTAATACTTATACACTGTAACTACAGTGCTTAGAGAAATGATTGCTACATACTAAGTACATACCATATATTGGTTTAATAAATCACTTAAGAGCTAAAATATTCACTTTTTCAACTTCTCTTCACTCTTTACTGCAAACTTATTTTTAGAAACAAGCAATGTTTGTTTTAGCAACAAACATTGCTGACTAACCAGCCAGCAATGACCTCTTAACTACTAAATCCAAAAGCTCTGTTTTTAATTAACCTCTCTTCAGTTCAGTTCAGTCACTCAGTCCTGTCCGACTCTTTGCGATCCCATGAATTGCAGCACGCCAGCCCTCCCTGTTCACTACCATCTCTCGGAGTTCACTCAGACTCACGTCCATCAAGTCCGTGATGCTATCCAGCCATCTTATCCTCTGTCGTCCCCTTCTCCTCCTGCCCTCAATCCCTCCCAGCATCAGAGTCTTTTCTAGTGAGTCAACTCTTCTCATGAGGTGGCCAAAGTACTGGAGTTTCAGCTTTAGCATCATTCCTTCCAAAGAAATCCCAGGGTTGATCTCCTTCAGAATGGACTGGTTGGATCTCTTTGCAGTCCAAGGGACTCTCAAGAGTCTTCTTCAGTACCACAGTTCAAAAACATCAATTCTTCAGCACTCTGCCTTCTTCACAGTCCAACTCTCACATCCATACATGACCACAGGAAAAACCATAGCCTTGACTAGACGGACCTGAGTCAGCAAAGTAATGTCTCTGCTTTTTAATATGCTGTCTAGGTTGGTCATAACTTTTCTTCCAAGGAGTAAGCGTCTTTTAATTTCATGGCTGCAGTCACCATCTGCAGTGATTTTGGAGCCCCCCAAATAAAGTCTGACACTGTTTCTACTGTTTTCCCATCTATTTCCTCTCTAGCCTCTCTAAAAGTCTTTAAATACCACTGACCCCTCCTCTTTCCTTCATGAAATTGTGTTAAAATATGTGGCAAACATAATCCTAAGTATCTATCTTAAAACAAAGCTTATGATTTCCTTCCTATGTCCATCCTAGAAGAACTAAAATATTTAAAATGTAAACAATATTCAGATCTTCCTTCTATATTTAACTACTGAAAAAATAATGTGATGAAGATGTGAAATTGATACTTACCTTAAAATGAGAGTCCCCATTTCAGTGTTTTAGAAAAATAGATGGCATTACTTGTTTTTTTTGAAAATGACGTTTTCATGGAAGACTTTTTCAGATTAGAAGATACATTACAGAAAAAAGGGTAAAAATAAAAGATATTAACACCTAAATGGACTAAATTAAAAATAATTATATCACTTAAAAACATAACTATGAAGAAGGCTGAGTGCCGAAGAACTGATGCTTTTGAACTGTGGTGCTGGAGAAGACTCTTGAGAGTCCCTTGAACTGCAAGGAGATCCAACCAGTCCATCCTAAAGGAGACCAGTCCTGGGTGTTCATTGGAAGGACTGATGCTGAGGCTGAAACTCCAATACTTTGGCCACCTCATGCAAAGAGCTGACTCATTGGAAAAGACCCTGATGCTGGGAGTGATTAGGGGCAGAAGGAGAAGGGGACGACAGAGGATGAGATGGCTGGATGGCATCACCGACTCGATGCACATGAGTTTGGGTGAACTCCGGGAGTTGGTGATAGACAGGGAGGCCTGGTATGCTGTGATTCATGGGGTCACAAAGAGTCGGACACGACTGAGTGACTGAACTGAACTGAACTGAAACTAAATGAGATAACCGCTATTTTGAGCTGTCCTCCATAGTGAATTATACATCTCTTATTTACCTAAAATACAAGACATTATTTGACTAAATTCTGGTAACAACAAGATTAAGTATGAGAGTTTGGAGTATAAACCTCTGGTGCCGCTGCAGATGGCGCCCATCCCATCACCCTGTCCATCAGGCCAGATCCTATGCACCCGCCCCCAAGTCAGCGACATTCTCTCTAGAGCCCTTTCTGAGGCCCCAAGGCTCACTCCCATGGGATCCTGCTGTGGCTTGTATCTCTTTTATCACAGTGCATTATAAATAATTAGTTTGCTTATATCCCTTGCAGGACAAGTAGAGAGTAACATTCAAATTTACAATCCAAGTATCTAAAATGACTCTGTGTACATCAGGTAATTAAAAATTCACTTAGAGAATTAAAGAAACTGCACATGTAGCTAAAATCCCACTTAATGTTTTGCTTCACTCCTAAGGCATTTTACTTCATTCAGTCCCTGTTTTGAAGAAAACAGCAACTCCAATAACACTTTTCCTTACTGAAATATTATCCGTATCTTAGATATAAGGCTTCCATAGATATAAAGCTGCCAAAAATATGTAGAAAACATGTCACTTACTTCAGAACTGTTACATAAAACTATGTAAAAACAAAGTATGTCTATTAAAAGGTAATAAAATAAAGAGACTTCCCCAGCAGTCCAGTGATTAATAATCTGAGCTTCCACTACTGGGGGCAGAGGTGGGGAGGGTATTCATTTGATTCCTGGTCAGGGAACTAAGATCCTGCATGCCCCATGGCCAAAATAAAAATAATTTTTATTACCATTATTAGTATCCCACATGCTCTGCAGAGTGGCAAAAAAAAGTAATAAAGTAAAAATAAAATTAGAGGCTAATTACTTTACAATATTATAGTGGTTTTGCCATACATTGACATGAATCCTCCATGGGTGTACATGTCAGACTTAGTTCTAATGACTTGGTCTTAAATGATCACAGTTTGACTGTTAGATAATGATTGGTATTTCAGCAGTTTTCGTCAGAATGTGCTGGGTCTCTTTGTGTTTATTGTTACCACACCCAAATTAGAGTCATTCTTTATAGTTATTCTTTTACACACAACAGCCTTGACTGTTGCTGTTTACAGCTAATATAACTGAATGAACTTTTCTAGTTCATTCTACTTGAGTTTTTTTTTGAGTTTTTATATTCAACTGACCCAGGAAAGGGTACCCTCTCCAGTCTTCTTGCCTGGAGTATTCCATGGACAGTGGAGCCCATGGAGCTACAGTTCACAGGGTTGCAAAGAGTTGGACACAACTGAGAGACTAACACTTTCACTTTGCCAATAGTTGGTTGATTGAATGATAACCAACATTTTTTTTTGTTTTTGACTCATTGGAAAAGACCCTGATGCTGGGAGGGATTGAGGGCAGGAAGAGAAGGGGACGACAGAGGATGAGATGCATTTATGTTAGAAAAATAGATGGCATTACTTGTTTTTTAGAAAGTGACGTTTTCATGGAAGACTTTTTCAAATTAGAAGATAAACTACAGAAAAAGGGTAAAAATAAAAGATATTAACACCTAAATGGACTAACATTTATTGAGTACTTTTTATATAGTGGGATCTTTTATTTTTATTTCTCAAAAATTGTCAAAAACCAAGAGATGCAAATGTTTTTAAGCTCAGCAATTTATTTTTAGTATCTTTATCACAAAAACATGGAAGAATATTTATTTTTAAACTTGTGATTTTTCTGAATAAACTATATATTCTGTATAAAAAAGGTGATAAGCCTTTAATGTCACTGATAGTAAGAACTGAATATAATTTTTATTCTGAAATTCCTATCTTCCATTCTATCATATAATAGATGCAAAATATGGTTTATTTATATTTTGGTTTTTTTTTAAATAATTTCCCTAATCTCATTTCACAAATGGTTCAAGGTAAGTATGCCTCCCCTCACCCCCACCCCCACACTCACACACAGTCTCATATATACACAAAGAATATATAAAATATGACTTCTTAAAAATAATTGAGATGTTTAATAGTTAAGCCAGGAGCAAGATTTGCAGTAGATATTTATATAGTAAGATCCTATGTAACTACTTGATGAGTACTACAGGATTTGCTCTCTGCTTGTAATATACACAGTGTTCAAAGTAAAGCAAACATGCTCAGTTATAATACCCAGAATCTCTTAAGATAAAAGCAGTCTAGTTAGTCGTGTGGTTGTAGTTCAGCCTTTTATTTTAACAGAGAGATGTTTAGCAGTTTCTTATGAAGGAGACACAGTGGGTGATGCACACCAAAACCCCTGCCACCATCATTGTAGTAGGTAAAATAATGTTACATATATATATATTCTTTCATTGGATATATATTTTTTTCATTGGATAGACAGTGTTGACAGTGCAATTCAGAAAAAGTCATTCTGTATATTTCAGTCTATAGTATACTTGGCCATGTGAATATTTAATTGACTAGTAATATTTGGACTTTCCAAAGTCAAAGACTTTCTGGAAGTTCCATATGTGTATTTTTACTCAAAATTGAGTTTTGTATAAATTCTTTTTTGGCTGTGCAGTGTGACATGTTGGATCTTAGTTCCCCAACCAGGAATTGAGGTTGCTCCCTACATTGGAGGTAAAGAATCCTAATCACTGGACCATCAGAAAAGTCCCAGGCTCTGTGTTTTAGCACTCATGCTACTTTTACCACTCACTTTTAAATTGGAGATAATCATGTCATGTTGTTTTATAAAACAATGTAAATGACTAAATAAAATTTCCTGGGACATGTTGCACATGTCTTGCATCACTCTGAACCCGAGTCTTTCACAAATGAAAGATAGTGGTGTGTAGGATAATCGTAAATATGGATAGAATATCTTCAAGTTGACCTTTATAATGACTGATTCATAAGTTATTTGTAAGTAGAGATTTTGGAGACATTTTATCCACCCTTTCCTTCCCAGCTGTATAGAAGACTAAGACAAGGCCCTTAGTAAATGGATTGATTGGAAGTAAGCATATAGTGGCTCATACAGTAAAGCATCTGCCTGCAAAGCGGGAGACCCGGGTTTGATTCCTGGGTCCAGAAGATCCCCTGGAGAAGGAAATGGCAATCCACTCCAGCACTCTTGCCTGGAAAATCCCATGGATGGAGGAGGTGATAGGCTACAGTCCATGGGGTCACAAAGAGTTGGACATGACTGAGAGACTTCATTCATTCACAAGAATATAGTAGTAGTTTTTATACTTATGGTCTTGGTGTCTTTAGATCCATTTACACCATCGAGACATTTTTTAGCTAGTCTGCTTAGTACGTGAAAATAGGTTTTAACTAACAGTTTTGTGAGTTACATGCTGATTAATTATCATTTAGTGGTTCTGTTGGCTAATAGACTTTGCTAGAGTTTGTCTGCTGCTTCTGCCAGTATGAGTTTCTCCATTCTTCAAACAAAGATGTTTTACTGGTGCAGTATTCATGACTCTCTGTTTTTGTCTCCATCATTACAGGTTCATGTCCGGGCCGGCCTTTTTCATGGTACTGAACTCCTGTGTAAAACTCTCATAAGCTCAGAGATATCAGGGAAGAATGATCATATTTGGAATGAACCACTGGAATTTGATATCAACACTTGTGACCTACCATGAATGACTCGATTATGTTTTGCTGTTTATGCAGTTTTGGATAAAGTGAAAACTAAGAAATCAACTAAAACCATGAATCCCTCTTAAGTATCAGACCATCAGGAAATCTGGAAAAGTGGTAGTTATATACTAATTTCTGAAAAAGTTTAATAATGGAATAATAATAGCATAATGGAATAATTTTAAACTTTAAAATAATAGAGTAACATAAATGAAATTATATCATATAATTTTTGTCCCTAAGAATTGATTTTTGAAAAGACAGTAAGTCTCCCTTATGTCATTTTCATTTTTCTTTTGGCGAATTTAGTAAATGTCATAAATATAAGTGTTCTATTATAAATCTTTGCTTTTTTAAAAATATAGTTAAGAATGAAAAGAGTTAAAATATTACAGGTTAACTGAAACTTCAGGTGTCAGATGTATTTAAGAATTCAAAATTTTATGTATTTTAAAAAGATCGTAGATCACTCAACACCCTATGTAGGGTCTGGGACAACTCAGTAATCACATCCATTTCTAGAAGTGAAATATATGAATATTTACACTAAATGAGACAAATGAAGGCTGTCAGTTAGCTTCATGTCATTTCTGGTCATGTTTTATTGTCAAATGAGTTATAAATGACCCTTTGCTTTTCAAGAGTTTCTTAGACTTTGAAATTGTAGATAAAGGATGGTGAACCTGTTCTCATAGCTCATCTTCCATTTCACATTTTCAGGTCTTTTTTGTTTTCTTCTTACTTTATGGAAAGGGGTTTTTTTGAGGATGAGTATATGAATTTTATATGTTAAAAAATGTGGTTATTATATTTATCTGCAAGAATTGATATCCTTTTATTCTTAACCTGAGAATACAAGCATTTCTTCTAGTTATTATCATGTAGTTTTTAAAAGTGAATATTATTGTTTAAAAGTCAGATAAGCGTTATTTCCTTAGTGTTTTTTTCCTCCACTGATACATAATTTCAGTCAAAGTGTCCAAGCTTTTATAGCCTTTTCTGTACTGTGCTGTGCTGCACCGTATGTGCTTAGTTGTGTACGACGCTTGCGACCCCGTAGACTGTGGCCCACCAGCCTCCTCTGTCCACGGGATTCTCCAGGCAAGAGTATTGCAGTGGGTTGCCATTTCCTGGGACTAGGTTAATTAGTCTAATTGTCTATATAAAAGTTCTGTTAGCTTGGTGTTTCCTTTTAAGAAATGTAAATAAATTCTACAGTACCTAGAGACATTTCCTTTTGCCAAATTAAGATTTATGTAGACTGAAAGCTAAGACATATAATCTGACATTATATCAGACATATTTTCTTGAATTATTAAAAATTCCTCATCACTTGCAATGGATGCACAATAAATGTTCTATTTTTTGCATACTCTATTGTGAGAGACATTAATTGGATTTTAGAATTTTCTTAAACCATTATAAAGATGTTGAACATCTTTCCATGTACATTTTATTTTTATATTGGGTGATTTGGGGGAAAATCATCTAGAACTCTAGAAACAATACTGAAGCAAAAGGCATGTGCCTGTTCATACCTTAAAGTTCATTCTTAGCATATTTATGCAATGGTATCTTTTTCAACAGCATTATCCTGTAGCCTGGGTAAATACGATGGTTTTTGACTTTAAAGGACAGTTGAGATTTGGAGATATAATATTACACAGCTGGTCTTCATTTCCTGGTAAGATTTACATTCTAATCCTTAGTATTAAAGAGTAGTTTTTGGCATGTGGGGACTAGTTAACATGTGTTTATGGCTCACTCTTTTTCAGTCCAGTAAAGAAACCATCTTTCCATATTTTTATTGTTTATTCTAAAACAGATTTTCCCAAATATTATATTAATATATTTACAAGTGGTTTGTATTGGAATATATTTACTTTGATGAGTATTTTCTCACATTAACTTTTATTTTTTACAGGTTTCTGAGAAATTCTCCTCAAGAATGTCTTTTATAACAACCTCTGTTGTCGCTAGTTGTTCTAAACTTCTACACTAGAAGAAACATTAACTAACACTGGAAAGAGTAAAACCACTTATTTGTTAGCTTTAGCCTGAAACTTGAGCTAGGAGAGGAGCATCTTCCATACGCCTGTATTTCTCAAATAATACTCCTGTGAGGTAGATGGCTTTATTCCATTTTATGGGTGAAAAAGGGAAACTCATGGATAAGTCAGTCAGTCTTATGTAATTGGTTCAAACCCATGGACGGAGGAGCCTGGTAGGCTGCAGTCCATGGGGTCACTAAGAGTCGGACACTACTGAGCGACTTCACTTTCACTTTAGGATTTGTGCAAAAGATTACTTGACTCTTTCCATTGTTCTTATAGCTTTCCCAAATGCTGGAAATTTTATTTTGTGTTAAAATACTGGCTTTTTCCCCCTGTCTTCATCATTGGTTAATCTATTTCGTAAAATTGTAAACCTTCGTGCTTTTAAAAATTATTTTGTGGGTGACAAACATTCTTAAATTTTCTATCTTAGTAGTTGCTACCTGAGAAACTGTTTTTGGATAATCAGTTATCCATAGACATATTTATAAACTGCTCACATCCCAGTAATTTATTTGTGTATGTTCTTTTATTCCTACACTTTCTTGCATACACCTCCATCAATTTTCACTAACCACGTTATTCCCTAAATATATGCGAGTGGTGTGCATTTACACATTTCATAAGAGGAGCTGTAGTTTCAGAGTAAAAATTATTCCATTCAGCAGTATACTTTCTTGAAAATTTTAATTTAGATTCACACATGTTCTCCAAAATCAGTAAGTAATTTGATATTTTATGAAAAAATGACAATTTTTGTAATTAACTTGTCATCCCATGGACCTGAATTTATCTCTAACAAAATGTTAGAGATATTTGTTCTGCTTGTTGTGTTTCTAGAACTCACATTTATCCTAGTAGGTACAAGCTAGAAGCACAGGAGCTATAAATACTCTAATGAGTTCATAGCTTCTCATTAGAAGATTTATAATCACATTAATTCTTTATATATATAGCAGGAAATACAAGCACCAGTTTCTAGTTTTCTCCCTATTTTAAAGCAAAATAGTATATTTTGTGCAGTGTTCTCTTCTCCATATGTTTGGGGCTGATAAAATGCTACACTGGACTTTAGATAGGATGCAATTAATAGGACAAAATAACACTCCTATGTAAATAACACAAATAGAGGATATTATTAATTTGTTGAGAAGTCAGCTTTAGAAGTGTGGAAATTATGAGAATTCCTTCAATCTAGGTCAAAATGGAATCTGTGAGATTTGAGAGTATTAAACATGATAAGCAAAGGACTGATTAAAGAGCTGAAACTTTTAAATATTTTGTAAAGATTTTCTAGCTTTGAGAGATAATTCTGGGTTTGCATACTACCTGGACATCAGGTCTGGACAGAATGTAGTTTTATCTTTTATTTCTTTACTACAGTACAAAAGAATGTGCGAAAAACCTGTTATGAGAGAAACAGTTTGGAGAGGTGACTTTAGTTGTACTGCTAACTCTGTTCCCTCAGAGTTTAATGTCTCTTTAACAGTTTACTTCTCTGTGAAGTGAGAAAGTTATATGATCTCCAGAGTTTAAGATAATGTTGACTTTTTGATTACCATACATTATCTGTGAATAGACTATACTTAGAGTGATAGATGGAGAAGGCAATGGCACCCCACTCCAGTACTCTTGCCTGGAAAATCCCATGGACGGGGGAGCCTGGTGGGCTGCCGTCTATGGGGTCGCACAGAGTCAGACACGACTGAGCGATTTCACTTTCACTTTCATGCATTGGAGAAGGAAATGGCAACCCATTCCAGTGTTCTTGCCTGGAGAATACCATGGATGGGAAAGCCTGGTAGGCTGCCGTCTCAGGAGGTTGCACAGAGTTGGACACGACTGAGGCAACTTAGCAGCAGCAGCAGCAGCAGAGTGATAGAGAAGATGAAGGAATGTCTTGAAGTACCACTTGGATGGAATGTTTCAGAAACTACCAAAGAAGGTGTTTATATCAGCAGCTTTGAGATCACAGAGAAATATTACCAACATTAGGTTTGTCAAAAGGAATGCCATTGATGACACTCAAAATACCAGTTTGGATACTGTGATGACTATGAAAATTAGAACAAATGTGACTAAGAAATTAATGTTGAAATAATAAAAATTCCTATGGACTACCTAATTTTTAGTGAGAATAGTTCTTACTTTTTTAATTTGTAGACTGAGAATACTTGAACAAATTTGAAGAAATATGTGAGGTAGCTATTAATTTTTATTAATTTTTTTCATTTGAAAGATGTTATGTAAACTCACATTCAAATTTTGTGCCAAGAATGAAGAAGATTAGAGGCTTAGTGATATTGTCTATCACACTTCCGTAGGTGACACAGTCATTTGCCCCCAACCCCCGCCCCTCCAAATATTTATTTATTTGACTGTGCTGGGTCTTAGTTGTGGCAGGAAGGATCTTTAGCTGCAGTGTGCGGGATCTAGTTCCCTGACCAGGGATCAGACTGCAGCCCTCTGCACTGGGAGTGGGCAGTCTTAGCCACTGGACCACCAGAGTGGTCCTGGTGACGCACGTTTAAGGTAATTTTCATGACAGAAATTCATTAAGGTTTTGTTTTAGTTTAAAAACATTTTCCTAAGAATCAAAATTATTTGCATTTTTAGATGAACTTGAAGGAATGTTGAATCCAATGGGAACTGTTCAAACAAATCTATATACAGAAAATGCAACAGGTTTGCACATAAAACAACCTTATTACTACCCTCCCTTTGATAAGGTAAGCTAATTATTTAAAGGGGCACTATGTATGAAATAATTCAGTTATTAGTTCTCAGCTCTGTATCTTTATCACTTAAGCTATATATGTCTGTTTCTCTTTGAAGAGGGTATATACATTTACAACTTGGTTCAGTGGAAAGACAGCTGAGCCAGAAATCAGTTCTGTTTAGTACTGGCTTTATCAGTGAGCAAGTGAGACATGGCATCTCTGGAGTTCAGATTCCTTATTTATAAAACGAGGAAATCATAATTGTTTTCTGAGGTTCTTTCCAATTTAAAAGGGCTATAAATGCATTCATGTGTAGCTCTAAACATGTGAAACACGCCAGTGTGCGAGTTTAGTTTAAAGATAATCACTAGTGTGATTAGAGTTGGTATTCAAAAAACAGATTATTTACATTGAATGTGGTGTTAGTAGGACTTACTTTCATAAAAGCTACAGCAAGGGCTTCTGTTTCTAAGTGTAACTTTTTAGTGTATAAGCTGCATGTCTTCGGGATATGGAGAGTGTCTGGTGGACGTTGAAAATTAGGCTGTGATCATTTATATGCAAAGAGTTAAGCTGTCATATGTTTTATCTTCAGGTTTGGCATCTTTGTTTCAGTTATGATTGATGCTGATTTTTGTGAGGGAATCTTTGAGCAAATTCTCAGATAATAAATAAGAAGTTTCTTTTATTTACTTAAGTCATTTAAGTCCAGGCTGCCTTTAAACATTTATGCTATAGTACAATTTCAATTAATATACTGTACACTTAATTGTATTTTAACATTTTGTACCAGCAAATATTTCTTCCTTTCATTTTAATTGAATTTATTTTTCATTTTCTGTTCAGTAATATATAACCAAATTAAAATTTGTGATTATTAAGTAGAAATCTCAGATATGTCAAGAACCATATACTATAGTGAACACTGGGTTCAGTTCAGTTCAGTTCATTTCAGTCGCTCAGTTGTGTCCGACTCTTTTCGACTCCATGAATCACAGCACACTAGGCTTCCCTGTCCATCACCAACTCCCGGAGTTCACTCAAACTCATGTCCATCGAGTTGGTGATACCATCCAGACATCTCATCCTCTGTCATCCCCTTCTCCTCCTGCCCCCACTCCCTCCCAGCATCACGGTCTTTTCCAATGAGTCAACTCTTCCCATGAGGTGGCCAAAGTGCTGGTGTTTCAGTTTTAGCATCAGGCCTCCCAATGAACACCCAGGACTGATCTCCTTTAGGATGGACTGGTTGGATCTCTTTGCAGTCCAAGGGACTCTCAAGAGTCTTCTCCAACACCACAGTTCAAAAGCATCAATTCTTTGGTGCTCAGCTTTGTTCACAGTCCAACTCTCACATCCATACATGACCACTGGAAAAACCATAGGCTCAACTAGATGGACCTTTGTTGGCAAAGTCATGTCTCTGCTTTTGAATATGCTATCTAGGTTGGTCGTAACTTTCCTTCCAAGGAGTAAGTGTCTTTTAATTTCATGGCTGCAGTCACCATCTGCAGTGATTTTGGAACCCAAAAAAATAAAATCTGACTGTTTCCCCATCTATTTATTTCCCATGAAGTGATAGGACCAGATGCCATGATCTAATTTTTCTGGATGTTGAGCGTAAGGCCAGTTTTTCACACTCCTCTTTCAATTCATCAAGAGGCTTTTTAGTTCCTCTATTATTAGTCATTAGGAAAATGCAAATTAAAATCACAATTAGAAAATTAACAAAATTGCAAGCTAGAAACTGACAAATACCAGTTATATTGGGAGGTTTTAACACAACTCTGAAGTGACAAACAAGTAAAACTTTAATGAGAACAGAGAACTGGCCACAATGAACAAACTTGATATAACAGACCAGTTTATGACAGTACAGTTAATAACTACAGCACCTGAAATATTTTCAAACAATGAATATCACAATCAATGTGATAGTTAGAAAAACTGGGCATATGGTAATGCATAAATAATCTTAAAGAAATATGACATTGATTTTACACAGACCACAAAATCTGACAGTAGTCAGGTACAATAAAATTAAGACAGCTTAGAGATAGCAACAACAAAAAAGTTCAGTGTTATTTGGGAGTCAAAATAATTTAAACTAGTTCAGGACTTGAAGAAATAAAAATGAAAATAATAAAACATTTAGAAGTAAATTCTACATAGTGTAATGTATTATAAAAAGCACAAACATTTTAAAAACTTAAGGGAAAAAATTTATGGGAAGCAGTTAAGGCAGCTAGAAGAAATATATGTATGGTTTTAAAAATGGAAATTAATGTCCCTATAGGTCAAATGGTAAAGAATCTGCTTGCGAAGCAGGAGACCAGGGTTCAATCCCCGGGTCGAGAACATCCTCTGGAGAAGGGAATGGCAATCCACTCCAGTATTCTTGCCTGGAGAGTTCAATGGACAGAGAAGCGTGGCAGGCTGAAGTCCATGAGGTCACCAAGAGTCGGACATGACTGAGTGACTATCACACATACACATACAATGTTCTGTTTCAAAAAATCAAAAACAGGATTAACACAAGTAAAAGGAAGAAAAGTATAAAGATGAAATCAATGATAAAAACAGAAAAATTAGAAGCCCATTCTTTTAAAATACTAAGATGCAAACCTCTAAGACTAATCTAGAGAAGACTAATATGGAAAAAATACTGCATACAAAATAATTTTACAAATGTAAAAGGAGAAAAAAATTAAACATAGCAGAATTTGTAAAATTACAACAAGATATTATAAATAGTATGGTAATAAATTAAAAAACAGTGAATAAATAGACAATTTGTAGCCTCAAAAGGGACTCAAGAAGAGTAGTCAAAAAACCTAAATCCCAAAAAAGTCAATAACTAGGACTAAGAAAAGAATACTAGAAAAGAAATCAAGTTTAAAATTCGGAAAATAAAATACAGCATCTTTAAGATAACTCTACAGCAAAGGATTTTTGAAAAATAATACAAAAAGCATAAACCTTAAAGTAACCTAGGTAATTCACAGCAGAGAGAAAACACACTAATTATAAACATTGAAAAATTATTCAACCAAAGTGGAAGTGAAGTGAAGTGAAGTCGCTCAGTCGTGTCCGACTCTTTGCGACCCCATGGACTGTAGTCTACCAGGCTCCTCTGTCCATGGGATTTTCCAGGCAATAGTCCTGGAGTGGATTGCCATTTCCTTCTCCAGGGGATCTTCCCAACCCAGAGATCGAACCCGGGTCTCCCCGCATTGTAGACAGACGCTTTACCGTCTATGAGATACCATGTTATATCCACTAGATTTGCAAAAAACTAACAAGTCTGATTGGCAAGGAGATATTTCTGTGGAGAAACATAACACTGGTATAAACATTCTGGAAGCCACAGGTCAACAATGGTAAGGCTGAAAGTATACATGTTCAGTCACTCAGTCGTGTCCAACTCTTTGCAACTCCATGAATCGCAGCACACCTGGCCTCCCTGTCTATCACCAACTCCCAGAGTTCACTCAGACTCATGTCCATCAAGTGGGTGATGCCATCCAGCCATCTCATCCTGTTGTCCCTTTCTCCTCCTGCCCCCAATTCCTCCCAGCATCAGGGTCTTTTCCAATGAGTCAATTCTTCCCATGAGGTGGCCAAAGTACTGGAGTTTCAGCTTTAGCATCAGTCCTTCCAATGAACACCCAAGACTGATCTCCTTTAGGAAGGACTGGTTGGCTTCCTTGCAGTCCAAGGGCCTCTCAAGAGTCTTCTCCAACACCACAGTTCAAAAGCATCAATTCTTCGGCACTCAGCTTTCTTCACAGTCCAACTCTCACATCCACACGACCACTGCAAAAACCATAGCCTTGACTAGATGGATCTCTGTTGGCAAAGTAACATCTCTGCATTTGAATATGCTATCTAGGTTGGTCATAACCTCCCTTCCAAGGAGTAAGCATCTTTTAATTTCATGGCTGCAATCACCATCTGCAATGATTTTGGAGCCCCAAGAAACAAAGTCTAACACTGTTTCCATTGTTTCTCCATCTATTTCCCATAAAGTGATGGGACTAGATGCTATGATCTTTGTTTTCTGAATGTTGAGCTTTAAGACAACTTTTTCATTCTCCACTTTCACTCATAAAAGGCTTTTTAGTTCCTCTTCACTTTCTACCACAAGAGAAGATTTTTAGTTCTTCATTTTCTGCCATAAGGGTGGTGTCATCTGCATATCTGAGGTTATTGATATTTCTCCCGGCAATCTTGATTCCAGCTTGTGCTTCTCCCAGCCCAACGTTTCTCATGATATACTCTGCATATAAGTTAAATAAGCAGGGTGACAATATACAGCCTTGATGGACTCCTTTTCCTATTTGGAACCAGTCTGTTAGTCCATGTCCAGTTTTAACTGTTGCTTCCTGACCGGCATATAGGTTTCTCAAGAGGCAGGTCAGGTGGTCTAGGTATTCCCATCTCTTTCGGAAGTTTCCACAGTTTATTGTGATCCACACAGTCAAAGGCTTTGGCATAGTCAATAAAGCAGAAGTAGATGTTTTTCTGGAACTCACTTGCTTTTTCCATGATCCAACAGACATTGGCAATTTGATCTCTGGTTCCTCTGCCTTTTCTAAAACCAGCTTGAACATCTGGAAATTCATGGATCACATACTGCTGAAGCCTGGCTTGGAGAATTTTGAGCATTACTTTATTAGTGTGTGAGATGAGTGCAATTATGCGGTAGTTTGAGCGTTCTTTGGCACTGCCTTTCTTTGGGATTGGAATGAAAACTGACCTTTTCCAGTCCTGTGGCCACTGCTGAGTTTTCCAAATTTGCTGTAACATAGGGGCAGGAGGAGAAGGGGACGACAGAGGATGAGATGGCTGGATGGCATCACCGACTCGATGGACATGAATCTGAGTGAACTCCGGGAGTTGGTGATGGACAGGGAGGCCTGGCATGCTGCGATTCACGGGGTCACAAAGAGTCGGACATGACTGAGCGACTGAACTGAACTGAACTGAACTGAAGGCTATTTCAAAACGTTGATACTTACTGATACATTAGCACTATCACTGCTTGCAATCTCAGCTGCTTTTTCAATATTCTGTTTAAAAATATGGAAAAAAATTGGCTCTGGTATTTGTAAAATTATAATTGGAAATGTCTAGACTTGTACATAGACCTATACATCCATTTGTATAGGAGCTATATATGATATGGCATTTCTATGGTTTATAACATAAGCATGAATTTTAAATACAAAGTGGTATTATCTTCAAACACTTGACAAACTCTTTACTATAAAGGACTATTGACTCCCAGACTATACTAGGATTCTTTATAGATAAAACAAGCAGTGACTAATATATATGAATAATTTTTAATATAGGTAAATATATTCTGGTTAAGAAAACGAAAAAGTATGTAATAGTTGGAGAAGGAAATGGCAACCCACTCCAGTATTCTTGCCTGGAGATTTCCATGAATGCAGGACCCTGGTGGGCTACAGTCCATGGTGTCTCAAAGAGTTGGGCATGATTTAGCAACTAAATGATGTAATATTTACCAAACACAGAATAAGTTTTTATCATTTCTCACATTTTCTTCTGAATTAGCAGATAACAAAAGCAGAAGTAATGTCAAGAGAAAACATAAAAATATTTTCTGAACTTAGTAAATTCAAAAGAGGTTCTGATTCTTGAAAAGATGAGGATTCCACTGCTCTACTGGAAAGCCTCAGCAGGTAAAAAAACCTGAAGATCCATATCCAGTTACTGAGTTAACTAATTCTCTGCAAATAATTTAATTGTATCCATATGTATAAAGTGTACTGGTAATTTCCATCCTATTTCATAAGGCTGTTATGTGATAAATTTACATCATAGTTATTAATATTAAGTAATAATTATAAAACTAATTTGAAATATACAATGCATACAAGTGGGTAAAGCAGAAAACATTAAATAAAAACATACAAACATTTCCTTTTTATATCTGCATTATGTTTTTTAAATGATCATATATGCAATTGTACAATTAAAAGAAAACCTAAAAATATAAATATATTATACACATTTAAAGACTAAACTTTCCATCCTACGTAGACCTTCAAAGACTGACTCTCCAAGGGGTCAAAAAGGCAAAAGTAAAGTTTAATGACCAGGTATAGATGATTCTGTTGGACAACAATGCTGAAATAGAACATTTCAAAAAACTGGACTTCTCTTAAAATATTAGATTAAAAATACTTAAAATTGCACAAGATGTTAGATTTGTAAAACCACTTACAAAAGCATTTCTTTTGATCCAAAAGAAATTGTAATTGACTGCTGAACACATACAATAACTGAAGACAAAAACATCTGAGCTTGGACTATTAACTGTATCACAAGTAGCTATCTTATGTATAAATTCCTAATCTAAAGAATAAAGCCACAGAATAAATGTAATGGATGCATCAAAATGTACCTTCTACCCAGTATGCAGATGACACCACTCTTATGGCAGAAAGTGAAGAGGAACTAAAAAGCCTCTTGATGAAAGTGAAAGTGGAGAGTGAAAAAGTTGGCTTAAAGCTCAACATTCAGAAAACAAAGATCATGGCACCCGGTCCCATCAGTTCATGGGAAATAGATGGGGAAACGGGAAACAGTGATTGAGCAACTGAACTGAACTGAACTGAATGACTAATAATGTCAGCCAAATTTTCATGTGCTTATTAGTCATTTGTATATCTTATTTGGAGAAACACCTATTCAAGTATTTTGCTCATTTTTGAACTGTGTTATTATGTTTGTCTTTTGAGTTATGAGTTCCTTATATATTTTGGATACTAGACTCCTAGTGAATACACTATGGGCAAATGTTTTCTCCCATTCTGTAGGTTTGTTCACTTTCATGATAGTGTCCTTAGATGCACAAAATACTTACTTTGATGAAGTTCAGTTTATCTGTTTTTTCCTTTAGCTTCTTGTGTTTTGGGTGTCAGGTCTGAGAAACCATTATCTAATCCAGTGTCATGAAGATTTACACCTATGCTTTCTTCTGAAAACTTTAGTTCAGCCCTTATCTAGGAGGTCATTAATGCACTTTTACTTAAAATTTTTGTATAGTATATGGTAGAAGTCCAGTTTTGTTTTTTTTTTTTAGTGTGTTGGTATCCAGTTGTCGCAGCACCATTGTCGAAAAGATTGTTCTTTCTTCATTGAACTATCTTGGCGCTTGTGTCAAACATGAATTGACTATAAATGTGAGGGAATTTTCCTAGAATCTAAATTCTGTTTCATTGACCTATATATCTTATCTTCTATGCATAGTCTTGATTAATTTGTAGTAAGTTTAGAAATTGGGAATTGTCTGCCTCTATTCCCTTGTAGGAGTTCTGTGGTTTCAGGTCTTAGATTTAGATCTTTAATCCATTTTGAGTTTATTTTTGTATATGATGTTAGAAGATATTGTTTTCATTCTTTATATGTAGCCATCCAGTTTTTCCAGTGACACTTATTGACTGGACTCTCTTTTTCAGTTGTATAGTTTTGCTTCCCTTGTCATAGACTCATTGATCCACTGAATGAGTTTACTTTTGGACTCTCTGTTCTGTACCATTGATTTATGTGTCTGTTTTTGTGTTGGTTACATGTTTTGATTATTGTAGCACATTCTGAATACTAAGTATGTGATAAAATTTAGGAGTATTCTAGATCTTTGAAAAATGTCATGGTATTTGGTTCATTTAAATAATTTCTGACTATTTAAATATAGTCTCTGGTGATTCATCATTTTTCCCCCATAACTTTTAAAATTTATTTTTGGCTGTACTAAGTCTTAGTTGCTGCATGTGGGCTTTCTCCAGTTGTGGTGAGTGTGAGCCACTCTCCAGTTGTGATGCATGGGCTTCTCGTTGTAGTGGTTTCTCACTGTGGAGCATGAGCTCCAGGGTACATGGCCTTCAGTAGGGCCCTAAAGCCAAGGTACATGGGCTTAGTTGGCCTGCAGTATGTGGAAGCTTCCCAGACCAGGGATTGAACCCATGTCCTTTGCATTGGCAGTTGGATTCTTCACTGGACCACTAACAAAATCCGATTCATCATTCTTATACTTCTCTTTTGTTGTTTAGACATGGCTCCTTTTATTTCTTTGAACACACTTCAGTTCAGTTCAGTTCAGTCACTCAGGCATGTCTGACTCTTTGCGACCCCATGAATCACAGCCTCCTGTCCATCACCAACTGCTGGAGTTCACTCAGACTCATGCCCATCGAGTTGGTGATGCCATCCAGCCATCTCATCCTCTGTCGTCCCCTTTTCCTCCTGCCCCGAATCCCTCCCAGCATCAGAGTCTTTTCCAATGAGTCAACTCTTCGCATGAGGTGGCCAAAGTACTGGAGTTTCAGCTTTAGCATCGTTCCTTCCAAAAGAACACCCAGGGCTGATCTCCTTCAGAATGGACTGGTTGGATCTCCTTGCAGTCCAAGGGACTCTCAAGAGTCTTCTCCAACACCACAGTTCAAAAGCATCAATTCTTTGGCTCTCAGCTTTCTCACAGTCCAACTCTCACATCCATACATGACCACTGGAAAACCATAGCCTTGACTAGATGGACCTTTGTTGGCAAAGTAATATCTCTGCTTTTCAATATGCTATCTAGGTTGCCCATAACTTTTCTTCCAAGGACATACTTAATATAGGGTTTTAATTTTGTGAACCTTGAAAATCAGGTTCTTTCCCTTGTTCAGGACTGTTTTTTTGTTATTGCTGTTTATTTCATGACTTCTCAACTAATTTTGTAGTTTGTGTTCTTTGTCATGCATGGTCACTGCTTTCTCTGATTAGTTTATTGGTCAGCTAATGATTAACCACAGATTTCCTTAAATGCCTGGAATTCTTAAGTCTTCCAATCTTTACTGAAGTTTCTTTGTCCATGTTGGGACGTATCTTGAGGAGTCAGCCACATAATTTAGAGCTGTGACCCCTAATTTGTGTAAGCCTCAAAGTTAGTAAGAAGTGAGTGCTAGGGCCTTCTCGATTCTTTTCTCTCACTTTGCACAAACCCAGAAATGCATACAACCATGCAGCTTCTAGATTCCTTTGGATGTGTTGTAGTCTTTCATATCCTTTATGAACATCTCATTCCAGTTTTTCCTGTCTTTTGTTAAAGTTTTTCTTTATTGTTTGACCCAACTATTATTTATCCTTAAGATAGCCTCAGTGTTAAACACCTTATTCCTTGTTATTTTTGAGAAACACCCTTAGCTAAAAGGCCGTTCACAGTAGGCAAGGTCTCAGTCAGGTCAAAGAAACACAGAATTGTTAGTGCGATCCTCTTGGAAGTTTCAAGAGAGTTCATACAATGACAATTATGTAGAAATGAGGCTTTGAATGTGCTCCAACCCCTTTTTGTCCCCTCTAGAGGCTACCAGATTGTGTAATCACAGTGATTATGGGATATTTGTTGCCATGTCTACTGAAGAACTGGGAAGTAGGTGGGATTAGAATAAGTAACAGTAAAACACAACTGAGATTCAGCCAAAAAATACTCCCCAGATCAGTGCAAACCATTTTCATATTTCCATATTACTGAAATAGTTGATTGTTGACAATTTTTTGCCAGTGTTCTTGTTGTTCTTATAGAAGAGGGGATTTTCAAAGGTCCTTAACTTCCTGGTTTTGCTTATATTACCTGGTCATAGAATTTGAAAATACAGATTGACATGGCCTCTTTTGTTTCTTTTGCATTTATTTCTGCCCTAATTTTTAAGATTTCTTTCCTTCTACTAACCCTGGGGTTATCCATTTCTTCATTTTCTAGTTGCTTTAGGTATAGAGTTAGGTTATTTATTTGACTTTTTTCTCTGTTTCTTGAGGTATGCCTGTATTGCTATGAACTTTCCCCTTCAGTTCAGTTCAGTCGCTCAGTCGTGTCCGACTCTTTGTGACCCCATGAATCACAGCACGCCAGGCCTCCCTGTTCATTACCATCTCCCGGAGTTCACTCAGACTCATGTCCATCGAATCTGTGATGCCATCCAGCTATCTCATCCTCTTCTCCTCCTGCCCCCAATCCCTCCCAGCATCAGAGTCTTTTCCAATGAGTCGACTCTTCACATGAGGTGACCAAAGTACTGGAGTTTCAGCTTTAGCATCATTCCTTCCAAAGAAATCTCAGGACTGACCTCCTTTAGGATGGACTGGCTGGATCTCCTTGCAGTCCAAGGGACTCTCAAGAGTCTTCTCCAACACCACAGTTCAAAAGCATCAAGTCTTTGGTGCTCAGACTTCTTCACAGTCCAACTCTCACATCTATACATGAGTTAGGTTATTTATTTGACTTTTTTTCTTGTTTCTTGAGGTATGCCTGTATTGCTATGAACTTTCCCCTTAGCACTGCTTTTATAGTGTCCCACAGGTTTTGGGTTGTTGTGTTTTTATTTTCATTTGTTTCTATGCATATTTTGATTTCTTTTTTAATTTCTTCTGTGATTTGTTGGTTATTCAGAAGTGTGTTGTTCAGCCTCCATATGTTGGAATTTTTAATAGTTTTTCTCCTGTACTGAGATCTAATCTTAATGCATTATGGTCAGAAAAGATGCCTGGAATGATTTCAATTTTTTTGAATTTATCAAGGCTAGATTTATGGCCCAGGATGTGATCTATTCTGGAGAAGGTTCTGTGAACCCTTGAGAAAAAGGTGAAATTCATTGTTTTGGGGTGAAGTGTCCTATAGATAACAATTAGGTCTAACTGGTCTATTGTATCATTTAAAGTTTGCGTTTCTTTGTTAATTTCCTGTTTAGTTGATCTATCCATAGCAAAAATCTACAAAGCCAAAACCTGGTTCTTTGAAAGGATAAATAAAATTGACAAGCCATTAGCCAGACTCATCAAGAAACAAAGGGAGAAAAATCAAATCAATAAAATTAGAAATGAAAATGGAGAGATCACAACAGACAACACAGAAATACCAAGGATCATGAGACTACTATCAGCAATAAAATGGACAACGTGGAAGAAATGGACAAATTCTTAGAAAAGTACAACTTTCCAAAACTGAACCAGGAAGAAATAGAAAATCTTAACAGACCAATCACAAACACGGAAATTGAAACTGTAATCAGAAATCTTCTAACAAACAAAAGCCCAGGTCCAGAAGGCTTCACAGCTGAATTCTACCAAAACTTTAGAGAAGAGCTAACACCTATCCTTCTCAAACTCTTCCAGAAAATTGCAGAGGAAGGTAAACTTCTAAACTCATTCTGTGAGGCCACCATCACCCTAATACCAAAACCTGACAAAGATGCCACAAAAAAAAATACTACAGGCCAATATCACTGATCAACATAGATGCAAAAATCCTTAACAAAATTATAGCAATCAGAATCCAACAACACACTAAAAAAATCATACACCATGACCAAGTGGGCTTTATCCCAGGGATGCAAGGATTCTTCAATACCTGCAAATCAATCAATGTTAATTCACCACATTAACAAATTGAAAACTAAAACCTGTATGATCATCTCAAAAGATGCAGAGAAAGCCTTTGACAAAATTCAGCATCCATTTATGATAAAAAAAAAAAACTCTCCAGAAAGCAGGAATAGAAGAAACATACCTCAACATAATAAAAGCTATATATGACAAACCCACAGCAAACATCCTCAATGGTGAAAAGTTAAAAGCATTTCCCTAAAGTCAGGAACAAGACAAGGGTGCCCACTTTCACCGCTACTATTCAACATGGTTATGGAAGTTTTGGCCACAGCAATCAGAGCAGAAAAAGACATAAAAGGAAACCAAACTGGAAAAGAAGAAGTAAAACTCTCACTGTTTGCTGATGACATGATCCTCTACATAGAAAACCCTAAAGACTCCACCAGAAAATTACTAGAGCTAATCAATGAATATAGTAAAGTTGCAGGATATAAAATCAACACACAGAAATCCCTTGCATTCTTATACACTAATAATGAGAAAGTAGAAAAAGAAATTAAGGAAACAATTCCATTCACCATTGCAACAAAAAAGAATAAAATACTTAGGAATAGATCTACCTAAAGAAACTAAAGACCTATATATAGAAAACTATAAAACACTGTTGAAAGAAATCAAAGAGGACACTAATAGATGGAGAAATATACCATGTTCATGGATCGGAAGAATCAATATAGTGAAAATGAGTATACTATCCAAAGCAATCTACAGATTCAATGCAATCCCTATCAAGCTACCCAGCAGTATTTTTCACAGAGCTAGAACAAATAACTTCACAATTTGTATGGAAATACAAAAAACCTCAAATAGCCAAAGCAATCTTGAGAAAGAAGAATGGAACGGGAGGAGTCAACCTGCCTGACTTCAGGCTCTACTGCAAAGCCACAGTCATCAAGACAGTATGGTACCGGCACAAAGACAGAAATATAGATCAATGGAACAAAATAGAAAGCCCAGAGATAAACCCACACACCTATGGACACCTTATCTTCAACAAAGGAGGCAAGAATATACAATGGATGAAAGACAATCTCTTTAACAAGTGGTGCTGGGAAAACCAATCAACCACTTGTAAAAGAATGAAACTAGAAACTAGAACATTTTCTAACACCATACACAAAAATAAATGCAAAATGGATTAAAGATCTAAATGTAAAACCAGAAACTATAAAACTCCTAGAGGAGAACATAGGCAAAACACTCTCCGACATACATCACAGCAGTATCCTCTATGACCCACCTCCCAGAATACTGGAAATAAAAGCAAAAATAAACAAATGGGATCTAATTAAAATTAAAAGCTTCTGCACAACAAAGGAAACTATAAGCAAGGTGAAAAGACAGCCTTCGGAATGGGAGAAAATAATAGCAAATGAAGCAACTAACAAACAACTAATCTCAAAAATATACAAGCAACTTATGCAGCTCAATTCCAGAAAAATAAATGACCCAATCAAAAAATGGGCCAAAGAACTAAATAGACATTTCTCCAAAGAAGACATACAGATGGCTAACAAACACATGAAAAGATGCTCAACATCACTCATTATCAGAGACACGCATATCAAGACCACAATGAGGTACTATCTCATACCAGTCAGAATGGCTGCGATCCAAAAGTCTACAAGCAATAAATGCTGGAGAGGGTGTGGAGTAAAGGGAACCCTTTTACACTGTTGGTGGGAATGCAAACTAGTACGGCCACTATGGAGAACAGTGTGGAGATTCCTTAAAAACTGGAAATAGAACTGCCTTATGACTCAGCAATCCCACTGCTGGGCATACACACCAAGGAAACCAGAATTGAAAGAGACATGTGTACCCCAATGTTCATCACAGCACTGTTTATAATAGCCAGGACATGGAAGGAACCTAGATTTCCATCAGCAGATGAATGGATAAGAAAGCTGTGGTACATATACACAATGGAGTATTACTCAGCCATTAAAAAGAATACATTTGAATCCATTCTAATGAGGCGGATGAAACTGGAGCCAATTATACAGAGTGAAGTAAGCCAGAAAGAAAAACACCAATCCAGTATACTGACACATATATATGGATTTTAGAAAGATGGTAACGATAACCCTGTATGCGAAACAGCAAAAGAGACACAGATGTATAGAACAGACTTTTGGACTCTGTGGGAGAGGGAGAGGGTGGGATGATTTGGGAGAATGGCATTGAAACATGTATAATATCATGTAAGAAATGAATCACCAGTCTAGGTTTGATGCAGGATACAGGATGCTTGGCGCTGGTACACTGGGATGACCCAGAGAGATGGTATGGGGAGGGACGTGGGAGGGGGTCCAGGATTGGGAACTCATGTACAGCCATGGAGGATTCATGTTGATGTATGGCAAAACCAATACAGTAAAGTAAAATAAAGTTAAAAAAAAAAAAAAAAAGAAAAAAAGAAAATACAGATTGACAGATACTTTCCTTAGAAATCTAGAAGACATTATTCCATAGTATCCTGACCTCTGTTGTCATTTTCTAAAGTCTTGTGTCAATCTAAATAAGCTATCTTTTTTTTTTTTAATTCACATTGCAGAAAAAAAGTTTTCTTTGCCTTTTGTTTCTACAGTTTTACTATAATTTATCTGTTTGGGTTTATTTTGATTTATTTTTACTTTCCTGTTTTCATTGACTCTTTCTAAGAAAATCACATCTTTTAGTTTCTGCAGAATGAATCCATATTTTTCAACACTGCAGTTTTCTTCATCTTCTCTTGAAACTTTAGTAGATATATTTTGGTATTTCAGAAGCATTTTTTTCAATTACATTTTCAGAAACCTAAAAGACCCTGAAGCTGGGAAAGACTGAGGGCAGGAGGAGAAGGGGACGACAGAGGATGAGATGGTTGGATGGCATCATTGACACAATGAACATGGGTTTGGGTGGACTCAGGGAGTTGGTGATGGACAGGGAGGCCTGGCTGCTGCAGTTCATGGGGTTACTATCTGGTACAGTTCAGTAAAGTTTGATTGTTCTTATAAAGTAAACCCCAATGAAAGTGATTTTTTTACATGATTTGTCTATAAAAAATGGGGAAAATTTTTTATCTTTGGCTGGTAACTTGTCACTTGTTTCCATGGTCTGCACATAAAGCTCCACAGTTGGCTCCTATAACTAAAGTAGAGCAGATTCTAGTCATATGATGAATTTTTTTTTAATTACAAAAGGCTAAGCTAAAGAATTGGAGAAGGCAATGGCAACCCACTCCAGTACTCTTACCTGGAGAATCTCATGGACGGAGGAGCCTGGTAGGCTACAGTCCATGGGGTCGTTAAGAGTCAGACACAACTGCGCAACTTCACTTTAACTTTTCACTTTCATGCATTGGAGAAGGAAATGGCAACCCACTCCAGTGTTCTTGCCTGGAGAATCCCAGGGACAGAGGAGCCTGTTGGGCTGCCGTCTTTGGGGTCGCACAGAGTCAGACACAACTGATTAACTTAGCAGCAGAAGCAAGCTAAAGACTATTCTTAATCAGACTAATTGAAAGCCCAAATACGTTCTTTTCTCCTAGTTTTTTTGTTTTGGCCATTTTGTTTAACTGTAAAGCACAGTTAGCATTAAATGAAGTTCATTGTGACCTCAGGCAAAGGGAAGTAGCCACATGTGGGAGTACTAGAAATAAACCTGGTGTCTGTCTCAGGGGAAACAGCCTGTGTCTAACAAGAAAAAAGGAACTTGTCTGTTCAGTGAGATCTTTGCTGACTTTTTGTACTCTGACCCCATGTTTTAAAAAAAATATGCAGGATTTTAATTCTTTTGAGTTCATTTTCAAACCAACAGCTGTTTTTTTCACTTTTTTTTTTTTTTTTTTACTGTTTCTATAAATATACATGCCCCAGTGTTCTTGTTGTGTTTGTTTTCCTTTTGGCCAGCTGTTCAGGTTAAACTGGCTCATGTAGCACACACTATTTTTTAAAAAATAATTTTATTTATTATTAATTTTGGCTCTGCTGGGTCTTCATGCTGTGCTAGCTTTTCTCCCCCCACCGCCCCCGCCGGCTTTCCTTTAGTTGCGATGGAAGGTGGCTACTCTCTAGTTGTGGTAGAATGGGCTTCTCATTTCAGTGGCTTCTTTGTTTTGAAGCATGGTCTCTAGGGTGCACGGACTTCAGTAGTTACGGCTCATGGGTTCAGTAGTTTCGGCTCCCAGGCTCTAGAGCAAGGGCTCAATAGTTGTGGCCCATGGGCTTAGTTCCTCTGTGGTATGTGGGATTGTTCCAGATCAGGGAACCCATGTTTTCTGCACTGGCAGGCAGATTCTTTACACTGAGCCTCTAGAAAAATTACAGGCATTTAAGTTCAATATCAAATCTTCAGATACCTTCTACACATTACTATTTTGATCAGAATATTTTAGCTCCTGCAAAAGTGCTACATTGGCATGAATTAAAGTACATATTTTTCATTTTCCTCTGTGTCTCAAAATACTCTTGATAGCTTCCCTGCCAAATTAGGACTTTTGTAAGCCATCAGTATTAGAACTCTGACTACTGGTCATCAAATAGGTACTGAATTTTGGAGAGTTGTCTTCATTGTGACTTTGTATCTGAGTTGCACTAATGGGGGTTTACTTCCCTTTAAGAGAGCTACACAGCAGTTCTAATGACACTGGTATCGGTAGTTAGAAGGATGAAGGAAGAAGATGGATAATGTAAGCCTTAGGTAAAAGAATTATACTTGCCTCCTTTTGAGGCAATGAGCTAAAGTACCACCAAGACTTGGGTCAGTGTGTCAGAGTCTAGGCCAGAGAAAACTTTCTACATACCCATTTAGAGTAGGGTGATGAGGCTGCCATCCCAGCTGCTTTAGAATTTATCTCATTTTACAATTCTTGCTTTATGGAAAGATAACAAATTGTGCCTTGAGTCAGAGAGTCGGAGAAAGGAAGATAAACTTTACTAAGCGTTGTCATGGCCTTAATGAGAAGTTGAGTGCAAAGGGGGCCCCCTGTAAGGTGGTCAGGGCTCCAAGAGTTTGTCCCCAGCTTGACTTCTGTCAAACTGTCTTTATAACAAGGATGTTTCTTCCTACCCATTGTGACATTTTATCCTCAAGACACTAAATGCTTTCATTAGTGTCTGCTTTTGAAGAGGAAGTTGTTGGACTTTTGCCCAGTTTGACTACAAGTAGGGTAGGAAGCGATGTCGGAAAGTGAGCCAAAGTACACTTTACTCGACCGTGTTTACCTCACATGTGCTGTGTCATGATAAGGATGGGGGATTGGTAAAAACTGTCATGCTCCATAGCTGCCTTTTCTAGTGAAGGGTAAACTTTAAAAAAGAGAAATCGATCAATAATGCAGATGTAAAGGCAGGCTATTTGTATATCATCAGGCTGTCAGCATGTAGTTTCACAACTGTGCTCCCAACCATATTTTGTTAGAACTAGGAAATAGCTTAAAGAGCCATAAAATTTAATTGCTGATTAGAAGGATATTCAAGAACTTTTAAATGAAACTCTCTTTTATCTGATTATTACTCACAGTAACACATTCATTCATTCCCCCAACTTTGGTAAAGTTCTTACATGACAGATAAAGCTCCACCTGGTCTTTCCACACTGACCATTTCCTCTCCTCATCTGGCCTTTATTCTCTACCTTGTACTTGCCTCTGTCCCTCGTGTCCTTCCTCCTCACAGAGCTCTTTCTTAGTCCTGGACATGTTCTAGTGGCACTTCTCATTCATCCAACAGTCACATGCACATTATACATTTCTGGTTTATCTGATCAGTGAGAAAAGGGACTTTTTTTTTTTTGCTCACATTTTTGTATCACCAGCAGCTAATACAATGACTGACATATAGCTGCACTTGTATGTATTGAATCAGTGAATTCTATACTTTGCATTTTCTGTAGACACCAGCCTTACGTTTGAAATTTACAAGGTATCTTATTCGATTTTGTATTTGTCCTACTGATAATATAGTTTTTAGAAAACCAAAGAAAATGTTGACAACCAAAATGAAAGGATAATACTAATACATAAAGAATTCATATAAATATCTAAGAAAAATGTTTAAAACTGTAATAAATAGATCAAATATCTGATTAACTAATTCACAAAAGAAACTCTACTTGAAATGTCTAAAAGAGACCTGAGAAAAATGTTTATTTTTATTAGGGATCATATAAATGCAAATTTAAACAAAATGCTACATAATCAAGTTAGCTAAAATTATTTTGTACAGAAAGCAGCCTGAGAGATCTCCTATATAGTCAGTGACTCTGTAGGCTGTATCAGATTTAAAAAATAGCTTTAGAGCCATTCACACCTAGTTTTAAGTCTTGGATCTTCTACTTAAATGGATGACTTTTTTGCAAATTAAGTGTACATTTACTTATAAAATTGATAAGTACGGAACTCACCTTGCTTATAGGAATATTATTGTTAACTTTGTTTAATTCATTCAGAAATACTTACTGAGTGACTGCATTGCACACACTCTCAGGTGCTGAATATACACAGTGAATAAATTATCTCATAATTATCTGATGAAAATTACATCCTAATGGTAGAGATAGACAATAAACAAACACATAAACAAACGTACAGGATTTTGGAGTGTTGAGGGCTATCAAGGAAAATAAGCAGGGAAGAGACGGCAGGAAGTTTGTTGTCATATAAGATGATTTGGGAATTCTTTCCTGAAACGGTGCCATTTCAGGAAAGATTTCAAAGCGGTAATTGAATAAGCCATGTAGGTGTCTTGGAGAAAAATGTTCCAGGCAGAGAAAATAACATAGATAAAGGAATAAAAGAGTGTTGTACCTGATGTGTATGAGGAGTAGCAAGGGAGCCAGTGTAGTAAAAACAAGTGAGCAAGGGAAAGATACTAAGAGAGGGGAAGCAGGACTAGATTGAAGGTCTTGGGAGTTCCAACAAGCACGCTGGCTTACACTCAGGTGGGGAGCAATTGCTGAAAATTGCAGTCAGGGGAATGATATGAATGGCTGTTTGTTTTTAAAAATATTTTGGCCACAAAATGCAGCATGTGGGATCTTGGTTCCCTGACCAGGGATCAAATCATCACCCCCTGCACTGGTAGCATGGAGTCTTGACCACTGGAGTCCCAGAGAAGTCCTATGAATGTATTTTAAATGGAGGCACAGTGGTAAAGAATTTCTCTTGCCAATGCAGGGAGTTGCAAGAGACATGGGTTCAATCCCTGAGTCAGGAAGATCCCCTGTGGAAGGAAACAACAACCCTTTCCAGTATTCTTACCTTAACAGAGGAGACTGGTGGGCTATAGTCCATGGGGTTGCAAAGAGCTGGACATAACTGAGCATACAGCACATATTGCTGTTGCATATTGAACAGACTATACTGTGGAAGCAGGGAGACTAGTTAGGAATGTGAGTAACTGAATAGGTGTCGTGGTGACCTGAACTAGTTCAGTTCAGTTCAGTCGCTCAGTTGTGTCCAACTCTTTGCGACCCCATGAATTGCAGCACGCCAGGCCTCCCTGTTCATTACCATATCTCTGTGTTCACTGAGACTCACGTCCATAGAGTCTGTGATGCCATCCAGCCATCTCATCCTCGGTCGTCCCATTCTTCTCCTGCCCCCAATCCCTCCCAGCATCAGAGTCTTTTCCAATGAGTCAACTCTTCGCATGAGGTGACAAAGGACTGGAGTTTCAGCGTTAGCATCTTTCCTTCCAAAGAAATCCCAGGGTTGATCTCCTTCAGAATGGACTGGTTGAATCTCCTTGCAGTCCAGGGGACTGTCAAGAGTCTTCTCCAATACCAGAGTTCAAAAGCATCAAGGGTAGAGACAAAGAACTTCTTAGACTCTATGCATTTTCAAGATAGGTAAATATTGGGAATGGGAGGAAGAATCATAGATTACGTTAAGTTTGTGGCTTGAACAGTGGAAGGATGGGTTGCTGTTAACCAAGGCAATGTGTAAAGTGCTTAGCCTGCAGTGTGGCACCTAGATGCTCTGTAAAGGGTGATTCTCTTCTCCAAAATCTAGGGTAAAAATGAAAGACTTTTCTTTTCTCTAATATGCTTCTGTCTACCTGCATAAATGAGTAGAATATTGCACCAGAATAATCAGGTAATAAATTATACATTTAGCTGGCACTTTGGAGTTGTATACTCTATTTGTTGGCCAAGATATTTATACTCTAACTGAAAGTGGAACTAATTTTTTTTATATGACTGATACAATAGTGACAAGGGTATCAATAGTAATAAAACTTTTTTAAAAATTCAAAGAAAAAAATAACTTTGTCAATCTCTCATTTTATGGATGCATAGACCTGTGACTCTCTATATCCCTTTTCTTTTCAGGATGCTACCTTACGGCTGTAGCAACAGGAGACCGTTCTGGCCTCACGGAAGTTGCGAGCACCTCTGAAACAATTGCTGACATTCAGCTGAACAGTAGCAATGTTGCTGCAGCAGCAGCCTTCAACAAAGATGCCCTTCTGAACTGGCTTAAAGAATATAGTTCTGGGTTCGTGTACTTTTGTTTGTCATTCTTCTGAACAAACTGTCAAACAAATATTCTCTCAGGTAGACTCATCAGTGTCCTATAGGAAATAGTAATATTATCTATTGCTTTATTTCTGGTTAGATCAAAATGACAAACAGACCTTCCTAGAGTCTAACAGAAGATTGGCATTGGATTCTCCTTCATCTGGATCAAATTTCAGAGCCAAGCAGTTGTTTAACAAACCTAAGAGTTTAAGTATTTAACAAGTAACATGTAACTTTTAAGTGCATGAACTTCTGAAATTATGGGAATGTATGAACCTAAGTAAATTTTCAGTAGATTTTTACAGTAGAAGTAAATGAGTTTGTCAAGTGGTCTCTCCACTCTAAACAATACAGTGCTAGGAATTGTGTTGTGCTGTGTGTGCTTATTCGTTCAGTGGTGTCCAATTCTTTGCAACCCCAGAGAACCGCCAGGCTCCTCTGTTCATGAGATTCTCCAGGCAAGAATACTGGAGTGAGTTGCCATTCCCTATTCCAGGGGACCTTCCCAGCCCAGGGATTGAACCCAGGTTTCCCGTGTTGCAGGCAGATGCTTTTACCACCCTCGCCACCAGGGAAGCCCAGGAATTCTGTTATTGTATGGACAAGCCCTAATACACAGGAAATTAAAGAATTTTCAATGAGGAGAAGACACTAAAGTATCACTGGCTTAAGACTTTGAAGTCAGACTTAAATGTTTATTATTGGCAAAATCTGAGAACTTGTATATGAGAATCAGTTTTCAGATTCTGATTTAAGGCCTCGTCCCTAAAGGGTCTATATTAGTTGCTTCTGATTTAAATCAGTGACTTAAATGATTGGAACCTCAATACTTAACTCTTAAATATGGATTTTAGTCTTTGTTCAAAACTACAAAAGTGTTCCAAAGCCCAGTATCACCCAGCAGAGTGGTGGTCTCCTCTCATTACTATTCATATGAAACTACCCCCATCCCCACTGAAACATGAGCCCCAGGACACAGCAGTGTGAACAGCTGATTTCTGGTTATCTGGTATCTGAGCCAGCCTGCTGACTCCTCTCTGCCCTGCTCCTCTGAAAGGAAACAGAAATGTGGATTGGCTCCATCCCATACCTTTGGAGACTAAAATCTTTTCTTCTGTTTTTTTTCTCATTCAGGGATGACCTGGACCGAGCCATTGAGGAGTTTACCCTATCCTGTGCCGGCTACTGTGTAGCTTCTTATGTCCTTGGGATTGGTGACAGACATAGTGATAACATCATGGTCAAAAAAACTGGCCAGGTAAGCAGCTTGCCATAGTTGCCGAGGACCTCAGTGACGCTGTTATATGCAGCACAGTCTCTTAATGAAACTCAGACTCTTTATGATTCTCTGAGTCATGTCTTTGGCTTTTCTTTTATTTCCCACCCCGTTTCATATACCGTCTGCTTCATATATTGGTTCATTTACTTAAAGTTAGGTGATAAACATTTATTTAAATGCTTAAAAATTATTGAGGTTATTTATAAGTGACCTATTCCTTCAATATAAGCAATTGTATTTGGGGGACACATGTACCTGCAAATAGAAAAAGCAGGTATTATATAGGGTGTAAAGAAAGAAAAGATTAAGAAAAGAAAAAGTTGAGACAAATCCCACTTGATTTTTTCTTTTAGAATATCAAATATAATCATCTGTGGGAGTAAACAGAAATGGAGTGTGAGTAATATCATTTTGGGGTAGCTTAGGAATTATACCAGGTTATTTATTATAAAGAAACTCTTAGTTTTGAAATAAAAGATTTCTAAATCTTCAGAGTGACTTTTATTTGTAACTCTTTTATTTTAAGCAAAGACAGATAAAATAATTTGAGATATTTTTCAGTTTAGCAGTAATTCCCTGACACTAGAGGAATTCCAGAAGAAAAATCTCTGGGTCACTATGTGAACTCTCTCAGAGGGACCCAGAGTTCTATACCTCCTTGGAGATCTGAGTAGTTCTGGTTTTGGCTTTGAGAGATGAACCTTCTGTTCACACTTAAAAGAATCCCCTCAGACTTCTGGTTAATCAGATTGAAACACAGGTTTTTCTCCATTTTTTCTTCACTCCCTTCTAATAAGATATTGAAGAATAAGAAATATGTAGGGTCACAAATCAAACCTCAGTAAATTTCAGAAAAGTGGAATCATATCAGGCATCTTCTCCAACCACAATGCTATGAAACTAGATATCAATTACAAGAAAAAAACTGGAAGAAATGCAAACACATGGAGATTAAACAACACATTTCTAAATAACCAATAGATTACTGAAGAAATCAAAAGAGAAATAAGAAAATTTCTAGAAACAAATGACAAGGAAACCATGACAACTCAAAGCAGCAAAAGCAGATCTAAGAGGGAAGTTTATAGCAATACAATCCTACCTCAAGAAACAAGAAAAACATCAAATAGACAAACCTAACTTTACACCTAAACAACTGGGAAAAGAAGAAAACACCCAAAAATTAGTAGAAGGAAAGAAATCATAAAGATCCAAGCAGAAATAAATGAAATAGAAATAAAAGAAATAATAGTAAAGATTAAAAAAACTAAAAGCCGGTTATTTGAGAAGATAAACAATACTGACAAACCCTTAGCCAGACTCATCAATAAAGAAAGAGAGAAAATCAACAAAATTAGAAATGAAAAGGAGAGGTTACAACAGACAATGCAGAAATACAAAGGATTATAAGAGACTATTATGAACAACTATATGGCAATAAAACACATAACCTGGAAGTAATGGACAGGTTCTTAGTTCAATTTTCCGTATCTGAACCAGGAAGAAATAGAAATTATGAAACTGAAATTGAAGCTGTGATCAAAAATCTCCCAAAATGCAAAAGCCCAGGACCAGATAGCTTCACAGGAGAATTCTATTAAACATTTAGAGAAGAGCTAATGCCTGTCAATTTTTCACCATTGAGGATAATGTTTGCTGTGGGTTTGTTGTATATAGCTTTTATTATGTTGAGGTATGTTTCTTCTATTCCTGCTTTCTGGAGGGTTTTTAATCATAAATGGATGTTGAATTTTGTCAAAGGATTTCTCTGCATCTATTGAGATAATCATTTTTTTTTATTTTTCAATTTGTTAATGTGGTGTATTACATTGATTGATTTGTGGATATTGAAGAATCTTTGCATCTCTGGGATACAGCCCACTTGGTCATGATGTATGATCTTTTTAATATGTTGTTGGAGTCTTACCACAGTAATTTAAACGTGCAGATCATACTTCTTAAGATTAAAATTTATTATCATGAAGTCATTCAAAAATCTCCGGGATTTCTCTGTTATCCACAATGAGACTATGAATAATCCCATTTTTCTGCTTGCCGCTAAAGACAGTCTTTATGTAACAGTTATGACTCCCAATATTGAAGTAAGTTTCAGTTGCATCATCTACAAATTCACCCTAGGCAAACAGAAGGAGGAATTAGTGTTCCAGAAACATTTATCTTTGTCCAGAGCATTAACATCACTGAGAAAGGGAGGCATAATGAAGTACATGTTAGCTCACTGGTAAGCTTTGCAAAATTAAAGTTAGAAGCTTATTTTTAGGTGTCTTTAGGTCTCAGACATAAATTGAAACTCTTTTATTTGTACCCACTATAGTCTTTAAGAATCTTAAGTTTCAGAGGAAAAAAAAAGAAGTATGTCTCATGGCTATGTGTCTATAACATATACTATGCAGAAAATATAGACTGTTTTCAAAAGTAAAAATGATAGGAAATTTGTGATTCCTTCTATACAAAGAGGGGCTTCCCTGGTGGCTCAGAGGTTAAAGCGTCTGCCTCCAATGCAGGAGACCTGGGTTCGATACCTGGGTTGGGAAGATCCCCTGGAGAAGGAAACAGCAATCCACTCCAGTATTCTTGCCTGGAGAATACCATGGACGGAGAAGCCTAGTAGGTTACAGTCCATGGGGTCGCAAAGAGTTGGACACGACTGAGCGACTTCACCTCACCTCACCTCACCTCTATACAAAGAATGGTTTACATGCATTGTTTTATGGCATCGTCACAATAACCTGATTGGAGTATAATTATTATCCACATTTTATACATGAGGAAACAGGCACATAGTCATTAAATAACTTGCTGAAGACCCCAGTCAGTAAGGGATGAAGTGTTCTTCACCACTCTGAAAATCAGATTCCTCAGGCTATAAGGTGGCTTACAATAAATTCATAATGTAAATAACATAAAACCTAACACTACTGTAAGAAGAGGGGGCAGGAATACACAGAACTATACAAAAAGATCTTCATGACCCAGATAACCACGATGGTGTGATCCCTCACCTAGAGCCAGTCATCTTGGAACGCAAAGTCAAGTGGGCCTTAAGAAGCATCACTACAAACAAAGCTAGTGGAGATGATAGAATTCCAGTTGAGCCATTTCAAATTTTACAAGATGATGCTGTGAAAGTGCTGCACTTGATATGCCAGCAAATTTGGAAAACTCAGCAGTGGCCACAGGACTGGAAAAGGTCAGTTTTCATTCCAACCTCAAAGAAAGGCAATGCCAAAGATTGTTCAAACTACCACACAAATTTCTTTCATCTTGCATGCTAGCAAAGTAATGCTCAAAATTCTCCAAAGCAGGCTTCAATAGTATGTGAACCATGAACTTCGAGATGTTCAAGCTGGATTTATAAAAGGCAGAGGAATCAGAGATCAAATTGCCAACATCTGCTGGATCATCGAAAAAGCAAGAGAGTTCCAGGAAAACATCTATTTCTGCTTTATTGACTATGCCAAAGCCTTTGACTGTGTGGATCACAACAAACTGTGGAAAATTCTGAAAGAGATGGGAATACCAGATGGGAATGCTTCCTGAGAAATCTGTATGCAGATCAAGAAGTAACAGTTAGAACTGGAAATGGAACAATAGACTGGTTCCAAATCGGGAAAGGAGTCCATCAGGGCTGTATATTGTCACCCTGCTTATTTAACTTATATGCAGGGTACCTCATGTGAAATGCAGGGCTAGATGGAAGCACAAGCTAGAATCAAAATTACTGGGAGAAATAACAATAACCACAGATACGCAAATGACACCACACTTATGGCTGAAAGTGAAGAAGAACTAAAGAGCCTCTTGATGAAAGTGAAAGAGGAAAGTGAATAAGTTGGCTTAACACCCAACATTCAGAAAACTAAGATCATGGCATCTGGTCCCATCATTTCATGGAAAATGGGGAAACAATGTAAACAGTGAGAGACTATTTTCATGGGTTCCAAAATAATCACTGCAGATGGCGACTGTAGCCATGAAATTAAAAGACGCCTGTTCTTTGGAAGAAAAGCTATGACCAACCTAGACATCATATTAAAAAGCAATTACTTTGCTAACAAAGGTCCCTCTAATCAAAGCTATCGTTTTTCCAATATTCATGTATGGATGTGAGAGTTGGACTATAAATAAAGCTGAGTGCCAAAGAATTGACGCTTTTGAACTGTGGTGTTGGAAGAGACTCTTGAGAGTCCCTTGGACTGCAAGGAGATCCAACCAGTCCATCCTAAAGGCGATCAGTCCTGAATATTCATTGAAAGGACTGATGCTGAAGCTGAAACGCCAATACTTTGGCCACCTGATGAGGACAACTGATTCACTGGAAAAGACCCTGATGCTGGGAAAGATTGAAGGCGGGAGGAGAAGGGGATGACAGAGGATGAGATGGTTGAATGGCATCACCGACTCAATGGAGGTGAGTTTGAGTAAGCACCGGGAGTTGGTGATGGACAGGGAGGCCTGGTGTGCTGTAGTCCTTAAGGTAACAAAAAGCTGGACACGACTGAGCGACTGAACTGAACTAAGTCTAGATATGCTGTATATGGTACAAAAGCCCCTGGGCCACAGGTGGCAATCGAGCATGAAATGTGGTGAGTCTGAAATGAGATTCACCATTAAAGGGGAAAATATACATTGGATTTGGAAGACTTAGTATGAAACAAAGAATGGTTAAAACTCATTGGAAACTTTATATATTTATTACATTCTAAATAACAATATTTTTGATACAGTGACTTAAATTTTTATTAAGATGAATTTCACCATAAGACTTTCAAAATGTGGTTACTAGAAAAGTTATATATGAAGCTCATATCTGTGGCTCATACGGTATTTCTGTTGAACAGCACTGATTTAGAGTAAAAAGATAGGGGCCAAGTAGCACAGAAAAGTAAGGAAGAGCATGAGGCTTAGAGGATAAAAATGAATTATGCCAAGAAGCAAAAGAAGCACTATCAGACGTACAACTTGGCTCTGAGCTTCCTGGCAGCCAAAGCAGACAGAGCCAGGCCCCACTGCTAGCATTATCTAACCAAGAAAGCACAGGAGGCATCAGAGAGGGAAGCTTTTTCTTCTTCTCTGGGAAGAATCTGGCCAACACGGATGTGGACTGACCACCACAAGGACTGGGAGTGGGGTGCTGATCCTGGAGTCCAGTGTATTCTTTTAGCCCTTTTCACACTGAGCTTTGAAAAAAGCCTTTACGGCATACTTCTGTCAAAATCAGTTTAGAGAGGAGAGCAAGGCTTGAGTGACACAATCCTTTTAAGTTGCTTCTTAGCAATTTGACAGATACATAATCTGGTCATGATGCTTTAAGATGAAAAGGAAATGGAAAAAAGCTGCAGCTCACAGGCAGCGAGAGCAGGTGTGCATAGTGCTGGGGATGGCTGCCCGACACCGAGCTGCCAAAACTACCTTGCCAACTAGGCTGCAGTTACAAGGACACAACTGGGTGAGAGAGAGGTATTGTCCAAACACTGTGGCTTCTTGTCAGTTAGGAACAAAGACATTGTGGATGGGTATCATTTCAACGTCTTGCTTATTTACAACCACATTCTTGAAACAATGCTACTTTTGCACGGGAGAAGTCCTGGAGGGTTGGAGGGAATGTGACCCCAAACTGCTGACTCTCCATCTAGAAATTTCCATGGTAGGACTTAAAGAACAGAAAGGACCACCAGATATGGCATTGGGCACACAGCAAGTACCCAATCCATGTTAATGGTAACTGAATCTGGTCCCAAACAGGCCCTAAAATACTGAAGAGCTCACTAAGCCTCTCTGCATAAAAGTCTCAATGGGTAGATGGAACCCGGAGGGTGGCTCAAATGCTGACATTCAATTTTGGGTGAACCCTGGTTGCATTTCCCTTCAAGAAATAATATCAGGATTAAGAAACAGAAACACATTAATCTTTGTAACTTTTGATTTCTGGCTTATGCACTTCCTTAGAAGCAGTTGCAAGGCCCAGCAGATTCTAGCTTGTCTACTGAATAAATTCATTCCAGGCCTTCCCTCCAAGGACATCTCCTCACCCTCCCAGACCTACAACAGATAAAGAAGGTAACAGCAGCAATCACAATGGGTAGCTAGCTGCACTATGCCGCCAAAGAGAGCTTCTCATGCTTTTCATCATGTCTAGCTCTGGTGTCACAACTGAAGTCAGCATGAAAGGGGACATCCAGGATGGGACGCCCTACTTGCCAGCTGATCCCATAACATGTGGATATTTCCCTCGAGTGATTCCAGATCCTAGGCCCACACTCCCTGTGTCCAGGACTGTCTCTTCTGCTTCACTTCCTCCTTGTGCTGTGCACACAACGATTATATCCTACCTACTTGAAATTCACTTCCATACTCATCCAACCATAGCCGTAACAGTGCAAGGCAGCAAAGTCCAACACACTAGGGTTTTCTCAGCTACAAGGATCAGGGCAGCCTCTCAGCACTGCTAGTCTACAAACGCCACTTGTCTTCTGGGGTTTGTGACAGTGCCCTTTCCTGTTTGCCTTTGTCTCATCTGACATGTGTGCTTTGTTTCTTTTTCACAACCTTTGCTTTTAGAAAGTATCATCTTTTTTGAGTTTTTGGTGTAAAGCTTTCCTATTCAGAGTGTGACCATGGGCCAGCAACTTGGGCATCACCTGAGGACATGTTAGAACATGCATTTTAACAACATCTGAGATGATTCTGTACATGCAAATTTGAGAAACAGTAGTATAAAGCACCACTTAAACCAGGATAAACACAGGAGGATGCAACCTTTGGGGAGAAAGTTTTTAAACGTGGGATAGATCTTTTCAGGAGAGAGGATGGTCCAGGAGAGGACAAGCCGGCTCCGAAGCTGGTAACAGTCACAAGATGAGTTGTTTCCTAACTCTCACTACCCCAGGCACTGTCCAGGAAAGGGCTTCAGATTCTGCAGTCAGGATTACTTCATCTCTTTTTGTTTTTAACCAAAAGGGCCTTCATTAATTATAAAAATCTGCATAGTTAGGAAACACAGCAACATTTCACTGGTCACTCATGCCCATGGTGACAGTAATCAAACGATCAACTCACCTCTGTCTTCATTTTTTTACCACTGCACCATACATCCAGAGTGTCTTTCTCTGTACAGGTAACCGATTACAACAAATTATAACCTGCGATTTAAAGATAAAGTTAACTCTTTATTATTTTAAGAAAAGTTTGATACACTGGATTTTGAAAACTCCATTAACTTTTCATGGCTTTGAAATTCTTCCAAATTTGAAGAAACTGTGTTTTTTTGTTCACAGACAAAATCAAAATGAAACCACTCTTTTAAGACAAAATCATGATATAATATACACTGATGAAGATTTGTTACAGAATATCTATAAAGGAGAACACAGACAAATGAATGTAAGGAGAGACTTTTCATATGAGAATGTCCTTTTTTTTAATATTATCTGACATGTTTTAATTAAATTTCTAAGGTCTGGTAAAGAATGGTCAAACTACCACACAGTTGCACTCATCTCACATGCTAGTAAAGTAATGCTCAAAATTCTCCAAGCCAGGCTGGGCTGGAAGAAGCACAAGCTGGAATTAAGATTGCCGAGAGAAAGATCAATAACCTCAGATATGCAGATGACACCACCCTTAATGGCAGAAAGTGAAGAGGAACTAAAAAGTCTCTTGATGAAGGTGAAAGAGGAGAGTGAAAAAGTTGGCTTAAAGCTCAACATTCAGAAAACGAAGATCATGGCATCCGGTCCCACCACTTCATGGGAAATAGATGGGGAAACAGTGGAAACAGTGTCAGACTTTATTTTTTTGGGCTCCAAAATCACTGCAGATGGTGACTGCAGCTATGAAATTAGAAGACGCTTACTCCTTGGAAGACCAACCTAGATAGTATATTCAAAAGCAGAGACATTACTTTGCCGACTAAGGTCCGTCTAGTCAAGGCTATCTATGGTTTTTCCTGTGATCACATATGGATGTGAGAGTTGGACTCTGAAGAAGGCTGAGCGCTGAAGAATTGATGCTTTTGAACTGTGGTGTTGGAGAAGACTCTTGAGAGTCCCTTGGACTGCAAGGAGATCCAACCAGTACATCCTAAAGGAGATCAGTCCTGGGTGTTCATTGATAGGACTGATGTTGAAGCTGAAACTCCAATAGTTTGGTTACCTGATGCAAAGAGCTGACTCATTTGTAAAGACCCTAATGCTTGGAAAGATTGAGGGCAGGAGGAGAAGGGGACAACAGAGGATGAGATGGTTGGATGGTACACCGACTCAATGGATATGGGTTTAAGTGGACTCCAGGAGTTGGTGATGGACAGGGAGGCCTACTGTGCTGCGATTCATGGGGTTGCAAAGAGTTAGACACGACTGAGTAACTGAACTGAATGAACTGAAGGTCTGATATTGAATCAAAGAAGGGTTTACACACTCCCAGGATTACAGTATGTTTCCATTTAGGATATCAATATATTTTAGCAACTTTAGAGTGCTTTGGGTTTTTAAAGCCTACATATTTCAAGTAATGTAATATTTGACTTTATCCTTTTAATTTTTAATTTTTGGATTGTAGGCAATATTGCTTTCCTTTTTCAAGTTCTTTTCCTTTATAGGTTATTACAAAATAATGACTAGAGTTCCTTGATCTAGACAATAGGACCTTGTTGGTTATCAATTTAAAATATGCAGTGTGCATCTGTTAATCCCAAATTCCTAGTTTATCCTTCTCCAAATTTTATTTAACATCAGAAACTAGATGATTCCCCTTGCCTCTCATACTGACCCACCTGGATGATCACACAGAGAGACCACAAAAAAGGGTGCATAGGGTTCTTACAGACAGACAGCTATTTAGCCTTAAATTTCAGACTTAAGAGTACAATAACCTCTATTCATTTTGTTATGATTTCACTTTGGGAAAAAGTTATCGAATCATGAGAAAAAATATAGGTATAGTATTTGATGGACTGTGCTAAGTACACTGCTGGCACAATAGAGCAAAATGCTGCCATGATACACTTGGGCATTAGCTAAGTGGCCACCGCTCTCTCCAGTGAAAGTGAGTCGCTCAGTCCTGTCCAACTCTTTGTGACCCCATGGACTATACCATGGAATTCTCTAGGCCAGGATACTGGTGTGGGTAGCCTTTCCCTTCTCCAGGGGATCTTTCCAACACAGGGATTCAACCCAAGTCTCCTGCATTGCCAGCAGATTCTTTACCAGCTGAGCCACAAGGGAAGTCCAAGAATGCTGGAGTGAGTACACTATCCCTTCTCCAGAGGATCTTCCTGACCAGGGAATCAAACTGGGGTCTCCTGCAATGCAGGTGGATTCTTTACCAACTGAGTTATGTGTGTGCCATGTGCACAGACATACATGCATTTTGGGGAGGATTCCCAGAACCACTTGTGAATGTCAGGGTCCCCAGGAGTGTCAAGATAGAAGACTATACTCATCAAGCAGCCAGAAGACAAGCTTTGGTTGTTATAAAAAGACTAGAGAGAAGAAGGACCTGTGTATTTACATGGAATCTAGGGGTCAAAGGCTGCCTGGGGGTCAAGAATGAGGTGCCTTGACTCTGACAGGGTCTTTTCTCCCCACACCTTGATACAGGAGTTTCACTTGGAGAGTGGAGAAAGGACGCTGAGCTGGGCTAGAGGCATGGAGAGAAAGGCAGAGGGCCCAGGAGACATGGGAGTGGCCACCCAATAGCAGCCTGAACGGGAAGCATCTATGGCCATAGCTGTGGGAAACCCAGCTCACACGACACGATCAGAGCCCACAGTGCTTCAAAAAACCATGATGGACGTGACAGTTGGAATTTTATTTAGTTGCCTTACAAATAGCTGTGAAAAGAAGAGAAGCGAAAAGCCAAGGAGAAAAGGAAAGATATAAGCATCTGAATGCAGAGTGCCAAAGAAAAGCAAGAAGAGATAAGAAAGCCTTCTTCAGTGATCAGCGCAAAGAAATAGAGGAAAAGAACAGAATGGGAAAGACTAGAGATCTCTGCAAGAAAATTAGAGATATCAAGGGAACACTTCAGGAAATACTAATAGAAGAATATCACAGGAATGGAATCCAAAAATTCAGACCGTATCCTATCCTCTTCAAGAAAAATCTGACGAAATTTCTTTAATAAATAAACCATACAGGAGGGCTTTTTTTTGGTTTCTGTTTTCCAACCATAGGCATTTATTACTTGGTAAGTATTTTTCATTCTTAAAAAATTTTTCTAGCATTCAGTTAAACTATACTCTCTTAAAAGACATGGACACAGTCTCTTCATTTATGTATCCTCAAGACCTGGTACATAAGCTGCCATTTATGAGGTTCTCAGTATTATCTAAATCAATCAATAAATCAATGAGATGATCTACATAATCTTAGATTCCCTGGTAATTCTTAACTTAGTGATAGGAGGCTAGTTCATACGGTAAAGAATCTACCTGCAGTGCTGGAGACCTGCATTCAATCCTGGATTGGGAAGAACCCCTGGACAGAGAAGCCTGGTAGGTTTGCAAAATAGTTGGGCACCACTGAGTGACTAACACTTTCACCTTCAATGATATGAGAAGCAGAAAATACTAGGAGTAACCAGTAATGAACAAAGGTAGAAAATACTTGTCTTTCAAGTTTTGTAGGCCCAATAAAATCATGAACACAGATGGCAATCCGTAACAGTAGAACTTAGCTTAAGGATCAATGGCTTACTTTTTATTTTTAATCTACTTTACCTGGACTTTGATTATTTTGATCTGCTGTAGTCCTAAACCTAGAGAAAAATTCCCTTCTTTCTGATAAACCTTAAATTTCCATCTGCCTTTAGACATTCTTTTGAAGAGAAATATCAAATGATGACAAATTAAATGTCTACATCTATATTCTCTTTTTAAACCCAAGTGTATAATTTTCAAATCTACCACTATAAAATCTGCCTCTCATATTTTCAATAAAAATTGGTCAAATCAACAAACACTTCATTCCCAGAGGACACATGAGAAACACACCTGCACGTAACACTCTCCTATTCAAAGCTCCCCAAAAGGTCTGGAGAGCCAGAGGAACTAAAGTAAACAGCTGTCATAAAAAGCCAATAAATTCCGCAGAAATGGCTTTCACTTACCTAACACAACTCTAAAGTCCTCACTATCCAAATGTAATACCCAAGTATTGGTGGTTTTTGATCTGTTCTCCATATACTTCTTGAGACTTTTCCCATTAATTTCCAGAGTATATTTACAAGTAAAAAGACGGTCAGGTTTAATATATATGGTTGCTTTTGTCTTTTTAGCTCCAAAGCAGAAGGTTTCTTTGCCCAGAAAGCTGAACATCCATTCTTTTCTTATCACTTCCTAAGTAATAAAATACGAAAGTTAAAAACATAGAAATGGGAGAAAATTTAATATTTAACTTTGGAAATGATATAATTAAAGGGAATAAATAGCAGTGCTATTTAGATGTGATTTTATTATTTCATGATACAAAGATTTTAGAAAATTAATGCATTTTAAAGTTAAATATTAGATGTTATAGTCTATGAATTCCACAACTATTATTAGTCTGCTTTCTATGGCAAAATGATACAAGCCAATATATAAAGATATAACCACTGTAAGGGAAAAACACTGAATTCACATAGGAAGAAAATAAATTAGCAAAATCAAGCTTCTCTGTTTACTATATTTCACAAAGTAACATTTTTTCCTACCTTCCCATTTACATACACCACTCGTTTCCCTGAAATGGCCCCATGTTCAAATTCAATTTTATGGACTCTATCACTTAAAGCAACTTCCCAAACAGCTACAAGATCTGTCACTTTTTCCAGGCTGTAAGGAGGGCTAAGGGAATAAAATTAAGCAATTATAATAGGCAAAAACAGTAACAGAATAACCAATTTATCCTTAAATGCCCTAAAATTACAAAATATTAAAGTGATATAAGCTAAGAAAGCCTACTTAGAATCCGTGTAACTATTTTCACCCTGTTATGGATTCTTCTAAGATGAAATTACTATCTATGGGTATACAGTCAGATAATTCCAAAATCAACTTATTAGTAATAGGACTAAGAATCAATCAGTTTATCCAGGAAAATATTCTAAGCTTGGCCACAGAAAGGTCAGTAAAAGTTTCTTCTCTTCCCTCCTGTCATTTAAAAAGCACAGTATTTAATTTTGGTTTTATCTTTTCAGATCCTATCACTCTAAAGCAAGAATTCTTAAAACTTTTATACTTGAACCAATAACTAGGGATTCATTTTAACAGAAAAGGTTCCAATTTAAAAATACTAAGACGGAGAAAAAAAGTCATAGAAGAAATGTTCTATAATAGATACAAAAATGTTATGCAAGACAGTAATCTTGTCATTATTACAAGAAATCATATTAAAAATATAAAGGATTCTGTTTTGTGACGTCTCTGGCACAACTTAAACATGTATTTTATATTAATGTCTTCATATAAAATATATATTATATATAATGCATATATCAGTTCAGTTCAGTTCAATTCAGTCGCTCAGTCGTGTCTGACTCTTTTCGACCCCATGAATTGCAGCACGCCAGGCCTCCCTGTTCCTCACAATCTCCCAGAGTTCACTCAGACTCATTTCCATCAAGTCAGTGATGCCATCTAGCCATCTCATCCTCTGTCGTCCCCTTCTCCTCCTGCCCCCAACCCCTCCCAGCATCAGAGTCTTTTCCAGTGAGTCAACTCTTCTCACGAGGTGGCCAAAGAACTTGAGCTTCAGCTTTAGCATCATTCCTTCCAAAGAAATCCCAGGGTTGATCTCCTTCAGAATGAACTGGTTGGATCTCCTTGCAGTCCAAGGGACTCTCAAGAGTCTTCTCCAACACCACAGCTCAAAAGCATCAATTCTTCGGTGCTCAGCCTTCTTCACAGTCCAACTCTCACATCCATACATGACCACAGGAAAAACCATAGCCTTGACTAGACGGACCTTAGTTGGCAAAGTAATGTTTCTGCTTTTGAATATACTATCTAGGTTGGTCATAACTTTTCTTCCAAGGAGTAAGCATCTTTTAATTTCATGGCTGCAGTCACCATCTGCACTGATTTTGGAACCCTGAAAAATAAAGTCTGACACTGTTTCCACTGTTTCCCCATCTATTTCCCATGAAGTGATGGGACCAGATGCCATGATCTTCGTTTTCTGAATGTTGAGCTTTATGCCAACTTTTTCACTCTCCTCTTTCACTTTCATCAAGAGGCTTTTAGTTCCTCTTCACTTTCTGCCATAAGGGTGGTATCATCTGCATATGTGAGGTTATTGATATTTCTCCCAGCAATCTGGATTCCAATTTGTGTTTCTTCCAGTCCAGTGTTTCTCATGATTTACTCTGCATATAAGTTAAATAAGCAGGGTGACAATATACAGCCTTGATGGACTCCTTTTCCTATTTGGAACCAGTCTATTGTTCCATGTCCAGTTCTAACTGTTGCTTCCTGACCTGCATACAGATTTCTCAAGAGGCAGGTCAGGTGCTCTGGTATTCCCATCTCTTTCAGAATTTTCCACAGTCTGTTGTGATCCACACAGTCAAAGGCTTTGGCATAGTCAATAAAGCAGAAATAGACATTTTTCTGGAACTCTCTTGCTTTTTCCATGATCCAGCGGATGTTGGCAATTTGATCTCTGGTCCCTCTGCCTTTTGTAAAACCAGCTTGAACATCAGGAAGTTCACAGTTCACGTATTGCTGAAGCCTGGCTTGGAGAATTTTGAGCATTACTTTACTAGTGTGTGAGATGAGTGCAATTGTACGGTAGTTTGAGCATTCTTTGGCATTGCTTTTCTTTGGAATTGGAAAGAAAACTGACCTTTTCCAGTGCTGTGGCCACTGCTGAGTTTTCCAAATTTGCTGGCATATTGAGTGCTTCACTTTCACAGCATCATCTTTCAGGATTTGAAATACCTCTACTGGAATTCCATCACCTCCACTAGCTTTGTTCGTAGTGATGCCTTCTAAGGCCCACTTGACTTCACATTCCAAGATGTCTGGCTCTAGGTTAGTGATCACATCATCATGATTATCTGGGTCGTGAAGATCTTTTTGTACAGTTCTTCTGTGTATTCTTGCCACCTCTTCTTAATATCTTCTGCTTCTGTTAGGTCCATACCATTTCTGTCCTTTATCCAGCCCATCTTTGCATGAAATGGTCCCTTGGTATCTCTAATTTTCTTGCAGAGATATCTAGTCTTTCCCATTCTGTTGTTTTCCTTTATTTCTTTGCATTGATCGCTGAAGAAGGCTTTCTTATCTCTTCTTGATATTCTTTGGAACTCTGTATTCAGATACTTTTATCTTTCCTTTTCTCCTTTGCTTTTCGCCTCTCTTCTTTTCACAGCTATTTGTAAGGCCTCCCCAGACAGCCATTTTGCTTTTTGCATTTCTTTTCCATGGGGATGGTCTTGATCCCTGTCTCCCGTACAATGTCATGAACCTCAGTCCATAGTTCATCAGGCACTCTATCTATCAGATCTAGTCCCTTAAATCTATTTCTCACTTCCACTGTATAATCATAAGGGATTTGATTTAGGTCATACCTGAATGGTCTTTCCCTACTTTCTTTAATTTAAGTCTGAATTTGGTAATAAGGAGTTCATGATCTGAGCCACAGTCAGCTCCTGGTCTTGTTTTTGTTGACTGTATAGAGCTTCTCCATCTTTGGCTGCATAGAATATAATCAATCTGATTTCGGTGTTGACCATCTAGTGATGTCCATGTGTAGAGTCTTCTCTTGTGTTGTTGGAAGAGGGTGTTTGCTATGACCAGTCCATTTTCTTGGCAAAACTCTTATTAGTCTTTGCCCTGCTTCATTCCACATTCCAAGGCCAAATTTGCCTGTGACTCCAGGTGTTTCTTGACTTCCTACTCTAGCATTCCAGTCCCCTATAATGATAAGGACATCTTTTTGGGTGTTAGTTCTAAAAGTTCTTGTAGGTCTTCATAAAACCGTTCAACTTCAGCTTCTTCAGCATTACTGGTTGGGGCATAGACTTGGATAACTGTGATATTGAATGGTTTGCCTTGGAGATAAACAGAGATCATTCTGTCATTTTTGAGATTGCATTCAAGCACTGCATTTCAGACTCTCTATGTCTTCTGAGGGATTCCTGCCCGCAGTAGTAGATATAATGGTCATCTGAGTTAAATTCACCCTTTCCAGCTCATTTTAGTTCGCTGATTCCTAGAATGTCTACGTTCACTCTTGCCATCTCTTTGACCACTTCCAAAACAGGAGGATAAAATGTCACCAACAGGCACTGCAGCGCTCAGCCAGGATGCAGGGAGACGAAAGACGGAAGTGCGCAGGCGCAGAGCCCTTCCCTCGCTCCCCTGCAGTCTGCACTAAAAGTGAGCCCCGCCCCCAACCTCGGAGCCAACCAGAGGCCGCGAGGCAGCACCCGCCTCCGGGCGGTCAGAGCAAATCGCCGTGGTGTTCCTGCTAGAGCAGAGGCGGGTTCCTCGTTGAGCTGCTGATCGATTGGCCGTCCTCCCACCGTGGGGTAACGGTCGCAGAGGCGGGGCCGGAGGCGGCTGAACCGGCCGGGTAGAGCGCGCTGCGGGAGGTAGGCGGCGGCAGAGGAAGGTGAGCAGCGTTCTAGGTTTACGGAGGGGTCGGCCGGAGCCCCCGCCTGAGGAACCCCTACCTGAGGAGTGGTCAGACGAGCCGCCTCGGGACTGGTTGGCGCCAGTTAAAATCCCAGTATAAAGGCCGAGGGGAGGAGGGCAGCCTGATAAACCTGGTTGGAGTCTGGCTTCACCCTTTGTGGTCTTTGACTCCGCTTGTAAAAACTCAGCGCTTCAGTTTATTTGTGGAACACAGCTGATAATTCTTGCCTTACATGGTGATTGAGAAGGTTAAATGAGGCAATGAGTGTGAAGCTTGGAGTGATTTTCGGCGCGCCCTGGATTCTGGATAAGTAGGTAGTTACTCCATCCCCAAGAGTCCACCAGGACCGACCCGCTCCACTTTTCAGGGTCAAGGTGTCTGAGGAGGTCACTTGGCTAGTGAGGGCTAGAAATAAATAGAAGGTGGGGGATACGGAAGGTGTAGGTAGATGATTATTTCTTTCTCCGTTTTATTAGGCCCATTTCAGAGTGCGGGCTCTTTATGCAGAGTCTAATTTGATTTTTATTAAGACCAGTGAGTTGGAAATAGTTAAAAGGCTAAGGAGACTTGTAACACGCAGGCCAAACAGAAGTGTTTTTGTGCCACTTTATTTTCTAACCATAAAGTTAAACACTGGGCACGCATTATCCATGTTGGTTTCAATCCTCTGTATGAGGTTTTTGTTTTGTTTTTTGCTTTTGGTATTGCAAACAGACTTGAGGCTTGCCCACCCCACCTTGGGGAGGAGGTGGCTGACAAGGGAATGCCCCAGCTTCTGCTTTGAGGAGTGTTCTGACCCTTTATGTAACCTCTCCTGGGGCAGAATGATTTGGTCTAGAGGAGATCCGGCCTTAGTTTTGTTTACTTATTTGCAGTAAATTTAATTCTTCTTAGGAACGTTAAATAGAGACTTTGAAAGCATTTCATGTTCCATTTATTGCAGTAAAGTGAAATATGTACTTTTGAGAAAGCTAATTACAGATTTTGATTTGACTTGACTTGAGAAAGAACAGCTACCGCCTATGCTTTATTTCCAGTTTTCCCCCAAAAGTAGTGAAAAATAAATACATTTTGATGTATGGTGCATGTTATAGGGGCTTCAGACTTATGAAGGGCAAGTTACCAAAGGATTTATGGTAGACTTGGACAGTGCAAGGAGATAGAACTTTGTTTGCTTTTCTGCATGTGTCTTTCTAGCCGTGTATAAATGAACTCCTACCCTGCAACTGCTATTTCTAGTCTTAACTTTAGGTGTGGTATGACACTGATTAAAGCAAGCTGCAGCTTCTTCTTTGGCTTTGGGGAAGCATTGGGTCTCCTGATAAAGTTCCAGACCTGTGTCTTGTTACAATTTGTAGTGGGGAGAAGACTGCTGCAAACCATTGGCACATTAACTTCACAGCATGGGCCCCTGAAAAGGAGGGCAGGGTCACAGGTGAAATTGTGATAGTTGTTCTCCCTGCCTTTGCTTTTTGTATTCAGTGGTTTTTGTCTTCTGAGAGTACTCCTGACAATAAGAATTATTGTGCCTTTGAAGCCAGAATCAGAATTGATGCTAGACAGTGATGGAGTTGGACACCCAGCTGAGTGTTTTAGCACAGCTGGGAGAGGAAGGATAAGTGGAAAGAAGACCCCAGTGAAGGAGCCTGGTGGTGAACATCGACGTCCATTAGCAATTAATTCAGTGATTCCAGCGTCTGTTTAGTGATTACTGCCAGTTCTATAGATGCCTGCTCTGGGAATAACACAAGACCTTTCTTAATAGGAGATGAGCATTTTAAGATTTGGATCTCTTATCTTTTGAAACGTAGATGAAGATCCAGTTTCAGACATGAGACTCACTGAGTGATCATTTCATTGAGATCAACGTGAATGACAAGGTGAAAAGTGCAAGAGGAATGTGGTATGACTGAGGTATGTCTGATGTGATAGATAACTCCCTCTGGGAATTGAGAGACCATAGAAAGGATCTACTAATTATGGAAAACTGTACATATATTTCCTTTTGATCTCCTCATAATCCTATCAGGTATTTGAAGCTGCATAAAGGAAACTGAAGCCCAGAGAGGCTAAGTAACTATTTAAGATAACACAGATAGCTGGTCACCAGTTCTGATCACCACCTCTATCCTCCTGTGTGCCAGGCCCTGTTCAATTAGTCCTTTGTATTTTAACTTTCCTAATCTTCCCAAGAACCTATGAGCTAAGTACTTTTATTATCCTTATTTTATGATAAGGAAAGAGGCACAGAGATTATTGGTTTCTTGGTTGCATGGCAGAAGCCATGATTTAAAACCCTGCTATTCTGGCTATACCAGCCTTCTTTTGGTTAGTATTTCCTTTACTTTTGGTTTTATTGTTATTTAATAAAGTTGTTTTTATTAAATAGTGAACTTTATTATGAAATCAAACAGAAATGAACACACATACTGAATGTACACCTTAACAAATTAAGTGATGATACCACCTAGGTCAGGGTAGAGAACCATGCTAGCCATGCTAAGACTGGTCTATCCCAATTACAGCTACTTCTGTGCTCCCATTAGTAGCATTCTTCTGACTTTTAACAGTGATTTCCTCCTTGTGTTAAAAAAAAAGTTTTTTCCTAAATCTGTATTCTTCAGCATTATAGTGTACCTCTTGCTGATTATTGCGGAGAAGGAAACAGCAATCCACTGTAGTACTATTGCCTGGAAAATCCCATGGACAGAGGGCCCTGGTACGCTACAGTCCATGGGGTCGCAAAGAGTCGGACATGACTGAGCGACTTCACTTTCACTTGCTGATTATATTTTAAAAGAAACTCTTAATCTGTAGGTTTTCCCCCTATTCCTTTCGTTTCCTTATAATTTGAAGAAGTTGGCTCATTTGACCTATATATCCTACAGTCTGGATTTTGCAATTTGCATACTCATGTACAGTTGATTATGTTCCTCTCTGCCCTGGGTAATTCCTACACATTTGTACCTGGATCAAAGACTGAATCAGACTCAGATTCAGTTCCTTTGGTAATTCTCTAGGTGGTGTTTGGCAGGATCATAGGAGATGCAGAATGTCTCGTTTCTCTTTGTGTTTCCAGCATCTGTTGATACTTGATTCCTGTATCTGTTCACTGAATGCTGCAAAATAGTGATATTCTAATTTTATCATTTCTTTTACTTGTTAGAATATTAGCCCCTCAGTTGATGTAGCAGTAAAATCAGGAAAGGCAGCATAAACAATTTGTTCCATTTATTTACCAATTTTTGAGAAAATGAATTGGTTCCTTATCTTCTGAAGATAATTGTTTTAAAAAACCTAATATCAATATGAAGTCATAAATTTAAACATTTTATGGGTTTCAGTTCATTGCAGTTATTTTAATTATCAAAGCTAATGTGCTCTCATCTTTGAGTGGGAGGAGCCTACTTGAGCATCCTTGAGTACCCTTTTGATATGACCCTACTAGCTGTTTTTTCCTTTGGATATTTCCTGACCAGGGATTGAACCTGTTACCCAGCACTGGAAACAGTCTTAACCACTTTGCCATCAGGGAAGTCCAGCGCTACTAATCTTCAATAACTTCCTTGTTGTCTGATATCTTGAATGAATTCTGTCCCAAATCTGAAATAATTTTTTCAAGAAACTTTTTTTCAAAAGGAAATAGCTTTTCAAGATCATAGTCTGTACTCTAGGGATCCTGAGTCAATCATGGTTTTAGGCTTTTCTGTAGACAGGAAGATATAACTATCCTAGCTCTGTCTCTGTAAACACACACAGAACTTCTCATTTGTAAAACTGAAATTCTCTACCCATTAAATAACTCACCATTCCCCTGGCAGTCACCATTCTACTTTTGGTATAAGTGGAATCATACAACATTTGTTTGTGACTAACTAATATACTTAAGGTTCATCCATGTTGTAACTTAGGTAAACATTTCCTTCCTGTTTAAGGCTGAATGGGCTTTCCTCATGACTCAGACGGTAAAGAATCCACCTGCAATGCAGGAGACCCAGGTTTGATCCCTGGGTCAGGGGGACACCCTGGGGAAGGAAATGGCTACTTACTCCAGTATTCTTGTCTGAAGAATTCCATGGACAGAGGAGCCTGGTGGGCTATAGTCCATGGGGTCACAAACAGTTGAACACCACTGAGTTGCTAACTACACTACTACTTAAGGCTGAATAATACTCCACTGTATGGTTTATAGCATATTTTACTTATCTATTCATCTGTTGATGGACCTTGGGTTGCTTCCACCTTTTATGTATATTTTGTGAATAATGCTGCTGTGAACATGGATGTTCAAATATCTTTTTAAGACCTTGCTTTCAGTTTGTCAAATTGCTGAATTGTAATGGTATTTCTACGTTTAAGTTTTGAAGAACCACCATGCTGTTTTTCATAGCTATACCATTTTATATTCCTGACAGTGCACGAGGGTTTCAGTTTCTCTACATCCTTACCAGTATCTGTTATTTCTGTTTCTTTTAGTCAACCTGATGGATATGAGGTGGTATCTCATTGTAGTTCTGATTTGCATTTCCTAATGGGTAATGTTGAAATATTTTCATGTGTTTATAGCCTGTTTTATATTTTCTTTAGAGAAATGTCTGTTCAGGTTCCTTGCCCATTTTTTAATCAGATTTTTTTGTTGTTAAGTTTCCGGAATTCTCTGTATATTCTGGATTGTTTATTGTTATTTAGTTGCTAATTGTGTCTGACTCTTGCAACCCCATGGACTATAGCCCACCAGGCTCCTCTGTCCATGGGATTTCCTAGGAAAGAATACTGTAGTAGGTTGCCATTTCTTTCTCCAGGGGATATTCCCAACTCAGGGGTCAAACCTGTGTCCCTTGTGTCTCCAGAATTGGCAGGGAAATTCTTTACCACTGAGCCACCATGGAAGCCCCATATATTCTGGATATTAATTCCTTATCACATAGATGATTTGTGAATATTTTCTCCCATTCCATGGATTGCCTTTTACTCTGTTGACAGTATCTTTTGATGCACAGAAATTTAAAATTTTTGTAAAGTCCAGTTTGTCTGTTTTTACTTTTTGTTGCCTATGCCTTTGATGTCATATCTAAGAAATCATTGTCCAATTCAGGATTGTGAAGCTTTTACCCTGTGTATTCTTTTAAATTTTTACAGTTTAAGCTCTTAAATTTAGGTCTTTGATCCATTTTGAGTTAATTTTTGTGTGGTGTTAAGAAGGGTACAACTTCATTCTTTTTACAGTTTTCACAGCAGAGGAAGAGACTGACTGTATACTTTTGAAGGCTTTTGGCGCTCTTATTGAAAACCATTTGACAGTTCAGTCACTCAGTCATATCCAACTCTTAGAGACCCCATGGACTGTAGCACGCCAGGCTTCCCTGTCCATCACCAACTCCCGGAGTTTATTCAGAGTCATGTCCATCAAGTCAGTGATGCCATCCAACCATCTGGCCCTCTGTCGTCCCTTTCTCCTCCTGCCTTCAATCTTTCTCAGCATCAGGATCTTTTCCAATGAGTCAGTTATTCCCATCAGGTGGCCAAAGAATTGGAGTTTCAGCTTTAGCATCATATTCCAATGAATATTCAAGGTTGATTTCCTTTAAGATTGACTGGTTGGATCTCCTCTCAGTCCAAGGCACTCTAAAGACTCTTCTCCAACACGAAAGTTCAAAAGCATCTTCGGCGCTCACATTTGACATAAATGTGAGGGATTATATCTGGGCTCTTTATTCTATGCAAATAGTCTATGCCAGCACCACTCTGTTTTGATTTATGTAGCTTTGCAAAGGAATGTTAAATCAGGAAGCGGTTACTCCTTCAGCTTCATGCTGTTACTCCTCCAGTGTCGTTGTTCTTTTTCAAGATTACATTCAGGTGATTCCATTCAAGCTATTCACGGTCCCATGAGATTCCATATGTATTTTAGGATGGGTTTTCTATTTCTGAAAAGAATGTCATTGGGATTTTGATGGGGATTACACTGAATCTGTAGATTGCTTTGGTTAGTATCAATGTCTTAATATTAAGTCTTATGATCCATGAGTATTGGATGTGATCCCATTTACTTATTTATGTCTTTTTAATTTCTTTTAGCAATGTTTTGTAGTTTTCATTGTACAAGACTTTTCACCTCCTTGGTTAAGTTTACTCCTATTTTTATTCTTTGATGTCGTTGTAAATGAAGTTTTTATATTTTCCATTTTAGGTTATTCATTGTTAGTGTATAGAAATGCAAATGGTTTTTATATGCTGATTTTCATATTCTGCTGCTTTGCTGAATTCATTTATTCTAACGTGTGTACATGCATGCACACGTGTGTGTGTGTTGTTTGTGTGTATATTCTTTAAGTTTTTGGCATATAAAATCATATCATGTGCAAATAGAGATAATTTGACTTCTTTTCCAATTTGGATACCTTTTATTTCTCTTTCTTGCTTAAATGCTTGGTGAGAACTTCCATTTCTATATGGAGTAAAAGTGGTGAATGTGACATCCTTGCCTTGTTCCTCATCTTAGAGGGAAAGCTTGTAGTCTTTTACCATTGAATATGGTGTTTGCTGTAGCTTTTTCGTATATTGCTTTTGTTGAGTTGTGTGCATGCTAGTTTTCTTCGATCATATCCTACACTTTAAGACTCCAGGCTCCTCTGTCCATTGGGATTCTCCAGGCAAGAATACTAGAGTGGGCTGCCATTTCTTCCTCCAGGGGATCTTTTGTTCTGTTGAGTTAATTTCCTTCTATTCCTAGTTGCTGAGTGTTTATCACAGGTGTTTGATTTTGTAAAATGCTTTTTCTGCATCAATTGAGATGATTGTATGTTTTTTTCTGTTCATTCCATTAATGTAGTGTAATATGTAATACACTGATTTCTTTTCATCTGTTGAACTATTTCCTACATTCCAAGTATAAACCCCACTTGAATATGGTGCTATGCTTTTACTATGCTGCTGGATTTGGTTTACTAGTGTGTGCATGCTCAGTCGCTTAAGTCATGTCCAACTCTTGCGATCTCATGGACTGTAGCCCTCCAGGCTCCTCTGTCCATGGGATTTTTCCTGGTAAGAACACTTGCAATGGGGTGCCATTTCCTCCTCCAGGGAATCTTCCCCACCCACGGTTCAAATCCTCCTCTCCTGTGCCTCCTGCATTGGCACTCAGATTCTTTACTATTTAACCACCTGGGAAGCCTTTGGTTTACTAGTATTTTGCATCAGTGCTTGTAAGGGATATTACTATTTTTCTTGTATTGTCTGACCTTTTAATATTAAGGTGATGCTATCCTCCAAGAATGAGTTAGGAAGTATTCCCTTGTCTAATTTTTTGGAATAGTTAGAGAAGAATTGTTAGTAGTTCTTTAGATGTTTTGGTAGAATTCCTCAGTGAAGCCAGTCGGTCCATGGGTTTTCTTTTGGTGAGAGTTTTTGATTACTGATTTAGTCTCATTAATAGTTACAGATGTATTGCAATTTTCTGTTTCTTTGTGATTCAGTCTTGGTAGGTTTTGTGTTTATAATTTGTCCATTTCATTTTGGTTATCTAATTTGTTGGCGTACAATTCTTCATAATATTGTTTAATACTTTTTTCTTTATAATTGGTAGTAATGTTCCTACTTTCATTTCTGATTTTAGTAATTTGTGTCTTCTCTTTTTTTCTGTTTATCAGGTAAAATTTGTCATTTTTGTTGATCTTTTCAGATGTCTTTCATTGACTTTCCCTATTGCTTTCCTAGTCTCTATTTCCTTTGTTTCTGCTCTAATTAATCTTTATTTTTTTCTTTTGCTAGTTTGGGGTTTAGTTTGTTCTTTTTCTAGTTCCTTAAGTTGCAAACTTAGGTTGTTAATTTAAGATCTTTCATGTTTTTAATGTAAATTTGTGTAACTCTTTAATTTCCTCCTTAGGATTGCTTTCACTGTGTCCCATAAGTTTTGAAATATTGTGTTTTGTTTTCATTAATAACTTAAGAGTTTTCTAGTTTCTCTTGTGATTTCTTCTTTTATCCATTGGTTATTTACAAATGTGTTGTCTAATTTCCATAAACTTATGAATTTTTGTTTTATTTTTGATTTCTAACGTCACCTCTTTGTGGAGACTTAATTTGTGGTTTAACATATAGTCTATCCTGATAATGTCTCATGTGTACTTGGAAGACTGTATTCTGTTGTGGTTGAGCAGTGTTCTTTTCTTTTCTTTTTTCTTTTTGATCAGCTTGTGGGATCTTAGTTCCATGACCAAGGATCAAACCTGTGCTTCTTGCAGTGGAAGCATGGAGTCCTAAACCACTGAATTACCAGGGAATTCCCCAGAGTGTTCTTCATAAATCTACTAGATCTGGTTGTTTTACTCTGTCACATTATCTGTTTCATTACTTTTCTTTTGTCTGATTACCATGTATTCTTGAGAATGGGGTGTTAAAATCTCCAACTATATTGTAGAACTATTTTTTCCTTCAATTCTGTGAATTTTTACTTCACATGTTTTAGTGGTCTGTTATTAAGTGCATAAGTATTTGTAATTGTTACCTATTCTAGCTGTATTGAATCTTTTATTAATATGTAATGTCCTGTTTTGTCTCTAGTAGCCTTTTTTGATATAAAGTCTACTTTGTCTGATACTAATATAGCTAGACTTTCTTTCTTTTTTTAAAATTATTTTCATGAAATACCTTTTAGCATTCACTTTCAATCTCTTTGTGTCTCTGGCTCTAAAATGGGTCTTGTTTTAGGCACATAGTTGGATTATATTTTCTTAAATTCATTCTACCAGTCTGTCAAGAGTTTGACCCTTTTACATTTAGAGTGATCACTGACAGGTAAGGGATTACTATCTGTAATTTTGCTATTTTTTTGTAACATCTTATGACCCCCCCATTTCCTGTATTACTGTCTTGTGTTTAGCTGAATTTTTTTTTTTTTTTGGTAGCAGAATGTTTTCTTTTTCTGTGTTTTCTATCACTGTTTTCTTTGTGGTGACCATGAGGATTACATTTACCATTATAAAATTATAACACTAATTTGAATTTATTGCAGCTTTACTTAAATAATGTATAAAAATTCTGCTTCTTTACAGCTCTACCCCCACCTCTTTCAGCTATTGTTGCACAGTTATATCTTTATACATGTGTGCCTGAAAACAAATTAAAAATTCTAGTAAATGTAGTTTAGTCTCTTAAATAGATAGAAAATGTGTGACATTACAAACCAAAGTTATAATAATATTAGCTTTAGACTAATGATTGTTTTTTAAAAACGATCTATTTAAGTCATGTAGAAAGCAAAAAGTGGAGTTACACATCTTTGTTATAATAATAGCAGCTTTTATAATTGCCTGTGTATTTACCATGCCATTTACCTTTATTGAGATACTTGGTTTTTCATATGGCTTTGATTTACTGTCTTGGGTCCTTTTTTTTCAACCAGTGGGACTCCCTTTGCCATTACTTGTAGGGCAGGTCTAGTGGTAAGGAACTCCTTAAACTTTTGTTTATCTGGAAATATCTTTATTCTCATCTCACTTTTGAAGGATAGTTTTGCCAAGCATAAGATTCTTGATTGACAGTTTCTTTCTTTCAGATAGAAATATATCATCTCACTGCCTCCTGGTCGCCAAAATTCCTGTTAAGAAATCTGCTGGTCATCTTATTGATGATTCCTTGTGTGTCATGTGTCGCTTCTCCCTTGCTACTTTCAAGATTCTTTGTTCTTTCAAAAGCTTGGTTGTAGTACTTCTTGGTATAGGTCTCTGAGTTTATATTTCTAGAAGTTTGTGTCTTTCAACAAATTTGGAAAGTTTTCAGCCATCATTTCACATTCTCCGTGCCACCCTCTCTTTTCTCCTTCTGGGACTCTCACAATTCGTGTGTTGACACAACTGGTGGTGTCTCACAGGTCCTTTAGGTACAGTTCACTTTTATTCAGTCTTTTTTTCCTGTTCTTTAGAAACTTGATAATTTCCATTGTCTTACCTTCACACTTACCAGTATTCATTCTTTTGCCTGTTCAAATCACATTTGAATGCCCCTACTAAATTTTTTATTTCGGTTATCATACTTTTCAATTCCAGAATATTTTTGATTTTTGTTTTGTTGTTGTTTTCTGTCTCTTTACTGATATTTCAGTTTTGATCATATATTTTTTCTTATTTTTTTCTCCACATCTTCCTTTAGTTCTTTGAATTGTTTAGGGTGGTTGTTTTAAATGCTTTGTGCAGTAGATCTGCCATCAGGTTTTGTTGTTTTTTTTCAGGGACAGTTTCTTTTGATTTTTTTTTCCTTTGAATGAGCCATGCTTTCCAGATTCTTTGTAAGCTTTACTTTTTATTGAAAACTGGACATTTGAATCTAGTAATATCTGTGGAAATAAGATTCTCTTTCTTTGCCATGGTTTGCTGGGTTTTGTTTTTCTTTGTTTTAAATCGTGGCTGTCTTTGTGCTGAGGATCAGCCTGACCTATAAACTTGAGGTATTTTTAGCCTACAGCTTTCTCTGGGTACATGCAGTGGCTTTCTAATTCCCCATATATGCATTTAGGAGTGCTATATGTGAACCTTCTTTGGGTTCTGATTTGGGGGGAAAATATATTTTTAAGACATTTGGGGGAAAATTGAACATGGACTAGATATTAAGTGATAGTAAGGAATTAATATAATTTGGTGTGACAGTGGTATTGAAGTTATGTTTAAAATGAGTATATTTCTTAGGAGGTGAGTACTGAAATATAAGTGGGTTGAGAAATAAATATGGAAGAATGTTGGTTATTATTTATCTTGGGTTAATGAATATACATGGGTTCATTTTACTCTTTCTCTACTTTTTTAAAATTTCTCTAATGAAAAGTTTAAAAACTAGCTGAAAGGTGGTAGCCATTGAAGTAGGCTGATACTTTTGAAAAGTATCTTTATTTAAATAAAAGTGAGAGAGGCGAACATAGTGCATTAGAGACCAGAGTTTAAAGGGGAGAGAGTACTCTATGATGTCAGCAGCAAAAATGGCAGATTGGAGAATTTGCAACAGTTACTAGATTTAGCTGAAAATGAATTATTGGTGACCAGTATTAGTGGATTTCCCTATCTGAAGCAGAATTAGAAGGACACAAGGGTGATTTGCAAGAAAAACCGACTAGCAGCAGGGAGGATCATTTTACTTCTCTGGGTCTCACATGTTTATAGCATCTGATATATTGGTACAATTTTCCAAGCACTCTTACCTGCCAGCTCTGGACAGCTAGAGATGTTGGATTAAACATTTTCTAAGGTTCTCTCATGTTGTAACATTCCATGATGCTAATGAATATGTGTGATGATTGTGCCTCTGCAAAGGAAGAGTTAGATACCATAAGAATTCAAAGAAATTTCTTCCTATAGAATGGCAGAGTCTTAGACAATAAGAGCATGTGATGGGAGGGTAGACTGAATATAAACTTGTGTTTGTACCAGTCAAATAGAATATGTTGTGTTGCTAGCCTTTGATCTACTTAGAAATAAAGAACACCTAAGAATGTGGCATTTAATTTACCGTTTGAGTTAGGCTAGTGAATTAATTGTTAAACTAATGAATTCAGACAATTCTTTCAGTTTTTGGGAAGCAGCTTCCAAAAATTGTTTGTTTATCAGCATCACTTGCTTTTCACATTACCTAGTTAAAGCAAATAGTTTTGTGTATGTGTGTGTAAAACCCCATAATGTTTCATTTCTAGAGGAGAACATTATAAAATTCTAAAAATTAGCTTCCTTAGAAGTCATAGAAGTTTTGGCTTAGGAATGCTTAAATTGCCCAAGAGTAGTAGGTTCCTTTAAATATAATTTTCTTTAACATCTATTGCACTTTTTTTTAATTTAGGCAATTCAGTTTCTTATTGCCAATCTCAACTTCTTTTGACTCTACAAAAGAAATTGTATCTACATCAGCCCCTAAAGCCAAGGAGTCCAGCAAATCATCAGATAAGACTCATGACTGAAAAACAGGTAAACCTGAAATATTTGAAACCATTGTTTGTTATCAAAGTATGTGTCAAAGAATACCACATCCAGAAATGTGAAAAATCTTACTTTAAAAGGCTACTTAAGTAAAAGCATTTTGGGAAATGATGGGTTAAAACTATTAAATGGTTCTTATTCTCTTAGAATAAGAACATTCTAAGACTTCACTACATAACGGTCTCCAGAAGGAGGCCTTATTATACAGTTTTTCCTACTTCAGTTCAGTTCAGTTGCTCAGTCATGTCCGACTCTTTGTGATCCATGAATCGCAGCGCGCCAGGCCTCCCCTGTCCATCACCAACTCCTGGAGTTCACTCAGATTCATGTCCATTGAGTCAGTGATGCCATCCAGCCATCTCATCCTCTGTCGTCCCCTTCTCCTCCTGCCCCCAATCCCTCCCAGCATCAGAGTCTTTTCCAGTGAGTCAACTCTTCTCATGAGGTGGCCAAAATATGGGAGTTTCAGCTTTAGCATCATTCCTTCCAAAGAAATCCCAGGGCTGGATCTCCCTTGCAGTCCAAGGAACTCCCAAGAGTCTTCTCCAACACCACAGTTCCAAAGCATCAATTCTTCGGCACTCAGCCTTCTTCACAGTCCAACTCTCACATCCATACATGACTACTGGAAAAACTATAGCCTTGACTAGACGGACCTTAGTCAGCAAAGTAATGTCTCTGCTTTTGAATATGCTGTCTAGGTTGGTCATAACTTTTCTTCCATTTGATGACTATTTCATTAGACTGGTCTTCTACAGTTTATACTTGGAAAATGCCATTCTCAACTATTTTGGAATTTGCACACAGTTGTGTTTTTCTTCAAACATAATTTAACTCAGATGACCATTATATCTACTACTTGGACAAGAATCCCTTAGAAGAAATGGAGTAGCCATCATAGTCAACAAAAGAGCCCCAAATGCGGTACTTGGATGCAATCTCAAAAACAACAGAATGATCTTTGTTCATTTCCAAGGCAAACCATTCAGTATCACAGTAATCCAAGTCTATGCCCCAACCAGTAATGCTGAGGAAGCTGAAGTTGAACGGTTCTGTGAAGACCTACAAGACCTTCTAGAACTACACCCAAAAAGATGTCCTTTTCATTATTGGGGACTGGAATGCAAAAGTAGGAAATTAAGAAATATCTGGAGTGACAGGTAAGTTTGGCCTTGGCATACAGAATGAAGCAGGGCAAAGGCTAACAGAGTTTTGCCAAGAGAATGCACTAGTCATAGCAAACACCCTCTTCCAAAAACACAGAAGAAAACTCTACACGTGGGCATCACCAGATGGTCAATACCAAAATCAGATTGATTATATTCTTTGCAGCCAAAGATGGAGCAGCTTTATACAGTCAGCAAAAACAAGACTGGGAGCTAACTGTGGCTCAGATTGTGAATTCCTTATTGCCAAATTCAGACTTAAATTGAAGAAAGCAGCAAAAACCACTAGAGCATTCAGGTATGACCTAAATCATATCCTTTATGATTATACTGTAGAAGTGACAAGTAGGCTAAAGGGATTAGGTCTGATAGAGACAGTGCCTCTGAAGAACTATGGACAGAGGTTCATGACATTGTACAGGAGGTAGTGATCAAGACCATCTCCAAGAAAAAGAAACGCAAAAAAGGCAAAATGGTTATCAAAGGAGGCCTTACTGTGAAGGCTGTGAAAAGAAGAGAAGCGAAAGGTGAAGGAGAAAATGAAAGATATACCCATTTGAATGTAGAGTTCCAAAGAATAGCAAGGAGAGATAAGGAAGACTTCCTTAGTGATCAGTACAAAGAAATAGAGGAAAAGGAGATGGGAAAGAGTAGGGATCGCTTCAAGAAAAGTAGAGATACCAATGGAACATTTCATGCAAAGATGGGCACAATAAAGGACAGAAATGGTATGGATTTAACAGAAGCAGAAGATATTAAGAAGAGGTGGCAAGAATCCACAGAAGAACTATACAAAAAAGGTCTTCACGACCCAGATAATTATGATGGTGTGATCACTTGTCTAAAGCCAAACATCCTGGAATGTGAAGTCAAGGGAGCCTTAGGAAGCATCACTATGAACAAAGCTAGTGAAAGTGATGAAATTCCAGTTGAGCTATTTCAAATCCTACAAGATGATGCTGTGAAAGTGCCACACTCGATATGCCAGCGGAAAACTCAGCAGTAGCCACAGGACTGGTCATTTTCATTCCAATCCCAAAGAAAGGCAATGCCAAAGAATGCTCAAACTACTGCACAGTCTCAAATGCTAGCTAGTAAAGTAATGCTCAAAATTCTCCAAGCCAGGCTTCAATAATTCGTGAACCATTAACTTTGAAATGTTCAAGCTGGATTTACGAAAGGCAGAGGAATCCAGAGATCAAATTGCCAACATCATTGGATCATCAAAAAGCAAGAGAGTTCCAGAAAAACATCTACTTTATTGACTATGCCCAAGCCTTTGACTGTGTGGATCACAACAAATTATGGAAAATTCTGAAAGAGATGGGTATACCAGATCACCTGATCTGCCTCCTGAGAAATCTATATGCAGGTTAGGAAGCAACAGTTAGAACTGGACATGGAACAACCAACTGGTTCCAAATAGGGAAAGGAGTACATCAAGCCTATATATTGTCATTCTGCTTATTTAACTTATATGCAGAGTACATCATGTGAAATACTGGGCTGGATGAAGCAGAAGCTGGAATCAAGATTGCTGGGAGAAATAGCAATAACCTCAGATACGCAGGTGACACCACTGTTATGGCATAAAGCGAAGAGGAGCTAAAGAGCCTCTTAATGAAAGTGAAAGAGGAGATTGAAAAAGTTGGCTTAAAGCTCAACATTTAGAAAACGAAGATCATGGCATCCGGTCCCATCACTTCATGGGAAACAGATGTGGGAACAGTGGCAGACTTTTTTGAGGGGGCTCCAAAATCACTGCAGATGGTGACTGAAGCCATGAAATTAAAAGAGGCTTGCTCCTGGAAGAAAAGTTATGACTAACCTAGACAACATTAAAAAGAAGAGACATTACTTTGGCAGCAAAGGTCCGTCTAGTCAACACTGGTTTTTCCAGTGGTCATGTTTAGATGTGAGAGTTGGACCACAAGGAAAGCTGAGTGCCGAAGAATTGATGCTTTTGAACTGTGGTATTGGAGAAGACTCTTGAGAGTCCCTCGGACTGCAAGGAGATCAAACAGTCCATCCTAAAGGAGATCAGTCTTGGGTGTTCATTGGAAGGACTGATGCTGAAGCTGAAACTCCAAAACTTTGGCCACCTGATGTGAAGAACTGAGTCACTGGAAAAGATCCTGATGCTGGGAATGATTGAGGGCAGCAGGAGAAGCAGACAACAGAGGATGAAATGGTTGGATGGCATCACCAACCCAAAGGACATGAGTTTGGGTAAACTCTGGGAATTGGTGATGGACAGGGATGCCTGTGGTGTGGCAGTCCATGGGGTCACAAAGAGTCAGAAACGACTGAGCGACTGAACTGAACTGATGTTTTTCTTTCTCTTAAAAGAGTTATCAGGACTTCCATGGCAGTCAAGTGGTTGAGACTGCCTCCCAGTGCATAGGATGTGTGTTCAATCCGTGATCGGGGAGCTAAAATCCTACATGCCTCTTGGCCAAAAACCAAAGCATAAAGAAGCAATATTGAAAAAAATTCAATAAAGACTTAAAAATGATCCACATTTTAAAAAAAAGTTTAAAAAGTTATCAAGGAACAGTATTTGTATGATTTGGTCATTCAAAACGTGTGACTTTTTTAATAGAGCATTTTTTTTTAAATGAGTCATAGTAGGTTTGGAGAAGGAAATGGCAACCCACTCCAGTGTTCTTGCCTGGAGAATCCCAGGGACGGAGGAGCCTAGTAGGCTGCCATCTGTGGGGTGGGTCACACAGAGTTGGACACAACTGAAGCAACTTAGCAGCAGCAGTAGGTTTCCACTTATACCCACACAGAGCTTTTGGCTCCCAAAACAGATTCTAGCAACAGTTTTAGTTCTGTTTCTTTAATCTTTGTGACCAGAAGACAAAAATAAGGGGAAAAAATGGTCAGGGTGGGGAGAGTTACAGAAAGGATGAAACAAGAAAGTCAGCAGTCAAAAGGAAAGATTTGTTTGGTATTGTGAGCCATAATCCTACCAAAGAGTCATCAGAACAATTTGGTTTTTTGTCTTGATAAGTTTTTTAAAATTGAAGTATAGTTGATTTACAGTATTAACTTCAGGTGTATAACAGTGAATCAATAGTTTTACAGATTTTACTCCATTAAAAGTTATTACAAGGTAATAGTTACAATTCTCTGGCTATACAGTGTATCCTTGTTACTTATCTATTTTGGTAGATTTTTTTTAATATCTGAGGGGAATTTGAATGTGAGTGTGATAGTTGCTCAGTCATGCCTGACTCTCTGCAACCCCATGGACTGCAAAGTAGCCTACCAGGCTCCTCTGTCCATGGAATTCTCTAGGCAAGAACACTGGAGTGGGTTGCCATTTCCTTCTCCATTGGATGTGAAGAGTAATACTTTTATTTGAACTTTTAAAAATTTTCTAGGAGAGAGGGAGGGGGGAAAATTCTCCAAATTATTAATATTAACATTATTATAATATTTACATGCTATTCACTAATAAAATAGATACTTTTCAAGCATTTAAATAAATTGAAAATTTACTCAAATCACCTTTTACAAATATACTTACGTTATACTATTTAAGATATTTAAGGTCTTTTAAAAAGAACGCAAAGTATCTCACACACTTGATTTTAAAATTGATCATTGTACTTAAGAACCTGTTATTGATGTTAATATCATGAATTTAAATGTCATTTTAAAAATATCTGTTTCTGTTCTTACTGTATTTTATGTTCTTTTCTTCCCCATTGTTTTTATTTACTGTTAGGTTTTATTCTTTTTTAATCTGGAGAGAGTTCCCGTCTCAGGGTAAATACATATTTCAAATCAGAGATACAAAACTTAGGAGTGTCTTTCGAATATTTCTACTAGAATCAGTTACCTAGATGGACAGACTCCTTTTCATAGTTAGACCTTGTCCATTATACAAGGAACTACCTAAGTTATTGGCTTTTCCAGTCAGATATGTTTGATTTTGTTGTGACCCTGGTCACTATTAAGGTGACAGTTAAATAAAAACCCTAAATAAAAAGTTTAGTTAAATAAGAAACTTAAGGTCTATTTAAATCACTGAAATTATAAGGCTTTTAATTTACTCATTAAGACCTATATATGTGTTCTGGAATTATGAAATTCCAGATATAATGTAAGTATCTGTGCTTATTTGCATCCTTTTTAGTCTAATTTTGTTAGAAATAAATCTGTTTTAATTTTAATCATTATGTGTATATAAAAATTCATATTAAAGATTTTTGAGAAAAAGTCTGTTGTTCTGAAAACAAAGGAAATTATTTATAAGAGGGCATTTCTTCACCCTATATGTTAGCGTTGATCCTTTTCTGTCTCCTTTTGTAATTGTAGCGGGAAGAAGCAGAATGGGAAAACATAAATGTGCTGCTGATGCTTCATGGCTTAAAGCCTTTATCTCTAGTCAGAAGAACAGATATGAAAGGTACTCAAATTATATTCTTGCTTTTAAGATAAAAGGCTTCTTTTTTTGTTAAAATTTTTCAATATTAATTTTTTTCTCATCTTCATTTTTACTATGTGTATTACATTTCAAAAAATGTAGATCTCATCATTTTTGACAAACAGTCATCACAGACGATGAGGGAGAATTTAAAAACAATGATGGAGGAAACATCACATCAACAGAACATGATCCAGGAGCTCATAGAAACTAATAAACAGCTTAAGTAAGAAAATGGAAACAAATCTGTTTTGAATTGTATATGAACAAATGATATGCATTTAAAAAAATAACTCACTTGAAAAGAATCTTGGAATTTAATTTTCCATTGATTAAATATTAAGTAAAAAATATTTTTAGCAGATAAATCATTTGATAATAGCTTCGATATATAATGATACCCTATGTTTCCCCTGTTGGTTTGTGTTATAGAAATTTTAAGAATGCAAAAAAATTTTAGAAAGTCATTATGGTGTTAGATGAATATGTTGGTTGATATGATTTGTTTCTATTACTAAGAGAAGGAATTCTATGTCTGTTACTAGAAATGAACTTCAGCAACAGCAAAGCCGAGCAGCAGATCAGGAACAACGAGCTAATGACTTGGAACAGATTATGGAGAGTGTGAAGTCCAAAATTGGTGAAATGGAGGATGAATCTGTAAATAGGGTTTGCCAGCAACAGAATAAAATAAAAGAACTTCAAAAGGAGCATAAAGCTTTACAGGTACTGAGTTAAACATTTTCTTACATGATAGTCTTAAAACACCTTGTCAATGTTACAGGTGGCTTCCATGTTGCTTTACTCAGTGATCCTTATCTTCCTTTACCTATTATTGTCATTGTCTTGAAATTCTTTCTTTGCTGTTTCCAGGATATCTTCTCTTCTGGTTTTCCTCTAACCCCTACTGATTCTTTGCATCATCCCTTCAGTTCGGTCACTCAGTCGTGTTCGACTTTTGCGACTCCATGAATCGTAGCACACCAGCCTCCCTGTCCATCACCAACTCCTGGAGTTCACTCAGACTCAGGTCCATCTAGTCAATGATGCCATCCAGCCGTCTCATCCTGTCATCACCTTCTCCTCCTGCCCCCAATCCCTCCCAGCATCAGAGTCTTTTCCAGTGAGTCAGCTCTTCGCATGAGGTGGCCAAAGTACTGGAATTTCAGCTTCAGCATCAGTCCTTCCAATGAATACCCAGGACTGATCTCCTTTAGGATGGACTCTTTGGCTCTCCTTGCAGTCCAAGGGACTCTCAAGAGTCTTCTCCATCACCACAGTTCAAAAGCATCAATTCTTTGGCGCTCAGGCTTTCGTCACAGTCTAACTCTCACATCCATACATGACCACTAAAAACCATAGCTTTGACTAGACGGACCTTAGTCAGCAAAGTAATGTCTCTGCTTTTGAATATGCTGTCTAGGTTGGTCATAACTTTTCTTCCTAGGAGCAAGCGTCTTTTAATTTCATGGCTGCAGTCACCATCTGCAGTGATTTTGGAGCCCCCCAAAATAAAGTCTGACACTGTTTCCACTGTTTCCCCATCTATTTCCCATGAGGTGATGGGACCGGATGCCATGATCTTCGTTTTCTGAATGTTGAGCTTTAAACTAACTTTTTCACTCTCTTCTTTGACTTGCATCAAGAGGCTCTTCCGTTCCTCTTCACTTTCTACCATAAGGGTGGTATTATCTGCATATCTGAGGTTATTAATATTTCTCTCTGCAATCTTGATTCCAGCTTGTGCTTCTTCCAGCCCAGCGTTTCTCATGCATAGAAGTTAAATAAGCAGGGTGACAATATACAGCCTTGACGTACTCCTTTTCCTATTTGGAACCAGTCTGTTGTTCCATGTCCAGTTCTAACTGTTGCTTCCTGACCTGCATATAGGTTTCTCAAGAGGCAGGTCAGGTGGTCTGGTATTCCCATCTCTCAGAATTTTCCACAGTTTATTGTGATCCAGACAGTCAAAGGCTTTGGCATAGTCAATAAAGCAGAAATAGATGTTTTTCTGGAACTCTCTTGCTTTTTCAGTGATCCAGAGGAGGCTGGCAATTAGATCTCTGGTTCCTCTGCCTTTTCTAAAACCAGCTTGAACATCAGGAAGTTCATGGTTCACTTGGAGAATTTTGATCATTACTTAACTAGCATGGGAGATGAGTGCAAGTGTGTGGTAGTTTGAGCATTCTTTGGCATTGCTTTCTTTGGGATTGGAATGAAAACTGACCTTTTCTAGTCCTGTGGCCACTGCTGAGTTTTCCAAATTTATTGGCATATTGAGTGCAGCACTTTCACAGCATCATCTTTCAGGATTTGAAATAGCTCAACTGGAATTCCATCACCTCCACTAGCTTTGTTCATAATGATGCTTTCTAAGGCCCACTTGACTTCACATTCCAGGATGTCTGGCTATAGGTGAGTGATCACACCATCATGATTATCTGGGTTGTACTCATCCCTTAGACCTTTCTTTTCCTATAAATTCTAACTTCTTTGGTGATGCTCAGTCTAAGTCATAGTACTTTTAAATCTGTGGCACAGGCTGCTTCTCTTAGTTCCAGACTCACATCCTGCATCCTACTTGATATCTCTATTGGATGGCTAATTAGGCATGTAGAACTTTTTAACATGTCCAAAACCATACCTGGATTTCCTCCCCCAAACTTCTGTCTTTTAGTCTCCACTCTGGTCCAAGTCACTTTCATTTCTTTCCTGTGTCTTTCTTGATTTCCCTACTCCACGCTTTGCCTTTTTCAGTGTGCTCTCAACATTGTAGCACAGAACACTCTAACTTCACTTTTTCTTTTTTTTTAAGGGAAAAATCCAAAACTCTTTACCATGATCTTACATGATTGTCCCCGTGTTGCCTTCTGACTTCATCTACCGCGCCTCTTGCATATTCTATTCCAGTCATACTGACATTCTTGATTTTCTTTGAACATTTCCCTTGAACATTCTCACCTCAGGGACTTTGTATATTTTGTTCTTTTTCCGTCTACCATGCATGGTTTTTTTAGCTGCATGGCTTGTTTCCTCTCTGCTTACTCAAGTGTCACATCACTATCTCTCCGGGATTCCTTTTTGACTACTTCACTTACAGTTGGCAATCCTGTCCCCCAACATATTATCTTGCCTTCCCTGCTTTGTTTTATCCATAATTCTTACCATCATCTAACATGCTGATATACTATACGCTTTGTTTTGTTTGTATATCTCTGTGTTAGAATGCAAGCTCCATGAGGGCTGATATTTTTGTCTAGGGCTGAGAAAATGTCCGCTTTATTATTAGTTGTAGATGCTCAATAGATATTTGAATTATTGATTATAAGTTTTTTAGTTTTATTTTTAGTGAAATAGCAATGTTATAACATTGAATATTTAATTCCTAACTTAACCTCTTTTAAAACTTGGGTGTTTATTGTAGTTGAAAGAAAGAAATCTTCTGTAGGGAAAATCAATATTTAGTTGTGTAAGACATTACAGATACTTAGAAACAGTATGTCATTATAAATGTTTTCTGTTGGCACAGCATTATGTGTACCTGTTGCATACAAGGTGTTTAGGCTGCCTAAAGGGACAGTACTCCTTAGGCAGGGTCTGGCTGTCCCCTCTGTTTATGGTATCAGCATTGGAAGGATGTGATAAGTTAAATTTCAGAGCTCAGAGTGAAACAGCGGGAGATACTAAGAATTCCTGGTATGAAGCTGCAGGCAGTTGGTGTTCTGCCCTCATTTAGGCTGCCAGCTTGGGGCCAGCAGTGCTGGACCTGTTGGTGTTCATAGCTCCAGAGAAGACACTATCATTCTTTGGCCAAGTCTGTTTCTGTTATTTGTCAGTCAATAAGATCTAGCATTTACATTTTTAGGTTTGCTTTGTTAGGTAGCATTCCTCATCAACAGTACATTCTAAACTCTCTCTGTGGGGAGGAGGATTTTGGACATATTTCTCTGTGCATTTGATTTTGACCTTCATCTCAGATATAGGACATGTAGAAATATGAAGCTCTTTAGCTCAGGGGTCCCCAGTCTCTTGGATCTAATACCTGGTAAGAGGTGGAGCTGATGTAATAATAATAAAGTACACAGTGAATATAATACACTTGAATCATCCCACCCCCCCTCCCCCATCCATAGAAAGATTGTCTTCCACAGAATCAGTCGCTAGTGCCAAAAAAGCTGGGCACTGTTGCTTTAATTCATCAACTTACTGATGTGGGAAGCAGCCATCAGGTGGTACTGATAGAGGGAGTTGAAGGCAGAGAGATCTGTGTGGGTTTTTTTTTTTCCTTAAGGAAGATACCTATTTTTTTTTCCTTAGAGAGATTGATCTATAAATAATCACAAGCTGAATTATTATAATGAAAGGCTTATGAATTTACCAGGGTTTTAGACAATTCAAAGAAAAATGCTTGAGTATTCATTGGTAAGGGGTGATTTGAATGGAGTGTCAGCATATTTTCTGTCAAGTATTTCATCTGTCCTAAATGAATTAGAGGCCATTTACCTTTTCACTTCAGGTTTCAGAGTTTTGTTATATAGCTTTTAAACGTGTCCAGAGGAAGTCTCATGTTCCAGTCGGCCATGGGAAATAGAATTAGGGTTGGGGTGTGAAAACTTGGTTTTGTGAAAGGGTGTATGTGTGCTCAGTAGTGTCTGACTCTTTGCCACCCCATGGACTGTAGCATGCCAGGCTCCTCTGTCTGTGGAATTTTCTAGGCAAGAATACTGGAGCGGGTTGCCATTGCCTACTCCAGGGGATCTTCTCGACGCAGGGATTGAACCCACATGTTTCTTGCATCTAATGCATTGGGGATTGGATTCTTTACCACTGGGCCACCTGGGAAGCCCGGGGGAGGTTATGCTAATTTAATCAATTGAAATTAGTTGCTTGCTTGTTTCTTAAGTATGTGAGGGGTACTTTTTAATAGAATGATGACAGAAATTGGCAAAGCCTCAAGGGCAATTCCCAAGAAATTGCTGCCCTTCAGTGTTGCCTGATTTTTTGTACAATTCTGTCACAGATTGGTCATATATTCTATTCTGTACTAGTTAATTTGTGCTTTCTTGGGGAAGATGGAAGTGCTCCTGGAAAAGAATTATTTCACAGTTTCAGGCACATTTTTCGGGGGGCATACACTTGTTTCCAGTTTTAGAATGGTTTAGTGCTGCATATTTTGCAGTTGAGAGAAAGGAAACATTGATTTTGTGTGTATGTGGCAAAGAGATCAGGGAAATAAACAGATGTTTGACAATAATGCTTTGAAAGATTGTTATTGAGATTGCTGGGAAATGCAGAAACTAAAAGACAACATTTCTATGTTCTGCAGTGCAGTTTTCCTCTCTGTACTTAGACAACATGTGTTAGCGTCTGTAGATTGATAAATTTTTCAGTCCTCTAAAGATCAATGCAGAGTACATCATGTGAAATGCTGGACTGGATAAAGCAGAAGCTGGAATCAAGATTGCCAGGAGAAATATCAATAACCTCAGATATGCAGATGACACCACCCTTATGGCAGAAGGCGAAGAGGAACTAAAGAGCCTCTTGATGAAAGTGATAGAGGAGAGTAAAAAGTTGGTTTAAAAACTCAGCTTTCGAAAAATGAAGATCATAGCATCGGGTCCCATCACTTCATGGCAAATAGATGGGGAAACATGGAAACAGTGACAGACTTTATTTTCTTGGGCTCCAGAGTCACTGTAGATGGTGACTGCATCCATGAAATTAAAAGATGCTTGCTCCTTGGAAGAAAAGTTATGACCAACCTAGACAGCATATTAAAAGCAGAGACATTACTTTGCCAACAAAGGTCAGTATAGTCAAAACTGTGGTTTATTCAGTAGTCATGTATGGATGTGAGAGTTGGACTATAAACAAACCTGAGTGCTGAATAATTGATGCTTTTGAACTGTGGTGTTGGAGAAGACTCTTGGACTGCAAGAAGATCCAACCAGTCCCTTGGACTGTAAGGGGCCTAAAGGAAATCAGTCCTGAATATTCTTTGGAAGGACTGGTGCTGAAGCTGAGCTCCAGTACTTTGGCCACCTGATGTGAAGAACTGACTCATTGGAAAAGACCCTGATGTTGGGAATCATTGAAAGCAAGAGGAGAAGGGGACGACAGAGGATGAGATGGTTTGATGGCATCACTAACTCAATGGGCATGAGTTTGAGTAGGCTCTGGGAGTTGGTGGTGGACAGGGAGGCCTGGCGTGCTGCAGTCCATCGGGTCACAAAGAATCGGACATGACTTAGCGACTGAACTGAAAGATCTAAGCAGATGATTTCAGTTTTAAATCAGTGTGATCAGTATCAGCATGTAGTCTTCTCTTCTTTCTCCATAGGGAATATATGGATCAGAAAGCTGATTTTTGGTTTTCTTTTAGTGGTTACCTTAAAGATCAAAATATGCACTCTTGACTTCTCAGAATGTAATGTTACTTTGTACTGTCTACCTTATTCTATGACATTGGCAAGACTGTTTTATAATTATTACATTCTTCAACTTATATTATTGTATATTTCAATTCTTTATTTTTATTCTCTATACATTTATTTACTACTGACAGTTGAAATAGCACAAAATATTTTCTTCCTGTTGTTTAAACTTTTAATAAGCAGAGGAAAAAAATCTAGTTTTATACTGTTTGTCCTAATTGTTATGTATTGTTCCAGGCATCCAGTGTGGGCTTCCCAAGTGGCTCAGTGGTAAAGAATCTACCTGCTAATGCAGGAGATGCAAGATACACCAGTTTTATCCCTGGGTCGGGAAGATCCCCTAGAGGAGGAAATGGCAACCCACTCCAGTGTTCTTGCCTGAAAAATGCCATGGAAAGAGGGCCCTGGAGGGCTACAGGCTGTGGGGTCACAAAGAGTTGGACACGATTGAGCGCACACCACCTCCTTTGGCAAACCACTCAGTGTAAAGTCACCAAGCTCTTCTGTACACTTCTCCACAAGTCCTTTAGCTTCAATTTCTTTTTTTTACTTTTGTGTTGGATTTCTCTGTCGACTTTAGGTTTCTGAAATACACAGGGAACCGTGAGACAGAGTGTTTCTTAGGTCCAAATGAGAAAATAGATCTACTGTTTATTAACATCAGCAAGATATTCCTAATGAATGATGGCCTTATAAGTAACTGACATCTAGGTAGGGAGGAAAGAGATATAAGAAGGATGGCAGGGCTCATTAAAATTGTTATTGGGCCCTCTCCAGATTCTTGGTCAGTAATACCTTAGACATATGAATATTGCTCCCACGAGAGTCTTAAGCTTTTTAGTGAAAGGATAGCTTGCGCACAGGGAAAAGGTGGAAAAGAGTGCCAAATTCTAGCGAACTTTCAAGGAAGTCCGGTTTTAAAGGGATTGTGAGGCAGGGGCCTGCAGTGTGCCTGATTAGCTTGTGCTCAATTTCTTGGATTGGTTGGCATCAAGGTGAAGTTTCAGGTATCATCAACCTTCCAGTTTCAAATATTCTGGTGTCCACATGCTTGCAGTCAGCAGATTTCATCTGGAGGGGTTCTAACTCCTATAAAAGCAGCTTAGGAATGTGTGTCATTCTTTTATATCTTTCAGGGAACTGGGAGTTCAATGATTCTTCTTTGTGGCAGATTTATATGTATACATATATCAGTGGAACAGAGATAATTTTTTTATTCCTGTGGGTCTCTTGGTGTTATCTCTGAGGCCCAAGCTTTCAGGTACTTTTGTTCTACCAAGCCTGTCAAGGCTACTTTCTCAAGGCCATTTTCTTGGTTCTTCTCTAAAATGGTATTCTTGTCTTCCTGTCTCAAAATCATTGTTCATCTTTCACTCAGTGTGATTAAGATTCATGCATGTTGCTGGATGTATCAACAGATTATTAACTTGTGGAATATACTGCAGTTTGTTGATTTGCCTGTTGATGGACATTAGACTTGTTTCCACTTCTGGCTAATGCAAATAAAACTTTTACAAAATTTGTGTTATTCTGTGGCCTTATGCTTTCTTTTTCTCTCGGTAGATCCCTACGACCAGAATTGCTAAGAGTAAGTATATAGTTAACTTCTTAAGATGCTGCCTGTGACTTGTCTTCATTCTCTCAGTGTCTTGAAGGAGCATAAGTACTTAAATTTGAAGTTCACCCTATCAGTTTTGTTTTTTTAAATAGATTGTGTTTTTGATTTGTATATAAAGACAACTTTTCATAGCCCAAGATTACAATATCCAATTGTTCCACCACTATTTGTTTAGAAAAACTATCCTTTCTCCATTAGATTGCCTTTGTATCTTTGGTGAGAATCAGTGTATGTGTGGGTCTATTTCTGGATTATCCTGCTCCATTGATATATGTGTCTTTGTTTACACCAGAACCACATTGCTTTGATTACTGTTAATCTGAAATTAGGCACTCTGTCTACTTTTGTTCTTTTTCAGTATCATGTTGGCTGTTTAATTTTTAAAACATTTTAAAATTTACTAAAACAATTTATTGGAATAGTGTGGATTTACAATATTGTGCTAGTTTCAGATGTATAGCAAAATAAATCATTTATATATTACGTGTATCTTTTTTCAGATTCTTTTCCCTTATAGGTAATTGCACAGTATTGAGTAGAGTTCCCTGGGCTATACAGAAGGTCCTTAATTAGTTATCTATTTTATATACAGTAGTGTATATAATATCAATCTCAGTCTCCCAATTTATCCCTTCTCCCCACCCACTCCACTTCCCCCTCACTGCTGCTACTGCTAAGTCGCTCCAGTCGTGTCCAACTCTGTGTGACCCCATAGACCCCCACCAGCTCCCCTGTCCCTGGGATTCTCCAGGCAAGAACACTGGAGTGGGTTGCCATTTCCTTCTCCAATGCATAAAAGTGAAAGTGAAGTCGTTCAGTTGTGTCTGACTCTTAGTGACCCCATGGACCGCAGCCCACCAGGCTCCTCCGTCCATGGGACTTTCCAGGCAAGAGTGCTGGAGTGGGGGTGCCATTGGCCTTCTCCGCCACTTCCCCCTGCCTCGCGGTAAATATATGTTTGTTTTCTACATCTGTGACTCTATTTCTGTTTTGTAAATAAGTTCATTTGAACCTTTTTGTTTCTAAATTCTACATATAAATGGTATGATATGATATTTATCTTTGTGTGCTCTGACTTAGTATGATAATCTCTGTGTTGATCAATGTTGCTGCAAATGGCATTACTTTTTATGGCTGAGTAATAATCTGTTGTATGTAACCACATCTTCTTTATCCATGCCTTTGTCAGTGGACATTTAGGTTGCTTCCATGTCTTGGCTATTGTAAACAGTGCTGCGCAGAACACTGGGTTGTATGTATCTTTTCAAATTGTAGTTTTCTCTGGATATATGCCCAAGAGTGGGATTGCTGGATCATATGATAGTTCTGTAGTTTTTGAAGGAACCTTCATACTGTTCTCCATAATGGTTGTACTAATGTGCATTCCCACCCACAGTGTAGGAAGGTTCCTTTTTCTCCACACCCTCTCTGGCATTTGTTTGTAGATTTGGTGATGATGGTCATTATGATTGGTATGAAATGTTATCTCATTGTAGTTTTGATTTGCATTTCTCTAATAAGTGATGTTAAGCATATTTTCATGTGCTTTTGCTATCTGTATGTGTTTGGAGAAATGTCTATTTAAATCTTCCACCTATTGTGTGTTTGGGTTGTCTCTCTTTTTTTTGCTACTGAGCTTGCATAAGCTCTGTGCTTTGTAAATTACTCCCTTCTTGGTCACTTGGTTTGTGAATACTTTGTATCACGTGGCTTGTGGAATCTTAGTTCCCTAACCAGGGCTTGAACCTACACCTTTGTCTGTCTTGGTTTATGATTTCCTTTGCTGGGCAAAAGTCATTAAGTTTAATTAGGTCAAATTTGTTTATTTTTGTTTTTTATTTTCATTACTCTAGGAGATGAATCAAAAAAGATACTTAGTTGATTTATGTCAGAAAGTGTTCTGCCTTTGTTTTCCTCTAAGAGTTTTATAGCATCCAGCCTTACATTTAGATCGTTACTCCATTTCAAGTTTATTTTTGTGTATGGTGTTCATTAGCTCAAACCAGTCAGTCCTAAAGGAAATCAACCCTGAATACTCAGTGGAAGGACTGATGGTAAAACTGAAGTTCCAGTACTTTGGCCACCTGATGTGAAGTGCCAACTCACTGGAAAAGACCCTAATGCTGGGAAAATTGAAGGCAAAAGGGAGAAGAGGGCAGCAGAGGATAAGATGGTTAGATAGCATCACTGACTCAGTGGACATGAACTTGAGAAGAATCCCAGAGCTAGTGAAGGATAGGGAAGCCTGGTATGCCACAGTCCATGGAGTTGCAAAGAATTGGACATAGCTTAGCGACTGAACAACAGCAAATGGTGTTAGTGTGCTAATTTCATTTCTTTCCCTGAAAATGGATTTTTACTCTGAAATTTCAGCACATCTTTTTATGTGTTTATTTTTATTTATAATTTATTTATTTGGCTGTGCCGAGTCATAGTGGTGGCATGTGGGATCTAGTTCCCTGTCCAGGGATTGAACCTGGGCCCCTGCATTGGGAGCACAGAGTCTTATCTGCTGGAATGGGAGGCCACTAATTTCATTCTTTTGTATGCAGCAGTCCAGTTTTCCTATTACCATTTATTGAAAAGACTTGTCTTTTCTCCCGTGTATTGTTTTGCCTCTTTTGTCATAGATTAGGTGACCATAGGGTATAGGTGTTTGTTTGTTTTTTTTCACCAACAGCACTGTGCAGTTTTATTAACCATTCAAGTACAGTAGCGTCTGAAAGATTGGGACAGAATTGGGATTTAAAAGTGAACAGATATTCAGCATCTAACAATTTGAAAGAAGCCACTACATACTCTTTTCACAGACATGTTTTCACGGAGCCAATACAGTAGTAGCCATTAACCCAGCACACCAGGTGTACTGAAGTAGAAAAGATGCAACAAGAAAAATAGCTACATTAGAAAGACTTCAACACTTTAGAAAAAGAGTAAAACACTTTTCGTTTCTCCCCTTTATACCCATCATACCGTCTGGATCTACCTATACAGTCCTACATCAGCTTCTAGAATATTTGTCAGGAGGGCAAAAGTAAAATGACACTGGCCAGTTCAGTCTTTGGATATTTAGGAAGGGCAGGGGGAGAAAGTCAGTTCTCAGAACAAATTAGTCAGTCGGCTTCAGTCTCATCAGCAGGATCTTTGGATTCTTTGTTCTTCCGCACTTCTTCAATGTGCTTGTCCTTCTTCTGCAGGCGCTCCAGCTTGGCCGCCATCTGCGCCTCCCGGTTTTCTTTGTTGGCCTCCATCTTGTGGGTCAGCTTCTCTTCCGCCATTTTACTGAAGTTGTTGTTCTCCTCTATCGCCTTCTGAAGAACTTCTTTCTCGTGCTCCCGTTTCTCAGCAAGCTGCTTCAAGACCTCAGCTTCATGGGACTTGGTCTTTCTTCTGCAGCTTCTAATTTCTTCTGAATTTCCTCCAGGGAAAGATCCTTCTTCTTAGGAGGGGAAAGGGAAATTCTGGGACAGATTCTTTTGCTCGAGGGCCGAGAATCAGCTCAAAAGCCTGGCCTGAGGCACGCTTCTCCAGTTCCTTCACCTGGATGCCAGAAGAAGCCGTGGGTGAAGAGAAGACAAGAGACTGGCAGTGTACTCTACACGATTCACTGGCAAGGAAAACCCTGCTCATCTGAGTCGCCTGGCCATACTCTCAGGGTATAGGTTTATCTCTGGACTTTCTATCCTGTCCCATGGATCTGTATTTCTGTTTTTGTGCTAGTTCCATAATGTGAGTCAGGGAGCCTCATTTCCTCCAGCTCTGTTTTTCTTTCTCCAGTTTGCTTTAGCTATTCAGGGTCTTTTATGTTTCCATATAAATTGTAAAAATTTTTTGTTATAATTCTGTGAAGGATGCCATTGGTAATTTGATAGGTGTTGCATTGAATCTGTAGATTGCTTTGAATTGTATAGTCATTTTGACTATATTCTTTCAATCCAAAAACATAGTATATGTCTCCATCTGTGCCATCTTTCATTTCTTTCATCAGCATTTTATAGTTTTCTGAGTACAGGTCTTTTTGCCTCCTTAGGTTTATTCTTCAGTATTTTATTCTTTTTGATGCAACAGTAAATGGAATCATTTCCTTAATTTCTCTGATTTTTTTGTTGTTAGTGTATAGGAATGTAAGAAATTTCTGTGTGTTAATTTTGTATCCTGCAACTTTACCACATTGATTGAGCTCTAGTAGTTTTCTGGTAGCATCTTTAGGATTGTCTCTGTGTAGTATCATGTCATTTGCAAACCATGATAGTTTTACTTCTTTTTTTTCAATTAGATTTCCTTTTATTTCTTTTTCTTCTCAGAAAGCTGTAGCTAGAACTTTGGAAACCATGTGAATTAAAGTGGTGAGAGTAGAGATCCTTTTCTTGTTCCTGATCTTAGAAAAACTAAGTTTTTCTTTCTTGAGAATGATGTTAACTATGGGTTTGTTATATATGGCCTTTTATTATGGTAAGATAGTTTCCCTCTATGCCCACCTTCTGGAGAGTTTTTTTGTTGTCATAAATGGGCGCTGAATTTTGTCAGAAGTTTTTCTGCATCTATTGAGATAATCATGTTTTTATTCTTCAGTTTGTTAATGTGTTGTATCATATTGGCTTGCATATATTTGCATCCCTGGGATAAATCTCACTTGATCATGATGTATGATCCTTTTAATGTGTTGTTGGATTGAGTTTGCTAGTCTTTTGAGGATTTTTGCATTTGTTCATCAGTGATACTGTTCTGTAATATTTTTTTTTGGTGGTATGTTGTCTAGTTTTGGTTTCAGGGCAATAGTGAAATGAACTTCCTTCCGCTGCAGTTTTTGGAAGTTTCAGGAGGATAGATGTTCACTGTTTTCTAAATGTTTGATAGAATTTGCCTGTGAGACCATCTGGTCCTGGACATTTTTTTGTTATCGGAAGTTTTTAAATCAGTTTCAATTTCAGTACCTGTGGTTGGGCTGTTCATATTTTCTATTTCTTCCTGGTTCAGCCTTGAAAGTTTGTACCTTTCTAAGAATTTTTGCATTTCTTCCAGATAGTCCATTTTATCAGCATATAATTTCTTGTAGTAGTTTCTTATGATCCTCTGTAATTCTGTGCTATCAGTTATAACTTCTTTTTCATTTCTAATTTTATTGATTTGAGCTTTCCTCCCACCCTGTTTTTTATGATGAGTCTAGCTAAAGGCTTATCAACTTTGTCTTTTCAAAGAACCAGCTTTTACTGTCAATGATCTTTTCTATTGCCTTCTTCATCTCTAATTCATTTATATCTGCTCTGATCTTTATGACTTCTTTTCTTCTACCAACTTTGGGTTTTGTTTGTTCTTTCTCTAGTCACCTTAGGTATAAGGTTAGGGTTTTTAAAAAATACTTGTATTTATTTATTTTTGGTTGCATTGGGTCTTCATTGCTGCATGTGGGCTTTCTCTATTTGTGGCAAGCAGGGACTGTTCTTCATTGTGATACATGGGCTTCAATAGTTGCAGCATGTTTCTCAATAGTTGTGGCTTGTGGGTTCTAGAGTATGGGCTCAGTCATTGTGGTGCATGGACTTAGTTGCTCTGCAGCATGTGGTATCTTCCTGGACCAGGGATCAAATCTGTGTCCCCTGCATTGGCAAGTGGATTCTTATCCAGTGTACCACCAGGGAGGTCCTTGTTTGTTTATTTATTTTTGGTTGCACTTGGTCTTCCTTGCTGCAAGTGGGCTTTTCTAGGTATGGCAAGCAAGGGCTACTCTTCTTTATGGTGCACAGGCTTCTCACTGTGGTGGTTTCTGCTGTTGTGGCACACAGGCTCTAGGCACATGGGCTTCAGTAGTTGTGACTCGCAGGCTCTATGCGCTCAGTAGTTGTGGTGCACAGGCTTAGTTTCTTCTCCACAGCATGTGGAATCTTCCCAGACTAGGGATCAAACACATGTCCCCTGCATTGGCAGGCAAGCTCTCATCTACTGTACCACCAGGGAAGTCCAGGTTAGGTTGTTTGAGATTTTTCTTGTTTCTTGAGGTGAGGTGAGATTGATTTGCTACAGTACAGTCTGTTCTATTTCTGTGTTTTACAATTGTTGTTGTTGCTGATTTACCTGTAATTGATAAAATGTTGTGGTTAGAAAAGATGCTTGATATGATTTCAGTGTTCTTAAATTTACTGAGGCTTAATTTATGGTCCAAGATGTGATCAGTGCTGGAGAATGTTCCATATGTGCTTGAAAGTATATTTTGCTTTCAGATGGAATGCCCTATAAATATAAAAATATAAAGTTCATTTGGTCTGATGTTTCATTTACAGCTTGTATTTCCTTATTGATTTTCTGTTTGGATGATCTATCCATTGGTATAACTGGAGTGTTCAAGTCCCCCACTATTACTGTGTTACTATTAATTTCCCTTTTATGGCTATTAATATTTGCCTTATATATTGAGGTGCTCTTATGTTGGATGCATATATATTTACAATTCTCAAATTTTCTTATTGGATTGATCCCTTGATCATTATGTAGTGTCCTTCCTTATCTGTGTTGGGTATTTGAGATTCTTTACATTTCCATGTGAATTTTCTAATTCTGTTGTTGATTTCTACAAAGAAAGCCTGATGAGATTTTATTGTATATGTGTTCCCATTTGGGGTGAACTGGCATGTTAACAACACTGAATGTTCTGATCCATGAATGTGATATCTCTCCACTTGTTTAGGTTTTTCCTTAACTTTTTTCAACAGTGCTTAATAATTTGAGTTGCACTGATTTTCCACATGTTTCATCAGTTTTATCTCTTAAGTATTTAATATTTTTGATGGTATTACAAATGTTTGCATCTTCTGTTTCAGTTTCTCATTATTCATTGCTGGTTAATTTTTTTTCCCCTCTTTTTTTATTGTGGCAAATTATTTCCCTAACATAAAATTTACCATTTTGAAGTGTAGAGTTCAGTGGCTTTTAATACATTAACATTGTTGTACAACAATTCTCACCATCCATCTGCAGACTTTTTTCATCTTCCCAACTAAAACTCTATACTGGTTAAATAGTAACTGCCTATTCCTCACTCCCTGCAGCTCCTGGCAGCCATCATTCTACTTTCTGTGTCTATTGATTTGACTACTCTGGGTACTTCATATAAGTGAAGTCTTATAGTATTTATCCTTTTGTGACTGGCTTATTTTATTTAACATAATGTGTTCAAGATTCATCCATGTTGTAGCATGTGTCAGAATTTTCTTTAAGTCTGGATCCTCAGCAGGGGCCACAGGACTGGAAAAGGTCAGTTTTCATTCCAATCACAAAGAAAGGCAATGCCAAAGAATGCTCAAACTACCACACAATTACACTCATCTCACACGCTAGCAAAGTAATGCTCAAAATTCTCTAAGCCAGGCTTCAGCAGTACATGAACTGTGAACTTCCAGATGTTCAAACTGGATTTAGAAAACAGAGGAACCAAAGATCAAATTGCCAACATCCATTGGCTCATCGAAAAAGCAAGAGAGTTCCAGAAAAACATCTACTTCTGCTTTATTGACTACACCAAAGCCTTTGACTGTGTGGATGACAATAAACTGTGGAAAATTCTGAAAGAGATGGGAATACCAGACCACCTTAGCTGCCTCCTGAGAAATCTATGCAGGTCAAGAAGCAACAGTCAGAACTGGACATGGAACAACAGACTGGTTCCAAATAGGAAAAGGAGTACATCAAGGTTGTATATGGTCACCCTGCTTATTTAACTTATATGCAGAGTATATCATGTGAAATGCTGGACTGGTTGAAGCACAAGCTGGAATCAAGATTGCCAGGAGAAATATCAGTAACCTCAGATATGCAGATGACACCACACTTACGGCAGAAGGCAAAGAGGAACTAAAAAGCCTCTTGATGAAAGTGAAAGAGAAGAGTGAAAAAGTTGGTTTAAAGCTCAAAATTTAGAAAACTAAGATCCATGACATCTGGTCCCATCACTTCATGGCAAATAGATGGGGAAACAGTTGAAACAGTGACAGACTCTATTTTTGGGCTCCAAAATCACTGCAGATGGTGGTGACTGCAGCCATGAAATTAAAAGACACTTGCTCCTTGGAAGAAAAGTTATGACCAATCTAGACAGCATATTAAAAAGCAGAGACATTACTTTGCCAACAAAGGTCCATCTAGTCAAAGCTGTTTTTCCAGTAGTCATGTATGGGTGTGAGAGTTGGACTATAAAGAAAGCTGAGTGCTGAAGAATTGATGCTTTTGATGTGTAATGTTAGAGAAGACTCTTGAGAGTCCCTTTGAATGCAAGGAGAACCAACGAGTCCATCCTAAAGGAGATCAGTCCTGTGTGTTCATTGGAAGGCCTGATGTTGAAGCTGAAACTCCAATACTTTGTCCACCTGATGCGAAGAACTGAGTCATTGGAAAAGACCCTGATGCTGGGAAAGATTGAAGGCAAGAAGAGAAGGGGATGACAGGATGAGATGGTTGGATGGTATCACCAACTCAATGGACATGAGTTTGAGTAAACTCCAGGAGTTGTTGATGGACAGGGAGGCCTGGCATGCTGCAGTGCAAGGGGTCACTAAGAGTTGGACACGACTGAGCAACTGAACTGAATATTCTATTGTATGTACAGTTGACTCTTATAGAACATGGTTGAACTGTTATGTCCACTTATGTGCAGATGTTTTTCAGTAGTGAATACTTCTGAACTCCACGATCACTGTTGAATCCATAGATGCAGAGGAACCTTAGATACTGAGAGCCACCTATATGTTATATGTGAATTTTTGAGGGTACTGATTGTTGGCATCCTTAACCCTCACATTATTCAAGGATCACCTGTATATACCATATTTTGTTTATTCATTCATGGTTATTCATTCTAACACTGTTCATCACTAGACACTTGGGTTGTTTCCATCGTTTGGTTTTTGTGAATAATGCTGCTGTTTATATAGACATACAAATATCTGTTCCAGTCCCTGCTTTCAGTTCATTTTGGTGTGTGCCCAGAAGGGGACTGTTGGATTGTGTTGTGGCACTAGTGGTAAAGAACCCATCTGCCAATGCAGGAGACTTAAGGGATGTGGGTTTGATCTCTCAGTCAGGAAGATCCCCTGGAGGGAGGGCATGGCAACCCATTCCAGTATCACCTTGAGAATCCCCATGGACAGAGGAGCCTGGAGGGCTATAGTCTACAGGGTCGCAAAGAATCTGAGTGAAGTGACTTGGCACATGCATGGTAATTTTATGTTTCTCTTTTGAGGAACTGCCATACTCTTTTCCTTAGTGGCTGTACCATTTACATTCCCACCAGCAAAGTAAGATTTCCAGTTTCTCTACATTCTTAGCCACACTTGTTTTCTATTTTTGTTTTGTTTTTGTTAGTAGTAGACATCCTAATGGGTGTGAAGTGGTTTCTTATTGTGGTTTTAATTTGCATTTCCCTGATGATTAGTGATGTTAAGCATCTTTTCATGTGCTTATTGGCCGTTTGTGTATCTCTTTTTAAAGAAATGTCTATTCAAGTCCTTTGCCCATTTTAAAATCAGACTTATGTTTTTGTTGAGTTGTAGGAGTTATTTATTCTGAGTATTGACTCCTTATCAGAAGTATTGGATTGGCCAAAGAGTTTGTTTGGGTTTTGTTCAGGTTTTCCCGTGAGATGGTGCAGCAAAACCTGAACGAACTTTTTGGCCAGCCTGATGTTATTTGCAAATATTTTTTCTCATTTTGTGAGTTGGCATTTTATTCTAGTGTTTTTCAATGCATGAAAGTTTGAATTCTAATAACGTCAAATTTATATATTTTTTCTTTTGTTGCTTATGCTTTTGATGTCATAACCAAGAAATGGTTGTCAAGTCCAATGTCATGAAGCTTTTGTCTTATGTTTTCTTCTAAAAGTTTATAGTTTTAGCTCTTACCTTTAGAACTTTGGTCCATTTAAAATTAACTTTTGTATGTGGTATAGGTAAGCATCCAACTTCATTTTTTACATGTATACACCTACTTTTTCCCAACATTATTTGTTGAACAGACCCTGTTCTTTTCCCATTGAGTGATCTTGGCATGCTTGTTGAAAATAATTTGACTGTGGACATGCAGTATTATTTCTGAGGTATTCATTCTACTCCATTAGTCTATATGTCTTTAATGCCAGTACCACACTGTTTTGATTACTTTGGCTTTGTAGTCACCTTTGAAATCAGGAAATGTGAGAGCTTTAACAAGATTGATTTGGCTGTGTGGGATCTCCTGAGGGTATGAACTTTAGGATGAATCCCAGCAAACTGATTCAGTACATACATACTTTTCATTATAGGTTATTACAAGATTTTGAATATAGTTCCCTGTGATACACAGTAGAACCTAGTTGTGTATTTTATATATAGTGGTCTGTATCTGCTAGTCCCAAACTCCCAGTTTATTCCTTACGCCCTGCCCTTTGGTAACCATTGGTTTGTTGTCTTTCTTTGAGTCTGTTTCCATTTTTAAAATAAGTCCATTTATATAATATTTTAGATTCCACCTATAAGTGATATCACACTATATTTGTCTTTTCTGACTTTGCTTCTTTTAGTGTGGTAATTTCCGGGTCCATCCGTGTTGTTGTAGATGACATTATGTAATTCTTTTGTAAGTCTGAGTAGTATTTGATTGTGTGTATATATATATATGCATCATAATCCATTCATCTGTTGATGAACATATGTTTCCATTTCTATTTCTGCAAAAAAAGTCATTGGGATTTTGATAGAGATTGCATTAAATCTGTAGACCGCTTTGTATAGTATTGACATCTTAACAATATTAAGTCTTCAGTCTGAAAACAGGATATTTTCCTAGTAATTTCTGTCTTCTGTTTCCTTCAACAACTTGTATAATAGTCAGTGTATAATTCTTTTGCCTTCTTGCTTTATTCCTTTTTATTCTTTTTGATACTACTATACATGGAATTGTTTTCTTAATTTTCTTTTTAAATTGTTCATTGTTAGCATATAGACATAAAATTGATTTTTTTGCATTGACTTTGTATTCTGTTACTTTCTGAATTCATTTATTCTGTTGGGTTTTTGTGTGTGTGTTTTTTTGTGTGTGTGTGTGGACTCTTTAAGGTTTTCTGTGTTTTAGATCATATCCTCTGCAAAGAGATAATTTTACTTCTTCTTTTCCAATTTGAATGCCTTTTATTTCTTCTTCTTGCTTAATTGCTCTGGCTAGGACTTCCAGTACTATATAGAACAGAAATGGTGAATGCAATTATCTTTGCATGGTTCCTGATCTTAGAGGAAAGGTTTTCAGTCTTTTAATGTTGAATATGATGTTTTCATAGATGGCTTTTGTTATGTTGAAGTAGTTTCCTTCTGTTCCTAGTTTGAGTGTTTTTATCATGAAAGGGCATTGGACTTCGTCAAATGCTTTCTCTGCACTGGTTGAGATTATCGTGTGTTTGGGGTTTTTTTCCTTTTATTTTGTTAATATAGTGTTATTACTTTTTTTTCCATATGTTGAACCATTCCTGCATTCCAGGAATAATCCTAATGGTAATGGTGTATAATCCTTTTAATATGCTGCTTAGAATTTGGTTTGCTAAACTCAGTTTTTACATTTTTGCATCATTGTTTAAATGATGGGATATCGGATTGTGGTTCTCTTTTGCTTGTGTTGTCTGGTTTGGGTACTAGGGTAATGCTAACCTCATAGAATGTCTTAGGAGAGATACAGGTAATTCTTTTATATCGTGCAACCTTGAAAAATTCAGTCATTCTAGTTTTAAGTCACTTGACTATAGATCTCCTGCCTGGCTCAAGGTGGGGCTGAGGCAGAGAATAAATTCTGTGTATGGCTAATGGTTACTGAGAGATGGTATGGTACCCAGAAGCTGAGTCTCCTTTTTTCCTCTGAGGGCCTCTAAGTCTGTGCAAACTTGCACTATGGGTAGGAAAACATGTGCTTGGATGTGCACCTCTTCTGAAAGTAGTGTCTTAATATTATACAGATAGATGGGGATAAGGCTTCTCACTGAACTTTATAAAAAGTATATTAATAATAATGATGGTGCTACTGATAATGACCTTTCAAAGGACCTAGAGGGATGGAAGCCATTGTTGTTCATTTGCTTAGTTGTGTCTGACTCTTTGCAACCCCATGGACTGCAGCACGCCAGGCTTCCCTGTCCCTTACCATGTTCTGCACCTTACTCAAACTCATGTCCATTGAGTTGGTGATGCCATCCAACCATCTCGTCCTCTCTCATCTCCTTCTCCTCCTGCCTTCAATCTTTCCCAGCATCAGAGTCTTTTAGGAAAACCAGGCCAGTGATATTTCACTGAAGACAAGAGAGTATTCATGATTTACATTCCCTTGCATAAATCTTGGGGGTATATATTATTTCTTAACAAATTCCTGATTATGCTGAGTTTGCAGTCCCTTGATTCTTTTCAGCATCTTTAATATTGGCCCCTTCCTGATTATCATTTTCATCTAAACCTGAATATAAACTTAGTTTTACAAAGATTGAGTTCTTTTACTTATTATGTATCCTTAAATGCATGCATAATATTTTCCCCATTTTAATGCTGATTTTACTTGTTACAGTTTTTGCATTTATGGTGTATCATTGTTCCTGGACCTTGTACCCATTTAAAACAGCCTCCCTACTGAAGTTCTTGAATGAGGCAGCTTCATAGAAATTGTGAGGCTAGCTTTTTGTACAATATTGTTAGAACAGCATGTCTTAGATGTACATATTGTAATTTATTTTTGAAAAATTTCTTACAGGCAAAATGTGAACATTATAAGAAAAAACGAATGGAGCAACAAGAGACTATTGCTGCTTTGCAGAAGGATATCTATAGGTTAACACAGAAAGAAGAAGAACGCATTATCACTCAAAATAGAGTGTTTTCTTATCTCTGCAAAAGAGTTCCTCATACCGTCTTGGATAAACAGTAATGTTTGCTACATAAATTGATATGTAGCTAGACTCTTCATTTATTAAAAAATAGATTTCATCTTGGGTATGGTTTTATCTATTAAACTGGTGGAATCTTCCTCTTCTCTGCCCTTTTTTTTGTTTTTAGTGTCATTAACTTGTTGAAGAAAACAATTGGTTGTCTTGGAGAGGTACATGCTAGATTTGTCTATTTGCTTCCTTATTATGTTGTTTAATTTATTCTTCTGTCTCCTGTGTTCCCTCTAAACTGGAAGTTAAATCTAAATTCGGATGCAAGTATTTTTGGTGACATACTTCATAGGTGATAATTTATTCTTCTAATAATAACATATATGTTTAGTAGAGCTTCTCTCCGGGATGCTAAGATTGTTCAGGGGTTTAAATAGCAACAATCTGATCCTTCTCTAAAATTTCCCATTTTCTTCTCATCTGATGGTTTCTCTTGTTGATCTTGTTTTCAATTCAGCTATCCCCTTTTTTTCTTTTTTTTTCTTGCTGGAGATCTTCCATTAAGAAAAAGCACCTTTCCTATTGAGTAGGGACTGTCTGTTTGCCCTGTATGGTTTGTTACAGGGAAGGTAAGAGCAGTGATCAGTTCCTTCATTTTAATTTTTATTTTTAGATTAAGCAGTTAATGATCAATTGTAATAGTCTAGTTGGGAAATAATGCAGATCTATAAAGAAAAGAAAGAAGAGATACTACAGAGATGGACAGGAATTGTCTATACCAGTTGACTGTAGATGTTGAAAGAAGGAGAGAAGTCAAAGATAGCCAGATTTCAAGCTAGATTTGGGGAAAGGGACAGGAGGAGGATGGATTTATCTATGAACATGTACTTAGATATCTTCTGTCAGCCACATAGAGATATCATGCCTGTTGTTTAGTTGCTAAGTTGTGTCTGATTCTTTGCGACCCTGCGGCCCTCTAGTTTCCTCTGTCCATGGGATTTCCTAGGCAAGAACACTGGGGTGGGTAACAGTTTCCTTCTCCAGGAGATCTTCCTGACCCAGGGATCAAACCCAGATCTCCTGCATTGCAGATGGATTCTTTACTTCTGAGCTACCGGGAAGCCCCATCAGGCCTATAGTTAGAAAGGCCCAGCTCCCTAGAGCTTTAAAGTTTAGACAGAGAAAGAAAAGGCAGAAGAGGAATTACTTTTGGGTGTCAGGCTAACTGAGGAACAAGAATGTTTGAAGGAGAGTGTGGTGAGGAGTTTTATATGCCACCTCATCGGTTTGTGTTTGTCCTCCTACTGTCTTATTTGCTCAACTGCTAGTTTAACACATAGTAAGTCTTCCTTAAAAGTTTATTGACGGTAGAAGTAATAGTCGTTCAGAATGAATGAAGTTTATCATGCAGGAAAAATAGAAATGGGATAATAGCATTGGGGAAGGAGGGAGATGAGAGGGTTTGTAAAGTATATAAAGGAAATTAAAGCATATTTCCAGAATAATATGAAAGCTGATATGTGTTGGGATGGGGAAAGTTGAAGGAAAAGAATAATTCAAAAAGTTATGATGTTAAAAGCACAACTGGTTGAATTAGTTCTGAAAAAGGAGATGGATGAGTACAAGAATGAAATACTAAAAATTCTTGCTTTAAAAGAATAGTATGTGAAAGTGTAGTGTTATTTTTCTTTGAGGATTTTTTTAAATTAGAAAAGCACTGCATGCCTACAAAAATTCAAACAATATAAAAGTATATAAGGTAATATATTATAAACCTGCTTACTTCTCTAATTCCATATCCTGGAGATAACCACTTTTAACAGTTTGGTTTATGTTCTTCTTCGTGTTTCACAGCAATAGTGCTGTTGACTTTTGGGTGGGACCATTCTTCATTGTAGGGTATGATGAGCATTCATTTGTTCATTAATGAACTTTTAAGCATCTTTGCTCTCTCCCCAACTATCCAGTGTGACAACCAGTACCATCCCCCAGTTCGGGTAATATTATCCCTCAGTTAAGAAGCCATATAGTTCATTTTCAGTACATAGACTCATATACACCTACTTTCTTTAAAAAATAGTTATACATTTGGCTATGCAATGTTAATTTTTTCCTATAAATTTACATTATTTCTTCTAATGCCTCCTCATTTTCTATAATATGGATGTGCCATTATTTAACTTTTCCCTTGAAGAATGTTTAGATTGTGTCTGAGTTTTCACTCATAATGAATTGAACAGCTTTGTTCGTCCTAAGTGATAGCCTTGGGCAAATGTTTCTGTGGGAGTGATTGTTAAAGGTAGACCTGTTTGATCAAGGAGAATATACATTTAATATGTTGAGATTTATTGTCTGTGGTTATTTAAAAATGTATACATTAAAATTAAAATATATGGCATAGTGGGATACTTCTGGCAAAAATCACTTACATTTTTATGAATTTGCAGGTATTTATCACTATAATTTGAAATTGAATAGAGACAATAGTAAATGTTCCAATACCACATTTTAAAAATAACTCATCTGTTTTCTAGGTTGCTTTGCCTTATTGATTACTATGAATCTAAAATTAGAAAATTTCATAAACAAAGGTATGACTTGTCCTATATTACAATTTTAACAGTAATTATCAAGTTCACGAATTACAACAAAAGTTTTTATGGCCTTTTGGAAACATTAAATATGCTTGGAAAATCTATGGATATGTGTATAATTTACCTAATATGTAACTGTAAATTCCTTTTTAAAAGAATCTTTAAGACTGTACTTTACCACTTATATTAAAATCCATTGTTTCATTTTTATTAAAATATGTATATTTAATAATCACTAAGTATTGACCACAGAAGAAATAGTATTTTTATTTTGTTGAGGTATCGTGATTTGTTTTGCTGATGTCATCTAGCCACTAGATATTTACTGAGTATATCAACACAGTGTGTAGGATTGGATTAGCTTCCTGCCAAAGTACAGCCTAATTAATTAGTATGCAGATTTATGAGATAAAGATAAAACATTATAGTGCAAAATCAAGTATATAGAATAAAGCACAGTTATCACCTCTGATTAAAGCAATATGGGTAGAATTTTAAGTGATGGTCTTTGACTAACCAAAAATTGCTGAAAGATATCTAAGGCCAAATAATCTAAAGTGCTTTAATATAAATATCTAAGGCCTTTAATATAAAGGCTATTTTGTTTCATTGTTTATAAATGGAACAGTTCTTTTAACAAATATTTATTTAAGCACCTACTTTCTGCCATGTCTGTTTTTATCTGAACAGATAAAATAGATAAACATCAAATAACTTCAGGGACCTTCTCTTTCAAATGAAGCTGTGTTTTAAGATGGTAGACATGGTGTTAGATTCTGTAGAGATAGGAAAATATTTTGAACATTATTCTTACCTCCTAGGAGTTTGCAATTTAGTAAAGGAGATTAAACGTAAACACATTAATAGTTAAGAACAATAATATGAGACTTAAAACACCCCTAATATATAATGTTGCAATAAAAGTAATTACTAAAAACTGTACAGTCAGTCAGTAATATAGGGGTTGATAACAGGAACAAATTGCTTTTGGATGGAGTAACCAGTGAAGCCATTACAAAACCGATAGGGGTTGTGCTTGAGTTTGAATAAGTACAATTTGGGAAAGCAGAAGGGCAGAAAAAAAAAGGCTGTTTATATGCTATGAGCCAAAGTTCGTAGATGTAAAAGAGTAGGCTTTTTAATGGCAGTATAATTAAGCCAATTTCTCTGAACTTTAAGGGATTTGTTGATATATTCATAGATAGAGGTAGTAACCTATGGAGAGCAGTCATTCCCATGGAGGACCAAGAGTAAGCTATAAATGAACAACAAGACATCATTGGCCTTGGAAAGAAGGACGGTACTGTTTCCTTTGATACAGAAAACCTGGGTGATGGGGTTGTAAGTATGTATACTAGAGTTCTAGCAAGAAACAGAACCAGTAGAATGTATACTCATATACAGAGAGTGAATTGTCTTAAAGAAATAGGTTCATGTGATTGTGAAGCTGGCAAGTCTGAAATCTGTGAGGCTGGCATGCAAGCTGGAGACCCAGGGAAGAGCTGATGTTGCAATGTTGAGGCTGAAGGCAATCTGGAGGCAGAATACCTCCCTTCTTGGAGGTTTTAGTCTTTCCTTCTGAGGTCTTTAAATAATTACACAGGGCTCACCCACATTGTGAAGAGTAATCTGCTTTATTCAAAGTCTATTGATTTAAACATTTGTCACATTTAAAAAATAACCTCACTGCAGTGTTTAAACTGGTGTTTAACCAAGTAGCAGGGCACCATAGTCTAGCCAAGTTCACACTAAAATGAACAGTCACAGTATGTCAGAGTGAAGAGAAACAAAATGAATAATTTCATAGCTTGAGAGGTTATAGATTGGTATGCTCACAGAAAATGAAAAATGAGTAAAGCAGGTTAGATGGGAACTGTGCCAAACTGGAGAGCTGTCTTAAGGGGCCATTTATTATATACTCTACTCTAGCCAGTTGATGCAGTAATGTGAGCCCACTGTGGCTAAATCTGCTTTTTTGAGAAGTTAGTAGGTTAGGATTATAAATGAAATCAGATTTTTAATGTTTGCAATTAAAACTGAGTGCCCTTAAAAATATTATATGGTCCAGACTGAATATTATCTGCAACAGATAAAATAGATAAACAAAAGGCCAGACTATATTTTAGGTATTTTAATCTGTATAGACTTTCACAACTGCTCAACTCTGTTACAGGATGAAATGAGCCATAGACAGTAAGTAAATGAATTAACATGTCCATGTTCCATAAAACATTAATTAAAAATAAAAACCCTGCTGGCTGTGGCCCACAGGCAGCAGATTGCCAACCCCCAATCTAGTTGATGAAGAGAGCATTTGAGATTTGAAGTCAGAATAGAGAAGATTCAGTGTAGCCATCTTTGAAATGTCTCAGGTAGAATGTGGTGTGAGAGATTGCCTCTGAAGTTATGTAAACTGGGGTCCTGTAACTAAAAATAATAAAAGGATTGAGGTTGTTGCATGTGTTGTTGACTTTGGTTGTCATGAGTTTATAGGGAACATCTTGTATTGAGGAATGAAATCTTGAGGGAAAATAATTACTTTTTTGCTTAACAATCCCATCATCATGGACTAACTACAGTGAAGTACTTTGGCTTGTACAAATTATGCCTAGGCCAGATACTTGGATTGAATGTCTCCCAGTTCAGTTCAGTTCAATGCAGTTGCTCAGTTGTGTCCGACTCTTTGTGACTCCATGAACCGCAGCATGCCAGGCCTGCCTGTCCATCACTGACTCCCAGAGTCCACCCAAACCCATGTCCATTGAGTCGGAGATGCCATCCAACCATCTCATCCTCATCGTCCCCTTCTCCTCCTGCTCTCAACCTTTCCAAGCATCAGGGTCTTTTCAAATGAGTCAGCTCTTAAGGGAGAAAAGATATAGGAAGAAAATAGGGACTGCGTTATATACAATATTCTGACAGATGAAAAAGTAGAAGTCATTTATACTTTGCAGTGTTGAAGAGTCTATCCTAAGGAGAGGATTTTTCATAGTTCATTGAATGAACAAAACTTAAGTCTCTTCTAAGAGTAAATAGAGGGTGTAAGAATTAACTGTCAAGTATTATATTACTTGAAAGAAGTGAAAGAGAAAATGAAGGAAGATGGGTTATGACTTGGAGATCTAAGTGAAATAAATAGGCACAGGAGAAGGATGTATATACCTGTAGAGCTAAGGGAGCAAGACAAAGGAAGAAGACAGATGGGACAAGGGCCTCTTGCTGAGGTAGAAGCACTCTGCTTAACACCCTTTTTTAAAGGGCAGTGTTGTCCAGAGTTTTTCTCATCATGTAACACAGAAAGTGATATTTGTATACCACACTGGGGTAATTGGCTCAAGAGCTCTGGCCAGTTGTCTTGAGTGCTTGGCATATTTGTAATATCTTGGCACAGTACACCTATGGCACACCACCTGGACCCTCTACTTTAGGGCACAGGCTTGAGAAGGCCTCCAGAGAGCTTGTGAAAGACAGTTTCTGTATACTATGGACTGGTCTTGCTCTTTGCCACCATACATGAGAGAACTCGGGGAAAGCAGAGGAAGTCGCAATCAAGGCAGCAGAAATTTGAATGCAAGTATTAAGCAGTTGGAAATCTTAGAAAACTGCAAACATGCTACAATTTCTGAAACAGAGGAAAAGTAAGTTTTAAAATGATAGGTTCTCAGCTCTGTTACTTTACCTATTTATCTTTAATATATCAACTTAGATTACATGGAATATATTGCTAGCTTTTTCTATTAGTATTTCCCTGACTTGGTAGATAGGATTAAAGAACCAAGAAAAGTAACATAGAATAACAACTACAAGATTCATATTGAGTTTCTTCTTAGATGTTAGAGACATTTGAAAAGTTACTCCAGGGAAAGTAGCTCTATAATGAATTAGTAAAATGAAATCTTGTCTAATTCCATCCTTCTCTTTAGATAGAAAATTTTTAAGTGGTGTTTGAAATGGAAGCAGGTAACTTTGAGGTTCACCTCTGATTGAACATGATTCGGATTAGGGAAGAAAATAAAATACAAGAAAATAAAACACAAGTTTCTCTAGTTTTGCTCTTTCTCTCTGTCCCCAAGAAGCATAATATTCAACACTGTGTCCTTCCTGGGGCTTCTGGAAGCCATTGGAGAAAGGGTGGAACAAATTTGGCTGTGGGGATCCCATGTCCAAATGAGAATTGTAGGTGTTTAAAATTATGTTTTTACTTCAAAAAAAAAAAACCACAAAATCTGTCAATGCTAAATAAAGGACTCTAGGAAAATAAAGTGAGGATTCTTTATTGAAGCTCATTTCCTTTTAGGTCTGCATAAATTTAAAATTAGTCTCCTCTACTATATATATGTGTTAGGTGAGAGAACGAGATAGCCATAATGGCAGGTATTTAAGTTTCCTGGTGGCTCAGCTTCCCTGGTGGCTCAGATGATAAAGCGTCTGCCTGCAATGCGGGAGACCTGGGTTCAATCCCTGGGTTGGGAAGATCTCCTGAAGAAGGAAATGGCAACCCACTCCAGTATTCTTGCCTGGAGAATCCCATGGACAGAGGAGCATGGTAGGCTACAGTCCATGGGGGTCACAAAGAATCGGACACGACTGTGTGACTTCACATAGGAAGTGATCTTGAGTACACAGGCTTTGAAGCCAGAGAGATTTCAGTTTGAATCTCATCAGTACTGCTTACTATTTGAGAGACTTTGAGCAAATTTAAATAACTCCTCTAAATGTTTCTAAATGTTCCTCACCTAATAAGTTGAAATACTTTATATAATATACCTATCTTCTTGTTGTTTAGTCGCTAAGTCGTGTCTGACTCTTGTGACCCCGTGGACTGTAGCCAGCTAGGCTCCTCTGTCCATGGGATGATCCAGGCAAGATTACTGGAATGGGTTGCCATTTCCTTCTCCATACATCTGTCTTAGTACTTTTTATATAGAAGCTACCCAGTATCCTTATTTGGTCATGGTCATTGTTAAAGACTAGCATGTTTTAGATGGAGAAAGCAATGGCACCCCACTCCAGTACTCTTGCCTGGAAAATCCCATGGACGGAGGAGCCTGATAGGCTGCAGTCCATGGGGTCGTGAACAGTCAGACACAACTGAGCAATTTCACTTTCACTTTTCACTTTCATGCATTGGAGAAGGAAATGGCAACCCACTCCAGTGTTCTTGCCTAGAGAATCCCAGGGGTGGCAGAGCCTGGTGGGCTGCCGTCTGTGGGGTCACACAGAGTTGGACACGACTGAAGTGACTTAGCAGCATATTTTAGAAGGTCTGAGAGATATGTTAGTACAGCTGTCTCGAACAGAAATGTAATGAAAACCACATATATAATTTTGTATTTTTCATGTAGCCAAGTTAAAAAGTGAAAAAAAAGAAATTGAAATACATTTTCATCTATTTAATATCTGAAATATTGCCATTTCAACATGTATTCAGTGATATTATTGATATTTCACATTATTTTTTTTCATTCTAAGCCATTGAAATTTGGTGTTATAGCACACCTCCAGTTCAGACACTAAATTTTCATCAGAGGTATTTGATCTGTATTTAGATTTCATGAAGTCTAGCTCAAAAATAGACTTATATACCCAGATTGTTCTATACATACCTGAAAGTTGTCTGGCAACTAAGTCAGTACAAAAATTTTTTTCCTTTAATATTTACATCTACATTTATACAACTGACTCATCTTTTTTAGAATAATTGGTTTGACTGAATTAATGATTAAAAACTATACCCAACTTAAATTCACTAACTTCTATCTAATTCAGAAGGATGTTGCAAAATTGAAAAGCAACTCTAAATATGTCAGTAGCAAGAAACTTCAAACTTTGGAGTTTTCTTATAGTTTTACAACCAATTTATTTACACTGTGGATTAAAACTAAAATCATATTATTAATATTAGAAAAGCATGTATGAAATCAATATTGATTTGTATTACAAAGTTTCATTTCACTATAAATTCTCATAACCTATTAGCTAGACACAAACATGCCTTTTCTCTTTGGAGCTTCAAATTTTGCTTACTCATATATAGAGTGATACAAGTGAGTAGGCTTCCCTGGTAGCTCAGCTGGTAAAGAGTCTGCCTGCAGTGCAGGACACCCAGGTTTGTTCCCTCGGTCGGGAAGATTCCCTGGAGAAGGAAATGGCAAACCACTCCATTATTGCCTGGAAAATCCCATAGACAGAGGAGCCTGGTGGGCTGCAGTCCATGGGTCACTTGAGTCAGACACGACCCCCCACCCACGACTTAGTGACTAAACCACCACCACACTATTTTTTGTGTTTGAGCATTTGGCAAGTACTTTTTTTTCCAAGAAAATTTTGAATTCAGGTTAACAGTATAGTTAGTCTTTGTAACTTTTCCATGACTCAACCAATAAGCATTGACAAAAAACACAAAAGATGGTTAAAGTCATTGTTTTCTGCTTGTTTCAATGGTCCTACAAACTGGCATCGCATTTATATATGTGCTGTATAATTTTAACAACTGAATTCATAACATTCACAGTCTGTTTCAAAAAACTAGCGGACTTCCAATATGTCTTAGACAGTATAGCAAAGCAATTAGACTGCAAAAGCAGTCTTTTAAAAATCCTGGTAAATTTAAATTTCTGATGTTACAGAGCTACTTTCTCTTGTGGAAAAATGAAAAAGGTTGTTTCATGTCTTCGTGAAATTCTTCTGTGATAGATATGTAAAATTCAAAGATGTGCCATAAGTCAGATTTTTTTTAAAGCCTCCAGTTGTCAATATTTCTTAATAAATCTGAAGGTCCTCTGATGACAGAACATCCCCACAGTGTTAATTGAGCATTTGATTCATCTAAAAATAAATGTAATTTAAAAAATTAAATCAGTTGCTCTTTGGTATTATAAGAAAGATCTTGTATTCTCCAGGCAGTTGTTTGTGGGCTTAATTGAAGATCTTTCCTTTTTTATATAAAAATGTTTTACTTATTTTCTCGTAATTTTACAGCAAAATTTTCATAGAAAATAATTTATTTCATGTAAGAATAGTTTCTATTTTTGTGTAAGACCTCAAAATGTTTTGTTACTGGCCAAAATTATAAGCTCAGATTTTGCTAAAAACTTATTTTAGAAGTTTTTTTGTGTGGTTAATTTTTATTTTGGAGACTTAGGTTCTCTTTTGACTGCTGAGAGGAAATTTCTTAATGTATCTATTATGTATTTGCTGAAAATACTTTCCTATCATTATCTACTTTATTATCCTAAAACATTTTTATTTAACAACTTTTTAAAATAACAACTTTATTGAGATTAATTCACATGCCTCTACTTTATTATCCTAAAACATTTTTTATTTAACAACTTTTAAAAATAACAACTTTATTGAGATTAATTCACATGCCATAAAATTCACCGTTTTAAAGTATATGATTGAGTAGTTTTAGAATATTCACAAATTGTGTCACCATCTCTGCAATCAGTTTTAGAACATGGACATCATCCACTGAGAAGCAGAAACTCCATACCCATTAGCAGTCACTCTCTGCCCTGAGCCCCTCTCTTCCCTGTGACTCAACATCACAAAATATGCAGTTCCATTTACATGAAATGTCCAGAATATGCAATCTATAAAAAAGAAAGTAGATGAGTAGTTGCCTAGGAACTGGATTGTAGTGGAGTAGGGACTCAGCGTAGAGATTAAGTGGAAAGTAATTGCTAATGGGATGGTGTTTCTCTATGGGTGATGAACATGGTCTAAAATTGATTGTGGAGGGACTTCCCTGGTGCTCCAGTGGTTAAGACTCCTGCTTCTAATGTAGGGTGCATGGATTTGATCCTTGGTTGGGGAACTAAAATCCCATGTGGTCTGTGGCATGGCCAGAATATAAATAAAATTGATTGTGGCGATAGTGACACAACTTTATAAATATCCTAAAGTGATATCTCAAAGAACTAATGATTAGTGTCTTTTATATGTTTACTGTCCATTTATATGTTTACAGTAGGCATTTTGGGGAAATGCCTACTGTTGTCCTTTGCCCATTTTTAAGTTGAGTTTTTTTGTCTTTTTGTCAAATTATGAGTTATTTATTCTGGATACAAGTTCTTTATCAGTTTGCAAATATTTTACCCCATTCTTTAAATTTTCTCTTTTTTTCCCCCTTAATGATGTCCTTTGACGCTCAGAATTGTTTTACTTTTCATGAAGTCCTGTTTATCTGTTTTTTTATTTTTCTTTCATTTCTTCTGAACCAACAGCTTTTCCAATTTGTTCTGCAGTAAATTATGTAGCATTCATCAGGAAATTTGTGACACATTCTTTCAGTCTCTTTTGTTTACTGTTTCAGTTATTTTACTCTCTCAGATGTTATCATCTTCACTTGATTTTTTTAAAAAGTCTGTCCATGATTTTTAAAAGCCTTAGTTCTTATAATTAAAATGATAAATATATCAATTATCAATTATGATTTGTATAGGTATCTCCATAAATATAGTATCGGAACAAACAGTGTTATATTGGTATCATTCTGATTGAATCAATCCATTGATCTTGACTAGACTGGTGGTGAGTTTGTATTAATATATGGTACTACAGACCACACACGCACTCTGTACAACCCAGGCCGCAACATTAATACCTTAACATGATGCATCAAAGTGGAAGGTAGTCCTAAACAATAAAGTTGTGTTTAACAGAAGGATATTTTACACTGCTTCACCTTTAAAATTTTAATTAAAATGAAATAGAAATAAAATGGCTAATTGCACTAGCCATATTTCAAGCACTCATTGCTTGTATGTACCTAGTGTTTACCATCTCAGACAGCCCAGTATTAGTGCTATCAGTTTTAAATCATTAATACTGATTTGCTAGTACTTTGTAGCTCACACAGGGTTTTGATGTCTTTTATTTACTTTTAAAACCAATTTTGTGAGGTAGATGTGATAGAAATTATCTCTGTTCTACAGATGAGAAGAAAAATTCTGAGAGACTGACTTACCCAAATAATACAACTCATTAATGAAGATGTCAAGACTTAATCAGGGCCACTAAATCTGTGGCCTTGTCCACTTATACTCTGTATTTTTGATATAGTTTTTTGTAATCTAAGGGGTGGGAGGTGGGAGGGGCTTCGGGATTGGGAGCTCATGTACACCTGTGGCTGATTCATGTCAATGTATGGCAAAACCAATACAGTATTGTAAGGTAGAATAAAGTAAAAATAAAATTAGAAATAAAAGTACCGGAAGGAGAAAACAGTATTCTTTGTTCATTCACCAAGTGTTTTTCTACTCCTTCTTAAGCCCTCTATTCTGGGCAGTGAGATATAGTGGTGAACAAGACAAACTTCTGGTTTGCATGGATCTTAAATTCCAGTTAAGGCATTAGTGAACAAATGTATACTGTAGTACTAGTTAATGATTAGTATGTTCTAATACAATTTTCTGTTAGAATAAGTAGGAAATTTGGTTTAAGTTTCAGTTTATGTTGAGGTTATCAAGCCCTTATTGTATTGATTTAATTTTTGTTAGCTAGATTTTTTTCCTTTGGAGATAATCTTTTCATAAATACACTACATGTATTTTTTCATAGACTATATAAAGAAGATGAAAGTCAGTCAGAAGAGGAAGATTATAGAAGCCTGAGTGCTTCACCCACTTACAACGGCCTTCTAATGGTATGGGGGACTATATGATTGATAAATACTTTTAATAAAGTAAAATAATCTAATCTCTTAGGAAAGTTAACTGTTTATTCACTATGTTGCAGTCATTACAGAATCAACTCAAGGAATCAAAAACTAAGATAGATATACTTTTAAGTGAAAAGCTCAGTCTTCAAAAAGATTTGGAAACCAGGTGAGAGAAACTTGTAATTTTTATTTAACTTTTATTTAAGCAAATAGTGGCATTTTGAATGTTAAATCAGTCATCATATCCCCTTTACTCTAAAACTAATGTTGAGGACCTCATATTTGTATACTCATTTTAGTCATTAGTCTCTCATATGATAGAACAAAAATACATATAAGCAAGGGGAGTGAGAAAATAGGAAGAAGATAAAACTGGCTAGGAACTCAGAATAGATTTAGCCTATGCCAGTAGGGAACTCAGAATAGATTTAGCCTATGCCAGTAAGTTTCCGTTTCACAAATTATTTTTATTTTATTTTTTTTCCAAATTACTTTAGAATATCTTATTTTATCATATACATGTGTTGTGGGAAGGGAGAAAAATTTTAAAGTTTAAATGGCATACAACAGAAAGGTTTTTTTATATATAAGCATACTACCACAGAAGGAGGCACTCTACATGTTGACAGAAAGTAATAATGAATGTACAATGTTGAGACTTTTCATTAAATATTGTTGGATACCTATTGTAAGTGAGACATGGTCCTAAGTTCTGATATCATATATAACGAACAAAACAAATATCTTGTTCTTGTAAAGCTTATACTTTAATGGAGAGGAAACTGATACCTATGATAAAAGCCATTTCTATAAGGTTTAAAAGCCTGCCACATAGTTATGTGTAAATTTATGGTTATATAAATATGACGGGGAGTTTTGTAAAACATGCATGGGAATAATGAACAATGAATTTGAGCTAGTGGTTACCTGTGGTATGGGAAGTGAAAAGTGAAAGTTGCTCAGTCGTGTCTGACTTTTTGTGACCTCATGGACTATACAGTCCATGGAATTCTCCAGACCAGAATACTGGAGTGGGTAGCCGTTCCTTTCTCCAGGGGATCTTCTCAAACTAGGGATCAAACCCAGGTCTCCCTCATTACAGGCAGATTTTTTACCATTTAAACCACAAGGGAAGCCCTAGAATACTGGAATGGGTAGCCTATCCCTTCTCCAGCAGATCTTCCCAACCCAGGAATCAAACTGGGGTCTCCTGCATTGCTGGTGGATTCTTTACCAGCTGAGCCACCAGGGGAGCCCATGGTACGGGAAGGAGAGAGCAATGGCAATAATTAGGGACGTGAAGTTTGAAGCAGCTGTATAAGGTTTTAGTTAAAAGATTTTAAACAGATTACTCTTCAGCTTTGATAAAGCTTGAGGCATGGACACACCACTATTTGTTTTACTCTATTATTGTTTGTACATTTGAGATAATTCACTATAAAAGTAATAGATTAGTAACAATAAAAGTGGGTAGAAAGTTTTGAATAGGGGATACACAGAAGAAGAAATCCAATGGCCAATAAATACCTCATTAGCAGTTATGAAATATTTTAAGAATTTTTAAGCATATTTATGACAAGTAATAGAGTACACTTTATTATTATTAAATATCTTTATAGTTTTATTAAGTAAATTGAATGTGTTCAACATGATTTATTTTCTACAGGCCCACACAACATGAATTAAGACTTTATAAACAACAAGTGAAGAAACTGGAGAAAGCCCTTAAGAAAAATATCAAGTAATTATATTTTACCATAGTTACAAATTTATTAGGATTTTATGTCTTATTATTTATTTTACTAACCTGTCAACTTACCTGATAGTGGCTGTGGCTTAAAATTACCAGGTTGATGGGCAGGGCTGGGGGGTAGGGGTGGGTGTGAGTGTGGAGAAGACTTTAAAAAGGGATATTTCTGGTTCCACAATTTTAAAAATTTCTACTGTGATAGATGTGGCTATATATTCATCTTAAATAAGAACAGTTCAGTTCAGTCCCTCAGTCGAGCCCAACTCTTTGCGACCCCATGAATCGGAGCACGCCAAGCCTCCCTGTTTTTCACCATCTCCTGGAGTTCACTCAAACTCACTTCCATCGAGTCCGTGATGCCATCCAGCCATCTCATCTTCTGTCGTCCCCTTCTCCTCCTGCCCCCAATCCCTCCCAGCATCAGAATCTTTTCCAGTGAGTCAACTTTTCGCATGAGGTGGCCAAAGTACTGGAGTTTCAGCTTTAGCATCATTCCTTCCAAAGAAATCCCAGGGTTGATCTCCTTCAGAATGGACTGGTTGGGTCTTCTTGCAGTCCAAGGGACTCTCAAGAGTCTTCTCCAACACCACAGTTCAAAAGCATCAATTCTTCAGCACTCTGCCTTCTTCACAGTCCAACTCTCACATCCATGCATGACCACAGGAAAAACCATAGCCTTGACTAAACGGAACTTAGTCGGCAAAGTAATGTCTCTGCTTTTGAATATGCTATCTAGGTTGGTCATAACTTTTCTTCCAAGGAGTAAGCGTCTTTTAATTTCATGGCTGCAGTCACCATCTGCAGTGATTTGGGAGCCCAGAAAAATAAAGTCTGACACTGTTTCCCCATCTATTTCCCATGAAGTGATGGGACCGGATGCCATGATCTTCGTTTTCTGAATGTTGAGCTTTAAGCCAACTTTTTCACTCTCCTCTTTCACTTTCATCAAGAGGCTTTTTAGCTCCTCTTCACTTTCTGCCATGAGGGTGGTGTCATGTGCATATCTGAGGTTATTGATACTTCTCCCGGCAGTCTTGATTCCAGCTTGTGTTTCTTCCAGTCCAGCGTTTCTCATGATGTACTCTGCATATAAGTTAAATAAGCAGGGTGACAATATAGGGCCTTGATGTACTCCTTTTCCTATTTGGAACCAGTCTGTTTCATGTCCAGTTCTAACTGTTGGCTTCCTGAGCTGCATACAGATTTCTCAAGAGGAAGGTTAGGTGGTCTGGTATTCCCATCTCTTTCAGAATTTTTGACGGTTTATTGTGATCCACACAGTCAAAGGCTTTAGCATAGTCAATAAAGCAGAAACAGATGTTTTTCTGGAAAATAAGGACAAGAAAAAGGTAATTTTCTGATATAAAAGGCAAAGATTTTAATTAGTTGACTTTGAAAGTCATGGAGAAATTGCAAGAGAATCATTGAAGTTAGAGGCGACAAGGCCCAAATTTTTGTTGGTGATAGTGATGACCTGAATAATACATAACCTTATCATATTTTAAAGCTTAAAGTATCAGAGTGCATGCAGTGAGCCATTCATATCCACCACTTCTCTTTTATGACTTTGAAAAGCACATACTCACAGGAATTTCAGCAAATTGGTCCTCAAATAGTGATAATATTTTCTGAAAATTAGCTATGTCTACTCTTTGATTCAAGGGAATGAGACTTGAAGTAGTGTGGTGAGCATGGGGATGAAATATTTAAAAATGATATGAGTTAATATATGCATTAGATGTATTAAATCAGTTGTATTAGCCTATGTTGATTCAATTTCTTTATGGTAACACACGCCACAGTGAAAGGCAAGTATTCTGGCCATCCAGGAATTACATATTGAGTTAAGATAGTAGGGAGGAAAACTATAAAAGAGAAATGGAAGGTTCAGAAACGTTCAATTAATATTTTTCCCTTCCTACTATTGCTTAACATTTTAGGTACTTATAGTACCTCTTCCTATCTATTTGGCATTATAGATACGGAAATTACAGTGGTAAACCAAAAAGAAAGGTTCCTGTTCTCATGAATCTTATTTAAAGGGCAATGAAAAAATAAGACAGTTTTGATATAGTATAGGTGAAAATGTGTTAGTCGCTCAGTTGTATCCAACTCTTTGCGACCCTATGGACTATAGCTCACCAGACGGCTCTGTCCATGGGGGTTTTCCAGGCAAGAATGCTGGCGTGGGTAGCCATTCCCTTCTCCAGGTGATCTTTCTGACCCAGAGGTTGAACCCAGGTCTCCTGTATTGCAGGCAGATTCTTTACCATCTGAGCCAATAGGGGAGCCCCTATAGTGATAGTACCAAAGGTAAAATAGTGTGAGAGTTGCTACTGTACAAGTTTGGACAAGAAGTGGTGGGGACATGGTCAAAGGTGGCAGGAGTAGAGGTGGTAAGAAGTATTTGGAATATTGGAGGTAGAACTTGGTGATCAGACTTGGTGATGGATTGAGGATGGATTTAGGGGTATAGGCAGTTGAGGGGGAAAAGATTCAGACTCAAAAACACAAAAATAAACTTAATCAGGACTAAATTTTAGTCCTGAATAATGAAGTAGTTGTTGGAACATTAACTGAGGTAGGAAAATTGGTTAAGGAGCAGCTGAAAAGGGGAATATGTATGATGGACAAAAAGTCAGAGGAGAAAATGCAGAGGAGGAAAACTTCACAACCCTCTTAGGGTCTCTGGCTGGGCCTGAAAATTAAACTGACAAAGACAGATTAACATGAAAAAAGAATAAATTTATTTAATATAAGTTTTACCTGACCTAAGAAGAAATAAAGACCTGAAGAAACAGTTAAGCCTGAGCATTTTAATACTAGGTTTGATGAAGAATGAGTGGAAAGTTGGAAAATGTAATAATACAAAAGGGTGTAAGCTGAGGGTAATAAACTGGGAAAAGTTTGGATTTCCCTTCTTCAGAGACAAAGATGCTTCTTTGCCCAGGGGTACAAGGAGGGCAGCTTGTTACCCTCCTTGAGGGTACCCTCACATGAAGATCTCCTGATGTGCTTCAGGAAAAGGGAGGAAGTCAGAGAGTTCTTCCTGCATGTATCAATTCTCAAGTTCCTTCTGTTGAAAACATTTATCTTAAAATGACACGTTTTGTTTTTGTTTTGGCCATACCATGTTGCTTTTGGGGTCTCAGTTCCCTGACCAGGGGAACTGGGGAAGGCAGTGAAAGCCTGGAATCCACTAGGCCACTAGTGAAAGTGAAAGTGAAAGCGCTCAGGCGTGTCTGACTCTTTGCGACCCTGGGACTGTAGCCCCCAAGACTCCTCTGTCCATGGGATTCTCCAGACAAGAATACTGGAGTGGATTGCCATTTCCTTCTCCAAGGCCACTAGGAACTCCCTTAAAAGGGCATATTTTGGAATGGCATGTCCTGATCCCCTTCACTGGACTTTTATTGACTTCAGTGTATCAGTGAACATACGTACACACATAAATGCTTACACATATATTCATAGAGATACCTAGCCATTCCTCATTATTTGCAGATTGCATATTTGTGAATTTTCCTACCTGCTGTAATTTGTTTTTAATCTTCAGATAAGTAGTGGTGGCACTTGCACAGTTATTCATGGACATGCCCAGTATACACATTTTCAGCTATTGAACAAGGTGATACTCTGCCCGCATTTCCGCTTCCATGATGTAAACAGTCATTGTTTCTGTTGTCACATGCCACTTGTAGTTTTCCATTCTTTGCTTTTTATTGGTGATTTCTCCAATATGGTCCCAAGCATGGTGTTGAAGTACAATCTAGTGTTTTATTCACAAGAAGGCTGTGATGTACAGTACAGAGAATATATATGTGTTAGAGAAACTTCATTTAGGCATAAGTTATGGTGCTGTTAGCGATGAGTCCAGTGTTAATGAAACAACAATATTTAAAAAGAGGTCTTCTTAATGTCTTTAAACATTAACACACATAAAACAAGGCTATATATTGATCAGTTGAGGAGAATGTGGCCAGAGAGGCATGCAGGAACCTGACCCTGTGTTTCCCCTAGGAGCAGTGGTTCAGTCCTCACTAATTCAGTGTATACAGTAACTTTATTGAATATAACTGCCATGAATAATGAGAGTTTATTGTGTATATATTTTTTGTTCATTTGTGCTGTGATTTTGAGTGATTTTTCACTATTAGACTTTGAAATGGTGATTTAGAACCAATCCTAGCTATATTTTTCTATTGAATTTTGAAGAAATGATTTGTGTTTTTAGAAATTTATATTTGGAATTTAAACTTCTATAGTATCTAGATGTGACACAGAATTAAGAATGTTGGATAAGTTGCCCAAATTGCACAGGTGGCATGTGGAAGAACTTGGAAAGACATCAGACCCACACCTAAGCATTTGGACTCTCAAGCTGACACTAATAATAATTAAAACCAAACAAAAACCCAATGAAAAAACCTTTTAATGTAAAACTTCGAATTTTTATTTTTTGCAGGGGCAGAGGTAGAATTTTTTTCAAAGAACTACTGATGTTAAGGAAATAATTAGAAATAAAAATCTGTCAACCCAGTGAATATTCTCCACATGTGTAGGGAAAGAAAGAAACAGTTTTAAATAACAGTTGGAATAAATATTGAGCCAGACTGCAATGTGCATTAGAGGCAGTATGCTAAAGAGATTGCAAAGACAAAAGGAAATCGCACCCTTTAATTATCTTGTGACAAGGGGAAAGTTACAACTTAGAGCTAGGATCCTAGGCTAAGCTCCAGTAGGGAAAAGGAGACAAGGCACCCTCTTCCTTGATGTCCTTATTTCAAAGAGATGGTTCTGAGGCTTCTAAGACACTGCGAATTTTAAGCAGGAGGCTTATTTAAATTTTAACAGAATCTACATACTTAGGATTTACAGCTATAGGTTTTCTAAAGGAAATGCTACAAGAAAAGGAGGGGGAAGTCTCTTTCCCTTTTATAACCAGAGAAAATTAATTTTTTTCTTTAGATCTGTATTTACTTCTCAACTAATCAATCTTCAATATCAAATGATATTAATTTAACATAGGAACGCTTGTTTGAGCTAATATTATAAGTAAGTTGGTTATGAAGTTCTGTTGCTAGGAAGTAATCAAATAGATCTGCCAGTGCAAGATAGCCAAAGGTACTACACTAATTATATTTAATTTTTTCAGTGGTGTTTATATTTTGTTAGAAGAAAATAAAATCAGAATCTTACCACCCACGTGTTGAGCTGGCAGAAGTTGAGGTGGTCAGTTAGAATAAGCCTAGCCGATTAATCATCAAGGCTTTATTCAGTTACTTCAATAATATAAACAAGAGGCCAAAGAGAAAAGAGCTGGCTTCTCAGTATCCCATTTTCCCCCATGAAATGGCACCCAGCAAGTGTCCGTCAGTGACATGGTGCACAGATGACTCCTGTGGCTTCATAGGCTAGGGAAAGGGAGGATATGGAAACATACCTGAGTCAAAGTGAAAAAGGGTTTTGGTTAGGGCTCCCCATCCATCTCCCAAACAATTCCAGCATGAGAGTCACAAAATTATGAAAAGGCTTCAGCAGACATGGTTAAAAGCTGTAGTGTCTGCATGTGGAAACTTAGGGGATGGCTATCGAAAATAGGAGATAACAGTGTTTTTAAGCTGGAAGGGCAGTTTTCTAGATTTCCCAGACTCCACAGAGAAACATAGCTATTGCTGCTGGCTATGTGGAATGAGTATCTACTAAGTATGTGAAGAATTCCTTAGCCATTTTAGGGAATTTTTATGGCCTTCAAGTTCTGCTCACCACTCTGGAGACTACAAAACAATCCTGGAATATTTCTAAGTGCAGCATAGTCTGCTCAAACACAGGTTTCTAAAACACCAATTAAGTCAAATGCAATTGGAAAGTAAGGGAATAATTAGATTAACATAGTAGTTACATTGTTTTCATATGATTTTTTTCCCCCATGGTAAAAGGAGAATAGTATAGACTTTGGAAAGGGAAAGCTTTGCTAGTATGTAGGCACCTGCCCTTTCAGCTGTTTTAAGAAAATTTAAAATGAGAACCTGTGCCCAAGGTCCCTCCCCGACCCTCAGCATTAGGCAGACTGGAGGCTGAAGGCGAGTTGCGCTTCTTTCCCCGCTTGTCGTAGCCTTGGCTTCTTTGGCCAAGAGCTCACCTTCCATCTTCTAGTCGTGGCATCCTCAAGCCAACATTTCTGTTCTGTTGGCTATGGATTTTGTAATATTGGAGACAACCTCCAGACATACTTGAGCTTTTAACTTATCTTGAGGCACCAAGTATTATTTTTTTGTTAGTTGTCTAGTTACATAGTTGCATCAGTTTTTAAATCCTCTGATTTCTAACACTTAATTTTTCTCCTGACCGCTGTTATTTTCACATGTGTGGTTTTGCTGAATACAAAGGTTTTCAGAAGTATTATGCTATGGCAAATATTTATTGTGAGACTAGCTGAACCAAAGGTCAGTTTCCCATAAGTTCCTAGATTTTACTAATCCTTAACTTCTGTAAATATAGAAAAACAGTGATACATGTAAAGTACTTGAAGAGTACCTTCAGAGAGAAGGTTCTCAATAAATACTAATTATTATCACCACCAGACTCCCAAATATGTTGTCATTGTTATTAAATTAAGGGTATCTCTTAATTTACCTAGTTAATTAAATCACATTTCATTTCCCAGAGTGACTATAGCTAGTACATTCAGTGACATGTTTAGGTTACTGTCCTGGCAGCTAAAATGTTGTATATCCATAGTATCATGTTAATCACACTTGTAAAAAGTTTGTTGAGAAGTTAAACTTTTTCACCTGAATGCAAGGTTAATATGTAAATTCAGATATGTGCGCTTACTTGTCCTCCTAGAGAGCTGTTGGCTTTTCTATGTTACTTTTGTTTTTTAGACACTATGCTTTTGGCACTACTTTTAGGCAAAACTGTCAAGTATATTAATATGGTAAATAAATGAAAAGTCAAATGGAAACTATACAAAAAGATCTTAATGATCTGGATAACCACAGTGGTGTGATTACTCACCTACAGCCAAACATCCTGGAGTGTGAAGTCAAATGGGCCTTAGGAAGCATTACTACGAACAAAGGAAGTGCAGACGATGGAATTCTAGCTGAGTTATTTCAAATCTTAAAAGATGATGCCGTTAAAGTGTTGCACTCAGTATGCCAGCAAATTTGGAAAACTCAGCAGTGGCCACAGGAATGGAAAAGGTCAGTTTTCATTCCAATCCCAAAGAAGGGCAATGCCAAAGAATGTTCAGACTACTGCACAACTGTGCTCATTTCACATGCTAGCAAGGTAATACTCAAAATCCTTCAAGCTAGGCTTGAACAGTATGTGAACTGAGAACTTCCAGACGTACAAGCTGGATTTAGATAAGACAGAGGAACTGGAGATAAACTGCCAACATCTATTGGATCATTGAAAAAGCAGAAGAGTTCCAGAAAAACATCTACTTCTGCTTTATTGACTATACCAAAGCCTTTGACTGTGCAGATCACAACAAACTGTGGAAAATTCTTAAAGAGATAGGGAATACACCTTACCTGCCTCCGGAGAAACCTATAGGCAGGTCAAAAAACAACAGAACCGGACATGGAACAGACTGGTTCCAAGTTGGGAAAGGATTATGTAAGGGCTGTATATTGTCACCCTGCTTATATAACTTATATGCAGAGTACATCATGTGAAATGCTGGACTGGATGAAGCTAAAGCTGGAATCAGGATTGCTGGGAGAAATATCAATAACCTCAGGTATGCAGATGACACTACCCTAAAGACAAAAAGTGAAGAGGAACTTAAGAACCTCTTGATGAAGGTGACAGAGGAGAGTGAAAAATCTGGCTTACAACCCAGCACTAAAAACATGAAGATCATGGCATCTGGTCCCATCACTCCATGGCAAATAGATGGAGGAGAAATGGAAACAGTGACAGATTTTATTTTCTTGGGTTCCAAAATCACTGCCAATGGTGACTTCAACCATGAAATTAAGACACTTGTTCCTTGGAAGAAAAGCTATGACCAACCTAGACAGTGTATTAAAGAGGAGAGACATCACTTTGCTGACAAAGGTCTGTCTAGTCAAAGCTGTGCTTTTCCAATAGTCATGTATGGATGTGAGAGTTGGACCATAAAGAAGGCTAAATGCCAAAAATTGATGCTTTTGAACTGTGGTGCTGGAGGAGACTTTTGAGAGTCCCTTGGACTGCAAGGAGATCCAACCAGTCAATCTTAAAGGAAATCAATCCTGAATATTTATTGGAAGGACTGATGCTGAAGCTGAAGCTCCAATACTTTGGCCACCTGACATGAAGAGCTGACTCATTAGAAAAGACCCTGATGCTGGGAAAGATTGAAGGCAGGAGGAGAAGGGGACAGCAGAAGATGAGATGGTAGGATGACATCACTGATTCAGTGGACATGAGTATGAGCAAGCTCCAGGAGCTTGTGAAGGACAGGGAAGCATGACATGCTTTAGTTCATGGGGTCACAAAGAATCAGACACAGCTGAGCAAGTAAACAATGAAACAAGTGAAAATAGATTGGGAAGTCTTTGTGTCTACTAGAGGAAAGAGGTTGACTTTTATCTAGAGTTAATTCTGTTTATTTTGTTTTGGACATATGTCCTCCAGAGAGCACAGAAAAACAGTTGAGTGAATATCAAGGGGAATACATGTGAGTGGAGGAGATAATTGTAGTGTGGTAATAAGAGATGACTCCTTAAGAAAGGAGTCAGGAGGAATATTGGATTAGGACTGATAGCGTGAAGTTCAAATGCTAACACATGGAGATTAGATTTAGTCCACAAAGCAAAAAACAGTGGGAAAGCTATTGTTTTTAGTAGGAAAATATTTTACGAACAGCAAGTCAAGCTTATTAATGAATGAGTCATGGAATGGGTCATGGTTCCACAGGAAACTGATAGGCATACTCAGATTTAAGATGTTTAATTTGAAGTGGGTTTAATAAGAGAATTTTTTTCTAAGGCAGGTGGTGGGGAGAAATGTCTACTACACCTGACGTTTAGAGTTATTTGAATATCTCTAAGTGGATACACTCATATGTTTTTAGATTTTTGGACAGAGACTCTCCCCTAGAGTTCTGGTAGCCACCTGAGACAGTGGTCTCTGAGTTTTCATGCCCTCTTGATTAGCAGGTTTCACTGTTGTCTTCTCTTTGGCACCAGTGGAATATGAAGGAGGGAACAAGCTGTCTAATTGTTGCTGTTGCAGTGCCCAAACTGTTTTCCCTGCCACTGTTTATTGATGCCCTTACAACATCAAACTTGGAGCACCTTGGAAATTGTTTTCATCCTTTATTGTAGTTCTTTCCTATTCTGTTCTAAGTGTTGGGGAATGGTTATAACTTTTCATCATCAGTCTGATTCCTTTTGTTTTCAGGGATTCCTTCTATATTGTGTCTATTAAGAGGGTCTTCTCATTTTCTAGTGACAATATGGCTTAAATTAAAAATGTATATATGATTATATTCATGTGTATGCATGCACATACACATAATGTAAAATAACAGTTAACGGGAGGGCAGCTGGATCATTGGCTCATTTTGTCATCTTAATCCATCCACTGTTTAGTAAAGCATATGTATCATCTTGGTTTTTTCCCCCTTAGATTACAGAATATTATCAGTCAAAAAAGGCTGAGGACAAAGAGGGAAAAGATGAGCCCAGCAAAGATAACCAGCAGCAGGCTCTGATTGACCAAAGATACTTCCAGGTATTGCTAACAAAAAGACTGGTGTTTACAGTGAACCTTGGTTAAGAATCACAGTATAATAAATTATCAGTAAGGAATACATGTATCCTTTATTTGTGTGTGCTTAGAGTGTTTTGTCTTGCCATGACATGCCTAATTGCTAGAAATTGGTACCTTGACTTAGAATTGTGCCTTGAGAAGAGACTTTGGCCTAGTTCAAAATAGGGCAGTAAAAACCTGACAAGATTTTAATAGATACCATAATCCTTTTCTTTACTCTCCCTGCTTAAGCCATTTCTCTTGTTTCCTTTTTGTTTTTGCTGTTGTTGATACTATTATTATATAAGTAAATTTACTTCTTAAGTTATACTTTTTAAAAACTTGTATGTTTTGTCCACCTGAAATTTAATTTTCTTAGTGGTATAATATAGCGATCCAGCCTTGCTTGATGTATAGACCATCTGTTACTGAGCAACTGAGCAGTTAAGCCTGGTAGTTTACTGACTGAGCAGGGCCTGCATTCATATTTCATTGGGCCCTTATAGGTCTTTTTTAAACTTTGAATTAATTACTAATTTTTTTAATTAAGAGATTTTAAGTCCTTATTTCTAGTTTCTCTTTAAAAGTCAAAGGATCTGGCAGCAAATTCCTACATAGTGGTTACCAGTGCAGAATTAGGCCTTGCCCCTGTCATGCATGGCGATGTGCCCCTCAGCCACAGTACCAGTACCATGCCATCCTTGCTTTACTTATTTGTGCTCATCCTTGGCTTCTGTAGGCATTTGAGTTTGCATTTTCTTGTAGACCGTTCTTTCTCTACTTTGTTGAAATTGAAATGTTTATCCTCTGCCACATTCCCTTAGATGCATAGATTTATTTCTAGACTCTGTAGTGTCTCATTTCTATACTAATTTCTGTAGTTTTATAGTTGGCCTTGATACCTTTTGGGGTATTCTTTTAAATTTTTTTCTTGGATATATTTTTAGCACACTTGTTCTATATGAACAGTGTCAACTCAAAAACAGATCCCACTGAGATGAGCTGAGACTGAATTAACTTTTTAGATTAATATTTGGAAAAATAACACATTTATAGTTTTGAATCATCTCACTCAGAAGTATGTCTCTAATTTTATTTGGGTCTTCCTTTGTACCTTTTAATATAAAGTTTCATATCTTTTTAAGTTTTAGCTCCTGCATATTTTTTGTTCTGTTCCCAGGTTATCTAGTTATCTTATAACTTTTATTGCTTTTATTAATTGGGCCCTTTTTCCATTACATTTTTAATTGATTGTTGCTGGTTCTTTGTACATCTCTGTGTTGATATTATGTCCAGGCACCTTTGTGAAAACTGTAGGGTTTTTTTGTAGTATAATTGTTTCACAATGTTGTGTTGGGTTCTGCTGTACAATGAAAGGAATCAGCTATATATATATATACATACATTCCTTTCCTCCTGGACCTCCCTCCTACCACTACCACCCCCAGCTGCCACCCCACCCATCTAGGTAATCACAGAACACCAAGCTGAGAAAACATGGCAAAATGTTAACAGTTATGGAATCTCGGTTTATATGGGTATTTGTGGCTGGGCCACAGGATGTCCACATATTTGGTCAAACATTATTCTGGATTCGTCTGAGAATACTTATGAGTAAGAGGAGAAAATCTTTTCTCTCTATTCCTGTTAAACTCTCTATTCCTGCTTAAACTGTCAAAGTCAGTAATATACCTTCACTGTCATGCCTCAGGGATATATCAGCTGTCCATATTATATACCTCAGGGTGTGTCAGCCCCTATGTTATAATTTAGTTCACAGGGATCTTGATCACTTTTCCTTTCTATAAGATATTACACTGGCCCATTACATTGATGACAGTATGTTGATTAGACCTACTGAGCAAGAGGTAGCAAATTATTGGTATTTGCATGTTAAAGGATGGGAAATAAATCTAACAAAAATTCAGGGACCTTCTACCATAGTGAAACTTGTGGGGCTCAAGTAGTGTGGGCATGTCAAAATACCTCGTGTCTAAGGTGAAGGATAAGTTGTTCCTTGGGCCCCTCTAACAACCAAAAATGTGGTACAGCACCCAGTGGTCCTCTTTGCATTTTGGAGGTAGCATATTCCTCCTGTGATGTGTTCCTCCCACCCCATTTACTGAGTGATCTGAAAAGGTGCTTGTTTTGAGTGTGGCTCAGAACAAGAGAAGGCTCTGCATCAGTCCAGGCTGCTGTGCAAGCTGCTCTGCCATTTGGGCCACAGGACCCTGGAGGTCCATGGTGGCTTAGACTGTCCTGGAAGACAGGGATGCTGCTTGGAGCCCTTGGTGGCCCCTGTAGGTGAGTTGCAAATCAGATCCTTAGAATTTTGGAGAAAATTTCCTGTCATCCTTTGCAAATAACTACTTTCCTCTTAAGACATAGCTCTTGGCCTTTTACTGGGTCTGAGCAGAGACTGAAGACTTAACAGTGAGCAGCCAACCTACCATGTAACCTGAATTACCCATCATGAACTGGGTGTTATTTGACCCACCAGCCATAAAGTTGGGTGAGCACAGCAGCACTCCATCACTGAATGAAGGTGGTACATATGAAATTGGGCCTGAGCAGACCCTAAAGGCACAATAAATTACATGAAGAAGTGGCCCAAATGCCCATGGTTTCCCATTCTTGCTGTACCACCTTCTCTCTCCCTGCCTGCACCTGTGGCTTCAAGGGGCGTTCCTTATGATCAATCAACACAAGAAGAGGAGACTTAGGCCTGGTTTACAGATGACTTTGCGTGATATGTAGGCACCACATTAAAGTACACAGCTGCAGCACTACAGCTCCTATCTGGGGCATCCCTGAAGGAAAGTAGTGAAGGGAAGTCTTCCCACTGTGCAGAATGGTGAGCAGTGTACTACTGCACCACAAGGAAGGAAAGGAAGAGTGTGTCTAGAATACAAGAGCTCCATTAGGGCATCACTTAGTGTTGCCGTGCCTTGTTATAAAAAGGTCAATGGGAAACTCCAACAGCCTGGTCCAGACCCTTCAGCAATGAAGATTTGAATTACACCAGCAAGTAAAGAACCAGGAGCATCTGAGGTGGTTGTTGAAGGCAGATGTAATAAATAATAGGTAATGAAAGAAAGTAGTGATAAACACCAGCTGTGACCATATGATGACAACAGAAGTGAAGATTGTAATTGTCATGTGTATTGCTTCCTTCTTTTGTTATGAATATGTTCATATATTTATGTGTGTACGTATATATTTATGTTTTTCTATGTATATATTTGTAAATACACACATGGCAAGTGTTTTTTTTTTCTTGCTCTTATTCTCTTACATAATGATTTTATGTCATATTTGAGTATCCAGCAAATTTGGAAAACTCAGCAGTGGCCACAGGACTGGAAAAGGTCAGTTTTCATTCCAATCTCAAAGAAAGGCAATGCCAAAGAATACTCAAACTACCACACAATTGCACTCACCTTACATGCTAGCAAAGTAATGCTCAAAATTCTCCAAGCCAGGCTTCAGCAATATGTGAACCATGAAACTGCAGATGTTCAAGCTGGACTTAGAAAAGGCAGAGGAACCAGAGATCAAATTGCCAACATCTGTTGAATCATCAAAAGCAAGAGAGTTCCAGAAAAACATCTACTTCTGCTTTATGGACTATACCAAAGCCTTTGACTGTGTGGATCACAACAAATTGAAAAATTCTGAAAGAGATGGGAATACTAGACCACCTGACCTGCCTCCTGAGAAACCTGTATGCAGGTCAAGAAGCAACAGTTAGAACTGGACATGGAACGACAGACTAGTTCCAGATCGGGAAAGGAGTACATCATAGCTGTGTATTGTCACCCTGCTTATTTACAGGATATCAAGGAGAAGGATATCAAGTTATCAGGATATCGATGAACAATGCAGAGAAATAGAAGAAAATGACAGAAGGGGAAAGACTAGAGATCTCTTCAAGAAAATTGGAGATATCACAGGAACATTAATGGATGGATGGGCACAATAAAAGACAGAAACAATAAAGACCTAATAGAAGCAAAAGCAATGCAAGAATACACAGAAGAACTTTACAAAAAGATCTTTATGACCCAGATAACCATGATGGTGTGGTCACTCACTCAGAGCCAGACATCCTGGATTGTGAAGTCAAGTGGACCTTAGGAAGCACTGCTCCCAGTAAAACTAGTGGAGGTGATGGTGTTCCAGCAGAGCTATTTAAAATCCTAAATGATGATGCTATTAAAGTGTTGCACTCAAAATGTCAGCAAATTCGGAAAACTCAGCAGTAGCCAAAGGACTAGAAAAGTTCAATCTTCATCCTGGTTACCAAGAAGGGCAATACTAAAGAATCTCCAAACCACGGGACAGTTGCACTCACTTCCCATGCTAATCAGGTTATGCTCAAAATCCTTCAAGCTAGGTTTCAGCAGTACATGAACTGACAACTTCCAGGTGTACAAGCTGGATTTAGAAAACACATCAAGAAGAATAATCATCACTTTAGGACTTCACCTCCTTTTCTGGCAAAGGGGTTTTAGTGCATCTTTGATTGTATACAGCATAGTTGTATCATGTTAGGTAATCAGTGATCTTGTTTGTTATTGTGTGTATTTGGAGATTAAGTATGGTTTCAGTTCAGTTCAGTTGCTCAATCGTGTCCGACTCTTTGTGACCCCATGAATCACAGCAAGCCAGGCCTCCCTGTCCATCACCAACTCCTGGAGTTCACTCAGACTCAACGTGCATCAAGTCAGTGATGCCATCCAGCCATCTCATCTTCTGTCATCCCTTCTCTTCCTGCCCCCAATCCCTCCCAGCATCAGAGTCTTTCTTTCTGGATGGTTTAAGGCAAACCTGATAGCTCAGCTGGTAAAGAATCCACCCGCAAGGCAGGAGACCCTGGTTCGATTCCTGGGTCAGGAAGATCCACTGGAGAAGGGATAGGCTACCCACTCAAATATTGTTGAGCTTCCTTTGTGGCTTAGCTGCTGGTAAAGAATCTGCCTGCAGTGTAGGAGACCTGGGTTCAATCTCTGGGTTGGGAAGATCCCCTGGAGAAGGGAAAGACTACCTACTCCAGTATTCCGGCCTGGAGAATTCCATGGACTATACAGTCGCAAAGATTCGGACACGACCAAGCAACTTTCACTTCACTTCAAGACAAACCTGGTGGCTCAGATTGTAAAAGAATCTGCCAGTAATGTGGGAGACCGGGTTCAATCCTTGAGTTGGGAAGATACCCTGGAGAAGGGAATGGCTACCCACTGCAGTCTTTTTGTGTGGAGAATTCCATGAACACAGGAGCCTGGTGGGCCACAGTCTATGGAGTCTCAAAGAGTTGGACATGACTGAGTGCCTAAGGCAAAGTGTATGGGTGTCAAGCTGACAAGGGGTGAACTTGTGATGGTTAATTTTATGTGTCAACTAGACTAGGCTAGAGGGTGCCCAGATAATTTGGTCAGATATTGTCCTAGATGTGTCTATAACATTTGAAATGGTAGACTGGGGCAAAGTGGATTGCCTTCTCTACAGTGGGTGAGTCTCATCAAATCAATTGAAGACCTGAGTAGAACAAAAGGCTGAGGAAGAGGGAACTTTCTGCCTGCCTGCCTGCCTTTGAGCTGGGACATCAATTTCTTTTTTCCTGCCTTCAAATGTTTGAAACATTGGCTCTTCCTGTCTCAAGCCTGTGGGAATTCAGCCTGGAACTGTATCATGGGCTCTTCCGGGTCTCCAGCACTGCTAACTTTAGATCTCAGGACTTGTCAGCTCCTGTAATAGAGTGAATCAATTCTTTATAATTAATAAACACACGTACATATGCACACACAGTACACATCCTGTTCATTTTGTTTCTGGTGAACCCTGACTGTATAAATAGTATTTATTGTTCATAGTCTTTTTATTTTCATTTAAGGAAATTTCTCAAGAGCCAGGTCAGGTGGTCTGGTATTCCCATCTCTTTCAGAATTTTCCACAGTTTATTGTAATCCACACAGTCAAAGGCTTTGGCATAGTCAATAAAGCAGAAATAGATGTTTTTCTGGAACTCTCTTGCTTTTTCCATGATCCAGTGGATGTTGGCAATTTGATCTCTGGTTCCTCTTCCTTTTCTAAAACCAGCTCAAACATCAGGAAGTTCACGGTTCACATTTTGCTAAAGCCTGGCTTGTAGAACTTTGAGCATTACTTTACCAGCATGTGAGATGAGTGCAATTGTGCAGTAGTTTGAGCATTCTTTGGCATTGCCTTTCTTTGGGATTGGAATGAAAACTGACCTTTTCCAGTCCTGTGGCCACTGCTGAGTTTTCCAAATTTGCTAGCATATTGAGTGCAGCACTTTCACAGCATCATCTTTCAGGATTTGAAATAGCTCAACTGGAATTCCATCACCTCCACTTCTCCATTTTGTGAAAAATCTGTATGCAGGTCAGGAAGCAACAGTTAGAAATGGACATGGAACAACAGACTGGTTCTAAATAGGAAAAGGAGTACGTCAAGGCTGTATATTGTCACCCTGCTTATTTAACTTCTATGCAGAGTACATCATGAGAAACACTGGGCTGGAAGAAACACAAGCTGGAATCAAGATTGCCAGGAGAAATATCAATAACCTCAGATATGCAGATGACACCACTCTTATGGCAGAAAGCAAGGAGGAACTAAAAAGCCTCTTGATGAAAGTGAAAGAGGAGAGCAAAAGTTGGCTTAAAGCTCAACATTCAGAAAACGAAGATCATGGCATCTGGTCCCATCACTTCATGGGAAATAGATGGGGAAACAGTGGAAACAGTGTCAGACTTTATTTTTGGGCTCCAGAATCACTGCAGATGGTGATTGCAGCCATGAAATTAAAAGAAGCTTACTCCTTGGAAGAAAAGTTATGACCAAACTAGATAGCTAATTGAAAAGCAGAGACATTACTTTGCCGACTAAGGTCCGTCTAGTCAAGGCTATGGTTTTTCCTGGTCATCTATGAATGTGCGAGTTGGACTGTGAAGAAGGCTGAGTGCTGAAGAACTGATGCTTTTGAACTGTGGTGTTGGAGAAGACTCTTGAGAGTCCCTTGGACTGCAAGGAGATCCAACCAATCCATTTTGAAGATCAGCCCTGGGATTTCTTTGGATGGAATGATGCTAAAGCTGAAACTCCAGTACTTTGGCCACCTCATGCGAAGAGTTGATTCACTGGAAAAGACTCTGATGCTGGGAGGGATTGGGGGCAGGAGGAGAAGGGGACGACCGAGGATGAGATGGCTGGATGGCATCACTGACTCGATGGACGTGAGTCTGAGTGAACTCCTGGAGTTGGTGATGGACAGGGAGGCCTGGCGTGCTGCGATTCATAGGGTCGCAAAGAGTCGGACATAATTGAGCAACTGAACTGAACTGAAGGAAATTTCATCAAAATTTTCTTGATGAAAAATTGGGAGAAAAAAATTATTTAAATCTCCATTAAAATTTCAGCCTTTCATCCAGTTCAAATTGTGCCTGCCCTGTATTTCTCCAAATAAGCAGTGTGGCAAGGGATTGTGATCTGTTTCATTATTTCATTGCTGTACTCTGCTGTATCTGGCTTCTTCCACGTTGGCAGTGAGGGTGGATGTTGAGTGAGACTAGAATGCAAAAGAGTAGAACCTTTCTTGACTGGTGCTGGTGTAATCTAGCACTGGTGCCCTTTGTGTGGCTGATGACCAAATAGTGTCCGTTTTTCTCTATCATAGAATGTGTGTGTGTGTCGTTTTTCCCAACTGACCTCTTATGAATCCTCCTCTTGTTCAACTGACACTCCCTTAAAGGCCTCCAGCTATGTGTACTTTTTTTTTTTCCATGAAAGCAAAGCTTGACTGTCTTCCAAAGTGTCCTTGGTCACAGGGTATATTCTTACCTACCATAAAGTAAAAGGCAAACTTCTCTTGTTGCTGCTTCCTCTCCTTGGGCTTCCCTGGTGGCTCAGAGGTTAAAGCGTCTGCCTCCAGTGCGGGAGACCCGGGTTTGATACCTGGGTTGGGAAGATCCCCTGGAGAAGGAAATGGCAATCCACTCCAGTATTCTTGTCTGGAGAATCTTATGGACGGAGAATCCCATGGACAGAGAAGCCTAGTAGGTTACAGTCCACGGGGTCGCAAAGAGTCGGACACGACTGAGTGACTTCACCTTCACCTTTTGTCTTTATCACTTTATTTTTGCTGTGTAAGCAACCCTCCTAAAGCTTAATGACTTAAAATAACAACACTTTTAGTATTACTGTGCTTGAATAGCTGAGCAGTTCTCAGCTGGGCTCCTTTATGCACCTGCTATCAGATACAAGTCAGCTAGGTGACTCTGGAGTTGAATGGATATCAGGGTTATTGGGTTGACTGGGCTATGTGTCTTTTATCATTCACCATTTAGCCTGGGCTCTTCCATAGGGCATCATCATCATCTTAGTTGCTCAGTAGTGTCCAACTCTTTGCTACCCCATGGACTGTAGCTTGCCATGCTCCTCTGCCCAAGGGGCTTCCCTGGTAGTTCAGAGGGTAAAGCGTTTGCCTGCAATGCAGGAGACCTGGGTTTGATCCCCAGGTCAGGAAGATCCCCTGGAGGTGGAAATGGAAAATCCCACTCCAGTACTCTTGCCTGGAAAATTCCACAGATGGAGGAACCTATTAGGCTACAGTCCATGAGGCTGCAAAGAGTCACACACAACTGAGCAACTTCACTTCCACAGGGCAGAAGAGCTCAATAGGAGAGAGCAGAAATAATCAAGGCCCCTTGAGTCTTGGGCTCCAAACTGGCACACCATTATTTCCTTTTCTATCTGCCAGAGCAAGACCCAAGGTTGCCCCTAGATTCACGGAGCAGAAAATAGACTCTATTTCTTGATGGGATTGCAAAGGCGAGAGCACAAAGAAAGAGAAAAATTGCAGTAATTTTTGGAAAGAATCTGCAAAGTATGGATACACACTGGTAGCCATGTATGTAATGCTCCTTGGTTCTCCATTACCCTCATGGAATGGGGTTGTGCTATGACCTGGAGATCAACTCCCTGCTTTTCCTGTTCTACTGCCCTTAATTTTTGATGTAAGAGAGAGGGAGGATGAATATTCCTGTGCTCATTAGTAATTTAATGAAGGGGAATTATTTTTGCCATTAAAATGGTATTCAAAGTAGAGTTTAAATGTAATAGAATCAAAACATTGAAATGTACGTTCTAAGCCAAACAACAACTACTTTTAAATAACCATCAGAAATTAAATTCTCAGAAGACCTGTAGCTTTCTATGGGGAAAGAAGAAAACGGCATTTTTCATTCATTCTGTACAGCCCTTTGAAAGACACTTGTCTTGGTGATTCCTTTCCAGTGAATCTCTAGCTCAGAAAATGATGTTGCATTGATACATAAGCATTCTAACATAGATCACTCTGATAGGACTGTGATAAACTTTTCAACTAAAAATGCCATCTTTTTTAAAGGTATTGAGTAGCATCAATTCAATTATTCACAATCCAAGAGCTCCAGTAATAATATATAAACAGAGCAAAGGAACAGCCCAACATTTTAATAGAGATCTTATTCAGGATTGTGGATTTGAGCATCTTGTTCCTATAATAGAAATGTGGGCAGATCAGCTGGCTTCCTTAAAGGTATGTGGTTGAATACTATTTACATGCTTTGAAAATGTATCGGAGTCTGTGGGCTTTATATACTTTTATTCTCAATCAAAGTTTTATATTTGGTGTGCTTTTACCATAGGTTTTTTTCTTTATAATTGTACCTTACTGATGAAATGTTGATTAATGAAAGTGTCATTGTGTTGTGACTTCCTGACTTTTTCAAATTCTGGTGGTACTAATTGTTTAGTACATTTATTTGACACTGAATATGTTGCCTTGAATTGCTAATTTTTAAAAAACTATCAAAATGTTATACTCTTCCTCCTTCTTACCAAATGCTGCTGCTGCTGCTGCTAAGTCGCTTCAGTCATGTCCACCTCTGTGCAACCTGATAGACGGCAGCCCACCAGGCTCCCCCGTCCCTGGGATTCTCTAGGCAAGAGTACTGGAGTGGGGTGCCATTGCCTTCTCTCTTTTACCAAATGAAAGGTTAACAATACTAATATGTGAGGTCTAGGTGTTAATTGTGCTTGTGCTTAGTCACTCAGTCATGTTCAACTCTGCAGCCCCATGATCTGTAAGCCACCAGGCTCCTCTGTCCATGGGGATTCTGTATACAAGAATACTGGAGTGGGTTGCATGCCTTCCTCCAGGGCATCTTCCCAACCCAGGGATCGAACCAGGTCTCCTGCATCTAGGTGTTAATTAGTGAGTGTTAAATAAGTGGAGGACTGAAATAAGTTGAGAAAAATAAGAACTTCCTGTGTTTCCTTTTGTATTCTAGAGTTGCACTGTCTAATACAGTAACCACTCAGCTACATGTAGATTTTGATCACTTGAAATATGATAGTCACAATTGAAATGTGCTGCAAGTATAAAATTACACACCAGATTTAGTAGAAATAGTATGGAGATGATTAAAAGATAATTAAAATAGATTATCTGTTGATACTATTTTGGATATATTGGGTTAAATATATTAAAATTGTCACCTATTTCTTTTTACTTTTTAACATGGCCACTAGACAGTATTACTGTGACACACATTACATTTCTTTTGCATGACACTGTTGTTTTAAAGGGCCAAGCACCAAGCACTATGCTATGCACATAGTTGATGGCCAGTCAATATTTGTTTATTGATTGACCAGTCTTAGACTTCTAAACTTACAGGATCCCAGCTCCTTATGCACAGTTTTAAATAGATTAGGACAACATATTTAGGCCAGGAAAACAAGTAGGCTGTCATGAAAATTAAGTAGAATTACTTTTTAGGCATCTTTTCAAATTAAATTTTTCTTGGAGCTACATACATGGATGAATCTTGAAAATATCCTAAATGAAAGAAACCTGTCACAAAAAGTCACATATTGTATGATTCTGTTTTTAGTGAAATGCTCAGTATAGGCAAATCCACAGAAAAAGAAAATAAGATTAGTAGTTACCCAAAGCCTGGGAGCGAGACAGAATGGGGAATAAGGGTTTCTTTTTGGCATGATGAAAATACTCTAGAATTAAGATAATTGTGATGATTGCACATCTCTGTAAATGAGACTACTGAATTACACACTTAAAGAGGATGAATTTTATGGTATATGAATTACTTCTCAATAAATCTGTTATTTAAAAAATCAACGGCAAAATAGAAAGGACAGGCTTATTTTTTATTCATCAATAATTCAAAATAATTACTTAAAAAATAGCGTACATTACTAATAACATACAATTACTTTAAACATCCAGATTCCAGATAATCGGTATATGTATAATGTTTTTGTAAGGACTGAAGAAAATGAATTTAAAAAACTCTTTCTAAACAGGTAACAGTATTTTTTAAAAATACTGATGATGGTTAATATATGTATTACATCTGCTTGGATAATTATATTTTATTAACATGATTATGAAAACTTAAAAAATGCATAATAGCATATTATTTCTTTTGTTATGAAGGATTTATATAAGTCCTTGAAAATACTGTCTACAGAACTGGTACCTTGGCATAATTTAAAGAAGCAGGATGAAAATGAAGGTGTCAGAGTTGAAGATCTGTTGTTTATAGTAGATACCATGTTAGAAGAAGTTGAAAATAAGGCAAAGGTAATACTACCCAATACTTATATAGATATTCACATTTTAATGTGAAATTAATGATATGGATACAGATATTCTAACTTTCTTTTTAAGTTTTTATTAAAGATTTGGAATAATTTTAAGATATGAACTTTCTTTTACTTCCTCTCTTTTGGGCAGGACAGCAATATGCCAGACTTCCACATTTTGCGAGCTATTGTTTCTCACTTCCAAAAATTATTTGATGTTCCTTCTTTAACTGGAGTCTATCCTCGAATGAATGAAGTTTATACTAGGCTTGGAGAATTGAACAATGCTGTGAGAAATCTCCAAGAACTCTTAGAACTAGGTAATGACTCATTTTCATTTTGGCCCCCACTTAATAATGATTATTAATAAGTTTGACTCTTTGTGATCCCATGGACCATGACCCACCAGGCTCCTCTGTCCATGGAATCCTCCAGGCAAGAATACTGGAGTGGGTAGCCATTCCCTTCTCCAGGGGATCTTCCCGACTCAGGGATTGAACCTGGGTCTCCTGCATTGCAGGCCGATTCTTTACTGTCTGAGCCACCAGGGAGGCCCCATTAATAAATCAACAAAAAGTAGGTAAGAAATTGAGGGTAACAGAAATATAGCATTTGATTTAATTAATTTAATTGACTTGATTTTTAATTTTGAAAATTCCCTTAAAATATTCTTTCCTTTTATTTCTCTTTTGCAGATAGTTCATCCTCATTGTGTGTGCTGGTGAGCACAGTTGGAAAATTGTGTAGGCTGATTAATGAAGATGTGAATGAAAAGATTATGCAGGTATTAGGACCTGAAGACCTTCAAAGGTATTTATTTTAAAAAGGTTGCAAAGTATTGTCCAGAATATCTGGAGTGGTAAAATTAAAGATTTTCAAAACTTCATAAGTTATTTACCTTTCCTGTTTGGAATAGCATTTTAAAAAATAATCTCACACCTTAGGGATGGAGAGAATATCACATATTTTCAAGTTAAAAGTAGATTCTGAGGTCTGAGTTAGGACTCTAGCGTTTTTGCTATAAGCTTATTCCCAAGGGAAATTATAATTGGAGAAAGTAAAACTTTGTCAGCAACTTCATGTTAATTCAGACTATATAAGTAAGTCCAGTTTTTAGTAGATTACCATAGATCACTGAATAATCACTAAGAGTATGTGCATTGTTTGATAAGATATTAAGGATTTCTTTTTTAAAGCTAGGCATCTCCAACATAAAACCTAATTTTTTTTTAATGTCAAAAGTTATAGCTGTACTCTTCCTCCCTCCTCCCTCAGATTTTATACTGCAACATAAGGGAAATATATGTTCCATACGTTCTGCAAGTTTTCCAAGAGGAACCCTAACCTAATCTGACACTTGAGGTTTCTGATACTTGATGATTTTAAAAGGAACGTATGTCTCACTATTGGTATTTTTCTCCCTCCCAGTTTTACAGATTACTGATACTTAATGTTTAATAGAATACAGGATATGAAAATCAATTATTTTTAGAAAACATGGTCTCTTAAGACTCATCAAGCTAAATGGAAGGTTCCCATATTAGAAATGTTAGATAAATTTAACCTTAGAATAGATGATTATACCGCTAGTAGATTTTTTTTGTTTTTAGTAAAGTATTACTAGATGAACAAAGAACTCAGAAAGATTGCAATAAATAATCATTGTTTGTATTTAAATTAGCAGGACAGTTTCTTTCTGTTTTGAAATGTTCTGTGTCCAATCAGATGTAAGAATCCTAAGTCAGAAATTCAGTATAAATTGTGCTTTTTTTTTTTCAAAGCATTATCCACAAATTGGAAGAACATGAGGAATTTTTCCCAGCATTTCAGGCATTTACTAATGATCTACTCAAAATCTTAGGTAAGATTTTTGTCAGAGGTGGTTAAATAGTGAGTCTCAGGATGTCATTGGGTTTGAGGAAAGAGTGTTCCTTAGTTACTGTATTAGTGTTTTTACCTAGAGTGGTAGTAAGTGTCTGGAAACCACTAATAGTAGTGAAAACAAACTTCTAACTTGCTGTTAAAGTTGGTTGAGGTTAATCTACAGAACACAGAAGCACATATTCTTTAAGGAGCTGAGCCTTTTGTTTTAGGACCTTAAAATGAGAAATGACATTATTCTTGTTAGGCCCACTCTAACCCTGACTGTCATTGGATAATGAGAAATGTCTGTAGAATTTATGATCTAGATAGGTGTGTTTTTAATTTTTCTTCTTCCTCCTCCTTTTCTTTTTAAAAAGATAGTTCCTACCTCCTCTTTTTTTAAATTTAATTTCCTCAGATGATGAGAAATAATGTAAACATCTGTAGGAAGGAGATAAATTTATAAGTTTGTGGAAGGAAGAGAGACATTTACACTCTTGGTCAGATTGAGGGCTTTAAGACGAAAAAAATATAATTGGGAATCATAGGCAAAATAAAAACCCACATCTCTTACTTTAACTGTGACTTATTATGGCTATAAAAATAATTAATCTTACCATTAAGAACACTTTTTAGGGAATTCCTGGTGGTCCACTCGCTAGGACTATGTGTGTTCACTGTTGAGAGTGTAGGTTCATCCTCGGTAGGGGAACTAAGATTCCCTAAACCCAGCAAAACAAAATCACTTTTCAAAAAGGTTACAGTGATTTATTTACTTCATTAATTCATTATGATGAATGAATTTTTTTTTCTGTGTGGCTCATTTGAAGTTGAAAGTTTTTTTTTTGTTTTTAAAGAATAACTCTTTGACATAGGAAATTAAATTAGAAGAGGAGATAAGGTTTGGTAGAAGATAAAGGAATGAGTAAGTTAAAATTTGGTAAGAAGATGAGTAAATGAAAGGCATATCTGTCTAGAGTATATAGCCTAGTTGAACATAAATTTTGTGGCCAATTTTATGTAGACTGGAAGCAACGGAGACACTGAGTGTACTTTATTCATGCTCATACATTTGAAAAGATCACGGCAAGGGAAGACATAATTTGAAAGTTTAACTTGAGATGTGAAAAAGTAGGAATGTATTTATTGCCTTGTATCTCAAAGAGCTTTGTTTCCTGCAATATGATTTTACTTGCTTTGAGGTAGCGATTAACAGTGAGTTTCTTGTCATTAACAAACATTTTACTAGGTGTGCTATTAACACTTATTTCATAATCCTTGTATAGAAACTTCTTCTCAGATATCATACTCACCATGGTTCATATGGGATCATTTGCTTCAATATACATTGTTCATGTGCTGTTTGGTCACAGTTGACATTCTGGAGTAAATATTAACATTTCAGAAATTAAACCTGTTTTGGCAAACATGACTATTTTTATTATTACTAGATGTGAGGTGGCTTAGTGATAAAGAATCCACCTGTCAGTGCTGGAGACGTGGGTTTGATCCCTGGGTGGGGAAGATCCCCTGGAGAAGGAAATGGCAACCCACTCCAGAATTCTTGCCTGGGAAATCCCATGGACAGAGGAGCCTGGAGGGCTACAGTTCATGGGGTTGCAGAGTCAGACGCTACTTAGCAACTAAACAACAACAACAGGTATTATATTATGCATCTAGAACTACAGAGTGGATTACTGAATATCAAGTATGGAGAAGGACTTTCTTTTTTCTCATGAGTGGTATGATTAGTTGAGAAAATTCTCATATCAACCAAGGTCGTCCTCTGTGAGGTTTATTTATAAGGCAGATTTCTCGGGAGAAAACAGGTGTGATTTTAGAATGCAGGTCATGGAATAACTTGATCTTTGGACCTTACTTACTACAGTGTAATTCTCAGCTGTAGATTTGCTCATATTCTTTTCCTTTCTTGTATCATCTGTGTTCCAACAGAAGAGATCCCTAAGTCCTTAGATGGAGGCCCAGGAAAGAGAAAGGGCCTCTCCTAGGGATTTCACCATGTAAGCTCACCCATATATTAGAAAGAGGCAGTAACATAATGTTATAAATATGCTGAGTAGAATCTGTTGTTAAGAGCACACTGCTAATGAGATTAATATCAGAGACAGAAGATGCTTTTGTAGGTAGCTTTTACAAACAAATGTTCTGTTAATCAGTGATACACTTTTAGAGAAAAATTTCATGTGTTTGAAAGCACTAGTGATGTTGCCTTTGTGTTTGAGGTTTGCCTTTGCACAGAGTTATCATTTCATCTGAGCCTAACACTAGATGAAGCTACTGTTTTATTATTGTTTTTCTGTTACAGAAGTTGATGACTTGGATGCCATTGTACCTGCAGTAAGGAAATTAAAAATACTTTCATACTGAAAACAAATTAAATCATTTTTACTGTGTAAATTGCATTCTTAACATCCTAAGTATTTTGTAGGATTGATCTTACTCTGAGACATGGGTTATAAAATGTATTTACCTCAAAATTTACCCCCTTCTTTCTATTGAGGCCTCCATCTGTATAGTTTTTATTGACTTTGAGATTCTTTTATAGAAAACAATTGCTAAGTTTAATTAATTAACTTTAGATCCTTGAATAATTCTTAAGCAGTTCTTGAGTACTTAAAATTTAAGATTGTTTTCAAGTACAGTGTGTGAATAAGAGAGAAACTCAGGGAGAAATAATGCAAGTAATAGGTTGCATTTAAGTTTGGAGTTTACTGACCTTTTGGTTCTAGGAACAAGGAATGCCAATGTCTGTCTTTAGTCCAGCCAGCAGGAAGCTATTGCTTTCCTGGCAAGGAAATGGCACATTCTATTAAGATATCCCTCAAAACACTTGTACTTTCAAAGCAGAAGGAACAAATGGAAGAAGGAAAAAAAAACCTTCCTATTTTGTAGGAAAGAATTATGAGGTAAAATAGATGAGTAGGTATAAGTCTCTCATTTTAAAAAGTGTCTTTCTTACTATCTTCATGTGATGTACCTTTTATAAGGGCATGAAATCTTAAATAAAATTTTGTAAAGAATTTCCAAATGTAAGTGTTCTCAGTGACTTATTTGTATTCCTCATAATAATGAGTCATATTCTCTTACTAGTCTGAGCCTTCCTTGGGCAACTGGTTCACCCTTGCTGCATTTTTTTAAGAGTAGCTTTCTTGCTGCTTTCTACATATTCTCTGTTCTCAGTATTCATTCTGATTTTCTTAAAGGATAACTGTTCTGCTTCACATCCGTGAGTACAGGTCACTTTGGGTTGCTGCTGCTCCCTTACTCCCTACCCTGACTTTTATAACTTCTCAGTTATTCTTGTTCATTGTCATATAGAATATTGTAAAGATTTCCAGGAAGCAGCATAGTGGAATGCAGAGAATAAATGTCAAAATATAAGCACTCAGATCCTTAGTGTGGTGACCATAGGGATTAGAAGTAAGGTAATATTTTAGGTTTTTTTAGATTAAAATTCTTTGTTTTGTTTGCCTGCAATTACATGTTTTAACACTAGCCCACAATTTGTGAAAGAACTTGTGTCTTTGAGGGTTGAATAGAAAAAGTACTTGGATATTCAGTAATAATAATGCTCTTAGTTAATTAGATTACTCCAAGAAATTGTTGTGAGCCAGTCTGGAAATCCAGTGACTTTTGAAAGGAAAAGATAATTTTTTTAATTGCAGCATAGTTGGTTTACAACTGTGTTAGTTTCTGGTGTAGCAGAATGATTCAGTTTTATGTGTGTGTGTATGCACACATTCTTTTTCATATTCTTTCCCATTATGGTTTATTATGGGCTTCTCTGGTAGCTCAGATGGTAAAGAATCTGCCTGCAAAGTGGGAGATTTGGGTATGATCTCTGGAATGGGAAGATTCCCTGGAGGAAGGCATGGCAACCCACTCAAGTATTCTTGCCTGGAGAATCCACCAGGACAGACGCCTGGCAGACTACAATTCATGGGGTTGCAAAGAGTTGGATGTGAGTGTTTACAATTATTGTAGTTTATTTTATTGTAAAAGTTTATGTAATTTACAATTACAGTAGTTGATTTACAGTTGTGTTAGTTTCTGGTATAGCAAAATGATTCAGTTTTATGTGCGTGTTTGTGTGCATGTGTATACACACATTCTTTTTCATATTCTTTTCCATTATGGTTTATTCAGTTCAGTTGCTCAGTCGTGTCTGACTCTTTGCGACCCCATGAATCACAGCACGCCAGGCCTCCCTGTCCATCACCAACTCCCGGAGTTCACTCAGACGCACATCCATTGAGTCAATGATGCCATCCAGCCATCTCATCTTCTGTCGTCCCCTTCTTCTCCTGCCCCCAATCCCTCCCAGCATCAGAGTCTTTTCCAATGAGTCAACTCTTCGCATGAGGTGGCCAAAGTACTGGAGTTTCAACTTTAGCATCATTCCCTCCAAAGAAATCCCAGGACTGATCTCCTTTAGAATGGATTGGTTGGGTCTCCTGCAGTCCAAGGGACTCTCAAGAGTCTTCTCCAACACCACAGTTCAAAAGCATCAATTCTTCAGTGCTCAACTTTCTTCACAGTCCAATTCTCACATCCATACATGACCACAGGAAAAACCATAGCCTACACTAGACGGACCTTAGTTGGCAAAGTAATGTCTCTGCTTTTTAATATGCTATCTAGGTTGGTCATAACTTTTCTTCCAAGGAGTAAGCGTCTTTTAATTTCATGGCTGCAGTCACCATCTGCAGTGATTTTGGAACCCCCAAAATAAAGTCTGACACTGTTTCCACTGTTTCCCCATCTATTTCCCATGAAGTGATGGGACCGGATGCCATGATCTTCATTTTCTGAATGTTGAGCTTTAAGCCAACTTTTTCACTCTCCTCTTTCACTTTCATCAAGAGGCTTTTTAGTTCCTCCTCACTTTCTGCCATAAGGGTGGTGTCATCTCCATATCTCAGGTTATTGATATTTCTCCCGGTGATCTTGATTCCAGCTTGTGTTTCTTCCAGCCCAGCGTTTCTCATGATATACTCTGCAGAGAAGTTAAATAAACAGGGTGACAGTATACAGCCTTGACGTACTCCTTTTCCTATTTGGAACCAGTCTGTTGTTCCATGTCCAGTTCTAACTGTTGCTTCCTGACCTGCATATAAGTTTCTCAAGAGGCAGGTCAGGTGGTCTGGTATTCCTATCTTTTTCAGAATTTTCCACAGTTTATTGTGATCCACACAGTCAAAGGCTTTGGCATAGTCATAAAGCAGAAATAGATGTTTTTCTGGAACTCTCTTGCTTTTTCCATGATCCGGCGGATGTTGGCAATTTGATCTCTGGTCCCTCTGCCTTTTCTAAAACCAGCTTGAACATCTGGAAGTTCACGGTTCATGTATTGCTGAAGCCTGGCTTGGAGAATTTTGAGCATTACTTTACTAGCCTGTGAGAGAGTGCAATTGTGTGGTAGTTTGAGCATTCTTTGGCATTGCCTTTCTTTGGGATTGGAATGAAAACTGACCTTTTCCAGTCCTGTGGCCACTGCTGAGTTTTCCAAATTTGCTGGCATATTGAGTGCAGCACTTTCACAGCATCATCTTTCAGGATTTGAAACAGCTCAACTGGAATTCCATCACCTCCACTAGCTTTGTTCGTAGTGATGTTTTCTATGGCCCACTTGACTTCACATTCCAGGATGTCTGGCTCTAGGTGAGTGTGAGTGATCACACCATCATTGATTATCTTTGTCGTGAAGCTCTTTTTTTGTACAGTTCTTCTGTGTCTTCTTGCCACCTCTTCTTAATATTTTCTGTTTCTGTTAGGTCTAGACCATTTTGGTCCTTTATCGAGCCCCGTCTTTGCATGAAATGTTCCCTTGATATCTCTAATTTTCTTGAGAGATCTCTAGTCTTTCCCATTCTGTTGTTTTCCTCTATTTCTTTGCATTGATCACTGAGGAAGGTTTTCTTAGCTCTCCATGGTATTCTTTGGAACTCTGCATTCAGATGCTTATATCTTTCCTTTTCTTCTTTGATTTTCACTTTTCTTCTTTTCACAGCTATTTTTAAGGCCTCCTCAGACAGCCATTTTGCTTTTTGGTTTATTATAGGACACCAAATATAGTTTCTGTGCTATACAGTAGGACCTTGTTGTTTATCTGTTTTATATATAGTAGTTTGTATCTGCTAATCCCAAACTCTTAGTTTATCCTTCCCCTACTCCCTTTTACCTCTGGTAACCATGAGTTTGTTTTCTGTGTCTGTAAGTCTATTTCATAAATAAGTTATTTATGTCATATTTTAGAGTCCACATACAAGTGATATCATATGGTATTTGTCTTTCTGACTTCACTTGGTATGAGTGATAGTCGCTAGGTCTCTCCATGTTGCTGCAAATGGCATTATTTAATTTTTTATGGCTGAGCAATATTCCATTGTATGTATGTACCACATCTTCTCTATGTGTTCCTCTGCTAGTGGGCATTTAGGTTGCTTCCATGTCTTGGCTATTATAAATAGTGCTGGTATGAACATTGGGATGCACGTATCATTTTAAATTATCATTTTCTCTATATGTATATGCCCAGGAGTGGAATTGCTGGATCATATGGCAACTCTAATCTTAGTTTTTTAAGGAATCCCCATGCCGTTTTCCATAGCAGCTGCACCAGTTTACATTCGCACCAACAGTGTAGGGAGTTCCCTTTTCTCCACATCCTCTCCAGCATTTGTTATTTGTAGACTTTTTAATGATGGCCATTCTGACTGGTGTGAGGTGGTACCTGACTGTAGTTTTGATATGCCTATAAGAAGTATAATTTAAAAATTACTTTATCTGAATTTTGTCAGCTAGTTTAAGAGAGCCTGTGGTTAACTCTTAGTTTAAAACAGGAGTTTTAAAACTCTTCCTCAAAGTCCTAGGTATTTTTTTGAGGGCCACTGAAAGGGATGGTGCCACTACCAGGAAGAACATTAGGCCCTCTCTATCAGATATACTTTTATCCTGGCTGCTGCTGCTGCTAAGTCGCTTCAGTCGTGTCCTGCTCTGTGCGACCCCATAGACGGCAGCCCACCAGGCTCCCCCGTCCCTGGGATTCTCCAGGCAAGAACACTGGAGTGGGTTGCCATTTCCTTCTCCAATGCATGAAAGTGAAAAGTGAAAGTGAAGTCGCTCAGTCGTGTCCGACTCTTAGTGACCCCATGGACTGCAGCCTACCAGGCTCCTCTGTCCACGGGATTTTCCGGGCAAGAGTACTGGAGTGGGATGCCATTGCCTTCTCCTGGCAGTTCTACTTTTATCCAGTTGTAATTATTTAAAATATAAGTACTGCAACCATTGCTTGGCTCTTGATTGTTTTTACCATTTTATGGATGTATAGTTGACATATAATAAATTGTGCATAAAGTATTGTTGTTGTTCACTCACTCACTCATGTCTGACTCTTTGTGACCTCATGGACTGTAGCATGCCAGGCTTCCCTGTCTTTCACTGTCTTCTGGAGTTTGTGCAGATTCATGTCCATTGAGATGGTGATGCCACTCAACCATCTCATCCTCTCCTGTCCCCTTCTCCCCCTGCCTTCAATCTTTCCCAGCATCAAGGTCTTTTCCAATAAGTCAGCTCTTTGCATCAGGTGGCCAAAGTATTGGAGGTTCAGCTTCAGCATTAATCCTTCAGTGAATATTCAGAGTTGGTTTCCTTCAGGATTGACTGGTTTGATCTCCTTGCAGTCCAAGTCTTCTCCCACATGACAGTTCAAAAGTATCAATTCTTTAGTGCTCAACCTTCTTTATAGTCCAACTCGCATCCATACAGGACTACTGGAAAAAGCATAGCTTTGACTAGACGGACCTTTGTCAGCAAAGCACTATCTCTGCTTTTTAATATGCTGTCTAGGTTTGTCATAGCTTTTTTTCCAAGGAGCAAGTGTCTTTTAATTTCATGGCTGCAGTGCTTTTGGAGCACAAGAAAGTAAAACCTGTCACTGTTACAATTTGATAAATCCTGATATACATCTGTGAAACCATCAAAATAATATACCTATTGTTCCAAGAGTTATTTCTTTGCCCTTCATGATCCCTCTCTATTCCTATCCCTAGGCAATAGCTGATCTGCTTTCCATCACTATAGACTAGTTTGCCTGTGACAGGGATTTATATAAATGGAATCATACCATATGTTCTCATTTTGTCTGGCTTCTTCCACTCAGCTTAATCAATTTGTGATTTTTGCATGTTGTTGCATTTATTAACTGTCCATTCCTTTTTATTGCTGTGTAGTATTCTATTGTATGAAGATACCACAATTTGTCTATCCATTCATCTGTTGATGAAAATTTAGGTTATTTCCAGTTTTTGACTACTACAAATTTCATAATAGTGTTCAGGTCTTCATATGGACATATACCTGATATCCATTGACTTGAAAACTGTCATATTTTTGTTTCTTTGATACAGGTGGAAGTGTAAATTTGCTTTCTGCTGGTCCTGGTTAAAAGTAAAGTGTCTGAAAACATGTAATGTTTCTTATGTTGTCTTTTATTTTTTTTTTTAGTTATGGTACTGTAGTCAGAGAACATGGACTTTTGGTATTGGATCTTTGGAATTCACTGAGATTTTCTTTGTGACTTTATTGTGATGAATTTCCGCATATTGCACATGTGCTTTAAAAAGTCTGATCTCTAGTATATACATATATATGTGTGTATATATATATGTAGTGTTATTAATATACTGTTTAAATCAACTTCATTTCTATCATTGTTTTAGTCTGCTTGGTTTAGTTTATAGGAAATTCTGAAATCCCTGAACTTGTCAAATTTTGTTTTTCGTAAGTACTTTAAAAGTACTTATGGCCTGTTTTATAAGCATTTATAAATTCATAGTCGATAATATCTTCTTGATTAATATCTCTTCATTGCTATACATGCTTTTACCTTGAATGTAGCTTTGTCCCTTTAATTAATAATTGCTGGATATTCTTTTCCTTTTTTTCTTATTTCACTAATCTTTTTTATATGTTATAAAATACAACACATATGCTAAGTACAGTAAAAACCATAAATTTCAAGTATAATAAATGATTATAAAGTGAACACCCATGCAACATCTAAGAAATAGAACATCATCAGCACTCCAAAAGGCTTTCCCCAAATACCATATGTGTCTTCCCCCAAGAGATAATCATTAGCTTGGCTTATGTTGATCATTTACTTGTTTTTCTTTTTTTTTAAATAGTTTTGCCAGTTTTGTGTGTATGCCTCAGACAGTCGTTTTGCTTTTTTGCATTTCTTTTCCATGGGGATGGTCTTGATCCCTGTCTCCTGTACAATGTCATGAACCTCATTCCATAGTTCATCAGGCATTCTTATCTATCAGACCTAGGCCCTTAAATCTATTTCTCACTTCCACTGTATAATCATAAGGGATTTGATTTAAGTCATACCTGAATGGTCTAGCGGTTTTCCCTACTTTTTCAATTTGAGTCTGAATTTGGTAATAAGCAGTTCATGATCTGAGCCACAGTCAGCTCCTGGTCTTGTTTTTGCTGACTATATAGAGCTTCTCCATTTTTAGCTGCAAAGAATATAATCAATCTGATTTCGGTGTTGACCATCTGGTGATGTCCATGTGTAGAGTCTTCTCTTGTGTTGTTGGAAGAGGGTGTTTGCTATGACCAGTGCATTTTCTTGGCAAAACTCTATTAGTCTTTGCCCTGCTTCATTCTGCACTCCAAGGCCAAATTTGCCTGTTACTCCAGGTGTTTCTTGACTTCCTACTTTAGCATTCCAGTCCCCTATAGTGAAAAGGATATCTTTTTGGGTGTTAGTTCTAAGCGGCCTTGTAGGTCTTCATAAAACCATTCAACTTCAGCTTGTTCGGCATTACTGGTTGGGGCATAGACTTGGATAACTGTGATATTGAATGGTTTGCTTTGAAGACGAACAGAGATCATTCTGTTGTTTTTGAGATTGCATCCAAGTACTGCATTTTGGACTCTCTTGTTGACTGTGATGGCTACTTCCATTTCTTCTGAGGGATTCCTGCCCGCAGTAGTAGATATAATGGTCATCTGAGTTAAATTCACCTATTCCAGTCCATTTTAGTTTGCTGATTCCTTGAATGTCGATGTTCACTCTTGCCATCTCTTGTTTGACCACTTCCAATTTGCCTTGATTCATTGACCTGACATTCCAGGTTCCTAGGTAATATTGCTCTTTATACCGTCAGACCTTGCTTCTATCACCAGTCTCATCCACAGCTGGGTATTGTTTTTGCTTTGGCTTCAGTTCTTCATTCTTCTGGAGTTATTTCTCCACTGATCTCTAGTAGCATATTGGGCACCTATTGACCTGGGGGTTCCTCTTTCAGTATCCTATCATATTGCCTTTTCATACTGTTCATTGGATTCTCAAGGCAAGAATACTGAAGTGGTTTGCCATTCCCTTACAAATAGCTGTGAAAAGAAGAGAGGCGAAAAGGAAAGATATAAGCATCTCAATGCAGAGTTGTAGAGAATAGCAAGAAGAGATAAAGCCTTCTTCAGCAACCAATGCAAAGAAATAGAGGAAAAGAACAGAATGGGAAAGACGAGAGATCTCAAGAAAACTAGAGATACCAAGGGAACATTTCATGCAAAGATAGGCTCGATAAAGGACCGAAATGGTCTAGACCTAACAGAAACAGAAAATATAAGAAGAGGTGGCAAGAATACACAGAACTGTACAAAAAAGAGCTTCCACGACCCAGATAATCACGATGGTGTGATCACTAATATAGAGCCAGACATCCTGGAATGTGAAGTCAAGTGGGCCTTGGAAAGCATCGCTACGAACAAAGCTAGTGGAGGTGATGGAATTCCAGTTGAGCTGTTTCAAATCCTGAAAGATGATGCTGTGAAAGTGCTGCACTCAATATGCCAGCAAATTTGGAAGACTCAGCAGTGGCCACAGGACTGGAAAAGGTCAGTTTTCATTCCAATCCCAAAGAAAGGCAATGCCAAAGAATGCTCAAACTACCCCATAATTGCACTCATCTCACATGCTAGTAAAGTAATGCTCAAAATTCTCCAAGCCAGGCTTCAGCAAAACGTGAACCGTGAACTTCCTGATGTTCAAGCTGGTTTTAGAAAAGGCAGAGGGACCAGAGATCAAATTGCCAACATCCGCTGGATCATGGAAAAAGCAAGAGAGTTCCAGAAAAACATCTATTTCTGCTTTATTGACTATGCCAAAGCCTTTGACTGTGTGGATCACAATAAACTGTGGAAAATTCTGAAAGAGATGGGAATACCAGATCACCTGACCTGCCTCTTGAGAAATCTGTATGCAAGTCAGGAAGCAACAGTTAGAACTGGACATGGAACAACAGACTGGTTCCAAATAGGAAAAGGAGTACGTCAAGGCTGTATATTGTCACCCTGCTTATTTAACTTCTATGCAGAGTACATCATGAGAAACGCTGGGCTGGAAGAAACACAAGCTGGAATCAAGATTGCCGGGAGAAATATCAATAACCTGAGATATGGAGATGACACCACCCTTATGGCAGAAAGTGTGGAGGAACTAAAAAGCCTCTTGATGAAAGTGAAAGAGGAGAGTGAAAAAGTTGGCTTAAAGCTCAACATTCAGAAAATGAAGATCATGGGAAATAGATGGGGAAACAGTGAAAACAGTGTCACACTTTATTTTGGGGGTTCCAAAATCACTGCAGATGGTGACTGCAACCATGAAATTAAAAGACGCTTACTCCTTGGTAGAAAAGTTATGACCAACCTAGATAGCATATTCAAAAGCAGAGACATTACTTTGCTGACTAAGGTCTGTCTAGTCTAGGCTATGGTTTTTCCAGTGGTCATGTATGGATGTGAGAATTGGACTGTGAAGAAAGATGAGCGCCGAAGAATTAATGCTTTTGAACTGTGGTATTGGAGAAGACTCTTGAGAGTCCCTTGGACTGCAAGGAGATCCAACCAGTTCATTCTGAAGGAAATCAACCCTGGGATATCTTTAGAAGGAATGATGCCAAAGCTGAAACTCCAGTACTTTGGCCACCTCATGGGAAGAGTTGACTCATTGGAAAAGACTCTAATGCTGGGAGGGATTGGGAGGAGAAGGGGACGACCGAGGATGAGATGGCTGGATGGCATCACTGACTCGATGGATGCAAGTCTGAGTGAACTCCGGGAGTTGGTGATGGACAGGGAGGCCTGGCGTGTTGCGATTCATGGGGTCACAAAGAGTCAGACATGACTGAGCGACTGAACTGAACTGTGTATATGCCTAACCCAAGATAGTTGAGTTTTGCCAGTTTTGAGCTTTATAAAAATAGAATCATGCCGTATGTTCTTCTTAATTCTGGTGTTCAACATTATTTTTTTACTGTTCATCTATATTGTTTTATGTAGGTCAGGTCATTTGTTTTCATTGGTGTCTAGTATTCTTCTATGAATGTTCTGTAATCCATTTGTTTGTTATTCCAGGGATTGCCATTTGGGTTGCTTCCAGTTCTTGGCTATTGTGAGCTACTGCTGTGGACATTCTTGTACATGTATCCTTGTTCACTGTGTGCAGGTTTTCTAGACTCTAAGAGGCTAGAATTGCTAGCTAAAATTCCTGGGTCCTAGAGGAAAACACCAGAGAATGCAATGGCCACCCACTCCAGTACTCTTGCCTGCCAAATCCCATGGACGGAGGAGCCTGGTGGGCTGCAGTCCATGGGGTCACTAAGAGTCGGACACGACTGAAGCGATTTAGCAGCAGTAGCAGCAGAGGAAAACACATCTAATGATGTGAATGGATCCTCTGAGGTTGTTTAGTGTGTGACTTTGATAGATCATATGTATTTTAACTTTAGAAGAAAATGCCAAACTGTTTCCCGAGTAGTTTTACCAACTTATATTCCCACCATTAATGTATGAAGGGTCCCCAGTTTTCCATATTTGACCAGCTTTTGGTAAGTCAGTTTTTCTTTTTTTTTTGCCAGTATAATGTGTAGAGCTCTTAGTGTTACTTTAATGTTTATTTTCCTGATTACTAATGAAGTTAAACATCTTTTCCTTTGTATTTTTTTAGTTTGTAGTTTATTTTTGAAGTGCTTGTGTCTTTGGTGTTTTTTTCTGTTGCACAGTCTTCCTATTGATTTGTAAGAGTTATTTACATATTCTAGACATGAACCATTTGATGGTTACACATGTTGCGAATGCCTTCTTCGATTCTGTTTCCTCTTTCCGTTTTCCTCTAGTGTCTTTTCATGAACTGAAGAACTTAATATAGAGAATATAGTTAAAGATGTAGAGATATATAGTCAGTGTTCCTAGTGTCTTATGTAATCTTTCTCTAGTCACAAACTGTAAAGTTACTCTTCTGTGTCATCTTACAGCTGTATAGTTTTGCCTTTCACACTTAGTCTAATGTACCTGGAATTTTTTTTTTTAATGTGGTATAAGTAAAGGACTATTACCTTTTCTGTCATGGATACCCAGTTGTTTCAGCACTGTTTATTGAAAAATCTATTATTTCCCCTCTGCTTATAGTGTTTACTTTTGTCATATATTGAATATCTGTATGTGAATGGGTCTGTTACTGGACTCTCTTCTATTCTTTTGGTCCATTTATCTCCCCCTCACTAGTATCCCACTGTTTTTATTATTTTAACTTTAAAATAAACTTTGGTATCCCACCTTTTGTATTTCCATGTGTATTGAGTCTGATTATTATACACATAGACAGACACACTACATATTGAGATTTTTATTGAACTTTCATTAAATGTAGGATCAGTGGGGAAAATCAGAATCTATAATGCTGGATCTTCAAACTCCTACTGTAGCATAGCTCTCCACTTGGTTAGGTTTAGTTTAACATTTCATAATAAAGTTTCATAATTTTTCTGTAGGGATTATTGCCAGATACATTCATAATATTTGATCTTTATGCATATATAAGTTGTCTTTTTAAAATTTCACTTTCCAACTGTTTCAGAAATAGAGAACTATAATTGATTTTTAAATATTTACTTTGTATTCAACAAAGCAGTATATCTTTAGATTATTTTGGATTTTCATACTTATGATCATATCATCTGCATGTAACAACAGTTTTGGTCAGATATACCTGTTTTTCCTTACCCAACTACATTGGCCACAATATAGGGCTGAGTAGAAGTGGTGATAGGAATCAACCCTTTCTTGTTGCAGATTTCAAAAGGAAATATTTTAATGCTTCACTGTTAAGCATAACGTTGGGCTTCCCTGGTAGCTCAGCTGGTAGAGAATCTGCCTGCAAAGCAGGAGGCCCTGGTTCAATTCCTGGGTTAGGAAGATCGAAGGGAGAAGGGATAGGCTACCCACTCCAGTATTCTTGGGTTTCCCTGGTGGCCCAAATAGTAAAGAATCTGCCTGCAGTGTCGGAGACCTGCGTTCGATCCCTGGGTTGGGAAGATCCCTGGAGAAGGGAATGGCTACCCATCCCAGTAATCGAGCCTGGAGAATTCCATGGACAGAGGAGCCTGGCAGGCTACAGACCATGGGGTCCCAAAGAGTCAAACATGACTGAACGACTTTCACGTAGTACCATTACTATAAACAGAAGTCTAAAAATGGCAACCCACTCCAGTATTCTTGCCTGGAGAATCCCAGGGATGGGGGAGCCCGGTGGGCTGCCGTCTATGGGGTCGCACAGAGTCGGACATGACTGAAACGACTTAGCAGCAGCAGGAGCAAACTACCCTTGGGTTTGTCATTTTCATCCTTTTACTTTCAACACTTCTGTGTGTTTGGAGTGAACCTCTTGTAAACAGCATATAGCTGTACTTTTAATTTTCATGGAATTTGACATTATAGGTTTTAATACTGCCTTTACTATGATTGTGGCTCAGCTGGTAAAGAATCTGCCTGCAAATGTGGGAGACCTGGGTTCAGTCCCTAGGTTGGGAAGATCCCCTGGAGAAGGGACTGGCTACCTACTTCCAGTATTCTGGCCTAGAGAATTCCATGGGTCACAAAGAGTTATTACAAGTATATTTAGAAGTCTTTTGCCTATCTTTTGGTTTTTTTTTTTTATCATATTTGTCTGTGCTACTTTTTTCTTTCCTATTTTTTTTGGAGCAGTGTTGAATTTTTATTTCTTCTTCACTACTGATTTGGAAGTTTTGTATTTCAAATCTATTGATTTTTCTATTGTTACTCTATATTATTGGTTATCTTACAAATTTTAATGCACACTTAGTCAAGGTCAGGTTAGAAGACAAAAACTACATTGCACAGGTAGCCTCACAGGAAAGATTTAAAATAAGAATAGCTGACTAGTAAAAGTACTTAACTGCTAAAAGGAGACAAAAGAGGACTCTAAGGAGAATGCAGTAGTGACTTCAGAAAGCTGATACTACCCCCAGGGATAAAGGGGAGTGAACAAGAAACGAACTTAAGGGGGCCTTCCTTTAAAATCAACTTAGGCTGATATTTAAACTTTTGAGTAGAGGTCTGGTTGGCACAGGAACAGGCAACCCACTTGTGGCAAATACACTTGCCAGAGGGTGTTGGATGGTGCTAAACCGTGAAGACTGTTTTTATGGTTGCAGGGCCCAAGGGCATGAGCCAAGAGTAAACTGTGGTGGGTGCTTAGGTAACAGAGAACAGCCTCACACGACAGTCAGCTAGCTGCCGTGGATAAGGGCACGTCAGTAAAGGAAGAAAAGCCCCTTCTTCCCACTCTGGCTTTGCAGTGTCCCTGCAGTGTCCTCAATTGATAGGCCTAACAGCAAGACCCCTGGCAGAGGGGAGGAGGCTGTGTTATTTCTAGTATCAAACCAGGGCCAAGATGGGTTGATTTGGAGCTGAAAGGTAACTAGTAACTGCCACATACAAAGCTATATTTTAAAATATAAAGCTCCTAAGCTTCTTAAATAAGGACTTGAATACTTTTAACATTCCTCTGAACCAGCTTCAAGGCTCTTAGATGTCAGTACTAGCCCAGTTTTGCAGACATTTTAGGTTGCTTGCTTCCTTGTTTAAAACAGTCAAGACTTAGGTTTACCTTACTCCCTGTTGTTTTCCACAAGCCACTCCTGCCTTATGTTACGTTTTCTTTCTTGCTGGAATACATCAGTGGCCATTTTTCAATTTGGTATTCCCATGTGCTTCATATTTTAAAAAAAATTTCTTTTGCCTGTGAGCTTCCTTTTAGTGGGAATTATCTGCTGCGGTGGTTCCACGTGTGTCCTAGATGGGAATCACAACCCTAGGGGCAATTTTGTGGTTGCCCCAGTCAGGGCTTGACATGGTTCCAGGTTCTAAACCCAACTTCACATTAGTTTCGAGGTTTCCAATCTAAGTCAGTGGTGTGTAACTTCAGACTCCATGTTCCGATAGGAGAGGGTAGCTGATTGTTTCCACCCATTGCTGACAACCAGTTCCTTGTCCTCATTCTCAGCCAAGGTGTTTTGTGGGGACAAAACTTTCTAGGCTCCATGTCCCTTACATAGTAGCTTTACCTTTTATCCAGTGCGCTAAAATTCTGGTTCTCTTCAAAACACCCTCTTCAGTTCCTATATGCTACTTTAGATTTTCTCTTTGAAATATCATCGGAACTTAGCCTGTGTTACTTTTTAGTCATTAATGTTTAAAATCATGCTTAAAATTTATGGTTTAATTAGGTTTTCTGTGTGTTTGGACTAGAGGAAGGATACGTTTCCACTTGTCTGCTTTGTCTGCCATTTTGCTCGGTAGTTGTTTTAGGGTTGCTAATATTCAGGAAATGATATATGATACATTCCATTTATTCCTCTGGTACTTTATTGTTTCAAGGAACTTGTCTGTTTAGTGAACATTACAATGCTGCTGTGAGGTAGATAGGACAGGCATCAACTGTCCTATTTTATAATGAGAACTTGTCACTCAAAACAGCAAAAACAAATTTTATTACACATCTGCCATGTACTTAGCATGGATGTACTAAGTCTTGTACTTAGTCTTGGATGATGGGGGTGAAAATTCAAGTGACTTGACGTTAATTAAAAAGTAAACAGAAACATCAAATACCAAACACAATACAGATAGTTTCTTAGCACATGACTTTAGTAGATATTTAATAAACATTTTTTAAAATTAAAGGTTACAAGGCAGGGAATTGTTAAAATGAAAAATGCAGAATGTTGATAGTAGATGGCCTAGGTTGGGGGAGAGGCCCTTTCAGTGTGCACTGGCTCAGTGGAGGAGGTGGGTTTAACACAGGCCTTTTAAGAGGTGAGTAGGATTAGTAGGCAGGATATATCGGACAGTTCTGGAACAGAGCATCTGCGCATGAATAAGGCAGCCAAAAACTGGAGACCTGATTGTGTTCAGTCTAAAACACAAGGAATGGGCTTGAACTTTGCAGAAAACAAGAAAGAGATCATTTATAAGTGAGAGTAACCTGACAGGAACTTTAAGATGGTACCATTCTTTAGAAAAGCGGCAGTGAAAGCAGTGGTGGGAGAGGAAGCAAGGGCAGGGGCTGCTGCCTGAGCCGCCAAGTGACAAGAAGCCTTGACAGCAGCTCTAGGAACATGAGAAACAACAAGAATATTTGGTTTTATAAAGCCTGAAATGCAGAAGAGGCACTTGTTTAAATATACAGTTTACATAATTTGTTTTAATGTTGTGTAGGTGAATCAGCCCTCAGAAAAGTGGAACAGAATTACCAAACCTATCTAAAAGAGATACGGAAAGCCCCTGTTCTCTCTGTCACCCCAGTCTCCAGTGCTCTGCTATGGGAGTGCAGACAGACCTGGGCTTGAAACTTTTGCATTTTCTTAATAGAAATAATGCCACATGCTGGAGTCTGATCCCAGGCTATCCCACACTGAAGTACTTAACTCAAGGTATATAGGTATATCACTAACATGGTTGTCATCAGGAAAGTATGTTTTAGTTCCACAGCAGATACAGGAACAAACCTCCAGAGAAGTACCAAAGATGGCAGCCAGTAGAGCTTAGGTAGAGTTAGCTCTCAGAACTTTTGGGTGGGTCACTTTTTAGTCCCATAAAAAACCCTCCTCCCTGCGTCAGTCCCTGCCCAGGACTACTGACAGCTGCTCCACAAACGGACCTCCCTAGTCTTCTGTGTCTAAGACAGGACACCTGGTGGAGACATGCATGCAAGTCCTAAGTCAGAGAAGATTCACCACTGAGGTTCTGGTCATGTGTTAGGCACAAATACCCCACTTCTTTTTGGATTTAAACAATTAAACCCAACCAAGAAAGAGTAGCTCTTGCTTTTACATGTGTTTACCGCTGCATAATAGTATCCAGTCATGCAGTTATACTGCACACAAGAATGTGTGTGTATGTGTCTATATACACATATGTATGTGTCTATATACACATATGTATGTGTATATATATGCACCCACATATATGTGTAGTTTCAAATTGCTATTGTGATTTAAATTACAAAATATACATATGTACATATTTTAAAAATAAGGATGGTGTTGTTCATCATCAACTTCTAGGCTGTCCATCTGGAGTCAGCTCATACCTGTAAGACAGTTGGGTTTGGACTTGTGTTAGTATTGTGAGTGTGTTGTGGCAATATCAGGACAAGTGGCCTCGTCTGTCCTACTTGGACCTGTGAGACCAGCAGAACTTATCTCTGTAAGTTGACCAGCCAGGGTTAAGACTAGAGCTTACAGCAGTTCTTTAGATAAGTGAAGTCTGTAAGCAGTAAAGCCTTGAGTACAAGTGATAATGTTCCCCTCCTTGATAAGATATTGAAGAGGGAAGAACTTTGGAAAGAGAATATGGGCAACCACCTGAAATAAACTGAGTAGCAGATTTAATGTGATAAAATGAAACCACTCACTTACCACTGTGAGAAGCCCTTAATCAGATCTTCTTTTGATAAGTCAATCAGTACCTAAACAAGCATAAATTATCAGTTCTCTTCCTCAAAACTGCATTAAATGGAAACATATTGGAATAAATGAAACTGATCCTAAAATGGGCCTCCTTGAGTTTTGAGCAATAGTTCTTTTCCTTTGACTTTCAATATATAGAACCTCTCCAGAAGGACAGTACTGACACCAGCCTTAATGTCCTAGGAAAAGGTGAACTGCTATTTGCAGTTGTACCTCAGGAATTTACTTAATGAATGTTTTAGAGAAAACAGCTTGCCTTTACTTACAGACTGATCCAGAATTTTAAGCAAGACACTATAGTTTTCTCAACAAAAAAACGGGAATATCATCACCTACTTCACAGAGTGGGCTTTAAAGAATGGTACAAATACCATTCTTTTTGTCTCTCCTTCCTGACGATTATATTTCCTTTACTTCTAACTTTAAGTTAAAATAACATTCACCACAAAAGTCTTGACATAATGAGATCCAAGCTTCACACAATGCTGTACTTGTGAAAATAATACTTAATATCAGTAGAGGTTCAAATACTTTTGTAGTGATGAACTTGGATATTCTTGAGTTTCTTAAAATAGAGTTTATTAATTTATATACTTTAGTCTTAAGAGTATTTTTTAAAAGGCACAAAAAACTTCCCAGTGAGGCTGTATCTTCCTTAACGTCAGTTCTGATAACAAACTGATGATTGCATCAAAATTTCAGCAAGGATGTGTTCCACCTGTGAACTCCAGGTAGCCACCAGGAGGGAAAGAGTACCAAGATCCCCTTTTGTACTTACCTTTCCCAGTTCCTTCCTTCTGTGTGAACCAAATGGTCTATTGTTTTTCACTGCGACATCTAGTGACCTCTTCTTTACTTCATCCATGGAAACAAAAAATTCAAATCTTTAAGGAGCAGAAAGTCAGAAATGAGATTTATATTTTAATTATTTTCATTGAAAATCTCTAGTGTTTCATCCATTTTCCTACCTTTAAAACAGAAGCTACAGACTGTCTACTGTTCTAGATACTACAAAGAATCTAGAGCAGTATTAGGTTATAGCAGATACTTGCTGCATCATTATTATAATCACTGTCCTGTTACAAAACCTGGAAGTGTCAAGAGGCCATTTACCCTTCCTGAGAACTTCCTTTGACTGCTGTGCTTTGAGGTTGCTTCTTTCTTTTTCTGACTCTACTCTGGTTGTCACTCTGTTCGGCTGTCCCTTCTCTCTCTGAACTCTGCCTGTTCATAGTACCATCTCAACCCTTTTTTGTTTTTCTGACCAACTAAGGGCTAGGATGCCGAATAATTAGTTTTGCTGAAATTGCATGGAAAAAAGTGGCCTTTCCCCACTTGTGCCTGTGGAGTAAGGCAGAGGAATCTTAGTATACAAGCTTTGTCACATACTCACAAGAGGCCTCTGGACTCCTTACTTCAGGATTTTTTTAATCTAAATTTTTCAAATTGAGTGAAGATTCTTTAAATTCAATAGTGCTTTACACTTTTCAAAAGTTTGACATGCATGATTTAATATAATCCTATAATATCTCTTAATTTTTTAAATTGAGATATAAATGACATAGGATTATTAGTTTTATATGTCTAATAATGATGTAATTTGTATATGTTATAAAATGATCAATCTAAGTAACATCTATCACCACATATAGTTACAAAAAATTTTTTTTCTTGTGATGTGAACTTTCAAGATACACTCTCCTCACTACTTTCAAATAGGTAATTATATTCCCTGGTGGCTCAGAGGTTAAAGCGTCTGCCTCCAATGTGGGAGGCCCAGGTTCGATCCCTGGGTCGGGAAGATCCCCTGGAGAAAGAAATGGCAATCCACTCCAGTATTCTTGCCTGGAGAGTCCCATGGACGGAGAAGCCTAGTAGGTTACAGTCCATGGGGTCGCAGAGTCGGACACGACTGAGTGACTTCACCTTCACCTTCATAGTCACCATGCTATACATTATATCCCCATGAATTACTCACTTAATAGCTGGAAATTAGTACCTATTGACCCCTGTCATCTATTTCACACACACCCTAATCTCCACCTCTGGCAACCACCAATCTGTATCTATGAGCTTGGGTTTGTTTGTTTGGTTTTTTGTATTTTTAGGTTCCACATATAAATGAGAGCATAAGTAATTATCTTTTTCTAACTTATTTAACTTAGTAGAATACCCTCAAGGTCTATCCATGTTGCAAATGGCAAGATTTCTTTTTTAATGGACATTTAGGTTGTTTCCATGTCTTGGCTATTGTAAGTAATGCCACAGTGAATACCGGTGTGCATATATCATTTTGAATTACTGTTTTTTTAATAAATACACAGAAGTAGAACTGCCTGGTAGTATGGTAGTACTTTTTTTTTTTTTTTTTTTTTGAGGAACCTCCGTACTGTTTTCCATGTGTTCTTGCCTGGAGAATCCCAGGGATGGGGGAGCCTGGTGGGCTGCTGTCTGTAGGGTCACACAGAGTCAGACATGACTGAAGCGGCTTAGCAGCAGCAGCATACTGTTTTACATAGCTGCCCCAATTTACATTCCCACCAGCAGTGCCCAAGGTTTCCCTTCCCATATCCTTAACTAACACTTATTATTTCTTTTTATAATAGCCATTCTCACAGATATGAGGTGATATCTCATTGTGGTTTTGATTTGCATTTCCATAATGACTAATGATGTTGGGCATCTTTTCATGTACCCACTAATGGCTTCCCTGGTGGCTCAGAGGTTAACGCGTCTGCCTCTAATACGGGAGACCTGGGTTCGATTCCTGGGTCGGGAAGATCCCCTGGAGAAGGAAATGGCAACCCACTCCAGTATTCTTGCCTGGAGAATCCCATGGATGGAGGAGCCTGGTGGGCTATAGTCCATGGGGTCGCAAAGCTGGACACGACTGAGCAACTTAACTAATTAACCATCCATATTTCTTCTTCAGAAAAATGTCTATTCAGAGCCTCTGCTCATTTTTTAATCAGATTTTTTTTTTTTTTTTTTTTTGCTGTAGAGTTCTGTAAGTTTTAATATAGATTTTGGATATTATCTGCTTACCATATATGATCTACAAATATTTTTTCCGATTTCGTAGGTTGTCTTTTTATTTTGTTGGTTTCCTTTGCTGTGTAGAAGCATTTTAATGTGGTCTCAAGTTGCCTCACTTGTTTAGTTTTGCTTTAGTTGCCTTTGCTTTTGGTGTCTAATCCAAAAATCGTCACCAAAACTGATGTCAGTGAGTTTACCTCACCTAAGTTTTCTTCTAAGAGTTTCATAGTTTCACCTCTTACATTCAAGTCTGTAATCCATTTTGAGTTAATTTTTGTGTACAGTGTAAGATACTGGTTGAATTTTATTCTTTTCCATGTGGCTGTCCAGTTTTCCCAACACCACTTGTTGAAGAGACTGTGCTTCCCCCATTATACATTCTTGTCTCCTTTGTCGTAAGTTAGTTGGCCATATATGTGTGGGTTTATTTCTGGGCTCTCTATTCTGTCCATTGATGTCTCTTTATGCCAGTACCATACTGTTTTGATTATTATAACTTTGTAATATAGTTTAATGCCCAGAGGCATCAGGGAGTGTGATGCCTCCAGCTTTGTTCACCTTTCTCAAGCTTGCTTTGATTCTTTTGTGGTTCTATGCAAATTTTAGGATTTTCTATTTCTGTGAAAAATGCCATTAGAAGTTTGATTGCATTGAATCTATAGATTGTTTTGTATAGCATGGACATTTTAACATTATTAATTCTTCTACTTCATAAGCATAATGTATCTTTCCATTTGTTTGTGTTGTCTTTGATTTCTTCCATCAGTGTCTTAAGGTCTCTTACCTCCTTGGTTAGATTTACTCCTATTTTATTCTTTTTGGTGCAGTTGTGAATAGTTTTCTTAGTTTCTCTGATACTTTGTTGTTAGTGTATAGAAATGCAATGGATTTCTGTGTATTAGGTTTGTATCCTGCAGTTTTAGATTTTTGGTGGCATCTTTAGGATTTTCTTTATAAAGCACCATGTCATCTTCAAACAGTGACGGTTTTATTTCTTCCTTTTTTTTTTTTCTTATCTGATTGCTATGGCTAGACTTTCCAGTACTGTGCTGAATAAACCTGGTGAGAGTGCTGGTCTTGTAAAGTGGGTCTGCAAGTGTTTCCTTGTCTATATTTTGGAAGAGTCTGGGAAGGAATGGTATTAATTCTTCAAATATTTGGTAGAGTTCACTAGTGAAGCTGTGTGGTCCCTGGACCTGTTGTTGGGTGATTTTGATTACTGATTTAAACTTCTTCCTAGTAATCAGTCTGTTCACATTTTCTATTTCTTCATTATTCAGTCTTGGTAAGTTGTAGCTTTCTAGGAATTTATCTTTTTCTTCTAGGTTATCTAATTTGTTGATATATAACTACTCATAGTCTCTTATGATCCTTTGTATTTCTGTGGTATCAATTTTACAGCTTCTGTTTCCTCTTTTTGTCTTTTTTCCACTTGGTGAGCTAGCTAAAGGTTTATCAATTTTGATTATCTTTTCAAAACTCTAAGTTTCATTGATTTTTTTTCTATTTTTTTAGTCTCTGTTTCCACTCTGAACTTTATTTGCTTCCGTCTGTTAACTTTGGACTTTATTCTTCTTGTTCCTTGATATGTAAAGTTAGATGGTTTGAAATTTTTCTTGTTTTTGATATATGCATTTACTGTTGTGAAATTTCCTCTTAGAACTGTTTTTGCTACATCCCATAAATTTTGTTATGTTACATTTCCATTTTCTTTGATTTTTTAACATGATTTTAGTCTTCTTAAATTTAAGACTTGTTTGTGGCAGCCTAGTACTCTTGCCTGGAAGATCCCATGGACGGAGGAGCCTGGTGGGCTGCAGTCCATGGGGTCGCTGGGAGTCGGACACGACTGAGCGACTTCACTTTCCCTTTTCACTTTCATGCATTGGAGAAGGAAATGGCACCCACTCCAGTGTCTTGCGTGGAGAATCCCAGGGACAGGGGAGCCTGATGGGCTGCTGTCTATGGGGTTGCACAGAGTCGGATGCAACTGAAGTAACTTAGCAGCAGCAGTATATGATCTATCCTGGAGAATGTTCTGTGTGCACTTGGGACTGTGTATATTGCTGCTTTTGGATGGACTGTTCTAGACCAGTTCATCTGGTCTATCAAGTCATATACAACTAATGTTTCCTTATTGAATTTATCAGATGATCTATCCTTTGATGAAAGTAGGGTACTAAAGCAGCCTCCTTCAATTCTGAATGATAAGTTTCCCCAGTAGAGTATTTTTGGTTGGAAGCATTTTCCTTTCAGCACTTTGAATATATTGTGCCACTCCATTCTGGCCTGCAAAGTTTCTGCTGATAGTCTTATGTTGGGGGCTGAGGGAGGCGGGGGCGGGCTCCCTTATAATGTAATTACTTGTTTTTCTCTCGCTGTTTTTAAGATTCTCTTATCTTTAACTTGACTTCCCTGGTGGCTCAGATGGTAAAGCTTCTGTCTACAATGCAGGAGACCTGGGTTTGATTCCTGGGTCAGGAAGATTCCCTGGAGAAGGAAATGGCAACCCACTCCAGTACTCTTGCCTGGAAAATCCCATGGACGGAGGAGCCTGGTATAGGCTACTGTCCATGGGGTCGCAGAGTCGGACACGACTGAGCGACTTCACTTTCACTATCTTTAGATACTTTAATCATAATGTATATGGTGTCAATCATGTACTCAACAAGAGACCTCTGAACTCTTTACTTCTAGGTTTACATTTAAGATCAAGGTTGCCAAGTCTGCCTTGTATATAATCCATGCATATCTTGCTGTTACGATTTTGAGAGAGAATTACTAACAGATTAGATTTGTCACAAAAGTCAACCTCCTGTGTTCCCACATAGCAATTTTGACATCCTTTTATGTCGGAGGTCCCTTTGAAGGCAACATTTTTCATTTGTGTGACTGTAGAATATAGGATGGTGCCTAATATTAATAGGAAGTGTTCAATAAATATTGCACAAATTCTGTCTCCTCACATTCTTTCTTGATATCAATGAACTAAAAATGTAGCTTTTGAAGGAACATATTAATCTTTTAGACATGACCCAAAAAGAACTCAGTACAACTCTTTTTAAAATGAGTAATTATTGATCAAGATAAGCGGAAACAAACATTATTAGGTAAATCATCCTAGGCTGGCTAGCAATGTCTTCTCTTAGGATCCCACAGCAAAAAGAAGCAAGTACCTTGCGATCAATTTGAAATCAAGAATAAGAATATTAAAGATAAGACTTACCACCACAGACTCATCAAAAGCAAGAAATGTGATTAGACTCTGTCTACTAATTTTGTCCCCAAGGACATGGGTAGACACACTGGGGGAAGGTATCTGTTCCACCTACGCTTGTTACAGGAGGGAAGACAAACCAAAGAGCTTAGTACTTTGGAGAAAATTTTAGGTTCTTAGGTTCAAGGTATGTTTGTTTATGTTTGAAAACAAACATCTGACTAGATTCAAATCTTTCTGCTGCCAAAGGGGATTCGTTTAAAGAGAAAGAGTGTGGAACATTTCATAATCAGGAACGTTTTGGTCCACACAGGCAAGAAAAATGGGTAACTGCTTTGCTAAACTTCTCTGGCAGCCCTTTTCTCCCACAAAATGTAGAAGCTTCATGACTGTGTTGGTGCCCTGTTCAACCCCCAAATACTCGAGTGGCTGAGACACTCCAAGCAGGCCACCTGAGCCACTTACGTCTCATCAAACAGGGGCTCCAGGGTTCTCCGCTTCACTGAGGTCTTCTTACGACTTGCCCACCTCCTTTCTGGCAACAAGTAGACACGGACGTAGGGATCAGCTCCACTGCTGGTACAGGGCATCAGGTTTCTGATTTGGTTTCAAACACATTAAAGGAAAGAGGCCCCTTGTTTTGAAATACTGAAAGCACTCATTTGGAGAAAGCTGTACTAGCCATCCAGCTTTAGATGGCCTTGGGGATAAAAATGCCCTGTAATCTAGACCAAAAAAATCAAAAGTCTGCAGAATTTGGAGGGCAAAACATCAGATATGTGGTTTTAAAAACATGTGTTTTTATGAAGTTTGGGGTAGAGCCAAGTACTTTTCCATGTAAAGGAAGTTGAAGATTCTTGAGAAAATGTCCTGACTCCAGGGCACCCAGACAGATGTGTCTGAGCAACACCCTTGGTTCTGGAGCCTTTCAGCTCCATCGAGGATCCTGTTAAGAGTGTTCGAACCTCACTCCTTCCAAGTGTCTACCTTGGGGCTGCCTGCCCCTGCCACTGCTCCAAGTGCCCCCACTGATTTTTGGTCACCTGATGCTCCCAAGGGCTCTTTCCTGGTCCTAACGTCTCTTTACCTGCAGCCGTTGATTAGCACGCTGAGACAGCGCCGCAGACACACATAGCGCACCGTGAGCTGAATTTCACCCAGCCCCCGATGCCCGAAGTCCCCGCCTCTGAAAAGAAAGGGCTTGTCATTTCTCTTGCCATTACAGGTGCTGGCCTCTCCCCCAACCCCCAAGAGCATGTCAGTTAACAAATTAATTCTCAGTAAGGTTCCTTTTAGTTGGAATTACTTCCTATCCCGCATTCATGTATAATTATCCTACTTCACTGTAGGGAGAGCATGGTATCATAGGAAGAACTCTCTAGCAGCATCTGCCTTTATACTATGATTGCTTGTGGAACCTTGGGGAAGTTACTCAACCTTTATGATAGTAAATTCTGTCTTTCAGGGTTATTGTGAAGATCCAATTGCTAAGCCCAGAGTCAACACTTTAAATAGCAGCCATTGATTATATAACTCCACATTTTTGGCTTTCCATATCATTCCAGAATAAATAACTCTTTAGAATTCAAGGTATGTTTTTGCTGTAAGGAACCTTAACAACCCAAGTCCAACACTGTTTTATAGTTGGTATGTAGTTAGAGCCCCAGCAGACTTTTGGGCACATGCACACGTGCTTTCTCTCCCCACATCCTGTTCTTTCTATCCCACCATGTTGCCTTATGAAACGATTTTGTGAAAAACCAGGACTTGCATAGCAAAGTAAGTTCATATCTACTGTTCCATCCAGGGAGGTATTTTTCATGCAGGTCATTTTAGAGAATATTAAGCAGAGAGGTGCATACTCAGTGTTGAGGCTGATATCTGTCAGGTCAAAGCAGGAAGAGGCCAGGGAGTTGAGCGAGGACATGCTGGGAGCCAGCCCCTTGGGTGGCCATGCGAATGGGGAGGCAGGGCATTTCATGGGTCTGGGAGACTTGATGGGCCCCGGAGAGTGGGGGCCTGGCACAGCCAGGTAGATGGTGGTCAGACTCTTCTTCCCCGTGGGTGCACTGTCCTTGCCTTTGGGCTCTGGGCCCATCTCTTCAAGCATGGGCTTGGTGGCAGTGATGGTGGCAGAAGTGGTGTTTTTGGCGGCCTGCTTGATCTCAGAAGCAGGGTCTGGAGGGCGTGGCAGGTCTGGAGGGCCCTCTCCCTGGGGTGGGGCTCTAGGGTCCTGGTTGGTGGTGACCTTCTTAATGAATAGAGGGCCTTTCTTTAGGGCTTCAGGTCCTGTGTATGGACTTCCCAGCTCTCGTTCTTCCAAGTGCAAGAACTGTAAGCAAATGACAGGGTTGTTATGGGCTGGCACACCACTTCCACTTTCTCCCCGTCTGCTCTGACCTTCACCCCTGGGAAATGGTTCCTCCTCTTTTCTGGAAGGAACAGTTTCCTCAAAACTCCGTTCCTTCCTGACTGCCCAATCCAATGGATTTTTACTCCCAGACCTATCTTCTTAACCTCTCTGCCTCTGGCTACCACTGACCAAACCTTGTCATTGCCCTTCTTCCTGCCTCAGTGATCGTCACGAGGACTCAGTTGTGACTCTCTTTTCTCTTTATACTAGTTCTGGCTGCTGGAGGCCTGACCCATTTCCCTTAGCCTTCCTGTATATCACCAGCTGCCTTCTGGATGTGATCATTTCTAGCCACCACCTTATTCACCATTGCTTTCCCCTAAATGTGTTTTCTATCCAGATATAATCATGTGCTCCCAAAATTTCAAACCTCAGCCATTGTCTCTCCTCCTTTTCCCATCAATCATTAAGACTCTTCCCAGGAAATTTCCATTTCCAGCAATATGGTGATCAAAATATTCTAAAAAACCTTTTGTTAGAAATGCTCAATAAAATGAAACAAACATACTTCTAAATGCATAGCCAAATTCACAAGAAAGCAAGGGAAATCCCTAGGTTTAAAAAAAAAAAAAAAAAAAAGGAAAGAAAACTGAAAAAAGGTTAACTTTCCCAGGGTTATTTATCAACCTTAGAATCCAAGGGGTTCAGAGATGAGGCCTTGGGTCAGTGTAGGACCCAGGAAGGTGGGATATGTTTCACCCACCAGCAAAGACTTGATGACAAGAAATATATCTCAGCCTGGACTACGGCTGGCAGGAAATAAAAGTATTTCCTGCGAATATGGCACTGTATAGGTTTGTCTCCTATGAATTTTGGATTCATATTTATACAACCTGTGGAGTCATGAAACCCAAAGTTTGAAAATTAGTATAAAAATGGATTCAGGTTTATAATGTTCCTGAGGTGCCTGGTTGCAGCCAAAGCAGAACTTCCTTGGAAGCGAACAACCTCACTTCCAGTCACAAAGGTAACACTGAACACATGTCTGCAACCCCAGTTACCAAATGTAGAAATGAATCACCATGAAAAAGCATCAACAGACAAAACAGACATCAAAATTTAACTCCCAAGATCTTCAGATAATACGATTAGCAGACTTACATTTTAAGTATTTCCAAATGATTAAAGATGGACTAGAAACATGAAAATAAAATACAACAAAAGATACTGTAGATTTGGAAAACATAAAGTGAAAAATGAAAAAATTGCCTTTGAAATAAAAACCGTGAACAAGTTTAACGGCAGATTGAAAGTGAAGTAACTCAGTCGTGTCCGACTCTTTGTGACCCCATGGACTGTAGCCTACCAGGCTCCTCTGTCCATGGGATTTTCCAGGCAATAGTCCTAGAGCAGATTGCCATTTCCTTCTCCAGGGGATCTTCCCGACCCAGGAATTGAGCCCGGGTCTCTTGCATTGTAGACAGACGCTTTACCATCTGAACCACCATAGCCAAAGAAAGATTTAGTGGTATGGAAAACAGGTCTGAGGCAATCAGAAGGTAGCACCAAGAGATAAAGAGATAGAAAATATGAAGGTCAGGTTATGTTAAGCCATGGAGATGATAACATCCAATGTAATTGAAGGAAATACACACTGAGGAAACCAGAATTGAAAGAGACACATGTACCCCAATGTTCACTGCAGCATTGTCTATAATAGCCAGGACATGGAAACAACCTAGATGTCCATCAGCAGATGAATGGATAAGAAAGCTGTGGTACATATACACAATGGAGTATTACTCAGCCCTTAAAAGAATAAATTTGAATCAGTTCTAATGAGATGGATGAAACTAATGGATGAAACTGGAGCCGATTATACAGAGTGAAGTAAGCCAGAAAGAAAAACACCAATACAGTATACTGACACATATATATGGAATTTAGAAAGATAGTAATGATGACCCTGTATGTGAGACAACAAAAGAGACACAGATGTATAGAACGGACTTTTGGCCTCTGAGGGAGAGGGAAAGGGTGGGATGATTTGGGAGAATAGCATTGAAACATGTATACTATCATGTAAGAAATGAAGCGCCAGTCTGTGTTTGATACAGGATACAGGATGATTGGGGCTGGAGCACGGGGATGATCCAGAGAGATGATATGGGGTGGGAGGTGGGAGAGGGTTTCAGGATTGGGAGCTCGTGTACACCTGTGGCTGATTCATGTCAGTGTATGGCAAAACCAATACAGTATTGTAACGTAGAATAAAGTAAAAATAAAACTTAAAAAAAAAGATTGGGAGAGGCAATATTTGAAGAGAAAATGGCCGACAATATCCTGAAATTGATATTAAAAAATATGAATTCATCTCTGAATTTCTTCGCAACACAGGGCAGATACTTAGTGCTGGGGCAGACCACCCCTCGCCCACCCTAGGGGAAAGGGGAGAGGTTTACCCGAGCACCAGCCTCATGGAGATGAGGCTGTCCAGGCCTGAGTGGTCCAGCTGGAAGCGCTGCTCCAGAGTAAGGTCTGCGTGGGGGAGAATCTGGCACAGGGGGAACTCCAGCACTCCTAGAGCACACTCTTGGTCGTCATCAAGCACCTGGGCAATGGGCCAGTCACAAAACAAGATGATAACCAAGCCCCACCCTTGCCAGCACTACTCTCTTGGCTCCAGCCAAGACTGAGTTTACTTCAGCAAGCATGTTCTGTGCTTCTCTTGGCCTCTGGTTCTGTTCTGAAAACTGGAAATGAGACCTGACTTGGTCCCTGCCTTCAGTCAGGGCAAGAGAGTGATTCAGGGGAGAGGCAACCATGACCTGTATGAGGCAAGTTTGTCAATGCCTGGGGCCCTCAGGGCTTTAGGGACTGATGAGCTGTGCTGCTCTGTGATGGGACTAAGTACATCATCATTAATGTCCTGAGTAGATTTCAACCCAGGCCATACTAGGTGCTATTAATATTTAAAAACTGGAGACTCTGGCAGGGAGTGCCATGGGACTTAAGGGTTTGTCCTTCCACAGCCTCCTCCCCAGTGACCTTGGGCACCTGCTCATGAGATGTGGGCCCTCAGTATCCTCTCCTGACTCCCTGGGGAACCTGCTCAAGCCCCCCACCCCTCACGGCTTAGACACCTCTGAGCTCTGTTCCAAGAGCCCAACTTCATGCAAACCTTCAGATGCAGCTGTTCAGCAGCCACGTTGTGCACGAAGAAGGAGAACACCTGGCTCCACACAGGGTCCTTGCTGTGGGGACAGGTCTGTGGGCAGGAGAGAAGGGGAATGCTGAAGGGTTAGGTTGGGCAGAGCAGGGCACCAGTGCCCTCTGCTCTCACTCTGTCCACCCAGGGATAGACCCACACACACTGCAGCTCGTGGGAGGCACCAGGGCTGGGCAGCCAGACTCGAAGGCGAGGAGAGTGTGCCAGGAACTCTCACAGGGGCTGCAACCCCAAAAGCACCAGAACTCACTTCCCCAGGGAGGTGGTGGTGGGCGGGCAAGGGGACTTCTGCTGCGGGGGTGATGGAAAGGCCGTAGGCTGAGAACCATGCCTAAGCTTGAACCCTGGCTCTGCTTTCTGCCTGTTGGAGCCACGGATCTCTGGTCCCCAGATTCTTGAACTATAGAACTCTTTCGCAAGGTTATTCTGAAGACACAGTGATGGAAAGCACCTACAGTGTGCGCTGGCACCCACTTCAGTGTGAGCTAATTCCCTTCACTTTTGCTTCTCTCCCTGAAGTGTTGGGGCCCCCAATTCCTTAGTCTTTGGCTGCACACCAAGCTATCTTACCTTGCTCAGGTGTGTCTTCTTGCCTACAGAGAGCCTGACGTAGGAAGAAGGGTCTCTGCTGACTTTATTCTGTGAGGGGACAAATCCACGAAATAGAGATAGCACCCACAGTGCCAACTTGAGACCCCACCTCTCAACCCTCAGGAGCATCAGTGGGACCTGGGGCCACCCACCACGCTTCCCTTTGAGAGAAGGCCTCCTTGGTACTCCCAGCACCTGGGCTGGGCTGACCCTGTGGGGAGCTTCCAAGTTAAAGACAGGAGGCATGGCTGGACACAGGTGCTTGCTCTCTAGAGCTGTGGAGACAGACAGGGTGGAGCTGAGCTCTGGCTTCCCCTGAGCTGTGTGACCCAGGCCCTTAGCTTCTGGGTCCTATTTTTAAATGGCAATAAAAATGGACACAGAGCCACCATGGGACTCAGGCATAACGGATGTGGGAGGAGCCCAGTGCCGAGCTCACTGCAGACTCAGTGATCCCCATTGAGTCATCATCCCCAGGCTGTGTACACAGCAGACTGGAAGCTGTGGTTAATTGGGAAAAGCAGCTGTCACTTCCTTTCACACACACACTTACCCTAGCCAATCTGGACAGCTTTTTGGCTTGATATTCACCATTTAGGTACTCAAAAGGGCTTCTCTGCAGCATGAGAAGAATAGGGTAAATGAGCAACATACGGACATTTGAGAGTGACGGGCACAAGGCAGGGTGTGTGTGACGCTCTGGCCATGTCACCACTCACCGGCAGGTTGCAGGCGCTCTCCAAGAAGACCACGAGGATGGCAGTGGAAAAGCTCCCATGGTCCTACAAGCAGACACAGACCCTCACTACAAGCAGGAGACAGGCCAGTTTAGGAGAGCCCTCTTCATGGCTCCGGACTGGCCTTACCTCCCCTCACAACCTAGCTCTTTGTTGAAAATGCAACTGCAGCATGACAGACTCAAGTCAGAACTGGTGGACTTCCCTATGAACTGGGCTGACAGGCACTAACAGAACTTTTAAGGATCCCATCCACCCTGTGTGGAGATGAGGGCTGAGGGACACGCTCTCCAGAAGGTGGGGCTGGCTGGAGGACCCTGAGCAAGATCTGCGGCTTCGGCTCCCTCCTCCACCCTCCTCCCCACACACGACTCACAAGTGCCCGCCTCCACCTTTCTGCCCAGAAGCCTGACACCCTGCAGTCACCTCAGTCACAGCGTCCGGCTCTGTGATCAGTGAAAGCCATTCCAGCCGCAGGTGCAGCCGCCCGCTCGTTGTGTTGTTCAGCGCAAACCACTGCAGGGGGATGGGGAGGGGAGCTTGGGGACAGGGCTGGTGAGACCCCGTAGGGCCCTGATAGGGGCTTCAGGGAAGAGGTGAACCAGAGCAGACAGAGTGGGCTCTGGGCTAGGAGAGGTGGTTAGGGAAGGCCAGTACTACAGTTTGGGGCGGAAGCAATGCTGTCCACAAGGGGGAGTTACAGGTGCCGACTCTTACCTCATCCACCACTCTGTTGGTCATGACATCCCCGAGGCAGATCTGCAGGCTGGAATACACGGGGGAGTGAAGGTCAGTTCAGCCCAGGGGCAGCAGCAGGCACAGAGGCCCACTGAAACATTTTCAAGTTTCTGAGTGGGACCCTCAAGACAGGACCTTATTCATCCCAAGAATGAATGGAAGACCACTTTGAGCTCAAGCTAAAGAAGCACTGTCTAGCCATTGGGGCTGCTCCCATTGGGCATACTGCCCAAGCAGGCAAGCAGCTCTGATCCCCAGAGGGGAATAAGCAAACGCTGCTGGGCACACTGGCTCTGGATGCTCAGTGAGGGTGCTACTGGCATTTTGGCTGGGATGAGTCTTCATTGTGCAAAACTGCCCATGCATTGCAGGAATTTAGCTTCTCTGTCCTGTGTCCTCTAAATGCCAGTGCACCACCTCCCACAGTCACTGTAATAACCCAACAGGCCCTTCCATTTCCAAAACTGCCTCAGATGCCCTCCAGGGGCTAAGTATAGTTGGCATGAGTGTGAAAGAAGGTAACACATTCACCATGTGCCTCCCACCTACCCTGACAAAGCCCAGCTGGGAGGTCCTGATAGCCAGCGGCAGGGAGTTAATTCCATGTTAACTGTTAGAAATGTGCTGGACCTCAAAACAGACTTGAAATCAGTTACATAAAACATGAACCACAGACACACTTCTAATCTGTAACATTACAAAAGTCACAACTCCTTTAAGATGAAAATTTTAAAATGGTAAGTCACATCTTGTGGTAAGCTATTTCTTAGCCTGTTAGATTGTGCCTGTCCTATTTTGTTTCTACATTTTAAAATCACATGTACATGGAAACAAGCTAAACAACTTAGAAGAATGAAGATCTGGGAAACTGTTCTGCTGCCTCCTGATCCCAGCCTCTGAGATGAGCAGTGGGGTTGCTTCCACACCAGTACATATGAACACACATATATCCTCCCTGGAAAAATGTGTTGACTGCTTCCCCCACTTACTTAGCAACGATGAATATCCTCATGGTCAACATACATAGATCCTACTCATCACTTTTTAAAGCTGTAGGGTATTCTGTAGTTTAGCAATGATAAATTTATTCAAATATTCAACCAATGTCCTCTGAGTCTGGTCATGCTTCCAGTTTTTTGTTTTGCCGCCATAGATAGGTCTGCAATAAATGATTGAGGTCTAACGCTTTTTATAGGAGATTCCTGAAATTGGGATGGCTAGACCAGTGTAATTTTGGGTTTTTGATAGCCCCACCCTCGTCTTTTCAATCCTCAGAGCACAGAGGCTCTGTTCTACCACAGAGTGAGCACATGTTTCTTGGATGCTGGAGCCAAGCTATGCATGCCAGCCTTGGCCCTGCCCACTGCTCCAGATGGGACTCTGGGTACATTATGAAGAGCACAGAAAGCAGAGCCTGTGGTGCACAAACCTCAGGACCCCCTCCATGCCTCCAGAGGGCTAGGACTTGGGGCTGGACACCCAGGGGACACCTGGGGAGGAGGTCCAATGGCAGCGGTATGAAATGGCAGTACTGGCTGCCTGTCACAGTCACCATGTCAGAGTGTGGTGGGAGTTGCAAGTCCTGAGTGGTGGAAGTAGGGGTGCCTGTGAGCCCAAGGGCTAGAGCCCTGCACCCCCAGGCCCAACTTGGCCCTCCTCACCTGCCCAAGAAGTCGTCCTTGTCAGGATCCTCATCATACAGGTCCACTTCCAGGTCCTGCCCAGGGACTTCATACACTATGAACTGGGAGGAAAGAGAGGTGACTTGACCTGCAGGCCCCAACAGCTGATGAAACAGAGATCAAGCATGACCCCAGGGGAGCCAAGTTCCAGCCCTGCCTCCTGGCAGCTCGGAGCCCTGGGCAGGTCCCTGCCTTTCTCGGTTCCTGGAGAACCTTACTGAAAGGAGGGAGGGATGCTCTCTCCCATGGGATGCAGAGACTCAGAGGCAGCTTGTGTAAGATCGTGGCAGGGTTGGGGCTCGGATGGTTGGCTGCTCTGTTTTCTGCCGGCGGCTTGCAGCCTCCAAACTGTGACCCTCAACCTGGCTGTGGGCCTGCCCTACCCACAGTAGGGACTGGTTGAACTTAAGGGAGAACTTCAGGCTACTGGCATCTGGTTCTGGGGCAGGGGAGGCTGAGAGGGGGCAGGACTGCCCCTGAGGTTCTGTGAATTGGAAACTTCCAATGAAGCTGCCTCTGTTCATGAAAAGAAGGAGGAATCAATAAACTAGTCCTCCACTGGGAGCGGCCACTTGCAGAAGCCTAGTGGATCTGGAAAGTAGGTCTGCCTGTCCCCAGTGCCATGCCTCTGGCACAGTGCTGCCCCATGGGTATGTGAAGACCATGAAGGCAGAACCCCATCTTGTTTGGGCCAGCACTGCCCAGAGTGGAGCTCTGGAGAGCAGCTGGGAGCCACTAAGGAGCCCCTCACCTCAAACACTTCATTCCAGGTGGGGCACAGGTTCTTATAGATGGTCCTGCTCCGGAAGTGCTGCAGGCCGATGCTCACCTTGGCGTAGGGGTCTGACTTGCCTCGGATTCCCAGGAAGCTGTCCTTCTGGGCCAGCTTTTCAGCCTCCAGCAAGTGGACTCTGATCACTCCCTGCAAAATGCCACAATCTGATGCTCACAGCTGTTTTGAGGAACCTCAAAGTCCACAACTTCAGAGCCAAAGCCATCAGCTATCACCGCAGCCCAATCTCACCTTCTCCACGTTTGGAGACAAAAGCCACAGGGCCACAGAGCAAGTGCAGGCAGGACCCAGGGCTCAGTCCACTGCATCAAGATGCCCGCACACATTCCCACCCTCCTGACCTCCCTGCCTCCAGCCTGCCCCATGAATGGCCTGTTCAACTGCAGCCATTTCCTCCCACTGTGCCAACCGTTATGCTGCCTGAGCTGGTTTCCTCCCGTGTTCCATCCCAGTCTCTAACCCACATGCAGACTGAGATCCAGTGACATTTCTTCCCAATACCCAGGTATACAAGCCCCTGTGGGCACTGCATGATGCTCACAGTAGGTCCCTGGGCTCATCAAGGCCCCAGCACTGAGCCACCTCACTCCCAACACTCTGGACTACATCTTAAGCCAGAACAGAGCACAAGAATTAGGAGAAACACTTAAGGGGACCAGGACATAAATATGCATTTAATATCAGTAAATACATAAGACGGTAGGTGCTGAGAGAGGGCATCAGAGGGCAGACAGATTGAAACCACAATCACAGACAACTAGCCAGTCTGATCTTCTAACTCAGTGAAACTAAGCCATGCCCTGTGGGGCCACCCAAGACAGATGGGTCATTGTGGAGAGGTGTGACAGAATGTGGTCCACTACTGAAGGGAATGGCAAACCACTTCAGTATTCTTGCCTCAAGAACCCCATGAACAGTATGAAAAGGCAAAAAGATTGGGCACTGAAAGATGAACTCCCCAGGTGCCCAATATGCTACTGGAGATCAGTGGAGAAATAACTCCAGAAAGAATGAAGGGATGGAGCCAAAGCAAAAACAACACCCAGTTGTGGGTGGGACTGGTGATAGAAGCAAGGTCCGATGCTGTAAAGAGCAATATTGCATAGAAACCTGGAATGTCAGGTCCATGAATCAAGGCAAATATGAAGTGGTCAAACAGGAGATGGCAAGAGTGAACATCGACATTCTAGGAATCAGCGAACTAAGATGGATTAGAATGGGTGAATTTAACTCAGATGACCATTGTATCTACTACTGCGGGCAGGAATCCCTCAGAAGAAATGAAGTAGCCATAAAAGTCAACAAGAGAGTCTGAAATGCAGTACTTGGATGCAATCTCAAAAACAGAATGATCTATGTTTGTTTCCAAGGCAAACCATTCAATATCATGGTCTATGCCCAAACCAGTAATGCTGAAGAAGCTGAAGGTGAATGGTTCTGTGAAGACCTACAAGACCTTCTAGAACTAACACCCAAAAAAGATGTCCTTTTCATTATAGCAGACTGGAATGCAAAAGTAGGAACTCAAGAAACACCTGGAATAACAGGCAAATTTGCCCTTGGAGTACAGAATGAAGTAGGGCAAAGGCTAACAGTTTTGCCAAGAGAATGCACTGGTCATAGCAAACACCCTCTTCCAACAACACAAGAGAAGACTCTACACATGGACATCACCAGATGGTCAACACCAAAATAAAGATTGATTATATCTCTTGTAGCCAAAGATGGAGAAGCTCTTTACAGTTAGCAAAAATAAGACCAGGAGTTGACTGTGGCTCAGATCATGAACTCCTTATTGCCAAACTCAGATTGAAATTGAAGAAAGTGGGGAAAACCACTAGACCATTCAGGTATGACCTAAATCAAATCCCTTATGACTATACAGTGGAAGTAAGAAATAGATTTAAGGGCCTAGATCTGATAGATAGAGTGCCTGATGAACTATGGAATGAGGTTCGTGACACTGTACAGGAGACAGGGAGCAAGACCATCCCCATGGAAAAGAAATACAAAAAAGCAAAATGGCTGTCTGAGGAGGCCTTACAAATAGCTGTGAAAAGAAGAGAGGCGAAAGCAAAGGAGAAAAGGAAAGATATAAGAATCTGAATGCAGAGTTCCAAAGAATAGCAAGGAGAGCTAAGAAAGCCTTTCTCAGCGATCAATGCAAAGAAATAGAGGAAAAGAACAGAATGGGAAAGACTAGAGATCTCTTCAAGAAAATTAGAGATACCAAGGGAACATTTCATGCAAAGATGGGCTCAATAAAGGACAGAAATGGTATGGACCTAACAAAAGCAGAAGATATTAAGAAGTGGCAAGAATACACAGAAGAACTGTACAAAAAGATCTTCACGACAAAGATAATCATGATGGTGTGATTGTGATCACTCACACTCACCTAGAGCCAGACATCCTGGAATGTGAAGTCAAGTGGGCCTTAGAAAACATCACTACAGACAAAGCTAGTGGAGGAGATGGAATTCCAGTTGAGCTATTTCAAATCCTGAAAGATGATGCTGTGAAAGTGCTGCACTCAGTATGTCAGCAACTTTGGAAAACTCAGCAGTGGCCACAGGACTGGAAAAGGTCAGTTTTCATTCCAATCCCAAAGAAAGGCAATGCAAAAGAATGCTCAAACTACCGCACAATTGCACTTATCTCACATGCTAGTAAAGTAATGCTCAAAATTCTCCAAGCCAGGCTTCAACAATGTTCCAGATGTTCAAGCTGGTTTTAGAAAAGGCAACATCCGCTGGATCATGGAAAAAGCAAGAGTTTTTAAAAAATCTATTTCTGCTTTATTGACTATGCTAAAGCCTTTGACTATGTGGATCACAATAAACTGTGGAAAATTCTGAAAGAGATAGGAATACCAGACCACCTGACCTGCCTCTTGAGAAACCTGTATGCAGGTCAGGAAGCAACAGTTAGAACTGGACATGGAACAACAGACTGGTTCCAAATAGGAAAAGGAGTACATCAAGGATATATATTGTCACCCTGCTTATTTAACTTCTATGCAGAGTACATCGTGAGAAATGCTGGGCTGGAAGAAGCACAAGCTGGAATCAAGATTGCCAGGAGAAATATCAATAACCTCAGATATGCAGATAACACCACCCTTATGGCAGAAAGTGAAGAGGAACTAAAAGCCTCTTGATGAAAGAGGAGAGTGAAAAAAGTTGGCTTAAGGCTCAATATTCAGAAAACTAAGATCATGGCATCCGGTCCCAACACTTCATGGCAAATAGATGGGAAACAGTGTCAGATTTTATTTTTCTGGGCTCCAAAATCACTGCAGATGGTGACTGCAGCCATGAAATTAAAAGACACTTGCTCCTTGGAAGGAAAGTTATGACCAACCTAGACAGCATATTCAAAAGCAGAGACATTACTTTGCCAACAAAGGTCCGTCTAGTCAAGGCTATGGTTTTTCCAGTGGTCATGTATGGGTGTGAGAGTTGGACAGTGAAGAAAGCTGAGCGCCAAAGAATTGATGCTTTTGAACTGTGGTGTTGGATAAGACTGCTGAGAGTCCCTTGGACTGCAAGGAGATCCAACAAGTCCATCCTAAAGGAGATCAGTCCTGGGTGTTCATTGGGACTAATGTTGAAGCTGAAAATCCAATACTTTGGCCACCTGATGCAGAGAGCTGACTCACTGGAAAAGACCCTGATGCTGGACAAGATTGAGAGCAGGAGGAGAAGGGGACAACAGAGGATGAGATGGTTGGATGGCGTCACCAACACAATGGACATGGGTTTGGGTGGACTTCGGGAGTTGGTGATGGACAGGGAGGCCTGGCGTGCTACAGTTTGTGGGGTCACAAAGAGTTGGACACAACTGAGCGACTGAACTGCACTCAGCCTATGTACTTGCCCTTTAACTCAGCAATCTCATTTCCAGAAATCTATCCTAAGGACCTACTGGCAAAAATATGAAAAGACATGTACAAGGCTCCTCATGACAGCACTGTTTGAGAGCACAGAAGGCCAGACACAATTCAGCCATCCGTCAGTAGAGACTGGTTGAATAGATACAGTACATTCACATGGTGGAGTACGGTGTGCCACAATGTCACGGGGTGACCCTCAGGACACGTGTGTGATAACAGCAAGGTGAAGAGAGCTGTAGCCTGCTGCCACCCATCCTAGAGAGACTATGCCTGCAGTCAGATATACACACACAACCATACACGTATATGCTCATATTTGAAAACAAATAATGGAAAGTAATAGAAGGATAAACCTTTACTTACAGGGAGGTAAGAACTAGGTGGTAGAAGCCAAGCTCCTTAAAATAGTTTTTCATACTGGACTTCAGAAGAGTGCATATATGTCACATGATTGTAAAAGGGCATTAAGATTAAGAACAAACACTTCTAGAAATAGGGGATGGAAAGAAACAAATCAATGGAAATATTCATGGCCAGTTGTCACCAACACAGAGAGGAACCAAGTGAGTTTAGATTGTAGTAACTTGATGTACTTGTCCAGTGAGATGTGCCCTAAGGACAAGATGTTTACAGTAGTTTTGATGTAGGCGATGGTGCTGTGTTGTTACGCTGAGGCTGCTAAACCTGCAGGGTGGGGTAAGGACCACACGTCCCCCTGCGTGACCTGAGTGGGCTGATGCCTCCCACCTGGCACTGATGGTAGAAACAGGCACCTCCCCCTCTCCTGAGGCCCTGACTCCCTGCCCCACAGCCAGGGCACCTTCTGCAGGGAGGCCACGTGGCTGTCCCCAGGGGCCTCCTGAGCTGGGCCCAGGATGGGCAGGAGCAAGGGGGTGGGCACCCAACGAAGCCCCATGTCCTGGCTCCTTCCCAGCAGATGTGAGAGTCCTTCACATCACCAAAGGATGGAGTAGGAGCCTCCTGTCCCTGAAGGGAAGGTGGCAGGCTCTGGAGTTTTCTGGGGGGTGAATGAGGCTGCCTGCAGACCCCAGCACAAGCCCTGCAGGGGACCAAGGTCCAGGAAGAAATGCTCCCTGGGCTTTTCTCTTCCAAGACAGGTAGCTTTGGGTAAGTCATTCAACCTTCCTGAGACTCAGTCTTGGCCCCATAAAATGGGATGCCAGGCCCTCACAGGGCAGAAATAAGCATTACCGTCTGAGGATATACCCCTCTGCCTGGCCCCTCTGCCTGCCCAGGGCCGGTGCTCTGCAGCCAGTGTGGGTACTCACACAGGGCAGAGGGAAGCGCAGCTTGGTTACGTCCAGCCCCTTCTTCACGGGCACAGTCACACGGTTGGGCAGCACCAGGTGGGCAGCGATGAGGTCCTCCAGCAAGCTGTCAGTCATCTCACTGGGGAGAGTGGGCGTGACCAGCTATGGAGGGTGGCAGCACCTCCCCCAGGCTGCCTGTCCCTCCGCCCTTCCCTAGACCTGGAATGAGGAGCAGAGCTTGGGGACAGGTGGGTCCCTCCCAGCAGAGAGCAGCCCTGACCCAGCCTGTCTGGATGGGGGATCAGGGAGGATGTAGGGTGTACATTTTGACAGCCCCCAACCCCGATCATGCTCTATTCCTCTCTGAAGCATCACATCATGGTAACCAAAAGCAAGGACCTAGATCCTGGGTTAGAATCTCGGCTGCACCAACCACAAGCTGTGTGACCTTGGAAAGTCACTGATCTCAACCTCAGTTTTCTCATCTCTAAAATGGGGATCTCAGTTTCCTCATCTCTACCCGCTGTTATAAGGATGAGTAAATACATGTGAAGTGCTGAGAACAGTACCCTACGTCCAGGAAATGCCAGGTACACGTTCACAACGAGCTCTTCTATTCCCTGACATCACCTTGAAATTCTCGTTATTGCCTGATTCCATCTCGCCAGTACAAGGAGACAGGGAAGTGCCTACAACAGGGCTGGCACACAGTAGGTGCTCAAGAAATATCTTCTGGACAAAAGAATGCATGCTGGATTATCTGCGCCTAGGGGGCAGAAATCAGTGGGGATGGCCCGAGTGAGTGAGCAAGTGGTCCTAGCAGCAGGCGAGGCAGCTAGGGGGCACCCTGGCTAGTCCACTGTCTCTCCCTCATGGAGGTGTGTCCACCCAGGGCTGGAGCCTTCTCTGCTCCTCTCGGGCGCCAGGAAGGCCGGCTGCTCAGACCAGCTCCTCCTTGCTGGCTTCTGCTGACAGCTGCCCGCCCCCTCCCACACTGGTGTCTGTGACGCGGTCACCAGGGGCAGGAGCCACGTGGGCTTCTCACACACACACGTAGGTCAGGGAGGAGTTACTATAACGAGGAGGACACGTGTGTGTCCACACCCACTGTGCCAGTACCACACACACCTGAGTATTCTCCCAGGGAACTCAAGACAGAGGAACTAGGCTCCCATTGACTGAAAAAGAGCCCAGAGAGGTGAAGGGACTTGTCCAAAGGTGCACAGTGGCTCATGGGGGCCAGGAGTCTGGCCTGCTCCCAGAGCCTGCGCTTGCCTCTCATCAGCCCACGCAGCCTCCTCTGGGACATCTCATCTCATGGTGTCACTCCAAACACACCAACCCTGACCCTCTGGAGGGGGCAGGTCCCACGCCTCTCCTGGTGTAGAGAGCAGGGAGGGCTCAGCCGTGGGGCAGCTCCTGTCACTGACCGCACAGCCCGGGGGTGGGGCCCACCTCGGCTCTGCGTAGCGGTCCACATAGGCCCTTACTTGATTCCTGGTGCATCCAGCAGGTTGGTCAGGCCTGTCCAGTTGATCTGCAGGTGCTGCAGGGGCAAAAGGGGGCAGTTAGGCTGGAAGGAGCCAGGAGCCCAGGCTGAGCATCCTCACGCCAACCCTCATGGGGAGTTCAGCCTGAGGGTGTGCGGTGCCCTCTGCAGGGTGCTGGGTGGGCGAGGCATATCCCATCCTGCTCAGGACCAGGGTTGTCAGGTGGGCTCTTCCTGCTGGGACCACAGGATCGGCCCAAGCGCACGGCCAGGCCAGCCTGGCATCAGAGACCCTCCGCTCCACCCTGGGCAGCTGTGTGACCTCGGCTGGCCACTTCTCATCCAGACAGCCTTCTTCCTGGTCTTGGCGACAGCAGAGTGGAACTCCTCAGGCCTCCCAGGGAGCATATGAGATGATGGGTCTAGGTGGGCTTCGGCACATCTGTTCTTGGGCTCAAACCCAGCGCCTGGGCAGTGGGGGGTGAGCACCGGTTCACAGGGAGTGGTAGGGCTGCCTCGTTCTGGGGACTCACCGGCTTTTGAAGGAAGAACATAGTCACGGCTCCCACAAAGGGCTTGTCCACCAGTAGGGGCTCCAGGATGATCCGCAGCGTGCCCTGCAGCTGGATGGCAAGGAGGGACCTCAGCCGCCCTTCTCACACCTGTTGCACTGAGCGAGGCCGCTACTGGCTCCTTCATGCCCAGGCCCCCAAATGTGAGGGCCACCTGCCACCACTGCAGGGGGCCGCACTCAGGGAAGAGAAGCCTGCCTGCAGCGGCCACCCCTTTGCTGGCCACCAAGGGTCCCAGCTGCCTTCCACTGCTGTGCTGTCTGTGGGGCTTCAGCCTCGCCCACGGCCGGGGCCTAGGCATGCTCTCCAGCTCAGCTCCACTCCTGCCACAGCTCTGCCTCCTCCATCTACCTGGGCTTCTTAGCACCCGCTCAGCATCCGTAAAGAGCCTCTCACTTCCTGGGGTCATCAAAGCCTCTCTGGCAGGGGGATTCCACCAAGAGTGGCAGGATGGAGCAGTCCTGAGCAGAGGCGCAGTGAAGCCCAGCCACCAACTCCCAGTCTGCGATCTCGGGCCTGGAGTCCCTTGATTGGTACCAACCTCTGTGCCTGGTGTCATCACCCCCTCTGCAGCCTCCTCCAGTGTCACCCCCGCTCCCCGTGCCCTAACCCCAACCCCTGGAGGTAGTCACACCAGCCTCCACCCACCTGGATTCCGTTCACACCAGCCTGTATCTTCTGCAGCTCCACGCTGATCTCACAGTCCCCAATGTAGCTGGGAGTGGGGGAGGAAAGAGGAAAGCGGAGGGGGAGGGTAGGTCAAGAAACCTGCCCAGAGCAGCCCAGCACAAGCCTGAGCCCTGCATCACCTGGATGCGGACTCCCTGACAGCCTCGGTCTTTCTCAGTTCTGTGCAGACATTGCCCAGACTCCTAGAGACAGTGCCCAGGGACGACACACCCAGGGTCTCATACACATCCTCACCTCTCCTTCAAGGGCAGCAATTCTGTGTACCACCTCATCCCATGACACCCCATGGGTGCCAAAGAGGAGGTCTGGGGGTGCACACCCTACTGTGCTTCCACCCCATCTCTGCCCAGGTCTCTGCCTGAAGACCACAGAGTAGCCCTGTTGCCTCCCTGCAGCCACTCATGCAGGTTGTTGCTGAGGGTAACGAGGTGGCTGAGTAGTAAGATCTCAGAAGACTGAATCCAGCTGGCGCTCCTGCCAACCAATGGTCCCAGGGGAATGGGTGCCCTTGATGGTAGTCAAGGACTGAAGGAGAAGTGGAGGGAGAGGGCAGCCATCCAGTATCTGTAGGGGGCAGGCTGAGGAGCCAGACATCACAGAAGTGCTGAGTGTCCCCTAAAAGAGTGGGGTGAGCCCAGGGATCCCAGGGGCTCCCTGAGCTGACTGGAGAGCTGGGTGGGTGGGCTAGATGACTGACCAGTGCCCCAACTATTCACACAAGCATCCTGTGGCAGTCTTGGGGCCACAAGGGCCCAACTGCCAACAGTATCTTAACACACTTGAGACCAGCCAGCACATGGGGATGGATATTCCCAGAGTTGCTTTCTGTCTTCCCAGTGTGTTCTCAGCACCAGTCTCTGGGCTAAGGACAGGATATATGTGGCACTGGAAAAGGAACGGGCAACATCGTGGAACCTTGGGAGTTGATCCTTGGTCCTTTAAGCACAGTTCAAATCCCACCACCTCCAGGAAGACTTCCTGGGTTGAACCTCTATTCTTTCTGATTCAAGCCTATTATCAGCTTCATTCAAAATAAATGTCCTTGCCTGATCCACTAAGCAAGTCACTCACATGTCTTTGCATCCTTTAGTTTTTCTGAGGTGCCACAGTGCCCAGTTCTCCCCTGGCCTCTCACAGCCTGTGCTCCAAGCTCCTGGGCCACACCACAAGTCCCCACATTTTCCTGTCACATTTGCTCTCCCTTCCTACATCCTCTGTGAGACAGCTGATCTGACCCTCCAGGTGACCAGGCTCTGGCCTCTAAGAAAGCTCTGCTGCCTGGGCCTTGGTACCCAAAGCACGCCTGGTGCCTGGTCTGTGGGAGGAGCCAGGCCTAGTGGCTCCCCTGGGACCATCCTCCCCATCCCAGCAAGGATCCCATGCTCCAGCCCGGCTGGAAGAAGGGGCATATGTGCCATGAGAGGCTTTCACACTCCACATGAGTGTTTATCTGCGACTCCATCTTCAACCTGGCTATTCCCACAGTGCTCCCCCATCCCCTACACCAGGCCCCCGGGGGCACAAGGGCTCACCAGATCTGCAAGTCCAGGACCACCTGTCTGCGGTTGCGCTGGTCTGTGTGTGTCTTGATGCCGTTGACCCTGGGGCACTGGAAGAGATGGGGGAGGGTGCGGGGGGTGTGTGGCGGCAGCGGCAGGGAGTGACTTGGTCAGCAGGGGTCTTTGGGGTAGGGAGGCAGCAAGGGGTTGCCAGCCCTGTCATGGGTTTCAACCACAGCAACCCACGTGACCACTATACTCCAGGAGTGAGCTCAAACAGAAACCCACCCTGTAGACCCTGCCCACCTGTGGCATCCTAATACCTCCTCTCCAAACAAGCAAAATTTTCATAATGGAGAAACAGTTCAATCAACCTCAGTATTATCCTTCTACTCTCTCCATGCAAAATGATACTTACAAACACGTTGTCACATGAAAAGGTGACATCAAAGAATACAGAGCCAACAGTGCAGGAAAAAAAAGTATTATAGGGATATAATGAGCAGTTCATTGAAATTATTATGTTCGTTTTTTCAAAGAGTTTGTGGTAAGTGTGATACATCAGTTTTTTTTTTTTTAAGTATAACTTGTTATAATTTATTTTCTTATACATCCTCATATTTAACATTTATTTTTGTCTTGATTTTACATTTTAACATTCTTTTTCTTTAAGAGGCCCCCCAGATTGTAGAAGCTTCAGGTGGCACAGCTTCAGGTGGGCTAGATGTTAAAGATCCAGAAAAGCCAGCAGAAGCCTGGCGGGGAGGAAGGGCCTGTCACTGACTTGCCCCCCGCCTGGAGTCTGCTCCCAGGCTGGGGGGCTGGCCTGCAGGCCCCTGTGAGAGCCCCATCTCTGGAGACTGCCCCTGGAGCAGGCCGCCCAGTTGAAGGCTCCTCCACAGAAAGGAGGGGTGGCCCTGCTTATAGTCTGCTCCGTGTCAGGCAGGCGGTCCCAGCCCAGGGCGCATGGTGAGGCGTGGGGTGCCAGGCTGGTCAGGTGCCCCGCGGGGAACTCTACTCACTTGGCCATGCACAGTGGCCCTGATGCCAGGCCTGTTAATCACGCTTCACAACCACCCTCAGAAATGGGTCCTTCCCTCTTACAGATGAGGAAACTGGAACTCAGAGAGGTTAAAGCACTGGCCCAAGGTCATAACAGCAGGGAGCAGGGTTGGACATGGACACAGGAATCAAAGGAAGCAGGAAACACTCTTGGGTATGAAGGGAGTAGGTGGACCGGGTGCGCTGGGCCTGGCTAGGCAGGAAGGTCACAGGCAGAGTCCTCTGTGATGCCCCCCAGTGGACAGGTGGGGAGGGGAGAGGGATGAGAGAGTTAGGAGGGGTGGGAGGAGCCAGGACACAAAGACTGAATGCCAGGACCAGGCATTTCCCCTGCAGGGCAGGGGCATCTGGTCAGTCTGCAGGGCCCCCGCCAGGTGCTCATGAGAGGGTGAAAATCACCCTTCAGGACCAGCTACTTGTCGTGAAGGAGGAGGCAGAGGGGCCCCAGGGCAGGACAGCTGGTGTTCATCAAGAGGAGTAAAACTGAGGCTGTCTCCCCTAGACACTCCAAGGACAGTTAGTGGCAAGAGATGACTCTGAAGTAAAGAGAGAAGATGACTGCTCCTGAGGTCAAGGAAAACTTCCCTGTCTATACATGTGCAGGAAGGCTCCTTGGGGGTCAAAAAGGGAGGGGAGCCACCCCATAATGTGTGGACACGCACCCACGGTCTCTGGAGCAGAATCCATTCTTAGCAAAAAGTTGTGCATGCACGTTTGAGAGGGTTCTAGAACAGGTCAGATGTAGGGAGAGAAACCAGATCATTGGCCAAAGGTAAACAAAGACCCGGAAGGACAGCCCTATATAATGATTTAACCACCTCTTTCCTGCGCTCCTCCTCATTACGGATGACGCCCACACCCTTTCTCTCTGGGTGTGTATTTCTGCATTGTTTTTGTCTTAAACTATTTCTGTGTGCTCTCACACATATTATGATAATAAGCTCTGTGTCTCTGATAATAAACTTTGTATCTGTTTTTAAAGTTTTTGCCTCCTTGAAACACTTTTGCTTTCAGTAGGGGTAAACAGCCAGGGAGCAATATCAGAAATTCCAGCAACCTCAGATATGCAGATGATACCACTCTAATGGAAGGAAGTGAAGAGGAACTAAAGAGCCTCTTGATGAGGGTGAAAGAGGAGCATGAAAAAGCTGGTTTAAAAACTCAAGATTCAAAAACTGAAGATCATGGCATCTGGTCCCATCACTTCATGGCAAATAGAAGGGGGAAAAGTAGAAATAGTGACAGATTTTATTTTCTTAGGCTCCAAAATCACTGCAGTGACTGTAGCCACAAAATTAAAAGATGCTTGCTCCTTAGAAGAAAAACTATGACAAACCTAGACAGCATATTAAAAAGCAGAGACATTACTTTGCCAACAAAGGTCCACCTACTCAAAGCTATGGTTTTTTCAGTAGTCCTGTACGGATGTGAGAGTTGGACCATAAAGAAAGTTGACTGCTGAAGAAATGATGCCCTCAAATTGCGGTGCTGGAGAAGACTCTTGAGAGTCCCCCTTGGACTGCAAGGAGATCAAGCCAGTCAATCCTAAAGGAAATCAGTCCTGAATATTCATTGGAAGGACGGATTCTGAAGCTGAAACTCCAATGAAGAGCCGACTCACTTGAAAAGACTCTGATGCTGGGAAAGATTGAAGGCAAAAGGGGAAGGGCGTGGCAGTAGAGGATGAGATGGTTACATAGCATCACTGACTCAATGGACATGAGTTTGAGCAAACTCCAAGAGATATTGGAGGACAGGGAAACCTGGTATACTGCAGTCTATGAGGTCACAAAGAGTCAGCCACATCTTGGCGACTGAACAACAACAAGCCTCTATTCCCTGATGGTTTGGCTTTCATCCAGGCTACCCAGGTTCAATTCCTGGACAGGGAACTATCTCACTTCAGGACTGCTCACTGCTATCTCGCTGAGATCACTAGGCCTGCTTCTGCTGCCAGCAAGAGACCACTTTCCAGCAGCACATGGTCCCATAGGCATCAGCGCCCGACGGGCAGCCTGGCCGGGCAGGCTCTGCTGTAAACACAGCAGTCTGTGGGCTTCTTAACTCTTCACCTGCTGTGTTCCCCTCTGGGAAGTCCTCCCTGACTTGCAGAGACCCCATGCTGCTCCACTCCTGAATCCACGCATTCCTCCATCATCACATATACACTGCCAGGTCAGCATCTATCATCCACCAGCTTATATATCTGCCTCCACAGAAGGACAGAGTCCTTCCCGAAGGCAGGGGCACAGCCACAGCATCTCTGGCTTCAGAGCACGTGGCTGGGCTCAGTAAGTCATACATGAGTGAAGCAGGGAAAGAACAAATAACCAACAGATGCCGAGACGAGCTAGTCCAGGCGGAGCCTGAATCAGAACCCCCAGGTTCAGGCCAGCCTGACCTGCCCCAACTCGAGTGGTTAGCTGAGCACACACTGAAGGGCTGGAAGACAGCTCTCAGTGGGCCAGCCTGCCTTCTGACCTCTGCTTATTCTGGGGCAGGCCAGAGGCCAGCACTGCTGGTTGACAGGGTGATGGACTTTATGGTGGCTCTGCCTGAGGTATGCATTTCTGATGATCGAAATAAGACATCATAGAGGAGCTATAGGGCAGGAAGAGTGAGGCAGGAGGATGGACCAGGAAATGCAGCCTAGAGTCGGGACAGGACGTTAGGTGTGTTCAATACACACATTTTTATCCTGGGTCACTGAGTGCTGTCACTGAACCAGCATGGATCTGTAACAGATTGCCGGTATCAATCAGTAGAGACTTAGTCACTGCTGTGAAGCACTGACTTCCCACTCCATGCAGGTGAGTTCTCCCCAGCTCATGCTGAGGTTAGCAAGCATGACTGGTAGATTTTTGTGCGGGTTGGCTTCCACCACATGGCATGTTTTCAAAATTGTGCTTTAGAAGAATGGAATTTCCTCCCACTTCTCCTGTCTCTGAGCCAGGCTTCCCTAGAACCCGCAGAGACAGTGGTGCGGGGACCGGGGCTGAGGGGTTTATCCTCCAGGCCAAGAGACTGGGAAGTGCAGGTGAGGGCTGGGTACCCTGTGAGTCAGACATGATCCCCCCCGTGGGGGCAGGGGAGAGCCTGCTGCCCCTCCCAAGACAGCACCAACCTTCTGTCCAAAGTAGAGCTTGGTGAAGGCAAAGGTCCTCAGGTGCACGCTCTTCTCTCGGATCTTGGGCTCCAGTTTCTCCCGGAACTTGTTTTCCATGATCATGCTGAGGTAGGGCCAGATCTGGGAGATAATCTGCGAGGATAGGAAGATGCCCTACATGCTCAGGTCTGTGCTCCCCATCCCAGATCCACAGCTGCCCAGGGGCGGTCCTTACACCGCAGCACCCATCAGCCTGTCTGCCCACCCCATCCCATCAACCTACCTGTCCATCTGTCTGCTCATCAAACATTGGATAACTATGGCCATGGTTCTCATGCTTACAGTGAGATCCCAAGATTTGCTGCCATTGTGCAGCCCACCATGAAACAGTCATTCAGTGAATTAATAAGATGAAGCCCTTTAGTTCTGTGCTAAAACATATGCTACCCAAACCAACACCATGGTGTAAATAAGAAGGAGCAGGTGCCAGAGGTTTAAGAAGAAGAAAAAAAAGAAACCACAGAAGATAAATTTAAATTGTTCCCTATGGATTTGATTTTTTTTTTTTTCCTAAGAATCAGAATAGGCTGCCTATAGCTGAATTCTGCAGCAGGATAACTCATGGCGCTGGGAACCAAGTGTGGGACCTGGGGAGAGAGGGTGACAAAGAGAGGGGACCTGGTGGCAGGAGAGGGTGATCAGAGAGGGATGCAGATGGCATTGGAGGCATGGGGTGGAGGGGCAGCAGCCCATGTGTTCTGTTTGGGACAAGCCTACTCCCTCTTCCTCTCTGGGACCTGGGCCTTTATTTATTTTAGTTTTGTGTGTGTGTGTGTGAACCATTTTGTCTTTTATTGAATTTGTTACAATATTGCCTCTAGCTTACCTTTTGTTATTTTGGCCAAAAGGCATGTGGGATCTTAGCTCTGTCGGCCAGGGATCAAAACCCACACACACACTGCCCCCAACCCCCACCCGGCATTGGAAGGCGAAGTCTTAATCACTGGACCACTGGGGAAGTCCCTGCACTTTAAAGATGCAGCTCCCTCTTTTCAAACCCTAATCGGAGGAGACTGAAGGATGTGAGTTTCGGGGCTTAATGCCCCTCTCTCTCAGAGACCTCGATGAGCCAGGCATTGTGATACTTTAATTACCTCATTAATCCTCACAACAACCCCAGGAGGCAGGGACCATAATTATTCCCATTGCACAAAGGCAGGAAGCAGCTCTGAGACATCAGGGGACCTGCCCTGGTTGCACAGCCAGTGCTGCCAGATCATGGCTGGGGACCAGGCGAACAGAAACCCAGCAGCTGCTGTCAAATCCCTATCACAGCCTTCCTCTCCCCAGGATACCCTGGTCTCAGCCTGGTGGGACGGGGAGGCCTGCATTGCCCTCTGTATCTTCTAACTTTTCTGCTGTGGCCATGCATTAATTTTGCAATTAAAAGACAAAAATTTCACAATTTAAAAACAAACTCTTTTTAAGAAAAGAAAGTCACTGTCTGGTGAGGAGAAGAACCCTGAGGGTGGGGGAAAGTAGAAGGCCACCACCCCAGGGACTAAGGGCCACCTTTGGCTCCCCGGACAAGGCTTCCACCAGGACTGCAGGACCGCCTTGCTCACACAAGCTCCTTGGCACCCCAGCCTCATCCAGGGTCCACGCCAGGCCCAGGGGCGGACAAGGCCTGGAGTGAGGCCAGCACCCCCAGGCCCGCCCCCGGCCTTACCTTGTTGGCCCATTCAACCCGTTCCACATCCGGGAAGTGGATCTAGGGAACAGAAAGCTGAAGTTAGACTTGAGAACTGCCGCCCTCCCAGAGCCAGGCAGGCTCCCACTCCCAAGCACAGGAACTTTGCTGAGACCCACCCTGGAGACCCAGAGCCCACTCTCCAGGAGGGCAACCAGCCCGGTGGTGCCCACCTGCCTCGGACCACCAGACACTGATCCGACCCTGGCCGCCAGCTCCTGGGTGGGAGACATGGAAGGGCCATTCTGCACCGACCCTCCACCCTCACCTTCCTGATGGAAGCATAGAACCCCAACCTGGGCCTCCCCCAGGGTGGCACCTGAATTGGCTTCTTGCAAATTCCATCCCCCTTATTTTAGTGATAAAAGTATTCATAGCCTCTGCAGAAAAATTAGGAAATACAGCTAAACAAAAGGAAAAATATTTTTCAGAGAACTCTGCCTGGTAATAACTGTCATTACCAGGTTGATTTCCAGGCTCTTCTAGAAACAAGTATCTGTAGTTTTCATAGAAACTGAGGTCACAGCACTTTTTCTTAGCCTGCTTTTTTCACTTAACAATGTAGTATGATGGTGCTGACCCAAAGTTAACTGTTGCCCATTTGAAAGGCCAACAAGGGCACTCTGCCATTTTCAGGGGCAACTACAGAGTGGGGTGCCCCCTCACCTCCCTGGGCCCCACCCAAGGCTCCCTGTCCCCAGCAGGGAGGCCCCTCAGGCCAGGTCCTATATTCACAGCCCCAGGCTCAGTCCTGCCGCATCCTTTGGTTGCGGGGGATGGAGGTGGGGGAGGTCCCTGTGAAGTGAAAATTCTGTTGCCTAACCTTCGCATGACATGATTCTGAGGGTGCTGAATCCCTCCCACAAGAGTCGCAGTTTCAGAATGTCTACTGACCTTAATACCCACCCCCAACTCCAGCCCCACCATCATCCCCACCACCAGGATTTGCTGGGATGGACAGAGTAAGCATGTGTGCGTGCCAGGGATCCATAAAACGAAATGATGTCGTTTTACAGTCGCCCTGCCCCAAGTGTCTGGAGCATGAAGTCAACCCCAAATCAGGTTCATGGTGGCCCTGGGACCTCCTGAGGAGGAGAAAGGGCCAGCCCTTCCCCACCCCAGGGGCTCAGGAGGTGCGCTGTCCAGGGACTGAGCATATGTGTCTATACAGTGCACACGCCTAGCGCAGCCCTGTCAAGCGCCAGGCCCTGTGCTGCCCAGGGATGCCCCCAAGGATCCAAACACAGACCGAGGCCTCGTCCACCTGCCCAGGAGGAGAGCCATTCCCAAAGGAGGGGAGAGAGACTTCATTCTCTCATGATCAATATTTTTTGTCCTGTTTTTTAAATTTTGGCTGCACTGAGTGCCTTGCAGGATCCTGGTTCCCCAACCAGGATGGCACCCATGTCCCCTGAAGGGGAAGTAAGGGTCTTAACCACTGGGCCACTAGGGAATTCCTCTGGAGCAGTTGTTAACAGTCTGAGAGGTTAGAGAAGCCCAGTGCTTCTGAGACCTCTGTAACATCACACCATCCTCCCAGGCTCAGCTTCCCAGCTCTGGGCCTGGGGCTGATACCAGCTTGGAGAAGCAGCTAATATTCCCAGGTGCTGCCAATACTGCCTAGTTCCCAGAGAGGGAGCTAGTCTAGCCCAGGAACAGAAGGGGATAATGGGGAAGGAATCCTGCGGGGAGTGGGGCAGGAGTCTGACCAGTTCACCAAACTGGGTTCCAGGCCAGGGCAGGGGGAGGCTCCTCCATTGCTCCTGGGTACACTCACTACCCAGCACTGAAGTAAAACTCCTGCCTGTGGGGCTGAATCAGACCTCTTTCCTCCCTTTGATTGCTCCATTCACCCCTCTCTTAGACCTCCCTTCTTCCCAGCAGCCTTCCCCAGAGCTCTCAGGTTGAGGCTTAGTGTCCCGATTAGGTGTTGCTGCTTCTCCATTACAGCTTTCCACACCCCTTATTAAAGTTGCTTGGTCTTCTACCTGCTTCCTCACCACATGGCAAGCTTTGGTGGGCTGACAGCTGTGCTCCCTCCTAGCGCCTATCTCAGGTGTATGAATGTCTTAACTATTTGTGGAATGAATGAATGAATGAATGTGGAATGAATGAATCCTCCTGTCCTCAAGGAGCTCCCAGGCTGCTAAAGGAAGCAAGCCATTAACAGCGATTCCAGTACAGGATCAGCACCCAGGCCGGGGCAGGGGCCCCCACAAAAGGGAGAGTTTGGTGACAGCGGGGCTTACACTGGAGCCTCTGCCCCTCTCCTGCCCAGGCCTGCTGGCTGGACCTTTCATACCCTTCTTTCCACCTTAATTTCCTATACCACCCCCACAGAGCCTATGGGCATACCCCTTCCGATGCGCTGCACCCCTGCCCAGGTGGTTCTCTCCCCTGGAAGCTGAGAAGTGCTGATCTGCTGGATCCTGGAAAGGTGATCCAGCATGCTGGGTCTGACCTCACCCACACTCTGGGATCTAGACAGACAAAGATTCCTCCATCTGATGAATCCAATAGATTCATCAAGGTGCACCAGGGTGGGCTTCTAATTCATTTTTAACAAGCTCCTGGAGTTCAGTCAGGGTTGGCTGTAAGGGACCACTGACCAGCCCGCCTCCTGCATTAGAGTGGCGCACACTCACCCTGAAGGGAGGCAGCATGGAAGGCCCAGGGCTCGCACTGAATGTGGTCACGGTCTCTCCTGACCACCCTCACCTGTATTTGAGGCTCTTGCCTAAGAGATGCCCCCAGAGAGTGAGTCTGAACCCCTGACACGAGCAATGATTCAAAGAGACCATCAAGACACGCTATTCCGCCTTACCCTGGGCCTGAAATCTTAGCCCTGTCACCCTCCTCCGGGAGACAGCACAAGAGCTGGGCCACCTCCTTTGTGACTGTCCCTGAGTAAGTCCTGAACCAGGGAAGGGAAGCAGACAGGCTGACCTTTACGGAGCAACTGCTCACACCCAGTGCCTCGTCAGTCCCATGCAGACAAATGAGTCTCTCTCATTATAATTCAGATCTTTCCCGACTCCAGATTCTCAAAGTTATTCTGTGTTTTTAATCTATTGGCTTTGTGTTTTAATTTTCACATAAAAGAAAGGTCTTCAATAGTCTGGAATTTTTTTTTTTTTTTAATAGTGGGTGAGGTAGGTATATAATTTATCCACACACTTGAAGGCAATTTTCTAAGAAGAAAGGGGAAGGAACACAGGAGGAGGAAGGAAAGGAGGGGGAGGTGGAAGAGGGGGAGGGGAGGGGGAAGGGGGAGGAGGTGGGAGATTAGTTCATGTTTCCTACTAACTAGTGAAGCATCACTGACTCGATGGACGTGAGTCTGAGTGAACTCTGGGAGCTGGTGATGGACAGGGAGGCCTGGCGTGCTGCGATTCATGGGGTCGCAAAGAGTTGGACACGGCTGAGCGACTGAACTGAACTGAGTGAAGGTACTTCCCTCACACACGAGCTTCTCATGTGCACCTCAGCGTGTTTCAGGTCTTGGCACTGAACACCATGGTCTGTCTGCCTGTTCTGGCATCACTATCACACTATTTTAATCTCTGTGACTTTACAATATAACCTGGGGTAGGGTGATTCCCCTCTTCTTTTCTTTTCTTTTTCAATCTGTCTTAGATAACAGTAGGTATTTCTGCTTCCATATGAATTTCAGAATCATCTTGTCAACCTTCCCCAAAAACACCCTCTTCGGGTATTTCCAAATTCATAGATTAATGTGCGGAAGAACTGACCTCTTTAACAGTATGATATTTTGCATCCATGAGCAGAAAATTTGTATAAATTCATACAAATTCATTTTGTATGATTGCATTCACATTTAGGATCATAACCTTTTCTCTAAAGAAGTCTTCCACATTTTTTGTTACATTACTCTGTGGGTTTTGCAGTTACTAAAAATGATGTTTCATTTTCTGGGCAACTTCTCTTGAAATTTGTTACCAGTTCTGTTAATTCTCATAGGTAATTTATACACATTTGTAATCTCCAAGTGATAATTTCTTTTTTCCCCACACCTCATCCTTACACTTGTTTCTCTTGGCCAGTCCTCTGGCACTACACAGGTACTCGCGGCGATACCATAGCAAGTAGCTCTATCTGGTTCCCGACCTCAAAAGAAGTTTCTCCATTAAGCATGATTTCTGCTATAAATTTGGGAAGACAGCCTCTATCACTGAGGAAGTTCTTTTCAATTTCTAAACTGCCAAGAGCTCTCATTATAAATGGGTATTGAACTATATTCAATACTTTCTCATATCTATTGAGCAACTCAAAGTTAATTTTTCCCTTTCATCCATTAACGTGATCAACTTAACTGATGTTTCTTTCTAAATCAGAACCATCTCTCTTTCCTGGGATGAATCCTACTTAAAATATTTAGCTGAGAACTCCCTGATGTTCAAGCTGGTTTTAGAAAAGGCAGAGGAACCAGAGATTAAATTGCCAACATCCACTGGATCACTGAAAAAGCAAGAGAGTTCCAGAAAAACATCTACTTCTGCTTTATTGACTATGCCAAAGCTTTTGACTGTGTGGATCACAATAAACTGTGGAAAATTCTGAAAGAGATGGGAATACCAGACAACCTAACCTGCCTCTTGAAAAATCTGTATGCTTGTCAGGAAGCAACAGTTAGAACTGGAGATGGAACAACAGACTGGTTCCAAATAGGAAAAGGAGTACATCAAGGCTGTATATTGTCACCCTGCTTATTTAACTTATATGCAGAGTACATCATGAGAAACGCTGGGCTGGAGGAAACACAAGCTGGAATCAAGATTGCCAGGAGAAATATCAATAACCTCAGATATGCAGATGACACCACCCTTATGGCAAAAAGTGAAAAGGAGCTAAAAGCCTCTTGATGAAAGTGAAAGAGGAGAGTATAAAAGTTGGCTTAAAGCTCAACATTCAGAAAACAAAGATCATGGCATCCAGTCCCATCACTTCATGGGAAATAGATGGGGAAACAGAGGAAACAGTGTCAGACTTTATTTGGGGGGCTCCAAAATCACTGCAGATGGTGACTGCAGCCATGAAATTAAAAGACGCTTACTCCTTGGTAGAAAAGTTATGACCAACCTAGACAGCATATTGAAAAGCAGAGACATTACTCTGCCAACTAAGGTCCGTCTAGTCAAGGCTATGGTTTTTCCTGTGGTCATGTATGGATGTGAGAGTTGGACTGTGAAGAAGGCTGAGCGCCAAAGAATTGAGGTTTTTGAACTGTGGTGTTGGAGAAGACTCTTGAGAGTCCCTTGGACTGCAAGAAGATCCAACCAGTCCATTCTGAAGGAGATCATCCCTGGGATTTCTTTGGAAGGAATGATGCTAAAGCTGAAACTCCAGTACTTTGGCCACCTCATGCAAAGAGTTGACTCATTGGAAAAGCTTTGATGCTGGGAGGGATTGGAGGCAGAAGGAGAAGGGGACGACCGAGGATGAGATGGCTGAATGGCATCACAGACTCAATGGACGTGAGTATGAGTGAACTCCGAGAGACGGTAATGAACAGGGAGGCCTGGCGTGCTGCGATTCATGGGGTTGCAAAGAGTCGGACACGACTGAGCGACTGAACTGAACTGAACTAAAATATTTAGCTAAACTGATATCTCACTTAGGTTTTACACACTAATGGTTCAAAGTGATACCTACAGCTTAAGTCCCCTTGGACTGCAAGGAGATCCAACCAGTCAATCCTAAAGGAAATCAGTCATGAATATTCAGGAAGGACTGATGCTAAAACTTCAATACTTTGGCCACCTGATGCGAAGAACCAACTCATTGGAAAAGACCCCAATGCTGGGAAAGATTGAGAAGAAAGGGACACAGAGGATGAGATGGTTGGATGGCATCACTGACTCGATGGACATGAGTTTGAGTAGGCTCTGAGAGTTGGTGATGGACAGGGAAGCCCGGCATGCTGCAGTCCATGGGGTCACAAAGAGTCAGACATGACTGAGCGACTGAACTAAACAGCTTTTGTTCTTTGACAATTTCTATCTGATTTTGATATAAAGATTTTATGAATAATTGTAAAATGAGTGGAACACCTTTCCTTATCTTCTGAAACAAAGTGTAAATATAGGAATTATCTGATTGATGGAATTTAGAATATCTTAACCTGTAAAACCATCTTAGCCAGAGACTTTTGAGAGTGGTTAATCACCATTTCTCTCTTTAGAGGTCAATGGTGTCTTTAACAGTCTACTGTCTTTAACAGTCTAGTGTGGTAATCTTGACATTTATATTTTTCTAGAAATGTATCTAGTTCATCCAGGCTTTCAAATGTCTTGATACCTAATTATTTACAATGTTTCATTGTTTTAATCTGTTATGCCTATATAGTCATTTCTGCCTTTTTCATTCTATAGTTTATCTTTTTCATAATCAAGCTTGACAAAGTTGTACCTATTGGCCTGTTGTTTAATCTTTTCAGACAACTAACTTCAATTAATAATTTCCTTTACCTTTTATACTCTTGGCTGCATTGAGCAGCCTGAGGAATCTTAGTTCCCAACCAAGGGTCAAACCCCGTGCCGCCTGCACTGGGAGCATGAAGTAGCCAAAGAAGTCCCTGCTGTTATTTTTAAATGTTTCTTCATTTTCATCCTTTTCATTTTATCATGTTCTTCTTTCTTATTTCTTTGATCTAAACCTATTGTTCTTTTATTAGTCAGACTCTGTGAGTTTTAGAGTTGAATCATTTATTTTTCAATTTTTCTTATTTTATGATAAATTTAAAGTTATAAATTCCCTTGCAATTTTCGACATCGTTTTTCATCATTATTCAGCTCTTGGTTTTTGAAATGTCCATGTTTTTAAAAAAGTTTTTTTAATTTTAATTGGAGGCTAATTACAATATTGTGGTGGTTGTTGCCATACATTCACTTGAATCAGCCATGGGTGTACATGTGTTCCCCATCCTGAACCCCCTTCCATCTCCCTCCCCATCCCATCCCTCTGGGTCATCCCAGTGCACCAGCCCTGAGCACTCTGTCTCATGCATCGAACCTGGACTGGCAATCTGTTTCACATATGATAATATACATGTTTCGATGCTATTCTTTCAAGTTATCCCACCCACACCTTCTCCCACAGAGTCCAAAAGTCTGTTCTTTACATCTGTGTCTCTTTTGCTATCTCGCACATAGGGTCATTGTTACCATCTTTCTAAATTCCATATATATGCATTAATATATTGTATCGGTGTTTTTCTTTCTAAAACAATGGTTTTAAAATAGTAATATTTTAAAATTATCTAGACATATACCTATAACTATTTATTATTGTTTTCTAATTTCATTTATGTTCTGAACAGTCTGCTCATTGGAATATATTGATAATACCTTTTTGGCCTGGTACATGATTCATTGGAATATATCAAAAATATCTTTGTAGCCTGGTATATGATTAATTCCCATGACTGTTCCACATATGACCAAATTATTAATCACTGCCTTTAAATAGTATTTATCCTTGTTTACTCTTTTGTAGACTTGATTTTTCATTTTCAGAGAGGAATATATGAAAATTTCAAGCCCAACTGCTGATTTATCTAATTCTCTGAGCAGTCTGTGAGTTGTTGGCTTATATTTCAAGTTTATATTATGAAGTACATGTATTAATTATGGTGCCTTTAATGAGCATATTGGAGAAGGGCATGGCAACCACTCCAGTATTCTTGCCTGGAAAATTCCATGGACAGAGGAGTCTTGTGGGTTCCAGTCCATGGGGTGTGAAGAGTCAAACAAGACTGAGCAACTAACATTTTCATACTTTTATAAGCATATAACATCTTTGTCTTTAAGACATATCTGACTTAATATGAAAATTGTTACTATGGGCTTGCTTTTATTTCAAAGTTGTCCAGTTGTATCTTTTTCCATCCTGTTTTCAGCCTTTTGAATTCGTGTTATGTCCTTTAAAACTTACTTTAATCCCTTATTAGCCCCATTTTACAGATAATGAAACTAAGGCTGAGAGTGAACTTACAATCACCAGCTGTGGAGTACTAGAGCTGTTACCCAGATCCGGGACTGTCTGTGATTTTCCACTCTTTCACATTCACTCCTCTTACAAAACATTACATATCACTGTTTCCCTCTCCTGCATAAAGTCTAATTTGGCAGAGGACTGCCCTCATGGGACCTGAGCCTTCACTAGGCCACACTTTCTAAGTCACTAAGGGCTTCCCTGGTGGTAAAAGATGGTAAAGAATCTGCCTGCAATGCAGGGAGATCTGGGTTTAATCCCTGGATCAGGAAGATCCCTTGGAGAAGGTAATGGCAACCCACGCCAGTGTTCTTGCCTGGAGAATCCCATGGACAGAGACGGGCTACAGGCCATGGGGTCGCAAAGAGCTGGACATGACTGAGCAACTAACACATGCATTTCATTTGATCCTCCTCATGCTGTATAAAGTGAACAGCAAACATGCAATTATCCCCATTTTACATATGAGGAGAGGCCCAGAGAATAGCACTTGCCCAAATCAACCAGGAGACCAGAACTCAGATCTTCTCACCTAAGTCCAGCCTTCAAGTCTTTTCCCTCACCCATTTACCCTCCCCTTCTGCTACCTGAAAGGTCAGCATTTGAAGTCTACTTCTTAGTGCTTTTCTAAACTACTCCTATGCATTTAAACTCCCACCTCTTTTAACCTCAGTTTTCTCATCCATAAAGTGGGCACAGTACTACAACTTCACAGAGTTACTGAGAAAATTAAATAAAACAATTTAAGCATGGTGCTCAGTACACTTCCCAGCTCAGAGTAAATGCTCCAGAAATGCCGACTGTTGGTGGAAGGCATACAGACCTCAGAGGTACAAACACTGACACCTCTGACCTTAGGTACTTGCCAGGAACAAGATCATGTGGGTTGTATGTCTAGTTCTGTTTGATCCAAAGCCCAGTAAATTCCCTGGGTCTCCTAGCGCCCACGGCTTTGGGAGACTGCTGAGAAAGGGGAACAGAAAATGAGAAGAGGATAACACAGCTAAAACCGCTGAAGCACGAGAGGAAGAACCAGGGGCGGCTGTGGTTTCCCTGGCCTCTGCTGGTTGGCTGAGCCCAGTGCCCAAGAGGCCCCACGGAAAATTCTGCCCAATGGGGGGCGCTCCAAACGGGCAAAAGGATCCAATCAAAGCCTTTGCCTGTGTCTTTCCCTCCCCAGGTAAACAAAGGGAAGGCAGAAAAAGAAGCCATGAGCCTGGGCGTATCCAGGAGTCTCTGGGACCAGCTAGGATGAGAGACACACCCACCACCAGGCAATGCAAAGGGCTAGACTCTGAGTGGTTCTGAAGCTTTTCTGTATAAAACCATCACCTGGAAAGCTGGTGAAATGTGGATTCTTGGTCAGGTCCCTCTGAGATTCTGACTCAGAAGGATGGGGCAGGGCCTTGAAACTTGCATCTTTAATAAACTCACCTGCTCCTTCTGATCCTGGTGGTGGAGGATGCGGAAGCATGAGCGCTCAGGGCCTCCCAGGCTGGAGAACCTGCCCCAGCTCTAGAACAAGGTGGCCTTTCTGCTCCCCAGTGTTCCTGACCAGGGATATAGTCACAGCCTGTGTCTCCAGTGATTACTCTTAGGAGAATATCGCTTTGTCATCAAATTTTTACCAGCAGCCTACAGACCTCACGTCTTTTACAAAGGGAATATCTTTTGTGCTACAAAGAGCAAAGGGTGGCATGAACTAACAGGTGAAAAACACAGTGTCACGATTCTGCCTGGCTCGAGGCACTGCCCTGGCCTCCAGCAGGTGTGTGGTCCTTTCCCTGCAGCCTCAGGTTTCTCCTGATCAAGAGCAGAGAAGTTGCTCAGTCCTGTGCTGCCCATAGGATCTACAATCCAGAGAGAGAAAGGACAAATGTACTTCTAAATGGAGACAGAGCTCTTGAAGGTTCACACATTTCTGAATGATGTATTACAGGTATGGGCAGTTCTCCAGAGCAATCTTGAAAAATCCAAAAGATGCTGGGGTCCTGTGGTCAAGTCATCAGCATCTCAGATGCCTGCTCTTCCACCCCGCAGGAGCCCTCGGGCAAGTTTCAACAGATGAGCTCTCAGCCCACATCTAAGGACCCCTTAAGCTAACACTGTCATGCTGCCATTAGTGTACTTGGGCCAAAGCCTTCCAGACAAAGTGGACTAATAATTTAATGATGGCATTTTTAGATATGGTCAAGAGTGCTGGTAATCAGAGCCTAGAGAGGCAAGAAAGACTGTAAATCAAACCAAGTCTGGCACTTCCCTGGTGGTCCAGTGGATAAGACTCTGCATTCCCAATGAAGGGTGCCCATGTTCGATCCTTGGTCAGGGAACTAGATCCACATGCTGCAACTGAAGATCCTGCATTCCACAACTAAGAGCTGGTAGAGCCAACATCCGCTGGACCACGGAAAAAGCAAGAGAGTTCCAGAAAAACATCTATTTCTGCTTCATTGACTATGCCAAAGTCTTTGACTGTGTGGATCACAATAAACTGTGGAAAATTCTGAAAGAGATGGGAATACCAGACAACCTGACATGCCTCCTGAGAAACCTATATGCAGGTCAGGAAGCAACAGTTAGAACTGGACATGGAACAACAGACTGGTTCCAAATAGGAACGGGAGTACGTCAAGGCTGTATATTGTCACCCTGCTTATTTAACTTCTATGCAGAGTACATCATGAGAAAAGCTGGGCTGGAAGAAGCACAGGCTGGAATCAACATTGCCAGGAGAAATATCAATAACCTCAGATATGCAGATGACACCACCCTTATGGCAGAAAGTAAAGAGGAGCTAAAAAGCCTCTTGATGAAAGTGAAAGAGGAGAGTGAAAAAGTTGGCTTAAAGCTCAACATTCAGAAAACAAAGATCATGGCATCTGGTCCCATCACTTCATGGGAAATAGATGGGCAAACAGTGGAAACAGTGTCAGACTTTATTTTGGGGGACTCCAAAATCACTGCAGATGGTGACTGCAGCCATGAAATTAAAAGATGCTTACTCCTTGGAAGAAAAATTATGACCAACCTAGATAGCATATTGAAAAGCAGAGACATTAGTTTGCCAACAAAGGTCCATCTAGTCAAGGCTATGGTTGTTCCTGTGGTCGTGTATGGATGTGAGAGTTGGACTGTGAAGAAAGCTGAGTGCCGAAGAATTGATGCTTTTGAACTGTGGTGTTGGAGAAGACTGCTGAGAGTCCCTTGGACTGCAAGGAGATCCAGGCAGTCCATTCTGAAGGATATCAGCCCTGGGTGTTCTTTGGAGGGAAGGATGCTAAAGCTGAAGCTCCAGTACTTTGGCCACCTCATGTAAAGAGTTGACTCATTGGAAAAGACTCTGATGCTGGGAGGGATTGGGGGCAGGAGGAGAAGGGGACGACAGAGGACGAGATGGCTAGATGTCATCACCAACTTGATGGACGTGATTTTGAGTGAACTCCGGAAGTTGGTGATGGACAGGGAGGTCTGGCATGATGCGATTTATGGGGTCGCAGAGAGTTGGACACTATATAAATAAATAAAAACAAGTCTAAGGCCACCAAAATGGATCATGTTGGTGCTTCATCTTTAGGTGGTCACATGCTTTATATCTTAAACTCTTTAGGACAAGTGATTGCACAGCAGTGAGGAAATGGAACCAGAGTGTGAGGGCTGCATGCCACTGCGGGGTGGAGCCCACAGATGGGCTGGAGTTGGGCTGAGAGGCCTGGACAGGAGGTTCTGGCCACCAGACTCTGTCAGGATGCAGGGACTCGATGGCTTCACTTTACAGAGCGTGCCTGTCACTCTGTGAATCCTGCTTCCCTCTCACAGAGACAGTGGCTCCTCCCTTGGGAGCAGCTGTGTACAGACATAGAGACATACATGGACATATACAGGTAGATGGATGCACACATGTAGACATAAACACCAAGACATACACAGATGCACAGATACATGTACACACATAGACACACACACCCAGAGCTATACAGACCCAGCCACAGAATCACTTGTTGTTCAGTCACTAAGTCATGTACAACTCTGTGACCCCATGGACTGCAGCCTACCAGGCTCCTCTGTTCTCCATTGTCTCCCATAATTTGCTCAAATTCATGTCCATTAAGTTGGTGGTGCTATCTCACCATCTCATCCTCTGCCACCCCCCTTCTCCTGTCACCCTCCATCTTTCCCAGCATCAGAGTCTTTTTCAATGAGTCAGCTTTTCACATCAGGTGGCCAAAGTATTGAAGCTTCAACTTTAGCATCAGTCCTTCCAATGAACACTCAGGGTTGATTTCCTTTAGGATTGCCTGGTTTGATCTCATTACAGTCCAAGGGACTCTCAAGAGTCTTCTCCAGCACTACAATTTGAAAGCATCAATTCTTTGGTGCTCAGCCTTCTTTATGGTCCAACTCTCACATCCATACATGACTACTGTAAAAACAATAGCTTTGACTAGCCAGACCTTTGTCAGCCAAGTAATGTCTCTGCTTTTTAATATGTGGTCTAGGTTGGTCATAGCTTTCCTTCCAAGGAGCACTTGTCTTTTAATTTCATATTTGCAGTCACCATCCACAATGATTTTAGGGTCCAAAAACCTCAAAATTTGTCACTGTTTCCATTTCTTAACCATCTATTTCTCATGAAAGAATGGGACCAGATGCTATGATCCTTAGTTTTTAAGTGTTGAGTTTCAAGCCAGCTTTTTCACTCTCTTCTTTCACCCTCATCAATACACTCTTTAGTTCCTCTTCACTTTCTGCCACTGAATCACATGTACGCACTAAAGATCTAAGTACACACTCTCTTTTCTAGAAAGAAAAAGAAAAAAGCTTCTGGATCCTGCTCCAAAGGGCATTTCTATACACACACTCCTGCTGAGTCATCTGATCTTGCCAACCCCTCCCCAGTGGAAAGAAGAGAGAAGATCCTCTCCCAGGTGTCTGACGGGGAAGGGGACGCTGCACAAGAGGCCTTGCTGGGCTCCTATCCTCTTGAGACAGTCCTGCTCTCCAGGTGCCTCTGCAGAGTTCCTCCCCCACCAGAAAATAGCCCATATTTCAGTCACTTATTTCCTGATGAAACACTGCCTTACATCCCTTTTTTTCTCTGTTCTTGGGAGGTAAACATTTAACCATGAAAACTGCTTTTTAAAATTAATATTGTTTTTGACTGCACAGCACAGTATGTGGGATCTTAGGTCCCCAACCAGGGGCTGAATCTGGGCCACCTGTAATGGAAGCTTGGAGTCTTAACCACTGGAACACCAGGAAAGTCCTGAAAACAGCTATTAACTCTGCTGCTTTTGGGGTGAAAATCACCCTGCCCAAAGTGCCTTAAGAGAAATAACTGCTTTGCCAACTTGGAATTCTGGTTCTGGGCTTCCCTGGTGGTTCAGGAGTAAAGAATCCACTTGTCAGTGAAGGAGACCCGGTTGGGAAGATTCCTCTAGAGATGGAAATGGCAACCCACCCCAGTATTCCTGCCTGAAAAATCCCATGGACAGAGGAGCCTGGCAGGCTACAGTCCATGGGGTTGCAGAGTTGGACATGACTGAGCGACTAAACAATGACAACTGTTCTAGAATCTGTAGGTTTCTGAACAGCACAACCAGCCTTGAACTGTCTTCAGTTGGCTGGACTCAGCAGGATGACTGAGCAGACAGATAATGTGGGTGGCAGGAGCCTGTCATCCAGGCTGAGGAGTAAGGGCTCAGAGCAGAGAGGGACTGCTCTGAGTTACCTGCATTGTTTCAAGGAGTGCATGCAAAGTCGCTTCATTCGTGTCCAACTCATTCTGACCCAATGGACTGTAGCCTGCTGGGCTCCTCTGAACCCAGGCCCTTCTCCAGGGGATCTTCCTGACCCAGGGATTGAACCCAGGTCTCCTTCACTGCAGGCAGATTCTTTAACACTAAGCCACTGGGGAAGCCCCACCTGAGTATAATCCTAAATTGCCAGAGAGTTCAGTGATCCTGCTAGGTCTGGTAATGCCTTGAGGGTAAAAAAAAGTGTATCCTCTTGCTCATTAAATTAGTAAAAGACCAACCATCCAATCCCAAAGGTGGGCAATGCCAAAGAATGTTCAAACTACCAGACAATCGTGCTCATTTCACAAGCTAGCAAAGTCATGCTCAAAATCCTCCAAGCCAGGCTTCAACAGTACATGAACCAAGAACTTCCAGATGTACAAGCTGGATTTAGAAAAGGCAGAAAAACTGGAGATCAAAATGCCAACATCAGTTGAATCATAGGAACAAGAGAATTCCAAAAAACATCTACTTCTGCTTTATTGACTACACCAAAGCCTTTGACTGTGTGGATCACAACAAACTGGAAAATTCTTCAAGACATGGGAATACCAGACCACCTGACCTGTCTTCTGAGAAACCTGGATGTGGGTCAAGAAGCAACAGTTAGAACCAGACATGGAACAACAGACCGGTTCCAAATCGGGAAAGGAGTACGTCAAGGCTGTATATTGTCATCCTGCTTATTTAACTTCTATGCAGAATACATCATGAGAAACGCTGGACTGGAAGAAGCACAAGCTGGAATCAAGATTGCTGGGAGAAATATCAATAACCTCAGATATACAGATGACACCACCCTAATGGCAGAAAGTGAAGAGGAACTAAAGAGTGTCTGATGAAGGTGAGAGAGGAGAGTAAAAAGGTGGTTTAAAACTCAACCTTCAAAAAATGAAGATCACGACATTTGGTCCCATCACTTCATGGCAAACAGATGGGGAAAAAATGGAAACAGTGACAGATTTTATTTTCTTGGGCTCCAAAATCACTGCAGATGGTGACTGTAGCCATGAAATGAAAAGATGCTTGCTCCTTGGAAGAAAAGTTTTGACCAACCTAGACAGTATATTAAAAAGCAGAGACGTTACTTGGCCAACAAAGGTCCAGCTAGTCAATGCTTTAGTTTTTCCAGTAGTCATGTACAGTTTTGAGTTGGACCATAAAGAAGGCTGAGCACCAAAGAATTGATGCCTTCAAACTGTGGTGTTGGAGAAGACTCTTGAGAGTCCCTTGGACAGTAAGGAGATCAAACCAGTCAATCTAAAAGGAAATCAACCTTGAATATTCATCAGAAGGACTGATGCTAAAGCTGAAGCTCCAATACTTTGGCCACCTGATGTGAAGAAAAGACTCTGATGCTGGGAAAGACTTTAGGCAGGAGAAGGGAATGACAGAGGATGAGATGGTTGGATGGCATCACTGACTCAGTGAATTTGAGCAATCTCTGGGAGACATGACTGAAAACAATAGTCATCATCTTCTTTCTCCTCTGCCTGTTCCTCCTCCATGCTGATAAGGCCACGGTGAGATGGAAATGAGGACCTTTCAAGTTCTTAAGTTTTGACAGATAAGTTTAATGTATAATCTATGTAAGGAATTAGAAAAACAGGGTCTGAGATTTTTTTAAATCTTTTGGCTACACTACAAAGCTTGTGGGATCTGAGTTCCCCAGCCAGGGATCAAACCCAGGTCCCCTGCTTTGGAAGCCCAAGTCTTAACTGCTGGACTACCAGGGAAGTCCAGGGACTAAGATTTACATTGCAGATGTTCACTGTGGCATTCATGCCACGGATTTTTATTGAAAGCCTATTTGAACTGGGCACTGAGTAAGGAGCTGAGGGTACAGAGAGATACAAGACACACACCTTAAAAGAATATTTGATCTGGAGGAAAAGTGGGACATAAAAATAGGTAGGTACAAGTCAACATGGGAAGTGGGTGTGACAGAAGGGTTCCAGCGCAGGTCCCTGAGCTTTGACTTGAAGAAGAGTCAATGAGCCAGACTGGAACATCAGAGGGAGAAATTTGCAGACACAGAGAGGAAACAACACCCACCTCAGCCCACCACAGAAACAGGTCAAACTTGGACATAACCAAAATACTCGATGTCCGAGAAATGATCAAGCCACTTACAGTCTCTTCATATTAAGGATAGCATAACCATGAAGGATTTTTTGAAAAAAAGTTTGCAAGATAATATTAAGGCCACAAAACAAAGAAAAATTCAAGGGTACAAGTTTTCAAAAGATTGTTTTCATATACCTTTTATACAAAGGAAGTGCTCTCAAACGTAAGAGTATATTTTCAGGTGGTGGAATTGTAAATGCTTACTCTAATATTTACTTATAGTCCATATCCAAATATCCTACCATGGGAATATTTGCACTTTTATAACCAGAAAAACAAGATTTTTAACCAGTTTATAACCAGTTACTTTTAAAAGTAAACATAGTGTGGGCAAAAGAATGGATTGAGTGAACCTGGGGTTTTGAAACATCCTACCTCCTGGAGAGTTTCTTGGCTTTTCAAGGACTAGTGACCCTGGGCACACTGAGATGGGACTTCTCAGGCAGGAGCAGCCACCCACACCTACACAGAGAAGGTGCACGGGAGCTGAGCCCTGACTCCCAGTGCAGCCTGAGGGATTCAACCATCATCTCCTTGGTTTGAAGTGGAAGTGAAGTCGCTCAGTCGTGTCCAACTCTTTGCGACCCCGTGGACTGTAGCCTACCAGGCTCCTCTGTCCATGGGATTCTCCAGGCAAGAATACTGGAGTGGGTTGCCATTTCACAGGATAGGTAATGAGAATGAGCCTCTGTCCCTTTAACAGTTCCCACTGGGCCAGAAAACATTCAACTGTCTCCACTATTTGCAGTAGAAGAAGAGGTGGTGGAGGAGGGAGGGGCAGAGGGAGGGGGGAAAACTTCCTCCAGCACACGGGAACACTTTGGGGCTATGAGCTCTAGGTTTCCTGAGATTTAAAAATGCCTGAGACTCTACCAGGAGAAGTAACTCTGAATGGAGGGGTGGAAGGATAGGAAGGCAGGGCCCCAGTCCCCTGCTCCTCTAAGTAGCTGTGTTGTGGCTTTCATGGGTCATGGCGGGGATGGCGGCTCACACCTCCCAGCAGCTCCCCCAGAGTCACTGGGGTCATTCCCACGGACGGACCGTCTCTGCCTGGGGTCAAGGCTCTGGACCACAAGGCTAAGAGAAGCTGGAATCAGCTCTCCGTGCCTTTCTGTCCCCTGGTGAAGGACAGGGGCTGTTCCACCCTTGGCCCTGATCCCAACCCACCAGCTGACCTCCCAATGACTTGGATCCTTAGCTTGGAGAAAAGGTTTTGGGGACACCTCTGTTCCAGGAAGATTCAGCTCCCCGTAACTTGCAACAGGCAGTCTCCTGTGAGTCTTGCTGCTGTTGTTCAGTCGCTAAGTCTTGTACAATGTCTGACTCTTTGCAACCCCATGGACTGCAGCACATTAGGCTCCTCTTTCCTTCACTATTTCCCGGAGTTTGCTTAGATTCATGTGCAATGAGTCAGTGATACCATCTAACTATCTCATCCTCTGCCACCCCGCCTCGCCTTTTGCCCTCAATCTTTTCCAGAATCAGAGTCCTGTGAGTCTGGGTATCATTAATTACCATCCAGATCTGCTCACCCCAGGACAAGATGAGGCACTCCAGTGACCAAACATGATGGAAACTTTGGGTTCGGAGTGACCCACCCCCCCTACAGCCTCTTCCTCCAAGGGAGGCTGTCTGGGTTAGATTCATTCCCTCCCCCATGCTTTCCCAGAACGTGCATTCCACCTTGTAGGATGGATCATGCTGTGTCAGAAAAGGCTGTTCTCTTGGGTCTGCAACCCCATTCAGCTCAGAGATTCCTTGAAAGCAGGGGCCGTGTGTCACTCACGTTGTGGGCCAGGGTGCCTGACTCTGCAAGTCCTCGATAGATGCTTGCTCACTGAGTAAAGGAATAAACATGTGGATGCCTAAGATCCCTGCGCCAGGCCCACATTCTGCCTCTCTTATTACCCAATCCAGGCCCAGGACATGATGAGTCCATGAAGCATCACTAGGTCGTGGGGCAGAGACCCAAGGGGCATGATTAAAACCTGCCCCGCCCCTTCCTTCCTGAGGATGGGCCTGACTCGGAGCCATATGAATGACCTCACAGGGGCTTCAGAGGCCTTTGGGGAAAGAAGTCCCCCAAGCCACGCCCAACCAGTCTTGATGTTTAAAACCAGGCTCCATGGCCCTGACTCTGAGAATTGAGCTTTGGGATTGAAGTTGAGAGTTTCCACCCTAGCTCACAGCTGTCACTGTATTTACTCCCCTAATTAGCAGAATTATCAGTACCGGACTGACTGTGGGAGCCTGGGCCCTGGAAGACTGCTGCTCCACCCACAAAAGGAATGTGAACTCTCAGCTTCAGGAAAGCAAAGTGCTCAGCCCTGGTTGTCAGGCTGAAGAGCTGGCACAGAAACTTAGAAGGATCCATCCCAGGTATGATCGTCCCAGGAATGCTGCTGTGAACCTTGGATCGCTCAATGCTTTGAGTGAATGGCTCACCTCTCCTGGGTGTTTGCTTCAGTGGGCACCCCCACTTAGGTGATGGGGAGGCAAGAAAGATTGGGAACAGTGTCCTGTGGGTTTGGGGCACTGGAGAAAAGCTAAGTTGGGGCTGATCAGTGGTGGCACACTCCTGCAGCTAAAAAGGCTCTAGAGCATCCCCTAGAACCTCATCATTTTCAGGCAGGAATCAGAGACTCAGAGAAGACAGAGGACCTTCTCAAGGTCCCCCAGCCTCAGACTCCAAGTCCACACCACCACATCACATCAGCCCACTCCCACCGCAGCAGACACACGAGGGTTAACTGTCTCCAACTGACTGCTCTCGGCTGCCAGGAGAGTGAGCATGGGCAGGCCTGAGACCACAGACAGACACAAGGTTTCTGACCCTTCTTTCCCCTGACTACCAGGCCCTCATCCCCCAGACACATCCACCTGGAGGCAGGTGAGACTCATACCAAACTTCCCTCTTCACACTGGCCCACTCGTGCAGGGGCACAACAAATATCTGATAAACAAACCAATTATCCAAGTGAGCACTGGTCAAAGGCTCCATGAGCAACAACCCATAAACCATGGGGTGGCAAAGGGCCAATTGTGCCCAGATCTAGGAGGCAGCCTGTGGAGACCCAGCTGGGGGGCCTGAGCCTCTGGGCAGGGGAGAGTGGAGGCTTCAAGCAGTACAGGTTACCTGAGGAGCCCAGAGCACAAAGGACTGATTCTGTAGATTAGGTGGGAAGTTTAGGGAGTACCAGCGGTGGAATTCCATGAACAAAACCCCAGGAAGGGCTGGAGTCTCCAGTGGGCCCTGCACCCATCCAACTCCAGAGCACATTTGCTGCTGGGCCACTTGGTAATGAGCTTCCTTTCATGTTAGGAAAATGGAGAGTTGAGAGGTCTGGGAAACTGCAAAGGATACAGTGACAGACCCCCAGAGCATGCGGCCATGCCTGGCTCCGAACAAGCAGCTTTTCAGACCCAACTCATCACAACCACGTGTAGAAACGGAGCCTTCAAGGCCAACGGCTAGATGAGTGGCGGAGCAGGGACTACAGGATCAGGGTCTCTAGTTCTATCACTGTGAGGTCCACAGCTCCCAGCCCTGGCAAGGTGGGCTGAGCGAAAAGGCTCTTGAAAGTGAAAGTCGCTCAGTCGTGTCCAACTCTTTGCTCTTAATTCTTTGAAAAGTCTAAAAAGTGAGTATGAGGAACACTGGCATGACTGGCAGGCAGTGGCCGCTCCCCTGTTCAGAAGAGGAACTGCTGTCTGTGCACGAGGCCGGGCCACATTCACAGGACAAGGGCTTCCCTGGCATTGTCACTTGTGACCCCTTCTATAGCAGAAGCAGCCTTCTCTTGAGCTGTTCCTGGAAGGGAACCAGAGGAGGAGTGGGGCTGTCTCAACTTAGACCAGAAACAACCTCCTTTAACAGGATTTCACAGGTGGGGACAATGAGAGCCCGCTCGGGAAAGCAACTTATCTTATCACCTGGAGGCAGCAACTGGTATGACGTGGAGGAGGAGTCTAGTGGGGCAGGAAAGGACGGCTCCAGTGAGAAGGGGCCGCTGTGGCCTCTCGGGTCTGGCTCAGCCTGGCCTTGGCCTCTGTGCCCTCACAGGGACTGGGTGTAAATTAGAGCAAGGTGTGCACATGGCTGGACAGGCAGCGAGGAGGGGAGGGGGAAGGGGGTGTCCACCCTCACTCACTGGGTGCTCTGTGATGACTGCAGGGCTGCGAGGCCCTCAAGACCTTTTCTTCAACACCCTGGCTAGTGGTTTGCCAGTTGTTAATTGGTAAAAATATTTCTGGACACCAAAGATCACAGTGCACCCATCCCCTTTCACTCAAGAAAACCAGTTTTCCAAACAGGGAAGAAGGCCCACTGAAAGGTCCACGTGTCAGGTAAAGATGCCCAAGCTCTGAAATCATGGGCAAGGGTCCCTCTTCCCCACCACACGGGAGCCACCTCTGTCTTCATAAACAGTGTCTGTCCTCAGGAGGCAGGCAGAGGGAAATTCAACCAAGTAGGTTCCAGATTTTGCACATCATCCCTGGGCATGGAAATCTCCATGAGGCAGATTCAAAAGCCCACGTTTGCATCTATTTGTGTGCTCTCCACAGGTGTTCACACAGACAACCTACTTCCCCAGACCTGCTTCACATTCCAGATCCCCAGTCCAAGTCATAGGCCCCCAGCTCTCCAAATCAGAATGCAGAAGAACCTGGTCCCTCCTGCACCCTGCTCTAGGGCCCCTCCGCACCCACAGTCCCCACCCCCCCACCCCCGCTCAGCTCTCATCCTCATCTCTTGGTCCCCACTACCAGTGATACCACCTTGGCTAAAACTGGTTTTTCAACTGGTCTCTTTCCTCCAGCTTCACCCCTCCCTCCCTGCTGCTTTTTACAGGACCTTTCCAAAACCTTCCCCAGACTCCCTTCAGGATCAGCCCCAACCTCCATCATAACCTACCTCAATCTGGCTCCTGTCCTTCAGCCTGCACTGCACACATCAGCTGGGCAAAACACCCAACACCCGCTCAGATACCAACCACACCGTGCCTCCACGCTGTGCTCACAGGCCCTCTCTGCTTAGACTGCCCTTGGCAGGGCCACTGCTTCAACCCAGCTGGCTCAGGCCTGGGATACGGTTTACAGGGTGAGAATCCAGGAGGTACCGTCTTGTGTTCTGTCTCATCCATCTCGCTGAGCTCCCTGTTGGCTAGGTCCATGTAGCTCTGGGGTCACCTCCCCCCAGGAGAAGCCAGAACAGTTTCTATGGTGTCTGTGGGGGGACAGGGGGGTGGGGAGTGTCAGGAACCCTACATGATCGGAGTCTTACTCCAATTTCAGAAACATTGCCTTGGTATACAGCTAAGTGCCTGGAGGCCTCCCTAACACATGGAGGGGCAAAAGGGGAGAGGTGTCACTTTGTGAGGTCTCAGGGGCTGAGGCTGCCATGGGGGTCACGCCAGGCAGCCTGAGCTCCCCTTATCAGTGAGCAAGAAGTGTGGTCAGCTACAGGCCTGCTCTCTGGGTCCACACTTTTCAAGATCACAAGCCTCCATAGAACAAGCAAGGTCTGGGGAAGACAGGCCCCAGACTCAGTCTCCATGGCTGCTACCCAATATTTGTAAACCTAACTCTAAAGCTTTATTGTCCATCCATATATTAATAAGTATTATGAGGACTTCCCTGGTGGTCCGTTGGTAAGACTCCATGCTCTCAGTGCAGGGGCCGGGTTCAATCCCTGGTTAAGGAACTAGATGACATGCCACAACTAAAAAGCTTCCTGCACGTTGCACTTGAGACATGGAGCAGTTAAATAAATAAATAAAAGGTACTGTGAGCTACTGTGTCTCCCAAAATTTATATTTTGAAGTCCCAACCCCGAGTACCTTAGAATGTGACTGTATTTGGAAATAGAGTCTTTATAGAGATGATTAAGTTAAAACAAGACCATTAGAGTGGGCCCTAGTCTAATCTGACTGATGATCTTATAAGAAGAGGAAATTTAGACGCAGATATGTACAGAGGGAGGGCCACATGAAGAAAGAGGGGAACAGAGCCAAGGAGAGGCATGAGAAGAAACCAACCTTGCCAACACCTTGGTCTTGATAAATTTCTAGGTCACCCAGTCTGTAGTACTTTACAGCAACTGTAGAAAACTAATGCAATAAGGCTTACTTTCGAATTTAACATAAAAAGGCCTTTCTAATATCTTCTTCTCATCCCACTTCAGCAGTTACTGTCACTGGCAGGGGTGAGGGACCTACAGCCTGGCTGGATGCTAGAGTACAGGCCTCAAGCCAGAGGAAGTGAGGGGTCTGGTGGCCTCTGGACAGCTCTCCCCGCCATGTGCCTGAATGTATCTGGAAGCCATCAGAGATAACCAGCCCCAGTTCATCATCCAGAGAAGAGGGCTTACAGCAGACCAAGTCTCAGACCGAATGCCCCTCTAGCAGGTGTTTCCCAAACTCATCTGATCATGAGACTCAGCGAGGGTCCTTAATTCCACCTGAGGGTTGTGAGGTGGGGCCTAGGGCTTGTTTTTCTTAGGTGGGCCAGGAGACTCTCAGGACCAGAAGCATTTGAGAAGCCATAGTCCAGGTCATTCCACACCAGGAGATGGTTGTGTAGCTGCAGAGTGTGCATCTGCGTGTCTCTACCAGTCCAGGGAGGGAGAGAAGCCTCTGTCCCCGCTAGGCGGAGGCTGGGCCTCTCTCCCTCCCTCGCAGGGCCATCCCTGAACTCTGGTCTCTAGCCCGCCGCCTCCCTCTGCCCCGGCCTCTGCCAACGGCAGCTAGTCTGCGCTTCTGCCACTGCTGTATCTGTCAGTGAGGCACCCTGCGTTTTTGCCTTGAATCAACAGGCGAGTGGAAGAAGTGTCTTCTGTTTCCCTCACCAGTAACTTTGCAGAGTCCCAGACGCCCTTGTTTTTCTCCTGGGTGTGGCCGGCCTGCGATTTTTCTCTCAGGTTCTGGGCCCTCAAGTGAAACCCTGGTTCAAGCTCCCAGCACGGCAGGACCAGAGGTGGGAATGAGACCAGGGAGCGCCGCGGCGAGAGGCACGGCCACCGCCCCCAGGGTCTGTCCCCTGGGGAGAAGGTGTGAGGGTCCTAGGCTCCCGCCCTCCTTTGGGTCTGCGCGCCCCAGCTCCTTCGCCGACCGCAGGTTCCTTCCCGAACCCCCAAGGCTTCCGCCCCAACTCCGACCCTCCGCCCGGCTAGGCCCGGCTCACCCAAGCGGGCAGGTGCTGGCCCAGCAGCTCGCGGCTGATGAACTGGCGTTCGTTGTCTAGGAATTCGAAGGCGGCAGCAAGGCGCCCGAGCTTCCCGCGGCGGTTCCTGCGCCACCACATCCACAGCAGGACGCCGAGCAGCAGCCAGGTGATGCTGAGCCCCAGGTAGCCGGCTAGGTAGACGGGCGCCAGGCAGAACAGCACGCGCGCCGCGAAGGCGTAGAGCTCTGGCAGCAGCTGGCTGGGTAGGCGCGGCTCGCGGCCCGGCGCGCGCTCTGTCCCCCGGGCGCCGGGGGTGCAGGGCTCCTCCGAGGGCATCTCGTCGTCTCCCTCTGCCCTCACCTGAGTTCAGGTCTGCGCGCCGCGACCCAAGCACATCTGTCCTCCAAGGGCGAGGAGCAGACCGCCGCGCCGCGCCGCACCTGCCCGAGTGGACTCTCCTGCGCAGTTTCTGCGCCGCGAACTCGGGGTTCTAAGCAGAGCACCCAGCGCTGCGCCTAGGAATGCGCTGCGCCGCAGCAGCTCTCCGCTGTACGCCAAGCCTGCAGTTTAGGATGTCTCCGCCCCGGGGGGCGGGCCCCGGCGGCAGGGGGCGGGGTCAGGCTGCGGCTGGCGCCTGGCAAGGTGTAAATAGAAACCCAGTGTTGAGGGCGCCCCCGCACTTAAACGCTCTGTGCAGATGACCTAAGAGGTTGTAGGCACAACACTCGGGTTTTGCCCCAGGGAGTTTGTGACTCACTGAAGCATGTAGACAAATGGCTTGTCATGGATAAGCATCACCTAAAACCGGTTTCCTACACCCAGTCTGCAATATCCAGCAGCGTAGCCCTCTTAGCAAGGGCCGCCCAGCCCTGAATCTGAGTCCTCTAGGTGGATTAGAGCACTGTACCTCTGCTCTCTCCTCTTGCACATATAAAGCTTAGATCTAGCCCTACGCCCCACCTGATCAAGCTCAGTATCTCCCCTCTGCCCCGCACTCCCATCCTCTGTGCCGGGTGTCAGTTTGAAACTTCATTCTCTACATCGATCAGACTGGGAGTTTCCCGGGCCAGGCCAGTCCAGCTCATCTCTGGGCGCCCAGTACTGTAAGCAATGATGAATGACAAGGAAATGAAGAGCAAGCCCTTGGGGTGCTTGGCGGCCAGTTATAAAGCCCATGGTTTCTATCTAATCTTTTCTGAATGGTCAGAACAGGTGGAGGGCTGAGTTCCAAGTTCAGACAGTAAATCATTTTGTGGATGACATACATTTTAGGCTCACCTGAGGGGGGACGTCAATTACTGGAATGGGATCTTCGGTTCAGTTCAGTCCCTCAGTCATGTCCAACTCTTAGCGACCCCTTGGACTGCAGCATGCCAGGCCTCCCTGTCCATCACCAACTCCCAGAGTTTACTCAAACTCATGTCCATTGAGTCGGTGATGCCATCCAACCGTCTCATCCTCTGTTGTCCCCTTCTCCTTCCGCCTTCAATCTTTCCCAGCATCAGTGTCTTTTCCAATGAGTCAGTTCATTGCACGAGGTGGCCAATGTATTGGAGTTTCAGCTTCAGCATCAGTCCTTCCAGTGAATATTCAGGACTGATTTCCTTTAGGATGGACTGGTTGGATCTCCTTGCAGTCTAAGGGACTCTCAAGAGTCTTCTCAAACACCACACTTCAAAAGTATCAATTCTTTGGTGCTCGGCTTTCTTTATACTCCAACTCTCACATCCATACATGACTACTGGAATAACCATAGCTTTGACTAGACAGACCCTTTTTAGCAAAGTGATGTCTCTGCTTTTAATATGCTATCTATGGTGGTAATAACTTTTCTTCCAAGGAGCAAGTGTCTTTTAATTTCATGGTTGCAGTCACCATCTGCAGTGATTTTAGAGCTCAAATAATAATAATAATAAAGTCTGTCAGTGTTCCTACTGTTTCCCCATCTATTTGCCATGAAGCGATGGGACCAGATGCCATAATCTTAGTTTTCTGAATGTTGAGCTTTAAGCCAATTTTTTTCGCTCTCCTCTTTCACTTTCATCAAGAGGCTCTTTAGTTCTTTGCTTTCTGCCATAAGGGTGGTATCATCTGTATATCTGAGGTTATTGATATTTCTCAGCAATCTTAATTCCAGCTTGTGCTTCATCCAGCCCAGCATTTCTCATGATGTACTCTGCATATAAGTTAAGTAAGCAGGGTGACAATATACAGCCTTGACGTACTCCTTTCCCAATTTGGAGCCAGTCTGTTGTTCCATGTCCAGTTTTAACTGTTGCTTCCTGAACTGCATACAGATTTCTCAAGAGGCAGGTCAGGTGGTCTGATATTCCCATCTCTTTCAGAATCTTCCACAGTTTGTTGTGATCCACACAATCAAAGACTTTGGCATAGTCAATGAAGCAGAAGTAGATGTTTGGGGGAACTCTCTTATTTTTCGATGATCCAGTGGATGTTGGCAATTTGATCTCTGGTTCCTCTGCCTTTCCTAAATCCAGCTTGAACATCTGGAAGTTCACAATTCACATACTGCTGAAGCCTGGTTTGGAGAATTTTGAGCATTACTTTACTAGCGTGTGAGATGAGTGCAATTGTGCGGTGGTTTGGGCATTCTTTGGCATTGCCTTTCTTTGAAATTGGAATCAAAAGAATGTGATCTTGAAGCTGGCAAATGATTTGGAACTGTTCTATGCAAATGTGATAAGTCACCTCAGTCGTGTTCAACACTGTGATCCTACGGACTGTAGCCTGCTGACATTCTTTCAATAGTTGTATTGAAAGGTCAGACCTGATGGATGACAAGCACAATGTAACTATATTCTCTTTTCCTCGGTCCTTCTGGTATCTGTCTGTGTCTGACTTTTCCCTTCCTCTCTCCTGGATAAAATTACTTGTTGTGATGGAATGTTTTAGCAACACTTGTGTTCCTGGTGGTCAGAATAGATGGACTCTCCTCTGTTGCTCTTGGTCTTCTGGACCAGCCAAAACAGAAGCTGAAACCACTCAGGTTGGCATCCTGTTTAATTACATTTCCCAGCACAACCTAGGAAGTCAATGTAGGCAATTCATCTCGCTTGAGTTCCTTTTGAATGTACATAATGCTATTAAAGGCTCTGAGAAGTCTGCAGATAAAAAGCTATTACATTCGATTTAAACCACTGTGTCCCACGTTATCTGACCACAGAACTCCTTTTCTCAAAACACTCCTCTAGAGGTTGACGCAGGTCAGCTTGAGCTAAAGGAATGAGGATGTTTGATAGCGGTGCAGGGAAGTCCCCTGGCACGTGAGGCAGGAATGTGGCTGACTTTCGTGACGGATGGACTGGGGAGTTAACTGGCGGGACTAGGCTCTGCATCCCTGCTTCTCTGTCTCTGCCCTGCCTCCTTTGACTCTGACTGAAGTGGAGCACCTTCCTCACAGCTTCCAGGGTCACAGAGCTTCACAGAGACTGCTTAACCCTTATCCATCCTAATTCCAAATGCCTTGGAGAGAGTACCCGATTGTATCTATTATCTCCTCGCCTCTAAACACACCAGGTCTACACCACAGCCTCCCCACCACATTAGTGTGTTTGGGGAAGAGATGTGGAAGGCAGCATGTTTAGAGAAGATTACCAGAGAAGGAAGTTTGTTGATTTGGGAGCTGATGTCCAAAATGCGATCTGGAACACCCGGCAGGATGCGGTTACCCCCACTGCGCTACCTTCTCTGCTTCTTGAACACACCAAGCTTGTTTTACGCCTCAGGGCTTGCGTATTTGCTGTTCCCTCTCTCCAGAAAGATGTCCACATAAATTTCCTCTGAAGTACACTAAGGAAATGAGATTAGAGTTGATTTTCTTTTCTCTCTTTTCCAAACTTTATTTATAATGGCATTACATTACGGTGAAGGTGAAGTCGCTCAGTCGTGTCTGACTCTTTGCGACCCCGTGAACTGTAACCTACTAGGCTTCTCCGTCCATGGGATTCTCCAGGCAAGAATACTGGAGTGGATTGCCATTTCCTTCTCCAGGGAATCTTCCCGACCCAGGGATCGAACCCGGGTCTCCTGCATTGGAGGCAGACGCTTTAACCTCTGAGCCACCAGGGAAGCCATAGCATTACATTACTATCATAAATTAAATAGAGAAGAACATTGAGAATACAGCAACTAAAACTTCATCCTGCATCTAGAACATTAGAGCCATTATTTTCCTTGAACTGCACACACAACTTTGGTTACTACAGCCAGCAAAAGACATTTTATGTTCTGTTAGATCAAAACCTGGGGGAATAATGCCTTCCAGAGCCTTTGCCTGAACCCCTTTGAGAGTTCACCACATTGTACCACTTGTCCAGAGGACGCTAGCTCATTTGTTCAGTTTATTTATTGACTGCTATTGTGGGTTGAATTGTGTCCCCACCCCTACCTCCTAAAAATAAGTTGATGTACTAATCCCTGGTACCTATGACTGGGATCTTATTTTAAAATAGGGTCTTGGTAGATGGCATTAAGACATGATCTTACTGGCTTAGTTCAGTTCAGTTCAGTTGCTCAGTCATGTCCGACTCTCTGCAACCCCATGAATCGCAGCACGCCAGGCCTCCCTGTCCATCACCAACTCGCGGAGTTCACTCAGACTTGTGTCCATTGAGTCAGTGATGCCATCCAGCCATCTCATCCTTGGTCGTCCCCTTCTCCTCCTGCCCCCAATCCCTCCCAGCATCAAAGTTTTTTCCAGTGAGTCAACTCTTCGCATGAGGTGGCCAGAGTACTGCAGATGGTGACTGCAGCCATGAAATTAGAAGACACTTACTCCTTGGAAGAAAAGTTATGACCAACCTAGATAGTATATTCAAAAGCAGAGACATTACTTTGCCGACTAAGGTCCGTCTCATCAAGGCTATGGTTTTTCCAGTAGTCATGTATGGATGTGAGAGTTGGACTGTGAAGAAGGCTGAATGCCGAAGAATTGATGCTTTTGAACTGTGGTGTTGGAGAAGACTCTTGAGAGTCCCTTGGACTGCAAGGAGATCCAACCAGTCCATTCTGAAGGAGATCAACCCTGAGATTTCTTTGGAAGGAATGATGCTAAAGCTGAAACTCCAGTACTGGCTTAGAGTGGGCCTTAAATCCATTGACTAGTATCCTGATAGAGAGAGGTATTTGGAGGAAACAGAGACACAGAGGAGCTGTCCAAAGGGAGCAAGGCCATGTGAAGACAGAAGCAGAAGCTGGAATGATACAGTACAAACCAAGGGGAAGGGCTGCTGGCAACCACCAGAAGGAAGGAAGGAAAGAAGGGAAGGAGGGAGGGAGGGAGGGAAGGAGGAAGGAAGGGAGGAAGGAAAAAGAAGCATTCTAACCCAGAGCCTTCCCAGAGAACACGGTCCCACCAACACCTTGGTTGAAATCCTTGATTGAACACCTTGACTGCTGGCCTCCAAGACAGTGAAAGACTAAGTTTCTGTTTTTACACTTGATCTTAGCCAAAAGGCCAATAAGCAATACATTTCTTTGTTTGCTTTTTAATAGTTAACTTATTTATTTTTGGCTGCACCGGACCATCATCACTGTGAGCAGGCTTTATCCGCTGCGGTGCACAGGCTTCTCTTGGAGCTCCTGGCCTCTAGAGCTCAGGTTGAGTAGTCTCGACACATGGGCTTAGCTGCCCCGCAGCATGTGGGATCCTCCCAGGCCCAGGAGGGAATCCATGTCTCGTGCATCAGCAGGAGGCTTCTTAACCCTTGGACCACAAGGGAAGTTCTGAATTTATGTTGATTTAAGCCACCCAGTTTGTGGTACTTTGATATGGCAGTCCTTGAAAACGAACACAGCAACTGACCAAGAGGCAGACCCTGTTCTCACCACAGGAGGCTCAGTGTAAACAGGATGGACGAGACCCCTGCTGTCAAAGAGCTGCCATTCTAGTGGGGGAAGACAGACAGCAAACACGCAAATGAAGAACAGAAAGCAGCAGGTAAAGAAAACTCCGTGAAGAAAGGTAGTCAGTCGTGTGAGAGAGAGTAACTGACATGGGACAGAGGGCTATTTTATTCTGAGGAATTTAGAAAGGGCTCTCTGAGGAGGTGACGTTTGAGACTCAAAAAAACAAAACAAAACAAAAAAACATACAACTTAAGTTCATCTTTAAAAGAAACTTAATATCTTGTAAAAAAAAAAATCTCTTTTGAGAACAGAAAGATAAAGAGCCTCTGCTCTGAAGGTGTCATCAGTTTAACTTTTGCATTTCCATGAGGGACTAGAGTAATTTTGTATCTCCTCTTATCACACTGAGAATTCTGTGAGGGCAGGGAATTCAGTACCCAGCCAGAGTTTGACACAAAGGGAGAGGCAAGAGCACAGTTAGTAATTCGTTTGCCCGAATTACTCTCAGGAAGTCATTCCCTTCTCTGAAGGGCAGTTTCCTCATCTGTAAAATGGAGATTGCAGTAATACTTAAATCAAGGGCTGGTGGGATTTCCCTAGCAATCCAGTGGCTAAGACTCTGCACTTCAGCGCAAGGGGTGTGGGTTCCATCGCTGTCCAGGGAACTAAGATTCTACATGCTGAGTGGCTCAGCCAAGAAAATTTAAAATAATAATAATATTCATGGGCTGGTGATGAGGATTAAGTAAGACTCGGTGTGTTTAAAGTTGTGTATCCAGATAGGAAAGTCGTCAAGGAAGGCTTTAGTTTTGTCTGTATTGTTTAACTTATTACAGCAAGAATGTATAATATTTTTTTCTGTATAATCTTTTCCATTGATGACTTGGGTGTTTTCACCTATTGTTTATTATGGATAATGCTGCTATGAACTTTGGGTACAAATATCTATTTGAGGCCCTGATTCAATTCTTTGGGGGTATATACCCAGAAATGGAATTGCTGGATTATGTGGTAATTCCATGTTTAATTTTTTAAGGAAACACTATAATGTTTCTCATTTGTTACATTTAGTTCATTCAGCTTCAGGAAATTACATAAATAATTCATGCTTGCTTTAACAAACAATACAGAGGTATATGAAGAAGAAGTTTAAATTCATGCACTCCATGTACAATCAGTACTATCTGTTTGGTTTCTTACCTCACTTCTCTTAATCTATTTGTACAAAGACATCTAAACAGAGCTAGTTTTAGTTCTGGTTCTTTTTTCTTTCTTTCCTCCCTCTCCCAAATGGGGATAATATAAACTCAAAAGCTCCCCAACATCACTCCCACAAAATCTCCATGAGGTATGTTTTAAATATTGAAATTATTTTATAGTTTGTTATTAAGACAGAGAGATCAAAATAACATCCAAATGCTCATTAAAGTGGTAGAACTATATACAGGAGGAAGCAACCACTAGAATTGTTGGAACCAGACAGGCAAAAAAAGAAAAATCAGAAAAAAATGTTATAGTTTTCCAAGTAGCTGATCACTCATAGTATGTCACTCTGCAGATGGTAAATGCATTTAAAATGAGGCCCACAGAGAACAAAGTTCTCAGGGTTTTTTCCTGCAAAAGTAGAAGTAGACATGAGACCTGTCACTCAAATTATGAAAAGAGCAATGCCAGGAAAAGTGAGAATAGGACTTACTTTTAGCAGAAGAAGGATGTCCAGGTGACTACTGCAGTGAGACTTTCTTGCTCTCTTGTCTGAATTCACCAGCATCCAGCCTATTGTGCGGCTGGCCTCTCCTGGTCTCCAGGAAGAGTGTCCAAGGCCCCCAGCCCCACATTCTATTTATACTTGTCTCCCACTTCTACCTCCCACGAACAGCACCTGCCTGAAATATATCCACGGAAGTTGTCACTTGTGGAATAAGTCTTTTGTTTTGTTTTTAATATTTATTATGTGTTTGCTTATTTGGCTGCGCCAGGTCTTAGTTACAGCATGTGGGATCTTCCATCTTGGTTGTGTTGTGTGAGACCTAGTTCCATGACCAGGGATTGAACACAGGCCCCATGCATTGGGTGTGCAGAGTCTTAGCCACTGGATCACAGGGGAAGGCCCCAAATAAGTCTTTTTGATTATTAAAAAAAAAAGTTTTATCTTTCCAAATGTATAATTACATATATGTCCTCAAAGACAATAGACTTATTTTAGAATTGTTAGATCTGCCGTGAATGTGTTGGTAATGTTCCTTTGGCCCATACAATTATGAAGGAAAACTGCAACTCTCATTCCTTAATTGTGAAGAGTAGGTTCCTGGGATGTATTAAATGCTTATACCTGCTGTGGTAGATAATCACTTAATACCTGTTAGTAATTCAAATTCTGACTGTACTTATTTTTATTAATAATTTATTTTTAATTGGAGGATAATTGCCCTACAATATTGTGTTGGTTTCTGCCATACATCAACATGAATCAGCCATAGGTATGCATATGTCCCCTCTTTCTCGAACCTTCTTGAGCCCCATCCCATTCCTCTAGGTTGTGCAGAGCACTGAGTTTGAACTCCCCACGTCATACAGCCCTTTCCCCGCAGGCTATGTTACGTACGGTAATGTATGTTTCCATGCTCCTCTCTTCATTCGTCCCACCTTCCCCTTCCCCCACTGTGTCCACAAGTCTTTCTCTGTCTCTCCATTGCTGCCTTGCAAATAGGTACATCAGGGCCATCTGTCTAGATTCCATATATATGCATTGATATACGATATTTGTTTTTCTCTTTCTGACTTACTTCACTCTGTATAACAAGCTCTAGGTTCATCCACCTCATTAGAACTGACTCAAATGTGTTTCTTTTTTGGCTGAATAACGTTCTATTGTATGTATGTGCCACAGCTTCTTTATCCATTCATCTGTTGATGGACATCTAGGTTTCTTCCATGTCCTGGCTACTGTAAATAGTGCTGCAATGGACATTGGGGTGCATGTGGCTTTTTCAGTTATGGTTTTCTCAGGGTATGTGCCAAGTAATGGGGTTGTTGGGTCATATGGTAGTTTTTAGGAATCTCCATACTATTATCTATAGTGGCTGTGTCAATTTACATTCCCACCAACAGTGCAAGAGGGTTCCCTTTTCTCCACACCCTCTCCAGAATTTATTGTTGGTAGATTTTTTTGTTGATGGCCATTCTGACTGTTGTGAGATAAAACCTCGTTGTAGTTTGATTTGCATTTCCCTAACTGAGCATCTTTTCATGTGTTTATTAGGCATCTCTATGTCTTCTTTGGAGAAATGTCTTTTTAGGTCTTCTGTCCATTTTTTGATTGGGTTATTTATTTTTCTGGTATTGAGCTACATGAGCTGCTTGTATATTTTGGAGATTAATCCTTCGTCAGTTGTTTCATTTGCTATTGTTTTTTCCCATTCTGAGGGTTGTCTTTTCACTTTGTTTATAGTTTCCTTTGGTGTGCAAAAGCTTGTAAGTTTAATCAGGTCCCATTTGTTTATTTTTGTTTCAATTTCCACTTCTCTAGTGGATTTTTTTAGTGTGGAAACATGATCTGGAAGTTTTGATACTATTTTAATTTCATTTTTGCCCAGTATCCCTTTCTTTATGAAAAATTGATTCCTCTCATTTTCCAAAAACAGGCTGAGCTCCCACAATCTGATGTTTAATCCCACCTTTGTCTTTGATTCCTTTGTTCATGCATTCAATAAGTATTCACTGAGAGTCTTCATACCAGGCATTATATAGAACACAGGAGATACAGCAGTGAATGAAGCAGGCAAAACTCCTGCCTTGGGAAGTTTATGTTCTAATTTTGTTTTTCTTGCTTGGTAGGCTAGCTATCGTATGTTTTTCCTAATGTGTTCCACCCTACTCTTTAGGGGCCTAATATAATTTTGAGCTTCTTTTATCTTTTACTAGATCAGGCAAAATCACTCCCCTGACCTCAGACAGCAGTCATAGTTTTCAGCAGAGAATCTCTAACGAGCATCTTCTGATACATGATGTTGTTGGAAACCAATTATTCTGTTTCACATGCTGTTTGTGTTTTTTGGTCTGGAATCTTCTGTCAGTTCCAGTCCTGTTACTCAGCTGGAGGCTGCTCCTCAGGTTCCTGCCTGTGGTGACACAGACTCTGCCAGGGCTGGCAGATGCAGAAGTAGCAGAAGCGCCTGCCGCGGAAAGGCAGCAGCCTCTCAGTAATCCACGCCGACACTGCAGCTCAACCCCGCTTGGAGGTCTGTGCCTGCTGCTGCAGTCGCCTCCGTGTAATGCACACCAGTGCTGACCCAGGTGCAAACCTGCCTCTGCAGAAACAGAGGCCAAGTGAGAGAAGGCAGTCCCCTCTGTCCTCACTGCCCTTCTAGAAAACTAGCAGGCTGTCTAACTACACACCTCCACACTGGCTGCAGCTCTATCTCCAGGCCTTCAGTTTCAATTTTTCACATAAACTGCCTTAATAATTATGTGCTGTGTGTTAGTCACTCAGTCGTGTCCAACTCTTTGCGACCCCTGCAGCCTGCCAGGCTCCTCTGTCCACGGGATTTTCCAGACAAGAATACTGGAGTGGGTTGCCATGCCCTCCACCAGGAGATCTTCTCAACCCAGGGATCAAATCCAGATCTCCCACATTTCAGGAAGATTCTTTACCATCTGAGCCACCAGGCAAGTCCAAGAATACTGGAGTGGGTAGCCTATCCCTTTTCCAGGTGATCTTCCTGACCCAGGAATCGAACCAGGGTCTCCCGCGTTGCAGGCGGATTCTTTGCCACCTCTTTTCTTAATTAGTTGCATTTTCAAAACTAATTGTGATATGGTTTTCAAGGAATTTTTCAACTTAACCTAAATTTTCGAATGTATTAGCATAGAAGTGCTTATAATGTTATTTTTAAATGGCTGTAGGATCTATAATAATGTTCCATTTAAATTCTTATTAGCTATTGCTTTTCCTTTTTTTGTTCCCCTAATTAGTCTTGTTAGGGATTTATCAAATTTATTAATCTTTTTAATGATCAATTTTTACTTCAATTATTTTCTTTATTGGATGTCTTTCTGCTTCCTAATCATCCTGCTTCTGTCTTAATTATTTCCATTATTCTACTTTCTTTGGGTTTACTCTGCTCAGTTTTTTTTTTCCTTTTAGCTAACTTCTTGAGATAGAAGTTAAGATAATTTAATTTCAGCCTCTTTTCTCTTATATGAGTTTAGAGCTATAGGCTTCCCTCAAGGCACAGCTACAACTGCGTCCAACAAGTTTTTAAAATAACAAATTTCTAACATTTATTTAGGTCATACTGTATGCAAAGCACTGTACTGAAAGATTTATGAGCATTCTCTCAATTTTACACATTTTTCTTAAACATAATTTACATGTAGCAAAATACACAAAACTTAAAGGTACAGTTTAGCAAACCTTTACCAATTATACATCAGTGTCATCACCAGATTCAGATATGGAACATCTTTATCACTCCAGAAATTTTCCACATGCTTCTTTCCAGTTAACACCCATGTCAGAGGTAACTACTTCTCTGATTTCTATTACCATTGGTAAATGTGCCTGTACTTGACCTTCATATAAATCAAATCCAACAGTAGCCCAATAGTATATATACTTTTGTGTCCAGCTTTTTGCTCAACTTAATGTTTTAGATATTAAATATTAATCTGTGTTATTGCATGTGTGATTTTTTTAATGCCTCATGAGATGGCTGGATGGCATCATGGGCTTGATGAATGTGAGTCTGAGTGAACTCCAGGAGATGGTGATGGACAGGGAGGCCTGGCGTGCTGCGATTCATGGTGTCGCAAAGAGTCGGACACGACTGAGCGAGTGAACTGAACTGAACTGAACTAAACAGTCCATTGTATGGATTTAGTACAATTTGGGCTTCCCAGGTGGCGCTAGTGGTAAAAGATACACCTGCCATTGCAAGAGATGAGGATTTGATCCCTGGGTGGGGAAGATCCCCTGGAGACAGAAACAGCAACCCACTCCAGTATTCTTGCCTGGAAAATTCTATAGACAGAGGAGCCTGGTGGGCTACAGTCCACTGGATTCCAAAGAGTCAGATGTGACTGAACACATGCTACAATTTATTGATCCATTTTTCTGAAGGCAGAAACTTAGTAGATTTTTAAAGAGTGTTTTGTTATTATAAATAAAACTGCTATGAAAATTATTACACTTGTATTAGGTTGGTGAAAAAGTAATTGTAGTTTTTGACTGTGAATTTTGAATCATTATAACTAGGCCCAAACACATCTTTATTGATCAAAATAGGAAATATTACAATCAACACAATGTTGCCAAAAGAAATATATTTGTTCATTCCTGTAACATAAAAATCTGTGTTTCGGGATTTGATGAATCTTCTTCCCACTGGTTGTGGAATCATTTTCCCTGTAAAAGTTGTTGAGATGAAGGAGTGGTAAGGAGTTGATTGGTAAGAGGTCAGGTGAATATGGCCCATAAGGCAAAACTTTGTAGCCCAATTGATTCAACTTTTGAAGCATTGGTTGGGTGACATTTGGTTGGGTATTGTGGAGAACCGGGCCCTTTCTGTTGACTAATGCTGGCTGCAGGCATTATAGTTTTCAGTGCATCTCATCAAGTTGCTGAGCATATGTGGGGAATTAACAAGATGGTGCCAGTCAGGCACTCGTGCCCCATGCTCTCACGCCCTCTTGGCCTATGTTCTGTGAAAAATGACTTTGCATGGTGTGTCACAGCTGAGATCGCTTATGGCACTGTACACGCGCTTGCTTGGTTGGGCTACTTTGCGCAGTACGCCTGTATGGGCACCATCTGGTAAGGCTTTGCTGTTGCACTGGGGCTACATTGGGGTGGCATCATGGTTATGTTCTGGCTGTGTTATGGCTATGTTACGGTTATGCTGTAGCTGCTGTACAGCTGCTCCATCAGCCGGGAGAGAGGCTGTGTTACGGCTGCTGTGCCAGCCAGGAGAGAATAAACATGTCTGCAGTTCCTACAGCTCCTAGTGTCTTCTTCCAGCCTCTTACCTACCCTGGGTTCAGCAAACAGTGCAGACAGTGTGAATAGCAAGACAGCTGGCATCACAAGCAGGATTAGCAATTCAGCATACTTCTCAGATGTGATGGTTTTGCCAAGATTCAGAAAGCTGTAGTGGATCAGACAGGCAGCATGCCACCAAATAACGACCATGACCTTTTTCGTGCAAACTTGTCTTTGGGAAGTGTTTTGGAGCTTCTTTTCAGTCCAGCCGTTGAAACGTCCAGCTGGTCGTTGCCGGTTGTTGAATACAATCCACTTTTCATCGCACATCACTATCCAATGGAGAAATGGTTCATTATCGCTGTGTAGAATAAGAGAAGATGACACTTCAGAATGATATTTTTTGATTTGTAGTCAGTACATGAGGCTCCCACTTACTGAGATTTTTCACCTTTCTAATTTTCTTCAAAGGCTGCGCAACCATAGAATGGTCGATGTTGAGTTCTTTGGCCAATTCTCGTGTAGTTGTAAGAGAATCAGCTTCGACGATCCTCTCAGCTGGTCACTGTCAACTTCCAATGGCCGGCCACTGCACTCCTCATCTTCAAGGCTCTGGTCTGCTTTGCAAAACTTCTTGAACCACCACTGCACTGTTCGTTCGTTAGCAGTTCTTGGGCCAAACATGTTGTCGATG